>OY757011.1:28995194-30334194 GCA_963580285.1 Lucinisca nassula | reverse complement strand
ACTGTTTGCCAGGGTCCCCCGTTTTGGGGTTTCCGGTACAAAATGGGTTAAGGGTTAAGCACTTAATTCCCAAATGAAAAGTTGCTGACAGGCTTTCATAATAAATGGTAATAAATGTCAAAATCTGACAGCAGAAGACTAGTCTTAAGATCTTGACTTCATGATAGGAGCTCCTGTTAACACATCAGTGTAAAGAAAAGGAGGAGTTGTTCAAAACTAACGACGTGGTTAGTTACCCACGTGGTTAGTTACCGTAACATCATTAAATCTTTGATCATTTAATATGGCAAATATGCTATTTTTGCTGAAAAAATGTGAGCAGCTTTTGCAAATCAGATTTTCCCAGCAAAATACCAAAATTTTAAAAATTGTACTTGCTAGAACACTTAACGATATGACCACTAATGAGCTTGTTAAGCTAACGATGCTTTGAACAACTGGCCCCAGACCTCTAAACCACTATATATAGAGAAATGTGGGATTTATGGGGGTATTTTTATTTCCTTTTGTTTGCATAAAAACATAGATTGTGGGTACTGGTAAGAACCTAATCACTGCAGCGGATCTAATCAACACCCGGTCCCACTGTGTTGCATGTGAAATGAACACCCATAAACCCACTTTATATAGAGGAAAACGGGGGTTTATGGGGTTTACATTATTTTGCTTAATTCTGCTTCTTGACATAGTTTGTGGGTACTCATTAGAACTGTTCTAACGAGCACCCACAACCTTTGTTTGAAGTATAAATAAGGAAAACATCACAAATCGGAAAAGCAGTCGTTTTGGAGATATGAAAGAATGCACAAGCTGTGTCACAAGGGTGTATTTTCGTAATGCATATTACTAAGAAATTAAAAATATCAGATTTTCTCCAGAACAAGATGTGTTTGTGAAACACTGATGCCCCCGGACAGCGCCAATGTTAATGTTTTTAAAAATTTTGAAAAAAATAGGTCAAAGGTCAAGGTCACGAAATCAAAAATTATGGTACCACTGGAAAGGTCTTGTGATAAGGTATACACATGTGAAATATGAAAGCTCTATCTATTACCATTCAAAGTTATGCCCAATGTTAAAGTTTTTGCAGACGGACAAACGGACAAACAGACGGACAGACCAAAAACTATATGCCCCCGAATCTCTTAGATTCCGGGGGCATAAAAATATCAGTAATGGAGCCAAGAAAGAATGCACTTGCCACTTGAGCCTAATGTAAGACATCACTATTGTCTTCATTATGATAACACAACCGTGCGACTTAGTGCATTTTTTCACTTCTACAAAATGACTACTTTTCTGATGAAAATCTGTGATATTATTCTTATAAATATGCAAACATAGGTCGTTGGTGCTCGTTAGAACGCCTCATTGAGGCAGTTCTAACAAGTACCCACAACCTATGACTAATGGAGTATAAATATTGTATACCCCCGTAAACCCTAGTTTTCTCTATTTAATGTGGGGTATTATGGGGGTCTTTATTTCACGGACAAGTTCATGTGATGTTTCTGCCAACATTAGGATAACATAGTGCATTTCTTCACATCTCCAAAATTAAAATGGCTATTTTTCTGATAAGTCCATGATATTTTTCTTATTTATACCGCAAACATAGGTTGTGGGTGCTCGCTAGAACCGCCTCAAGTACCCACATACTATGTCTTGGAGCAGAAATAAGAAAAATAATGTATACCCCCTTAAACACCAGTTTTCTCTATAAAGTGAGGTTTGGAGGGGTGTTCATTTCATGGATTTGTTCGCGTGATGAAAAAAAAAAAGATTGTGGGTACTCGTTAGAACAGCCTCGTCAAGGCAGTTTAAACAAGCTCTGCCAGTCAATTTTTGCTGGTAAAATTTTCAGCATACATATGTATTTGAATAGGATTTGTCCTAAAATGACCTTTACAATGTTGACGGGGAGGTTAAACCTCAAATCTAATAATTAGTACCCAGAATCTGCAGCAGAAATAAAAAAAAAATTAACCGTTCTTATTCTACTTTTGATGGAAAATTCTGTTGGCAAATAGTGCAGGGCCTGATCAGATGCTGCATTCTGCAGCATCTGATCTGGGCCTGCACTGTTTGTCAAGATACTGCTTTAGGGGTTTCCCCTCATGCAAAAGGTTAAAGAATGTGACTTCAACACTGCCCGTGAATTCATTTTAAGAAAAATCTTGACTGATTATGCCAAAAAAAAAAAAAAATAAATAAAAAGAAGAAAAAAGAACTACCTTCAAAGATTTTCTAATATTTCCTTGTTACACCAACCACACAATGGCTCTTACAAATACATAATAAGATTATACTTTCACAAACTAATAATAACAGAACCATTTATGGAGCTTGTTTGTTTGTCTGATTGGGTGCTAAATGGCTTATACAAACCTGACATGACAACCCTTTTAATAATACATTTTTTCACAATAAGTGAAAAACTAGCCCTATTGTCACTCAATTATCTCCCCTAACAAAAGGTAGATTCAGTGTCAAGAAAGAGAAAACAGAAACAATGAAGTAAAGGGCTCCAAACTTTCTAACATTGGTGTAAATATTTTTTACACTTCAATAAACATGAAAAGCCTCCTTGTATTCGACAGTCAGTAACATCTACTCACACAGAGCTCAAAATGTGTCCCAGCAAATTTAGTCACATGAACCATCGAAATGACTATCACAAGAACATTGAAATGACTATCACAAGAAACATTGAAATGACAATCACAAGAACATTGAAATGACTATTGCAAGAAAATACGCCTATGTAACCCCACCTGTATGTAGTAAAACGGGGGTTTATGGGGGTATGCATAATTTTTTTTCTTATTTCTGCACAAAACATAGATTGTCAGTACTTGTTAGAACCACCTCGTTATTTCTGCACAAATCACAGATTACAGGTACTCGTTAGAACCGCCTCAGCGTGTTGGTTCTGATGAGTACCTACAATCTGTGTTTTGTGCAGAAATATGAAGAATATCCAAATTTGTTTCCTCTGCTTGCTTGTCTGCTGGTTACTTTGAAAGACATTGGGTCGTGATCAGACTGCTCCTCAGAATATGTTTGAACCTTTGCAAAGATAATACAGTGGTCTGAGAATGTTTGCAGCATCTTCTTTAGACTTGCCCAAGTCCCTACCTTTACATTTTTTATTTTTAAATGAAAGTCCCTTTAAACAAAAACAAAAAATATGTAAAAGTCTCTTTAGTCTTCATCTCGGTATGTAGGTTAATTTCATAATACACGTATTCATAAAAGACTGTATTGCTATTTCATTTACAATGTATTTATTTTTTTTGTAAACAATTATTTCTACACTTAATTAACAGACTTGGGCAAGTCTACATCTTCTTGTGTATTTTTTTGTATAGGAGCTTTTTTCGTGATGTACTTCCGGTTCTAAAAATAGAACGGGAAAAGCCCTGGCCGTCATCTGTCGTATTGCTTCAAAGGCATTGGGACAGATAATGTGTTAATTACAGCGTAAAACAGTGGAATTCTTTTAAACTTTTGGCGAATTCTAATGTAAGATAAAGGTGCTGCCCGATATGAAATTTTGCATTACGAAAATGATATATTGTACATACAACTCTCTCTCTCTCTCTCTCTCTCTCTCTCTCTCTCTCTCTCTCTCTCTCAGCGCACCAACAATTAGCGAGCGCAGGCAAATGTAAATTACAGTTTGTCGTTAAATGACGCCACGTCAACAGACATGTAGCGTGTCAACAACGTCGTGTCTACATCAAACCAACTTCAAAGCGATGCATTGAATTTGACATTGCAACGTTGATGAAACGTCAGAAAGATGCGTTGGGTATAATACGGCGTTGCTTAATAAAATGTCATTTGCCCAGTGCTCGGACCCATCAAGACTCAGCGGGATTGGAACATTAAATTCAAAACAAACGTAGAACACCCTTTCAGTACTTAAAAATGAAGCACTCCCTCTTAAGTGCAAGACTTTACAGTAAAATCTGGTAGATTTGTAGATTGGTTCAACCTGTCCAGCCCTTAAGTCTACATTAACCCATTTGATACCGGAAACCAAAAGGGATAAGTGACACACAGTGCTGGTCCAGATCAGACGTGGCAGAACGCAGCGTCTGATCGGGGCCTACACTGTTTGCAAAAAGTTCGGCCATTTTCCAAATAGATTTTGGGGAAAACACAACCTGACACCCCTAAATTTTGGAAATGACTTCTGCTATATATAAGGAGGAAGATTCCATTTGGTACAAAAAGGGTTATGGGCTTCTTGGATACAGGGATCAGTCAAACCGCACTCTCATGTCAATGGTCACGTGACATTGAAGCGAGTTAGAGTGGTTGTCGATGGCATGACGTCGAGCCAACGTTGACTCGAAGCCCGTCTGTAAGTCCACTTATTTTTTTTTATTTTTTTTTTTTTTTGGACTGTCAGTGTGTTTGTTTGTCTGCCTAGCAGTCCGTCGGTTCGTCTGTTATACAGTTATTCATTCAGTCAGTCGGTCTGTGTGTCGTCTGTCTGTCTACTGTAAGTTTGTCCGTCAAACCTCACTCTTTCTCTCTCTCCCATGCCAACGGTCATGCGACAATGATTAGTGAGTTGGAGTGTGTGTCGGCAGCATGGCGTCGAACCAACATTGACTCGGTCCACTCATAAGTTTATTTCGACTGTCAGTATGGACATTTAAATTGCACATGTATAGACAGATCGTTGGGCAGATTTCTAAAGAAAGAAAGAGAGATAGATAGATAAAACGAAAGTTACGTAAAAACTTATTTTGTAAGTAAGCTTTCGTGAATAACGGTATCTCAAGCCATTGACATGAGTCATTCACGAAAAGATTTTCGTCAATTAAAAACGGATTTCGGAGATCATTCTTTCCATCTCGAGGCATTATTTCAATGAGAACGGGTATATTTTCTCTCAAAATGTCTGAATATTGTTACCATTTTAAGTTCCGCCAATACATTTGAATAGCGACGGCCGTTCCAGTTGACGGCCAGTACTTTGCGCATGCGCAAGAATGACGTCATAAACGGAATTCCTAAAACCTCCTTTACAGCCAAACAGTGTGGACTCAGATCAGGTGCAGTCTGATCTGGATTGTCACAATGCAAAAAATTTTACTTTTAAACTAACATGCAGCCCACAAAGCAGACAATAATATTGCTGGTTGGTCATGGAAGCTATCATGGGAAAAAAAAATGAATACATGTAAGTTAATGTCAGACATTCCACAGTTGGTTGGCCTCTTATCCTGGAGTGACATCATGTGAATGAATGAATTTTGAGGTTAACAACCTGGTAAGCTGTGTGCCAACAATGAGCCCCTGTGGTTTATTCACTTACTTTTCAAACTCAGATACCCATAACATGCCAATCACAACAATTTTCATCTGATAACAAGCCAATCACAACAATTTTCATCTGCTTTGTTGGTAGTCATTTTTGCAAACAATGTGGGGCCAGATCGGACTGCTCATCTTGGAGCAGTCTGATCAGGATCAACACTGTTTGTTAACCCGTTAACCGCTTGACACTTATGACCAACAAAGGTTAAACATGAAATCATCATCAACACTGTTTGTCTGTGGACCTAGATCAAACCTCTAGGAGCAGTCTGATCACTGTGATCTGAGGATCCACACTGTTTGTCTGCACAAAAAGTTGGCAAGACTTTGCAGCAGACAACATAAACAGATGACATTTTCAGATGCAGTTTTTGCATAAAGTAGAAGTAAAACAAAGATCAGGAATTGATACAATTAACTTACTCCACCCATAAAAGACACTAAAAGGGAAAGAAATACAAACATTAAGCGACCAGACCATAATGGAAACCCAAACAAAGGAAGGCCATAATACTTATAGGAACAAGGTAGAAATTATGAAAATTCAGGCAGCATGGTCATGAAATCTGATTATTTACACAAGTCATTTTTGATGACCGCTGATGGGAGATTCACTGCTAGATACAAGCTCCAGTTTTAACTCAGTGCTGTGGGTATTATATCTGCCTATAGGTGATACCATATCATTTATTCAAACAGTTGAAACAAACCACTATAACAACGCTTCATGAATTATCCTTTCCATTCAAAAAACACCTCTTTTGCATGTATAAACATCAAGTAAGTGATATTAGAGATAACTGCTTCAGCCATCAACTGGTGTTTATTTAACGAATTCTATCACTGTTAAGAAGCTAATAAATTGAATTCTCTGATAAAAATAGGATCCTTCTGAGAAGGGGGTTCTAGTACTTTGTTCCCTATAGTAACTACAGGGAACAAAGTACTAGAACCCCCTTCTCAGAAGGATCCTACTTTTATCAGAGAATTCAATTTATTAGCTTCTTAACAGTGATAGAATTCATTAAATAAACACCAGTTGATGGCTGAAGCACTTATCTCTAATATCACTTACTTGATGTTTATACATGCAAAAGAGGTGTTTTTGAATGGACAGGATAATTCATGAAGTGTTGTTATAGTGGTTTGTTTCAACTGTTTGAAAAAATGATATGGTATCACCTATAGGCAGATATAATACCCACAGCACTGAGTTAAAACTGGAGCTTGTATCTAGCAGTGAATCTCCCATCAGTGGTCATCAAAAATGACTTGTGTAAATAATCGATTTCATGACCATGCTGCCTGAATTTTCATAACTTCTACCTTGTTCCTATAAGTATAAAGAAGTCTGGCATAAGCTCATGGATAAGACCCTAGTGACAATTCTTCTTCTTACTGTTGCTACTGAGCAATTGAAGTGAAATATAAGTCTTGCAAAAGGAGGCGAAGCCGTAACCAAAACTTAAACATGATAAAATGATAAACTCATCTACATGTATACAATATTATATCACTCTTACAAAATACAGACTTTTTCTGAATTTTCTCTATTTTGTTATCAGACTTTACTCTCTAAACTAAACCATCTTTCTGCTTTGGACTGTCAGAATGGGTATTTTATTACCAGAGCTGGCAAAAATCTGGAAACACTCAAAAGAAGTTGCCAAAGCTAAGGACAATACAGATGGCTTTTAACTAAATACAGAGGAAAATAAAAGAAACAGGTTTGAGTGGGTGAGTGACTGAGTGAGTGAGTGTGTGTGTGAGCACGCGAGCAAGCAAGTGAGTGGGTGAGTAGGTAAGTAAGCAAGTAATCTTGCAGGCACACAGCACTGACTCAACTTTGATTCAACGTTGAAACAACGTTTTAAACGTTGTTTCAACGTTGATTTAATAGCAGGTAGTTAAGTAAATTAGGTAAAGTAAGAATGTTTATAAGTAACTAAGAGGTTTTAGTAATGAGGAAAAATCACAAATAAATAAAAGAAAAAAAAGAAAGAAAAAGAAATGTTTTTTTCCGATTTTGTACAGAATGGGATGTCCCATCCCACATACAGAAGGGGTGCATTTAAGAGTTAAGGGGTACCAGGCTGATTAGAATTTAATCATTGATAAAAATTGGTTTAACGTTAAGCAAACAGTGAAGGCCCTGCTCAGGCGTCTTGTTCTGCAGTATCTGATACTGGTCTGCACTGTTTGCAACGAGTGATAAGTTGTTTCCTTATTCTTTTTCCTTATTCCTTTGTCCTTATTCCAGATTTATTTTTTAAACCTGAATTTTTATAAAGGGTCGTATCAGGAAAGGTCTATTTTTGGCCCCAACAAAATATGTCGACTTTACGCTTCGGCACCGACTTTATGTAAATAGGCTCACAAAAAGACTTGGTAAGATTTCAACTAGCATAGAATCGACTATTCAGTTATCATACACAATATCAAACCAAAAATCGCCCGCCTATCGTGGCTTGGAGAAATATATTGAGCTGAATGGTGCTTCCACGTAAAGCCGAAACTGACGACACATGAGTTAACCGCTGTGGGTTCAAGCCTGGCTGGGGTCACGTGTGAGACGCTAAGTTCTGCGTGGTTTTTCTCCAGGCACTCCGGTTTTTGCCAACCTCTGATTATCGCTTGGCTCAACTGAATAAGTGAAATAATCTTGGAAGGGCCGTAAAACCACAACCATTACGATAACACAGCCGTGACACATAGGGCATTTTTTTCACATCACCAAAATGGCTACTTTTCTGATGAAAATCCATGATATTTTTCTTATTTATACTCCAAGCTTAGGTTGCGGGTGCTCGTTAGAACCGCCTCATTGAGGCGGTTTTAACGAGTACCCACAAACTATGTCTTGGGGCAGAAATAAGGAAACTCATGTATACACCCGTAAACCCCAGTTTTCTCTATATAAAGTGGGGTTTAGGGGGGGGGGGGTTCATTTCACAGACTTGTTCACCTGATGAAAACAAAAAAAAAGTTTTGAGCAGGCTGGTCAATGTTCAATAATGTTCAACTCTGCTACAATCTGAAAAACTAATTATACTCTGCTACAGCCAGTGTGCCTTTTTCTAGAATTTAATCAGATAGTCTGACATATTATCTGATTTATAGTCTTTTCCTAGGATCTGTTTGTTTTAATTGTTGGAGCTTGAAAGATCAAAGGTACTCAAATTGAGGAAACGTTTGTCACATTTTGGTAGGAGTGATATATAAAAACATGCACCTTTTACGCCTGGCTAAACCTACTGGACAATTAACTGGCCATGTAGTAAGCACATTGCATGTTTGAAGCACTTGGCTCAATGCATTTAGTAAAAGAGGGAACAGCTTGTCAGAAAGAAACCATGTGTAAAAGTTTTTCAAACTACTGTTTGTGGAAAACCTTGCTACACCCAAACTTTCTAAATACATGTATATCTGTTGTTTAAGTCCTGGATGACTCAATTTTAATGTGGCAGTTGTTTGTTCATTCAGATCAGGCCGGCCTCGGTAGCTCAGTAGGATGCACATCTGACTGGTAATCAGGAGGACATGGGTTCGATACCTGACGGGGTCGGCAACATTCTTTCGTGGAGATAGATCATGAAATCTTTTCTATGGTCATTCACTGCCTTCCGCTGATTCAAGAAGGGCAGTTGTAAGTTTCTGGCGAAAGAATGTGCACTGTACTGGTTAACCGCATATGTATAAGCCCCCCCCCCCCCCACACACACACACCCACACCCCCGTGGGGCCAATTTCTGAGTGTTTGCGAAATTTCAAGGGGAGATAATTCAGCCAAAAATGACAACAGAGTTATGGCCCTTGGTCTAAATGTAGCCCTTGTGATGGTGAATAAGTGTGTGAAGTTTCATGGGGCTAGGTCAAATACTAATGAAGTTGTGATCATGGTTAAAGTTTTTGTGATGGACAGACAGACAAACAGACAGGGACAGACAGACAAACAAACAAATGGACAGACAGGGCAAATATTATATGCCCCCCGAATCAAAGATTCTCGCGGGCATAAAAAGTATGCGAGACATATCACATGTCCTGGGCCTTTTTTAACCATTTTGCAGAGGTGTAAAACAAAGGACAAATATTAGTACATGTTCTTTGAAAAATGGTCAGCAGTCACACTCCCAGGTCACAGAGTGATTTGAAGTACTTTGCACTTTCCACCTCTACATATCCAGTTCAATAAGTTCAGTTGGTCACTCTCAATAAGTTCAGTCGGTCACTCTTCCCATGCAAAACTACAAGGTCACATCCTATACATTATTTAATAAAGCACTTTAAATAAGATAATTAAAATTGAGCTGAGCTGTCCTGCTATTTGAAAACAACGTAACTATGTTCAATTTTTGATTTTTTTCTGGACCTCTTAACCCTTATCCTGCTGAATAAACAAGAAAGCAGTCTGAGGGACAGCCAAATCCCCCGCCACACTTTGCATCAAGGCTCAACCTTGTGACCTTCACCTGTGACCTTGACCTTGAGTTGGCATGGTTTATTCATGGGTTCTGCACATCAGCTCACTGTCGGGGTAAAGGAGATATGGAACGGACACAAAATTCCAAATTTCAATCTCGTGACCGTCACCTGTGACCTTGACCTTGAGTTGGCATGGTTTATTTATGGGTTCTGCACATCAGCTCACTGATGGCGGCATATGACCATCCTTTGAAGGGTAAAAGAGATATGGAACGAACACAAAATTCAAACTCGTGACCTTCATATGTGACCTTGACCTGGTGTCATCATGATTCATTTATGGGCTCTGCACATGAGCTCACCGAGGGGTAAAGGAGACATGGAACGGACACAAAATTCAAAGTTTTAAACTTGTGACCTTCAAATGTGACCTTGACCTTGAGTCGGCATGGTACATTTATGGGTTCTGCACATTGACTCACTGAGGAGGATAATTGACCAAAGTTTAATGAGAATCCTTGCAGGGGTAAAGGCGATATGGAACAGACACAATATTCAAAGTTTTAAACTCGTGACCTTCAACTCAAGTTGGCATGGTTCATTTATGGCTCCTGCACATTGACTCACTGAGGAGGATAATTGACCAAAGTTTAATGAGAATCCTTGCAGCGGTAAAGGCGATATGGAATGGACACAAAATTCAAAGTTTCAAACTCTTGACCTTCAAATGTGACCTTGACCTTGAGTCGGCATGGTTCATTTATGGGTTCTGCAAATCAGCTCACTGAAAAGAATATTTGGACAAAGTTTAATGAAAATCCTTCCAAGGGTAAAGGAGATATTAAACGGACACAAAATTCAAAGTTTCAAACTTGTGACCTTCAACTGTGACTTTGACCTTCAGTCGGCATGGTTCATTTATAGGTTCTGCACATCAGCTCACTGAGACGAATAATTGACCAAAGTTTAATGAAAATCTATCACAGGGTTCAGGAGATATGGAGCGGACAAGAAAGTGTTATGGACGGACAGATGGATGTACATACAAGACGTACATTCTGGGGTTCCCCATGTTAACTCTATGGAGACTTTAACCCCATATTATGGCCCATAATGTAGATTTGTACAGCCACTTACCCCATAATACTACAAATTTTAACCCTACATTTACAGAATAAAGCTCTTACATATCAACTGTACAGGCCACAAACCTGATTATGTATCTAGTGTCTGTGCGGACAGACGGACGGACAGACGAAGGCCATTCCTATAATCCCCAATCTGCTTCATGGCTGGGGGGTTAATAAATTTAGACACATCCCTTCTGATTATCAACCAAACAAATTACTTGACATGATGCATTTGTTCAGTTCACAAAATTTTTTTACAGTACAGATCCTGATCAGATGACCTGCAGTTTGCAGATTTGTTTGCTTGTTTGATTTGTGGTTTAACATCCCTGTCAACACTGTAGGTCATTTTGGAGATGCTGCTTCCAATTTTGTGGGACTTTTACCCAACACTGAGATGAAATGACATCTCAAGCCCTGTCGCCCAATGAAACCAAAAGGGTTTATAAGCATGGACTGTCTGACTCGCACCGCTTTGCCTGGGCAGGCTTAGATCCTCTAAGCGGTTTACCATTACTTATGTGTGGTCAGTTTCAGCACTGCATGGAAGTGTCGTGCAGCCCAGCTTTGCGTGGAAGCAACATGCAGCCCATCTTTTTCTTCAAGCCCCAATTTTGTTTGTTTGATTTCAGGTTTAACGTCCCCATCAACACAACATAGGTCATTCTGGAGACGCTGCTTCCAATTTTGTGGGTTTACCCGACATTGAGATGAAATGACATCTCAAGCACGGTCGCCCTATGAAACCAAAAGGGTTTATAAACATGGACGGGCCCACTCGCACCGCTTTGCCTGGACAGTAGGTTTCAGCTGTGCGTGGAAGCATCATGCAGCCCATCTATTTCTTCAAGCTCCGATGGGCGGGGGCCTTGGCAGGGGTGGGGTTGTGTTCAGCAAGGTACAGTAAGGGTTCATTACGATAACACATCCGTGTGATATAGTGCATTTTTCAAACCTCACAAAAAGTGTTTTTTTTTCGATGAAAATTTGCGATATTTTTCTTATTTATACTCCAAACATAGGTTTTGGGTGCTCGTTAGAACCACCTCATTGAGGCGGTTCTAACGAGTACCCACAACCTATGTCTTGGAGCAGAAATAAGGAAAATAATGTTTACCCCCTTAAACCCCAGTTTGCTCTATATAAAGTGGGGTTTAGGGGGGTCTTTATTTCACGGACTTGTTTACGTGATGTCCTGATAAGATGCCAAGGAAAACTGCATCTGTTTGTGCCAAACATATTTTTGCAAATATGTCTGATCAGACTGCTCCTTTTGGTGCACATTATTTGCAAAGATAATTTTCTAAGTGGCCAAAGCAAATCTGCCTCTTTAATCCCAATACAAAATAAGGAGTAGTATAACAGGTGATAATTATAGGTAATCAAATGTTGGGGATATTTGTTTGTTTCTTGGAGTTTTTGTTTGGTTTAATGTTTAACATCACTGTCAACACTGTAAAGGTATTTTGAGGAGTTGCTTCCAATTTTGTCGGACATTTACCCGACATTGAGATGAAATGACATCTCAAGCCCTGTAGCCCAATGAAACCAATAGAGTTTATAAGCATGGACTGCTTTGCCTGGGCAGGCTTAGATCCTCTAACCAGTTTACCAGTACCCTTGTGCGGGTCGGTTTCAGCTCTGCCTGGAAGCATAATGCCGCCCATCTATTTCTTCAGGCTTCGATGAGTAGGGGCCGCTGTTGTTTCTTGGAGTAATTAAAATAATGATAATATTCTTCAATATCTCCATTGACCCATAAAATGCCAATCACAACAATTGTTGTCTGCTTTGCTGTCTGCCGGTTACCTTAAAAGTTCTTTTTTTTTTGCAAACAGTGTGGACCCACTGTTTGTCTGTATACAAAAATATTTTTAAAAACGTTTGCTAGAAGATTCAGCAAACATAAGCAGACGGCATTTTCAGATGTTGTTTTTCTCGGCAGCTTTAGGGTTAACCCAGTTTGTACCGGAAACCCCAAAAGGGGTACCTTGGCAAACTGTGCAGGCCCAGATGAGACACCGCAAAACGCGGTGTCTCATCAGGGCCTACACTATTTGCAGGAAGTTTAGCCATTTTCCAAATCAATTTTGAAGATACCACAACCTGTCACCCCTAAATTTAGCAATGGACTCCTGCTATATATAAGGAGGAAGATTCCATTTGGTACAAAAAGGGTTAATTCATCTCATCTGTAGCTACAACAAGTTTTGTAGTTATATCGAATGTCTGTATAAGTGGGTTGATTGTATTAGGGTCAATAATATGCAGATTATATACATTTTTTCTGATTACATTTATAATTAGCCAGTCTGATAATAAAAGTCTGATTTGGGGTATTTTTTATAATATTAAAAGTTCATCAACTTGTTAAGTTAGTAATGGCAAGTCTATTTGGTAGAGTGAATTTTCCAAAAGATTGCTTGCTTTGATTGAGATTTATTAGCATAAAATGAATTACGGTACCCATATTGAAAATCAGATAAACTAGACTTCCAAAAGCAAAAGATGATTTTAATCCCATATTATCCATTTTAAGCTAATTTACAGTCTATATACATGTATTTAGCTGGTTTGATTGATTGATTGATATTCCCATCAATACTTGCTATCTATTTCTTCAAGCCCCGATGGTTTGTTTGTTTGAGGTTTAACATCCCCATCAACACTGTAAAGGGATCATTTTGGAGACGCTGCTTCCAATTTTGTGGGACTATTACCCGACATTGAGATGAAATGACAATGAAATCGCAAGCCCTGCCACCCAATGAAACCAATTGGGTTTATAAGCATGGACGGGCTGACTTGCGCAGCTTTGCCTGGGCAGGCTTAGATTCTCTAAGCTGTTTACCAGTGCTCGTGTGCAGGTCAGTTTCAGCTCTGCATGGAAGCATCATGCAGCCCATTTATTTCTTCAAGCCCGATGGGCGGGGACGCTGGATATAATAAAGCTAATTAACTACCACAATGCTCCTAAGTTTTGGGACAGATAGGCCTAAGCAATCAGTGCAGACCCAGATCAGACTACTCTTGACTGAGGGTCTATACTGTTTGCCATTCTTTCTTCACTTTTAGGATGAAGCAAATTAGTGAAAATTTTAGCAGAATTACAGCAAATCCTCAAGTAGTCCGACTTTTTTAGGATGGTAACATTAATGGTTTCTCTTTGGACCGCAACAATAGTGATGTAAAGAGGCTGTGGTGCAGACCACAACCAGTTTGTTTGTTTGTTTCATTGGAGGTTAACATCCCCGTCAACACTGGATTTCATACAAATCAGTCATGTGGACATCAACATTGAAAAGCTATTGTGCTTAGTAACTCCGGGTTGACTGACTAACAATCCTCCAAAAATGAAATGCAATATCAAGTTGAACCGGTTTCTTTTTACTACAAGATGAAATGTCAGATTGTTCTATTTCAACTGTTCCATTTAATGCATTCAGTGAACTGCATGGCAAAACATCAAGAAGCTGAATACCTACATACCAAAATATCATGGGGAGCATATACCATAAAATCCTAAAAATTCGGACACCTTGTGAAATTCCTGTAATTTTTATAAAATTTTAACATTTTTTCATGATCCTGTAATGAGCCGAAAAGATGCAGACAAATAGCAAACAGTGTAGACCCTGATCAGACTCCTCCTTCAGGAGCAGTCTGATCTGGGTCTGCACTGTTTGCTTTGCCCTCGCTGTCCCAATACTTAGGATCATTAGGGTAATTACCTTCATTGGAAATACTCTAAGAGGGTCTGCCCCTGTAAAACAGTGCAGGTGCCGAGATCAGACAACACAGAACACACCAAAACCTCTTTATAACACCACTTTTGGGCTCCAAAGCAGAAACCATGTTAGTTATAACCCTTTTTGTACCAAATGGAATCTTCCTCCTTATATACAGCAGGAGTCACTTTCAAAATTTAGGGGTGTCGGATTGTGTTTTCTTCAAAATTTACATGTGTATTTGGAAAATGACTGGACTTTTAGCAAACAGTGGAGGCCCTGATCAGACGCCACATTCAATAAAGTACAGATTCAATAAAAGTCTAATGACCCGTTTATATCTACTGTTTCTATATGTACTCTTATGAATTGTATTGTTTAAAGTATACAAATGAAAAAAAAGTTTAAACTAAGGTACCCCTTTAGGGGTTTCTGGTACTAAATGGGTTAATCATGTTATTTATATACATCCAAACAAAAATGTATAGATTCTATCAAGGAGCTTATGACATGTGTGATGAGCTCTTTATTCATTACAAATAAATTCTAAGCATGTTTGTGATCCAACTACATAAACCTTTTTTGCATACAGGCACACAGTGTAGACCTTAATAAGACTGCTCCTTGTCTGTTGTCTGGGGCCCACACTGTTTGAAAGTTAATTCCAGAAAACAGAGCAGATGACAATTGTTGTGACTGGCATCTAATCGAAAACTATGCTGTAACCCTTGTGGGTCATTTTGTGTCTTCTCCTAGAGAAAGGACTTAGAAAAAAGAGACAGAAGTATAGTAGAGGAGATGAAAGTGAGGGACATGGGAAAAAGAGGAAAATAACATTTCTTCCTCGACCCATTCTTGCTAAAGGTACAGCAGGCCTTAACCCTTTTTGTTCCAAATGGAATCTTCAACCTTGTGTATACCAGGTGTCGATTTCAAAATTTAGGGTGTCGGGTTGTGTTTTCTTCAAAATTTATTTGCAAAATGACTTAACTTTTAGCAAACAGTGGAGGCCCTGATCAGACGCCGCATTCTGCGGCGTCTGATCTGGACCTGCACTGTTTGCCAGGGTACCCGTTTTGGGGTTTCTGGTACTAAATGGGTTAAGCCCATGTCAGTTAACAGTGACTCAAGATACGCTACATCATAGCCTCACCCAAATACCCCAGAAGCTCTATGTACACATGGTTTCAGTATACACTCTCGTAAAAACCCTAAAAATTTGGACACCTTGAGGACTTGCTGTACTTCTAAAATTTTAACAAATTTGTTTCATGATCCAGTAAGGGTCCAAAAATGTACAGAGAGACTGGCAAATAGTGTACACCCTGATCAAACTGCTTCTTCAGGAGCAGTCTGATCTGGATCTGCACTGTTTACTTCGGCCTATCTGTCCCAATATGGTACTTGGGATCATTGCAGTAATCCTGGATATATTTAACCCTTACCTTGCTGAATATTCATTTAAGCCACACCCATTTCTGTCTATCAACCAATCAAATTACTTGATGTTATTTATTGCTACAAATTCATAAATTGAATGCCAAACAGTGTAGATCCTGATCAGATGGCTTCAGAAGCCATCTGATCTGGATCTAGACTGTTTGCAAAGATAGGGGTTGTCGTGAACAGCAAGATAAGGGTTAATGTTGATAAACATAAGTTTTGACATCTGTAAGCTGTTTGTTTTTTGTTTTTGTTTTTGTTTAACATTCCTTTCAAGATTATTTCAATTCCTAATAAGAGGTGGGCATAAAGTGGAGTATCTGCAGAAAAACCACCTGACCTTCCACTGCAGAACTCTTGAGCCCTAAACAGTGACGGACCTAAAGATTAACAGACAGCCCTCTTACCCAAAAGGCCGCAAAGGCAAAGATTTAAAATATGTTTTAGCCTAATTTTAATCATAGTGGAGCAGTCTGATCTGGGTTCACACTGTTTGCAACAATTTCAGCGGACAAGAATTGGCATCTTGGGTTTTAATCCTTAAGATGCCGAGGAAAACTGCATCCGAAAATTTTGTCTGCTTATGCCGTCTGCATAATTGTTTGTCCAAACTTTTTAAATATATTTTTGCATAGAGGCAGTGTGGATCCAAATCAGACTGCTCCTACAGGAGCAGTCTGATTTGGATCCACACTGTTTGCAAAAATGACTTTTAAAGTAACCTGTAGATGACAAAGCAGACAACAATTGTCATGATTGGCATTTTATGAGGTACATTGACTTCTTCTTGATCAAACAGAGCAGACCCAGATCAGACGGCTCCATCATCATCATCAACGGATTTTTGATTAACGTGCAGGTACAGGGGCAACGTCCACATAAGAGGGCCCCCTTCCAGGTAGCTGGCTTGCTGCACGCATGGCAGATCTTACACCAGATCTCCAGGCTTGTCTATCATGAGGATCGATAGCAGAGAGCTTCCATTCTCTGCAATCTCTTTCTGTTAGCTGCTTCCAGGTCATCTTGGGCCTTCCTGGCCCCCGCTTTCCACTTACCTGTATGTCACAGGCAGTCTTAATTGCACCGTTGGAGCGTTCCACATGTCCATACCAGCGAAGTCTTCTCTCTTTCAGGATGAGGTCCAGGTCCTCAATGCCAAGACGCTCCAGTAACTCACTGGACCTGATGGTGACAGTGTCCTGTGGCTTGACATTGCAGATCTGTCTGATCATTGCCCTGTCATTTCGCTGTAGACGTTGGAGGTTTGGCTTTGTCAATGGCCATGTCTCACTGGCATGGAGCATTGCGCTCCGCACACAAGAGCTATACACACGGCCACGTGTCTTGAACGAGAGGTGGCGGGAAGAGAGAACTGGTAGCAACTCCTTGAATTTCTTCCAGGCTGTTTTCACACGTGATGTAGTTGAAAGGTCGCAACCACCCCCTGCAGAGAGCATATCACCTAGGTAGCAGAAGGAAGCTACAACCTCCAGCTTGTCTGATCCGACTTGAACTTCCCTCTGTGGTCTTCCATCCAAGGGGCGTGCAGTTCCTTGGCACCGTGTACACCTGTACTCAGGGTCCTCTATCAAGCGTTTGAGCCCACTGCATTTCTTGTGCACCCAGAACTTGCAGCCATTACAAAAGATACTGTTGCTGCCAACTCCAGTGCGACATACAGCGCATGGGAACTGGCCTGTACTCTGCAAGAGGTCCAGACCTGTACCACAGATCATGATCTTTGTCTTTCCTGCATTCACTCTCAGCCCTTTCGCCTCCATTGCTTCTTTCCAAGTTAAGAGCCTCCTGACACATTCCTCAAGGGATTCAGCTAAGATGACAAGGTCATCAGCATACAGGTCCTCCCAGGGGACTCCAGAGCGGAACTCGCATGACAAGGCTTCAAGCACAATGATGAAAAGCAGTGGGCTGAGAACAGAGCCTTGATGAACACCCACCTTCACCTCGAATTCTTCACTGTAACCATCACCAACGCGTACACGGCTCCGAGCATTTGCGTACATCCCTTGGACCAGTTTCACAATCCACTCGTCCACTCCAAGTTTTCTTAGTGCCCACCAGATGACTTTCCGAGGCACTCGATCAAATGCCTTCTCCAGGTCTACAAAAGCCATGTAGAGTCTCTTGTTGGCCGCCAGATACTTTTCTTGCAGCTGTCGGACAACAAAAATTGCATCTGTTGTGCCTCTTCCTGGGACGAAGCCAAACTGGGAATCGTCGATGGACACCAACTGCCTAATGAGGCCATCCACAATCCTCTCCAGGACTTTCATGACCTGTTCTGTCAGCTTGAGACCACGGTAGTTGCCCCGTTCCAATGCATCGCCCTTGCCCTTGTAGAGACAGACAATGAAACTCTGTTCCCAGTCAGAGGGTACCTTCCCATCACGGATGATTGCAGCTGCAAGGTCACGGATCATCGAGGCACCCGCATCACCTGCAGCTCTTATCATCTCCACCACTATGCCAGAGGGACCAGGTGCTTTGCCAGTCTTCATCTGAGAGATAGCCTTCTTAACCATATCAATAGTGATTGGGATGGGTGGCCCTTCCACTGGTGGTTCATCAGACAGGTGGTCTGGGTCCCAGTCGAACTCAACATTGAGTAGCCTTTGGTAGTGTTCTAACCAGGCCCTCTGCTTTGAGTCATCACTCATTGACATCTCCCCTGCATCATTCTTTACTGGTTTGTCACCTAGAACATCGGCATTCTCTCTTCTCATCTGGTTAGCAAGGCGGTATACTTCTGAGGACTTAGGGTCAATATTCTTGTAGATCTCCTTCTCAACTTCTTGGCGAGCATGGTGCACCGCACGTCTGGCTATGCGTTTGGCCGCAAGATATGATGCACGGGTGCCCTTACCAGTCTTCCAAGCTTTAAAGGCTTGCCGCTTGGCTGCTATGACCTTATTAACATCCTCATTCCACCACCAGGTTTCGCGACGCCAGCGGTGGGGCCGAGTTGTGCCACACACCTCTTCAGTTGTCTTGAGCAGACCGGTCTTGATGCTGTTCCATATATCCTCAGTGGTAGCATCTGCTACACCTGCCGAAGCACTCACATGCTGGCTGAAAACCTCCTGGAAATGATTTCTTGTCTGAGATTCTTTCAGCTTCCAAACTTTTAGTCTGGGGGTGAACTTGCGCTTGGGTTTTGGTGGCACATCAATCCTCATGTCGCATATGAGTAGCTGATGTTGCAGGGCTACTTCCTCTCCAGGGATCACTTTCACATCTGTGACAAGTTTGCGCATTGTCCTGCGGTAAAGGATGAAATCTATCTGCGTCGCTGTGCTTCCTGACTTGTATGTGATAAGATGACTGTCACGTTTCTTGAAACATGTGTTTCCAAGAAGCAGGTCAAAAGCCAGGGCATACTCTAGAATCCTCTCACCCTCAACATCTGGTTCAGGTCTACCATACCCGATCCCACCATGCACTTCCTTGTATCCAGTGCCTGCACGGCCTACGTGGCCATTCCAATCTCCACATGGGATCAGGAGTTCGGATCCTGGGATCCTGGCAGTCACAGCACGCAGTTGGTCAAAGAACAAGTCCTTGACTTCAGCACTTAAACCACTCTGTGGGGCATACACAGACAGAAGGGTAACCACGCACTGGCCAACTACAAGCTTCACCATGATGATTCTGTCTGAGACTCTTTGCACTTCAAAAACTTTCTCTATCCACTCTTCTGCCACAAACACTCCTACACCAGCAGTGCCTTTATCGTTTCCAGACCAGTAGAGCTTATACTTGGTGTCCTTGCCCTTGATCGTGCGGCAGTTTCCACCACGGTATCTGGTCTCCTGGACACAACAGACATCCACTTTCCTGCGGGATAGTGTTTCCACTACCTCGCAAACTCTTCCTCTCAGGGTGTTGACATTGAGTGTTCCCACCCTGAATTTCCTCAGGCGCTTGCTTGATTACTAGGATCCACTAGGATTAAAATTAAGCTCTGAAGGAGCAGTCTTAGCAGGGTCTACACTGTTTGCCATTACGTCTGCACCTTTTTGGACTCCATGCTGGATCAGGAAACAAATTGGTTAAAACAGCAAGTTTTTTAACCCTTATCTTGCTGAATATTCATTTAAGCCACACCCATTTCGTTATATCAACCAATCAAATTACTTGATGTAATTTATTCCTACAAATTCATAAACTGAATGCCAAACAGTGTAGATCCTGATCAGATGGCTTCTTCAGAAGCCATCTGATCTGGATCTACACTGTTTGCAAAGATAGGGGTGGTTGTGAACAGCATGGTAAGGGTTAGGTGTCGGAATTTTTTATGATTTTTATGGTAGCTGTTTTTTTTTAGTCCAAGGGAAATAACTAAGACACAACAGCTACAGGACATATCATACAGTTATTAGCCTTGCGCTATACTGGGAATTAATTCTTGCTTTTTGAATGACCAGAAGGTCCTGCAACCTTTTCCATTTCATCCCCATCCCCAGATTTAAACTTTGCCATGTGTGTATTCCATGCTTGCTCTAATGAGACATACACTATTAACCCGTATCCTGTTGTCCTGCTGTTCATGACACTGCCTACCTTTGCAAAAAGTGTAGATCCAGATCAGATGGCTGGATCTACATTGCATTTCCTTTCATAAATGATTTCTAATTCCATATTGTCTAACCAGTCTCTGTTCAGTGACCACCCACCCCTTTCATAAATCCTTAAGATGGCAAGAAAAACTCCATCTGAAAATGTCGCCTGCTTATGTCGTCTGCTGATTTCTTTTGCAAACTTTTAAAAAATACTTTTGCATATAGGCAAACAGTGTGGGCCCAGATCAGACTGCTCCTACAGAAGCAGTCTGATCTGGGGTCCACACTGTTTGCAAAAAAAAACAAAAAACTTTTACCCTAACTGGCAGACAGCAAAGCAGACGACAATAGTCGTGATTAGCATTTTATGGGTTCAGGCTGCTGAAACATTTTGATGGTTAGTAGCAAGGTTTTTGTTTGCATGATTTGAGGTTTTTGTCTTAATTTTACCTGTCTGGCTTTGTATTGCCATATGTTGCACTTTACCATATGTACCGGTATATTTGAACAGACAGGCCTGAGCAAACAGTGTAGACCCAGATGAATCCTGGTCTGCACTGTTTGCCACTCATCCAGCTATTTCAGGCATAACTTTGGGTAGTAAATTGTACCTATCAAGTAATCGATTAAAAGCATATCAGAAATGATAATCATTTTTGTGGAATGTATCGATTGATTAATTCATTTATACGATTAATCGTGTCAGCCTTAACCAAAACTGTTCAAATCATAATCCCATGGGGCCAAAAAATTGACATGCCCGTGGGCCCACTGGTTTTATATAGGGTAAGACTGAGACGGTTCATCTGTCTAGTGCACTAGGACCTGACCCTAAATGTCCACAAGGTGCCTAGACAGTGACATACAAGTCAGCTCTGTATTGTCAAAGGGAACCACTGACCAAAAACCACCCCACCTCCCTTTGTAAAGGTGCACCGCTTCATCTCTTTCTGGTGCACCTGACTCTCAATGTCCACAAGGTGTCCAAATAGTGACATACAATTCATCTCTTTATTGTCAAAGGGAACTACTGACTCATATGTCAAGCATCTAATGCCAATTCTTGCCATCCCCCCACCCCACTCCCTTGTCACAAAGAGGCATTGGAAGTTAGACTGAGCAAATTCATCTCCTTGCACTAGGACCTAACCATCAATGTCCAGAAGGTGCCCAGATAGTAACATACAAGTCAGCTATGTATTGTCAAGGGGAACTTTTGAAAGACTTCATCCTCAGAAAGAAAACAATTTGGAAGGATACTGTTCCAAGGGTGATCTCTGACAAAATTTCTCAAAATCGTTTCACTCCACTGATTATAATAGCCACCGAAACTAAACAAGAGGCCCATGGGCCACTATGCTCACCAGAGCTCAAGTGGGCATTGCCTACTGGCAGCCATGTACTTATGTTACGTAATTACTGCATTTCAGTGTGTTCCGATTGGTAGGAATGAATAAAGTCATTCTTATACAACATTTAGTTTTTAACATACCACAGGAGCCTCTCTCAGGTCTTAAGCTCACATCTTAACAAAAGTCCAGAGTTCTAACATCTCTTTCTAAAATCTAAAGTCTCATCTGAAAGCTTAAATCTAATATGCCTTCACTGTCGCACACTTCCCCTTATATATCATTCTCTCACTCACACATTAGTTATAATCCATAAACAGTAACATAACATCATTCTCGGGTGTGAAAAAGATTTTAATTTAAAGTGTTACTGAATTAGCATATTCCAAAGAGTTAATGCCATTCATAAATCGTGTAAAAGCCATTTACTAACAGGAATATTTAAGCACCCTTAATATGAACATTTTATTAATTGACTATCATGTATTGATCGGAGGTCATCCATATAAACACCAGGTCAACCAATATTAACTGAGGTCAAGTGAGGTCAAAAAATCAATAATCATGTTTTTTTTTGTCAACTAATAAAATTGCCTTAAATAAAGTAATTCGTATTGATCCAGTTACAGGTCCTCGGTCAGCTGCATTGGCCCTCGGCCCTGGGCCAATGCAGCAGACCTCGGACCTGTACCTGGGTCAAAACGAAATTACTTGGTTAATAACATTATAACATTAACACCTGGAAACCATTAACAAACAAGACGACCATGATGGCCCTGGATCGCTCACCTGATCCATAGTGTAACAAGTAGGCCCCAGGGAGGGCCATTATTGGCCCCAGGGCTTTAATGTGCATAATGTTGAGGGAGGTCTTAAAGTGAGTGAGTTTTAGTTTTACGTCCCACCAACAGCTAAGGTCATACGGAGACGGGACCTCGGTTTAAAGACCCATCCTAAAGTCTGGAGAAGCCCGGGAACAATCCTGCGATCCCTGGTTTACAAGGCGAGTAGCGTAACCACTGCACCACAGAGGCTTCTCGGGGAGGTCTTAAAGGTGAAGCTTCATACCAAACATCAACAAAGGCTATAATTTGAACAATCTTGGCAAAGGTCCACTACATGAAGCTACACACCAGATATCAAAGACCTGGGCCTTGCGGTTTCAGAGAGGAAGACTTTTTTAAAGATATTCCCTACATAAGCCTATGCAAAACCAAATGGCCCCGGGGCTATATAGGTCTATGTAAAACCAAAGGGCCCCGGGGTGGGGGCATTTGTGGCCTCAGGGCTATAATTTAAATAATCTTGGTAGAGGTACACTAGATGAAGCTCCATACCAAATATCAAAGACCTGGGCCTGAAGAAGATTTTTAAAGATTTCCCTTTATAAGTCTATGTAAAACCAAAGGGTCTCAGGACGGCGACATTTTTGGCCCCAGGGCTATAATTTGCACAATCTTGATAGACGTCCACTAGATTTTCCCTATATTAGTCTATGTAAAACCAAAGGGCCCCGGAGCGGGGGCATTTTTTGAACAATCTTGGTAGAGGTCCATTAGATGAAGGTTCATACCAAATATCAAAGTCCTGGGCCTTGGGGTTTCACAGAAGATTTTTTAAAGATTATCCCTATATAAGCCTAAGTAAAACCAAAGGACCCCGGGGCGGGGGCATTTTTTGCTCCAGCACTATAATTTTAATAATCTTGGTAGGGGTCCTTTAAATGAAGCTTCATATCAAATATCAAAGACCTAGGCCTTGTGATTTCAGAGAAGAAGATTTTTACAGATTTTCCCTATATAAGTCTATGTAAAACCAAAGGGCCCCGGAGTGGGGGCATTTTTGGCCCAAGGGCTATTATTTGAACAATCTTGTTCAGAGAAGAAGTTTTTTTAAGTTTTCAGTGAAAAAAAAATCTATTTTTGGCTCCTGTGACCTAGATGTGCAACGGACCGGAACCATTTGAACCATTTGAACAACTTTGAAAGGGGACCACCTAAGGATCATTCCTGTGAAGTTTGATCTATCCGATCAGTGGTTTAGGAGGAGATGTCGTTTGAAGAAATTGTTTACACACGGACGCACAACGGACAGAAAGTGATCCCAAAATCTCACCTCGTCACTATGTGACGGTGAGCTAAAAATGTCAAGAATATGGTGGTGACAGAATAACTTATAATTCATAGAGAGGTGACAAGTCCATTATTGGGAAAAGAAAGGCGTGAGGCTAAGTACTTAATTTATGCCTATTAGCAACTATCAGGCAGATGTTCCATTATCAGATTCTTCAAAAGATTAAATCAATAGCATGGTGTCAGTAACACCCCTTACCAGCTTAGGAACTTAGAAATGTTACTTACAGTCTACTAACCATTACGCTACAATTAAACATGATATGATTTTAATATACCAATTATAATGTCTCAACGAGCCCCAACGATATATTTGATATACGATATATATCTTTAATATACCAATTGTAATGTCCCAAACGAGCCTACATTCTGAAATGAGCACCCATTTGGACTCCATATCTGAAATATTAGTCATTAGGTGGAGAATGACCCAATGGAGCCCTGATTGCTGACACTGAATGTGTCATATCATAAGGAACAAGAATATAAATGGGGTTAAGGAGTGGAGGTCTGTACGGTTCCTGAGATGTGACCTTTTAAGCAGTGTAGGGGCTGGGACATGGCCACAGAAGATCCAAGGAAAGCCCAAGATTATTGCCACTGAATGTGTCTTATCATAAAGGACCAAGAACATATATGGTTTAGGGGTGGGGATCTGAAAAGTTTCTGAGATATATGGCTTTTTATGAAGTGGAGGGGTGAGGAATGACCCGGGGCACCCCTAGGAACCTCCAGGTTGGTGTCACTGAATGTGTCTTATCATTTTGTTTGATTTGAGGTTTAACGTCCCCGTCAACACTGTAAAGGTCATTTTGGAGACGTTGCTTCCATTTTTGTGGGACTTTTACCCGACATTGAGATGAAATGACTTCTCAAGCCCTGTCGCCCAATGAAACCAATAGGGTTTTATTAGCATGGACGGTCCACCTCGCACCGCGGTTCCTGGACAGGCTTAGATCCTCTAAGCGGTTTACCAGTACTAGTGTGCGGGCCGGATTCAGCTCTGCGTGGAAGCATCATGCAGCCCATATATTTCTTCAAGCCCCTATGGGCGGGGGCGATGTGTCTTATCATAAGGAACATGAATATATATAGCTGAGAGGTTAGGCTCTGAACAGTTTCTCAGATATTTGGCCTTTTGTGAAGTGGAGAGGTGGGGCATGGCCCCAACACAACCTGTAAGACACCTTGGTTGCTAACACTGAATGTGTCTTAGCATAAGGAACAAGAATATATATGGTTTAGGGGTGGGGATCTGAACGGTTTCTAAGATATATGGCTTTTTATGAAGTTGAGGGGTGCGGAAAGACCCAGGGCACCCCGGGGGACTCCCATGTCGGTGACACTGAATGTGTCTTATCATAAATAACATGAATATATATGGTTTAGGGGTGTGGGGGTGGTTTTATGGCCCTTTCAAGATTATTTCACTCATATCAAGCCGATCTTTAATCCGATCGGGTGGAAGAAAACCGGAGAAAAACCACCTGACCTTCTGTTGCAGAACTTGGCGTATCACATGTGACCCGAGCAAGGCTCGAACCACAGCGGTAAGAGACCTAATGATTAAGAGTCGGCGCTCTTATCCACTAGGCCATGGAGGCCTGTTTAGGGACGGGGCTCTGTACAGTTTCTCAGATATATGGCCTTTCTTGAAGTGAAGGGGTGGGGCATGGCCCCGGCACACCCCAGCAGACCCCTAGGTTGGTGTCACTGAATGTGTCTTATCATAAGGAACAAGAATATAATAATATTATATGGTTTAGGGGTGGGGATCTGTAAGGCTTCCGAGATATTGGGCCATTTATGTAGTGGAGGGGGTGGGGCGTGGCCCCAGCACAACTTGTGGGACCCACAGGTTGGCATAAAAGCATATGGCTGAGAGATGTTTAGTAACTCAAGAAACATTTCTATACAAGTTTGGTCAAAATATCTGCAACGACTTGGCATTAAATGCCATTTTTCAATTTTCCCCATTACAAGTCAATGGACCGCCCCCGCCCATAGGGGCTTGAAGAAATATATGGGCTGCATGATCCTTCCACGCAGAGCTGAATCCGGCCCGCACACTAGTACTGGTAAACCGCTTAGAGGATCTAAGCCTGTCCAGGAACCGCGGTGCGAGGCGGACCGTCCATGCTAATAAACACTATTGGTTTCATTGGGCGACAGGGCTTGAGATGTCATTTCATCTCAATGTCGGGTAAAAGTCCCACAAAAATGGAAGCAACGTCTCCAAAATGACCTTTACAGTGTTGACGGGGACGTTAAACCTCAAATCAAACAAAAAACAAACAAACAAGTCAATGGAAACTCTAAGTTGCCATAGCAACCAAACTAAAAAGCCAAGAGTATGAAATGATAGGGTACAACATAAATGTTATACGACAGACTGCATGCATGGTAGTTAACCCAATCAGGGTTGAAAACTTTGCTTCCCTCTTTAACCCTTTTAGTACCAAATGGAATCTTCCTAATATATAACAGTAGTCCATTTCAAAATTTAGGGGTGTGAGGTTGTGTTTTCTTCAAAATTGATTTTGGAAAATGGCTTAACTTTTTGCAGTGTTGGCCTGATCAGACACCACATTCTGTGGCGTCTGATCTGGGTCTGCACTGTTTGCCAAGGTACCCCTTTAGGGGTTTCTGGTACTGAATGGGTTAATTGCAAGCCGGTGGGTCAGGCCTCAGATTCTATGACTGTTCCAGCATTAAGGCTTACTGAGAATAAGAGAGAATCTAATTTTATGTAATGTTGGTTGGTGCCTGATACTCTGTCTCTGGTTGGGCCTTTCGGAGTCTAACTGTTGGATTTCTTTTACTCCAGCATTATAGTGGTTTCTTGCTGTCAAGTCCTCACGGTTGTTTCATCTCTGTGGTTGATTGATTTTTGTGTTCACGGAGATGTTGCACTGATGAGTTAAGAGGCCTTCATGCGGACTGAACAAATTATTTGTCTTAAGAGCAACGCAAGTAAGGGCGAGGCCACGTAAAATGGATTTAAGGCCCCCAGTGGAATAAGTTTCACTGACCATGCCAAGGCTACTATCGTGGTTTATTTTTGTTATGGCTTGTCTTTGAGTGTGTGTGTGTATCGCTTAAAACTATTATTTGGCTTTGGATAGCCAATTGGCCATTTTGTGGGAAAGTAACTGTCCTTTTGGCTTTCCGCTAGTGTTTCCATTTGGGTCTAGTTGTTTCATGTTTGTGTTTCTTTCCCTTGGTGTCTCTGATGGGAGCTGTTGGTTAATTGTATCGATTCCTGATTGCCTTCACTTCTACATTTAATAAAAAAAAACACAAACTTTCAATCCTCCAGCCCAAGGATGCTACTAATGAAATTTAGGCCCATTCGGCCCAGTGGCTTCAGAGGAGATGTCGCTTAAAGGTGTTGAGGCCAGACATACCACAAATGAAATATGACTGACAACTGCCTATCCTATAAGCTTCCCCGGAGCCTTTGGCTCTGGTAAGCTAAAAATAAACAACCTTTAAAATGACTTCTACTACTAAATAGGTAGACTGATTTTGAAATAATTTCACAGAAATGTTCCTTTGGCCATGCCCCATCCCTCCACTTCACAAAAGGCCAAATATCTGAGAAACTGTTCAGAGCCCAACCTCTCAGCCATATATATTCAAGTTCCTTATGATAAGACACATTCAGTGACACCAACCTGGAGGTTCCCAGGGGTGCTGCGGGTCTTTCCTCACCCCTCCACTTCATAAATGGCTCAAACCATCCACTCCATGTTATATTAAGAGGGCTGATTGATATGTTGTGAGCTTCATATGGAAGGAGGTACGCAGGGAGTTCATTTTAAGACCTACTATTCTCTGACTATATAGGGCCGTACACCCAATGATTGGTCTCAGTTGGTCAGTTTATATCGATGAGTTAGCACCCTAAAGTAAACAAGATAAGCAGCTTTTGTAAAATCAGGGTGTCAACTCAAATTGTGAACAAGAGGCCCATGGGCCACTATGCTCACCAGAGGTCTTAAGGCCATTGGCTAATACATAACAATAAAGCTGCAATAGTTTCTGAAAATTACATGTACATACTTTTCACACAAAAGTCAATGTGACTGAATATAACATTGGCATAAAATAGGTCAAGGTCATCTGAGGGTCATTATCTGAACACAATATGATAGGCTTAAGTCCCAAATGCCACATATCAAGTTTCATGACCATTGGCTCATTGGTTCCAGAGAAGATCTTTGAAGAATTTTGTCTTATATGGGAATGGGGGTTATCTTGCTCATGTGACCAGGTGCAAATTATTTATTTTCATTTCCTTGTTCCTAAAAGCTTTTGTATGTAATTTGGTTACAAATGACTCGGTGGTTTCTGTGGAAAAATAAGTTTTAATTTTTTATCTGAATGACCTTGGGCAAAGATCAAGGAATGATCTTGACCATGAACACTCCTGTAGTTTCATTCACTCATTTAGCTAGCTGCATCTACCAATTTATTCCAAAAATATTCAGTTTTGACTTTTTCCCATACAATGTGACCAAATTTGACCTTGAGGTAATTAGGTAAGGGTCATCCAGGGGTCATCATTCAAACAAATTATGATGGGCCAAAGTCCCAAATGCTACATACCAAGTATCATTACAAGTCTGCCACTGGTTATGGAGAAGAAGATTTTTAAGGGTTTTTTCCTTATATGGGCATGGCGGCCATCTTGGTCATGTAGCAAAACTCACATTAATTAATTTTGATTTCCTTGTTCCTTATAGCTTTCATATGAAATTTGGTTACAAATGGCCCAGTGGTTTATGTGGAAAACAATATTAAATTTTCATATTTGAATGACCTTGGGTCAAGGTCCCGAAATGACCTTGACCTTGTATACTCATGTAGCTTCATCCACTTATTTAGTTAACTGCATCTACCAATTTTCAGATCACATGCTGCAACTGTTTTTAATATATACATGTACTCAATTTTGACTTTTACTTATACAAAAGTCTATGTGATTAAATTTGACCTTGGCATAAAATAGGTCAAGGTCATTCGAGGGCCATCATTTGAACAAACTCGGTAGGACTGAAGTCCCTGATGCTGCATACCAAGTTTCGAGGTCATCCACCTTTTGGTTCCAGAGGAGAAGATTTCTTTAGCTTTTTACCATATATGGGCATGGCGGCCATCTTGATCATGTGACCTAGTCCTTATGAACACATTTCCTTTCTTCCTTCCTATGGAGGCTCCATATGTAATTTGGTTTCAATTGGCCCAGTAGTTTCAGAGGAGAAGTTGTTTGAAAATGTTGACGACAAGAAGACGACGGACCACTACCTATTGTGTAAGCTGCCCCGGAGTCATTTCAGTTACTATACGCTCCCCCATAACCTTCCTCTCTGTTGAGAATAATAATATATGCTATTTTGACTTTTTCCATTATTACACTTTCTTTGACCAAATTTGACCTTGCCGTAAATTGGGACAAGGTCGTCCGAGGGTCATCATTTTAGCAAACTATGATGGGCCCGAGTCCCCAATGCCACATACCAAGTTTCATCACAATCGGCCCACTGGTTCAGGAAAAGAAGATTTTTTAAGGGTTTTTACCTTATATGGGCATAGCGGCCATCTTGGTCAAGTGACCAAACTCAAATTAATTAAATTTCATTTCCTTATTCTAAAAAAGTTTTCAGACAAAATTTGGTTGCAAATGGCCAAGTGGTTTCAGTGAAAAACAAATTTTTAATTTTTATATCTGAATGACCTTGGGCCAAGGTCAGGGAATAACCTTGACCTTGAGAACTAGTGTAGTTTCACTAGCACATTTTGCCCACTGCATTTACTAATTTTCAGGTCGCAGGCTGCAATAGTTTAAAAAAATTATGCAGTTTTGACTATTTCCCATACAAAAGTCTATGTAACCAAATTTGACCTTGGCATAAAATGGGTCAAGGTCATCCGAGGGTCATCATTTTAGCAAACTATGATAAGCCCTGAGTCCCCTATGCTACATACCAAGTTTCTTCACAATCTGCCCGCTGGTTCAGGAGAAGAAGATTTCTTAAGGGATTTTACCTTATATGGGCATGGAGGCCAGCTTGGTCATGTGACCTGGACCATGCGAGCAAACTTTTGTTCCCCCATCCCATGGATCCTCCACATGAAATTTGACTTCAATCGGCCCAGCAGTTTTGGAGGAGAAGTCATTTGAAATTGCTGACGCAGACATGGACGGCGACGACAGACCACTGCCTATACTATAAGCTCCCCCGAAGCCTTCGGCTCTGGTGAGCTAAAATATATAAAAGTATAGGACATTTTGGAAGCAAAATATAGGACAAATATAGGACACTATAGATGGCCTCCACCATCCCCATAGCTATCCCCTTACCTGCTTTTTTTGTTGTTTATTACTTTATAAACAATAATTTATAACATAATTTACATTAGCTGAAAAAAGGAGCAAAGAACTCTTGTATCAAGTTATTTAAGGCAACTAAACCAATACTGACATGGAGTCTAGTATCTACTAATTTCAATGACAACCTCTTTGTACTTTATGATATGACTTCCAAACTTCTATTTCTGTCTGCAAACTTCTATTTCTGTCTGGTTCTTTAACCCTTCTCTTGCTGAATATTCATTTTAGCCACACCCATCTCTGAATTTGAACCAATCAGATTATTTGATGTAATTTATTCCTACAAATTCATAAACTGAATGTGAAACAGTGTAGATCCTGATCAGATGGCTTCTTCAGAAGCCATCTGATCTGGATCTACACTGTTTGCAAAGACAGGGGTTGTTGTGAACAGCAAGATAAGGGTTAAAACCATACTACTCCCTTGTATCAATACAATCAACATACATAATCAAAACAGCTTGATACACAACCAAAAATGTACATATTATGTTTGAAGAGACTATAACTGAGCTCAAACAACAACTTTCTTTGGTGACTTTGTTTTAACTCTTATCATGCTGTTCACGACAACCCCTCTCTTTGGAAACAGTGTAGATCCAGATCAGATGGCTTCTGAAGAAGCCATCTGATCAGGATCTACACTGTTTGACATTCAATTTATAAATTAGTAGGAATAAATTAAATCAAGTAATCTGATTGGTTCAAAGTCAGAAATGGGAGTGGCGAATCTGAATATTCAGCAAGAGAAGGGTTAAAACCATACTACTCCCTTGTATCAATACAATCAAGATACATAATCAAAACAGCTTCATACACAACCAAAAATGTACATACCGTATTCACCCTAATTACCGCACCGTGCCCTTAGTTTTTTCAAAATTATGTAAAAAAATCATGGTGAAAAATATACCTAATTAGCACATGCTTGATATGAAAACAATAGCTTCCGAGATGATGCATACTGATATTTAATGGGAAGGAAAATGATACTTAAGCATTGCCTTCACTGTTGAAGAGACAACAGTAAGTTTGCATAGATTTTCTGTGAGAGCTTCAAGGGGAGGTTACTGTAAAGTGTGCGCTTATGCATTTCCTTTTCAAAGATAGTTTGGTGTGCGCTTATAGGAGTGCAGTAATTAGGGCGAATACGGTATTTTGTTTGAAGAGACTATAACTGAGCTCATACAACAACTTTCTTTGGTGACTTTGTTTTAAAGTACTGGTACCTTGTATGATCATAGTTTTTATTGATGAAATTTTTATGCTGGCATATCTTTCATAACAAAATAAGGTAAAGAACATATTAAACAGAACCCTCTTAACCCTTGTCCTGCTGAATATTTATATATGCCACACCCACTACCGATTATCAACCAATCAGATTACTTGATGTAAATTATTGCAACAAATGCATAATCTGAATGTCAAGCAATGTAGATCATGATCAGATGGCTTCGTCAGAAGCCATCTGATCTGGATCTACATTGTTTCAAAGATAAGGCATATCTGGGATTAGCAGGACAAGGGTTAAACCTGAATATCATTGCAGAGTGAGTGTGTGAGTGTTAGAGTTTCACATCCCACCAACAGCTAATGTAATACAGAGATGGGACCTCGGTTTAAAGACTCATTCGAAAGTCTGGAGAAGCCCGGGATTGATCCTGCAATCCCTGGTTTACAAGGCAATAGCGTACCCACTGCACTATGGAGGCTTCTATATCATTGCAGACAACAACTTGCTAAATGATTACTGTTAAAGCATTGCTTACTTTGGCAGAATTACATAAAGCTAATCAAAGCACTGAGAGTGCTGATGGAGCGTAGCTTTGATAATTTGATTTAGCATCTGATTGGTATTTTAATTCAGACTCATATTGATCCAATGAACATAGCTGTTTGAAGCTATTCTGGGCCAGAAATCGTGTTAAAGCAACAAGACCTATATTGAAATCAACTCACGCTAAAGTGTAGACCCCGCAACAACCATCCCGAAAACACGCCTGTACAAATACATTGTCAATTTTTCGGCAAAAAAAATGGAAATTTTAAGATACAAAATTGTGATATTTTCTTATCTCTGTTCAAAACATTGATTGCGGGGACTTGATTGAACCACCTTGACGAGGCAGTTTTATCAAGTATCCACAATCAATGTTTTTGAGCAATACAGCAACCATGAAGTTCTACAGTTTACTTGAAGATTTCTGCTGAGCTATAGTTCGTGCAATAACTGCGGCTTGCGCAATTGTTTGGCAGTTTTTTTATGTAATCAGTTTTTGAACAATTACCTTGGGGAGGTTATTTATCTCAACGAGGCCATTTATGAAATGATCTGGCATTAAGGCAATTTCTTTGGTTAGATATTGTCAATACAGCACACTGCACAGTCTTTTACCGGAAACCAACAACTGCCCTTCTTGAATCAGCGAAAGGGATAGAATCACCGTGGAACAGATTTCACGATCAATCTCCTTGAAAGAATATTGCCGAACCCGGCAGGTATCGAACTTGCGTCTGAGCTGATAATTTGCTTTCTCTATGGTCACATTCCTAGCACGCACCCAGGTCGCTTTAAACAAAGTAACATTGTCCACCCCCCCCCACACGCACACACATTAACCCATACTCTGAGTATATGTCTAGCAGCCTTTTTAGGGACAAACTTAGCAGACCCAGATCAGACGCTACAACAAGTGGCGTCTCATCTGTGTCTAAACTGCAAAATTTTCTGCTTACAATATAAGCCTTGACGTGCACCTGTCCAAACTCATTCCAACTGTCTTTTTTGGTAATACATTATCCACCTACACAGCGTACTAACGAATGGAATCCTCAACACCTTATATCAGTATGGAATGAGTTCATTTTAAAATCAGGGATGTCAGGTTGTGGCTTCCACGAAATATTTGGCAAAAATGGCTGAACCTTTTTGTAAGTATGCAGTGAAGGTCATAATGAGACTCCGCGTTCTGTGGTATCTGATCTGGTATTTGTCCTGTTTGCAAGTTGCCAGGTTTGGGATTTTATGGTACAAATGGGCTGTAAACAGGGTTATATGAACTGAACTATAATTAGATTAGACTGCTACACAGTTCATCTATTAAAAATATTCATCTATTCCGTTTGAAATAGGTGGTCTGTGAAGCAGTCTATAAGAAGATACCGCATGGCGTAATAATCTACTAGGTTAACACGGGGTACTATGTTCTCACTGGTGATTGGGTCATACGCAGTAACACCGAAAGTAGTGCCGAAATCACTTCTCATTTCACTGGAGCTACGCTTCAACAGCTACGATCCAAAAATAAATGCTACACATAAGAGTTTCCCTCTAATATTAAGCATAATTTTTACTTTATGGTTTACTTCTGGTTATGAAGTAAAACATATCTTTGAAGCCAAATGTTCATTAATCATGAAGGTAGATGCTGCTTTCCACCTAACCCTATATTAAATATCAAAACACATTTTTTACTGAAGCAAGCAAAAATTGTCAATTCTTACTGATACATGTACTTTTAATTTGTTAGTCGGTTTCAATTTTCAGTGTCTTACAGATTTTTTGTGACTGGACTTTCCATGGCCAGATGATGCAGAGTCTCTCTGTTTGGACATTTTTGACGGGCAATCCTGATTAGACCTATGGCATGAACCACTAGAGTGTTTAGGCTCTTTAGACTTGGGTGTATTTTCTCCAGAACTGTCAGGGGCTTTAGATGTGCTTGGGACTTCATATATAATAGTTGCTTTAGGTTTTTTTTCAACAAGCTTCAATGCTCTTAGCCAACAATTTTCTCTTCTTGTCCTCTATTGTCTTCTGTTCTTTCCTGAAGTCTTTCAGTTCCTCAAGATTATTCTGCAGTCTTTTTTGTTGCAGCCTCTATCATCATTTGTGCCATTTAGACACTCTTCAAATCTTCCTTTTCCACAGCATTCTTCATTTTTTCATTGCCTTCTTTCAGAAGATCATAATAATGCTGAATTCAGAGGTTCAGTCAACTTTTTTTCTTTTGCTGCTAGTGAGATTTCTTTCTCAACTAGTGAAGACTTTTGAGATACAAGTTCATCCCTTTCTTTCCTCTTAATAAAATCTTCAGCCCTTTTTCCTTCTCTCTCTTTTCAGTTGTTGTTCCTTAACAAGCTCGTTAGTGGTCATATTGTTAACTCTTCTAGCAAGTTTAATATTTAAAATGGTATATAACTAAATAAAATGGAAAATGACCCTGGCTTTGGCTGCTAACTTTATATCCCTACATTGAAAATTGATACTGCATCATGCTCTTTTATGATAATTATTAATTTATCTTTATGATTATCTGAGTTAAAGGCTACATAAGATACACAAGTTACTGCTTCTACATAGCCACTGATTCACAGACTGTATGATGAAATATGTGGCATTATCAGAACTGTGAGCTTGAGATTTCTCAAGAAAGATGAGGTGCAGGGAAGATATGGGAAGGTACATGTTGATGTGTTTCGGTCTCATCAGCTGTCTGATGATAACTTAACCTTTGGAGAACCCACCAGGAGAGAATTGAAACTGGACAGTGATGGACAGAAAAAGTGCCTGCTTGGTATGCGAGCCTTCTTTGATGCCACTATGACATACCTGCTGAAAAGCTGCCACTGGAGAACGAATTGTTATAAAGTCTTGGTTGCCTAAATCCACAAAGGCTGAAAAAAAATCTTCTCCTCAAGAGATAGAATATGTTGCTAAGAAAATTAACATGCCAGATGAAGAAGCTGCTATGGTATCTGATGAGTGGAAAGTTTTGAGCATGGCTGATGATACTGAATGTCCTTCTCCAGAGAAGCATGTAGATTATTACTGGAGGGATTTGTTTGACATCAGAGCAGTGGTAAACCAAAATATCGATTCTATACCAAAGTTTTGAAAAATGTATTGGTTTTGCCTCATGGTAATGCAGATGTGGAAAGGGCATTATCTGAAAATACATTATGTTGTTACCCCAGACAGAGCATCTTTGATTATTCTTTTATTATTCTTTCATTATTTTCTCTTGGTTTCAATTTCATTTTATTTTATTTTTCCTTTTTTTTATTTGGTTATTTTTTCTGATTTGATTACTATATAGGACATGTTGTCACTATATAGGACACTTTGTCAAATGTAGAACAATAAAGGTCAGTCATCAAAATACAGGACAAATATAGGATATAGGACAAAAGTTGACACCCTGTAAAATGGACAAAGTTGGAGAAAGAGCAGTGATCAAATATTTGCATAAAAAAAGGTTTAACACCCAAGGATATCCATAATCATATGGTAGTAACACTAGGGAAATATGTCCATTCATATGCTACAGTCAAAATGTGGGTGGCGGCTTTTAAGCGCAGCAGACAGAGCCTTGAGAATGACCCCCCCCCACCTCCGTCCTGGAAAGCCTGTTAATGTTGCAACCACAGAAATGGTAAATAAAGTCCATGATATTGTTATGGCTGACAGATGAATAAGAGAAAGATATAAAGCCAGTAAATTGGCATTTCACAGGAAAGTTTTCATTCCATTCTGACAGAGGATCTTGAAATGAGAAAGCTTTTGGCCAGATGGGTACCAAGACTTCTGACAGTTGATCAGAAGCACACCAGGTGCACATTATTGCGTGCTAATCTTAACCTTTTTTCTTCAGAGATATGTCACTATGGATGAAACCTGGGTCCATCATTTTACCCCGGAGGCCAAACAACAATCGAAATAATGGAAGCACCCTGGCTCACCCCAACCAAAAAAGGCAAAGACTGTTCCATCAGCTGGGAAGGTTATGGCCTCGGTTTTCTGGGATGCAGATGGTATTCTGCAAACAATCAATGGCACATACGAGGGGAGTTCAGTAAATTCCTAGAACTCGAGGCTTAAGTCCAAGATTGGAAGATGGTTTCAACATTATTTTTCAATATAATCTTCCTTTAGTTCAATGCATTTGGCCCACTTTTCTTTTAAGCAGTCCATGGCTTGGAAATAAAAGTCGTCTATTTGGTCCTCAAACCAAGCATCTGTAGCAGCCTTTAGTTCATCATCATCCCGAAATCTCGTTCCAGGCAAGTGGGACTTCAAATGAAAAAAGAAATCTTGGATTGTATAGAAAAATACCCAGTTCTACGAATCAATTGAACTCCCCTCATACTATGCTTCACTTCTGAGGCAGTTACAGGAAAATATTATACTTAAGCACCGTGGAAAGCTCTTTTAATGTGTGTTGTTCCATCAGGACAATGCTCTTGTTCACAGGTCTGTCATTGCTTTGGCTGCCATACACAATTGTGTCTTTAAATTGTTTGAGCATCTGCCTTATTCACCAGATCTTGCTCCATCAGACTTTCATCTATTTCCAAAACTGGAAACGACAATTTCAGGCACCCACTTTCAGTCCGATGATGACGTCATATACGCAGTGGATGACTTTCTGAACAGCCAAGAAAAGGAGTTCTATAAAAGTGGCATTGAGGCTATTAAAAACCGCTGGCAAAAGTTTGTGAAGGGGATTATGTTGAACAAGAGCTGTCGCATGACAGCATAGCTCGCCTGTTTCGCACCTTCAAGATAAAAAGCAAAAGTATTGAACCATGAAATATAGGTCACACTCACCTACACACATTTTGAGGTAAATCATCAGGTCACATAGAACATATATTCCAGATATTACATTTCAGAATCAAATAGTGTCTGAATAATGAGGCAAAATCACTGAACCATGAAAATAGGTCATACTGACCTAGATATATTTCTATGTCAATCATCTGGGCACATGGAATTGATTATTCAGATATGAAGTTTCTGCATCAAATAGTAATCAAGATATAAGGCAAAGACACAGAACCATGAAATATGTCACACTGACCTACATATATTTTGAGGTCAATCATCTGGTTGCATTGAAGTAATATCCATGGTATAACATTTCATAGTATTCAAGATAAAAGGCAAAATCACTGAACCATAAAATATAGGTCACACTGACCTACCGGTAGATATACTTTGAGGCAAATAATCAGGTCATATGGAACAAATAATCCAGGTGTGGTATTTCTCCATTAAATAGTATTCAAAATAATAGGCAAAATCACTGAACCATTAAATATAGGTCACACTGACCTAGATATATTTAGATGTCAATAAGCAGGTCACATGGAACTAATAATCCAGGTATGAAATTTCTCCATCAAATAGTATTCAAGATAATAGGCAAAATCACTGAACCATGAAATATAGGTCACACTGACCTAGTTATATTTGGTGGTCAATTATCAGGTCACATGGAACTAATAATCCAAGTATGACATTTCCTTCAAATAGTATTCAAGATAATAGGCAAAATCACTGAACCATGAAATATAGGTAACAGTGACCTAGATATATTTTGAGGTCAATCATGGGGTCACATAGCACTAATATCCCAGGTATGACATTTCTCCAACAAATAGTCTTCAAGATATAAGGTAAAATCACTGGACCATGAAATGTAGGTCACCATGACCTTCACCCGTTTACACTTGAACCAATGTCACATGGTTGATTGATATACATGTATTACCAATTGTGTATATAACTTGTTACCATAATGGAAACGTATATTACAAATTACAAAGGCATCCTAGATTTTGATCCCTAGCCCCATCACCCCCTCCCAGGCATGAACCCAGGGGTGTGTTGCTTGGAATCTCAGAAGACACTTCCAGGTATCCAAGTGGTAAAATACGAATGCTTTGTGATGAGTGCCTGTTGAGATATAAGCATTTCAAAAACTTTAACAGTTTTACAGAGGTGTTCTAGATTTTGACCCCTAGCCCCAACCCGGGGCATGAACCCAGGGGTCTGTTCTCTGAGAATATCAGAAGACCCCCCAGGTACCCAAGTTCCATATATGAGTGCTCTGTGATGAATGTTGAGATATAAGCATTTGAAAAACTTTAACTCAGTGTGACGGGAACGCACACGCAAAGGCGCACAACCATAGTGATAACAATAGCTCTCCATGTACCTCGTACCGGCAAGCTAAAATTAATACAATATGTCCAACAAAATTCAAATCATACAACATACCAATCAGCCCTCGTACCTACCATTTCATCTGTACAATAAGGATCAGGCGAGCAATCGAGGGCCATTATGGCCCTCCTTTATTTTTGTAAAACCAGATTCTGAAAAGCAACACAATGCAATGGTGTGCAACATTTACACTAATGTGGAACCTCTCTTGGAGATTCCGGGCAGAGCTGAAACAAACTGGCTTGTAAACCGCTAAGAAGGTCTCCCCCTGCCCAGGAAAATTGGTGCGAGTTCGGACTGCTTCTTAAACCCTAGCAGTTTCTATGGGTTGTAGGGCTTGAGACATTGTTTCATCTCAATGCTGGAAACTAGAGTTGTTGCCCCTTGCTTCACGTGTGTGTATTGTTACTGTCAGTAAGTACAGCCAGTTTCATTGAAATATCTGCAACTGTTTTGAAATTATGCAGAAAAAAGATGAAAATGCTGAAAATTTGAATTTTACAAAGGATCATAACTCTGACAATTTTAAGGCTAGAGTAACATATTAATTTGATACAAAATTGTGTATTGCTGTTGTGACCTTGCGAAAGTTTGAAGTTGATGCGTTTCACGGTTTGCAGGTAATTAAGAAAAACATGAAAAATGTTGACGGACAGACAGACAAAGGGGCATAATCATTATCATCATCATCATCATCATCATCATCAGAGTTTGGATTGACATGGAGGTAAAGGGTTAACATCCACATAAATGGGCCTCCTTCCAGGTAGCTGGCTTGCTCTCAAACCAGATCTCCAGATTTGTCTATCATGAGGGTCGATAGCAGAGAGCTTCCACTCTCTGCGATCTCAGTCAGCTGCTTCCGGGCCCACGCCTTCCATCTACATGTATGCCACAAGTAGTCTTGACAGCACCGTTGGAGCGATCCACATGTCCATACCAGCAGACCATTCAATCATAAGTCAAAATTAATTAAAGCTAGAGTTGTTGCCCATTGCTACAGATGTGTGCATTGTCACTGTCAATAACTACAGCAGGTTCCATTGGAATATCTACAAAGGTTTTGAAATTATGCAAAAAAAAAAAAAGATGAAAAATGCTGAAATTTTTAATTTTTCAAAAGGGCCGTAGCTCTGGTAGCTCTGACAATATTGTAGCTAGAGTTACATAACATGCCATGAAATTGTGTATTGTGTAGTGACTTTATGTTTAAAGTTTGAAGTTGATGCATTTGAGGGTTTTTAAGTTGTTAAGGAAAAAAAATCTGAAAAAAATCTGGATAGACAGATGGACAGGGTGGTTACAATAGGGCACCCACAAAAACTTGGATAATTTGTGGCCAGAGAAACATAACTTGATACAAAACTATGTATTGTTGTAGTGACCTTCTGTTTAACCTTTAAACTGCTGAATATTCAATTAAGCCACACCCATTTCTGACTTTGAACCAATCCGATTACTTGATGCAATTTATTTCTACATATTCATAAACTGAATGTCAAACTGTGTAGATCCTGATCAGATGGCTTCTTCAGAAGCCATCTGATCTGGATCTACACTGTTTGCAAAGACAGGGCTTGTCGCCTGCAGCAGGGTAAAGGTTAAAGTTTGAAGGGTTTGCAAGTTATTAAGAAACAAGAAAGCAGTCTGGAGGACAGCCAAATCCCCCGCCGCACTTTGTATCAAGGCTCAACCTTGTGACCTTCACCTGTGACCTTGACCTTGAGTTGGCATGGTTTATTTATGGTTCTGCACATCAGCTCACTGTGGGGTATATTTCACAAAAGTTTAATGAAAATCCTTCCTGGGGTAAAGGTGATATGGAACGGACACAAAATTCAAAGTTTCAAACTCGTGACCTTCAACTGTGACCTTGACCTTGAGTCGGCATGGTCTATTTAAGTGTTATGCACATCAGCTCACTGATGGGGACATTTGACCAACATTTAACGACAATCCTTTGAAGGGTAGAGAAGATATGGAAAGGACAAAGTTTCAAATTCGTGACCTTCCAATGTGACTGTGACCTGGTGTCGACATGATTCATTTATGGGCTCTGCACATGAGCTCACTGAGGGGGATAATTGACCAAAGTTTAATGAAAATCCTTTGAGAGGTAAAAGAGATATGGAACAGACAAAAAATTCAAAGTTTTAAACTCGTGACCTTCAAATGTGACCTTGACCTTGAGTTGGCATGGTTCATTTATGGGTTCTACACATCAGCGCACTGATGGGGATAATTAACCAAAGTCTAATGAAAATCCTTTGAGGGTAAAGGAGATATGGAATGGACAAAAAATTCAAAGTTTTAAACTTATGACCTTCAAATGTGACCTTGACCTTGAGTCGGCATGGTTCATTTATGGGTTCTGCACATCAGCTCACTTAGAGGGATATTTGACCAAAGTTTAATGAAAATCCTTTGAAGGGTAAAGGAGATATGGAACGGCTACAAAAATCAAACTTTTAAATTTTTGACCTTCAAATGTGACCTTGACCTTGAGTCGGCATGGTTCATTTATATGTTCTGCACATCAGCTCACTGAGAAGAATTTTTGACCAAAGTTTAATGAAAATCCTTCCAAGGGTAATGGAGATATGGAAAGGACACACAATTCCAAGCTTCATGCTCGTGACCTTCAACCGTGACCTTGAGTCGGCATGGTTCATTTATGGGTTCTGCACACCAGCTCATTGAGACGAATAATTGACCAAAGTTTAATGAAAATCTATCAAAGGTTTCAGTAGATATGGAGCAGACAAGAAAATGTTACGGACAGGCCGACGGACAGACAGATGGACGGACAGACGAAGGCCATTCCTATAATCCCCACTCCGCTTCGCAGCGGGCGATTAAAAACATGAATATTGTTGACAGACAGACAGATAAAGAGGCATGAGTCAAAATTCATGAAAGCTAGAGTTGTTGCCCTTTGCTACACATGTATGCATTGTCACTGTCGAATACTACAGCAAGTTTCATTGGAATATCTATAAAGGGTTTGAAATTTTGACGAAAAAAAGAGGAAAAATGCTGAATTTTTTTATTTTTCAAAGGGACGTAACTCTTGACAATATTGTAGCTAGGGCTACATAACTTGCCATGAAATTATTGTATATTGTTGTTAAAGTTTGAAGTTGATGCGTTTGAGGGTTTTAAGTTATTAAGAAATAAAAGCACCGCAGACACTGCATAATACCCCGCCACTGCTAAGCAATGTAACTTATTTGAAAATATATCAAGGCTAAATAACTAGAAAGGGGATAGCAGAGATATGATCCGCAAGTGTAATGTCTTAATGTGAGTAGATGAAGTTGTTAGAAGATGTAGGAAGCATATGTAAAAATCCATTTTTCAGACATTTGATGGGAAGGCAACTCAATAAGTTGACATTATTAGAAAATTATGGAGGTAAGTATTTACCTTAAATGGCTGTGGAACATGTATCTTTATGTGGTACATGTAAGAATTTCATGTTTTTCGATGTACTGCCTGTCTGACTATATTATTTCATGAAGACTGATCATGAAGTAATTTCTTCGGCCATTGTGCTCCTTCCGCTGATTCAAGAAGGGCAGGCATGAAGTATGTGCACTAAGTACTGGTTAACCACTTAGAAGGGCCTAAGAATGAACTATAGGCCAAAATCCCTTTTTTTATATATTTCAAGGGCAGATAACTCAATTGCTGGGAAAGCCAGAGTCATGTTCCTTTGCCACAGTATGTAACATTTAATCTACTACATATGTATGAAGTTTCAGCAAGAAATTGTAAATAATAAAGGAACTACAGTCTAAAATGCATTTTAAATACTTCAAGGGCAGATAACTCAAGAACTGGTATAGCCAGAGTAGCGGTCCTTGGCCACGATATGAACCATTAAGTCCTCTATATATCTGTGAAGTTTTATCGAGATATTCCATATAGTAAGGGAACTACAGGCCAAAAACCATTTTTCAGATATTTCAAAGGCAGATTACTCAATCGCTGGGAAAGCCAGAGTCATGTTCCTTTGCCACAGTATATAACAATTCATCTACTACATATCTATGAAGTTTCAGCAAGATATTGTAAATGATAAACAAACTACAGTCTAAAATGCATTTTTTAAATACGTCAAGGGCAGATAACTCAAGAACTGGAACAGCCAGAGTAGCAGTCCTTGGCCACAATATGAACCGTTTAGTCCTCTATATATCTGTGAAGTTTCATCCAGATATTCCATATAGTAAGGGAATTAGAGGCCAAAAACCATTTTTCAGATACTGAAAAGGGCAATAACTCTGCTAAAAAAAACGGATTTTGCTCATTAACAATCCCAAACCACTCATCCCCGATACCAATATGTATGCAAAATTTGAACAAAATCCGTGAAAAAATACTCAAGTTATCGATCGGAAACGAAGTGCGGACGGACGGACGGACATTCTTACAGATGGACATTTGTTGGGTACTACAGTGTTAATTTTCCCATTCAAAAGTACCCAACAATCAGCTAAATACCCAACAGGCTACTGGCTACTTTTCTTGGACAACAACGGAATAAACGGCAAGTACCCAACTTATGTCTACCCAACATGTGCCCACGGATGCGCTCGGACGGACATACGGACGGACAGACACCGGAGGGTATAACATAATACCCCGCCACTATCGTGTGGCGGGGTATAATAAACAAGAGGGCCCAGAGGGCCCTGGTTCGCTCACCTGTGTGTCACTGTCTCAAGTGCATTCTATTTTTAGCTCTTGTGGCCATCTTGTTCATCAGCAGAGTGATTTTAGCTTATTTGGTAGGGAGTAACCTAGGCAACATTCCTGGGAACTTTGAACCAAATTGGCCTTAGGGTTTAGGGGGAGTTTCCGTTTGAATCAAATTTACAATATTTTTCTATTTTTACCTTCAGTGGCCATTTTGTTCATCGGAGTGGGATTGTTTTAGCCTTTTTGGTAGAGGATAATCTAAGCAACATTGTCGCAAGGAACCTACATGCGAAATATGAAGGCTGTATCTCAAATGCTTTAAAAGTTATGACAAAGTAGGTCAAAGGTCAAGGTCATGGGTCAAAAGTTTTGAATGGATAAGAAAACCTTGTCACAAGGAACATGCATGCCAAATATGAAGGCTCTATCTCATATGGTTCAAAAGGTATGAGAAAGTAGGTCACAGGTCAAGGTCACAGGTCAAATGAGTGGGAAGCCCTTGTCAGAAGGAACCTACATGCCAAATTTGAAGGCTCTATCTCAAACCGTTCAAAAGTTATGACAAAATAACCAACTGATCTTCTTTTTGATTTGACATGACCCATATTTGAACTTAACTGAGATATTGTCCAGATGATCATTCTGAGCAAGTTTTATGATGATTTGACTGAAACTGTGGCCTCTTAGAGTGTTCAAAACGTTTTTCTATGATTTGACATGCTGACCTACCTTTTGACCCCACATAACCCATATTCAAACTTGACACAGATATTGTCAAGATGATCATTCTCAGCAAGTTTGATGATGATCAGACCAAAACTTGGGCCTCTAGTGTATTCACAAGGTTTTTCAACAATCTGACCTACATATTGACCAGACATGACCCATATTCGAAATTAACAGAGATATTGTCAAATGATCATTTTGAGCAAGTTTGATGATGATCGGACCAAAACTGTAGCCGCCAGTGTGTTCAAGGGGTTTTTCTATGATTTGACCTACTGACCTACTTTTTGACACTACATGACCCATATTTGAACTTGACTGAGATATTGTCAAGATGATCATTCTGGGCAAGTTTGATGATGATCGGACCAAAACTGTGGCCTCTAGTGTGTTCACAAGCTTTTTCTATGATTTGACCTACTGACCTACTTTTTGACCCGACATGACCCGTATTCAAACTTGACCTGGATATTGTCAAGACTATCATTCTGAGCAAGTTTAATGATGACCGGACCAAAACTGTGGCCTCTAGTGTGTTCACAAGGTTTTTCTCTGATTTGACCTACTGGCCTACTTTTTGACCCTACATGACCCATATTCGAACTTGCCCTAGAAATTGTCAAGATAATCATTTGGAGCAAGTTTCATGATGATCAGACAAAAACTGTGGCCTCTAGTGTATTCACAAGGTTTTTCTATGATTTGACCTACTGACCTACTTTGTGACCAGACATAACCCATTTTCGAACTTGACCGAGATATTGTCAAAATGATCATTCTGGGCAAGTCTGATGATGATCGGACCAAAACTGTGGCCTCTAGTGTGTTCACAAGGTTTTTCTATGATTTGACCTACTGACCTACTTTTTGACCCGACATGACCCGTATTCAAACTTGACCGAGGTATTGTCAAGATGATCATTCTGGGCAGGTTTGATAATGATTGGACCAAAACTGCAGCCTCTAGTGAATTCACAAGGTTTTTCTATGATTTGACCTACTGACCTCCTTTTTGACCCGGCATGACTCATATTCGAATATGACCAAGATATTATCAAGATGATCATTCTGAGCAAGTTTGATGATGATTGGACATAAATTGTGGCCTCTAGTGTGTTCAGAAGGTTTTTCTATGATTTGACCTACTGACCTACTTTTTGACCCGACAACACCCATATTCGAACTTGACTGAAATATTGTCAAGATGATCATTCTGGACAAGTTTGATGATGATCGGACCAAAACTGTGGCCTCCCGTGTCTTCACAGGTATTTTTTTCTGATTTGACCTACTGACCTACTTTTTGACCCGACATGACCCATATTCGAACTTGACCTAAATTTGCGGTGGTACAAATTGTGTGTAAGTTTAGTTAAAATCAAATCATAAATGAAACATCTATCATGCAGACAAGACCAAAATAGGCAATTTTTGCCCTTTCAGGGGCCGTAACTCAGTAACACATGATGGGATATGGCTGGTTCAAGAAAGGAACCCAGATCTCATGGTGGTACAAGTTGTGTGCAAGTCTTGTTAAAATCAAATCATAAATGAAGATGCTATCATGCGGACAAGACCAAAATAGGCAATTTTTGCCCTTTCAGGGGCCGTAACTCCGTAACACATGATGGGATATGGCTGGTTCAAGAAAGGAATCTAGCTCTAATGGTGGTACAAGTTGTGTGCAAGTCTGGTTAAAATCAAATCATAAATGAAGATGCTATCGTGCGGACAAGAAATTGTTTACGCACGGACGGACGCACGGACGACGGACAAAATGTGATCACAAAAGCTCACCTTGTCACTACGTGACAGGTGAGCTAAAAACATGAAAAATGTGGATGGACAGACGGATGGACAGGGTGGTTACTATAGGGCATCCGCAAAAATTTTGCGGGGCCCTAAAAAGTCCCATAAAATCTCTAAAATGATCTAAAATAATGTTAACAGGGTCTTAAAGCCTCAACACTCACATGAAACATTGAGTAAAATTAACATACCTCCCATTGTAGAAAAGAAAATCACAAACTGGCTGGAAACTATTCATTCCGACATTCATTCCAATACAAAGTTTTTATTAGAGTTTTTTTGGAGTTCTGTAAAATTTCTATTACAAAAGTTTAACCTTTTATCCTGCTGTATATTTGAATTAGCCACAACCACTTCTGACTTTCAGCCAATCAGATGTTTTCATTCAAATTTAAAAACTGAATGACAAACAGTGTAGATCCTGATCAGATTTGGATCTACACTGTTTGCAAAGGTAGGCATTGTCGTGAAGAGCAGGATAAGGGTGAAAAACTAAAAAAAAAAAAAAAAAAAAAATTCACATGGTTTTGTAGCTAGAATTTTCCTGTATTAAATTGGACAGACCAAAACTGATTTCAGTAAGAGAATGAATTTGATCTGATGCTGACCACCCAGTTTATCAACACAGCATCCAAGCAATTAAAAATCAATAAACCATTATCAGTATCAATTACATGTATCAACACCTTGTCAATTTTCATACACTATTTTATGTTTCTTTTGTTGATTTATTTTTGCTTTAATTAGAGGCAATTACAGGCACCACACCATAGCATCACATCCCACTGATCTGGTCAAACACTCAAACTGAGATATAACACATCCATGCACAACATCTCGTATTGTATTGTAAAGTTTAAGCATTTTACGTCCGCTACGGTCAGGCGCGTTAGCATTACCCCACAACAGGACGTAAAGTTTGAGTGCTTCTGGGCTGCAAAACGCGGCAGATTCAGTGAAATGTGAGTCATGCTGAACTGCCAGTGCATTCCCCTAAGTAAAGTAGAAGCACTGTAATTTAGAATTTTGAACGCCAGATCAAAAATGGGCATAAAACTGCAGAGGAATCAATGCCAATTTCGGCTGCGAATTGAGATTTCTCTGTCTCACCCGAGAGCATACTAGTTTGTGTTGCTCTCTCTCTTAGGGCCGTGTGTAAGGCTATGGACTGGTTAGAAATAATGAAAAACCCAAGTTATACAGGGTTGTCAGATGTGCGGCCCTATGCACAACATCTCCAAAAATTTTAGCCCTTATCTTGCTGAATATTCATTTAAGCCACACCCATTTCTGTCTATCAACCAATCAAATTACTTGATGTAATTTACTGCTACAAATTCATAGATTGAATGCCAAACAGTACAGATCCTGATCAGATGGCTTCTTCAGAAGCCATCTGATCTGGATCTACACTGTTTGCAAAGATAGGGGTTGTCTTGAACAGCAGGATAAGAGTTAATTTCCTTTGAACATGTTAATTTCCTTTGAAAATCTGTGATATTTTTCTAACATACATGTATGTTGTGGGTTAATACCAGAGTGTATTTCGGTATTTGGGGCTATTTCGTTCCGGTATTTAGTGTACAGTGCTCTCTTTTGTACAGCATTTACGGCGTAAATGAACCAAGTACAAGAAATTGAAACTTTGCCGCATCCGCGATAAACAATAAATCCATATGCACTTAAAAAATCAGGATTGTAGCTGGTAAAACATACAAGAGGGCCATGATGGCCCTGGATCGCTCACCTGATCCATAGAGTAACAAGTGGGCCCCGAGGAGGGCCATTATTGATCCCAGGGTTATAATGTGCATAATGTTGAGGGAGGTCTAAAAAGGTGAAGCTTCATTCCAAATATCAACAAAAGCTATAATTTGAACAATCTTGGCAAAGGTCCACTAGATGAAGCTACAAACCAAACATTAAAGAACCGGGCCTTGCGGTTTCAAAGATGAAGATTTTTTTAAAGATATTCCCTACATAAGCTAATATAAGACCAAATGGCCCCGGGGCGGGGGTCCACTAGATGAAGCTTCACATCAAATATCAAAGACCTGGGCCTTGCTGTTTCAGAGAAGAAGATTTTCAAAGATTATCTCTATATAAGTCTATGCAAAACCAAAGGGCCCGGGGCAGGGGCATGTGTGGCCTCAGGGCTATAATTTAAACAATCTTGGTAGAGGTTCACTAGATGAAGCTCCATACCAAATATCAAAGACATGGGCCTTGCAGTTTCAGAGAAGATTTTTAAAGATTTCCCTATACAAGTCTATGTAAAACCAAAGGGTCTCGGGGCGGGGCATTTTTGGTCCCAGGGCTATAATTTGAATAATCTTGATAGAGGTCCACTAGATGAAATTTCACACCAAATATCAAAGACCTGGGGCTTGTTGTTTCATAGAAGAAGATTTTTTAAAGATTTTCTCTATATAAGTCTATGTAAAACCAAAGGGCCACGAGGCGGGGGCATTTTTGGTCTCAGGGCTATAATTTGAACAATCTTGGTAGAGGTCCACTAACTGAAGCTTCATACCAAATATCAAAGACCTAGGCCCTGTAGTTTCAGAGAAGAAGATTTTTAAAGATTTTCCCTATATAAGTCTATGTAAAACCAAAGGGCCAAGGAGCGGGGCATTTTTGGCCCAAGGGCTATAATTTGAACAATCTTGGTAGGGGCCCACTAGACGAAGCTTCATACCAAATAGCAAAGACCTGGGCCTTGCAGTTTCAGAGAAGAAGATTTTTAAAGATTTTCCCTATATAAGCTCGTTTGAAACCAAAGGGCCTGGGGTGGGGGCATTTTTGGCCCTAGCACTATAATTTGAATAATTTTGGTAGGGGTCCACTAGATGAAGCTACATACCAAATATCAAAGACCTGGGCCTTGCTGTTTCAGAGAATTTTTTTTAAAGATTTTCCCTATATAAGCCAATGTAAAACCAAAGGGCCCCGGGGTGGGGGCATTTTTGGCCCCAGTACTATAATTTGAACAATCTTGGTAGGGGTCCACTAGATGAAGCTTCATACCAAATATCAAAGACCTGGGCCTTGCGGTTTCAGAGAAGAAGATTTCTAAAGATTTTCCCTATATAAGCCCATGTAAAACTAAAGGGCCCCAGGGCGGGGGCATTTTTGGCCCCAGCACTATAATTTGAACAATCTTGGTAGGGGTCCACTAGATGAAGCTTCATACTAAATATCAAAGACCTCGGCCATGTGGTTTCAGAGAAGAAGATTTTTAAAGATTTTCCCAATATAAGCCCATGTAAAACCAAAGGGCCCCAAGGCGGGGGCATTTTTGGCCCCAGCACTATAATTTGAACAATCTTGGTAGGGGTCCACTAGATGAAGCTTCATACCAAATATCAAAGACCTCGGCCTTCTGGTTTCAGAGAAGAAGATTTTTAAAGATTTTCCCAATATAAGACCATGTAAAACCAAAGGGCCCCGGGGCGGGGTCATTTTTGGCCCCAGCACTATAATTTGAACAATCTTGGTAGGGGTCCACTAGATGAAGCTTCATACCAAATATCAAAGACCTGGGCCTTGCGGTTTCAGAGAAGAAGATTTTTTAAGTTTTCGGATAGAAAAATCTATTTTTGGCTCCTTTGACCTATATGTGCAACGGACTGGAACCATTTGAACAACTTTGAAAGGGGACCACCTAAGGATCATTCCTGTGAAGTTTGGTCAAAATCCGAACAGTGGTTTAGGAGGAGATGTCGTTTGAAGAAATTGTTTACGCATGGACGGTGGACGCACGCACGACGGACAAAAAGTGATCCCAAAAGCTCACCTCGTCACTACGTGACGGTGAGCTAATAAAACAAAACAATTTTACTGTGTAATTTCAATTGTACAACATACGGTTTATACAGGACTGATAAATTCACACCACACGGCTAAAAATTGTGAGAAAATCGCGAAAACGAACTCTTAATTGAAAAACCTAAAACTTCTTCTGTTACGCCCAATGAGCCCATGGAATGATTTCTAGTGTGCCATTCATGTCAAAAGCGGGCCCATGGCACAATGGCACAGCCTAGATTGAACACTGATACCGCCTCACTAAGGCTGTTCTAATGAGTTCATACAAGAGTCTTGGAGCACAAATAAGAACATGAGGGCCATGATGGCCATGAATCGTTCACCTGGTTCATACTGTACGAATGAAATGGTAGGAATAATTAGTAAAGGTGGAGTGGAGGGTTTGAGCAATTTCTGGAACATTTCTGGGAAATTCTATCAAAATCAATCTAGTTGTTTATGACTAGGTCATTTTAGAGTTTGGATATTTTTAGCTGGTGGCTATCATGTTCATTTGAGCAAAATCGATCCATAAGCCATAACAAGGTTTTTCTAAAAATAGCTACAGAGACCTTGACCTTCAGCCCAAAACCCTGAACATTGATCTTGCTTGAACATATAATCATACCTAACATTTGTGTGAAGTTAGATCAAAATCTATTGATAAATCTAGGTGCTGGATAGAGCCATAAAAAAGTTTTTCTAAAAAACAGCCACAGTGACCTTGACTTAAGCTCATGACCCTGAAAGTCGAACTCGCTTCATATATTATCATATATAACATTGTGTGAAGCTACATTAAAATCCATCAATAAATGTAGGCGCTAGAGCGATATGTCAAAGTTTTTTTTTTTTAAAAAATAGCCACAGTGACCTTGACCTCGAGACAAGGATCCTGAAAGTCAAAAACTTGTTTTAAATATCATCATTCCCAACAACATTAATGTGTAAAGTTACATAAAATCCTTTGATAAATGTAGACGCTAGAGTGATGGCTAAGTTTTTCTTAAATTAGCCACTGCACCTGGGACCCTGAAAGTCTAACTTGCTGGAGATATAATCATATCCAACATTTGTGTGAAGTTACATTAAAATCCATCAATAAATGTAGGGGCTACAGTGAAGACAAAGCTTTTCTAAAAATAGCCTGAAGAACCTTGACTTTGAGCCCAACACTCTAAAATGCTGATTTGCTTAAAAACCAAAGACCTGGGCCTTGTGATTTCAGAGAAGAAGATTTTTATAGGTTTTCCAAATATAAGTCTATGTAAAACCGTGGGCCCTGGGGCGGGGTCACTTTTCGCCCCAGGGCTATAATTTGAACATTCATAGTAGAGGTTCACCAGATGAAGCTTCATATCAAATATCAAAGACATGGGCCTTCTGGTTTAAGACAAGAAGATTTTTAAAGGTATTCCCTACATAAGCCAAAGTAAAACCAGCGGGCGCCAGGGCAGGGCCATTTTTGACCACAGGGCTATAAATTGAACAATCTTGGTAGAGGTCCATTGGATCAAGCTTCATACTAAACATCAAAACCTAGGCATTGTGGTTTCAAATTTTTAAAGGGCTTCCCTATATGAGTCTATGTAAAACCAGGGGCCCTGGAGCAGGGCTATAATATGAAAAATCATAGTAGAGGTCCACCAGATGAAGCTTCATACCAAATATCAAAGACCTGGGCCTTCTGGTTTCAGAAAAGAAGATTTTTAAAGGTTTTTTCCTATATAAGTCGATGTAAAACTGGTGGGCCCCAGGGCTATAATTGGAACAATCTTGGAAGAGGTCCACTAGATGAAGCTTCATACCAAATATATTTCAGACGAGAAGATTCTTAAAGGTTTTCCCTATGTAAGTCTATGTAAAACTAGTTGGCCCCGAGGTGGGGGCTTTTTGGCTCCAGGGCTAGAATTTGAAAATCTTGGTAGAGGTCCACTAGATGAAGCTTCATACCAAATATCAAAGACCTGGGCCTTCTCGTTTCAGACAAGAAGATTTTCAAAAGTTTTCCCTATGTAAGTCCATGTAAAACCGATGGACCCTGGGACAGGGCCATTTTTGGCCCCAGGGCTATAATTTGAACAATCTTGGCAGGGGTCCACTAGATGAAGCTTCATAGCAAATATCAAAGACCTGGGCCTTCTTGTGTCAGATGAGAAAATTTTCTTAGGAGTTCCCTATATAAGTCAAAGTAAAACTGGTGGGGCCCTGTGGCGGGGGTATTTTTGGCCCATTGAGGGCTATAATTTGAACAACCTTGGTAGAGGTCAACTTGATACAACTTCATACCATATATCAAACACATGGGCCTTCTGGCTTCGGACAAGAAGATTTTTAAAGGTTTTCCCTATATAAGACTATGTAAAACTGGTTGGCCCCGGGGTGGGTGAATTTTTGGCCCCAGGGCTATAATTTGAACAATCTTGGAAGAGGTCTACTAGATGAAGCTTCATACCAAATATCGAAGACCTGGGCCTTGGGATTTCAGAGAAGAAGATTTTTGGGTCGATCGGTTTACGATCAACCCAAATTTACTAAATGGCCAAACGGAATTCATGCAGTTGTCCACGTGACCATCACTGATTTGGAAAAACTAATATTATGTTTTATTAATAAAACTTGAAACCTTGCGCTATTTTTATTGATGCAACAAGAGCTATCTATAGAGTCTTGACAGGAATCGTGTGCTGGATAATACCCGGATCAGACGCCACATTCCGCGGCGTCTGACCAGCAGGTTGCACAGAAACTTCACTGTTTGCTTAAATAGTGGTATTTGAGGGTTAAACGAAATAGTATAAGAATGCCAGGTTGCTCCCGTAATGAAAGAAAAACAATATCTTAATCCAGGGCACGATGTCACGTGACGTCTTTCAGAACATTCTATTTATAAAACTGTTACACAAATGTATGCCAAGTCGAGTAAAAATAGACTTTTCGCACTCCTGCTTAGAACTTAATTTTAGAACCCTGAAATGTTTAAGTGCAAAAATGAGTAGCCCAGACTTTATAGGTGGTACCGTTATTAGACATACAGCTTAGACTAAGATCAGATATAGAGTACATTGCTTCTGAACAGCTCGGCACTGTTCGCCATATGTATGCAACAACAGTTTTGAACATGATTCAGGGCCATACGCAGACTCTGAAAAGAGGCGGGTTGAGGATGCGAATTTCAGGTATTTTGCAGAGGGTGAAAAACTGTATGAATCTGAAATAATTTCCAAAAGATGGGAGGGGTCTGCGTTTGCACCCTCCCCACTCTATTGAACAAAATCCAAGTACTACCCTAAGACGTCAGAGCGCAGCGTGAGAAGAAAATTCTGGACTGTGCTCATTTGTTTGATTTCAGGTTTAACGTCCCGGTCAACACTGTATAGGTCATTTGGAGACGTTACTTCCAATATTACGGGACTTTCACCTCTGCGTGGAAGCATCATGCAGCCCATCTATTTATTCAAGCCCCGATGGGCGGGGGAGGGTGGACCGTGCTCGTACACTTGGGCATTGGCAAACAGAATCTGCATAATCAGATGCCACATAACGCAATGTCTGATCAGCTCTACTTTGCTTGCTTAAAGATAAATGAACAGTTCGATTCTCAGCTCAGGACTATTTTAACAACCTACACTCAGAGACGATCAACCCACCAGTACTCTCAGTGCTTTGATTTAAGTTTTCAGCGAAAAAAAAAATATTTTTGGCTCCTGTGACCTAGATGTGCAATGGACCAGAACCATTTGAACAACTTTGAAAGGGGACCAACTAAGGATCATTCCTGTGAGGTTTGGTCAAAATCCGATCAGTGGTCTTTTGAAGAAATTGTTTCTGCACAAATGCACTCAAGGATGCACGATGGACAAAATGTGATCCCAAAAGCTCACAACATCACAATGTGACAGGTGAGCTAAAAAGGATGTATACCCCTGTAAACCCCAGTTCTCTATATAAAGTGGGGTTTACAGGGGTTTTAATACACAGCCTTGATGGAGAAAGCAGCTTGATGTTCCTGACTCACTAAAAACAGCATTTATGGGGAGCACATTTTCCGACGTTTTTTCAAATGGAGACAACTTTCGGGACTTACTGTTCACTTTTCTACAGGCTCAGTCACACTGAAAAAGGGGTCTACTCTTAAAGGAAAGAATTTGCTCCTCTGGAGCAAATTCTTTCCTTTAAGAGTGGAGCAAATTCTTTCCTTTAAGAAATGACCCCTATTGACATGGGAGACAATTATACTTTTGTAGAAGTTGCCTCCCCTGAAGGTGTACCCATTCCCCTTAAACTGTACTTTTTTTGCTCAAGTCTTCGAATGGCGGGGGCATAAAAAAAAGCAAAAGGTTATGGATGTGAGTTTTTTTTTTATCATATGCAAGTTCACCCTTTTTGTCCAAACCAATATGTGGCAGGAGTGCATTGCGTAATTAGGGGTTGCAAGCCATAATACTTTTAAACCATTATCCTGCTGAACACGACAACCCCTACCTTAGCAAACAGTGTAGATCCAGATCAGATGGCTTCTATTGATTAATATCTACACTGTTTGTCATTCAGTTTGTGAATTGAGCAAATACATTATACATGTACTTCGTTTGTTTGATTGACATCCCTGTCAACACTATATAGGTCATTTTGGAGACCTTGCTTCCAGTTCTGTGAGACTTACACCCTACATTGAGATGAAATGACATTATAATAAGTAATTTAATTGGTTGACAGTCAGAAATGGGAGTGGCTATCAGTGTATTCAGCAGGGCAACGGTTAAGAATGGCTGAACTTAAGCCCTGATCAGAAAACACATATTGTGGTTCAGGCTGAATATTCAATTTAGCCATACCCATTTCTGTCTTTGAACCAATCAGATTACTTGATGTAATTTATTCCTACAAATCTATTAACTGAATGTCAAACAGAAGCCATCTGATCTGGATCTACACTGTTTGCAAAGATGTGGGTTGGCGTGAACAGCAAGATAAGAGTTAAGAATGGCAGAACTTGAAGGCCATGACCAGATGCCACATTGTATGGCATCCAATATGTGATTGCACCATTTGCCTGTGCATGGTTTCCCATGAGAAATGGAAGCCCCCGCCCATAGGGGCTTGAAGAAATTTATGGGCTGTATGATGCTTCCACGCAGAGCTGAATCCGGCCCGCACACTAGTACTGGTAAACCGCTTAGAGGATCTAAGCCTGTCCAGGAACCGCGGTGCGAGGCGGACCGTCCATGCTAATAAACCCTATTGGTTTCATTGGGCGACAGGGCTTGAGATGTCATTTCATCTCAATGTCGGGTAAAAGTCCCACAAAATTGGAAGCGATGTCTCCAAAATGACCTTTACAGTGTTGACGGGGACATTAAACCTCAAATCAACCAACCAACCATGAGAAATGGGCTAAAGAAACATAAGCTGGTGTCAATTACTGCTAAATAAGATCAAATAAGCAGGATTCCTTTTACATTTGTGTATCTATTGCATTGCAATGTCAAATCAGATGTTTCAAGAATGTGTCATTTGGTAATTTCATACAACGAAAAACATTTAAATCATCCATCAGAAAAGTACTGATATTTTTCTTATTTCCGCATGAAAACCCATATTGTCAGCCCCCGCCCATCGGGGCTTAAAGAAATAGATGGGCTGCATGATGCTTCCACGCAGAGCTGAAACAAGCTGTACACGAGTACTGGTAAACTGCTTAGAGGATCTAAGCCTGCCGAGGCAAAGTGGAGTGAGTCCAATCATCCATGCTTATAAACCCTATTAGTTTCATTGGGCGACATGGCTTGAGATGTCATTTCATCTCAACGTCGGGTAAAAGTCCCACAAAATTGGAAGCAGCGTCTCCAAAATGACCTATACAGTGTTGACGGGGATGTTAAACCTCAAATCAAACAAAACTTAAATTGTGGGTTCTTATTAAAAGCGCCTTGGCGAGGCGCTTTTTATGAGTACCCACAACATCCTTTTTTTCCGCATGAAAACATGTATTGTGGGTTCTCATTAGCAGCTAATCAGTACCCACAATATAAATTTTTCGTGCTTTTGTTTGTTTGTTTGATTTGAGGTTTAGTGTACCCGTCAACACTGTAAAGGTCATTTTGGAGACGTTGCTTCCAATTTTGTGGGACTTTTACCCGACATTGAGATGAAATGACATCTCAAGCCCTGTTGCCCAATGAAACCAATAAGGTTTATTAGCATGGACGGTCCGCCTCGCACCTGGTTCCTGGACACGCTTAGATCCTCTAAGGGGATTAACAGTACTAGTGTGCAGGCCAGATTCAGCTCTGCGTGGAAGCATCGTGCAGCCAATATATTTTTTCAAGCCCCTATGGGCGGGGGCGGCAAAAATTTTTCTTGCAGAAATAAGAAAAATCTTATGTGGATACCCCCTCTTATCTTGGGCTATGGTTTCAAAACAGTGAAGCACCAGATCAAGATCAGATGACAATCCACCCACCAGTGCTGTCAGTGTTTTGTTTTGAATGTGATCCTTGAATATCGTTTTTAACAAAAATGATTTCCTTGATATCTGAATCCCATTACTCTAAAACGAAAATCGTGGCATCATATTTTAACCCTTGTTCTGCTGAGCCCGGATATGCCTTTTCTTTGAAACAATGTAGATCCAGATCAGATGGCTTCTGAAGAAGCCATCTGATCAGGATCTACATTGTTTGCCATTCAGATTGTGACTTTGTTGCAATAATTTGCATCAAGTAATCTGATTGGTTGATAATCGGTAGTGGGTGTGGCATATATAAATATTCAGCAGGACAAGGGTTAATACTCACTGTGTACAGAGCAACACTAAGAGAAGGGAGTCAAATACTTTCACCTTACTAAGACTTACAGTTTCTGAAAACATTTTCTTTACTTATTCCAGGACATACAGTGAAATAGGATGAATGGGTATCAATGTCATCAGTTCAACTGTCAATGTATCAATATTGTCATGGCAGACATAATTACAGAAGAAATTTATATTTCACTTCATCTAACCCTTCAAAAAATTTCCATTTTAAATTGAAGAAAAGCAACTGGAAGATTCTATCAAAGTGATTAAAGTGCGGGCTGCTGGATGTGGGTTCAGGCTGATAGGCAGAAATAAAAAAATCATCATCATCAACAGATTTTTTATTGACGTGCAGGTACAGGGGCAACGTCCACATAAGTGGGTCCCCTTCCAGGTAGCTGGCTTGCTGCACACATGATAGATCTTACACCAGATCACCAGGCTCTGCAATCTCTTTCTGTCAGCTGCTTCCAGGTCATCTTGGGCCTCCCAGGCCCCAGCTTTTCACCTACCTGTATGTCACAGGCAGTCTTGACTGCACCGATGAAGTGTTCCACATGTCCATACCAGCGAAGCCTTCTCTCTTTCAGGATGAGATCCAGGTCCTCAATACCAAGATGCTCAAGTAGCTCACTGGACCTGATGGTAACAGTGTCCTGTGGCTTGACATTGCCGATCTGTCTGCTCATTGCCCTGTCATTCCGCTGAAGACATTGGGATTAAGGAGGGTGGGGAGTAATTCTTTTCTCTTTAGATTTTTTTTATTTGCTTATATTTTGTAGCTTGAAATCTCTGCACTCGTTTGCCAGTATAAAAATATAGGCACACCAGGCTTTTTTTCGAGCTTTTTAGCCTTAAAGATGGGTACTGTTTTCGAATTTATCTAATGTTTCAATAATTACCCCAGTCATTGACAAATTGTCGATAACAATTGTTTAAAACAATATTTCCAAGTTTGGTTAATAAAAACACAATGCAGGATAATGTCATGTTTGCGGACCTATGTGTGAAAGACAAACTCTTTCACAGATTTTTGTCGAAACACCTATTTACTAATGTCCTTTTCTGCATGTTTTGCTGTTTTGAGATGCAGTTTTCGCTATATTTGAAAAAAGAATGCATTTTTCGTCTTTAGATTTTTCTTATTTTCACATATATTGTGTAATAATATTAGATACACGAAATAGGCGTAAAATTTGACCATGTCACCAGGCATCTGAGAGAAATATTGAAGAAAAAATTACCCCACCCCCCCCAATAAAAATGGCTAAAAAAGCATTAAGATATTGTTTAAATGACAAGAACAAGGATTATACCTTTATTATTGCACATACTTTTGCTTCCTTAATGTAATATGAATCAAAGTATTTCATTAGAATTGAAAAAAAAAATCATTTATAAGTTTTATGGTGTGAAAAAAGGATTTTTCTGGCCAAAAAATGCATGTTCTGATATAGCCATATTGTCGTTTTGTTCATGTTTAAAAGATATGCAGCCATTAACATTGTCGCAGACGTTCAAACAATGTCAGATGTATGTTATTAATATACCTGGGAAACATTATTATACATTTTTAGCTTTCTTTTTTGACAATTTATTACCCCACCCCCTAATGAAATGGGTTGAAATTGATAAAAAAAAAATAAAAATAAAAAAAAAATAAAATAAGCTGATGCAAAAGAATATAAAAATTTCCTTTTTCCCATTTAAGTTCCTGCCAACATTATAGGGAAAGTAGAAACACTTCTAATTTTTTTTTTTTTTTTCTATAATTTTGACAAGTTTTTTTTTTCATGCCATATTGACCGGAAACGCTATTTAATTATCTATTGCCTGTTTATGCAAATTGTGAAAGGGAGGTGAGATAAGTTATCCTTTTACTTTCCGAAAGTGGATAGAAGTGATGGCAATGACCTGGAATCGATACAATTACCCAACACCTCCGATCAGACACACCAAAGGGAAAGAACCACGAACATGAATAACTAGACCGTAATGGAAACATCACTAGCGGAAAGCCAAAATGGCAGTTGCATTCCCACATAGTGGCGTTCGTGGACCTTGAGAAGGCATTTGGTTGAGTGTCTCGGAAAGTCATCTGGGAGGCAAAGAGAAAATTTGAAGTGGAGTAGTGGAATGTTCGAATGGTCCAGTGGGTGTATGCTAATTCGCGGAGCCGTATGCGTTTTTGTGTTGGTTCCATTGAAGAATTCGAATTGAAGGTCGGTGTTCCTCAAGGCTGTTTTCTCAGCCTAATGCATTTCATCATTGTGCTTTATGTCTTGTCATGCGAGTTCTGTTCTGGGGTGTGTGTGTGTGTGGGGGGGGGGGGGGGGGGGCTTTATAATCATAGCTGAATCACTTCAGTGTGCTACACCACTTCAAAGGCGTCGCCCAAAAACTTCTCATATATATAGTCTCTACAATGCAAAATAGACCCGAACTGGCCTTGAAGAAAAAGATTGTGCTGCATGATACTAACCAAATCACTCATGAATACGAGTAGACCGCCCTGCTCAGGTAAAGTGGTGCAAGACGGACGGTCCTTATAAACATATAGATTGGTTTCACTGGCTGTCAGGTTTGTTACAACGCATAATGTAGTAATGTAGTAATTTCTTCATTTTGAAATTTTTACTACATTATGCGTTGGCATAGTCGACGCGAAATGAAATAAAATGTCGTTTTTACTTCATTATGCGTCGATACTAAGAGGTTTGAGCAAAATGAAAGAATTATTTCATTTTGCGGCGATGGGTGGCATACTTAATTTTACTTCATTATGCGTCAACAGTTTGTTTGTTTGATTTGAGGTTTAACGTTCCCGTCAAGACTATTTAGGTCATTTTGGAGACATTGCTTCAAATTTTATGGGACTTTTACCCGATATTGAGATGAAATGACATCTCAATCGCTGCCGTCCAATTAAAAGCAATAGGGTTTATATGCATGGATGGGCCGACTCGCAGCAGTTTTCCTGGACAGGCTTAGACCTTCTAAGCAGATTACGAGGACTCATGTACGGGCGGTATCAGCTCTGCGTGGAAGCATCGTGCAGCCCATCTATTTATACCCCCGGCATACGAAGTATGCAAGGGGGTATATAGTTTTTGTCCATTCTGTCTGTCTGTCTGTCTGTCTTTTAACATGCAAAGATGGACAAACAACTGGGCTATGGACAGGTACAAGCCGATAGGATCCCCCGTCCCAACTTTTGTGTGCACTACACGATCATGTGTTGAGCCTTAAAACACAAATGAGGGAAAGACATCAGGCATGAGACCAAAATAGCGCAAGGCGTACGATTTTAATTCTACTGGCTTAATCAAATACAATGAAATTCCACTATTAAGACCACCTTAAATTAATACAAATTTTGTTTTTAAAGCATATTTGGAAGGTTAAAGCTACATTTTCTTTGTGATTTTGACCTTCAGTGTGCTTTTGTGGAAGACCGTCTTTTGGACTGTTCAACTGTGGTCTTAAAGACCACTTTTGAACCGTCTCAAATGTGGTCTAAATTGTAGGAATTTAACTGTATTGCTTCCTAAGTCTTTTCGAAGACAGCTATGTTCTACCATCATTACTTCATTATGCGTCGATATGGTGCATATCAACGCGAAATGAAATAATTTTTTTACTTCATTTCGCGTCGACTATGCCAACGCATAATGTAGTAAAAAAAATCAAAATGAAGAAATTACTACATTACTACATTATGCGTTGTATCACAGGTTTCATCTCAATGTCGGGTAAAAAGACTCACAAATTGGGAAGTAACCTCTCCAAAATGACCAATATTATGTTGACGTTAAAATGACATCTCAAGCCCTGCCGATCAACGAAACCAATAGGGTTTATATGCATGGACGGTCCGACTCGGACCCATTTTCCTGGGCAGGTTTAGAACCTCTAAGCGGTTTACTAGTTCTCACGTGCGGTCGGTTTCAGCTCTGCGTGAAAGCATCATGCATCCCGATTGGCTGGAGCCGGTACATTGACAAAAGTCTGTTATGACGGTGGATGTGTGGGCATACAAAGGCTCCGTGTGGCACAACCTAAACCATCATCTTTATATTCGAAACAGATCAAAGGGATTTTTTCTTGTACACCCTTTTGCTTATGCTTGATTATTGTTTGTTTGATTTGAGGTTTAACGTCCACGTCAACACTGTAAAGGTCATTTTGGAGACGTCGCTTCCAATTTTGTGGGACATTTACCCGCCTTTAGATGAAATGTCAACTAAAACCCCACCGCCAATTGAACCAATAGAGTTTATTAATATGGACATGCCGACACGCACCGCTTTGCCTGGGCAGGTTTAGATCCTCTAAGCAGTTTACCAGTGGGCCTACACCTGTTGAGTGCAAGATCCTAATTATGGGTGCTGGCACAGGCTATTTGTTCACTGAGATGGCTTAACAGTAATTGAACCTGAGACTGCGACTGACAATTAAAAGAATATTGTGCGCTGCCAGGCATTACAGTCTGCACTTTTAGTTATCAGATATGGCAGTGTTTTCTTTCCATATATATGACGTCACGCAAACTAAAGTAAACGTCATTATTGATTCATTGTTTTGTTTGTGTTGACAAAGTATGGCCGTGGAATATGTGAACTGATAGACTCTTCGAGGCTATATTTTTGACAAAAATGGAAAAATAAAGTAAACATCGTGCGTTAAAGAGAGTTCAGATTTGCCATGGACAGCTGATGGGCTGCAATCGGAGGAAACAAACCAGTAGCTGGAAAAATACAGGGTTAGTCTGTTTATCCCTCTATTTTCCTGTGCTTCCAGCCATGCGGACTAGACCGGAAAGTAGTCTATGAAGTCGCAAAATAATTTATAACAAAATGCACATTGCAATGGTTATTAAATGTTACAAAAACCTCAGAAAACACTTTGGAAACTTAATAGAAACAAAAATCATTTTGAGGTAAAAATTCGAACCTGATTACGGCAGAGTCAATTATGCGCGACCCTCCTTAATATAAAAGGTTCATATTATTATAAGAGCTGTCCCATTCAATAACTTTGAAAGCTTCTCCTAACATTAGTCTTTTACGGTCAGGTAGAGCCATATACTGTATTTGGCAGATAATAAAGCAGGCTTTGTCACTGTACTCCTCCCCTTCTCTGCTTGCATGAAGGTCTGGCGAATAAGGTGGATGAAAGAGCTGAACTACTTTTTCCTCTTCCAAGAAGTTTTGGACAAGAACAAACTTGTGAGCAGGTGTGTTGTCGATCTTTTAAACTGGGTGCAAGTCTAAGTTTTTCATAGTGTGCCTTTACTTTTGACAACACACCATTCTTATAAAATATACCTGTGATTGTCTTGCCATTTGGTATGAGAACTTGAACAATGGGTCTATCTCAATTGAAAAATACCGCATATAAAACTTTTGCCGCGCTTTTAATTCCTTTGGCAATGACTGGCCTTGCTTGGTCTTATCACAGCCACTAGCGCACCCCACTAGGGGCTTGAAGAAATATATGGGCTGCATGATGCTTCCACGCAGAGCTGACTCCGGCCCGAACACTAGTACTGGTAAACCACTTAGAGGATCTAAGCCTGTCCAGGAACCGCGGTGCGAGGCGGACCGTCCATGCTAATAAACCCTATTGGTTTCATTGGGTGACAGGGCTTGAGATGTCATTTCATCTCAATGTCGGGTAAAAGTCCCACAAAATTGGAAGCAACGTCTCCAAAATGACCTTTACAGTGTTGACGGGGACGTTAAACCTCAAATCAAACAAACGAAATCACAGCCACTACTTGCTATTGATGCATCTCAGCAGCTCAAAAATAGTAGACCCAGGTTTCATCACCTGTAAACAGCTCCATAATTCAATGCTTGTCAAATTTTTTGTATATTTTCAAAAGATTTTTTGCTATTTTTACACAGGTGTTTTTTTGTTCTGCAGTCAAGAGATGCGGGACCTATGAAGCACAAACCTTTCCAAGTTTCAACTCCTGAGTCAAAATCTTATGAACTGTTTCTGATAAGGCTAACACGATTAATCGTATAATCGAATAATCGATAAATAAATTCAACAGAAATGATTATCATTTCTGATTCGCTGATAATCAATTACTTGTTAGGTACAATTTACTACCCAAAGTTATGCCTAAAATAGCTGGATGAGTGGCAAACAGTGCAGACCCTGATGAGACGCCGCCGTCTCATCTGTGTCTACACTGTTTGCTCAGGATTGTCTGTTCAAATATACATATGATAAAGTGCAACATATGGTAAGATCATGCTCAGATAGAAAGCCAGACAGGTAAAATTATGACAAAAACCTTAGGGATTACTAATCGATTATTGATCGCAATGACAGGACTGATAATCGATTATCTTTTCAGCTCCGATTAGCCAGCCCTAGTTTCTGATGAAACATCAACACTATCAGTAATTTCTTTCATAGTGAACTTCATATCTGCTACATAGAGGATCTTACATGAGTGTACATGAATTATTGAATTTATTAAACAAGTTGAGAGTTTAATAAATTTAATAATACATGAACAAGAATGCAAGATTCTATTTATGATATGACATTTAAAATGTGTTTTTTCCATGATTTTTAACTATAATGTAATTGCACGACTCGCAGAAAAAGCGACCATCTGAAGTCGGTTGATTTTCTTAGTGCCCTAAAATCACCATGTCATTCTGTCATTCTGTCATTCTGTCAGTCTGTCATTCTGTCAGTCTGTCATTCTGTTTGTCCGTCCGTAACCCGTTTGTGAAAATTGGTAATAGTGACTTAACCGCTTGGAATATTTAAACAATTTTTGGCATACTGATAGATTTCAATGAGATCTAACCAATGAACTTGCGAAATATTACATTCCATTTAGTATAGCCTCGCCGAGGCGAAAAAAGTGAAAATTTTCGAACTGCTTTTCCTCGGAAACCTTTGGGCCGATTGAAGTCAAATTTCATATGGAGCCTCTATGGGATGGGGGAAACCAAAATTTGCTCATGGGGTCCAGGTCACATGACCAAAATGGCCGCCACGCCATATATGGTCTGTCTGTCTGTCCGTCCGTAACCCGTTTGTGAAAATTGGTGATAGTGACTTAACCGCTTGGAATATTTAAACAATTTTTTGCATACTGATAGATATCAATGAGATCTAACCAATGAACTTGCGAAATATTACAACCCATTTAGTATAGCCTCGCCGAGGCGAAAAATGTGAAAATTTTCGAACTGCTTCTCCTCGGAAACCGTTGGGCCGATTGAAGTCAAATTTCATATGGAGCCTCTATGGGATGGGGGAAATCAAAATTTGCTCATGGGGTCCAGGTCACATGACCAAAATGGCTGCCAAGCCATATATGGTAAAAACCCTTCAAAAATAGTCTTCTCCAGAACCACTGGGTTGATTTCCACGAAACTTGATAAATAGCATCTGGGACGTAGGCCCATCATAAATTTCTAAAATGGTGACCCTGGGTTGACCTTGACATTCTTTGTGCCTAGGTCAAACTTTGACACATACGCTTTTGTATTGGAAAAGTGAGAATGCATTTTATCCTGCAAACGATTCAGAATACAGTACTAATTTTGCTCCTTACGATAAGACGCATTTATTGGGGGAACCGTTTTAGGTCCAGGTCACATGACCTAAATGGCCGCCATACCCATATATGGTAACACTCATAAAGCTAAAAGCATCCGGCGGGTCGTGCAATTCAGCTGAAGCACTGGTCTTTTCTACAGTTATTCTCTCACTTCCGCTGATTCAAGAAGGACGCGACATCTGATCGGGGCCTCCACTATTTGCTAAAGGTTCAGTCATTTTCCAAATTAATTTTGATGAAAACACAACCTGACACCCCTAAATTTTGAAATGGACTCCTGCCATATATAAAAAGGAAGATTCCATTTGGTACAAAAGGGTTAATATCAATAATTGGGGAATCTGGTCCCTGATAAGCCAGTTCAGGATCTGCCCAACACAGTGATTTATTAGCTGATGAGTACAGCTTTATCACCTGCCAAAATATATGGCTTATCTGACCTTAAAAGACAATGGTGTTAGAAGAAACTCTTTCAGCACCCCCACCCCAACAGAGCAGCATATCTGGTTTATCCAAGCCTAGCTTTTGGATACTTGTTAGAACTGTCTCAATAAGGCAGATCCAATGAGTATCCACAATCCATGTTTATCGGCAGTAATACAGAAGTTAATGAATCCCCCACCCCCACTTGCAAACTCCACTTTTCACTATTAAAGTGGGGGTTAGAAGGGTATTCATAGGCTTATTATCATGGTTATGCTAGAGCTCTCACAGTAACTGTATGCCTAGTAATTAGAACCAATCAAAATCTGCCTTTTGAACTAGACAAGTCAGCACTCTGAATTTCTGGAACATGTTCTTCAAGACTTGATTCGCCGGCCTCGGTAGCTCAGTCGGATGCACATCTGACTGGTGATCAGGAGGACGCAGGTTCGATACCTGCCGGGGTCGGCAGCAGTCTTTCGTGGAGATTGATTATGAAATCTTTTCTACGGTCATTTCTCTCCCTTCTACTGATTCAAGAAGGGCAGTTGTCAGTTTCTGGCGATAGAATGTGCACTGTACTGGTTAACTGCTGAGTATAAGCCTGCCCAGGAAAAGTGTGGATAGGTAAAAGTTCTATTTTTAATTGTGGAATGTGACTGGAACTAGCTATGGTCAACTTTTACATTCATTTTAAAATACATGTAATGAAATTTGCATAAAGTTTATGCTTCTGTAAGAGCTTTTTTACGACTGGTGGATATTAACCCTTGTCCTGCTGAGCCCGGATATGCCCTATCTTTGAAACAATGTAGATCCAAATCAGATGGCTTCTGAAGAAGCCATCTGATCAGGATCTTCATTGTTTGCCATCCAGTTTATGAATTTGTTGCAATAATTTGCATCAAGTGATCGGATTGGCTGATAATCCTTAGTGGGTGTGACATATTTAAATATTCAGCAGGACAAGGGTTTACCCATTTCCAACTGAATGAAATCTTCCTAACTATATATGGCAGAAGTCCCCTTCAAAATTCAGAGGTGTCAGGTTGTGTTAACCCTTGTCCTGCTGAATATTCATATATGCCACACCCGCTACCGATTATCAACCAATCAGATTACTTGATGCAAATTATTGCAACAAATTCAGGATCTGAATGGCAAACAATGTAGATCCTGATCAGATGGCTTCGTCAGAAGCCATCTGATCTGGATCTACATTGTTTCAAAGATAAGGCATATCCGGGATTAGCAGGACAAGGGTTAAGAGTAAGAAATTCAATTAGAAAATTGCAGAGCTTTTGGCACATGGTGAAGCGTTTGATCAGGGCACAGAGGTTGTCTTAGTTTAAATACTGGTGGGGGTGGCGTGGCATGGCCGGGTGGTTCAAAACATATTGTGGAATAGAAATGCTTGTGGGGGTATTAAAACATAACATTGTTAATACTGATTCTTGAAAATTCCCCTGTTTTGCCTTTTTCCATATAAATGTCTCAGTGACAAAAATTGACCTTGATGTAAAACAGGTCAAGGTCAAACAAAGGTCACCAATTGAACAAACTTGGTGGGACCTAATTACCCAATTCTGTCTACCAAGCCTGAAGGTCATTGATTTTTGGGTTCCTGAGGAGAATATTTTTAATGATTTTCACCATATATGGGCATGGTGGCCATATTGGTCATTTGACATAGTCCTTACATACTAACTTTTGTTCCCCCTTCCAAATGAGGCTCAAAATGTAATTTGTTTTCAATCAACCCAGCAGTTTAAGTGGAGAAGAAGATAAAAATACAGAATCTGGGCCATCAAGGACAAAGGTCAGTGAATGACCTTGACCTTTGGAATTGATAAACTTCCATTTAGCTGATTGCAAATATCATTATTGATGCCGCAGGCTACCATGCAATATGTAAAATTCATTGTTTTCCTTTTTTTCCCATACAAATGTCTAAGTGAACAAAATTGACTATGCGGTAAAACAGGTCAGGGTTAACAAAAGGTCATCATTTGAACAAGCTTGATAGGGCCCCCGAGTCCCTGATGCTGTACACCGAGTTTCAAGGTTATCAGCCATTTAGTTCCTGAGATGCAGAGTTTAAAAGTTTTACCATATATGGGCATGGTGGCCATCTTGGTCTTGTGACCATGATCCCATGAACAAACCCAAATGGAGAACCCATATGTAATTTGGTTTCAATTGGCCCAGCAGTTTCTGAGGAGAAGTCATTTGAAAATGTTGATGGGGAAGTGGACGTCGAACGGCATACCACTGCCTATAAACTCCCCCGGAGTCTTCGGCTCTGGTGAGCTAAAAATATATCAGTTTGGTCTGTCCTCTCGATTTTAATATTATATACAAGGTAATACTGACATCAAATACATACATTATGAGCCCTTTTGAGGCAATATGCTTAAAAGGACACTTAATTATTTTATGACGCTACTGCAGCCCAGATGGCTCAGTGGTTAGCCCGTTCCACTTATGATCAAAAGGTTGTGGGTTTGAATCCGGCCATTGGAGGCGAGGTGTGTCCTTGGGCAAGTCACGATATGCCACTGCCTCACTCCATCCAGGTGTAAAAGTGCAGTGTTGTAAACTCTCTCGCGCGTGTGATAACATCCAGAATGGGTGATCGAAGCTTGAAGATTTCATTGCATTAGAAGTAAAATAAAGGACACTTACAAGTATGTGATAGATCCTCAGAGTGACTTCATTTGTCAGACATAATACCTTGTCAGGCAAATCACTTTTTGGCCTTGATTCCTTTAAACTACTAAATGTATACAAACAAATGGTAACCTATTATTGCCAAATATGGAACTCTATATTTTTTTTGTGACTCAGGCTGTTGACTACCTTACTCTTTATAGTCACTAATTGTTCTTCAATACTTCAACACATTAATTCTTACACGAGTTGCTTACACGATCTATTAGTTGAACTGTGTATTTTCCTTGCAGTTCAGTTAGAGAAAATGATTTGCATGTCACTGTTATTGACAGCAATTAAAAGTTTTTTTCCATAGACACTTTGTGAAAAAAAAAACAACTAGAAATGTGTCAATACAACACAAATGCCCCCGCCCAGGGACCTACCTCATCCCCCCCCCCCTATTCCGCCGGGTGGGGGGTTATGAATGAATGAAACTTCTGACATGTATCTATCATCATTCCAAATATGTACCAAATCCATCACATGGTTCAAGAAATATGAGCTCTCAAAAAATATAATATAAAAGTTTTTCTAAAAATAGCTATAGTGACCTTGACCTTGAAAGTCGAAATGGCTCGAGATATTGTCATAAGGAACATTTGTGTGAAGTTATATTGAAATCGGTGAAGAAATGTAAGCCCTAGAGGGATGACAAAGTTTTTCTAAAAATAGCCACAGTGACCTTGACCTTGAAAGTGGAACTCGCTAGAGATAGTGTCATAAGGAACATTTGTGTGAAGTTATATTGAAATTAGTCAAGAAATGTAAGCGCTAGAGCTATGACAAAGTTTTTCTAAAAATAGCCACAGTGACCTTGACCTTGAAAGTCAAAATAGCTTGAGATATTGTCATAAGGAACATTTGTGTGAAGTTATATTGAAATTGGTGAAGAAATGTAGGCGCTAGAGCAATGACAAAGTTTTTCTAAAAATAGCCACAGTGACCTTGACCTTGAGGTGATGACCTTGAAAGTCGAACTCACTCAAGAGATTGTCATAAGGAACATTTGTGTGAAGTTATATTGAAATCAGTGAAGAAATGTAGGCGCTAGAGCAATGACAAAGTTTTTCTAAAAAATAGCCACTGTGACCTTGACCTTGAGGCCATGACCTTTAAAGTCGAACTTGCACGAGATATTTTTATAAGGAACATTTGTGTGAAGTTATATTGAAATTGGTGGTACAAATACCTTGACCAAAGTCTTAAACATTAAAAATTTTCTAATTCTGTGACCTTGACCTTGAGGTCATGGGTATGGGTGGGGGTATTGCTGAATAAACCATTGGACCTATATGTATCATCATAGTAAATATAAACCAAATCCATTGTATGGTTATGAAAATATGAGCTCAAGTTCTACCTAGTACAAATACCTTAACCTTGGTGTTAAACATTAAAAATTTCAAAGTCCACGACCTTGACCTTGAGGTCATGGGTATGGGTGGGGGTATTGCTGAATAAAACTTTGGACCTATATCTATCATCATACTAAATATAAAACAAATCCATTGTATGGTTTTGAAAATATGATCTCAAGTTCTACGTGGTACAAATACCTTAACCTGGGTCTTAAACGTTAGAAATTTCTAAGTTCGTGACCTTAACCTTGAGGTTATGGGTATGGGTGGGGGTATTGCTGAATAAAACTTTGGACCTATATCTATCATCATACTAAATATAAACCAAATCTATTGTATGGTTTGGAAAATATGAGCTCAAGTTCTACCTTGTACAAAAACCTTAACCTGAGTCTAACAGGATTACGTACGTATGTACGTACGTAAGTACACACTTTCGTACAGAAGGACGTACATTCGGACAACCGTACGCACGTACACACGTACCCACGGACGCACGTACGGAAAACCGAAAAACTCTATGCCCCCGGCATCATCCGATGCGGGGGCATAATTAGTCAAGAAATGTAAGCGCTAGAGCTATGACAAAGTTTTTCTAAAAATAGCCACAGTGACCTTGACCTTGAAAGTCAAAATAGCTTGAGATATTGTCATAAGGAACATTTGTGTGAAGTTATATTGAAATTGGTGAAGAAATGTAGGCGCTAGAGCAATGACAAAGTTTTTCTAAAAATAGGCACAGTGACCTTGACCTTGAGGTGATGACCTTGAAAGTCGAACTCACTCAAGAGATTGTCATAAGGAACATTTGTGTGAAGTTATAATGAAATCAGTGAAGAAATGTAGGCGCTAGAGCAATGACAAAGTTTTTCTAAAAAAATAGCCACTGTGACCTTGACCTTGAGGCCATGACCTTAAAAGTCGAACTTGCACGAGATATTTTTATAAGGACATTTGTGTGAAGTTATATTGAAATTGGTGGTACAAATACCTTAACCAAAGTCTTAAACATTAAAAATTTTCTAATTCTGTGACCTTGACCTTGAGGTCATGGGTATGGGTGGGGGTATTGCTGAATAAATCATTGGACCTATATGTATCATCATAGTAAATATAAACCAAATCCATTGTATGGTTATGAAAATATGAGCTCAAGTTCTACCTGGTACAAATACCTTAACCTGGGTGTTAAACATTAAAAATTTCAAAGTCCACGACCTTGACCTTGAGGTCATGGGTATGGGTGGGGGTATTGCTGAATAAAACTTTGGACCTATATCTATCATCATACTAAATATAAACCAAATCCATTGTATGGTTTTGAAAATATGATCTCAAGTTCTACGTGGTACAAATACCTTAACCTGGGTCTTAAACGTTAGAAATTTCTAAGTTCGTGACCTTGACCTTGAGGTTATGGGTATGGGTGGGGGTATTGCTGAATAAAACTTTGGACCTATATCTATCATCATACTAAATATAAACCAAATCTATTCTATGGTTTGGAAAATATGAGCTCAAGTTCTACCTTGTACAAAAACCTTAACCTGAGTCTAACAGGATTACGTACGTACGTACACACTTTCGTACAGAAGGACGTACATTCGGACAACCGGACGCACGTACGGAAAACCGAAAAACTCTATGCCCCCGGCATCATCCGATGCGGGGGCATAAAAAGAGATTGGGTCTGATTATTTAGTATAGAATATTAAAAGATCATTTGACGGATAATAGCAGGGTGCGTAAGGAAGTAGTGGACTCAGTACCATTGGCATTTTTGTATGGGAAGTTGTGGTTCAAACCTGCCAACATGTGCATTTTGCCGTGCCCTGACTTTGGAGAGAAGCGATACAAAATGCAAAATTATAAGATGTAGCACTTTAGTCACAAAGATAATATATAGCTGTCCACAAGATATCATTTTTTTTGTTTCTTGTAATATTTTTTAGTTATTTGTTTCAAATGAAGTTTATAATAGTTAACTGAAAGGGAATGAAAACAATTTGCTATTCACCCATAATATATCTGTGTAAATGGTATTTCTCTTACGAAATTGCAGGTTAAAATATGTTCCTTATTTTTCTTAACATAAAGGTTTTACATGAGCATGTTAACGTGATGAAAATAAAATTGGATAAAACTAGCCAATATGGTCTGTTGGAATATACATAAATAATAATAATAATAATACTATAACTACTACTACTGCTACTTCTGCTACTACTACTACTGATAATAATTTAAATAATAAAATGATGATAAATGTTATACTGTTATTACTTTTTCCACTTCTGCTAATATCATTGGGCCTCCGCCGATAGGGGCTTAAAGAAATAAAATGGGCTGCAGGATGCTTCCAGGCAGAGCTGAAACAGACCGCACATGAGTACAAGTAAACTGCTTAGGAGGTCTTAGCTTGCCTAGGCAAAGTGATCTGAGTCAGACCATCCCTGTAGATAACCCCTTTTGGTTTTTTAGGCGGCAGGGCTTGAGATGCCATTTCATTTCAATGTCGGGTTAAAGTCTCATAAATTGGAAGCAACGCCTCCAAAATGACCTAAAGTTATAATGTTGTCAGGAGTATAAATCTCAATACATGTACAAACAAACAAACCACTTCTACTGATTATACTACTTATAATAACGAAAAAAATAATTTTAAAAATAAAAACGATGACAATAATAATTATACTCTTACTACTACTCCCACAACTACAACTCAGTACTATAATAGTAATAATATTCAAAACGATGGTAATAATAATTATATCTTGCTAGTTGCTACTGCTCCAAATGCTACTACTACTAGTACTACTGCTTCTATCACTGTACTACTACCAATATTTCAACTATTATTATTATAATTATTATTAATGTGATGAAAATAAAGTGTGTAAACACTAAAAAAAAAAAAATAGCTAATATTGCTTTTAACAATAATAATAATGATAAATAATAACAATAATAACTAGAGCTGCCGCCTAACGGGCGCCAATTATACCCCCGCATCCTCAAGGTCAACATAAAGGCCAAGGTCAGGTTTGTGTATATCAATCTTAAGTACTAGTGGCAAGGTGTGTGGTGTGTGAATATTAAAGAAATCGGTCAAAGAATAAGGAAGTTATGAGCAATGTTAAAGTTTTTTGTAACGGACCGACGACGACGACAGACGACAAGCTGACTCCTATATACTCCCTTCAAACTTCGTTTGCGGGGGTATAATAATAATGTGTTGTTTTTGATGTTGGAAAGGAGGGTGTTAAGTATGAAGAAGATCAGAATTTTTGCTGATTGTGCTTGTCGGTTTATAATTTTGCTAAGGCAGTGCTTGCTGATCAGGTCGAACCCAAAGTAACCTAGAAGCTTTCCTGCTATGTTCAGATTGTCCACTTGACCAATAATCCTGGTAATAATGCTTATAGCTATGCTCTTCTTGTCACTGTGACCACAGAGTGCTGTGTATAGCGGGTTATCTGTAAAATCTGGACTGGGAAGCAAAATACATCAGGATCAGATACTGGCTTAAGGGGCATGGGAACAACTAGCAGATTTTTCCACAATTTTTCACAGGGAAACAAATTTCAGGACCCTCTGTCCACTTTGCTATAAACTGTCTCATGGAAAAAAGCGGTCAACTCTTAAAGGAAAGAATTTGCTCCTGAGAAGGAGCAAATTCTTTCCTTTAAGAGTTGACCCCTATTGACATGGGAAACAAAAATACTTTCACAGGAGTTGCCTCCCCTGAAGCTGTATGCATTCTCCTTAAAGTTCAGGAATTTAATGATCAGCCTATGCACCCAACAGTGCTGTCAACACTTTGATTAATTGTGAAATACCAGATGCCCAGTTTAACTAGAACTGTCAGTGAAACTGACTAGGGCCCCGGCAGTGCCATCAGAGGAGTTGGATTTTTTTTCAAAGGGCTATTACTCTTAGAGTATTGTAGCTAGAGTTACGTTGGTTGCCATGTAATTGTGTAATGATATTGTGACCATATATCTTAAGTTTGAAGTTCATGCATTTGACTGTTTGTAAGTTATGAATTAAAAACAAAAGGGTATTACTATATGGCAACTGTCAATAACTTCAGCTTCAGTTTGTAAACATGAAAAATGTTGATGGATAGACGGGCAGATGGACAGACGGATGGACGGACGGACAGACAGGGCATTACTATATGGCACACTGTCACATTATGGTTAATATTTCTGCTAAGTAATATTTAAATCCATCCAGGTATAAGAAAGTTATAGATTGGACACAATAAAAAAGACGCTTTTTTGACCTTTTATCTCTAAGTATGACCTTGACCTTTGAGGTACGGCTGTGGGTCTTGCGTGTGACACTTCGTCACATTATGGTTAACATTTCTGCCAAGTAATATTTAAATCCATCCAGGAATAATAACAAAGTTATTAATTGGACACAGGAAAGACCCTTTTTTGACCTTTAACCTCTAAGTATGACCTTGACCTTTGAGGTACGGACCTGAGTCTTGCGCGCAACACTCCATCACATTATGGTTAACATTTCTGCCAAGTAATATTTAAATCCATCCAGGAATAAGAAAGTTATGGAGGATAAAAAAATTTGTGGACGGACAGACGGACAGACAGATAGACACACAGACGGACGGACAGATTGATTACTATAGGGCACCCACACTATCAGTGGAATAAGAAAGTTATGGAGGATAAAAAAATTTGTGGACGGACAGACAGACAGACAATAGATTGGACACAATAAAAAAGACGCTTTTTTGACCTTTTAGCTCTAAGTATGACCTTAGAATAAACCTTTGAGGTATGGCTGTGGGTCTTGCGTGTGACACTTCGTCACATTATGGTTAACATTTCTGCCAAGTAATATTTAAATCCATCCAGGAATAATAACAAAGTTATTAATTGGACACAGGAAAGACCCTTTTTTGACCTTTAACCTCTAAGTATGACCTTGACCTTTGAGGTACGGACCTGAGTCTTGCGCGCAACACTCCATCACATTATGGTTAACATTTCTGCCAAGTAATATTTAAATCCATCCAGGAATAAGAAAGTTATGGAGGATAAAAAAATTTGTGGACGGACAGACGGACAGACAGATAGACACACAGACGGACGGACAGATTGATTACTATAGGGCACCCACACTATCAGTGGAATAAGAAAGTTATGGAGGATAAAAAAATTTGTGGACGGACAGACGGACAGACAGACAGACAATAGATTGGACACAATAAAAAAGACGCTTTTTTGACCTTTTAGCTCTAAGTATGACCTTAGAATAAACCTTTGAGGTATGGCTGTGGGTCTTGCGTGTGACACTTCGTCACATTATGGTTAACATTTCTGCCAAGTAATATTTAAATCCATCCAGGAATAATAACAAAGTTATTAATTGGACACAGGAAAGACCCTTTTTTGACCTTTAACCTCTAAGTATGACCTTGACCTTTGAGGTACGGACCTGAGTCTTGCGCGCAACACTCCATCACATTATGGTTAACATTTCTGCCAAGTAATATTTAAATCCATCCAGGAATAAGAAAGTTATGGAGGATAAAAAAATTTGTGGACGGACAGACGGACAGACAAACAGACGGATGGACAGAGTGATTACTATAGGGCACCCACACTTTCAGTGGAATAAGAAAGTTATGGAGGATAAAAAAATTTGTGGATGGACAGACGGACAGATGGACAGACAGACGGATGGACAGAGTGATTACTATAGGGCACCCACACTTTCAGTGTGGGGCCCTAATTATATTTAATTGCAAGCATGTTAACAGATTAAAAGTAAGGTTTGGTGTGCACAAAAAAAATGTAAGAAAATAAAAGAAATTGATGAGTTTTGTTAGTTTTACAATCTAGCTTCAAGTGCCCTTAATCCTTATCTTGCTGAATATTCATTCAAGCCACACCCATTTCTGTCTATCAACCAATCAAATTACTTGATGTAATTTATTGCTACAAATTCATTAACTGAATGCCAAACAGTGTAGATCCTGATCAGATGGCTTCTGAAGAAGCCATCTGATCTGGATTTACACTGTTTGCAAAGATAGAGGTTGTCGTGAACAGCAAGATAACGGTTATTTTGCACATGAGCTATAAGATATCATATCTTGTTGCAGCCTTTAAGTTGTTTTTTAATCTTTATTATTATTTATGTCTCACAGCCCGCAGCCCACGGCCCGCAATCTGCAGCCCGCACTTTAGTCACATTATTACATATCCTTTTTTATCATATGACATGTGAATAAATAATGCCACATAATTCATTTGATAATCCACTGATAATCCACCAGTGGATAAAATATGCAAATTAGTTAGATACTCTCCATAAGGTTACATGTACAACGTTCTTAAACCGCAACGTTACATGTACGACGTCCTTAATGACGTCGCATTTTCAAATGGCAGAATATTGACATTTTTGTAAAGCAATTGTGAATAAAATACGTTTTAAATGTCATATGATAAATAGAATCTTGCATTTGTGCTCCTGTATTACTGAATTTATTAAACTTGTTGAGAAAAAGAGATAAAATGCTCGGCTAGCATTTTATCCTTTTTCCTCGAGTTTAATAAATTCAATAATACATGAACACTCATGTAAGATGCTCTAGACTATATTTTGTTATAACAGCAGTAAGATATTTACTATTATTTCATTAATAGCCCACAGCCTGCACCCATAACCCGCAGGCCCACAAAATAGCAGAGTTGACCTAATATATGTAGTGAAAGTGAATGCTCTCACAAAGGAGTCCTCTCTTTGTAAAAGTAGCTGTCAAATTATTTCAACGCCATCAAGATGTATCAAGATCAGGGTCAGAGCACAAATTTCAGAACATGTATGATAAGGAGTCGATATGTGCAAATATTTAGGGTATATGAGAGTATATACAGTCTCATTTTTTCATGCCTTATTATCCCCTCGCACAACATAGTTGTGAGGGGGGATATAGCATTTGTCCCGTACGTACGTACGTACGTATGTACGTACGTACGTACTTTGTCAGCGCTCTAGCGCCTACATTTCTTGACTGATTTTAATATAACTTCACACAAATGTTCCTTATGACAATATCTCGAGCGAGTTCGACTTTCAAGGTCATGACCTCAAGGTCAAGGTCACTGTGGCTATTTTAGAAAAACTTTGTCATCGCTCTAGCGCTTACATTTCTTCACCAATTTCAATATAACTTCACACAAATGTTCCTTATAAAAATATCTCGAGCGAGTTCGACTTTCAAGGTCATGACCTCAAGGTCAAGGTCACTGTGGCTATTTATAGAAAAACATTGTCATCGCTCTAGCGCCTACATTTCTTCACCAATACAATATAACTTCACACAAATGTTCCTTATAAAAATATCTCCAGCGAGTTCGAATTTCAAGGTCATGACCTCAAGGTCAAGGTCACTGTGGCTATTTTTAGAAAAACTTTGTCATCGCTCTAGCGCCTACATTTCTTCACCAATTTCAATATAACTTCACACAAATGTTCCTTATGACAATATCTCGAGCTATCTCGACTTTCAAGGTCAAGGTCACTGTGGCTATTTTTAGAAAAACTTTGTCATCGCTCTAGCGCCTACATTTATTGATGGATTTTTATAGAACTTCACACAAATGTTTCTAATGATAATATCTCAAATTGCTTTGACTTTCAAGGTCATGACCTCAAGGTCAAGGTGACTGTTGCTATTTTTAGAAAAACTTTGTCACCACTCTACCGCCTACATTTATTAACAGATTTTAATATAACTTCACACAAAAAAATGCTTATCATTATATCTTGAGCAAGATCTTCTTTCGCGGTCATGGCCTCAAGTCAAGGTCACTATGGCTATTTTTAGAGAAACATTGTCATCACTCTAGAACCTACATTTATTAATGGATTTTTAAACAAATTTTACACAAATGTTGCATATTATAATATCTCAAGCAAGTTGGACTTTTGCCATTTCAATGTTTCCACACACGAAGTTGTCTCGTGCGAGGGGATTTGTATCGCATGCGATGCCTTGTTATTTTTAGAAGCCCATGACAATTTCTTTTTTGAAACATTTGTCCCAAATTGAACAATAGAGTGAAAGTTTCCTAACTGCAAACTGCCTAATCAATGCCAAATGGCATGAGACAGACATTGGTGAGAAAATATTGCTCCATATTCAAAACAGTTTCAAAAGTTCCACATACCTAAAAATGAAGCCGAAGGTGGAAAAGACCTAAATCACCCCAATTGTGTCCCTTCCTTTTGGAATAAGATACCCTTAGTGGGTCAAACTACCCTTGTCTCAAACAAAATGTAGTCCCAATGGTGTCTTAACTACTAGCTACCCTGGTCTAACCCGAATCTTCATGTTCCCAAAGGTGTGATGATTAGCAGTTTAGACCCGATGCACTGCTGCAGAATGCGCCACCTCATTGGAGTCTACACTGTTTGCTCAGGCCTGTCTGTCCAAATACATATGGTGTGTGGGTTTGTGGGTTCATCCCACCAATAGCTAAGGTCTTATGGAGTTGGTTTAAAGACTCACCTAGGTCTGGAGAAGCCCAGAATCGAACCCATGACCCCGTTTTATGAGGTGAGTAGCTTATCCACTGCACCACAGAAGTTTCTAACCAAATACATGTTGTAAGGTATAATGGCAGAGCTAAAACTGACCATGCATGAGTACAGGTAGCCCGCTTAGAAGGACTAAGCCTGCCCAGGCAAAGTGATGTGAGTCCAATGCATATACATGTAAGCCTTTTTGTTTTATTGGGTAGCAGAACTTGAGATGCCATGTCATCTTAGTGTCAGGTTAAAGTCCCACACATTTGGGAGCAATGTCTCTTAAATGACCTAATTAGTGTTGATGGGGACGTTAACAGTCAACTCAAACAAACAATAAACATAATATGGTAATTTTAAAGACATGTGCTCAGACAGAAAGGTAAATCTTCAGTGATCACTAATGGATTATCGATCACAATGCCAGGACTGATAATCGATTACTGTATTCCTCCCATTTACCACCCCTGCTCCTATAAGCACCACCTCAATGTTTTACCAAGAACAAAATAATAAGCGCCCCTTCTGTTGTCGGAGGAAAAATAGTTTGGCTTTACCTAAAGTCAAGATTTCAGCCTTTCAACCATTGCCATATTGCTGTAAATCGTACCAGGCAAGGTATTTCTAAACCCCATGCCATCACAGTGTGTCTGTGTTGACCACTTTGTACTTTACATGTCATGAGTCCACCATATTCTAATGGAAAACTAATGGGTCTTAAACTCTTCATTCTGATAAATTTTTTGTCTCTATTAAGCGCCCCCTCTTTTCCCAAATTTTAAGCACCCAGTAAATAGATACCACTAAATATGGTATCTTTTCACCTCTGATTAGCCAGCCCTTATATACCCAGTCAAAAAAGTAACTATACCAACTTCCGGGTAAATTCCAGTAGCTATCCGGCAGCCATTCAGCTAAACGTGGCTGTAAACATGAGAGTCGGACGTTCAGCTACAAAATGCATACTTTTGCATTTGCCCTTACTATTCTGCTCAAGAGTTGTCTTGCAATATGTGCCTAGAAAGGTTTTGCAAGGAATTAGGCATTGCGCATGCGCAGATGATCATTTTTGTTTGAGGTGAAAGATCATGACCATTGATCATCGAAACTCACTTTACTTTTACAATATCTCATGATCTTGCACTACAATCAAGGCTTTAATTTGTGAGATTCTCAGATTATCTCCCTTTCAATTAAAAATTTAGCAATTTTCAAACTGTTGCTATTTCTATACATGTCGTTCAATTTTTGCAATTTCTTCAAAAAGCTCTTTGTTGCCACCATTGCTGTTAACCATGATGGAAAATAATGTAGAAAATTCATGAAGCATGTAGCCCTACCAATTTCGATTTTCTATGGAGTTTCAATTGAAAGCAGCATTTTGCACACAACTTCAAAGAATCGGAGGCCTCTACGTAATCGTCTGTTTCTCTTTGCAAATGGAACTAAAGTAACAAACCTTTTGTGAATAGACACAGGGTATCTAATAAAAGGTTACATGTATCAAAGTTTAGAACTCTTGTGTTAATAGTAACTTTTAATGGTGTTAAATCTTGACCTTTCTCATGATTTATTCTGCGAAATTGCCACAGTTACCCCTTGTGTGTTTAAAACAATAGCCCAGGCTGGCGAGTGTACATAAACAAAAACAGTTTTGGCTTTTACATGGTAAATGAGTCTTCTAACTAAAACAAAACAAATTTTGCGTATTTTTCATTTGTAGTAACTATGGTAACAGAAGCAATTTTATGTATAGGAACTTTTTTGACTCAGTATAGTAATGCAGGTTCTTTTCATCTTAAAACAGACTACATGGGGTCTATTCAGCTTAAAATGGCTTTTCTTGAGTAATTAATTATTTCTTTCTGTTGAGGTCATGTTGATGAAAGTCTGATCAGTTTGCATCCCTACCTCTTTGAGTTCCGGTGATGCTCTGTGCGGAGTGAGGTCCCACCTGGACTCCAGCTGATTTTTTTTCCAGCCATGGCATGGAATGTGGACTTCAGCCACCAAAATGATCACCCCAGGCTCTGACAACCATCTGCAAGAAGAAATGTGAATTGTATGAATGTCTGTCATTTCTGACAATGACCCAATTTCAGAGTTCTCGTTAACTCCAAATTTGGAGTAATATACTCCAACTATTTCATTTCTGACTCCAACTTTTTGGAAAGTCTCAATAGAAAAGTATGGTAAACATACTGGAGGACAGCATTTTTACTCCAATTTTCAAAATTCTAGTGAGAACCCTGTGCCAATCTTGATCAAATGCAAGAAATGCTACTATTTGTGTGTTCTAAGATACAATGTACTTGTTGCTGATGAGACAAATTCTTGCTCTAAACTGCCTGTTGCAGGTAGACCAAGAGAAGTTAGCCCTTATCCTACTGTTCAAGACAACCCCAACCTTGACAAACAGTGTAGATCCAGATGAGATGGCTTCTTCAGAAGCCATCTGATCAGGATCTTCACTGTTTTATATTCAGTCTAAGAATTTGCAGCAATAAATTACATCAAGTAATCTGATTGGTTTAAAGTCAGAAATGGGTGTGGTTAACTTAATTATGCAGCAGGAAGAAAGCGCTATTGGTGATGCCTTAGCTCAAGCTTTGCGCTTTGCATGTTTCTGCTCCACTTTGTCGGTTCTTTATGCCTCATATTCATTTGCATTCCTTCTGATGAGGCCTCTCTACTTTGCCATTACGAAAACACGCCTATACAAATTCAGTGTAAACTTTACCATCGAAAACACGAAAATTTTACGGTGAAAAATTGTGATATTTCTCTTATTTCTGCTAAAAATATAGATTGTGGGTACTCGTTAGAACCGCCTTGATGAGGCGGTTCTAACGAGTACCCACAATCTATATTTCAGAGCAGAAATAAGAAAAAATAAGGATTACCCCTGAAAACCCCAGTTTTACTGCATAAAAGTGGGGTTCAAGGGGGTCATTTTCGTGATGACTCTCCCATGACTCTGGTGGGTTGAAGTCTTTGAGGGAGGCCTTGCAAATGTACTTGTATAGCTTCTTCTGACCACCATGGTAGACTCTGCCCGTTTCAAGTTCTCCATCGTGGATTTTCTTTGGCAAATGTTTCTCAGTTATCCTCGTAACATGTGCCAGTTTCAGAAGAGTTGTACACAGTGCTTGTATTAACCCTTATCCTGCTGTTCACGCCAACCCCTATCTTTGCAAACAGTGTAGATCCAGATCAGATGGCCTCTGAAGAAGCCTTATCCTGCTGTTCACGACAACCCTTATCTTTGCAAACAGTGTAGATCCAGATCAGATGGCTTCTGAAGAAGCCTTATCCTGCTGTTCACGACAACCCCTATCTTTGCAAACAGTGTAGATCCAGATCAGATGGCTTCTGAAGAAGCCATCTGATCAGGATCTACACTGTTTGACATTCAATTTATGAATTTGTATATATAAATTACATCAAGTAATCTGATTCAAAGTCAGAAATGGGTGTGGCTAGACTGAATATTCAGCAAGAGAAGGGTTAAGAGAAATCTGGGAGATTGAGACTCCTGAAAATGGCTCTGGGATTTCCAAACATCCTGACAAGGAAGTCCTGAATCCAAACTTTTAATTAAGCATATAATGAGGTCCACTAGATGAAGCTTCACACCAAATATCGTGGACGTGGGCCTTTTGGTTTCAGTCAAGAAGATTTTTAAACATTTTCCCTATGTATGTCTATGTAAACCCTGTTGGCCCCACCCATGGGCAGATTTTGGCCCCAGGGCTATAATTTCAACAATCTTGATACATGTAGATGTCTACTAGATGATTTGTTTGTTTGTATTGGGGTTTAACGGCCCATTCAACACTATTTAGGTCATTTTTGGGCTGGTCAATCTACCTATCCACACTTTTCCTGGGCAGACTTATATGCCAGTAGATAACCAGTACAGTGCATATGCTTTCACCAGAAACTGACGGCTTCCGGCTTCTTGAATCAGCAGAAGGGACAGAATGTCCTTAGAAAAGATTTCATGATCAATCTCCACAAAAGAAAGTTGCCGACCCCAGCAGGTATCGAAACCGTGTCCTCCTGATCACCAGTCAGATGTGCATCCGACTGAGCTACCGAGGCCGGCAATCTCGACTAGATGAAGCTACATACCATATTTCAAAGATCTGGGCCTTCCCTTTTCAGACAAGATGTTTAAAGGTTTTCCCTATATACATAAACATCTTAGTAAATCCTTGGGACATATTTGGCCCTAGGGCTATAATTTGAATAATCTCGGTAGAATTCCATTCGAAGAAGCTTCATACCATATATCCAACACCTGGGCCTTTCAGGTTTCAGACAAGAAGATCTTTAAATGTTTTCCCTATATAAGTCTATGCAAACTGTACGGGCCCCACCCCAGGGTCTCATTTGTCCCCAGGATTATAATAAGAACAATCTTGGTAAAGCCCACTAGATGAAGCTTCATACCAAATATCGAGGACCTTGTCTTTCTGGTTTCAGACCAAAAGATTTTAAAGGTTTCCCATTTTATGTCAGTGTAAACCCTGTTGGCCCTGCCAATGGGCAAATTTTGGCCCCAGGGCTATAATTTCAACAATCTTGGTAGATGTTGACTAGATGAAGCTACATACTAAATTTCAAAGATCTGGGCCTTCCGGTCGTTTAAAGGTTTTCCCTATATACATCTTTGCAAACCTTTGGGACATATTTGGCCCCAGGGCTATAATATGAACAATCTTGGTAGAAGTCCATTTGAAGAAGCTTCATACCAAATATCAAACACCTGGGCTTTCTGGTTTCAGACAAGAAGATTTTTAATGGTTTTTCTTATATAAGTACATGAAAACCCAGTGGGCCCAACCCTGGGACCATTTTTGGCACCAGGGCTATAATTTGAACAATCTTGGTAAAGGTCCACTAGATGAAACTTCATACCAGATACTGAAGACCTTGGCCATCTGGTTTCAGAAAAAGAAGCTTTTGAAAGGTTTTTCCCTATGTATGTCTATGTAAACCCAGTTTGCCTGGCCCCAGGGCCTGCCATTTTTACCCAAGGGCTATAATTTGAACAATCTTGGTAGATGTCCACTAGAAGAAGCTTCATACCAAATATCAAAGGCATGGGTCTTTTGGCTTTAGAAAAGAAGATTTTTTTTCTGGTTTTCCCATTTGTGTTGCCATGGCAAGCACTTGAAGAAATAGATGGGCTGCAGGATGCTTCCATGCAGAGCTGAAACCGATCCACACACAAGTACTGGTAATCCGCTTAGAGGATCTAAGCCTGCCCAGGCAAAGCGGTGTGAGTCGGTATAAACCCAATTGGTTTCATTGGGCAGCAGGGCTTGAGATGTCATTTCATCCTAATGTCAGGTAAAACTCCCACAAAATTGGAAGCAACGTCCCCAGAATGACTTTACAGGGTTGATGGGGACCTCAAATCAATTCAAACAAACAAAGCCATGGCAAGCAGCGTTCAGTATGGAATGGAACTCTTTGAACAATGAGAGGACCACCCCAAGATCTTTTCTGCCAAGTTTAGTCAGAATCTGTTCAGTGGTTTATGAGAAGATGTCATCTAAAAATATTGTGGATGAAGTACGGAGGGACATACGGAGACGAACAGTGACCAATCACAATAGCTCCCTAAGCCTTCGACTCAGGTGTGAGCTAAACTTCAGTCTGGTCGCTACATAATGAATATTATTTATAAATGGGACTATCGAGAATTTTTCATATAAAATACATGAAAATGGAGTTACTGGAGTATACATGATAACAAGAGGGCCCAGATTTGCTCACCTGAGTGTCAATGTCTCTAGTACATACTATTTTTGGCTCTGGTGACCATCTTGTTCATCAGAACAGAACGATTTTAGCTATTTTGGTGTCACCTAGGCAACATTCCTGCGAAGTTTGAATCAAATTGGCCCAAGGGTTTGGGAGGAGTTTGCATTTGAAGCAAATTTACAATGTTTTTCTAGTTTTAGCTCTGGTGACCATTTAGTTCACCAGAGCGGGATCATTTAAGCTATTTTGGTAGAGGGTCATCTATATTCCTAAGAAGTTTGTATGAAATTGGCCCAAGGGTACAAGAGGAGTTGTTGTTTGAAGATTTTTTCTATTTTTTAATCTGGTGGCCATCTTGTTTGTCAGAGAAAAAAGATTTTAGCTATTTTGGTAATGAGTCACCAAGGCAACATTTCCGTAAAGTTTGAATCCAATTGACCCAAGGGATTTGGAGGAATTTGCATTTGAAGCAAAAGACTTGTCTCCATAAGGGGTTTTTCCTGGTACCTCAATATTTCAATAATATTTTGGGAAAATATAGCAACACAGAGGGGACATTGACCTCTGGTAAGTTTGAATCAAACGGAACTCTGGTTTTGTGATAAGGGTTTATTGAAAGTGGGTGGGGTAATTCCATGTCAGTTCTACCAAGGACAATTAATCAGCAATTGACTATATTCAAATAGCAGACTGACAAAACTTTTTGCCATGTAATGCATAGACTGTGGGTACATATTAATGTGAAATAGGGTGATTGTATATTTTATTATACCCCCTTTTTCGAAGAAAAATTGGGTTTATTGTTTTTGTACCACAGTTGAGCCTGGCGTCAGTCCGTCTGTCAGTCCGTCCGTCTGTCACGTTTCTTGTAAATGGATCTCCTCTGCAACCACTGAAGTTACACTTTTGAAACTTTGCATGTGGATAGTACATGGAATGTAGATGGCATTGGGCAACTTTTTTGTGACCTTGACCTCAACGTGACCCCAAGGTCAAAGGTCAAAAATTATGATTTGCCATATCTCCTAAACTATTGGAGTTACACTACTGAAACTTTGCTTATTGGATGGTCCTTGGAATATAGAATATGTCAGGTTACTTTTGGTGTGACCTTGACCCCAAGGTCAAAGGTCAAAAAGTATGATTTTGCCATATCTGCTAAATTATTAGAGTTACACTTCTGAAACTTTGGTTATTGGATAGCCCTTGGAATATAGAATAATTGGGATACTTTTGGTGTGACCTTGACCTCAACATGACCCCAAGGTCAAAAAGTATGACTTTGCCATATCTTCTAAACTATTGGAGTTACACTTCTGAAACTTGGTTAATGGATGGCTGTTGGAATATAGAATAAATTGGGATACTTTAGGTGGACCTCAACATAACCCCAAGGTCAAATGTAAAAAAGTATGACTTTGCCATATCTTCTAAACTATAAGAGTTACACTTCTGAAACTTTGCTTATCAGTTAGAATGTTCTCACAACTTTTTTTTACTCACATGTAGTTTTGGCTAGCTAATACATAGTCATTAGTGTTATTCATAGAAAAAGCGGGTATTTGCGATGGTATACCATCGACTGCTGATCTAGTTGAACTTTGCTAAAGTATAATACTTTATTTGCACATTGGGGATTTTCATTATTTTTTCATCTACCAACTTTGCTAAAAAGCCAACTTTGCTAAAAGTTGAAATTTCTCTATTAAGCAACACATTCTTACCTCATTTCTAGGAAATACTTATCAATGCTTGGTCATTGCAGAATTATGAGGATTTTTTGATAAATGGTCTGTGACCTGAGTTATGTGCCCTTGAAAAGAGAAAATTGCAGTAAAATGCGATGAAATTATCAAAACTTTGTTTTGCCTTTTTGGTATAAGTTTACTGGTGAGAAATGCTTACAGAAGTTAAATTGTAATGTATTTATCGTATAAAAGGGTTGTACTGTTGTAGCAGAGACTAAATTAGTATCAGTTAGGGTCAAAATTACTTTTAGAGGTGTCAAGAGTTCAATGTTTTAATCGGATATAATTGACACACATTTGCTCATCTCATTCCGTATCACTTTCTTCTGAGGAGTCGCTGTTCGTATCCCAAACTTCAGCTGCAGCATCTGTAAGAAAACCCATGTATTTATTGTGTATCTTAGGCCCTTTTGTTGCTGGCTGGTTTGCTCAAACCCAAAATACCATAAGTGTGTGTGTGTGTGAATTCGGGTTTAACGTCACTTTCAACAATTTTTCAGTCATATCACGACGGTGTCTGGTTGCGACAGGGAGCTCAATGCTCACTTTTATAGCGCTGCATCACTGAAGTATCATGTCCCAGACACATTACATGATACCACACCCAGTCACATTATCCTGACACTGGGTCGACAAGTCCTAGCTCTTCCCCGTAAATCTGAGTGCCAAGCGAGGAGCAGCTAGTACCATTCTTAACGACTTTGGTATGTCGCGGCCCGGGATCGAACCCATGACCTCCCGTTCCCCGGAGCGGACACTCTACCAACTGAGCTATCGAGGCTGGTACCAAATACCATAAGACTGATGCAATATGGGCACAGCAGCCCACCACTCTGGCCCCTGATTTGCATGTGCAAAACCAACTGGCGATAAGTGATAAGCCTGTGCTGTATTCAATCCATAAATTATATGTCTTGCTACTGGTATGCCTCGAATGTATTTAGGACCTGAGGACACATTCTTGCTCTTTGTTTGTAAGGATTTCATATTTGCCATCATCTGTTTGGTGTTCTTTTGTGTAGGATTTGGCCTGGCGAATCTGCTAACACTCCCATTGTTAGGTCTCTTAATTCTGCTTCATTCAGTTCTGGGAAGTCTGGCATTTCAAATGCATCCATACTTTTCCAAATTGTGTGCCATTTGTCCCACTTATTGTCTGTCACCTTTTGTTGAAGTTTATTAGGTGACTTTGCTAAGGCCATCATTCGTTTGGCCATGACAATATCTGATTCCAAACTTGTCACCAAGGGTGGCCAGAAAGCGTTGCAAAGGGAGGAAACAATTCACACATAATCGTCAGCAAACGGGATTTGAAAGTTGAGAAGCACATTACTAAAAGCTTTCCATAGCTTTATAGGCCCATTTGCTGACTCAACAACCCATCTGACTTTGGTGACAAGACTGGATTCATTTGCTTCCTCAGTGCGATGCTGTTTCTCTGTTTTCTTCAAGAAATGAGGCATTTCGGTATTGATCTCACAATCATTAAGTAAGTCTGTAACATCCCTGAACCCCCTATCAACAATGAGAACTTCCCCTTCATTGAACCAATTTCCAAGAACCTCACTGTTGCTCTTCAGCATTTGCTCTGTTATCTTGGCATCTGAGTTTTTACCATCAGGCAGGTAAGGTCCAAGCACTGTAAGTATGTAGCCGTCAGTTGCTACAAGCATCATCAGTTTAAGCAATGGGCGACCTTTATGGACAGAATAAGAACACCTTTGGAATGAATAGTCATATCGCTTTTCTGTATGTACACATAGGTATCATCAGCAACAGCAAGAGCAACATTTTCTGTGACTCAGCAAACAAAATCCTTGCAAATAATTCTGTAGTGTGATCTTCAGTTACTTTATTTTGTTCTATATGTGGCAGGCCAAGATATTTTGGAACAAAATTGGACATTAGACTTACTCTGGCTGAATGGATTGCCTTACTGCAAGTAGTTTTCTTCACACCAAACAATGTTGAAAGAACAGCCATGGACAGACCAGTCCTAACTTTTACAAGCAACATGGCAAGTGCTGTATGAGTGCTCCTTGTTTATGTAGAACTCAATGAGGAGACAGATCCATGTACATCATTGAAATGATCCTTGGTTATGCCTGTCAGTCTGACATAGTCTTCATCTGTCATTTCATCAGCGTTGTCAAAATTCAGTGCATTAGATTTCCTGTTTGAGATTTTTTTTAAAGATATTCCCTACATAAGCCTATGTAAAACCAAATGGCCTCGGGGTGGGGGCATTTTTGGCCTCAGGGCTATAATTTAAACAATCTTGATAGAGGTCCACTAGATGAAGCTTCACACCAAATATCAAAGACCTGGGCCTCGCTGTTTCAGAGAAGAAGATTTTCAAAGATTATCTCTATATAAGTCTATGCAAAACCAAAGGGCCCCGGGACGGGGGCATTTTAGCAAAGGGCTATAATTTGAAAATCTTGGTAGAGGTCCACTAGATGAAGCTCCATACCAAATATCAAAGACATGGGCCTTGCAGTTTCAGAGAAGAAGATTTTTAAATATTTCCCTATATAAGTCTATGTAAAACCAAAGGGTCTCGGCGCGGAGGCATTTTTGGCCCCAGGACTATAATTTGAACATTGGGCCTATAATTTGAACAATCTTGATAGAGGTCCACTAGATGAAACTTCACACCAAATATCAAAGACCTAGGCCTTGTGATTTCACAGAAGATTTTTAAAGATTTTCCCTTTATAAGTCTATATAACAATCTTGGTATGGGTCCACTAGATGAAGCTTCATACCAAATATCAAAGTCCTGGGCCTTGTGGTTTCAGAGAAGAAGATTTTTTAAGTTTTCAAAAACCAAAAAAGCAAGAGTTGTCTTCCTTGATCATGACACATCATACCATTGCAAGCACCTGTAAAGTTTTATAAATATATTGCATATGGTTTAGGAGTTATGGCCCGGAAACAGTTTACTATAAGGAACTAAGTCAAGGGCAGATAATTCAAAAACCATGGGCCACTATGCTCACCAGAGCTCAGAGGGGCACTGCCCACTGGCAGCCATGTATTTTAATAAACCATGGAGCCCTGTACCCAAGAATGCTACAGATAAAATTTGGACCCAAACAGCCTAGTGGCTGCAAAGGAATGTGTTACATTGTATTGCAAGACAACAGATGGCAATTGACAACTGCCATTGCAAGACAACAGACGACAATTGAAAACTGCCCATCTGTGGCAACCAATAGACCTAAAATCATATGGCAGATAGAATATTGTATAGGAACATTTCTATGAAAGTTTGATAAAATACCTTGAAAGATGTTAATGTTATTTTTCAATTTTCCCCATTATAAGTCTATGGAAACTCTTAACATAGCAACCAAACTAAAGAGCCGAATTTCATGAAAAACATAAAACCTGTGAAGGCAAATATGGCGAACATTTCCAAAAACTCTTAGCCTCATAGAGCATACAACTTTTGTAAGATTATGGGAGATTAAGTCAAGGGCAGATAATTCAAAAACAAAAAAGCAAGAGTTGTCTTCCTTGTTCATGACCAGGACCTGACAAACCCATTGCCCGGCTGCCCGGGACAAATCCAAATTTTGGCTGGGGAAGTGACTTTTCATTTCTGTTGCCCACAAAAATGTATAGACTAGATCTGCAGTCGATGGTAAACCATCGCAAATACCCGCTTTTTCAATTAATAACACTAATAACTATGTATTAGCTAGCCAAAACTACATGTAAGTTAAAAAAAGTTGCAAATAACATTCTAACTGATAAGCAAAGTTTCAGAAGTGTAACACTTTAACTTATATTTTGAAGATATGCAAAGTCATACTTTTTGACCTTTGTCCTTGGGGTTATGTTGAGGTCCACCTAAAGTATCCAAATTTATTCTATAGTTCAACAGCCATCCAATAACCAAGTTTCAGAAGTGTAACTCCAATAGTTTAGAAGATATGGCAAAGTCATACTTTTTGACCTTTGACCTTGGGGACGAGCTCACACCAAAAGTAGCCCAACATATTCTATATTCCAAGGACCATCCAATAAGCAAACTTTCATAAGTGTAACTCCAATAGTTTAGGAGATATGGCAAATCATATTTTTTTACCTTTGACCTTGGGGTCAAGGTCACACCAAAAGTAACCTGACATATTCTATATTTCAAGGACCATCCAATAAGCAAAGTTTCAGAAGTGTAACACCAATAGTTTAGGAGATATGGCAAATCATAATTTTTGACCTTTGACCTTGGGGTCATGTTGAGGTCAAGGTCACAAAAAAGTTGCCCACTGCCATCTACATTCCATGTACTATCCACATGCAAAGTTTCAAAAGTGTAACTTCAGTGGTTGCAGAGGAGATCCATTTACAAGAAATGTGACGGATGGACAGACAGACAGATGGACAGATGCCGGAGTGAACTGTGGTACGAAAACAATATACCCGATTTTTCTTCGAAAAAGCGGGTATAAATACATATACATGTAAGAAAAATTGTAATACCAAGAAATTTCCAAAATGCTGTTGACCGCCGGACAAGTGGTTGAGCTTTGGATTTGTCAGGCCCTGATGACACATCATCTAATTGCCATGCAGGCACCTGTAAAGTTTATAAATATATAACATATGGTTTAGGAGTTATGGCTCGGGCATGAAGTGGGTCGGACATACATTCGGATAGGAATAACCACTATTCTTCGAACAGAGGGGTGCATAAAAATGTGTCAAAGTCACTGGACCAAAAAATAAAGGCCATGGTCACCAGGTCAAGGAACGTGCCAAATCAGTACATCTAGGAGAAGAACTATGCAAGGTTTGGTGGCTGTAGGCCATTTATTTTAGGACAAATCTAACATTGTCTAAAATGTGTTAAAGAGTGCATAATATAGATCAAGGTCACCAGGCCAAGGTACCCGCAAAGTCAGTAAATGTAGAAGCACTATGCAAGGTTTGGTGGTTGTAGGCCTTTTAGTCTAGAAGAAATGGAATGTCACCCTAAAATGTGTAAAAGTCAATGAAGTGTAAAATAGGTCAAGGTCACCAAGTCAAGGTACCTGCACAGTCAGTACATCTAGGAGAAGCACTATGCAAGATTTTGTTTTGTTTGTTTGTTTGATTTTAGGTTTAAAGTCCCCATCAACACTACAAAGGTCATTTTGGAGACATTGCTTCCAATTTTGTGGGGCTTTTACCCGACCTTGAGATGAAATGACATCTCAAACCCTGCCGCCCAATGAAATTGATAGGGTTTATTAGCATGGATGGGCCGACTCGCACTGATTTGCGTGAGCATGCTTAGATCCTCTGAGCGGTTTACCTGTACTCATGTGCAGGTTGGTTTCAGCTCTGCGTGGAAGCATCATGCAGCCCATCAGCTTCTTCCCCCGGACTATACCCGAATGGAATCTCTTACCGGCCTCTGTTGCCGAGGCTCCTGACTTGGTACACTTCAAGCAGGAGCTGTCTTCTCTCTCATTCTAAAAGCTAGGTAGGGGCCAGTCTGTAAGTAGTATTTGAGGGTTTTGGAGTTGTGCCGGTTGGGCGACCATACCCAGGGGCAGCTACTGTTGCCGGATTGGTCTGATTCCCGATGAAGATGCGAAAACGCAGACTGGAATCTTTCCTTTTTTCTTCCTTGACTGTCCGCTTCCTTCTACCTTTTCTATTTTTCTCACTTTTCTTTTCTCAACCGCCACCAGAGACATAATGTTCAATTTTGAAAGAAGTCTCTTAAAACACAGATACAGATATTTCATCAAGCCCCGATGGGCGGGGGCTGGCAGGATTTGGTGGCTGCAGGCGGCTACTTTTTTTATTTAGAAGATCTGGAACATGGAGGTAAATTGTCACTGGAGCGTAAAATATCGGTCAAGGTCACCAGGTCAAGGTACCTGTAAAGTCAGTACATCTAGGAGAAGCATTATGCATGAGTTTATGGTTGTAGGCCTTTTATCTGAGGAGATCTGGAACTTGGATGTAAAATGTGTCAAAGTCACTGGAGCGTAAAATATAGGTCATGGTCACCAGGTCAAGGGTACCTGCAGACTAAGTACATCTAGGAGAAGCACTTTGCAAGATTTGATAGTTGTAGGCCTTCAACTTGAGGAGATCTGGAACATTGACGTAATTGTTTCATAGTCACTGGACTGTAAAATATAGGTCAAGGTCACTGGGTCAAGGTACCTGTAGTGTCTGTACATCTAGGAGAAGCACTCTGCAAGGTTTGATGGTTTTGGGCCTGTTATTTGAGGAGATCACATTTTGACAATCCTTAACTATCAATTTCAAACTTGGTGACTATGCGAGAATACTCAAGTATGAAGGACAGATTTCGGTTACTAGTGCAGTTTCGGTATCAGCACGTCTCAGTGAGGTGTAAAAATTTTCGGTTTGGCATTCATGTTTGCAAGCATAATTCGTACTGCATGCCGTAAAATAAACAGAAAGACTATTTCAGCACTTAAAAATCGCTGTATAGACCAGTGTCACTGAAAAATAATGTTGAAAACCTACTGTTAGCTTTACAAAATAGCCGGCTGCTTGCACGTCACAGGGCTAGTTCTACGACAACCGTGTCATTGGGGTCTCACTAAAATTCGAAAACAACCGTCAGCAACCGACAACAACCGATTATAAGAGTTTTGAAGTATTTTTTTTTTTTTTTTTTTTTTTTCATAATTTTGGCTTTTAACCGTTATAAAATTCATAAATGAAATATTTGTATGTTCAAGTGTACAAGGGAGGCAATTCGTGTTTACCGCTCCAAGTTATGCAGTTTGACAGTTCTATATATCATGTGAATCTGATTCGTTACTGGTGACACGCTTAATGGTATTCATTCACCAGGACCTGTGAAAAGGGAAGTTATTCCCTAGCTATCGCCAAAGAAGTAAACTTAGCTACATTATCCTTCCGCGGATGAAATAACCCAATCTGGAAGGGCATTTGATTATGTCATAGTTAGAAGGAAAGACAGACATGATGTCAGAGTGTCAAAGAATGTGTGTGGCGTGGACTGCTGGACAGATCACAGGCTTGTTGTAAGCAAACTCAACCTGTGTACCCAGCTTGCACGGTGAACGCAAGGCAAGAAAGTGCCACAGAGACTGGAAGTCTCTAAGCTGAAACAAGACAGCAAGAGACAAGCCTTAACCCATGACATCTGTAGCAGACTAGATGCAATGGAATTCAGTTAAGATGATCCAGAAGAGAACTTGAAAGTCTTCAGAGAGACTGTTCATTCTTCAGCTATGGGTTCCCTATGTCCAGTATTTCGCAAACATCAAGACTGGTTTGACGAGAATGATGAAGAAATTCATCAGGGACTCCTTGAAGAGTAGCACCAAAAACACAGGACATACTTCAGTGATACGAATGCTGCCTATTCAGATATACATGTATGCAAGACAGTCCAAACAAGACTCAGAGACATGCAAAATAGAAGTGAAGGCAATGATCAGGAATCGACACAATATACCCACAGCTCCCATCAGAGACACCAAAGGTAAAGAAGAACAAACATGAAACAACTAGACCCTGATAGAAACATCAATAGCGGAAAGCCAAAAGGACAGTTACTTTCCCACAAAATGGCCAATTGGCTATCCAAACCAAAATAACATAAACGATACATACACTCAAAGACAAACTAGCAATAAGGCTGATGAAATCCAGTCCTTTGCAGACAGAAAGGATATGAAGACGTTCTTTGATGCAAAAAAAGACAGTTTATGGTCCCCAGAGCTCAGGAACCACTCCTCTCCTCACTGCAGATGGAACTAGTCTTCTGACTGACAAAGAGGCCATCTTTAACAGATGGACTGAGCGCTTTGATAGTGTTCTTAATCGGCCATTCTCTATCAATGATGATGCTATCAATAAACTACCACTGGTTGAATGTAATCTGCTGCTTGACAAGTTCCCAACCGTTACTGAAACAGTGAAAGCAATAAAACTTCTGGCACCAGGACCAGATGCAATACCTGCTGAAATTTCCCAAGCAGGAGGCACTCCAGTTGCAAAGAAGATGACACAGGTATTTCACATTATCAGGAGAAAAGAAGCCATCCATCAAGAATTCAAGGACGCGTTAATTATCCATCTACCTATTCAAACGGAAAGGGAACCCTCAGATCTGTGACAATCACTACGGCATCTCTTCATTGACAATTGCAGGGAAAGTCCTTGCAAGAGCCTTACATAACCGACTAAATGAACACCTTGAAAGTCAGGGCTTCTGCCAGAAAGCCAATGTAGGTTTAGGAAAGACAGAGGAACAATTGACATTATCTTCACAGCAAGGCAGCTGCAAGATAAATGCCAGGAACAGAGCATGGACCTACACGTGGCCGTTGTTGACCTCATTAAAGCATTTGACACAGTCAGTCCTGAGGGCCTTTGCAAGATCATGGTGAAGTTTAGATGTCCAACCAAGTTCATAGCAATGGTGAGACAGTTCCACGATGGTATGCTTGCACGGATCCAAAATGATGGTGAGTTTTCAGATCCATTCCCTGTGAAAACCTGAGTCAAGCAAGGCTGTGTGTTAGCCCCAAACACTGTTCAGCATGATGTTTTCTGCCATGCTCATTCTCTGATATAACTCATCTGATGACAAAATGAAGACATTTTGCATATTTTTCCAGCAAAGGTCCGGATCAGACTGTGTATATTGTTTGGGGCGCTCTGTTTGTGCACTTATTTAATTTTCAATATGCCTATTCAATTTTCAATTTTCAATATATCTAAAAATTCATAAAATAAGACTTAAATTCGGAAGCCAAGGAATAAAATATGTCCAACAATCAGTGGTGAATCAAAACAATCTGGAACCTCACAGACTGATAACGAACAGAGAGGACATTTATGTAGTCTGATCATGATCGTACTTCTGTCGCATGCGTACAATATGTGTAAATGTGTATATACGTGTGCGCGTTCGCTACAGCTTTATACACTAATCCCCAGGTAGAAAATAAGTATTTGGTGATGATTAGCTTACTCTTAGGTCCTACAAGTTCTCAGTGGATTGTTACAATCCAAGTATTTAGGCTGTCAAGTTATCTGTCTGGGTCTGTGATAATGGGACTCATACTGCCAGAAGAAGATGACTGCCGTTGCTACCTGTCTATAAATTGCAACACTTCAGCACTACAATTTATCTGGCTGAAGGCTGCTGGCTTCCAAATATCCAAAATCCAATTTTCTGGACAAGCGACTTCATTTTACCTTCTGAATAACTTATAAACAGTGGAGACTCTGTTCTGTGTTCAGAGTTTTTGTTCTCCACTGCTTGTGTATGTCCTTTTGGGTCGATTATTTAGCAGTAAGCTAATGAAGTTAATTGTACGCGTGACCAATAAAATTAAACTTAGCACATATGGGCAGGTATATCTGTGCCCTCTCTGGTCGCAAATGTCGGAAACAACATATTTTATTGTGACACTTCTCATTTATATATAATTTTCTAAATACCCAGTTGGCTGGGTATTTTAGTTACACCCCCCCCCCCCTATGTGTCCATTAGGGGTGTATAAACAATTAAACTTTTACAACATGGAAGTCAACATTAAATCAGTCAGTTTTAATGGGGGGTGAAAGGAAAAAATAAACAGAACATGTGATCAATGATTTCTTGGATTTTAGGGGTTTGCGCCCATCACTGGAGTAAACTGTCCCCATCAAGCCCCCGACATTGTATGTGTGTGTGTGTGTGTGTGCGTCTGGGCGCGCGCGTGCGTGTGTGTGTTCCAGTAATTACCAGTGTGTTCCAGTGTTTTGAGGTGTGCCGGTGTTTCTAAGAACGACCATGAGGAAGTTCGATCAAGTTTGGTTTAGTTTGGTTTGGTTGTTGTTACTTTTATTGTACCCCCCCCCCCCCCCCCCACGTCAATATAACAACCAATCAATGCCTACGAAAGAAATCACTGGTTTTAGTGTTCTGTTAACTGGAAACCAGTCAACCATAGTTCGAACCATCCTATCCTCGGAAACTAAACTGACGTCATTTCCTCTAACCAAATACAGTTCGATCTTACTTTAGTCACAGAGTAGTGACCGCAGTTCTTACATCGAACCCGCTACAAGTCGTCAGAATCAGGCCTATAATTTTGACCCCTTAAATCCCATTTTACATAGTAAAATTGGGATTTTCAGTGGAATACGTTATGTTTAACCGGCCCCGATAGCTCAGTGGTAGAGCGTCCGCAACCGGAATGGGAGGTTGCGGGTTCGATCCCCGGCCGCGCCATACCAAAGGCGTGAAAATGGTACTAGCCGCTCCCTTGACTGACGCTCGCATTATCAGGGGTAGTCCTAGGAAGATAATGAAGGCAGGTCGGTTAAAAGACTCATCCCAAATTCTGGAGAAGCCCGGGAACGATCTTGCGACACCTGGTTTACATGACCAATAGCATACCCACTACACCACGGAGGCTTCTATTTCTGTCATATAGTCTGTTTGAAGCACATATCTCCTGAACCCATTGATGGATTCTAACTAAACTTGCATGGTAACATCACTACGAACTACGATAGTGGAGGTTTTGATAGCCATTGAATTTATTTTTAAGGGCACATGCCGCCCCCGCCCCCCCCCCACCTCAAAAACAAAAACAAAAACAAAAAAAAATCAACGAAATTTGGTCAAACTTGGTAAAAATACAATTTTTCAAAGTTACTCTTATTCAATATTTCGGCCAGAGGCCTTTATCAAGAAAAAACGTGTACTTTAAAGCCAACTACATTGTCTCTTTTCCACCATTCCAACTTTTCCACCATTTCAACTTTTGGTAAAAATATATCATTGCAACCGACCAAAGATTTGATTAGATTTTGGTGACCTTGACCTTATTTCCAAGGACACAGGCCCCCATAACTGTTGATTTTGGTTTGTCTACACCAAAGATTTGATTAGATTTTGGAGACCTTGACATTATTTTCAAGGTCACAGGCCCCCAGAAACTGTCAATTTTGGGCCAAAAATAGCTTGTCTGCACCTTTGCACATGAACGAATTATGATATACTTGTATCTTTATTTTCAGTCAGATGCTAAAATAGTGTAAAACGCAGATTTCACTTAATTGCAGAGCGGGTCGGACCATCCATGCATATAAACCCTACTGGTTTCATTTTGAGGTTGGGATTTAGTACTGGAGCCAAAACGATTTTGACCAAGTTGGTCAGAAGGTCACCCATGAATTCGTTTGTTTGTTTGTATTGAAGTTTAACGGCCCAGTCAACACTATTTTAGGTCATTTTTGAGTAGGTCAGTTTACCTATCCATACCTTTCCTGAGCATGCATATACGTAAGCGGTTAATCAGTACACTGCACATTCTTTCGCCAGAAAAAGGTTACCCGTGGAACATTCCTTCCAAATCGTTTTCTTTCCAAGGATGAAATCTTTCAAAAGTTCCCTTCGACAATACAGAGCTGATTTGTATGTTACTATCTGGGCACCTTCTGTACATTGAGGGGCGGAAATGAATTTGCTTAGTCCAACTAACAATGCCTCCTGGTGACAAGGGGAGGTGGCGAGGGGGTCGGATGGGGGGTTGGCATTAGATATTAGACATATGAGTCAGTGGTTCCCTGTGACAATACAGAGCTGACTTGTATGTCACTATCACATTGAGGAGATGAAGCGGAGTCCGTGGTTCCTTTTGACAATTGAGCCCCGCCAAGCGAATTTGGGTCTTCGAGCATTCCGTCATGACAAATTTAAACTGCGCATGCCCAGCAATTCAGAGGGGCCAGGGATATGGCTTTCTGTCTGAAGGTTCCTCTTGATTAACTGCTTGTATGAGCGAGCAGCGAAGATTCTGGCGAGACTGCGCGGATGCGCAGGCTCGCCTGAACCTTCGCTGCTCGCATAGGCGATAAGTACCAAAATCGCTTGACGGGGCCCAATACAGAGCTGACTTGTATGCCACTGTCGAAGCACCTTTTGGACACGGAGGGTCAGATCCTAGTGCACCGGACAGGTGAACTGGCTCAGTCAAACATACAATGCCTCATGGTGTCAAAGGGGTGGGGAGTCTGAATTTAGACTTATGAGTTGGTGGTTCCCTTCAACAATACAGAGCTAACTTGGGTCAGGTCCTAGTGCACCAGATGAAGATAAACCGGCTCACTCTAACTAACAATGCCACAACTCCAGGGCGGGGCCATTTTTGGTCCCATAGCTATAATTTGAACAATCTTGGTAGAGGTCCACAAGATGAAGCTTCGTCTTCTGGTTTCAGAGAAGAAATTTTTTAAAGAGTTTTCCTATATGTTGACGTAAAAGCAGAGGGCCCAGGGGCAGGGCCATTTTGGACCCCAGGGCTAAAATTAGAACAATCTTGGTAGAGGTCCACTAGATGAAGCTTCATACCAAACATCAAAGACCTAGGCCTTCTGGTTCCAACAAGAAAATTTTAAAGGGTTTCCCTATATAAGTCTATGTAGATCCGGCGGGAGGAGGGGGGACATTTTTGGCCCCAGACCTATAATTTGAACAATCTTGGTAGAGGTCCACTAGATACAACTTCATTCAAAATATCAAACACCAGGGCCATCTGGTTTCAGAAAAGAAAACTTTTAAAGGTTTTCCCCATATAAGTATATGTAGAACCGGGGAGGGGGGGGGGGGGGCATTTTGGGCCCCAGGCCTATAATTTGAACAATCTTGGTAGAGGTCTACTATATGAAGCTTCATACCAAATATCAAAAGCCCTGGGTCTTCTGGTTTCCGACAGGAATATTTTAAAAAGTTTTCCCTATACAAGTCTATGTAAAACCGGGGCGGGGCATTTTTGGCCCCAAGGCTACAATTTGAACAATCTTAGTAGAGGTCCACTAGACGAAGCTACATACCAAATATCAAACACCTGGGCCGTGAGGTTTCGAAAAGAAGATTTTTTAAGTTTTCATTTAACATCAATTTTTAGCTCCTGTGACCTAGATGTGCAATGGACAGGAAACATTTGAACAACTTCGAAAGGGGACCACCTAAGGATCATTCCTGCGAAGTTTGGTCAAAACCCGATCAGTGGTTTAGGAGGAGCTGTCGTTTGAAGAAATTGTTTACGGAAGCACGCACACACTGACGACGGACAACATGTGATCACAAATGCTCACCTTGTCACTACGTGACAGTTGAGCTAAGAAAAGCCCACAGTCTGCTTTAAATGAGAACTACTCCGACGCCATTCGGTCTATTTGATTCAAACTTGATTTTGGATGGCCAATTGGCCATTTTTCGGGAAAGTATTTGTCCTTTTGGCTTTCTGCTATTGATGTTTCCATTAGGGTCTAGTTATTTCATGTTTGTGTTTCTCTCTAATGGGAGCTGTGGGTTAATTGTATCGATTCCCGATCATTGCCTTCACTTCTATTTGTCAAAGGAATGTTGGGGATTTGCCTATGTGACTCCCTGCTACAATAGCTAAAATTGTCCCCCGCCCACTCGGGTGAAAAGACAGTGACCAGAGCGAAATATAAGAGATAGTTTTAGTTCTCTTGTACCCCTGGACCTTAATTTATACTTCATGGGAATGTTGCTTAGGTGACCCTCCATAAAATAGCTAAGGACTCGAGTTCAATGAACAAAATGGCCACCAGAGCTGAAAATAGAAACCTATTTGAAAGATAACTTCTCCTATACCACAGGTCCAATTTGATTCAAACTTCACAGGAATGTTATTTAGGTGGCCTACTGCCAAAAAAAGCCAAAACAGTTCTGCTCTGATGAACAAGATGGTCACCAGAGCTAGAAATATATTAAAATTTTGACCTCCTCCTATACAATTTCTATGCCTATGCCTAATTCATTCAAACTTCACGGATAGGTTGCGAACACTGCATCTCTGAAAATGGCTAAAACTGACAAAGGGCTGTTACTCTGGTAAAATCAGTCAAAATAAAATAAAATGTGATCATCTTCAGTTCAGGGAAACAATAACTGGAAAGTTTCTCAAAATCCCTTGAAAGCTGTAGTAGGAGTTGCGGAGACAAGATTGTGTCTACGGACAGACGGACGAAACCATTGCTGTAGTCCCCTTTGACTAACGATGTCGGGGGACAATGAAAGGCAGTTTTATTGAAAGCATTTGTAAGTTGTAATTACAATGGCGATAAACAGCATTAGGAAAATACGCCTATACAAATAAATTGTAAACTTTACTGCCGTAAAAAGAAAATTTTAAGATGAAAAATTGTGATATTTTTCTTATTTTTGCTCAAAATATAGATTGTGGATACACGTTAGAACTGCCTCATGATGGCGGTTCTAACGAGTACCCACAATCTATATTTTAGAACAGAAATAGGAAAAATAAGGTTTGCCCCTTTAAACCCCAGTTTTACTGTATAAATGTGGGGTTCAAGGGCGTCAGAATTATATAGGCGTGTTTTCGTGATGGTGAGAGATGTTTTTTGTCCACCATCAAGTTATGACAAAATTAAAGTACCAAGTTAAGGGTTGGTGCTTGTGATTGTCTTTCAGCATACCAATTATAAACAAACTCCATCACATCGTAGGTGTTTAAGCTTTCCTGGCACTGACCTTGAGGTCATGCACATTGACGAAGGGTATTGCTGAAGAAAGGTTTGGATCTTTCAGAACCTATCATCATACCAAATGTCAACGCCTTGAGGTCATAGGCATGGGGCTGGGTATTGCTAAATAAAATCAAAATCAAAAATGAGTTCCTTTAAGAGCAATGAAAACATTCATAAGAAAGAAGATGGGCCATACTACGCAGTTTCGGTTAATAAAGCCTCATCAGTGACCCTGTAATGATCCGGCAAAGAAAGCCATAGGAAACGTACTGCAATTTTGCGAATTTCGAATAGGCAGCCGACCCAAAGACCGATATAAATCAAAATCGGGTCCAAATAATTAAAAACCTGTCTAGAATGAGTCTAAACCAATAATTTATTTCTGATTTCTCAGAATATTCACGATGATCTCAAAGGACCAAAAGTAAAATATAAACTGCACTATGGTTGATGTACGTACTTTGAACCTATATCTGTCATTAACCCTTATCCTGCTAGCACAACAACCCCTTCTGGCAAAACAGTGTAGAGCCTCAGGATCTACACTGTTTTTCATGCAACTTGTGAATTGAAAGACTACATTATATCAAGGAATTTGATTGGTTCAGTCAGAAATGGTTTGGCAAATAAATTTATTCAGCAGGATAAGGGTTATGAATCAAATCCATTGTATGGTTTGGAAAAATGAGCTATCAATACTTTAATGTATAACTTCAACTGTGACATGAAGTTTTAAAGTAAAATAAATTTCAATTAAAGCATACTCTCCTTAAGATATTACATGTATATTCCTATCGAGTGGCCTTTTCACGAGAATCGACCTTTAGTAAGAAAAAGAACCAAGAAAGAAAACTTGAAAACAGACTATAGCTCGACCTGGATTATCCCCCCTTCCAAGCGTTGCGTTGCTATGAGCAATCGACCACACAGACCACATCAAGCCAGCCATTGAAATGACGACAGGTGATAACACCCGCACATGCATAATAGGCTTTATAAGCAAACACTGAAAGATACACGTTATTATTTTATAGGCAGCTTTTAAAACAAATAACTAGTGATAGCGGGGTTGGGAGGAGGGAGATCCTATAATATCTTGAGGTGAGTAGGCCCTATGCTTTAATTGAAATTAATTTTAATTTAAAAAATTCATTTCAATTCCAGCATACGACACCTCAAGATGTTTTATGCCTGAATAAAAAGCATAGGTGGGAAAGGTAACTGAAACAAGAGGGCCATAATGGCCCTGGATCGCTCACCTGATCCTTATTGTACAGATAAGATAAAGTGGTGGAGTGGATAGTATGGAACGCCCTGGCTGTCTTACGGGGATAAAATTCATTATGTTTGGTGGTTTTCCTATTATATGCTGTGATAAAAACAGTATATGTAGTGGTTAATCTAGTATATGTAGTAGAAACCTCATTATTTTCGGTGGTAAAACCTGTATATGCTGTAGTATTTCTATTATATGCTGCGGTATTTTTATTATTTGCTGTAGTATTTTAATATATGCTGTAGTTTTTTATTATACTTTGTGGATACTCATTATTTGCTGTAATATTTTTATTATATGCTGTGGTCACAGTTTGAATTGTTATATGCAGTAGATTCGTCTTTATCTTGGGTGCAAAATGTTATTATCATGATGAGATCATGCGTATGCATTCGTAACCCACCAGCCGATAATAAGGTAATAAGCATGATAAGAGACAGTCCACAATTATTTCCCTTGTTTGGTTGGATGCTTTCAGGATATACTTTCAGGCAGATAGTTCCCTTGTTGATTGGCCCTACCGATGTTATCTAATGTCCTGCTTATTATGGTAACTTGAAAAGGGCATTGTACCAGCTTTTATGAAATGTCAAGTTTGATCAGAATTTTTATCATTGGAGGAAACTAGAGGAGCCGAACACACACTTGATCAGTGCTCCTGCTCCAGTAATGGCGGATTGTCCAGTAAATAATCCCCTTTTAAAATTATGCATACGATAACTGTAATTCCATATCCCTATTCTATTGGTTTCACGTCTTTCAACTGGCATATCTAAATACCGGGGCTGGACTGACTGAATATATACAAACTCACACAAAAATAAATAAAGGAATAAGTAAGGAATATAACAATATCTTCGTAAAATGTGTTCATCCAATGATAACTAACATGTCAACAAAATAAACAATATACGATACGTTGACATATAAACATATAAAAATAAAAAAATATATATATAGTAACAGAACTGTGGCGGTTTAGGTTGCCGCATGGTTTTGTTTTCTAAATAATATAGTATATACCAGGAAGCATTATTTAACTTTACTTATCAGCCATGGTTGATGCACCGGTGCTATTGTATATTTTTGTATAACCTTAAATGCATATATAGTATATGGTAATCTTGAATCAGTGCTGCTGCCATGATGTTGGAAGAAGCTACATATTTCTTTTATTAAAACAACATTGTGTCCATACAATGCAAACTACATTTATGGCATATGCCGGATGACTTGCCATAATACAATGTGTATGGCATGCCATTTTGCAAGTGCCAGTATAGCAGAAGCAAAGCATCATGGAGCAGATATATGACTTGTTGCAGACGTATGGTTGCAGATGACGATTTGTTACTAGAAATTACTGAAATTGTTATGACTATACCAGTGTGCTAGTAATATGCTGGCATGCTGGCCTAGTCTATCAGAAAAATCAGACAAACAGTCCAGTATATGGGTAGTATGCTGGTATCAAAAATAATCTTTGAACAGGTCCCATTTGTTTACCATATACATATTGACCATTATCTTGTTGTTTGCGACAACCCATATCAGTGTGGATCCAGATAAGATGGCTTCTGAGGAGACCGTCTGATCAGGACCTACACTGTTGAGCATTAAGTTTATGAATTTGTACCAATAAACTTCATCAAGAAATCAGATTGGTTCGGAGTCAGAAATGGGTGCGGCTTGTCTGAATATTCAGCAAGAGAAGGGTTAATTAATATAAAAAAACAACAAAAAAACCTGTACCATTGTGAGAGGGGACAGGGAAATGTCATTCATACCTGTTGTACTAATATATGTACATGATGGATATTATGTTTAGATATATGCATTTTTTGCATGTATGTGCATATAATGTTTTCTTATTGTGGTTACCAGAACTTTTTTGTGTTTTGCATCTTAAAACTAACATTAAGTATAATTATACTATAATGGTGATGAGTGGTATACTTTAGTGGCCTTCTCACATGGTGCATATATGTTCAACAATGGTTCTGTCATGTTACAAGTACCTAACTATAAAGCATTATACTGCTATTTAAATACCCATCTTAATAGGGAATAACTAGGAGAACTGCTCTTACAGAGTGTAACAGGGGTTCTGTAGGATATTCCTTCAGCAGACTGCTAATTAAAAACAGTAACCTTGTACCATGAAGGGAGCATACATGTGTGAACCTATACATTAACAAAACAAGATGCAAAGATGTGAATGAATATTTGGTAAAAAAAGAAAGAAAATAACACTAATTATATGATTGTACCATGATCTCTGCCTTTTTTGTTATTTGGATACTGTATATACATAAAACTGCCACTAATATTGTGCTCAGTTACCATGTGCCATATCAGACCAAAAAGCCCCAAAGTGCCATTTCAGACCAATATGCCATATCAGACCAATATACCATTCAGACCAATATGCCATATCAGACCGATATACCATATAATATCAAAGAACTATCATATGCCATATCAGACCTATGTACCTTTCCATATACCTTGCCCAACTATTGTACAATATTAAACCAATATGCCATATAAGACCAAAGAATTATCATATGCCATATCAGACCTATGTACATTATCATAGGCCATATCATGCCAAAGCAGACCATAATACCTGAGTAGACCATTGTGAAGCAATAAACATTGACCAATGTGCCATAGTAAGCCAATGTATCCTATCAGATCAATGTATCATATCAGACCAATATGCCATATAAGACCAAATCAGATCACTAAGCTACTATGTGACATATCAAAATGATATGCCATATCAGAACACAGAACAAATATCTGTCGTATTATATCCCAGATAAGTATGCCATATTGGAACAATGTACCTATCAGACCATTGAGCTACCTTATGCCATATCAGACCACCAGACCATTCAATTGGCATATACCATAGAACTGTCATATACAATATTGGATCAGGTTGCCAGGTTGAAAAGGTTTACAACATTAGACCATTGAGATGCCATATATACCATATCAGACCAATGTACCATATCAGACCAATGTGCCATATCAGACCACTGAGCTACAATGTGACATATCAAAACAGTGTGTCATATCAGACCAAAGATCAATCGTATTATGTCTCAGATTAGTATGCAAAATTGAATTATTCGACCTATCAGACCATTGAACTACCAAATGCCATATCAGACCACCAGACCATTCAAATGACCTATCTGTCCATTAACCTACCATATCAGACCACCAGACCATTCAAGTGACCTATCAGAGCACTGAACTGCCATATGCCATATCAAACCACCAGACCATTCTATTAGTATATACCATATATGTCCATTAACCTACCATATCAGACCACCAAACAATTCAAGTGACCTATCAGACCACTGAACTGCCATATGCCATATCAGACCACCAGACTATTGAACTGTGTGACCTATCAGACTATTGAAATACCATATTCCATGTCAGACCGCCAGACCACTCAAGTGACCTATCAGACAATTGAACTACAATATTCCATATCAGACCACCAAATCTATCAGACCATTGAACTACCATATGCCATATCAGACCACCAAACCATTCAATTGGCATATACCATATATGTCCATTAACCTACCGTATCAGACCACCAAACCATTCAATTGGCATATACCATATAAGTCCAATAACCTACCATATCAGACCACCAAACCATTCAATTGGCCTATACCATATATGTCCATTAACCTACCATATCAGACCACCAAACCATTCAATTGGCATATACCATATATGTCCATTATCCTACCATATTAGACCACCAAACCATTCAAGTGACCTATCATACCACTGAACTGCCATATGCCATATCAGACCACCAGACCATTCAAATGGCATATACCATATATGGCCATTAACCTACCATAGGCTAATCTAATCAATACAACATATCAAATCATACACAATAGTACTCTATTAGAATGACATATAAACAAAAGACCAGACTGACACCACAACTCACTACGACTCCTGTAAAAGGGAGTGCTTGTACTTCGCTAACACTATTGCGATACCGGGAGTGCTATTTCACGGGTTATTTTCCAACATAGCCACCTTTTTTCCTCAAGTTTTTATGTATACAACTTTAGTTATTACTTCTATTTAACTTCAGTTTATGAGTTATTTTACCTTTTTAAATTTATTTTACATTTTAGTTGCTTTAATTTTATTTACCTATCCATTTCTTCATTAATCTAAGTGCCGAGATGGTCTTTTTAGTTATGTGTCTCTATCTACTTCAAAATGTTGTAGATTTTTATTTTCCACACTGTTTAGTTTATATACATACAAAGCTTATTTAAGAACAAAAGCACCACTGTACTTGGTACGGGGTTTTACCGCGGCAATTTATCTTCGGTACTTTTCGAGTAGTTCACGAAGGCATCCGATTGATCTCATCATGATAATAAAGTTTGCACCCAAGATAAAGATTTATCTACTGCACGTAATGACATTACCAGTGAATATAATGACGTGACTACCTCAAATAAAGAGAGAGTGTGAAAGGACCGAACATAGGAACAAAAGCACTCAATATAATGGAAAAAGCACTGCACCAACAGATGAAGACACCGAATAACAAGAAATATCTACTATAGATAATGGAAAAAGCAGAACATATAACACTGAAACCACAGCATATAATAAAAATAGTACAGCGTATACACCGTTTTACCACCGAAAATAATGAGGTTTCCACTACATATACTAGATTAACCACTACATATACTGTTTTTATCACAGCATATAATAGGAAAACCACCAAACATAATGAATTTCATCCCCGTAAGACAGCCAGGGCATTCCATAGGATAGCTTGAGCCATTTTATTTGAGGGTGACCCAAGGAACATTTCCGTGAAATAATTTCAAAATCAGTTTTCCTATTCAGCAGTAGCAGTCATTTTAAAGGTTGTTTCTTGTTTAGTTTTGGTGGCTATTATGTTCAGTGGAGCGAAATTATTTTGAGCAATTTTGTCAGAGGGTCACCCAAGGAACATTCCTTCCAAATCGTTTTCTTTCTGATGATGAAGTCTTTCAAAAGTTCCCTTCTACAGAGCTGACTTGTATGTTACTATCTGGGCACCTTCTGGACATTGAGGGTCAGGTCCTAGTGCATGGATATATATTTGCTCAGTCTAACTTAGAATGCTTCGTTGTGACGCGGGGTGGCAAGAATTGGCATAAGATGCTGGCCATATTAGTAAGTGGTTCCCGTTGACAATACAGAGCTGACTTGCATATCACTATCTGGACATATTGTGGACATTGACAGTCAGGCCCTTAGTGCAACAGGAGATGAAGCGGCTCAGTCTTAATAATAGTGTCACATGGTGACAAAAGGAGGGGGAAGGGTGGTTATGGGTCAGTGGTTCCCTCTGACAATACAGAGCCGACTTGTATGTCACTGTCTAGGCACCTTGTGGACATTGAGGGTCAGGCCCTAGTACACCAGACAGAGATGAACCAGCTCAGTCTAAACCCTATATAAAACCAGTGGGCTCCGGGGCAGATCCATTTTTTACCCAATGGGGTTATAATTTGGACAATCTTGGTAGAGGTCAACTAGAGGAAGCTTCATTCCAAATATCAAAGACTTGGGCCTTCTGGTTTCAGGAGAGAAGGTATTTAAAGATTTTCCCTATGTAAGTCTATGTAAAATCGGTGGGCCCTGGGGCAGGGCCATTTTTGACCGAAGGGCTAGGATATGAATAATCTTGGTAGAGGCCATCCACATGAAGCTTCAAGCAAATTATCCAAAGACCTGGGCCTTGTGGTATCAGACAAGAAGATTTTTAAAGGATTTCCATATATAAGTCGAAGTAAAACCATTGGGCCCCGGGGCGGGGCCATTTTTGACCCAAAGGCTATAATTTGAAAAATCTTGGTAGAGGTCTGCTAGATGAATATTCACACCAAAGATTAAAGACATGGGCCTTGCGGTTTCAGAGAAGATTTTTTTTTAAAAATAATTTCCCTATATAAGCCAATGTTAAACCATGACGCCCCGGGGCGGGGGCATTATTGGTCCCAGTGCTATAATTTGAACAATCTTGATATCCCACAAGACGAAGCTTCATACCAAATATCAAACATCTGTGACTTCTGGTTTCAGACAAGAAGAGTTTTGAAGATTTTCCCAAAATAAGTCTATGTAAAACCAGTGGGCTGGGGCATTTTTAGTCCCGGTGCTATAATTTGAACAATCTTAATAGAGGTCAACTAGACGCAGCTTGAAACAAAATATCAAACACTTGAGCCGTCTGGTTTCAGTCAAGAAGATTTTTAAAAGTTTTCCCTATATATGTCAATTTAATGCCAAAGGGCCCCGTGGCGGGGGCATTTTTGGCCCTAAGGCTATAATTTGAACATTCTTGATAGAGGTCAACAAGACGAAGCCTCATACCAAATATCAAACATCTGAGCATTCTGGTTTCAGACAAGAAGATTTTTAACGGTTTTCCCTATATAAGTCTCTGTAAAACCAAAGGACCCCGGAGCGGGGCCATTTTTGGTCCCAGGGCTTTAATTTGAACAATCTTGATAGAGGTCCACTAGATGAAGCTTCACAACAAATATCGAAGACCATGGCCTTGCGGTTTCAGAGAAGAAGATTTTTTAAAGCTTTTTTCCTATATAAGTCAATTTAAAACCGAAGGGCCCCGGGGGAGGGGCTTTTTTTGGCGCAAGGGCTATAACTTGATTAATCTTGGTACCGGTCCACTAGATGAAGCTACACACCAAATATCAAAGACCTGGGCCTTGCAGTTTCAGAGGAGAAGATATTTTAAGATTTTTTTTCCTATATAAGAATGTAAAACCAAAGGGCCCCGGGGCGGGGGCATTTTTGACCCCAGGGCTGTAATTTGAACAATCTTGATAAAGGTTCACAAGACGAAGCCTAATACCAAATATCAGACACATGAACCTTCTGGTTTCAGACAAGAAGATTTTTAAAGGTTTTCCCTGTATAAGACTATGTAAAACCAATGGGCCCCGCGGCGGAGGCATTTTTGACCCCAGGGTTATAATTTATACAATCTTGATAGAGGTCCACAAGATGAAGCTTCATACCAAATATCAAACACCTGAACATTCTGGTTTCAATCAAGAAGATTTTAAATGTTTTCCCTGTATAAGTCTCTGTAAAACCAAAGGACCCCGGAGCGGGGTCGTTTTTGGCCCCGGTGCTATAATTTGAACAATCTTGGTAGAGGTCCACTAGATGAAGCTACACACCATATATCAAAGACCTGGGCCTTGCAGTTTCAGAGGAGAAGATTTTTTAAGATTTTTTTTCTATATAAGTAAATGTAAAATAAAGGGCCCCGGGGCGTGGGGCATTTTTGGTCCCAGGGCTGTAATTTGAACAATCTTAATATAGGTTCACAAGACGAAGCTTCATACCAAATATCAAACACCTGAGAGCCTTCTGGTTTCAGACAAGAAGACTTTTAAGGGTTTTCTGTATAACCAATGGGCCCCGGGGCGGGGAGGTTTTTTGTCCCAGAGCTGTAATTTGAACATCTTGGTAGAGGCCCATAAGATGAAGCTTCATACCGAATATTAAACACCTAAGCCTTCTGGATTCAGACAAGAAGTTTTTTTTAAAGGTTTCCCTATATATATAAGTCTATGTGAAGCATTTTTGGCCCCAGGGCTATAATTTTGAACAATCTTGATAGAGATCCATAATATGAAGCTTCATACCAAATATCAAACACCTGAGACTTCTGGTTTCACACAAGAAGATTTTTAAAGGTTTTCCCTATATAAGTCTATGTAAAACCAAAGGGTCCCGGGGCAGGGGCATTTTAACCCCAGAACATAATTAACTTCACTACAGCTGGTGTGTGGGAATGTGTGGCGGCGGTAAAACGTCTCCCTGCCCAACATCATAGTGTAGATTATATTTTCTTGTCCTTTGGGATCATTGATTCCATTGTGATATTTTGAAAATATCTGAGGGTCACTGATGAGGCCTAATTGGCCGAAACTAGCTAGTCTGGCCCAGAAAACATGTACACTTCATACTTTTCAGTTCTGTGGTGTATTCCTTGCTTCCAAAGGATAACCCTTTTATAGAACATATTATAATTTTAATAATCTTGATTGAGGGCCACAAGACGAAGCTTCATACCAAACATCAAACACCTGAGCCTTCTGGTTTTTTAAAGGTTTTCTATGTAAAACTGGTGGGCCCCAGCGCGGGGGCATTTTGGCCCCAGGGCTATAACTTGAACAATCTGGGTAGTGGCCCACTAGATGAAGCTTCATACCAAATAAGAAAGGCCTGTGCCTTGTGGTTTCAGAGAAGAAGATGTTTTAAGTTTTCAGAGAAAAAAAATCTATTAATGGCTCCTGTGACATAGATGTGCAATGGACCGGAACCATTTAAACAACTTTGAAAGGGACCATGTAAGGATAAAGACTGCGAAGTTTGATCAAAATCCGATCAGTGGTTTAGGAGGAGATGTCGTTTGAAGAAATTGTTTACGCACGCACGCATGGCGGACAAAAAGTGATCCCAAAAGCCCACCTCGTCACTACGTGACAGGTAAGCTAAAATAAAGTACCTACACTTACCCATGCTAGAATCCGGTTGAGATAAATACATCTTGACGAAAAGTGTTAAGTCAGGATTTACATAATATTTGTGCATATGTGGGTCGAAATCCAATCATCATTGATTGGAGAAGTATACGAGGACTGTTCGAATATGAATGCAAGTAGAACGTTTTCTCACGCACTAATGCGAAAATCACCTGGAAATAAATATCACAGCGTAGATAAACATTTTACATATACATTGATACCAAACCTGTTAAAATCCGTTGACTTTAGCCATGTATATCGTTCGATAAACACTGTCTACTCTTGTATACTAATACAAAACATGGTTGGAAGAAGGTCAGAGTACGCGTTGAAATACGGTCCTATATTAAAATCGTTGTATTCTTGGTATACGGTGCAAAGACATTTTTGATGAAATATGTTCGGTTTATGTAAGAAATTCAGCTGTGGGCTAGGCTCAACAGAAGATGCACCACATGATCGTCGGCCGAAAAGAGCAACATCTGCCAAGATGGTTGCTAGAGTGAAAGAAATGGTTGCTACCGATGCACGATACACCACTAGGCAAATAGCTAGAATGGTTGGCATCTCATTAGGAGCAGCTCATACAATTTTGAAACGGGATTTGAAAATGAGAAAGATCTGTGCTAGATGGATTCCCCATCTGTTGACAGTTGAGCAGAAAAAGACATGCGTTCAGTGCGCCAAGAAGCTGCTTAAAACGTTTCCAAATTACAATGCACGGTCTTTCGCTAATGTCGTCACAGGTGACGAGACATGGGTTCACTTTTTTGAGCCAAAACGAAAGATTCAGAACAAAATATGGGCAACAAAGTATTGCAAAAGACCATGCATTGCAAAGCGGACCTTGAGCGTCAAGGAGGTAATGTATGGCATATTCTTTTCAAATCAGGGCTCTGCTATTCAGGTTGCTGTGCCTAAAGGCAAATCTGTAAATGCGAAGTTTTACAAGAATGAAGTTCTTCGAAAATTAAAGAAATATTTCAAAGAACGAAGACCCGCAACTGGTTTGGCCAATGTCAGATTGCTACATGACAATGCGTCATCGCACAAGGCGCTCATTGTGCAAGACTATCTGAAGCAGGAAAAGGTTGTTGAACTCCCTCACCCCCCGTATTCCCCTGACCTTTCCCCGTGTGACTTTTTTTTGTTCCCGCGGCTGAAAAAAATACCTTTCTGGTCGAAAATTTGTACAGCGCAAACACCTCGGTTCTGCAATATTCCAGTGCCGTCATAGTTTACCTCGAAAAAACTACCAAAATGCATTCAATGATTGGATCAGAAGACTGAAAGTTTGTATATCTGTTAAAGGGGAATACTTTGAGGGGACAAAATAATTTTTTCATCGAAATCTATCACGGAACCATTTCTATGTGCTTAGTTGCATTCATATTTGAACAGTCCTCGTAAGTATAAGACCCGGAAACAATAGAAGTTTCAAACCGGTTTCAAGAAGGCGTAAAGAATTATAAGAGCCATAAGATACAGAGTAACGGCTGCCAATAATGGACTGTGCAGCCACAATTGGAATCAAAGAAGATGTATCTTGTTTGGTTTGGACAAACCTTTGAGGTAAATTGAAGAGAAAGTACTATTAGTACGCCAATATGCGGCCCTAACAACTTCGTCAAGGGCAACCGAATTCCAATAAGCCCAGTATGAAGATAAGGCTCTAAATTCTTGAGCTGTAATATTCATAAAGACAGGTCTGTGGATGATAAATCTGAGTAGGCAGAACTGACCACTTCGCAAATCGAACTTGAAATTGTGGAAGGGGAAATAGCCTTAGAACCTTAAGGGAGGAAAATTGGTAGCCTGTTCCCTCCAGAGAAAATATCAGGAATATCAGTTTACGTTGGATGGATAACAAGAGGCCCATGGGCCACAATGCTCACCAGAGCTCAGGGGCCACTGCCCACTGGCAGCAATGTATTTTAATTAACCATGGAAGCCCTGTGCCCAAGGATGCTACAGATAAAATTTGAACCAAATCAGCCTAGTGGCTTCAGATTCTGATGTCGCTTGAATGTGTTGATGCAGGACAACAGATGACAATTGACAATTTCCCATCTGTGGCAACAAATAGGTCAAAAAGAACATTATTAAAGGAACATTTCTATGAAAGTGTGACAAAATATCTTGAAAGGCATTACTGTCATTTTTCAATTTTCCCCATTATAAGTCAATGGAAACTCTTAACTTGCCGTAGCAAACAAACCAAAGAGCCAAATTTCATAAACCAGAGCTCAGGTGGACACTGCCCAATGGCAGCCATGTATTATAACATTATATGATTTTAGTCTTCCAATTATAAAGTCTCCCAAACAAACCCCAGGCCCAAATGAGCATCCATGTGGACTGTATCTGAAATATTTGGTGTTTTATAAAGTAGAGAGGGTGGGGCATGGACCCAATGGAGCCCTGGTGTCACTAAATGCGTCTTATCAAAAAGAACAGAGACTTATATGGTTTAGCAGTGGGGATATGTATGGTTCCTGAGATGTAAGGCCTTATACGAGAACTGTTCAAATAGGAATGCAAGTAGAACGTTTTCTCATGCACTAATGCGAAAATCACCTGGAAATAAATATCACAGCGTAGAAAAACATTTTACATATACATTGATACCAAACCTGTTAAAATCCGTCCACTTTAGCCATGTATATCGTTCGATAAACACTGTCTACTCTTGTATACTAATACAAAACATGGTTGGAAGAAGGTCAGAGTACGCCGTTGAAATACGGTCCTATATTAAGAATCGTTGTATTCTTGGTATGCGGTGCAAAGACATTTTTGATGAAATATGTTCGGTTTATGGGCATAATGAAATGTCTTTTCCGACAGTTTTTCGTTGGTGTAAGAAATTCAGCTGTGGGCTAGGCTCAACAGAAGATGCACCACATGATCGTCGACCGAAAAGAGCAACATCTGCCAAGATTGTTGCTAGAATGAAAGAAATAGTTGCTACCGATGCACGATACACCACTAGGCAAATAGCTAGTATGGTTGGCAATTCATAAGGAGTAGCTCATACAATTCTGAAACGGGATTTGAAAATGAGAAAGATCTGTGCTAGATGGATTCCCAATCTGATGACAGATGAGCAGAAAAAGACACGCGTTCAGTGCGCCAAGAAGTTGCTTAAAAAGTTCCAAATTACAATGCACGGTCTTTCGCTAATGTCGTCACAGGTGACGAGACATGGGTTCACTTTTTTGAGCCAAAACGAAAGATTCAGAACAAAATATCGGCAACAAAGTATTGCAAAAGACCATGCTTTGCAAAGCGGACCATGAGCGTCAAGAAGGTAATGTATGCCATATTCTTTTCAACTCAAGGCCCTGCTATTCAAGTTGTTGTGCCTAAAGGCAAATCTGTAAATGCGAAGTTTTACAAGAATAAAGTTCTTCGAAAATTGAAGAAATATTTCAAAGAACGAAGACCCGCAACTGGTTTGGCCAATATCAGATTGCTACATGACAATGCGTCATCGCACAAGGCGTTCATTGTGCACTATCTGAAGCAGGAAAAGGTTGTTGAACTCCCTCACCCCCCGTATTCCCCTGACCTTGCCCCGTGTGATTTTTTTTTTTGTTCCCGCGGCTGAAAAAATACTTTACTGGTCGAAATTTTGTACAGCGCAAACACCTCGGTTCTGCAATATTCCAGTGCCTTCATAGTATACCTCGAAAGAACTACCAAAATGCATTCAATGATTGGATCAGAAGACTGAAAGTTTGTATATCTGTTAAAGGGGAATACTTTGAGGGGAAAAAATAAATTTTTCATCGAAATCTATCACGGAATCATTTTTATGTGCTTAGTTGCATTCATATTTGAACAGTCCTCGTAAGCAATGGAGGGATTCGGGCATGGCAGATAAAAAAAAATCCCAAGATTGTTGTCACTGTGAGGACCAAGAGTATATACGGTATGGTTAAACGGTGGGAATGGTTTGTGAAATATGAGGCCCTCTTATGAAGTGGCAGGGAGAAAAATATGGCCCCTGCGGACCCCCCCCCCCCCCCCCCCCCCCCCCCAAGATTGGGTTGGGATACTGAATGTGTCTAATAACAATGAACAAGAATATACATGTATGTGATTGTAGGATGGGGATTTGAATGGTTTCTGAGATATATGGCCAATTATGAAGTTGAGTCTTATCATAAGGAACAAGAATATCTATGGTTAAGGGGTGGGGATCAGAACGGTTTCTGAGATATATGGATTTTAATGAAGTAAAGGGGTGGGGAATGGTCCGTGGCACCCGGGGGGGGGGGGGGGGGGGGCGCATGCTGGTGTCACTGATTGCGTCTTATCATAAGGAACAAGAATATATATGGTTTAGGGGTGGGGCTCTGAACAGTTTCTCAGATATATGGTCTTTTGTCAAGTCGAGGGGTGGAGCATGCCCCGGGCATGCCCAGCGTGACCCCCTAGGTTGGTGTTACTGAATGTGTCTTATCATAAGGTAAAAGAATATATATATGGTTTAGGGGTGGGGATCTGTAAGGTTTCTGGAATAATTGGCCTTTTATGAAGTGGAGGGGGTTGGGCATGACCCCGGCACATCCCAGGGGACCACCAAGTTGGTGTCACTGACTGCAACTTATCATAAGAAATGAGAATATATATGGTTTGGGGGTGGGGATCTCAATGGTTTCTGAAATAAATGGCATTTTATGAAGCGGAGAGGGTGGGGAATGCCCCCGGCACATCCCGGGGGACCCACAGGTTGGTGATACTTAATGCGTCTTATCATAAGGAACAAGAATATATATGGTTTAGGGTGGGGATCTGAATGGTTTCTGAGATAAATGGTCTTTTATGAAATGGAGTGGATGGGGCATGTCCCCGGCACATCCCGGGGGACCCCCAGGTTGGTGTCACTTAATGCATCTTATCATAAGGAACAAGAATATATATGGTTTAGGGGTGGGTATCTGTAAGGTTTCTGAGTTATAAGTCATTTTATGAAGTGGAGGGGGGTGGGGCATGGCCCGGCACAACCTTGGGGACCCCAGGTTGACATAAAAGCATATGGCTAAGAGAAGTTTACTCAAGGAACATTTCTGTGTAAATTTTGTCAAAATATCTGCAATGACTTGGCATTAAATGCCTTTTTCAGTTTTCCACATTATAAGTCAATGGAAACTCTAAGTTGCCATAGCAACAAAACTGAAGGCCAAATTTCATAAAAACCACAAAACCTGTAAAGGCAAAAATGGTGTATATTTTCATAAAGTCTCTGCCTCCTAGAGCATATGGTTTCTGAGGAGATGATTTTTTAAATGTTTTTTCTATTTTTTTTGCATTTTGGTTTCCATGGCAACCAACAAAAATAAGCAGTAGGCCTAAATCATATGACAGATAGAAGATTGCCTATGGAACATTTCTATGAAAGTTTTGTCAAAATATCTGCAATGACTTGGCAGTCATTGCCATTTTTCATTTTTCCCCATTATAAGTCTATGGAAACTCTAAGTTGCCATAACAACCAAACTAAAAAGCCGATTTTCATACAAAAAAAACAACACAAACTTTCAATCCCCCAGCCCAAGGATGCTACAGATAAAATTTGGGCCAAATCGGCCCAGTGGCTTCAGAGGAGATGTTGTTTGAAAGTGTTAACGACGACGACGATCGACGCAGACGACGACGACGACGGGCAATGTCCATCCTATAAGCTCCCCCGGAGCCTTCTGCTCTGGTGAGCTAAAAATGTAAAGGTAATAGGGTAAGAGTCTGTCAAATCTATGGTAACAGCCCAAGCTCCTGGAAGAAATGATCTGCATATTGAAGCTGCTGGTTCCATATGAAATCGATTTATCTCATCAGTTTGTTTAGAGAAGATAGATCGATTATGAGACGATGTTTCCCGATCTTCTTTGTCACTACGAAAATCCGGCTGTAGAACCCTGGGAAGAGGTGTCGATGTGCAAGCCAATCGTCGAAGTATTGGAGAATGTTTGGTCCTAGAGATAGAATGTGACCAGCCACAATCTACATTAAGTTTGTGAAGACATACAGGGCTGTTGACATTCCAAATGGAAGAGCCCGAAATTGGTAGCCCGTTCCCTCCAGAGAAAATATCAGGAATTTGCGAGACGCTGGATGGATAAGAATGTAAAGGTAAGAGTTTGTCAAATCTAATGAAACAGCCCAAGCTCCCGAAAGAATTGATCTGCATATTGAAGCTGCTGTTTCCATATGGAATCGATCTAGCTCCATCATTTTGTTTAGAGAAGATAGGTCGATTATGAGACGATGTTTCCCGTCATTCTCATGTCACTACGAAACTCCGGCGGTAGAACCTTGGGAAGAGGTTTCTTCCACAATTTCTACAGCCTTCTTTTCGAGTAACATCCGTACCTCTTCCCTTAAAAGATTTAATTGTTGGTGAGCTATAGGAGACCGAATGGGAGAGGGAGACAGGGGTGGCTACCTTGCAAAAGGAATCCCGCAGCCCTTTCTCAAAACAGAAAGGACCCAGGAGTCCAGAGTTATAGCTGACAAGCCTCCACAAATAAGAGAAGACGCGCACCCGCTGGAAGTCTGGAAGAGTATGGACGGGAGGGTCCCAACAACGTCATTTACGTTTGTTGGAACCCCCCACAACATGGAAGAAGACGAAACACCATGACCCTTGGTGGAACGGGGAAGCCCGAGAAGAGATCAAAGAAGAAAAGCGGCAGGATGGAAGCTAGATTTTTCCTCCCACCTCGCCTTCTTCGCCGATTTTGAACTAGTTGAAGAAGAAGGTCTCTTCCGAGAACCAGACTCTCTCGAAACATTGGCTCTTAAGAGAGAATGGTGACGATCATCTAAATTCATTGTAAGAACCTTTAGAACTGAAGAGAGATGAGGTTTTTGTTTTTGTTTGTTTGTATTGGGGTTTAACGGCTCAGTCAACACTATTTATGTTATTTTTGAGCCGGTCAGTTTACCTATCCACACTTTGCCTGGGCAAGCTTATCCGTAAGCAGTTAACCAGTACAGTGCATATTCTTTCGCCAGAAACTGTTTGTTTGTATTGGATTTTAATGGCCCAGTCAACACTATTTAGGTCATTTTTGCGCCGGTCAGTTTACCTATCCACACTTTTCCTGGGCAGGCTTATACGTAAGTGGGTAACCAGTACTGTGCACATTCTTTCGCCAGAAGCTGACAACTACCCTTCTTGAATCAGCGGAAGGGAGATAATGGCCGTAGATAGATTTCATGATCAATCTCCAGCAACGAATGTTGCCGACCCCGGCAGATATCGAACCCGCGTCCTCCTGATCACCAGTCAGAAGCACATCTGACTGAGCTACCGAGGCATACCGAGAGATGAGGTATCCAAGGGAGCTGCTCTGATACTGTCTTTGTTATGTCGTAAAAGCAAAGAGGAAGTACTCAGAGCAGCATTCCGGCGTTGATGTAAAATCATTGCCGAAAGAGATAGCCCCAGCGCCATGTTGTGTTTGGCAGAGCGGTTCACTGCAAGTCTGCGCAGAATGTCTGGGTTAACCTATTCTGCACAGAGGGCCTGATACGCAGCAGAACCAAAAAAAAATCGCAATGTGAACTAATGGTTACCACTCGCCGGCTAACCGCTCCCGTATTGTTGATGTAGAAACTGGACATGAGGCATTAACATCCTCTGAGATGCCCAGCCTGCCAGCGTCAGCATCAAGGGAGGGTGGTTTACTTGGCAAATTTCATGGTGGAATGAGTAACAATTTGGACGAGAGAAAAATCAATATTTTTCTTTGAAAGTGTCAATTTCATATTGTTTCTAGCCCTTGCAGTACTGTCAAACATCTTCGTTTTTGAACTGTATTTGAGTGAGGAATTGACTTTGAGGAAGTAGACTGATCCAACATAGACCCTAGCAGTCACTGAACACACGTACTACCAAGACCCGGATCAGCCCTGGGGCAAAGATCTCCCTTAAAGGGAGTGTACTTCCTCAATTGCCTCATGGTAATTTTGTTTCGCAGGCTCATGAGACTGGCTCTTTACACGAGAAGAACTTGATGAACCCTCGGAAAGTGCCTGTTCCGGGTCATACAGTCATTCGTTGTATGCAGCCGGAGAGACGTGGCTAATATGTCGATCCTGATGATCGCTACCAATGATAGTGGACTCAGACTGACCCGAATTTGAAATATGCCCCATCCCATCATCAGCAACAGAAGGGGGCCACCCTCGAAGCCGGAGGTCCCAGCCATGACAGAGTCCTTGATACTGCCAAGGTGATGGCTGGGACAATGTCCGGGTTGCTATGTGGGGGTGGGGTGTGGAGTAGCCCTAAGAACTAGTCCCACTAGGAACAGGATCAGGTCTGCAGGAACCTACCAAGAGGACATTAAGATCAGTGGGGACAGAATCCACCGCTGATCCTGATGAACCGAGGAATTGATAGCCAGACGCCGAAACTCTGATGCTATCAACCCGACCACTATCCACAGCCCCAGAAGGGGCATCCGCCTTTGCACATACACTTACTGTAGATGTACTACTAGGTTTGGTAAATAAGCCAACAGCTTATGTGCGTTGACTCTGTATACTTGAAGATCCTTGCGAACCGGAAACTGTAAGTGGTTCAGTTAAAAGAGAGTCGCTGAAAGAACCATTCACAAAAAAAAAACAAAAAAAAAAAACAAACAATGTAAGCACAAGTTGGAATGGTAGCAGCACGAGACGACAATCCTTTAAATAGAAGTGAAGCAATGATCAGGAATCGATACAATTAACTCCCGGCTCCCATTAGCGAACCAAAGGAAAAGAAACACAAACATGAAACAACCAGACCCCAATGGAAACATCAACAGCGGAAAGCCAAAAGTACAGCTACTTTCCCACAAAATGGCCCACTGGCTATCCAAAACAAAATAATATAAGCGGCTCAAAGACAAACCATAACAAAAATAAACCGTGACAGAAGAACCGCCTTGGAACGGTCAGTGAAACGCTTAAGCCTGTAATGAAATTAAAATAGGGTAAACAAAGACTCGTTGAATGAGTTACATTAAGTGGCATAGTGGTGGATAGTGATACCTCGGTCTTTGCATGGTGCAAGTTGACTGAAGCCAAAAACAAACACACCCCATTAGAGAAACTTGAAAAACCGGAAGCACCGGAAGTGGACACACCATGGCTGGAACTGGTGGTACATCTATAGAAGCACGTTGTGAAACCGAAGCTATGGTCGAGCCAGAAGGTACAGCTTTTTGACTGGTTAGCTGTGAAAAGTCAGGACAATAATGCCCATTCCTCCCAAAACTATTACATGAGGGAAAATTATAATACGGCCAATAATAATTATTCTGATCAAACCCGGATGTATCAGGAGACGTCATAGAAGTATGATTATGAAATCTAGAGGCCATAGCATAAGGTGGTGAATTAACGTATCTATAGGAGACTCTGGAATTTGGCACATAATTGAATTCAGATATTTTTTCGAGCAAGGATTCCCAGTCACCCCCTGCAAGCATCACTGGGGGATGGTGCGAGATCCCTAGTCAAGCTCTAATAAAGTCTAGTCAAGCTCTAATTTCTTGAGCAATTAGAATAAGAGGGAGCAGAGTCAGCGGTTAAGTTTTTAGAATCCAAAGTCGCCAAACCCTGACACTGCTCTGGTAAAATAAACTTGCCGGAGGAGGGAGAGAGGACACAGTCCCACACATCGGAGGCCAAAAGAGAGGACACCGAACAGGGAGATTGCCGAGAGCATACACAACAATCCCCACAAAAACGGTGGTGGCCACATCAACCTTTTCTCTTTGCTACAACTAAAACAAAGCACTGCAAAAGAAACAGGTGTCAAAACCAGCAAGAAAACAAAACAGAGTTGTCAGAAGACAACATAGCTCGCCTTTGGGGGCCTAGGTTGGATGAGGGAAGGTTATCAAAATGAATTTTATATTCTATAGAGTAATAGAAAACCTTCACCAAAACTTCAGCACAACATTTCTAAGTCCGTATCCTAGACCTCAATGTCACTGAGCGGGGTTGGCTGGTACTGTGCGAAACTATAAGACCAATTATCGTGAAAAGGACACTCAATAGACATATACATGTAATATCTTGAGGTGTCTATTCACCATATTTGCATTATTTGCTGGCTCCCAGCTTGCACATTGTCAATACTGGAAAAACAGTTAACCAGATCGCCCTGACTTTTCAAGGTCAGGGGGGTCTGGTCACCTGTCTTTCCAACACTGATAACCTTCAGACTAGGAATCAGCAGATAATGCAAATAAGGTGAATGCTGACATTGAACTTCAGGTCAAGGTTGTGGTTGGGGCATTGCTGATGCGAGCTAAGAAATGTTTTGTCACCCTGCCGGTATTATGCAGTGTCGGAGATGCTTTTATTCCAGCGATGAATTCAGGCAAGATATAATCACATTAACATTTCTGTGGAATGAATATGCCTGTAAACCTGATTTTATAAAGAGAAAAGTGGGGTTTACGAGGTTCATTATTCTTGCTCAAAAACCTTTACAAAAACCCATCCGTGCAACAGGGTGCATTTTTTTCACATCTCCAAAATGGTTACTTTCCTGATGAAAATCCAGTATTTTTCTTATTTATACTGCAAACATAGGTTGTGTGTGCTCTTTAGGACTGCCTCATCGAGGCGGCTCCATCAAGTACCCACAAACTATGTCTTGGAGCATGAATAAGAAATATAATGTATACCCCCGTAAATCCCAGTTTTCTCTATTTAAAGTGGTGTTTAAACTCCGTTCAGAAAATCTGAATCATCGATTTTTTCGTTTCTCGCGTTTAATACTCATTTTAGCCCATACATCACTATGGGAAAGTTTTAGACCTCACCCTCCGCCGATTTCTCCAGCAAGTCGTATGCCTCTGCGACAGCCAGGACAGGCTGTGGTTATTTGGAGAAAATTGCAAAATCTAAATTTTCTTTCACAGACTAAGACATTCTGTCAGATTCGACACAGCCTTTTAAACCATATATAGAAGTGGTTACTGCTTATGTAAATTACAAGGGCTTCTGTGTTTTATTTACACGATAACTTCATGGAAAATCATTAGCTGTGACACCACATCTGATATCGGTATAATTCTTTTTGACCACTGTTGACAGCACATCGCGCTAGTGGCTCTCCGTCATAGAGAGCCTCTATCTAGTCATTCGAATGTAAGGTGTGTCATAATTGTCTATCTATTTATAAAGTGCATCACGTGTGTTTGAATATTTATTATTTTACATGACAATCATCGTCAAATGGACTTAGTTTGTGGTCTTATTTCTTTGTTCTGCAATTTTCTCCAAATAATCAGTCTTTCCGGTCGCAGAGGCATACGACTTGCTGGAGAAGTCGGCGGAGGGTCAGGTTTAAAACTTTCCCATAGAGATGCATGGGCTAAAACCAGTATTAAACGCAAGAAACGAAAAATCGATGATTCAGATTTTCTGAACGGAGTTTAGTGGGTGTTCATTTCACGGACGTGTCCACGTGATGCAGATATTCTGACAATTCAGATAAAAAATTCTATGCCTGATTTTCTAGGAAAAAAACAAAAAAAAAAAAAAACAAGTTGGCCCTGTAGCGCTCACCTGTGTACCAGAAAATCATTAGTGATGTTTAGAATACCCATCGGGACTTGAAACAAGAGGACCATGATGGCCCTGGATCGCTCACCTGATCCAGAGAGTAACAAGTGGGACCTGGGGAGGGCCATTATTGACCCCAAGGTTATAATGTGCATAAATGTTGAGTGAGGTCTAAAAAGGTGAAACTTCATACCAAATATCAACAAAGGCTATAATTGTCCACTAGATGAAGCTCCATACCAAATATCAAAGACATCGGCCTTGCAGTTTCAGAGAAGTAGATTTTTAAAGATTTACCTATATAAGTCTATGTAAAACCAAAGGGTCTCGGGATGGGGGCATTTTTTGGCCAAGGGCTATAATTTGAACAATCAATAGAGGTCCACTAGTTGAAATTTCACACCAAATATCAAAGACCTAGGCCTTGTGGTTTCAAAGAAGAAAAGTTTTAAAGATTTTCCCTATATAAGTCTATGTAAAACCAAAGGGGCCCCAAGGCGGGGGCATTTTTGGCCTCAGGGCTATAATTTGAACAATCTTGGTAGAGGTCCACTAGCTGAAGCTTCATACCGAATATCAAAGACCTAGGCCTTGTGGTTTCAGAGAAGAAGATTTTTCAAGATTTTCCCTACATAAGTCTATGTAAAACCAGAGGGCCCCGGGGCGGGAGCATTTTTGGCCCCAGCACTATAATTTGAACAATCTTGGTAGGGGTCCACTAGATGAAGCTTCATACCAAATAGCAAAGACCTGGGTCTTGCAGTTTCAGAGAAGAAGATTTTTAAAGATTTTCCCTATATAAGCCCATGTAAAACCAAAGGGCCCCGGGGCAGGGGCTTTTTTGGCCCCAGCACTGTAATTTGAACAATCTTGGTAGGGGTCCACTAGATGAAGCTTCATATCAAATATCAAAGACCTGGGCCTTGTGGTTTCAGAGAAGAAATTTTTTACAGATTTTCCCTATATAAGCCTATGTAAAACCAAAGGGCCCCGGGGCAGGAGCATTTTTGGCCCCAGCACTATAATTTGAACAATCTTGGTAGGGGTCCACTAGATGAAGCTTCATACCAAAATTCAAAGACCTGGGCCTTGTGGTTTCAGAGAAGAAGATTTTTGAAGATTTTCCTATAGAAGCTCATGTAAAACCAAAGGGCCCCGGGCGGGGGCATTTTTGGGCCCAGCACTATAATTTGAACAATCTTGGTAGGGGCCAACTAGATGAAGCTTCATACTGAATATCAAAGACCTGGGCCTTGTGGTTTCAGAGAAGAAGATTTTTAAAGATTTTCCCTATATAAGTCAATGTAAAATCAAAGGGCCCCGTGGCGGGGGCATATTTTGCCCCAGCACTATAATTTGAACAATCTTGGTAGGGGTCCACTAGATGAAGCTTCATACCAAATATCGAAGTCCTGGGCCTTGTGGTTTCAGAGAAGAAGATTTTTAAAGATTTTCCCTATATAAGCCTATGTAAAACCAAAGGGCCCCGGGGCGGGGGCATTTTTGGCCCCAGCACTATAATTTGAACAATCTTGGTAGGGTTCCACTAGATGATGCTTCATACCAAATATCAAAGACCTGGGCCTTGTGGTTTCAGAGAAGAAGATTTTTTCAGTTTTTGGTGAAAAAAATCTATTTTTGGCTCCTGTGACCTAGATGTGCAACGGACCAGAACCATTTGAACAACTTTGAAAGGGGACCACCTAAGGATCATTCCTGTGAAGTTTGGTCAAAATCCAATCAGTGGTTTAGGAGGAGATGTCGTTTACAGAAATTGTTTACGCACGCACGCATGCACGGACGGACGCACGACGGACAAAAAGTGATCCCAAAAGCTCACCTCGTCACTACGTGACTGTGATCTAAAAATAGATCGGGCTACATGGTGCTTCCATGCAGAGCTGTAACCGAACACAGATGAGTGCTGGTAAACAGCTTGGAGGTTCTAAGCCTGCCCAGGAAAAGTGGTGCCAGTTGAACCGTCTATGCAATTAAACCCTAATGGTTTCATTGGGCAGCAGAGCTTAAGATGTCATTTCATCTCAAAGTAGGGTAAAAGTCCCACAAATCTGGAAGCAAAGTCTCCAAAATGACCTACAGTGTTGACGGAAATGTTAAACCTCAAATCAATCGAAAATCGGGGCCCTGTGGTTTCAGAAAAGAAGATTTTTGAAGTTGATCCATTATAAGTCTATTGGAGTTACGGAGCCCTAGCGAATGGCAAATTCAGACTCCAGGGGCATTCTTGGCAGGATTTATGTAGGAGACCACTTGACATTGCTACATACTAAATATCTAAGCTGGGCCTCATGGTTTTGGAGAAGAAGATTTTTGAAGTTTTTTTTTTCCAGGATAAGTCTATAGGTGCTGATGAGCCCTGGGGCATGATAAATTTTGACCTAAAGGGCACGATAGGATTTATGTGGGTGACCATTTTATGTTGCTATATACTAAATATCTAAGGTCTGTACTTCATGGTTTCAGAAAAGAAGATTTTCGAAGCTTATTATCCAATATTCCATTATTAGTTTATTGGAGTTATGGGGTCACAAGATTTGGCCAATTTAGACCCAAGGGGCATGATTGGCAGGATTCATGTAGGCGACCACTCGATGTTGCTACATGTTAAATACCTAAGCTCTCAGCCTTATGTTTTCAGAGAAAGATTTTTTAAGTTTGTTTTTCATTTTAAGTTGTCCATTTCAAGTCTATGGTAGGTAATGTGCCTATGGGCGTGGCCAATTTTGACCCAAGGGGCATTTTTGGCAGGATTTATTAAGGTGACCATTTCATGTGGCTACATACTAAAGATCTAACCTCTGGGACTTATGGTTTCAGAGGAGAAGAGTTTTGATTTTTTTTTCCATTATAAATCTATGGGAGCTAATGAGCCCATGGGCGTGGCCAATTTTGACCCCAAGAGCATGGTGGCATGATTTATGTAGGTGACCACTTGACGTTGCTACATGCTACATATTTAAGCTCTGGGCCCTGTGGTTTCAGAGAAGAAACTCTTTTAAAGTTTTTCCAATAAAACTCTTTTAAAGTTTTTCCAATTGTAAGTCTTTGGGAGCTAAATAGCCCTGGGGTGTGGCCAATTTGGATCCCAGGGGCATAATTGGCAGGATTTATGTCGGTGACCACTTGATGTTGCTACAAACTAAATATCTAAGCTCTGGGCCTTATGATTTCATGGAAGATTTTTGAAGTTTCTTCAATTAGAAGTCTTGGAGCTGATGAGCACGGGCGCGGCCAATTTTGACCCCAGGGGCAGAGTTAGCAGGATTTATGTAGGTGACTATTTTATGTTGCTAGATACTAAATACCTAAGTACTGTGCTTCACAGTTTCACAGAAGATTTTGAGGTTTTTTCCATTATGAGTCTATGGGAGATAAGAGGCCCCGGGACTTGGCCCATTTGGACCCCAGGGGCATGATTGGCAGGATTTACGTGGGTGACCACTTGCCATTGCTCCATGCTATATATATAAGCTCTGGGCCCTGTGGTTTCAGAAAAGAAGATTTTTGAAGCTTTTTTCCATTATGAGTTTATCGGAGATTAGGGGCCCTGGGGTGGGGGCCCATTTGGACACCAGGGGCATGATTGGCAGGATTTATGTAGGTGACCACTTGCCGTTCCTACTTGCTAAATATCTAAGCTCTGGGCCCTGTGGTTTCAGAGAAGATTTTTTTAAGCTTTTTTCCATTATGAGTCTATGGGAGCTAAGGGGCCCTGGAGTGGGCCAATTGGGCCCCAGGGGCATGATTGGCAGGATCTAATTAGGTGCCTTTGCTACATGCTAAATATCTAAGCTCTGGGCCCTGTGGTTTCAGAGAATAAGATTTTTAAGCTTTTTTCCATTGAGTCTATGGGAGCTAAGGGGCCCCAGGGCGTGGCCCATTTGGACCCTAGGGCCTTGATTGGCAGGATTTATGTAGGTGACCACTTGCCCTTGCTACATGCTAAATATCTTAAGCTCTGGGCCCTGTGGTTTCAGAGAAGAAGATTTTTGAAGCTTTTTTTTTTTCCATTATATGTCTATGGGAGCTAAGGGGCCCCAGGGTGTGGCCAATTTGGACCCCAGGGGCATGATTGGCAGGATTTATATAGGTGACCACTTGATATTGTTACAAGCTAAATATCTAAGCTCTGGGCCCTGTGGTTTCAGAGAAGAAGATTTTTGAAGCTTTTTTTCCATTATGAGTCGATGGGAGCTAAGGGGGTTCCAGGGTGTGGCCCATTTGGACCCCAGGGTCATGATTTGCAGGATTTAAGTAGGTGACCACTTGTCAATGCCACATGCTAAATATCTAAGCTCTGGACCCTGTGGTTTCAAAGAAGATGTTTTAAGCTTTTTTTTTCATTATATGTCTATGGGAGCTTAGGGGCCCCAGGGTGTGGCCAATTTGGACCCCAGGGGCATGATTGGCAGGATTCATATAGGTTACCACTTGACATTGTTACAAGCTAAATATCTAAGCTCTCAGCCCTGTGGTTTCAGAGAAGAAGACTTTTGAAGCTTTTTTCCATTACGAATCTTGGGAGCTAAGGGGGTTCCAGGGTGTGGCCCATTTAGACCCCAGGGGCATGATTGGCAGGATTTATGTAGGTGACCACTTGTCAATGTCACATGCTAAATATCTAAGCTCTGGACCCTTTGGTTTCAAAGAAGAAGATTTTTGAAGCTTTTTTCCATTATGAGTCTACGGGAGCTAAGGGACTCCCAAGTTTTTGTGGCCCATTTGAACCCCAGGGGCATGATTGGCAGGATTTATGTAGGTGACCTCTTGCCATTGCTACATGCTAAATATCTCAGCTCTGGGCCCTGTGGTTTCAGGGAAGAAGATTTTTGAAGCTTTTTGCATTAGGAGTCTATAGGAGATAAGGGCCCCCGGGGCGTGGCCCATTTGGACCATATGGAATTTGGACCACAGGGGCATGATTGGCAGGAATTATGTAAGTGACCACTTGCCTTTGCTGCATGCTAAATATCTTAGCTCTGGGCCCTGTGGTTTCAGAGAAGATTTTTGAAGCTTTTTTTTTCCATTATGAGTCTATGGGAGCTAAGGACCCAATTTGGACCCAAGGGGCATGATTGGCAGGAATTATGTAGGTGACCACTTGCCATTGCTACATGCTAAATACCTAAGTTCTGGGCCCTGTGGTTTCAGAGAAGAAGATTTTTGAAGTTTTTTTACATTATGAGTCTATGGGAGTGAAGGGGCCCCGGGGCATGGCCCATTTGGAACCCAGGGGCATGATTGGCAGGAATTATGTAGGTGACCACTTGCCGTTGCTGCATGCTAAATATCTAATCTCTGGGCCCTGTGGTTTCAGAGAAGAAGATTTTTGAAGATTTTTTTTCTATTATAAGTCAATGGGCGCTAAGGGGCCCCGGGGTGTGGCCAATTTAGACTCCAGGGCCATGATTGGCAGGATTTATGTAGGTGACCACTTGACATTGTTACAAGCTCTGGGCCCTGTGGTTTCAGAGAAGATTTTTTTAATTTTTCCCATTGTCAGTCTATGGGAGCTATATGTTGCCATGGCAACCAGAATTCCAATCTGATCAGCCAAAAAACCTTATGCAGCCTTTCCCCCTACCTGATGATGTGATCAAGATTGGCCATGGGGTATTAGAGATATACTTATTTGAAATTGTTTACGGACAGACGAAGGCATGCACGATGGACAAAATGTGATCACAAAAGCTTACCTTGTCACTACAGGTGAGCTAAAAAACAGACTGTTATCTGATTTGCACGTTTGGTCAAAGGGTAAGGAAATAACAGAAGGCAGGATTGCATGGACAAAATCACTTTATTTTGTCTTTATCATTTTTTTTCTTCTTTCAGCATTTTTTGATCACCCATGTGCTTGGCCCCCAGAAGTATATACAGCTATAAATGGCCTTGGATTGGGTTTCCTAAACCCATCCGCAGCCTAGTCCGCCAGAGGCTCGAACACCGAGGTATCACATTTTATGCTGTACAAAAATAGGACACACTTATACAAAATGATGAGTACATCTGAGCTTCAGTACAGCAAATAGTTTAATTTGGCATGTGTGACTAGCAATGAGTCAAATCAGCCTGTCCAGACACAGTCTGGTTCTGGGGTTATCAATTTTAAATTAGTCAATTAAGGGGAATTGATACATCTGGCAGATTTTTCCGCCATTTTTCGAAGGGAGACAACTTTCGGGATTTCCTGTTCGCTTTTCTAGAAACTGTCCCATGTAAAAGGGGGCATTCTCTTAAAGGAAAAGGGGTCTTAAAGGGGCCTTCTCTTAGGAGTTGACCCCTTTTGACATTACTGACATGGGAGACAAACAAATTCTTTACTTTAGGAGTTGACCCCTATTGAATGGGAGACGAAAATACTTTTGAAGGAGTATCCATTCCTTTAATTTGGGCATGACACTTATTCTGCTTGTATTAAAATGCCAAAAGTGCTGGCATCAGATTGAGGTATGAAGACCAGCCTAATGTAAATGTCATGCTCGGTTGAACATGCTCCATTGGGGGCTAAGGATGAAAGAAATGTTTTTTTAAACCTAAGGGTCTAATAAATTTTCATTTTTGCCCTGTCAATAGAGGATCCAAGCAGCCTGTAAAATAGAAGTGAAGGCAATGATCAGGAATCGATACAATTAACCCACAGCCCCCATCAGAGACACCAAAGGGAAAGAAACACAAACGTGAAACAACAGACCCTAATGGAAACATCAACAGCGGAAAGCCAAAAGGACAGTTTTTTAAAGACTCTTTTCAGACTGCATGTATGCACAGGCTTAACTGAAACTTAGCTTGTTGCACAGGCCATTATTAAAGCTTTGCTGTACCTCAGCTCTGTTCATTAACTAAAAACCAACAGTTTTAAGTGAGCAGTTGAGATAAGAACCGTAACTCGTTAAAATTTCTACACAATAGAAAGTTTGAGTAATTGTTCTTATCTAAACTTCAGGCCATCAAGCATGTTGTGGTCACGCTGTGCTGCTTCATGAGAACTTTCTGTGGCGTTTGTGTTTCGTGATTATTTAAGGTGATGCTCGAAACACCGGTTCTTAAAGGAAAACAACCACAAAAAATAACTTTCACTTCAGAACAACGGTTTTGAGGAGACAAACATTTTGGTACAAGTTTTATGAAAATTGACTAAGTGGTTTAGAAGTTATGACCTTTTGAACATTTCACAAATTCTGGTTGTGTTAGTCCAGAAAGAGGCTGTGAGTAAATGATGTCATAAATTCACAATTGGAAAACTTTGAATTACAGCGATTCTCGTGCAATAAAACAGCAATAAATAGTTCAGTATGCATTCCATTTATTCAATGCGATGATAAGTTACTGTTTTTAAGTACAAAATCTGGAAAGTATGCTGTGAATTATTATTTTTCTATTTTGGTCACGTGACTAGATTAACAAAATGGCGGCCCTCATAGACAGCAATTGTAAAATGTTCAAAAGATCTTAATTTCAAAACCGCTCAACCGATTTTCATAAAATTTGTACCAAAAATGTTTGCCTCATCAAAGGCAATATTTTAAAGTGACAATTAATTTTTGTGGGTGTTTCCCTTTAATGTCCTCTAATTTAATCCTTATCCTGCTGATCACGACAACTCCTACTTTTGCCAAAAGTGTAGATCCAAAAGAGATGGGTTCTGAAGCAGCCAACTGATCTGGATCCAGTTTGCAAAAGTAGGGGTTGTCGTGAACAGCAGGATAAGGGTTAGAAAAGTTAGGCTTAATTTGTAGCTTCCAAGTCATTAGGCATGTTTATTGTAAGCCAATGCAAATCATCGTCATATGTAATCATTAAATCTGTCTGCATTTTCTGTCTCACCTGTGTGTTGCTAGGACAGTCTCCATAGATTGCTCAAGCAGAACTCCAAGACAGGAAGTGCAGACTGAGCCTTCCCAATCCATGTACCATATAACAGAAGTTCTCATGACACAGCACATACTAGTTTGGCCAGGAGATAACAACACTTACTGGATGACATCCGTGACTAACAAAAGCTCAGACCTGCCAGCATATCTGTGCAGAGCCTATGCAGAACACTATTCACCACATTTGCATTATTTGCTGGCTCTCAGCTTGCACATTGTCAATATTGGAAAAACAGGTAACCAGACCTCCCTGACCTTTCAAGGTCAGGGGGGTCTGGTTACCTGTTTTTCCAACACTTATAATATTCAGACTAGGAACCAGCAGATAATGCAAATAAGGCGAATATGGATCCAAATGAATACCGTAAAAATTATAAAAATTGGACATCCTGAGGACTTAACAAAATTAGTTTCCTGATCAAGCAAGAAGTCCAAAAGGTGCAGACGAAACTGCAAACAGTGTAAACCCTGATCAGACTGCTCCTTCAGGAGCAGTCTGATCTTTGTCTACACTGAATGCTTAGGCCTATCTGCCCCAAAACTTAGGATCATTACGGTAATATGACCCTCGAGGTCTCAGATCATTCTGTACACTCATGCAGGCTGGCCCCAGTTTCTGCCAGTCTCTCATGCCATCTTGCAACTTATGCCATACTCCAGGTCAAATTTCGTCACAAAATGCATGATGGGTAATGTTCTATTTTTATCACAACTATCACAAATGACAAGAGAATGAATAGATTCCCCTGATAACCGGTGATCTTCCAACAGCTTATAAAAATGTCAACCATATGCTCCAATAGCTGACTTCGATTCATTTTGATGCGTTTGTCAATGAAATGGGCCTTGCTGACAGCAATTGGGTCTCTTTCACACAAGTGAAGGCTAGTTAATCATAAGTGCGTACCGAGCTACTAGCTGGTCCCAGACTCGTCTTTTTTTTTTTTTCAGACAGACAGAGTAATGAGGATACGTTTTGGATGCTTTCGTCTTATTTCTGCATGTACATGTTATGGGTACTTGTTAGAATTGCCTCACAGAGGCAATTCTAACAAGTACCCATAGCATGTTTCTAACAAGACCAAGGAAAATTACATGTATACCTTAATTATCCTTTTACTCCTTATTCTGAGCTACGATAAGATTGATTTATTGCGGGTGAACACAGCGAATGCTCAGGTGAGACTGCACAAACACACAGTCGTCCCTGAGTCTTTGCTGTTCCCTTATGTAATAAGAGACACTTTTCTTACAATGAGGCTGAAAATAGATGCAAAGTGAACTAAACTACCTGCGGTGTCAAATTCAATACAAAGTTCCACACTCCTTTGTCCCTGCCATATTTTTGGTTTCCTATGACAACACAACCTCTTTATAACACTAAAATATGTATACAAAGCAAAATCCATGTAAGCCCGGAAAGTACCAATCATAAAGTAGTAAACAACATTTTCCAGGTAGTTTTTCAGAGAAAAATCACGCTTGACATTACATGTGAATTGTCTGTCACATGTAATGTCAAGCCTGCTGGGCAGACAATTCAAATGTAATGTCAAGCCTTATTTTCTCTGAAAAATAACTTAAAAAGTCTAACCTAGCATTTTTTTTTTTTTGTCGCCCCCGCCCATAGGGGCTTGAAGAAATATATGGGCTGCATGATGCTTCCACGCAGAGCTGAATCCCGCCCGCACACTAGTACTGGTAAACCGCTTAGAGGATCTAAGCGTGTCCAGGAACCGCGGTGCGAGGCGGACCGTCCATGCTAATAAACCCTATTGGTTTCACTGGACAACAGGTCTTGAGATGTCATTTCATCTCAATGTTGGGTAAAAGTCCCACAAAATTGGAAGCAACGTCTCCAAAATGACCTTTACAGTGTTGACGGGGACGTTAAACCTCAAATCAAACAAAAACTAACCTAGCTTTTTCATCAGTGCTTTAAGATATCTCTATAGCTCATGTGATGTTAAATGACATGTGATAGGTTGCCTGCTATCTTAGAAATGCCCAAAGTATGTAAATTAGGCACTGCCTTTCTACTCAACTGTTTCTGCAGTGGTCAACATTAATAAATACATGATTATGAATAAATGCAAAGGAAGCAAAGCACGTCTTTTCTTGACAACCTGAACCTCTATAAGAAAGACAGTCAAAAATTAAAAGTCTAAAATTAAAAGAAATGCAATGAAACAAATCAGGAACTACAAGAAGCTTCAGTAGTTAGCAAAGTCGAATGACTATCAATTGACCCCAAAAAGAGACTTTATCATGAGGTGGCTCATATTGTGCAATATACAGAACCACGATATAAAGAAATAGTATTATAAAGAGGTCTGTGTCTTTTTAAAAACCTACTGTCTGTTAGTTCAGTAAAGTGATCAACTTCGTGAAAACTTGCAAGGAACATGCAAAGAAATTAGATGTATCCATTCAGATTAACAAGTGATTGATTTGTCAACAAGTCAGTGATCAGCTTGAAAATGCTGTTGGAATGTTCAGAAAATCCACACGTGTTTTCTGAGTAAAAAGTGAACAAAAACAAAAGATGAAAGCAACCTGATAAAGATCTGCTTTAGCTTCCAGAGATAAAACGGACAACAAGAATGAAAGTAGACAAAGTTCAAGGTAAGACATTAATTTGACAGACTTTCTAACCCCTGTTCTGCTGAATAAATTAATTATGCAACTATCAACTAGTCAAATTACATGATGTAATCTATTCCTAAAAATTTACCAATCAAGCTACAAACGATGAAAAACCAGGAGCCAGGTGTTCAAAACTAACGATGTTGTTAGTTAACGTATTGTTAAAACTGATCATTCAATATGGTGAAAAAACTAATATTTTTGCCGAAAAAATGTGAACAGCTTTTGCAAATGCGAAAGCTGTTCACATTTTTTCAGCAAAAATAACAAATTTTAAATATTGTACTTGCTAGAGCATTTAACAATTTGACCACTAACGAGCTCGTTAAGCTAATGATGCTTTGAACAACTGGCCCCAGAGTACATCCTGGTTCAGCAGGACAAAGGTTAAGTTCAAAATTTATACCATAAATACTTAGACAGCTTTGCCCAGTTGTCAATATATGGTCATATATGGTCATTTTTCTATACGATTTTAACCCTTGTCCTGCTGAGCCTGGATATATCTTAACTTTCAAACAATGCAGATCCAGATCAGATGGCTTCTGAAGAAGCCATCTGATCAGGATCTACAATGCTTGTCATTCAGTTTATTTGTTGCAATAATTTGCATCAAGTAATCTGATTGGTCGATAATCATTGGTGGGTGTGGCATATTTAAATATTCAGCAGGTCAATAGTTAACACTGCATGCTGGCTATTTTTGCAGCAGACATTTTGAAATATTTTTCTTATTTTCCACAGAAAACAATACTTGACATCTCCTGCTAATCAGGACATGACATCTCATGCTAATCAGGACATGACATCTCATGCATGAGATGTCAAATCCTGTTTTCAGAAAACATGATTTGACAGCTCATGCATGAGATGTCATGTCCTGATTAGCATGAGATGTCATGTCCTGATTAGCAGGAGATGTCAAGTATTGTTTTCAGAAAACAGGACTTGGTATCTCATGCAAATCAGGACTTGACACCTTGTGCAAATCATCTCCTATGGAGACAATTTTCATGAGGTGTCAAGTCCTGCTTTCCGGGAAAAATTTCAAAAGTTTGTCATCTGCAGAAATATCCCAGAGTGTGTTAAAGGTTCACGTGTTTGTATAAAAAAAAAATGCTTATGTTATAGAAAAATGACCATTTATGGCTCTGTTTTTCTGTATAATCCTACATTTTCGATCTAAACGTTTGTTTTGATACAGTTTTTTCATTATCTTTCAACTTTGTTATATCCAAAACAGTGCCAAAAGTAACAGTAGCAGCCTCGATAGCTCAAGTGGTTAGCGCTTGACCTATGATCGAGAGGTTGTGGGTTTGAATCTGGCCACCGGAGGCGAAGGGTGTCCTTGGGCAAGACATGTAGTGCCACTGCCCCACTCCAAGACACGCTATGACAATGCCCCACTAGACCCAGGTGAAAATGGGTAGCAGTGGTATAAAAGTCACTGCCTCTCTCTCGCGCGCATGTGATAACATCCGGAATGAGTGTTCAAGAGCGATTCAAATAAGCTTGAAGCATTCATCACAATCAAACTAAATAAATTAGAGAGGACCCGCGTTATAACGACAGCATTTGTTCCTTATTAATGTGCCATTATAATGAATTTGCCGTTATAAAGAATCCCAGTTAGGATTATGACAGGTTATAAAAGGTCTTTTCCACAAAATTACTCCAAGAAACCAATGTTATAGACATTTGTTAGAATCGCCTCGATGAGGCGATTCTAACAAATGTCTAGAACATTTGTTTCCTGGAGAATTAAATTACAAGAATCTTTCATGACTATGGATTCGATTTGGGCATTTCCAACCCGAGGAAAGCCCAAGCCGCTCGGAATCGAGGCTAAACCTTGAGCTAAGAATTCATTTCATCGAAATTGTCGTTATAGCGAGTTTTGTCATTATAACGAATGTCGTTATAACGCTTATCCTCTGTAGTATAAACTAAATTTAACAGTGTTATAAAGAGGTTTGTGTGTACAAACTACAGATCTTAATGGTGCACCATTCATCTCCATCTCATCATGTATCTTTGGTATTGCACAAGGAACAAATCACATATTGCTTTGATTTTATCTTGCACTCCTGTTTAATAACAAGTTAAATGTGAGCGAGTTTGAAAATTTACTAAAGCAAGGCGCAACTTTATTCAAGCCCAACTCAGCAGAGCTTGAGAACAATGACATGACATCACAAAAAGTAGGTATTTGGTAACTTTTGTCAATTCACCATAAAAGCCTATGTTGTGGGTAGTTATTTGAACTGCCTCGCTGAAAAAGGTATTTGGTAACTTTTGTCAATTCACGATAAAAGCCTATGTTGTGGGTAGTTATTTGAACTGCCTCACTGAGGCCGTTCAAATGAATACCCACAACATAGGTTTATATGGAAAAATAAGGGAAATAATCATTCAGTTATGACCAAATACCCACCTTATCTGATTCTATGCAAAAACTGAAGCCTTTAGTGCAAAAGAATAGGCAGCAGGTTACAATGCTGGCTGATTTTTTATGAATTTTGTCTCTCCATCTCTGACAGCCATTTTTGTACATTCAGAGCAGTTACACTGGCCATCTGTAAAAATTGTCTACGACACGGTGTCTCGACAATATCTGCAGGTGTCCATCACATTAATGTTGTGCAAATTTTTTAGATCAAAACATTGTTAGTGGTCAAAACTTTAACTGTTCTGGCAAGCAAAGTGTTTTTTGCTGAAAAAAAAGAAGAGTAGCTTTCATACAGCAAAAACTCACTCTGTATGTATACCAAGGCGAACTGATTTGTGATAAAAAAAAAAAACAGCGAAAAAAAAACATGATAATGCATACCTGAAAGACTAGTCATTATGGCCAAATAACTTGGAAGCTTGTACCCACACAACTCAATGCTTTCAATCTAAACCCAGAGAAATGACCGTAGACATGGTCTATGGTCACCACAAGGTTACTTAATGTGCTGAATATTTCAATATGCTACACTCCTCCCCGATTCTGTTCCGTTTATGTTGCATTACGAAAACACGCCTATACTAATACATTGTAACCTTTATCGCAAAAAAAAAAAATAAAAAATAATGAAAATTTTAAGATGAAAAATTGTGATATTTTTCTTATTTCTGCTCAAAATATAGATTGTGGGTACTCGTTAGAACCGCCTCATTGAGGCGGTTCTAACGAGAAGCCACAATCTATATTTTAGAGCAAAATATAGATTGTGGGTACTCGTTAGAACTGCCTCATTGAGGCGGTTCTAACGAGTAGCCACAATCTATATTTTAGAGCAGAAATAAGAAAAATAAGGTTTACCCCTGCAAACCCCAGTTTTACTATATAAAAGTGGGGTTCGAGGGGGTCAAAATTATATAGGCGTGTTTTCGTGATGCACCCATGGGTTCTGAAGCAGAATGGAAAACAGTAGACCAGAAGCCAGTCGATCTGGATCTATACTGTTTTCCAAAAGGGATATACAGAAGAACTTCGATGGCTCGAAAACCGATGGCTCGTTTACCATGGATGTGTCGAACACATTCTTGAGCCCCTAGCAAAATCCTCTACATAAGAAATAGTGGGGGATAATTAAGGAGATTTTAGTCTTTTATCTTGCAAATGTATGCTGTGTGTACTTATTAGAATCGCCTCGATGAGGCGATTCTAATGAGTACACACAGCATACATTTTCATTATAGAACACCGGAAAGCTGTCTGAAAGTATCACGTTATGCCTCCTGACAGTAACCCTCAGTGGCTCGAACTACCCCTGTCTCGAACAGATTTTCGAGGTCCCAAAGGTGTTCGAGCCATTGAAGTTCGACTGTATCCAGATTCGGCATTGTAATGGTTAAAGACAGCTATTCCCTAAATGACTGATTGACCGTACTGGGGTTTAAACGGCATGTTAACTCTTGTATTGTCCCCATTGTCCGGAGAAAAGGAGAAAATAGATAGAAGAGGAGATCAAAGAGAGGATAGAAGGTGAAGAATTAACAACATTCCCCATGTACCCAAGCATGCTGCAAGGACAGCAGACCTTGCCCAATTGTAAGCTAGTATCAGTTGGGCGCTCCAATGTTGAAGGTACAGGACACCTTCGCTTCAACCACCCCACTAAATGACTGACTACACTAATTGCCCTCCATAAAATGCCAAGCTCAACCATTACTCCTACACTGCTCTACCAAAAATACCGTAAAAATCATAGAATTTTGGACATCTCGAGGACTTGCTGTAATTTTCCTAAATTTTTAACAACAAATTGTTTCAAGCTGTTTCAAGATCCAGCAAAGAGTCCAAAAATTGAAGATGGAATGTCAAACCAGTGTAGACCCAGATCAGACTGCTCCTTCAGGAGCAGTCTGATCTTGATCTGGGTCTGCACAGTTTGCTTAGGCCTGTCTGTCCCAATACTTAGGATCATTATGATAGGATGACTACAGGTATGCAACATGAACAAATGCCATTATGGGACAGGTAAAGTAAACGAAATCTACGAAGTTTTTGCTCTTTCACACCTAAATTTGTGGACTATGATGTTTGAATTTAAAGAAATGTTGTGTTTGGAGTTTAATGATATGTCAACCCTTGTGGAGCATTTCGTGGTGCCTGCCACAGAAAGGGAGGAAAGTGATAGAGAAAGACGAGGACAGGAAAGAATTCATGTCCCATATTTAAAACTTATCTGCCAAAGAGATGATCTTATATGAAATGATGTCATCCTAAACTGAAAAAAAAATATCGGCTCTAGTTATACTAGCAAATTAAAGGATTAACTCTCATCCTGCTGTTCACGACAACCCCTATATTTGGAAACAGTGTAGATCCAGATAAAGAAGCCATCTGATCAGGATCTACACTGTTTGACATTCAATTTATGAATTTGTGGGACTAAATTACATCAAGTAATCTGATTGGTTCAAAGTCAGAAATGGGTGTTGCTAAACTGAATATTTTCAGCAAGAGAAGGGTTAATATCAAAGCAGCTTTGCAAAATATTTTTTTTTGTTTCAGGAGTAATGTAAGCTTGATAGGCTGCAAGTTACATAGAAACTCAGCTTGCAATATTCGATAATCAGCTGTCCCAAACAAATGTCATTTCTTTTACCTCACCGAGCCCGAAATACTGACACAATAATAATGAACCAGAGTAACCAAATGAGATCATGCATTCTTTCAAATTAATGCCTTTGTCTTAATGTTAGCGTATATATCAGGGACCAGTTGTTCAAAACTAACAATGTCGTTAGTTAACATATTCTTAAAATTTTGATCATTTAATGTGGGAAATATCCTGCTATATTTGCTGAAAAAAAAAATGTGAGCAGCTTTTGCATCTGCAAAAGCTGCTCACATTTTCTTTTCAGCAAAAGTACCAAAATTTTAGATATTGTACTTGCTAGAATGACCACTAATAAGCTTCGTTAAGCTAACAAGGCTTTGAAAAACTGGCTCAAGATATTGAGGCAGAGCCAAGGATGAAGAAGAGATAATTTTCCTTATGCAGTAGAACTTCAATGGCTCAAACCCTGATGAGGAAATAAGAATTTTGTTTGTTTGTTTGTATTGGAGTTTAATTGCCCATTCAACACTATTTAGGTCATTTTTGAGCCGGTCAGTTTACCTGTCCACACTTTTTCTGGGCAGGCTTATACTTAAACGGTTAACCAGTACAGTGCACATTCTTTTGCCAGAAACTGACAACTGCCCTTCTTGAATCAGCAGAAGGGAGAGAATGACCGAAGGAAAGATTTCATGAGGAAATAAGAATGGAAATGGAGAAATAAAAGTACCATGTAGCAGGCCTTGCCCACCTGGACATCGCAATGCCAACAGATACAAGTATCAGACATTCTGACCTAACCCAAATTCTTCCCGATTTGGGACAAACAATTTTGATGAAAACATTAACTTGTAAGAACACAAAAGCTACTCTGGATGATCGATAATGATGATGAATGGAGAGATGAAAGAATTCTTCATAAGTAGAGCACTGCATCTTATCAAAGCTCAAGCTAAGCTATGGAGGATGAACAGTGATAATCGAGGGATATTTTTGGGTTATTTTTTTCAAAAACCCATGTTGTGGGTACTGGTTAGAATCGCCTCATTGGGATATATTTCTAGCAACAATAAACCCTTTTGATACCGGAAACCCCAAAGCATAACCTGACACCCCTAATGGGAAACAGTGCAAGCCCAGCGTCTGATCAGCGCCTTCACTGTTTGCAGAAAAATTCAGCCATCTTCCAAATCAATTTAGAAGAAAACAAAACCTGACACCCCTAAATGGCAAACAGTACAGGCCCAGATCAGAGGCCGCATTCCATTTGGTAGAAAATGGGTTAAGGGCAATTATCCTTCAACCATCTTATCTGGAGTTATAACCTTATGATAAAATAATGTTAAAAAAAAATCTGACTGGCTGGCATGCTTGCTTGCCCTTTGAAAAAAACACAAACAAAAATACAACAAAAAAAAAAAGAGGAAAAAAACAGGTTCAACTGTTGTTGACATTGACTTCAGGGTGTGGATAAAAAAAAGTTGTTTCAAAAAGTTCAACTGTTGCTGACTGTGAAAAAAAAAATTAGTTCAAATAACTGGTATAATTTCACACATTGGCCAGTAGTTGATGTGGCAAAATGAAGTTTAGTGAATATACAGGAAATTACAGCATACATGTATCTCATTTTTTTTCAAATACTTAAGAAATTTGAGAAGTAAAAATTTCCATCGCTCAACGATTATGGTGTTCTCTGAATTTAGAGTGTTATTGATCACTAGTGAAGCTGCGCATTTAGTAAAAATAAATTTCCAGTCGTACAGACAAGGCTAATTACAGGTTAAATAAAGGATTAGTTCTCTTGTTTCTTCTGATGAAAAAATCTTGTGGGCCCCGTCAAGCGATTTTGGTACTTATCGCCTATGCGAGCAGTGAAGGTTCAGGTGAGCCTGCACATTTGCGCAGTCTCGCCAGAACCTTAGCTGCTCGCTCATACAAGCAGTGAATCAAGAGGAACCTTCAGACAAAAAGCCATATCCCTGACCCTTTTAAATGGCTGGGCATGCGCAGTTAAAATTTGTCATGACGGAATGCTCGAATATACAAATTCGCTTGGCGGGGCTCTTGTGGTTACTTGCTTGCATTGTCTTATTGATAACATTCTAACAGTGGTGGGTAATTGTTAGAATCACCTCAGTGAGCCCATGTACACGGGACCCTTGCTATAATGATAGTACTTGTTTGCTAACAATTTGCCGCTACAGCGTATTTTCCGCTATCAAAGATCCTGATCAGGAATAGTACAATATGTAACCAAGGATTTTCTCCCTCAATTACTCCAAGAAACAACTGTTGTGGACATTTGTTACAATCGCCTCGTCGACGCGATTCTAACAAATATCCAAAATATTTGTTTCTTGGAGTATTAACCCTTATCTTGCTGTTCACGACAACCTCTATCTTTGCAAACAGTGTAGATCCAGATCAGATGGCTTCTGAAGAAGCCATCTGATCAGGATCTACACTGTTTGGTATTCAGTTTATGAATTTGTAGCAATAAATTACATCAAGTAATCTGATTGGTTGATAGACAGAAATGGGTGTGGCTTAAATGAATATTCAGCAAGATAAGGGTTAAATAGTTACATCTCCTTTAATCGTCTCATCTTGAGTTAAGGATTTGTTTCATTGAAACTGTCGTTATAACAAGATTTGTCGTTATATCGAATGTCGGTATCAAGAGGGTTGACTGTACTGATAACATACATGTATGTTTCATCAAGAAATGGGAAAAATTATTCCCAAGTTATCCCCTTTATGAGGAATAACACGAATAACTTCAGGACTTTTTCCCAGATTTCTCCCTTATAACATACATTGTGGGTGGCGATTCTAACAAGTACCCACAACATAAATTTCTCACAATGTATAAAGAAAATTGTTCCTTAAGTATTCTGATTACTCCTCATTTTCTAAAGCCCAGCATTGGACTACCTATACCCGTCTGTGTTCAGCACACTTTTTGAAAATCACCTTTTCTATAGCTTTTAAAGCACTCTTTCTATAGCTCACATGATAACGCACCAGCAAAACAACGATGTATTGTATTCTGGTCACAGTTGTTCAAACCATTGTTAGCTTAACCAACTCGTTAGTGGTCAAAATGTAGTAATTATGCTGAAAACATGTGACCAGCTTTTGCATCTGCAAAAGCTGCTCACATTTTTCTGCAAAATATTAGTATATCTGCCATATTTACTTGTCAAAGTTTTGACGATACATTAACTACCGACATTGTTATGTTAGTTTTGAACAAATGGACCCTGCTTGACATAAAGAAGTATCAGCACCAATACAGAAGACACCTGAAATATTTTGCCGCCATTTTTCCGAAGCAGACAACTTTTGTTGGCAAGAACTGGTTTTGTAAAAAGAATTGATAAAGACTGGAATAATATTTCTGAAGGGGAATGGGAACACCTGGCATATTTTTCCGCCATTTTTTCAAAGAAAGACAACTTTCTGGACTTCCTGTTCGCTTTTCTATAAGCCCTGTCCCACTGAAAAAGGGATCTACTCATAAAGGAAAGAGTTTGCTCCTCAGGAGCAAATTCTTTCCTTTAAGAGTTGACCCCTATTGACATGGGAGACCAAAATACTTTTGCAGGAGGTGCCTCCTCCGAAGGTGTATCCATTCCCCTTAAACCGCATAATGTTGGTACTTGTTAGAATTGCTTCTACGAGGCAATTCTAACAAGTACCCAATTCAAGTAACCACAACATATATTTCTTTCCTTTAAGGCAGGCCCAAATTTAGTACTGAAAACCACTTTCTTATCAAAAGTATTCTCCCTTCGAAAAAAGCATGTCAGCTTCTATGTTCAGGTGTTTATTTTCACCCGTGCTTAAATCAGCAATTTTAGTTTCCAGCTACTGACTGGCAGTGCCCTTCAATCCTGTTCCACGCCAACTAAATTGAGCAAGGCACTGCTGAGATTCCCCTCTCCACTATGTTCTGAGCGCATCAACGCGACACCAGCGCCGCTACAGTCCATCGCAGTGTGGCCAACTGGAGCATACAGTTAAGAACGAAGCACTGATGGTGTTAAAAACATAACCTGCTGTTTTGTGAAAATTCCTGCCTGCTGTGCTAAATCTGTCGGTGACATTACTGCTCCCACTCATTCAAAAACTGCTCTAGATGAGTACATGGATATTTTGGGATAATCTTTATTTCTCGAAAAAGATGTAGGTACTTATTAGAACCACCCAGACAAGGCGATTCTAACAAGTAATCACAACGTATGTTTTTAAGCAGAAATGAAGTTATCCCATGTTACCCTAGTAACTCCTCCTTAAAGTATCACTCATTCTAACAACATATGGTCAGGTCCACATGAAGGCCTATGTCTCACTTCTTGTGAAAGCATACCCTGCTGAATAAAATAATTAAGCCATACCCATTCTGACTATCAGCCAATCAAATAGCTTGATATAATGAATTGATTCACAAAAAGCATAGATCCAGATCAGACAGCTTCAAAACCAAGCTGACCTGAATCTGCACTGTTTGCAAAGACAGGTGTTGTCATGTTCAGAAGGATAAAGACAGGCGTTGTCATGTTCAGAAGGATAAAGACAGGCATGGTCCTGTTCAGCAGGATAAGACTTAAAATGGATCAAAAAAGGCTTCAAGAAAATGCTGGTTTCAGCAACAAGCCTTCAGATGGACCAGATCATATTCACTGTTAATAGATAAATCAAAACATTCAGGGTGAGAAATTTCAGCATTTTCAAGCACCAATAATGAGGCATACTTTGCTTTTTTTCTCCTCTCAATATTTTTGCAGTCATCATAAGGGAGTGGGATAGCTGTAGATAAGTAGGAGTTTGAGATTAATTTTTGGGATAATTTTTGCTTCTCCATAATGTATGTTGTGGGTACATATGGGGCCCGTCAAGCGATTTTGGTACTTATTGCCTATGCGAGCAGCGAAGGTTCAGGCGAGCCTGCGCATCCACGCAGTCTCGCCAGAACCTTCGCTGCTCGCTCATACAAGCAGTGAATCAAGAGGAACCTTCAGACAGAAAGCCGTATCCCTGGCCCCTCTGAATGGCTGGGCATGCGCAGTTAAAATTTGTCATGACGGAATGCTCGAAGACACAAATTCGCTTGGCGGGGCTCATATTACAATCACCTCACTGAGGCAATTCTATCATGCTTCAAACAAGAAATAAGGGAAATAATTATTTGGAGCTATGGGATGGATACACCGTCAAGGGATGTAACTGTATACTAAACTGATTTGCTGCACTTGTCAACAACGGCATTCTCTAAATCCTGTTGACAAGCAACTTTTCAGATAGGACAGTGTACAGAGAAACAAACTCGAGGTGACAAAAGTTTTATCCCTTGTAAAAATTTCTGTATACAGTTATATAAAAAATGATGTCTGTATCAGGAATATCACAGATCAGTCAAGTCTGCATCAATCTCTTTGGATTTGGCCTTTGAGATTATTTCACCTATATCAAGCTGAGTGCTACGAGGTGGGGCAAACCAACCTGAAATTCCGTTCTCTGCTGTTACACTCGCCCCCGACCCCGAGTTAAACAGACCCAAAGTAATGTTTCCTTATATATAAGAGATGGTGCTGTTATAGTAATTAATAACTGGGCCATGAGGCCAATCCATTTCTGCATATTAAACAATTTTCACCCCACCAAAATCTTTTGTTTTATCTATTCCTCCGCACTATATATGATGCTCACTCACGCAAACAGTAATGTCCATCACAGATTCACACAGCAGGATCGGAACATTTCTCATCCAGCTAACAAAACATTAAGAAAGATCACCATGGCATGTCCAGCGCGTTACCCGCGGACATGGGAAGTGGTCGAAACCACTCTAATACTATTTCCTGACATTCTCATGCAAGGAGACGTTGTTCAGTTCAAGTCCCGATCTTCAAGAAACTGGTACTGAAACGTAAAACCTTCCTTTTTCCTTTGGCCCCATTTTTCGTAGTCAAAATAGATATATGTGCCCTGAAAAATGCAAAACACTGGTATATTATCCATAGTTACGAATAATGTGGGTCTCTGGTTACAACTGAAGGATAATTTTTGTCAATTCTCGATAAAAAGCTATGTTGTGAAAATTCACTAGGACCGTTTATTTGGAGAAATATGGAAAATTATCCTTCTCTTATCATTAAACACCCACATAATTTGTTGCCATGAAATATTTATAATCAAAAGATCTTCTTTTAACCCATTGTATGCTAGTGGACTTTTCCATTGCTATATATTGGTCAAGCTCATTTTATTTTTTCATTTTTATTCTATTTTTGACGGAAAATTCTGTGAGCAAATAGTGTAGGTCCAGATCAGATCCCTTGTTCTGCGGCGTCTGACCTGGACCTGCACTGTTTGCCAAGGTACCCTTTTAGCGGTTTCCCGCATACAATAGGTTAAGGGAAAAATAGAAAAGACAGAGAACCGAGAAACTTGGAAGATTGAGAGAATAATAAGAACATGCCAACACTACCCAACCTCTGAATGTCAAACAGTATAGATCGTGATCAGATGGCTTCTTCAGAAACAGGTCTATAACCCATTTTATACCAAATTTCCATTTCACAGTTCAGGGGTGTTAGATGGCATTTTCTTTAAAATTCATTTGGATAACAGCTGAAACTTTTGCAAACAGTGTAGGCCCTGATCAGGCACCACTTTCTGCAGTGTCCGCTCTGGGCCTTCACTGTTTGCCAGTATACTGTTCTGCAGTTTCCAGCATAAAATATGTTAAAATATGTGCGGAGGCTTGTATATAATAAATAATTATTCACTTTTGGTTTAAAGTTTTTTATTTTGATTTTGATTTATGGTCTTTTCATGATTACTTCACTCATATCGATCTGATCATTAATCAGGTGAGCAAAAACACCAAGTACCAGAGAAAAACCACCAGAACTTCCATTGCAGAACTTGTCATGTGACCAGAGCGAGGATCGACCCTACAGCAGTGAAAGACCTAATGTATAAAGACATATTCACAAGATGATTATGAGGCCAAATATCATTTTTTAAAGATCACTGGCTATATACTTTGGCAATCTACCTGTTCATAATCTTCATTAATCGTCTTTGGTTCTTCATGCCGTTGAAACCACATCATGTATTTAGTATGGAACCGCCAAGACTGCTTCTTAAGTGCTTTTGCTGCCAGGTATTGAGCCTTAGTTCCCTGAAACATAGTACTGGATTTTAACCCTTAAGACACTGAGAAATACTACATCTGAAAATGTCGTCTGCTTATGTCGTCTGCTGATTTTTTTTTGCAAACTTTTTAAAAATATTTTTGCACACAGGCAAACAGTGTGGGCCCAGATCAGACTGCTCCTACAGGAGCAGTCTGATCTGGGTCCACACTGTTATCCAAAAATGACTTTCAAAGAAACAGGCAGACGACAAAGCAGACGACAATTGTCATGATTGACATTTTATGGGTTAAGACTATCATGACTGAGATATAATAGATTGGGTTGCATGATGCTTCCACGCAGGGCTGAAAACGATCGCACATGAAAACTGGTAAACCGCTTTGGTCTGAGCCTGTCCAGGCAAATGGGCGTGAGTCAGACCATCCATGCATATAAACCCTATAGATTTCATTGGGCAGCAGGGCTTGAAATGTCTTTTCATCTCAAATGTCGGGTTAAAGTCCCACAAAATAAGAAGCAATGTCTCCAAAATCACCTAAATAGTATTAACAACGACATTAAACCTCAATTCAAACGAATGTGACATTCGTGAGCTGTGAAAACTATTGGAAAACTGTCTTCAAAATAGTTATTTGGAGAAAGAAATTGTTGAACTCTAGTATAATTGAGCTGATCTATAAGAAAAGGGCCCTTATGCGACATAGGTACATTAACCCATTTTGTATCGGAAACCCCGAAACGGGCACCCTGACAAACAGTGTAGGCCTTGATCAGACACCGCAAATTGTGGTGTCTGATCAGGGCCTTCACTATTTTCATGAAAGTTCAGCTATTTTCCAAATAAATTTAAAAGATAATACAACCTGTCACCCCTAAATTTTGAAATGAACTCCTGCCATATATAAGGAGGGATATTCCATTTGGTACAAAAAGGGTTAACTTGTAAGAATAAGAAATAAACCACATCTTGTATAAATCTGCTTTTGTTATTTGGGCACAACAAAGGTAGTTTCAATCAACTGAGGCATCCTAGACAAACCTGACCTTTGGTATTTATAAAACGTCATTTAGTTTATTGCGTATCAACTTAAATGTCATAAGCTACAAGAACTTCAGACAATCAGTTGTTTTTTGGCTGTTTAACAACACGGCTTAACAGAGTCAGGCTTCCATCAATATACAATACCACTTTGTAACAATATTTTTGAGGTCCAAAGCAGACATCAAGTTAGTTAAATAACTGTGTCATAATATCCATACAAAAATGTAACTAGATATGTAGAAATTTTTTCCATCTACACCACAACTTCTTTATAACACTATTAATGGGGTCCAAAGTAGAAACCGTGTTGGTTAAACAACCGTGTTATATCCAAACAAAAATGTATAGATTATATAGAAAAATGACCATTTATGGTCATTTTTCTATATAATCTATACATTTTTGGGATCCATCCTGAAACCATGTTATATCCATAACCGTGTTATAACGAACCGTCTTATAATGAGGTTGTGGTGTAATCTCTACATTTATGGGCTCCAGTTTTAAACCGTGTTGTATTCAAAACCTTGTTATAACACACTGTTTTTAACCCTTTTTGTACCGGAAACCCCAAATGGGTAATTGGCCAGCAGTGCAGGCCCAGATCAGACGCCGCAGAACACAGCGTCTGATCTGGGCCTACACTGTTTGCAAAATGTTCAGCAAATTTTCCAAATAAATTTTGAAGAAAACACAACCTGACACCCCTAAATTTTGAAATCTCCTGCTATATATACCATAAAAATTCGGCTATAAGACGAGGATTTTTCCCTCCAAAATGAGCCCAAAAAAATGACCCCGTCTTATAGCCGAGTTCATGGACTGCAGGCTTTTTTCCGGCAATGTCCGGCGAAGACCAGAAATACGGAAAAAGCCGATCGGTGATTTTTGAATTGATATAAATCGCCGCCCACAAACCACCGCTAAGATTTTTCTGCACGCAATCGGTAAATGACGTCATCCTACGCCATTATCCCCACACATGTTTAATGTCATTGCATGTATCTCTTTCATAAAAAAAATGTTTGGAACCAGTAAAAAATATTTTCCCGATAGCTAAGCGGTTGTGAATAGAGGTGGATAGAAAATCAATGCTTTGCACAGCTCCCGAATTATCCCCAGAAGCTCCGTGTCAATAACCAACAACAGCGTTCGACTTTTCACGCCAACGTCTGCTATTTGGCCCCAAAACATAACCATTCATGAGATCGTAGAATAGTCTGATTTTATAATGCAAACATTTACCGTTAGATGTAGCTAATAGTCTGAGGAGCAATTAAATCATTTTCACATTGATTGTGGATTAAATATTATGACTGGAGGATAAACGCAAATTAGAGACATAACTTGACCATATTTTCACACCTTATCGACACGCACCGCAGGGTGGCAATTATACGACAGGGATTAACAATAGTGTCATACTTGAACCGTAATAAATACACAGACGGTTTGTCTTTGAATTGACAGCGATTTACTTACTGGTCTAGTTTTACCATATTTAAGGACGTGGAGCACTTTGGTGCAGTGGTAGCGCATCGGATTAGTGATCAAGAGGTTGCGGGTTCGAGCCTCACGCTGACCAAAGTGTTGTGCCCTTGAGCAAGGCACTTCATCCACATTGCTTAAAAAAAAAACAAAAAAAAAACAAAGTACTGGTTACCACCCAGGAAATCCTGCTCGTAATGCTCAGATGTGAGCGAGTAGCAGTAATAGGAGAGAAAAAAAAAAAAAAAAGGACTCAAAAAGACTGGCAGTTGTAGACAATTTTTTATTTTTTTTTTGCACTTGTGCCGACCGAGCGTCATAAGGTCAAAGTGCACCTGCTCGGCGTGATTTCGGTCTTGTCTCAGATGGCCGGGAAATAGATTTGTCAGCCCCTGTCGTCTATGAAATAGAAGTCTGTGTAGCCTAAGCAAGCAAGGCATGTACCGGGCTAACAGCGATACGATGTATCGGTCCGACGTTTGCCGCTATTTTGTGCGAGCTGGGGCGTTGGTTCTGAAACTGAATAGCTAGGTGTTGTGTTCCCCGATAAAAAAAATTGTTCAGTTACTTATAAAAAAGCTGCAACAAATATTTCTAAATTGTGTGGATGGAAATGAATTTCCCCCCTTTCCCAACGCTTAATAGACGTACCTATTCAGATTCAATAAGAGTTGTCTCTCTTTGTAACTCTTACAAACGAAGACACAGAATGTCAACAGACATAAACAAGCATCCAAACAAGCCATGTTAGGGGTAAGTAGAGGGGTTTTCTGACGAAAAAAGGCCGATTTCTCACATCTAAATGGCATCTGGCGGTAGCAGATAGGCCCCCGACAGACATGGCAAAAATTTGACCTGTCTTATAAAAGAGTATAAGCAAAATCCCACCTTAGAAAAACTGAAAAAGGGGTCCCCATCTTATAGCGGAATCGCCTTATAGCCGAATTTTTACGGTAAGGAGGAATATTCCATTTGGTACAAAAAGGGTTAACTTGTATGAATAAGAAATAAACCACATCTTGTGTAAATCTGCTTTTGTTATTTGGGAACAACAAAGGTTGTACAATTAACTGAGGCATCCTTGACAAACTTGACCTTTGGTATTTATAAAACGTCATTTAGTTTATTGCTTATCAACTTTAATGTCATAAGCTACAAGAACTTCAGATAAACCAGCTGTTTTGTCTGTTTACTATACAAATGCCTTTCAGTTCCTCAGAAGATTTTCAGTATTTTTATCCATTATAATGTATAGATTATGTAGAAAAATGACCATTTATGGTCATTTTTCGATATAATCTCTACATTTTTGGGACCGTTTTTGAAGTGCATTATATTCAAAACCTTGTTATAACCAACTGTGTTTAACCCTTATCTTGCTGTTCACGACAACCCCTATCTTTGCAAACAGTGTAGATCCAGATCAGATGGTGCCATCTGATCAGGATCTACACTGTTTGGCATTCAATTTATGAATTTGTAGGAATAAATTACATCAAGTAATTTGATTGGTTGATAGACAGAAATGGGCATGGCTAAACTGAGTATTCAGCAAGAGAAGGGTTAATAGAAAGAGCATACTGTGTATTGTTGAATATACGGTTGCAAACCTTATAATATTTTGATATCAAGTTTATCAGGCAAGGCATCGAGAATGCTTGTAGAATCGCGAGGCTTGCCGAGCAATTCTACATGTGTTCTTGAAGCTGAGCCTGAAAAAACTTGATATCAAAGGACACATATCTGGTATTCTATTTATCAGTTTCACACTTAAATAAGCAATCTAGATCGGTTATCAATGATCCTCGGTGCACCCCAACATTCCGGCAGTTGATATATTTAGTATCAGCTGACCATACTTTTTCCAATGACATTTTTTCAAGTAATTTTTCCATTGTTTTCCAGTTATAATAACATCTTTGCCATTTTTAGTAGTCTGGTTCATTCATAAAAGTGCTTTATCACATTGACCTGATAAAGCTAACTTGTCTTGAGATAGCATATCTTTATCAGGTCAATGTGCTACAATGTAATTAATATAGGGGGTAACTGATAATATCCAATCCAATGTCATGCTACATTTGCAAATGCAACAAAATAATAATATCTACTCATTGTATCTGGCAGTTCTTACCTCCATATAATAGAAGATAAAAAATAATGTTTCTGTTGATAATCGTTGAAAGAACTCGACTGAGTCTGCATGTGGCGGCAGTAACTGAGGGTAATATGGGGGTGTGATACAAGGATTCCGTGGTAAATAGTGCCTGCAAGAAAATTCACAAAAATTAACTCTGAATTCACATTTTAAGACTGTTTATTTTACAAGATAACAAAAATATGTTTCCAGCAAAGAGTATGGGAAATGTTTTGGATCAATTTTTCCATAAAGACATAATTATGCTGCAGGTACTTCTTTGAACGGCCTCAATGGAGTTATTCTAATGGATTTTGTCTGCAGTATGAAAGCTAAATTTCAATTTTTTTTTGTTTGTTTGATTTGAGGTTTAACGTCCCCGTCAACACTGTAAAGGTCATTTTGGAGACGTTGCTTCCAATTTTGTGGGACTTTTACCCGACATTGAGATGAAATTACATCTCAAGCCCTGTCACCCAATGAAACCAATAGGGTTTATTAGCATGGATGGTCTGCCTTGCACCACGGTTCCTGGACTGGCTTAGATCCTCTAAGCGGTTTACCAGTACTAGTGTGCAGGCCGGATTCAGCTCTGCATGGAAGCATCATGCAGCCCATATATTTCTTCAAGCCCCTTTGGGCGTCAATTTCAAGTAAGGTCCAGTCAACATAATTTAGATCATACTGAGCCAGCCAGTTTAGCTAACCACACTTTTCCTAGACAGGCTTATACCTCAGAGGTAAATCGAGAATAAGCACTACACTATATTATGTGGGTACTTGTTACAATTGCCACAATGAGGTGATTAGAAACACACCTTTTACAAAGAAAGAGTATCTCTAAATAATCCCAATCATTCACCTGCTGCATAAAACCATATAGAAGCAGACGAAAATCTTATTTTCTAAATATTTTTCACAGTAAGTAAAGCCTGAAATTACATGTGAATTACCTTCTTGGCAGATGATTCACAAGTAATATCAAGCCTTACTTTCACTGAAAAATAAGAAGAAAAAAGAACTTCAAAAAGCCGTCTGCTTGTTATGAGTTTAGAATATGAAGTACAGATTTTACCCTACCGTAATCTTTCTGAGTCTGATGGATGTGGCAAGTGATGAAACCCTGCTTCTTCCATCGTTAACTGATACAAATGTTCCCTGCTGAGGGGTACCGGCCCTAGGGGTGCCACAGCTAACAACCTATTTAAATGTATTGTCGTAGTCTGGGGCTGTTGTTGGGGTTGTTGTTGTTGTTGCTGTAGCAACTGAGGATCCTGGGAAGGCGTACTAGTCTGAGGTGAGTTTTGTGAACCTGAACTGTTGAATGGCACTGAAGTATAAAGGCATCAAAACACTGAAAGCACTGAGCCCGAGGTTATAAACAGAGACTACCAGGTTTACGTCATTTTATATCCAGTTTATCAGGCAAGGCTTTGAGAATGCTTGTAGAATCGCGAGGCTTGCCAAGCGATTCTATATACGTTCTCGAAGCCGAGCCTGATAAACTGGATATCAAATGACACGAATCTGGTATTCTATTTATCAGATAATTCCCTTGTACATTCCTACAGTTTTGCCATTTTTTTCCAGTAGTCCAGTTAATAGAAGTGCAATATCACATTGACCTGATAAAGCTCACTTGTCCTGAGATAGCATATCTTTATCACATCAGTATGCTACAATGCAATTAATATAGGGGATAACTGATGAAACATTTTTTCATGCTCCACTAACTTGAGCATGAAATTTATCCTGCTCATAAATTTTAACATGCCAACAATTGTTGGCATTTTAAAATTTGTGAGCAGGACAACATTCTCTGCCAACTGAGAAAGGAAAATCACCCAACTTATTTGTATTTCGTTTTTTATGAGCACTACAAATTTCATGCTCAGTTGAGTTGAGCACGAAAAAAGTTTTATAAACTCAAGGCCTTGTGGGTTGACCTCTGAGCTGGGAAAATGGTCTTGAAAAGATAATAAGGCCATTTTGTTTGACCCTTCATTCTGGTATTTTATGCAAACAGTGTAAACCATGATTAGATGCCACAGAATGTGGTGTCTGATTTGAGTCTACAAAATCATGCAGCTATAAATAACCATTATCAGATTTCATCGAGTCAGTGATGGTCAAGTGGATATCAGCAACGTAAACCAACTGTACTTAGTCACTTTTGGTGCTAAATAAAACAATCAACCCCAAAAGTACCCAGTAGAAGGACATTTATAGTTGCACTTTTTTTGGTATGCTGGATGCCAGGTTTATAAGAGTCTGATATGGGGTTCTGTTGTAGATGGGCGTTTCCAACCCAAGGGATGTCCGAGCTGAGCGGAACCGAGGCTATGCCGAGGTTCCACTCAGCACGGTCATTCCGAGGGTTGAATTTTTGTTTGATTTGAGGTTTAACGTCCCCATCAACACTGTATAGGTCATTTTGGAGATGTTGCTTCCAACTTTGTGGGACTTTTACCCGACATTGAGATGAAATGACATCTCAATCCCTGCCGCCCAATGAAACCAATAGGGTTTATAAGCTTGTATTCAGTGTCCTTTAACAATAAACGAGTCAAATAAATATCATTCTTATTGATTTTTTTATTTCATTTTTTGCCGATAAGTTTTGACAGCTCGCACATGTATATTGTTTGCAAAATAAAAGGAGTGCGGAAGTAGTTCCGGCAGTTGAATACAATGTCAGTTGCCTGGGTCGGACCACCATGGTCAGAACATAAATTTCTATCCCAGGGTAAAATCACGGATTTCCTTGTCTGGTGTGCAAGAAGGCCTTTCTACATCCCCTAAACAACTATAAGGGGCAGCTGGCCACAGGTTAATAGCTTTTTCAGTCAGAGAGAAAAATGGAAAATTTTTCTATATTTTCACCTGCCAAGCATGTCCTTGTGTATAGCAACTATTGAAGCTGCGGTATAATTCAAATCTGCTAAATCACTGCAACAGTTGGATGCTCAGTGAAGCTATTCCATGGAGCAATAAACGTCTGCTATCCCACTGTATACTAGTGGACTCTCCCGTTGCTATATGTTTGACAAGTCCATTTGTTTGTTTGTTTGTTTGATTTGAGGTTTAACGTCCCCGTCAACACTGTAAAGGGCATTTTGGAGACGTCACTTCCGATTTTGTGGGACTTTTACCCGACATTGAGATGATATGACATCTCAAGCCCTGTCGCCCATAAAACCAATAGGGTTTATTAGCATGGACAGTCCGCCTCGCACCGCAGTTCCTGGAAGGCTTAGATCCTCTAAGCGGTTTACCAGTACTAGTGTGCGGGCCGGATTCAGCTCTGCGTGGAAGCATAATGCAGCCCATATATTTCTTCAAGCCCCTATGGGCGGGGGCTATTGACAAGTCCATTTATCATACAAGCTGTGGTAGGCCTATTTTTTCGTTTTTATTCTATTTTTTGAACGGAAAATTCTGTTAGCAAATAGTGCAGGCCCTGATCAGACGCCGCATTCTGCAGGGTCTGATCTGGGCCTGCACTGTTTGCCAAGGTAACCTTTAAGGAGTTTCCTGCATGCAATGGCTATTCAAGCAAACATTGCACTGTCTTTTGTTGTTTTTTATTGTTTTTTTTCATAATCTTGCTTATTTTGGCAACCAAACTAGAAGAAAATGGCCTCTTACCTTTAGTGTTCGAGGAAGGTGAGTGAGATGATGGGGGTATCTGGTTTTCTAATCGGGCTTTCTCCACAGCCTGCTGTGCTATAGACTTGAGAGAAGACATCGAATCTGACAATGAACCCTGAAATGGTTCAGAAGTTACAGTAGAAACTCGACACTGCAGAGTGCAAAGGACTGAGAATTAAAGAATTACCAAGCCTTAACCCTTTTTGTACCACATGAAATCTTCCTCCTTATATATAGGAGGAGTCCATTTCAAAATCTGGGGGTGTCAGGTTGTGGTATCTTCAAAATTAATTTGGAAAATGGCTTAACTTCCTGCAAATAGTGTAGGCCCTGATGAGACGCTGCGTTCTGAGGCGTCTCATCTAGGCCTGCACTGTTTGCCAAGGTACCTCTTTTGGGGTTTCCGGTACTAAATGGGTTAATTGTGTATAGTAAATCAACACCAACAAGAAATAATGTTTATCGTGTATTAACATCGTTTCCCCATCATGGCTTCTTCAGGATGTTATAAACAATAGACACAGATGACATCGCGCACGAAAATTTAACTTTATACGGTGCGCCACGCCAGCTACGTTACCCAAAAATTAGCAGCTATGTACGATAAGTAATCCGGTGAATTCATACAACATGCGGCATGCAAAGACCAAGATTAGGGTCTGGGTTGCCTCCCCACCAACACACCCACACACATGCTCAACTCACCCGAGCACAAAATCTGTCCTGCTCATAAACCTAAAGATTACTGGCATTTTAAAATTCATGAGCATGACAAATAACAGTCTGGGCTGATCTGAGCAGGAAAGCCGCTTCTTTCATATGTATTTCAATATTTATGAGCATCACAAATTTCATGCTCATCAGACCCGAATATGAAACAAGATGTGTTTGTGAAACACGAATATGTCCCCGGGCATGGTCATTTTTTCTTCAAAGTTGGTCACAGGTCAAGATCAAGGTCACAGGTCAAGATTTTTTGTTTGAGTAGGGAGACATTGTCACAAGGACCTACATGCTCAATATAAAGGTTTGCACTCAAATGGTTAAAAAGTTATGACCAATAATAATTTTATCTTTAAAATGGGTCAAGGTCACAGGTCAAAATTTTTTGTGTGGGTGTGCAGTCCTTGTCACAAGGAACCTACTTGCAAAATATGAAGGCTCCATCTCAAACAGTTCAAAAGTTATGGCCAATGTTATTTATTTTCTTTTAAGGTCAAAGGTCAAGGTCATGGTCACAGGTCAAATTTTTTGTATGGACATGAAGCCCTCATCACAATGAACCTACATGCAAACTATGAAGGCTCTATCTCCAATGGTTCAAAAGTTATGACCATTTTTTTTTCTCACTTAAAAGTAGATTACAGGTCAAGGTCAATTGTTTTTGTGTAAGTGGGATGTTCTTGTAACACAGAACCCACATGCCAAATATGAAGGCTCTTATCTCAGACAGTTGAGTAGTTATTTTTTTTTCTTTAAAGAAGGTCATGGGTCAAGGTCAAGGTCACAGGTCAATTTTTTTTGTATGTTTGGAAAGCCCTTGTCACAAGGAACCTACATGCCAAATTTGAAGGCTCTATCTCAAACAATTCAAAAGTTATGACAAACATTAAAGTTGTCCGCGTACAAACCAACAAACAAACAGACAGGGCAAAAACAATATGTCCCCACTATCGCTACCGGGGATATAAAAAGTTCTATAACCCCAGGACCAGGCCGCACGGATCAGCCAGCGTATCTGCCCAGCCTGATAAAAGTCCCCAACGGCCGCATAAAAGTTAACTAGGTTCCCAGCCACACAGAGCGCACAGTGATTAGGGCTGGCTAATCGGAGCTGAAAAGATAATCGATTATCAGTCCTGTCATTGCAATCGATAATAGATTAGTAATCGCTAAGATTTTTGTCATAATTTTACCTGTCTGGCTTTCTGTCTGAGCATGACTCTTACCATATGTTGCACTTTACCATATGTATATTTGAACAGACAGGCCTGAGCAAACAGTGTAGACCCAGATGAGACGCCGCATAATGCGGTGTCTCATCAGGGTCTGCACTGTTTGCCACTCATCCAGCTATTTTAGGCATAACTTTGGGTAGAAAATTGAACCTATCAAGTAATCGATTAGAAGCAAATCAGAAATGATAATCATTTTTGTGGAATTTATCAATTGATTAATCGATTATATGATTAATCGTGACAGCCTTAACAGCGATAAACCCAGATCAGACAGCACAAATGTGCAGTCTGATCAAAGTCAAAGCCAGGCGCACATGTAAATGTAACGAATTCTGGAAAACTATCACCAGCCTGGGCACTGCTACCTTCGTAGAGGCAATAACAATAGCCAGCTCTAGCATTTGGTATGACTGGGACTTCAAGATCACAATAAACATTTTGAATTATTGTATTCGCCATACTTAACGAACATACTGCAACAAGCGGACACCAATACTTTGTCAAGAAGTCCAGAGGCCAGTTGTTCAAAACTAATGACGTCATTAGTTAGCGTATCATTAAAACTTTGATTATTTAATATGGCAAATATGCAAATATTTTTGCTGAAAAATATGTGAGCAGCTTTTGCAAATGCAAAAGCTGCTCACATTTTTTCAGCAAAAATACCAGAGTATTAGAAAATAGTTAACAATAGTTAACAATCTGGCCACTAACGAGCTCGTTGAGCTCATCGAGCTAACGTTGCTTTGAACAACTGGGCCCTGTACTATAAATAGTGAAACACACATAACAATGCGGCCCCCCCACCCAGGGGCTTGAAGAAATAGATGGGCTCCATGATGCTTCCACGCAGAGCTGAAATTCAACCGCACATGGGTTCTGGTAAACCGCTTAAGAGGATCTTAGCCTGCTCCGGCAAAGCCATGCGAGATGGACCGTCCATGCATATAAACCCTATTGGTTTCAATGGGCAACAGGGCTTGAGATGTCATTTCATCTCAATGTCGGGTAAAGTCCCACAATATGACCTTTACTACAGTGTTGATGGGGACGTTAAACCTCAAATCAAAGGAACAAACAAACAAACACATAACAATGTTTTGGAACATGTGCAAACAAGGAAGACTGATATTAACCCTTGTCCTGCTAATCCCGGATATGCCTTATCTTTGAAACAATGTAGATCCAGATCAGATGGCTTCTGACGAAGCCATCTGATCAGGATCTACATCGTTTGCCATTCAGATTATGAATTTGTTGCAATAATTTGCTACAGGTAATCTGATTGGTTGATAATCGGTAGTGGGTGTGGCATATATAAATATTCAGCAGGACAAGGGTTAACATGGATACACAGAAGACTTCATGCCACATAGCTCCAGATAAGGTGCTTTTTCAATCTGAAAAGTACTGGGCCCAGTTGTTCAAAGCACCATTAGCTTAACGAGCTTGTTAGTGGTCAAATTGTTAACTCTAATAGCAAGTTCAATATCTAACATTTTGGTATTTTTGTTGACAAAATGTGAGCAGCTTTTGCGATATTTTCCTAATTTCTGCATGAAAACGTATGTTGTGGGTACTCATTAGAAGGGGCTCAGGAATGCGCTTCTAAAGAGTAGCCACAACATGTTTTTATGCAGAAATAAGTAAAATATGCCCTCTTATCTTGGGCTATGGTGAAACTCCTGCCTAGGTAGCTTGGTTGATAAAAAGCTAAAAGGTTGCCTTCGGAAACAAAGAACACAAAAAAGAATGAAAATGGGAGACTCAGTTTTATTAAGTCTCTTCATATACAGCAATGTAGTTTGCAAGGCTGCATACGCCCCCTAGCACCGGCTTGAGCGGTATTTGATTTTCAATGTAACCAGGATGGGCTCAATGATCCCAAAGGAAAAGAAAATATAATCTGCACGTCGCCGTCAACACAGGAGGTTGTGGGTTCGATACCTGCCAGCAGGGCAACATTCTTTCTTGGACATTGATAATGTGATCTTTTCTTTGCTCTGTCTCTGCCTTCCACTGATTCAAGTTTCTGGCAAAGAATGTGCTCGCTTATGTATAAAGCTGCCCAGGAAAAGTGTGATTTGGTAAACTGACCGCCTCAATATGATCAAAACAGTGTTGACTGGGCCATAAATCAAACAAACAAAATTCATGGTGAAGTTTTGGGTCCATATAGCACACAACAAAGATTATTACACACTGATCTGTTAGTTTAACCCTTATCTTGCTGAATATTCATTTAAGCCACACCCCATTTCTGTCTATCAACCAATCAAATTGCTTGATGTAATTTATTGCTACAAATTCATAAACTGAATGCCAAACAGTGTAGATCCTGATCAGATGGCTTCTTCAGAAGCCATCTGATCTGGATCTACACTGTTTCCAAAGATAGGGGTTGTCGTGAATAGCAAGATAAGGGTTAAGTGCAATAGACTCTTAGTTTAAACCCTGACGAAGGTCTACCATCGGAAAATGCTCTTCAAAGTCAATGCAGAATATAGCAATCTCAAGCAGTGTTCAATCCAGGATTTGGGGTTTGGGGGCCCTCTGGGCCCACAGGCCTTGGAAAAGGGGGCCATTTGGAAATTTAGGGGGCCCTTAAATCATACTATATAAAGTTCCCTGATTTATCTTAATGTTTTAGCTGCATGATAAAAATGGACAGATAACAAGTCAAACAGCACAGACAAAATCTATTTAGTTTATCTATCCATCTTGTTATACTGAGTTGGTCAATTTGCTCATTACCTCATTTAACAAGTACAAAAACAATTTGGATAAAGTGTCTTGCTCAAGTGCTAAATGCAGGTTTTATCTAGAATGAATGCCATTAAAAATATTTCTGGAAGAGAAGAACTCTATAATAAATAGCGCCGCCTCGGTATATTGCGGTATTTCGGTCCGGTATTTAGCGTAAGCCGCACGGCGCACACCAATTTGGCGTAAGCTGTCCGGCGCACACAAGTATACCGAACATGGCTGCATCCCCGGTAAACAAAACGTCGATTTGGGTTTATAAAAATAAGAATTGTTACTAGTTGAACAGATGAAACAAAATGTTTTTCTAAGTTATTTTAATCAGGCAACATGCGGTTTTTGATCAACGCAACAGGCAGCCGAAAAACCGCGAAAATCGCAAAAATAAACTCCAGAAGAAACAGTCTCTAAATTCTACAGTTGCGCCCGAGGGGCCCATTGAATGATCTCTAGTGCGCCCCTCATGTAAAAAACGGGCCCAGGGCGCAATGGCGCAGCCTAGATTGAACACTGCTCAAGGTGAAGATTTTACCCACTCAGCCAAAGGCAGCTTTCTCAAATACTTCTGTTGTAAAAATGTCCAAATTATCAAAGGACATCATTGTCTAATCAACATACCAAATAAGAAACATAACAAATATGGTGGGTATTTTAATAGCAATAGCTGAATGATGATTTTCCTTAATTCTCCATATAAACCTCCATATCAATGAAGCAGTTCAACCATAGCAACAGATAAGGTGCATCTTATTTCTGCATATAAACCTATGTTGTGGGTATTCATTAGAACCGCCTCATTGAGGCTGTTCTAATGAATACCCACAACATAGGTTTTTATGGAGAATTGACAAAAACTATCCTTCAATTATCATAAAATGCCAACCTTATCCGTTGCTATGCCCACACCAATCACCAACTATCCTCCTCATCTGTCTCTATGAAGACCAACCTGATGAAATGGTCCCCATACACTGGCTGGTGGGTATTTAATGTAACTGAAGGATGATTTTCCTTATTTCTCCATATAAACCTCTGTTTATTTGATGATAAATGAAGGATAATTTTCCTTATTTCTCCATATAAACCTCTGTTTATTTGATGATAAATGAAGGATGATTTTCCTTATTTCTCCATATAAACCTCTGTTTATTTGATGATAAATGAAGGATAATTTTCCTTATTTCTCCAATAAACCTCTGTTTATTTGATGATAACGGAACAATAATTTAAACCTCTGCTTATTTGAAAACTGAAAGATAATTTTTCTTATTTCTCCATATAAACCTCTGTTTATTTGATGCTCTGTTTATTTAATGATAACTGAAGGATGATTTTCCTTATTTATCCATATAAACCTCTGTTTATTTGATAACTGAAAGATAATTTTTCTTATTTCTCCATATAAACCTCTGTTTATTTGATGCTCTGTTTATTTCATGATAACTGGAGGACGATTTGCCTTATTTCTCCATATAAACCTCTGTTTATTTCATGATAACTGAAGGATAATTTGCCTTATTTCTCCATATAAATCTGTTTCCTTGATGAGAAGTGAAGGATAATTTCTTTATTTCTACATATAAACCTGTGTTTATTTGATGATAACTGAAAGATAATTTGCCTTGTTTCTCCATATAAACCTTTGTTTTCTTTGATGATAAGGAAAGATAATTTCTTTATTTCTCTATATAAACCTGTTTCTTTGATGATAAATGAAGAATAATTTCTTTATTTATCCATATAAACCTGTGTTTATTTCATGATAGCTGAAGGATAATTTGCCTTATTTCTCCATATAAACCACTGTTTCTTTGATGGTAAGTAAAGGATAATTTCTTTATTCCTCCATATAAACCTGTGTTTATTGATGATAACTGAAAGATAATTTGCCTTATTTCTCCATATAAACCTCAGTTTCTTTGATGGTAAGTGAACAATAATTTCTTTTATTTCTCCATATAAACCTCAGTTTCTTTGATAATTGAAGGATAATTTCCTTTTTTCTCCATATATAAACCTGTGTTTATTTGATGATAAGTGAAGGATAATTTATTTCTCCAAATAAACATGTGTTTATTTGATGATAACTGAAAGATAATTTGCCTTATTTCTCCATATAAACCTCAGTTTCTTTAATGATAAGTGAAGGATAATTTCTTTATTTCTCCATATAAACCTGTGTGTATTTGATGATAACTAAAGGATAATTTCCTTATTTCTCCATATAAACCCATGTTGTGGGTAATCATTTGAACCACCTCAATGAGGTGATTCAAATGGCTACCCACAATGTATGTAGTTATGGAGAATTGACAAAAATTATCCTTTGATTATATCCAAATACATTCCTCATCTGTCTCTATGAAGACCAACCTGATGAAATGATCCCCCTTCACTGGTTGGTGGGTATTCGTTAACTGAAGGATAATTTTCATTATTTCTGCATATAAATCTATGTTGTGGGTACTCATTTGGGTACTCGATTCGAGGCGGTTCAAATGAATACCCACAACATATGTATTGATGGAGAATTGACCAAAATTATCCTTGGATTATCACCAAATACATTCCTCAGCTGTTTCTATGAAGACTAACCTGATGAAATGGTCCCTGTATACTGGTCGGTGGGTATTTCATGATAACTAAAGGATAATTTTCCTTATTTCTTCATATTTATGGAAAATTGACCAAAAATTATCCTTTGATAATCACCATTTCTTCATATTTATGGAAAATTGACCAAAATTATCCTTTGATAATCACCATTTCTTCATATTTATGGAAAATTGACCAAAATTATCCTTTGATAATCACCATTTCTTCATATTTATGGAAAATTGACCAAAATTATCCTTTGATAATCACCATTTCTTCATATTTATGGAAAATTGACCAAAACCAGTGCTTCAGCTGAAGTGCACGACCCGCCGAATGCTTTTACCTTTATGATTGTTACCATATATGGGTATGGCGGCCATTTTGGTCATGTGACCTGGACCTAAAACGGTTCCCCCAATAAATGCGCCTTATCGTAAGGAGCAAAAATATATCTTATACTTCAGTACTGTATTCTCAATCGTTTGCAGGATAAAATGCATTCTCACATTTTCCAATACAAAAGCATATGCGTCAAAGTTTGACCTAGGCACAAAGAAGGTCAAGGTCAACCCAGGGTCACCATTTTAGTAATTTATGATGGGCCTACGTCCCAGATGCCATTTATCAAGTTTCGTGGAAATCCGCCCAGTGGTTCTGGAGAAGACTATTTTTTAAGGGTTTGTACCATATGTGGCTTGGCGGCCATTTCAGTCATGTGACCTGGACCCCATGAGCAAATTTTGGTTTCCCCTTCCCATAGAAGCTCCATATGAAATTTGACTTCAATCGGCCCAACGGTTTCCGAGGAGAAGCAGTTCTAAAATTTTCACAATTTTCGCCTCGGCGAGGCTATACTAAATGGAATGTAATATTTCGCAAGTTCATTGGTTAGATCTCATTGATATCTATCAGTATGCCAAAAATTGTTTAAATATTTCAAGCGGTTAAGTCACTATCACCAATTTCCACAAACGGGTTACGGACGGACAGACAGACAGACAATATATGGCTTGGCGGCCATTTTGGTCATGTAACCTGGTCCCCATGAGCAAATTTTGGTTTCTCCCATCCCATAGAGGCTCCATATGAAATATGACTTCAATCGGCCCAACGGTTTCCGAGGAGAAGCAGTTCGAAAATTTTCACGTTTTTCGCCTCGGCGATTTTTCGCCTCTGTGAGGCTATACTAAATGAAATGTAATATTTTCGCAAGTTCATTGGTTAGATCTCATTGATATCTCTCAGTATGCCAATAATTAAATATTCCAAGCGGTTAAGTCACTATCTCCAATTTTCACAAACGGGTTACGGACTGACACACAGACAGACCACATATGGCTTGGCGGCCAGTTTGGTCATGTGACCTAGACCCCATTGAACAATTTTTGGTTAGCCCCATCCCATAGAGGCTCCATATGAAATTTGACTTCAATCGGCCCAACGGTTTCCGAGGAGAAGCAGTTCGAAAATTTTCATATTTTTCGCCTCGGCGAGGCTATACTAAATGGAATGTAATATTTCGCAAGTTCATTGGTAAGATCTTATTGATATCTATCAGTATGCCAAAAATTGTTTAAATATTCCAAGCGGTTAAGTCACTATCTCCAATTTTCACAAACGGGTTACGGACGGACACACAGACAGACCACATATGGCTTGGCGGCCAGTTTGGTCATGTGACCTGGACCCCATTGAACAATTTTTGGTTAGCCCCATCCCATAGAGGCTCCATATGAAATTTGACTTCAATCGGCCCAACGGTTTCCGAGGAGAAGCAGTTTGAAAATTTTCATATTTTTCGCCTCGGCGAGGCTATACTAAATGGAATGTAATATTTCGCAAGTTCATTGGTTAGATCTTATTGATATCTATCAGTATGCCAAAAATTGTTTAAATATTCCAAGCGGTTAAGTCACTATCTCCAATTTTCACAAACGGGTTACGGACGGACACACAGACAGACCATATATGGCTTTGCGGCAATTTTTGGTTTCCCCCATCCCATAGAGGCTCCATATGAAATTTGACTTCAATCGGCGCAACGGTTTCCGAGGAGAAGCAGTTCGAAAATTTTCACATTTTTCGCCTCGGCGAGGCTATACTAAATGGAATGTAATATTTCGCAAGTTCATTGGTTAGATCTCATTGATATCTATCAGTATGCCAAAAATTGTTTAAATATTCCAAGCGGTTAAGTCACTATCACCAATTTTCACAAACGGGTTACGGACGGACAGACAGACTGACAGAATGACCGATTGACCAAATGACAGAATGACACGGTGATTTTAGGGCACTTAGAAAATCAACCGACTTCAGTCTGTCGCTTTTTCTGCGGGTCGTGCAATTATCCTTTGATAATCGCCAAATACATTCCTCATCTGTTTCTATGGAGACCAACCTGATGAAATGATCCCCCTTCACTGGTTGGTGGGTATCTGATGATAACTGATAGGTAATTTTCCTTATTTCTACATATGAACCTATGTTGTGGGTACTCATTTGAACCTCTCAACGTTGCGGTTCAAACTAATACCCACATATGTATTTATGGAGAAGTGATAAAAAATTATCCTTTGATAATCACCAAATGAGCCCCGCCAAGCGAATTTGTGTCTTCGACCATTCCGTCATGACATATTTTAACTGCGCATGCCCAGCCATTCAGAGGGGCCAGGGATATGGCTTTCTGTCTGAAGGTTCCTCTTGATTCACTGCTTGTATGAGCGAGCAGCGAAGGTTCTGGCGAGATTGCACGGATGCGCAGGCTCGCCTGAACCTTCGCTGCTCGCATAGGCGGTAAGTACCAAAATCGCTTGACGGGGCCCAAATAATCATCTGTTTCTATGAAGACCAGCCTGATGAAATGATCCCCCTTCACTGGTTGGTGGGTATTTGTTGATAAATGAAGGCTAATGTTCCTTATTTCTACATAATAAACCTATGGTGTGGGTGAGGTGGTTCAAATGGATACCCACAACATAGGTATTTATGGAGAATTGACAAAAATTATCCTTTACTATTATCACCAAATACATTCCTTGTCTGTTTCTATGAACACCAACCTGATGAAAGAGTTGGTGGTTATTTGTTGATAACTGAAAGAAAATTTTCCTTAGTTCTACATATAAACCAATAATGTTGGTACTCAATGGACCACCTCGATGAGGCGGTTCAAATGGATACCCACAACATAGGTATTTATGGAGAACTGACCAAACTTTAAGGCTGACACGATGAATCGTATAATCGATTAATCGATCGATAAATTCAACAAAAATGATTATCATTTCTGATTTGCTTTTAATCGATTACTTGATAGGTACAATTTACTACCCAAAGTTATGCCTAAAATAGCTGGATGAGTGGCAAACAGTGCAGACCCTGATGAGACGCCACATTCTGCGGCATCTCATCTGGGTCTACACTGTTTGCTCAGTCCTGTCTGTTCAAATCTACATATGGTAAAGTGCAACATATGGTAAGAAAGAAGAAAGCCAGACAGGTAAAATTATGACAAAAACCTTAGCGATTACTAATCGATTATCAATTGCAATGACAGGACTGATAATCGATTATCTTTTCAGCACTGATTAGCCAGCCCTACCAAACTTATCCTTGGATTATCACCGAATACCCACCTTCTATCTTTTTCTGATACCCACAACATAGGTACAGTAAAAAACCGCTATTAAGACCACATTAAATTAGGACTAATTCTGCTATTAAAAGCTTATTTTGAAGGGTACACTTAATTTTTCTTTGTGTTTTCTGCCTACAATGTTCTCTGGTCAGGGACCACCTTTGGGACTGTTCAAAAGTGGTCTTTAAGACCACTTTTGAACAGTCCCAAAGGTGGTCTTAATATAGGAATTTTACTGTATATATGGAGAACTGACCAAAACTATCCGTGGATTATCACCCACCTTCTATCTATTTCTATGTAAAGCCTACCTGATGAAATGATCCCACTGCACTGGTCGGGCCATTCATAACCATTGGTAATGTTACTACATCTCCTTTACTGTTGCTGCTATCACCGTTACTGTTCACGACCATGTTCGCCTGAGACGACGTCGTTGACGACACTGATAATGACGTTATTACACTACTGTTGTTTGTTGCACTTGCGGCTGAGGATGCACTAGATTCCGTTACACTGGTGTGATTGTTCATTAACAAGCTGTTAATTAAAGGGGCGGGAGGAATAGAGGGATTTCCTATTGAGTTCGTTGAGACAGTGTTCACAACAGAAGTATTAATTGACGATGTTGATAAACTGTTCACTAACAAACTGCTCGACACATGGTTTAGCATATTTGACTGGCTTTTAGAATCTGAAAGATAATGAAGAATACATTTTGTGGGTGTGCCTTCAAACATGTGTGTGTGTTAATTTCGTCATCCAGGGTGCAGCTGTTCAAAACTAACGACGTCATTAGTTAACATACCATTTAAACATTGATCATTAAATATGCCACAAAGAATTTTTTTGCTGAAAATATGTGCGTAGCTTTTGCGTTTGCAAAAGCTACTCACATTTTTTCAGCAAAAATACTTGAGTATTAGATATTGCACTTGTTAGAACACTTAACAAATTGACTACTAATGAGCTCGTTAAACTAACAATGCTTTGAACAACTGTGGCCAGAACACAGATATCTCTGTTTATGAAGATTTTTCATAAATGAGCTTCAAATAAGGGAGGAATATTGTGGATACTTTTTCTTGATTCTCCACTGAAACATGTTGTGAGTACTTGTGAGAATCGCCTCAACGAGGCAATTCTACCACATACCCACAACATAATTTACCAACAAGAAAAAAGGAAAATGATTTTTTTTTTTTATTTCTCCATTAAGAGAACCAGACCATTCAAATGAAATGTCAAGCCTGATTTTCTCTGAAAAAAAAAAATAAAACAGCAAAAAAAAAAAAAAAAAAAAATGTCATCTTGAATTTTGGCTTAGTGTGTTAAATTTGAGTTTAATCAGGATTTCAAAAAAACAAAAAATCTTTGTGGGTAGGTAGGAGCACAGCAAACCAAGAATTTTTTAAGGATGGCCTTATCACCTTTTACTGTGATTAAATCATATTTTGAGTGAGTGAGTTTTAGTTTTACGTCCCACCAACAGCTACGGTCATACGGAGACGGGACCTCGGTTTAAAGACTCATCCGAAAGTCTGAAGAAGCCCGGGATCGATCCTGCGATCCCTGGTTTACAAGGCGAGTAGCGTAACCACTGCATCACGGAGGCTTCTAAATCATATTTTGAGGGTACTTGTTAGAATCGCCTCAATGAGATGGTTCTAACAAGTACGCACAACACATGTTTGTAACGAGAAGTAAGGAAAATCCTCCTTATCCAGAGCTATGTAACCATATACTGCATGGATATGTGCACAATAAACTGAATATTTGCTCAATGCAAAGACTGTTAGGCAAATGGTTATCTGCTAAAATATCATCTGCTATGTTTGGCGTTTGGCGCCTTGACGATAATGAAGTTTAAAGGCCCAGTCAACACTAATTTAGATCATTTTTGAGTGGGTCAGTTTACTATCCACACTTTTCCTGGGCAGGCTTATACGTAAGCGGTTAACCAGTGGCAGTACAGTGCACATTCTTTCGCCAGAAACTGAGAGCTGCCCTTCTTGAACCAGCGGAAGCGAGAGAATGACCATGGAAGAATGTTGCTGACCCCGGCCGGTATCGAAACCCACGCCCTCCTGGAAAGCACCCCCCACCCTCCCTTGCAAGAGACTTGCTACAGCCCAAATGAACATTCATATTGAAATTACTGACCTTGAATATTCAGAGCCTGATCAGACTCCTCCAAAGCAGTCTAAACAGGGGCTAATTTCTGACAAAATTCTTTGCCAGAGTTCTAGCTAAAATTTGGTGTCACTGTGAAAGAAACATTCTGGCATATCTGTGCCAGACAAGTTGACATATCACTGTGTCAGAAAAAAATCTGGTATACCACTGTGCCTTCAAATCTGAAGTATCAATGAGCCAGCAAATTTGACAATCCTATGTTGCAGCAACTTTGACATCACTGTACCAGCAAATTACCAGCACAGTTTTGCAATCCACTGTGCCAGCAAATTTGACATATCACTGTGCAATCAAATTGGATATATCACTGTGCCAGAAAATTTGGCATATCATTGCGCCATACAATTTGACAAATCACTGTCAGCAAATCTGACATATCATTGTGGCAGAAAATTTAACATATTGTGCAAGAAAATTTGAAGTATCACTGTACCAGAAAAATTCTGGTGTATCATTGTGCAAGCAAATTTGACATACCACTGTGCCAGCAAATTTGTCATATCACTGTGCAAGAAAATCTGACATATCACTCTGTAAGCATTTTTAACAGATCACAGTGCCAGCCGATTTATCTGAGTGACAGCATATCTGACATATTGCTGTTGTAGTAAATTTGATGTATCAGTGTATAATACAAGTGACTTGTTAAAACTTAAGTTAATTGCAATGAACACCATAAATGGTAATACAGTAGAACTTCGATCGCTCGAACATCGATGGCTCGTTTCCTATGGCTGAGTCGAACCCTTTCTTGAGCCCCTAGGGAACTTCTCTACATAAGAAATAGCGGGAGTAATTTAGGAGATTTGAGTCTTTTATTTTGTTAATGTATGCTGTGTGTACTCATTAGAATCGCCTCGATGAGATGATTCTAATGAGTACACACAGCATACATTTGCATTATATAACACCGAAAAAATGTCCAAAATAATCTTATTATTCCTCCTTACAGTAGCCCTCAGTGGCTCGAACTATCCCTGTCTTGAACAGATTTTCGAGGTCCCAAAGGTGTTCGAGCCATTGAAGTTCAACTGTAGCTATCATTTTCAAATTTGGCAGAAGAAAAAATGAAGAATAGAAGAAAAGTTGCCGTTCACCATTTGCACTTTGTTCAGTTGAGACCACTGGCGTTGATGATGAATTCCAATTATGCTGCCAGGACGTGGTAGTAGAGTTGAATTGTGGGTCTACAAAGAAATAAAATAACAGTGTAGGAAATGGACAATACTTTTCAATGACCGTTGGTGGACTAGGTCATCAAAGATTTCTCTGTATGAAAATGAATACCTGGGTCCAGTTGCTCAAAGCATGGTTAGCTTAACGAGCTCGCTAGTCGTTAAAATGTTAACTGTTCTAGCAAGTACAATATCAAATATAGAGGTATTTTTGCTGGAAAAAACGTGAGCAGCTTTTGCATATGCAAAAGCTGCTCACATTTTTTTCAACAAATATATTGGCATATATGCCATATTAAATGATCAAAGTTTTAACTTGTTAACTAGCAATGCTGCTAGTTTTGAACAACTGGCCCCTGATCATGAAGAGTGAAGTCATGATGGGAACGAGAAAAGATCACCACCTGGACCAATGCCATCATCCAAACGAGAGGTATAAATTGAACATTGTTTAACCATTAACCTTTAAGCTGCCAAGAAAATGACACTGAAAATCTCTGATAACATTGGCTGCTGCTTCTCCTTGCAACCGTTTCAAACACATTTTTGCATACAGGCAAATAATTTGGACCCTGAACAGTCTGATCTGGGTCCACACTGTCTGCAACAATGACTTTTAAGTAGCCTGCAGACTACAACTGCTCACACTTTTTCAGCAAAAATACTATTGTATTTGCTGTGTTAAATGATAAAAGTTTTAATGACATGTTAACTAACGATGTTAGTTTTAAACAACTGGGGCCAGTTGTTCAAAACTAATGATATTGTTAGTTAGTTAATGTAGCATTAAAACATGGATCATTTAGTATGGCAAATATGTTAATATTTTTGCTGAAAAAATGTGAGCAGCTTTTGCAAAAGCTTCTCACATTTTTTCAGCAAAAATCATACCTGTGATACCTCCCTCATCAGGAGGGAGACTCCCTCTTTTCGATGCTAATTTTTGCCTAATTTATGCTAAATTTTAGTAAAATTTTGGAGTCTCATTCATTTCAACTGAGAATTTCCCTATATATTCTTTACATCTCCCATCACAATGGCAAATCTCCCTCATACATTTAAAAAGATTATCACAGGTATGAAAAATATCAAAATTTTTGATATTGTACTTGCTATTGTACTTGCTGTAACTCTTAACAATTTGACCACTAATAAGCTCATTAAGCTAACGAGACTTTGAACAATTGGAACCTGGATTCAAAAGTTCAACTCTCGCCATAGGCAAGTGAAATAAATTTCAAGTCTTCTCAATTCTGCACTTGAAGTCATGGGATGTTAAAATGTTCACAAGTGGTTCTGGTTTCACAGAGGCCAAGTCAATGAATTCCTATTTGCCTCAGTCCATTCAGCTGTAAAAGGGTCATTAAAGCAGTTCTGTTACTGCTTGGCGGGTTAAAATTGGTGAAAGAACAGGGATGGGATCAACCTGTCAAATGTTATTCCTGGACACAACTATTATCTTTGCAAGTTTTATGCAAAACTGCCATTCTGGAACTAAAGACGTCAATTGTTAACAAATTGTTAAAACTTTGATCATTTAATACGGCAAATATACCAATGTTTTTGCTGAAAAAATGTGAGAAGCTTTTGCATATGCAATGTCCCTGTCAACACTATTTAGGTAATTTTGGAGACGTTTCTTCCAATTTTGTGGACTTCTACCCGACCTTGAGGTGAAATGACATCTCAAGCCCTGCCACCCAATATAACCACAAGGTTTATATGCACTGGACGATCTGACTCAAACCTCTTTGCCTGGGTAGGCTTAGTCCTTCTAAGTGGTTTACCAGTACTCCTGTGTGGTCAGCTCTGTGTGGAAGCACCATGCAGCCCAATCTATTTCTCCAAGCGCCAATGGGCGGGGTTGAGAGATGGCATTTGTAAGCAAGTTATTATTATTATTTTTTTTTTTTCAGAGAAAATAAATCTGACATTTCATTGCTACGCAGATGATTCACATGAAATGTCAGACCTTTTCTCATAACCCTTGTCCTGCTGAGCCCAGATATGGCTTATTTTCCAAACAAGGAAGATCCAGATCAGATGGCTGATGGCTTCTGACGAAGCCATCTGATGAGGATCTACATTGTTTGCCATTCAGATGGTGAATTTGTTGCAATAATTTGCATCAAGTAATCTGATTGGTTGTTAATCAGTTGTGGGTGTGGCATATTTAAATATTCAGCAGGACAAGGGTTAAAGTCTTCACAGTATATGTGAATTGTTTGCTTGGTGGATAATTCACATGATATGTCAAGATGTATTTTCCCTGAAAAAAAAAATATAAGTATATATATATACATCCTCCCTTTCGTATCAACATTTAATCCAAAAGACCCGGAAATATTCCCGGTTATTATCAACAATGTACCGATTTTGGAGAAAGATGAAAAAATGAAAGGCATTATTTCAAAATACAAGTTTATAAAGAGTAAGAGACAGCCCTACAACCTTAAGCGTCTACTCACTAAAGCAAAATTTACTTCAAAGTTTGACCATAAGGTGAAAAAATGTAACAGACCGAACTGCGGCCTCTGCATTCATTTATTAGAAGGAAACTGTTTCACATTCAATTGTGGAACTAGATTCATAATCCATGAAGATATGTCATGCGATGTAAAAAACATAATTTACGTAACGAAATGCAGGGGCTGTGGAGAGGAATACATAGGTGAAACCGGAACTTTTCTGCGTAATCGTGTCACAGTACACAACCAACACATCCGTGACCCAAAAACAAGAATGCTAAAAGTAAGTGAGCATATTGACAATTGCGCTAACACATTAGAGCCGAAATATAATATTTTCCCTTTCTATAAGATGTACACAGACAGTGTAACATTACGACGGTCAAAAGAAAAACTCTTTATAAACACATTGCTGCCAAAACTAAACAGGGCTATTTAATGGGATGCGTGCCATCAAAGTATTCGTACACCGGAAACGTTATTTATTTGAAACGGAAACGTTAATTATGACGTTACGTTTCGTTGCTTAGTAATTTAAAATGTCTTCTTGATAATCTGTTGTAAATGCAGTGAAACCGCGGTAGAAGTTTACTGAAAATATAGCGTTATTTGGCAAACTCGGACTTATATATATATAGTTATCTGCTCTAAAATATACCATGGCATATTCGACCCATAAGATGCCAATCTCAACTACTGTTGTCTGCTTTGTTGGCTGCTGGTAATTTTTGCAAATTGTGTGGATCCAGATCAGACTGCTCCACTAGGAGCAGTCTGATCTGTGTCCACACTATTTGCCTGTATGCAAAAACATAATTAAAAAGTTTGGAAGAAGATTCAGCAAAGGACATAAACAACATTTTAAGATGCTGTTTTTCATGCTTACGTTTTATCTAACTTGAGGGTTAATAAATTTCATAAAATAAAAAAAAAAACATGAATGTATGGTTCTATTTATAATATGACCCCGCAAAATGAGATTAATGTGGGCCTTCTACTGGCAATCTTACATTCTGGCAATAAGTTAACCCTTGTCCTGCTGAATATTTAAATATGCCACACCCTCTGCTGATTATCAACCAATCAGATTACTTGATGCAAATTATTGCAACAAATTCACAATCTGAATGACAAACAATGTAGATCCTGATCAGATGGCTTCTGAAGAAGCCATCTGATCTGGATCTACATTGTTTGATAGATAAGGTATATCCGGGCTCAGCAGGACAAGGGTTAACCCATTAGCAAATAGTGTAAGCACTGATCAGATGCCCCATTCTGCAGGGTCTGATCTGGGCCTGCACTGTTTGCCAAGGTACCCCTTTAGGAGTTTCCTGCATACAACAGGTTAATAATGTATTGATGGTGTCATTCCATAACATTATATGCCACAGCTATGTTTTACTACTCTAGTATTTAGCTCCCGCCCATAGGGGCTTGAAGAAATATATGGGCTGCATGATGCTTCCACGCAGCGCTTAATCCGGCCTGCACACTAGTACTGGTAAACCGCTTAGAGGATCTAAGCCTGTCCAGGAACCGCGGTGCGAGGAGGACCGTCCATGCTAATAAACCCTATTGGTTTCATTGGGCGACAGGGCTTGAGATGTCATTTCATCTCAATGTCGGGTAAAAGTCCCACAAAATTGGAAGCAACGTCTCCAAAATGACCTTTACAGTGTTGACGGTGCATTAAACTTCAAATCAAACAAACAAAACAATAATGTATTGATGGTGTCATTCCATAGCATTATATGCCACAGCTATGTTTTACTACTCTAGTATTATGTGATTTTGATGCATTGGGACCGTTCAACTCTGAGGCACGGCGTCATACGATAATTTCATTTTGTCTTACTGCTCTCTTTTATATCTCAACAACTGAAATCTCAAACTACGGCCTAGGTTAACACTTATCTTGCTGAATATTCACTTAAGCCACACCCATTTCTGTCTATCAACCAATCAAATTGCTTGATGTAATTTATTGCTACAAATTCATAAGCTGAATGCCAAACAGTGTAGATCCTGATCAGGTGGCTTCATCAGAAGCCACCTGATCTGGATCTACACTATTTGCAAATATAGGGGTTGTCGTGAACAGCAAGATAAGGGTTAACTTAATTTTGGGCAATGTTGTTACAATTCTGCTTTTCCTTTTATCTCAAATTACAATTTTGCCTTTTTTTTTTTTTTTTTACCTCAAACTGTGTTATCTCAAAACAAAAACTTCAGTCCCTAGGAATTCGAGATAACCCAAGTTCACCGTGCTGTCATATACACCCACCACATGTTCAATACATCGCAACCTCATTATAACACTGTTCGTTATAAAACAGTTATGGATATAACAGGGATTCAAGATGGATTCCAAAAATGTATAGATTATATAGAAAAATGACCATAGATGGTAATTTTTCTTTCTAATCTATACAGTTTTGTTTGGACGTAACATGGATATTTAACCAACACGCTTTCTGCTTTGGACCAAAAAGAGGTTGTGGTGTATATAACAAATAGGTAACGTATGACAAATAAGACTAACACTATTAATGTCATGTGACCAGTGTTGTTACACATTAGCTTAAGGAGAATGGGAACACCTGGCAGATTTTTTCGACATTTTCAAAGGGAGACAACTTCTGGGACTTCCTGTTCGCTTTTCTTATTATTCCTGTCCGCTTTTCTAATTATAAGCCCTGTCCCACTGAAAAAGGGGTTTACTCTTAAAGGAAAGAATTTGCTTCCTAGGAGCAAATTCTTTCCTTTAAGAGATGACTCTTATTGCATGGGAGACAAAAATACTTTTGCAGGAGTTGCCTCCACGGAAGGTATTTCCATTCCCCTAAATATGAGTGAGTGAGTGTTTGAGTTTTACGTCCCACCAACAGCTAAGGTCATATAGAGACGGGACCTCGGTTTAAAGACTCATCTGAAAGTTTGGAGAAGCCCGGGATCGATCCTGCGATCCCTGGTTTACAAGGTGAGTAGCGTAACCACTACACCACGGAAGCTTCTCCCCTAAACATGAATGGATACACACTTTCTGGGGAAGCAACTCTTCAAAACAAGAGCTGTTGCATGACAGCATAGCTCGCCTGTTTCGCGCCTTCAAGATATAAGGTAAAATTATTGAACCATGAAATATAGATCACACTCACCTACATATAGTTTAAGGTCAATCATCAGGTCACATGGAACATATATTCCAGATATTACATTTCAGAATCAAATTGTGTCTGAATTATAAGGCTAATCATTGAACCCTGTAAATAGGTCACACTGACCTGAATGTCAATCATCTGGTCACATGGAATTGAATATTCAGATATGAAGTTTCTCCATCCAATAGTATTCAAGATATAAGTCAAAGTCATTGAACCATGTAATATAGGTCAAACTGACCTAGATGTATTTTGAGGTCAACCATCTGGTTGCATTGAAGTAATATCCACGGTATAACATTTTGTTATCAAAATATTATTCAAGATAATAGGAAAATCACTGAGCCATGAAATATAGGTCACACTGGCCTAGATATATTTTGGGGTCAATCAGCAGGTCACATGGAACTAATAATCAAGGTATGACATTTCTTTATCGAATAGTATTCAAGATAATATGCAAAATCAGTGAACCATGAAATACAGGTCACACTGACCTAGATATATTTTGAGGTTAATCATGGGGTCACATGGAACTAATAATCCAGGTATGACATTTTTCCATCAAATAGTATTCAAGATAATAGACAAAATCACTGAACCATGAAATATAGGTCACAGTGAATTAGATATATTTGGTGGTCAATTATCGGGTCACATGGATGTAATAGTCCAGGTATGACATTTCTCCTTCGAATAGTATTCAAGATAATAGGCAAAGTCACTGAACCATGAAATATAGGTCATAGTGACTTAGATATATTTTGAGGTCAATCATGGGGTCACATGGCACTAATATCCAAGGTATGACATTTCTCCAACAAATAGTCTTCAAGATATAAGGCAAAATCACTGAACCATGAAATATATGTCAGTGACCTAGATATATTTTGAGGTCAATCATGGGGTCACATGGTACTAATATCCCAGGTATGACATTTCTCCAACAAATAGTCTTCAAGATATAAGGCAAAATCACTGGACCATGAAATGTAGGTTACCATGACTTTCACCTTTTTACACTTGAACCAATGTCAAAAGGTTGGCTGGTATATAACCAATTTTGTTTATAACTCGTTAGCATATTGGAAACATATATAACAAATTACAAAGGTGTCCTAGATTTTGACCCCTAGCCCCACCCCATCCGTCCTCCCAGGCATGAACCCAGGGGTGTGTTGTCTTGGAATCTCAGAAGACACGCCCGGGTATCCAATTTGTAAAATATGAATCCCTTGTGACAAGTGTCTGTTGAGACACAAGCAATTCAAAAACTTTAACAAAGTTTTACAGAGGTGTTCTAGATTTTGACACCTAGCCCCACCCCGGGGCACGAACCCAGGGGTCTGTTGTCTTTGAACATCAGAAGACCCACCAAGGTACTTAATTTCCAAATATGAGTGCTCTGTGATGAGTGACTGTTGAGATATAAGCATTTGAAAAACTTTACCGCAGTGTGACGGGAACGCACACAAACATGCACACAAACTCAAATGAGGTGACAACAATAGCTCTCCATGTACTTCGTACAGGCGAGCTAAAAACAATTTTTCTTCCTAATCAGTAGGGGTCCCCTCTTAACCCATTGTATGCGGGGAAACCCCTAAAGGGGCACCCTGGCAAACAGTGGAGGCCCAGCTAACAGAATTTTCTGTCAAAAATAGAATTAAAACAAAGAGAGGCCTACCACTCCCTATTTGACAAATGGACTTGTCCAACATATAACAATGGAAGAGTCCACTAGTAAACAATGGGTTAAAGGTGGAATGCTCAACATTCTCCACATTTTTTCGTAGTAAATAAGGCTAGGCTTTACATGTGAATGCTTAGCAGATGTTTGTTGGTTTAATTTGAAATTTAACATCCCTGTCAACATTGTATAGGTCATTTTGGAAACGTTGCTTTCGATTTTGTGGGACTATACCCGACAATGAGATGAAAGGATATCTTAAGCCCTGCTGCCCAATGAGACCATTAGCATTTATACGCATGGACGGTACGACTCGCACTGCTTTGCCTGGGCAGGCTTAGCTCCTCTAAGCTGTTTACCAGTACTCGTGTGCAGTCGGTTTCAGCACTGCATGGAAGCATTATCCAGCCCATCTATTTCTTCAAGCCCTGATGGGCTCGGGCCAATGCTTAGCAGATGATTTGCATGTAATGGCAAACCTTATTTTTACTGAAAAATGTGAATAATACACTTTGAAAATGCCATCTATTTGTTGTGATAAGCAGTCAAAGAATTAAAATAAGAATTCACATTTCTTGTGAATCTTTCACCTAAGAACTGCAAACCTGTCACAAGAACTGTTAACCCTTCTCTTGCTGAATATTCAGATTAGCCACACCCATTTCTGCCTTTGAACCAATCAGATTACTTGATATAATTTATTGCTACAAATTGATAAACTGAATGTCAAACAGTGTAGATCCTGATCAGATGGCTTCTTCAGAAGCCATCTGATCTGGATCTACACTGTTTCCAGAGACAGATAGGGGTTGTCGTGAACAGCATGATAAGAGTTAAGCTTTATTTTCTTTGAAAAATAATAACAAATATTTCAAAATGTTGTGTGTTTGGCACTTCATTGGTTCAGAGTTTCCTGTAACGGGAAGAGATGCAAGTTTTTTTTTGTTCCCTTTGTCTCGGAGTTACAGTCCTTGTATATTTCCTTGTCAAAGTCACTTCCCTTGGCTAGGTATCCTTTCACTTAACATCGAAAAATGATAACAAGTCTGCCACTAGGCTTCATTGGCCCATCTACAGGATTTTTTTTTTTGTTTGCGTCAAGTGCCAATCATACATGGTGTACTTAATCCAAGATAGGATAGTTAACCCTTCAGATGCCATGAAAAAACTGAATCTGAAATGTCGTCTGTTCATGTCGTCTGCTGCATCTTCTTATAAACTTTTCAAACATATTATTGCAAACTGGCAAACAGTGTGGACCCAGATCAGACTGCTCCTATAGGAGCAGTCTGATCTTGGTCCACACTGTTTGCAGAGGTGACTTTTAAAAGTAACCAGCAGACGACAAAGCAGACGACAATACCGGTAGTTGTGATTGGCATCTTATGGGTTATTATATAATTTTCATTATTTCTCTTCAGAAACCTATGCTCTGGGTACTTGTTTGAATCGCCTCATTGAGGCGATCCTAACAATTACCAACAACACAAGATTTTTTTTATAAGAAAATAAGAAGTTATCTCTGGAAGTTACTGCCGCATTTCCTCATACAGAGCTACATTGCAGCCAAGCACCTACCACATAAATGATAAAGTAGCAAAGTAAGTATTCTATTTACAAATAAAGCATGCAGTTAAATATTATTTATTTTTTCACCAAAGCAAGACATACTCATGCAAAACATGAAACTTTTAAAAGTTGCACTGTTGTTCCCTAACAAAATCCATCTGTTGATTACTTTTTATATGACCCTTCTTTGAATACATTTGTTTCAAGTTATTAAAAACAGTTCATTTATTTAGTGTACGACTGATGTGCTAAATTCAAAAGCAAGAGACTTGAAAGTATCAAGTTCCTCAAAGTATCAAGTTTCTCTAAGTTTTGCATGCTAATTTCTTCAATCAAGACATTACCATGGTGTGGTTTGGAGTATAGTGGCCCAGTCAACACTATTTACATCATCTCAAGCCAGTCAGTTTATCCAACCACACTGGTTAACCACTACAGTGCACATTCTTTCACCAGAAACTGACAACAGCCCCTTTCGGAATCAGCGGTAAGGTAAAAATGACCACTGAAAAGATTTCATGATCTGTCTCCATGAAAGAATGTTGCCGACCCTGTGGGAATCGAGATAATCAGTCAGACCCACACTCGACTCAGCTACTGAGGCTGGCCATCATTTCTTTGTATTCATTAAATTTCTCCTGTACGATTTAAATTTCTCCTTTGTGATTTAACTGTGTATGCACACTTGAGTTTTTTGCTATTTTTATTTGTATTGAATTTAACCTTTGCCCCCGCCCATAGGGGCTTGAAGAAATATATAGACTGCATGATGCTTCCACGCAGAGCTGAATCCGGGCCGCACACCAGTACTGGTAAACCGCTTAGAGGATCTAAGCCTGTCCAGGAACCGCGGTGCGAGGCGGACCGTCCATGCTAATAAACCCTATTGGTTTCATTGGGCGGCAGGGCTTGAGATGTCATTTCATCTCAATGTTGGGTAAAATCCCACAAAATTGGAAGCAACGTCTCCAAAATGACCTTTACAGAGTTGACGGGGACTTTAAACCTCAAATAAAACAAACAAAATTGAATTTAACCTACACTTTCTTGGGCTCACTAACTTCAGACAATTTTAACGTTAACAGCTTCTTGACTTTGGAGGTGATCTGAATAAAACGCAAGTCCTGTTTTCATGAAAACCACAAAAAGCCCTGTCCACAGAATCAGCCCTGTCAATTTCTCGAATTCAACACTGCCTAAGGCGACTCGGATGTCCATGTATATCAAACTTTTAAATTCACTGAATTCGACCAAAAAAAAAAAAAAAAAAGAAATCTGAAATTGTTGAACATTCTATCCACATAATCGATCTTTGTCAAATTTGACGCAGTCAAATTTGACAAAGATCGATTATTGTTGACAAGACCTAATCCATCACCTCAATGCCTCCATCCCCACTAAAGATAAAATCCTTATCACTTGCCAAGACAGAAAACAGATGGATATGAGAACTGATGACTTATGACAATGACGAGATGACATGCATGAGTTGTCTTACCCTGTGCGGGTTGAGATATATCAGTAAAGTTAAGGTGCCTCATAGCAGTCACAGAGGAGGTGTTACGTTGCCATACAGACGGCATATTATTTTGAAGCCGTGACGGAGTTGGCGAACCTAAAATGTACAATGTTACAAGTAATTCATGAACAATATATGACTTCAACCCATTATACTGGTGAACTCTTCTATTGCTATATGTTGAAAAAGACCGTTTGTCATAGAAAGGGTTAAGGCCTATTTTTCCTTTGACAGAAAATTCTGATAGCAAATAGTATAGGTCCAGAACAGATGCCGCATTCTGGGGCATCTGATCTGGGCCTGCACTGTTTGCCGAGGTACCCCTTTAGGGGTTTCCCGCATGCAATGGGTTAATATCAACTAGGAATGGCCCCCGCCCTTGGGGGCTTGAAGAAATAGATGGACTGCATGCTTCCACGCAGAGCTGAAACTGACCACACATGAGTACTGGTTAACCCCTTAGAGGATCTCAATCTTACCAGGAAAAGCAGTGCGAGTCAGACCGGCCATGCTTATAAACCTTATGGGCTCATCGGAGTCTAACTGTTGGTTTTCTTTTGCTCCAGCATTTCAGTGGTTTCTTGCTGTCGAGTCCTCGCCGTTGTCTCATCTCTGTGGTTCTTTGATTTCTGTGTTCACGGAGATGTTGCACTGATGAGTTAGGAGGCCTTCATGCGGACTGAACAAACTATTTGTCTAAATCGCGACGGAAGTAAGGGCGAGGATTGTGGCCACGTAAAATCGATTTAAGCCCCCCAGTGGAAATCTTCCACTGACCGTTCCAAGGCGGCTCTTCTGTGGCGATTTATTTATGTTGTTGTTTGTTACTTACTGTGTGTATCACTTGTGTCTTTTAATTTTGGATGGCCATATGGCCATTTTGTGGGAAAGTAACTGTCCATATGGCCTTCCTTTGTTTAGGTTTCCATTATGGTCTGGTCGCTTAATGTTTGTATTTCTTTCCCTTTGGTGTCTTTTATGGATGGAGTAAGTTAATTGTATCAATTCCTGATCTTTGTTTTACTTCTACTTTTCAATGGGCAAAAGGGCTTGAGATGTCCTTTCATCTCAGTGTCGGGTAAAAGTCCCACAAAATTGGAAGCCACGTCTCCAAAATGACCTGTACAGTGTTGATGGGGATGTTAAACCTCAAATAAACAAACAAACAAATCAACTAGGAAAAAATTATTTGTTCAAGTGTTCTCACATATTACACACTAGAAAGAAATACCGTTTGCTGTTCTATTCCTGCAACGATATTGCTGCTTAAATCTGATCATGAAAATATGAACGCAACTGACTAAGATATGTGCTAGTGGTGTTAGGTAATTACCTCCCCTGGATAAATGCTTGGTGATACTAATTAAACACTGTAACACTTTCTTTCTGATTAATTTAAAAGTATGTTAGTAAGTGTGTGGGTGTATGGGAGGTGGAGGTGTGGGAGTAAGGAGGACACCTTTTCTTATTCACAAAAAAATGTTGTCAGTATTTGTTAGAATCGCCTCAAGGAGGCGATTCTAACAGGTATCCACAACATAGGTTTCTTAACCCTTGTCCTGCTGAATATGTTAATATGTCACACTCACTGCCGAATATCAACCAATCAGATTACTTGATGCAAATTATTGCAACAAATTCACAATCTGAATGACAAACAATGTGGATCCTGATCAGATGGCTTCTTCAGAAGCCATCTGATCTGGATCTGCATTGTTTCAATCATAAGGCATAGCCGGGCTCAACAGGACAAGGGTTAAGTAGGTTACCATAATGATCCTAAGTATTGGGACAGATTGGCCTAAGAAAACAGTGCAGACCCAGATCAGACTGCTCCTGAAGGAGCAGTCTGATCAGGGTTTACACAGTTTGCTATTCAAACTCCTTGCAGGAAAGCGAAACAAATTTGTTCAAAATTTAGGAGACCTACAGCACGTCCTCAAGTTGTCCGAAATTTTTAGGATTTTTGTGGTAAGGAAAATTATTTCTTGCTTCTCCTCATTATTCACCCCAACACCCCCCCCCCCCCACCCCCATCCCAACCACCCTCCCCATTATCTGAAGCTATGATGGACATTTTAATGTACCTAAGGAAACCCAGCGGCCAATGTATTTTCCGTTTCAAGCATATAAGTTTACAAAATAGGAAATAATCATTAAAATTTTTCACATACTATTAAAGGGAGAGGACATTCCCAGACAGGCAATTGCTTCCCCTATAGGGGCTCAAAGGGGAACAAATTCTTTACATTAAAAGTAAAGGACTCAAAGGGGAGAAAATGCTTTCCAATAAAATTAAAGGGCTCAAATGGAACATTTTTTTTCCATTAAAAGTAAAGACCTCAAAGGGGAGCAAATTCTTTGCATTAAAATTAAAGGGCTCAAAGGGGAGCAAATTCTTTTTATTACTCCCTTTCATATAGAAAACCTAAAAATGTGACACTGCAAATAGTGCAGCTCCATATCAGAGACCACAAAATGTAGTGTCTTAATGGGCCTTTTGCTATGCAAAAAGGTTCAGCCATTTTCAGCTGTACAGCTGTAAATTCTTTAACTGTCCCAATGCAGAAGACTTAAACCATGCTGGAGTTATTTCCCTTGGAGGGTAATCAGCTGCTGGTTCCCTGTTTTGTGCTATTTGTTTGCAGTAACAAGGTGATAATAATTAAATACATGCACATGGTGTGTGGTAAGTGACTGCTATTTATGTAACACCCCAACTTTAGAATACAAAAAGCAATGTCCAGGTAACCCATGCAAACTTGATACTAGCTACATATCGGAGAACATGGTAAATACAATAGAACTAGGAAGACCATAGAAGATCCCATTTTAAGCCATTTTGTACCGGAAACCCCAAAACGGGTTCCCTTGCAAATAGTGCAGGCCCAGATCAGACGCCGCAGAACGCGGCGTTTGAACAGGGCCTACGCGGTTTGCATAAAGTTATGCCATTTTCCAACTTAAAATTTCAAGAAAACATAATCTGACACCCCGTAATTTTAAAATGGACTTGTGCTATATATAAGGTGGAAGATTCCAACTGGTACAAAAAGAGTTAAGAACATAAAGCATGAGCCAGGTGTCCAAGGAAATAAAAACACATGATCTATAGCTAACCCAGGTAGGCAACATATAGCTCTAAATAAGGTAAATTGTTTGGGGATTTTCTTGTTAAAAACATATGTTGCGGATACTTGTTGGAAGCACCTCGAAGAGGTGATTGTAACGAGTACCCATAACATGTGTTTGTCTTGACCTTTATGGGGAATGGAACACCTGGCGGACTTTTCCGCCATTTTTTCAAAACTAACGATGTCATTATTTAAGATAACATATTGTTAAAATTTTTATCATTTTTTATAACAAATATGCTAATATTTTTGCTGAAAAAATGTAAGCAGATTTTGCAAAAGCAAAAGCTGCTCTCACTTTTACAGCAAAAATACAACTATTTATCATATGACGTCGTGTCTGAGAGTGTAATAACGCCATGTAATATTTTCGATAATCCACTAGTGGATTAAATATGCAAATTAGCTAGATACGTCCCGTAACGTTACATGTACGACATCCTTAACGACGTCACGTTTACTAACGGCGAATATTGACATTTTTGTAAACAATCATAAATAAAATGCGCTTTAAATGTCATATGATAAATAGAATCTTGCATTGGTGCTCATGTATTATTGAATTTATTAAACTTGTTGAGGAAAAGGGATAAAATGCTCAGCAAAGCCTCGCGTTTTATCCCTTTTCCTCAACTCGTTTAATAAATTCAATAATACATGAACACTCATGTAAGATCCTCTATATCGAATATTGTACTTGCTAGAATAGTTAACCCATATCTTGCTGTTCAAGACAACCCCTATCTTTGGAAACAGTGTAGATCCAGATCAGATGGCTTCTGAAGAAGCCATCTGATCAGGATCTACACTGTTTGGCATTTAGTTTATGAATTTATAGCAGTAAATTACATCAAGTAATTTGATTGGTTGATAGACAGAAATGGGTGTGGCTTAAATGAATATTCAGCAAGATAAGGGTTAATATTTTGACCACTAACAAGCTCGTTAAGCTACCGATACTTTGAACAACTGGCCCCAGACATGAAACACATAATGTTTTGCATGATATAATATGGCCCACAAACACATAGGAGTTTATTTAATGTTGAAAATTTATAATCTTACAAACATATAATATATACATTACAAAACAAGAGGCCCATGGGCCACTATGCTCACCAGAGCTCAGGCGGGCACTGCCCACTGGCAGCTATGTATTGTTTGAGGTTTTAAATTATTGATTATAAAGTCTCCCAAACAAACCCCCATTTCCAAATGAGCACCCATGTGGACTCTGTATCTGAAATATTAGGCCTTTTATGAGGACTTCAAAAGGAGGCATTGGGACATGGACCCAACAGAGCCCAGGTTGGTATCACTGAATGGGTTTTATCATAAGGAACAAAATATATATGGTTTAGGAGGGGGATGTGTACAGTTCCTGAGATATAAGGCCTTTTAAGCTGTGGAGGGGTTTGAGAATGGCCCTGGCAAACCCCAGCAAAGCCAAGATTGTTGTCGCTGAATGTGTCTTATCATAAGGACCAAGAAAATATTTTGTTTAGGGGTGGGGATCTGAACAGTTTCCGAGAAATGAGGCCCTCTTATGAAATGAAGAGGAGAGGAATGGCCCCTGTGGACCACCAAGTTGATGTGACTGAATGTGTCTAATTATAAGGAACAAGAATATACATGTATATGATTATGAGGTGGTAGTCTTCATGGTGTCTAAGATATATGGCCTTTTATGAAGTGGAGGGGTGGGCCATGACATCAGCACTTTGCCCTAGCACAAAGAGACCCCAGGTTGATATGAGTGAATGAGTCTTCTTATAGGGAACACAAATATAAATGTGTTAGGGGTGGGGATCTGAACAGTTTCTGAGATATATGGCATCTACTATCAGGAACAAGAACAAGAACTATACCCCCAAGAGGAATGAAATTTTAAGCTTCTGAAACAGTAAGCCACAATATTAGGATGAGTCTTTAAACCGAGGTCCCGTCAACGTATGACCTTAGCTGTTGGTGGGACGTAAAACTCAAACACTCACTCACTCACTCTGAAACTGTAGTCAATTTTCAAAGTATGTGGCCTTTAACTGGAGGTCATATTGAAGACTGGGGTGGTGCTGCTGTTTATTCACCCCTGGCTCAATTTTTTCCCTGTAATGCCTTACCTTCCAAACCTGTCAATAGTGAAGGGAACTTCACATATAAGGGCAAACTTACTTTAGGTAAAACCATTCCTAATAACCCATTTTGTACCAGAAACCCCAAAACGGGTACCCTTGCAAACAGTGCAGGCCCAGATCAGACGCCGCAGAATGCGGCGTCTGATCAGGGCCTCCACTGTTTGCTAAAACTTCAGTCAATTTCCAAATAAATTTGGATGAAAATACAACCCGACACCCCTAAATTTTGAAATGGACTCCTGCTCTATATATATTTAAAAGGTGGAAGACTGTATTTGGTACAAAAAGGGTTAAAGCATACAGAACTGAAGAACAGAAAACAAACAGAAAAGGGAGAGTACCTACTGAAGTATACTACCAAAATGAGTCTGCAAGATTTCCTTACCTGAATTGCTATTCTGGCTTCCGTCGTACCATGCGTGCGGTGGAGGAGTAGTATTCGGCAGATGGTTGTTTTCTATAGAACTAACTGATGAAGGACTGTTGAAGAAAAATGTTATTTACCATAAAACTTGCCTTTTTATACAAAAATGTTATTAATCAAGTAATTTCGTATTGGTCAAGGTTTGTTTGTTTGTTTGTTTGATTTGAGGTTTAACGTCCCCGTCAACACTGTAAAGGTCATTTTGGAGACGTTGCTTCCAATTTTGTGGGACTTTTACCCGACAATGAGATGAAATGACATCTCAAGCCCTGTCGCCCAATGAAACCAATAGGGTTTATTAGCATGGACGGTCCGCCTCACACCGCGGTTCCTGGACAGGCTTAGATCCTCTAAGCGGTTTACCAGTACTAGTGTGCGGGCCGGATTCAGCTCTGCGTGGAAGCATCATGCAGCCCATATATTTCTTCAAGCCCCTATGGGCGGGGGCTTTATTGGCCAAGGTACAGGTCTGACGTCTGCTGCATTGGCCCGAGGCCGAAGGCCGAGTGCTAATGCAGCTGACCGAGGACCTGTATCTAGGTCAATACGAAATTACTTGATCAATGACAATTTTATTAATTGACACAATTAAAAAATCATGATTGCTGATTTTTTGACCTCACTTGACCTCAGTTAATATTGGTTGACCTGGTGTTAATACGGATGACCTCTGATCAATACACGATAGTCAATTAATAAAATAATGTTATCAATCAAGTAAATTTCATATTGACCCAGTTACAGGTCCTCGGTCAGCTGTACCGGCCCTCAGCCCAAATTTATTGACACAATTAAAGAAAATGAACATTGACTTTTTTACCTCATTTGACCTCAGGTTAATATTGGATGACCTGATGTTAAGACTGATAACCTCTGATCAATACTATATTATTATTAATAAAAAAGTCTGTATATAGTATACATAGAGAAATATGTCCACATAATACAGCTCCTGTTTCTTCATACAGTATAAACTGCACCTCTGCTAATACGAGCTTGACCCCAGACTTATATCGGTAAACCTCATACTAAAATCAATGACCTGTGATCAATATTGAAATTCTTGAACTTGATTGGCCAAAAAGCCATATACACCTGAGGTGAAATCCATATACACCTGAGGTAAAATCCATATTAACCTGAGGTGAAATCCATATTAACCTGAGGTGAAATCAATATTAACCTGAGGTAAAATCCATATTAACCCAAGGTGAAATCCATATTAACGTGAGGTGAAATCCATATTAACCTGAGGTAAAATCCATATTAACCTGAGGTGAAATCCATATTAACCTGAGGTGAAATCCATATTAACCTGAGGTGAAGTCCATATTAACCTGAGGTGAAGTCCATTTTAACCTGAGGTGAAATCCATATTAACCTGAGTTGAGATAGTAGAAACCTGAGGTGAAATCACCAGAAAAAAAAAATGTTTTATAATGCTAATTAATAAAATTGTCATTAGTCAAGAAATTTCATATTGGCCTGGTTATGGTCCTCAGTCAGCTGTATTGGCCCTCAGCCTTCGGCCTCGGGCCAATACAGCAGACCTAGGACCTGCAAACTATTATTTTTATGGCCCTTTTATAGCCCAGTTAATATTATTTTGTCAAGCCAAGCTGGTGAGTAACACAAATTACACATTTCTTGTTCATGATCCAGCTTTATAAACTGACAGAAAACAAGAAACCAATGAGCAGTACAGTGAGAAAATGTGTTTATGTCTCCTGACCAACAGTTCAGTGCCATAAACAGACCTGAACATCTGTTACATTTAAGGGGAACGGGAGGCAGCTCCTGCAAAAGTAGTTTTGTCTCCCATGTCAATAGGGGTCAACTCTTAAAGGAAGGAATTTGCTCCTGAGGAGCAAATTCTTTATTTGCTCCTGAGGAGCAAATTCTTTCTTTTAAGGTAGACCCTTTTTCAGTGGGACAAGGCTTATAGAAAAGCGAACAGTGTTTCCCTTTGAAAAATGGCAGAAAAATCTTCCAGGTGTCCCCATTCTCCTTGTTATTCATAACTATCTGGAGAATAATAATAATAATGATAATCAACCTTATTTATAGAGGGAAACACATTTAGTACTGCTACTAATCTTCCATGTGGCCCTCTTTTCCTGGGTAGGAACCAGTACTAAGCAATGTGGATAGTCTCTTGCTCAAGGAAACAACACTTAGCGCTAGTGGGGATCGAACCGGCTACCTCTCAATCTCAAATCTGATGCTTTACCACTGCACCACAGCGCTCCACATGATATGCCCCCTCCAACATGCACTGTATTGTTTGTGTACTCACCTAGGAAACTGTTTCGTGGGAGTGATAGGTACTTTGTTTGTGGACGAATTTGTAGATGACGATGACGTTGATAATATAGCTTGGTTGTTTTTGTTTTTCTGAAAGCAGAAAACATCAGTATGAGGCTACATGTTAAATTCCAACATACACTTCTATCCCATCTATCCCTGCATGGTTTGTTTGGGTGGTAGGGCTTGAGATGTCTTTTCCTCTCAATGTTGGGTAAAAGTCCCACAAACTTGGAAGCAACATTTTCAAAATTACCCTAAACTGTGTTGACGGGGATGTAAAAATGATAAAGATACTCTATTTTTACCGCAAAAATATAAGTATATCTGCCATAATCAATGATCAATATTTCAAGGATATGTTAATTAACAACACTGCTAATTCTGACCAACTAGTTGTTCATTGTTTGAAGTATACAAAGTTATCAGTTAAAGTAACAAAAGAACTTCATCCATTCAGTGTTGTGAATAAACCCTCACATTTTTGCTGAAAAAAAATCTGAAAAGCCACTCAGTTTTCTTCACCTCAAGACCGGGTATCCACATATCAGTTTTTCTTATTTCTGCATGAAAACTATGTTGTGGTTCCTCATTAGAATGCCTCAGTGAAGCGCTTCTAATGAATACCCACAACGAATGCCTTTGTCCAGAAATAAGTACCGGTAAATATAGGATATTTACTTTTTTGAGGTGGATACCAAAAATATTTCATCGAGTGTGTTGAAAACATCCTAATTTTTACAAGTGCGAAGCACGAGTGAAAGGTCGGATGTTTTCAACACACGAGATGAAATACTTTTGGTATCCAGCGAAAAAAGTAAATTTTCTTTTCTATTTTATAAGAATATCTATAGTTATTGATCAATCGTACCGTACTTTACAATTCTGACCTGGCTATGACGTCACAACTGTAAGTTTCAAAACGTAAACAGATCACCATTTTGAATACAGCATTTTTACAGTTCAAAGTGTGCTTTTCACAGTATTTTACAGAATTATTTTACCAATAACATATGAATTATGGCGAAAAAAGGTAGTCTGGGCTGCTACTGTGAAAATAACAAGGTCATGTTATTTTTCACAGTGTGAAAACATCATTTTTATTTGTTTCGGATATACATTGATTTCACTCCAAAGTATAAAATAAATATAGATTATTCATTCTCCTAGTTGAAATATGGGATTTATAAACCGAGGGAGGTAAAATAATCCGATAAAGAAACGAGTGCGAAGCACGAGTTTCTTTAACGGATTGTTTTACCTCCCGAGGTTTATAAATCCCATATTTCAAATAGGAGAAATGTATAATCTGTATATTACATGCACTTCCATAGACTTTTAGGAGAGTTTGGATCTTGAATTTTGGATATGAATGCCCGTTCAGTTGACTGTTTACAGCTCATGTAAACGATTCAATCAGCGAAGTGTTACAGAATCTGGGTGGAAGAACAACTGGATGGGCGCCATTTTGAAAGCGCTTTCTACAGTTTTGAACAAAATAGAAGAAACAAAGTGTTTCAGTGATAAAACAAGTAAAACGTTAGATTAAATAAAGCAAAACTTACATCCTAATCAATGGTCATATCCATGTTTTCTTTTGTTTCAGCGTTGCATCCGACTCAAACGTCACGCATTCTGAACGTCTGTTGATATTTCTTAGACGCCATTACAATGACGTCATGAATAACGTCGCCGTGATTGAAACTTTCCCGCGTTTGAATAGAACAATTTCACTGCAAAGCTGTATCTCGTATCTTGTACATAAAGTAGTTCCAGCTGAAGGGATTTATTTCCCCGGCTAAGAGGAAATATTTCTTCTTAGCAAAAAGGAAAATACCAAGTTTATGTCTGGTAGAAATCATGGTATTTCTCTGTAATGCATGTAATATATATCAGTACTTTTCAGATGAAACAAGAAAGCAGTCTGACAGACAGCCAAATCCCCTACCGCATTTTGTATCAAGGTTCAACCTTGTGACCTTCACCTGTGACCTTGACCTTGAGTTGGCATGGTTTATTTATGGGTACTGCACAACAGCTCACTGAGGGGGGTATATTTCACAAAAGTTTAATGAAAATCCTTCCAGAGGTAAAGGAGATATGGATCGGACCCAAATTCCAAGTTTCAAATTCGTGACCTTCATCTGTGACCTTGATCTTGACCTTGAGTTGGCAGGGTTTATTTAAGGGTTCTGCAAATCAACTCACTGAGGGGGATAATTGACCAAAGTTTAATGAAAATCCTTCCAGGGGTAAAGGAGATATGGAACAGACACAAAATATGAAGTTTCAAACTCATGACCTTTGACTGTGACCTTGACCATGAGTTGACATGTTTTATTTATGTGTTCTGCATATCAGCTCAATGAGGGTGACATTTGACCAAAGTTTAATGAAAATCCTTTGAGGGTAAAGGAGATATGGAACGGATACAAAATTCAAAAGTTTCAAACTTGTGACCTTCTAATGTGACCTTGGCCTGGTGTTGGCATGATTTATTTATGAACTCTGCACAGGAGCTCACTGAGGGGGGTAATTGACCAAAGTTTAATGAAAATCCTTGCAGGGATAAAGGAGATATTGAACGGACACAACATTCAAAGTTTCAACCTCTTGACCTTCAGATGTGACCTTGAGTGGGCATGGTTCATTTATGGGTTCTGCACATCAGCTCACTGAAAAGAATATTTGACCAAAGTTTAACGAACAACTTTCCAAGGGTAAAGAAGCTATGGAACAGACACAAAATTCCAAGTTTCAAACTCGTGACCTTCAGCTCTGACCTTGACCTTGAGTTGGCATGGTACATTTATGGGTTCTGCACATCAGCTCACTGAGATGAATAATTGACCAAAGTTTAATGAAAATCTATCAAAGGGTTCAGGAGATATGGAGCGGACAAGAAAGTGTCATGGACGGACGGACGACTAAGGCCATTCCTATAATCCTTGCTCCGCTTCAAGGCGGGGGATTAAAAAGCACCTTATCTGGAGCTACGTAAAGCCAGTACAGTTTTGACCACTAGTATGTCTGCACAGGTGTCCATAGATACATTTTTTGCTTATTGCAAATAAATTATACTTACACTCTCTTCTTGTGACTTGTGTCGCTTTCGGTCACTGTCTTCATTTTTCTCCTGAAAAACAACATTGAACTAACTCTTATCATGCTGTTCACGACAACCCCTATCTTCGGAAACAATGCAGATCCAGATCAGATGGCTTCTGAAGAAGCCATCTGATCAGGATCTACACTGTTTTACATTCAATTTATGAATTTGTAGAAATAAATTACATCAAGTAATCTGATTGGTTCAAAGTCATAAATGGTTTTGGCTAAATTGAATATTCAGCAAGAGCAGGGCTAAATACTATAATAGAAGTTTGGTGTTGGTGTGAGGTTTAAAGGCCCATTCAAAACTATTGACCCGTTGTATACTGGTAGATTCTTCCATTGCTATATGTTGGACAAGTCCATTTGTCATGTAAGGGGTTTCAGGCCTATTTTTTCGTTTTTATTCTATTTTCTCTTAGCAAATAGTGCAGGCCCTGATCAGATGCCGCATTTTGCGGCGTCTGATCAGGGCCTGCACTGTTTGCCAAGGTACCCCTTTAGGGGTTTCCTACATGCAAAGGGTCAAGATCGTGCTGAGCTGCTCAGTTTACTAACTTTACCTCACTTAGCCTGGACAGGCTTATACATATGTGACTGATCAGCACAGTGTGCACATTTTTTTTTTGGGGGGGGGGGGGGGGGGGGGGGGTGGGGGGGGGGGCAGTGGAATCAGTGGAGAGAAGAAAGTACACAGAAAATATTCAATATTTATAATCTATCACCATGAAAGAATGTCGGCACATCCAGCAACAGTCATGGGGGTCAAGTACACTCCAAGCCAGTAGTAATCAAAGTACTCACAGCACTGGAGGGTCGACTGTCTGAAAATGACTAATTTGTGTGTAGGCTGGGAAAATTTTCCTCAACGGAGACTGTTTCGTATAACCCTTAAATCCCAGTATTTATTAAGCAAACAGTGTAGACCCAGATCAGATGCCCCATTATGCGGTATCTGATCTGGGTCTAGACTGTTTGTGAACATCCCAGTACATAAGCCAAGTTTGTTTGTTAGTTTGATTTGAGATTACACGTCCCCGTCAACAATGTATAGATCATTTTGGAGAAGTTGCTTCCAATTTTGTGGGACTTTTACCCGACATTGAGATGAAATGACATCTCAAGCCCTGTCGCCCAATTAAACCAATAGGGTTTACAAGCATGGGCGGTTCAACTCACACCGCTTTGCCTGGGCAGGCTTAGATCCTCTAATTGGTTTACCAGTACTCGTGTGTGGTCGGATTCAGCTCTGCGTGGAGCATCATGCAGCCATCAATTTCTTCAAGCCCCGATGGGCGGGGGTGGTCACAAGCCCAGTACAGACAGTTACACAGCACTCTGATGTGACAGGGAGATGAATAATGCTGCTACAAGTAACTGTTACCTGTAATTTGTAACATCTAAAAGCAGGCATGAAGCTTCTGTAGTTATTAACTTTGGATTGATTGTTAAACAATCAACCCCAAAACAACTTTATTTTAAATAAATACTGTAATGTAAAAACTTGATTTAATTTCTAATGGGCATATGGCATACACTATGGAGACTTCCAAGATTTTTTCCCAAATTTTTCATCCCCGAGTTTGTAAGTGGACTTCCATCTTCCCATTTAGAAAAACAATTATCCAAAATAGGGATTTCAATTGTAAATCAAAAACGGTTTGACAAACAGCGTACATTCTGATGAGATTGCTCATAATGAGCCATTTCTTCTGAATCTACACTGTGCACATATGTTTCTGTACTGGACTGCTGTTTTGAATGGTTAACTGGCTTAAGGGGAATGGGTACACCTTCAGGGGAGGCTTTTGTTTGTTTGATCTGAGGTTTAGCGTCCCCGTCAACACTGTAAAGGTCATTTTGGAGACGTTGCTTCCAATTTTGTGGGACTTTTACCCGACATTGAGACGAAATGACATCTCAAGCCCTGCCGCAAAATGAAACCACTAGGGTTTATAAGCATGGATGGGCAGACTCGTACTGCTTTGCCTTGGCAGGCTTAGATCCTCTAAGCGGTTTACCAGTACTTGTGTGCGGGTCGGTTTCAGCTCTGCCTGGAAGCATCATGCAGCCCATCTATTTCTTCAAGCCCCGATGGGCGGGGGCGATTCAGGGGAGGCAACTCCTACAAAAGTATTTTTGTCTCCCATGTCTATAGGGGTCAACTCTTAAAGGAAAGAATTTGCCCCTGAGGAGCAAATTTTTTCCTTTAAGAGTTGACCCCTTTTTCCCTGTGACAGAGCTTGTAGAAAAGCCAACAGGAAGTTCCGAAAGTTGTCTACCCTTTGAAAAATGACGGACAAATCTCCTAGGTGTTCCCATTCCCCTTAAAAGTGGGACAAATCTTTTTGACAGGCTTACCTTGGAATGATTAACAGTAAACCCTGGACTAGGTGATGGTGAACTAGAATCTGTCGACGTCGGTGTCGTTGAAAGCTTGTCTGAGAACCCGTCTTCATTTGGCGGCGAAGAAGCTGGAAATACAGCACCTGTAACGTATATGCCAGATCACTAGCCTCACGACAGGTTTTCACTTACCACCAGTGCAAAGAATCGAACCTGCACTTTGTTGGATGTTTTATCGACGTTCTCCTGAAGAGAATTTTCTCTCTTCCCGTGGTCATTGTTGTCAACCCTCTTTATATGGTCATTTAACATACTGACAAAACTCTTGTTACAACGACAATTTCAATGGAAGGAATATTAAGCTCAAGATGTTTGTTTGTTTGATTCGAAGTTTAGCGTCCCCAACAACACTGTGTAGGTCATTCTGGAGACATTACTTCAATTTTGTGGGACTTTTACCCGACATTGAGATGAAATGACATCTCAAGCCCTGTCGCCCAAAGAAACCAATAGGGTTTATAAGCATGGACAGTCTGTTTTGTTTGTTTGATTTGAGGTTTAACATCCCCGTCAACACTGTAAAGGTCATTTTGGAGACATTGCTTCCAATTTTGTGGAACTTTTACCCGACACTGAGATGAAATGACATTTAAGCCCTGCCGCACAATGAAACCAATAGGGTTTATAAGCATCGACAGGCCTGGGCAGGCTTAGATCCACTAAGCGGTTTACCAGTACACTTGTGCGGGCCGGTTTCAGCTCTGCCTGGGAGCATCATGCAGCCCATCTATTTCTTCAAGCCCCAATGGGTGGGGGCTATGTGGGTATTTGTTGGAATTGCCCTGGCGCATACTCCAAGGAACAAATGTGGTGGATATTTGTTGTATTGACACACCTGGGCGATTCTAACAACTATCCATGTTTGTTTCTTGGAGAAATTAGGGGCAATTCATATTCCTATTTAGGGTTCTTTATACCAATAACTCTCTATACACCACAACCTCTTATTTTTAAATCATTCCATGTATTATTTACAGAAATTAGGTAACATCTGTGCCAAATATGATGCAGAAAAATGCCAATCAACATTTTAGTCATAATAGCTAACAGCTGTTGCAATGATGTGACGTCAAGCGAATGTTAGGTTGACCAACCAGGATGTTTTGTTAATCTATGATGTTCCTGGATGATAACATCGTAGGATCATCTGCCATTCATAGAAGGGTGGACAACTAGCCTCAAATGGTGCATTTAAGGGGAATGGATACACCTTCAGGGCAGGCAGCTCCTGCAAAAGTATTTTTGTCTCCCATGTCACTAGGGGTCAACTCTTAAAGGAAAGAATTTGCTCCTGAGGAGCAAATTCTTTCCTTTAAGAGTAGATCCCATTTTCGGTGGGAAAGGGCTTACAGAAAAGCGATCAGGAAGTCCCGAAAGTTGTCCTTTTGAAAAATGACGGAAATATCTGCCAGGTGTTCCCATTGCCATTAATCATTCTTGTTACTCCTCATTTGGAGATATGACAGACAGGATACGCTGGCACTACAGGCCAAATGCTTTTATTTTTTTTTAGATATTTCTACAGCAGATAATCTAGATGTCATCCAGATCTAATTCATCAAATAGAAATTCATTTTGGGCATCCACGATACAATCTGCGACTTCTACATTTCCTTCCAAATAAATTAGATTTTTCAACTGATACATAACTATACAACTAAAGGTGTGTGTGTGAATTCGGGTTTAACGTCGCTTTCAACAATTTTTCAGTCATATCACGACGGTGTCTGGTTGCGACAGGGAGCTCAATGCTCACGTTTATAGTGCTGCCTCACTGAAGTATCATGTCCCAGACACATTACATGATACCACACCCAGTCACATTATCCTGACACTGGATCGACCAGTCCTAGCTCTACCCTGTAAATCTGAGTGCCAAGCGAGGAGCAGCTAGTACCATTTTTAACGACTTTGGTATGTCGCGGCCCGGGATCGAACCCGAGACCTCCCGTTCCCCGGAGCGGACACTCTACCAACTGAGCTATCGGGGCCGGTACAACTAAAGGTAAAAACAATTTCTTCACATACATCAAGAACAGATAACTCAAGGACTGAACTGGTGTATTGGCCCTTGGCCACTATGCACAAGGTATTCTTTACACATACAGTAAAATTCCGCTGTTAAGACCACCTAAAAATAAGGCTAATTTTCCTTTAAAAAGCATATATTAAAAGTTTCAGTCATTCTTTGTGTGTACTTTCTGCACTCGGCGTCTTCTAGAAAGAGACTACCTTTGGGACTGTTCAAAAGTGGTCTTTAAGATCACTTTTGAACAGTCCCAAAGGTGGTCTTATTATAGGAATTTTACTGCAAGCTAACAGTACAGAACCCCAGGTGAAAAACTTTTCTGGTAGAAAGCTCAAAGAGGAATGGTCAGTGGCATTCCTTCGCCATATGGGCCGTAACTCTGTCAAAAATTGTCAGATTGTACCCATTTACAATTGCAATTCACATAATTATGCCTGATAAAATGTGCATATCTGTGTATAAATACTCAGGAAATGGAACAGAAGTGGGGACTGATTGGTTGAAGGCATCAGAAAGTACCACATTTACCGTATGTATTTGGACAGACAGACCTGAGCAACAATGTAGAACCAGATAAGATGCCACAGAATGTGGTATTTCATCAGTGACTACACTGCCACTCATCCAGCTGTTTTCTGAAACAAAATCGGGTGGTAAACTGTACTTCTTCAAATTTTAGAAGAAGTATGGAAAGTAGATGGGGTGTCCAAATACTTAGGGTAATGCAGTATAACATAATGCACCTCCATTTTGTGTAGCCAATTATACAAATGGAGCTGAAACAACTACCTATGTCATCCAGATCTAATTCATCATATAGAAATTCATTTTCTTCGAAATCAGGATCTTGATTGGAGTCTACATAATACTCTACATCTTCTCGTATTCGTCGTATCTGCAAGTAACAATACACAGTGAAAGAATGGTAGTTCGTGAAAGCCCTGATCTGTGGCATCTGATTAGCCAATTGGCCATTTTGTGAGAAAGTGACTGTCATTTTGGTTTTCCGCTTGTCATGTTTCCATTAGGGTCTAGTTATTTCATGTTAGTGTTTCTTTCCCTTTTGTGTGTCTGTAGGGAGGTTTGGGTTACAGTAGAACTTCGATGGCTCGAACACTGATGGCTCGTTTACCATGGATAGGTCGAACACACTCTTGAGCCCCTAGCGAAATCCTCTACATAAGAAATAGTGGGGGATAATTAAGGAAATTTTAGTCTTTTATCTTGCAAATGTATGCTGTGTGTTACTCATTAGAATCGCCTCTATGAGGCGATTCTAATGAGTACACACAGCATACATATTTATTATAGAACACGGAAAAGATGTTTAAAAGTATCTCCTTATGCCTCCTGACAGTAACCTCAGTGGCTCGAACTACCCCTGTCTCGAACAGATTTTCGAGGTCCCAAAGGTGTTCGAGCCATTGAAGTTTGACTGTAATTGTATCGATTCGTGATCATTGCCTTCACATCTATTTTATTTGTAAGCAGTTAACAAGTACAGTGCTTATTCTCTTTTGCGAATGGACAGTTAATCTCTTTCTTGAGTCAGCTGAAGGGAGAGAATGACCATAAAAAAGATTTCATGATCAATCAACGAAAAAATGTTGCCGACCTGGCACGTAGCGAATCAAAGACCTCCTCACCATCAGATTCTATGTTGTGGGTACTTTTTTTAATCAACTCCATGGGGCGTTTCTAAAAAGTTCCCACAACACAGTTTACAAAGAAATAATGTGCACTTGCTCATAAATAGGTTTATTGCAACATTTTTTTTTTTAATTTTTTTTTTGTGCAGCATTTTTTTTATTTGTTGAGACCCTGTCAAGATTATTTCACTTTTATTGTGCTGTTCATTAATCAGACGTAGGCAAAAGGGCAGATAGCAGAGTTACCGAAGACAAACCACCTGACCTGTTGCAAGACTTGTCATTTCATGTGAGTCACATTGAACTGGTTCCGAGGAAATAAAAAAAAATTCATGCTCAACTCACTTGGAGGATGAAATTTATCCTGCTCATAAATTTTAAAATGCCAACAAATGTTGGCATTTTAAAATTTATGAGCAGGATAAATGACATTCTGACGTGATCTGAGCAAGAAAATTGCCAGATTTTATGGATTATTAACTCACTTGGAGGATGAAATTTTTCCCTGCTCTTAAATTTTAAAATGCCAACAAATGTTGGCATTTTAAAATTTATGAGCAGGATAAATGACATTCTGAGCTGATCTAAGCAAGAAAATTGCCTGATTATATGGATTATTAATAATAAGGAGCATTTCAAATTTCATGCTCAGTTTAGTTGAGCATGAAAGAAGTTTTATAACCTCGGGGCCTCAGCAAGGTTTGAACAATCCTGCTTTTACAGCTGATCTTCCATTGCAGAACTTGGAACCTCAAATGAAAATGAGCAAGGTCGGAACCCAAAGTTTGTTTCGCGTTCAGTCAACACTATTTAGGTCATATCAGACAGTTCACATAACCACACTTTTCTTGGGCAGGCTTATACATAAGCCGTTAACCAGTACAGCGCACATTCTTTAAACCATAAACTGACAACTGCCCTTCTTGAATCAGCATATGGGCGAGAATGACAATAGAAACTAGAGCTGTCAGTGAAACTGACTAGGGCCCCGGCAGAGGAGTAATAAAAAAATTTGTGGACGGACAGACGGACAGACAGACAGAGTGATTACTATAGGGCACCCACACTTTCAGTGCGGGGCCCTAATAATTTCATGATAATACCACATAAGAATGTTGTCGACCACGCATGTGTTGAGCTCACCTACTGATCACTAGTCAGGTGGAGAAGGCTATGTGGTGTAGTGGTTATGCTACTCGCCTTGTAAACCAGGGGTCACAGGATTAATCCCGGGCTTCTTCAGATAAGTCTTTAAACCGAGGTCCAGTCTAGCTGTTGGTGAGACGTAAAGCTCAAACACTCACTCACTAGTCAGGGGGGCTCGGTTGGTTGCCTGGCAACCAATCATCGGCAACCAACCAAGCTATGGAGGCCGGCCTGAGCCCAAGTGGTTATACACCTTATGGACCTAATGTTTAAAAGCCAGGGCTCTTGACCACTAGGGCACAAAGAACAATTTCATTGGGGTTTTAGTATTCTGGATTTACCTGGTCGAGAGGTAGAGCATCATTATCAACCATCCTCATGATTGTTTCTAACTTTCCTATGTGAAAGTTGTGTTTATCTTGAATACCCTTTAGTTCCTCAAATCTGTCATGGCGCTGAAAATGAAGTTCAGTATAATATATTATTTCTAACAAAACAGGAGCTATTGCAGGATAGCACAGCTTTCCTATTTAACCCTTTTTGTACCAAATGGAATCTTCCTCATTATACACAGCAGGAGTCAATTTCAAAATTTAGGGGTGTCAGGTTGTGTTTTCATCAAAATCTATTTGGAAAAAAAATGACTGGACTTTTAGCAAACAGTGGAGGCCCTGATCAGACGCCGCATTCTGCGGCCTCTGATCTGGGCCTGCACTATTTGCCAAGGTACCCCTTTAGGGGTTTCTGGTACTGAATAGGTTAATGTTCACATCTTCACATAAACTGCATGTTAATCACAATAATGCTTGGTAAATATCTTTGTAATGCTGGTCATTTGGATGAAATGCGGTTTAACCTTCAGCGTGCTGTAGGCGATTTCAGTTGTCCAAGGGGGTCGTCCAAATTGAGCAACTTTTCACACTCATAAGAAAATAAGTACACACCATCGGATGAGATTCTCCTATACAAGAGACATTCTTTCTTACAAGGGCACAGGTTTAACCCACATTACTGGCTGTTTGATTCTACACCCGGAAATGACGTTTAAAATTGATGATTTCTCACCAGTCTATCAAAAGTTTGGACATACTAGACCCAATCCATCTAAAACAACTACAGTCAAACCTGTCTCAAAGACCACCTGTGAACAAAGACCACCTGTCTACAAAGACCACTTCCAATCCCCACCATCCAATTATACTATATAATGCACCTGTAAACAGAGACCACCTGTGCACTAGGACCAGAGGACAGTCAAAATCCTTCCCATATGCATAGTTTTACCCTGAACAAAGACCACTTTGTGCTTTGAATAGCACTGGCCAAAGTTTTAATTTTGTGGACATCCTTTAATGAGCCAAATTAATTTTTTTAGTGATTCATTATTAAAACCTGACAATGTTACCTTTAGGGGATTAAATCGGTGAATCATTCAGGTGCAACTGGGATTATCCAATACATATCTGCATAAATGCTGTGAAGTTAACCTTGCCTTCTAAGGAGGTAGAGCAGTTGATGCAAAACTGACCCTCTGAATAAAGACCACCTGTGGACAAAGACCATATTTCTTCTTTCCCTTGAGTGGTCTTTGTAGACAGGTTAGACTGTACAGGTGATTAATATGTAGCTATGATATAGGTAGCTACACAAGCTATCAATTTTATCCTACAAGCACATACTGACCCTAAATACTCCTGGTAGAAATAGTGGAAGCTGTCTTGCCTACAATATGTCAAAGTATGAGCAGAATCAGTTCAGGTTTAAGGAAATTATGGCTGCTGAAATAAGGATGCCCCCTCCAAAGACCAAGTATAGAATATTGCTCAGCATGCTAAAGGTTAACCCCATATCCTGCTAAATAAGTAAATTAAGCCACACCCATTTCTGGCTATGCACCAATCAATGTACTAAATATATTCATTCAATATAGAATGACATGCAGTATAGATGCAGATCAGATGCCTTCTTCAGAAGCCATCTGATCTGCATCTACTCTGATTGAAAAGTAGTTTAAGAATTAAGGAAGATCACAAAAAGTTATAGATTACGATTATGGAAAAATGATCCAAATGGTAAAATCTATACATTTTTTTTTTTTACTTAACACAGTTGTTTAACCCACTGCATGCCGGAAATCCCTAAAGGGCTACCTTGGCAAACAGTGCAGGCCCAGATCAGACGCCGCAAAACGCAGCGTCTGATCAGGGCCTGCACTATTTGCTAACAGAATTTTCAGTCAAAATAGGACTGACACCCCTTATATGACAAATGACCTTGTCCAACATATAGCAATGGAAGAGTCCACCAGCAACACAATGGGTTAAAGAAGGTTGTGAGATAATTACTTTGAGAACATAATCAAGAACGGTAACAGATAACCTTTATACCAACACTTCTTATAACAATAAAGCTCGTCACAGTTTCAATGGAACAAATCTTTTGTACTAGATAGGAATAATTAACCCTTCAGCTGCTGAGAAAAACTATATTTGAAAATGCCGTCTGCTTATGTCGTCTGCTGAATCTTCTTGCAAACTTTTTAAAAATATTTTTGCATACAGGCAAACAGTGTGGACCCAGATCAGACTGCTTCTACAGGAGCAGTCTGATCTGGGTCTGCACTGTTTGCAAAAAATGACTTTTTAAAGTAACTGGCAGATGACAAAGCAGACGACAATTGTCGTGATTGGGTTAATGGAGGAAAGAAAAAATATTGCATTCAATACTTCAAAAAACAATGTTGATATTTGTTTGAATTGCCTCAGCAAGGGATTCTGACAAATGTCCACAGCATTTGTTTCTTGGGGTAATTGAGGTGTTTTTTGTTTGTTTTGAAGTTTACATCTCCATCAACACTGTAAGGGTCATTTTAGAGACGTTGCTTCAAATTTTGTGGGACTTTTACCCAACATTGAGATGAAATGACATTTCAAGCCCTGCCGCCAAATGAAACTAATAGGGTTTATGAGCATAGATGGTCCGTGCTCGCACCGCATTGCCTGGGAAGGCTTAGATCCTCTAAGCAGTTTACCAGTACTTGTGTGCGGGTCGGTTTCAGCTCTGCGTGGAAGCATCATGCAGCCCATCTATTTCTTCAAGCCCTTATGGGCGGGGGCCCGAGGCAACTGAGGTGAATAGGCCCTTTATTATCCATGATTCAACTCCTTAATTGGAATCTCAACAGTGGCCAATTCTTTATAATTGTAAAGTGTAAGGGAAAAAATACTGTTGTTCTAATGAGGGTCCTTTGTCATAAATAAATATTACATTCCTAAGAGGCACAGCCGAAGTTGATAATCATATTCCTCAGGGTGACATTTTTCACCATCACCCTCTCAGGCATGGAATATTTATTTTATTATACTGAACAAGATCCATTGTGCCTGCTGGTGATGAAATCTGTGGTTGGTTGATTTGAGGTTTAGCATCCCTGTCAACACTGTAAAGGTCATTTTGGAGACGTTGCTTCCAATTTTGTGGGACTTTTACCTGTTATTGAGATGAAATGACATCTCAAGCGCTGCCGCCCAATGAAACCAATAGGGTTTATAAGCATGGACAGGCCGACTCACACCGATTTGCCTGGGCAGGCCTAGATCCTCTAAGCAGTTTACCAGTACTCGTATGCAAGTCGGTTTCAGCTCAGCAACCGAGGTGAATAGGTCCTTTATTACCCATCATACAACTCTTTATTTGGAATCTCAACAGTGACAAATTCTTTATAATTGTAAAGTGTAAGGGAAGAAATACTTTTATTCTAATGAGGGTCCTTTGTCATAAATAAATATTACATTCCTAAGAGGCACAGCCGAAGTTGATATTCATATTCCTCAGGGTGACATTTTTCACCCTCTCAGGCGTGGAATATTTATTTTATTATACTGATTTGTTTGTTTGTATTGGAGTTTAACGGCCCAGTCAACACTATTTAGGTCATTTTTGAGCCGGTCAGTTTACCTATCAACACTTTCCTGGGCAGGCTTATACGTAAGCGATTAACCAGTACAGTGCACATTCTTTCGCCAGAAACTGACAACTGCCCTTCTTGAATCAGCGGAAGGGAGAGAATGACCGTAGAAAAGATTTCATGATCAATCTCCACGAAAGAATGTTTTTATTATACTGAACAAGATCGAGTGTGCCTGCTAGTGATGAAATCTGTGACATCTTGACATTCATACAGGGCAGCTCACATGCAAATATCGATGTCATGAAGTTCCAAATTATTGGATATCGTCGGCTTTCTACAATAGTGACGTAAGCTGATGAAACAGCAATTCAAAAGTTCAAACATCTAAAAACTGGAAAAAAAAAAAACTCAAGTGTGGGTATGTGTTTTCTTAATTAACCCTTTTTGTACCGAATGGAATCTTCCTCTTATATGTAGCAGGAGTCCATTTCAAAATTTAGGGGTGTCAGCTTGTGTTTTCATCAAAATTTATTAGGAAAGTGACTGAACTTTTAGCAAACAGTGGAGGTAAGTGAGTTTTAGTTTTATGTCCCACCAACAGCTAAGGTCATACGGAGACGGGACCTCGGTTTAAAGACTCTTCCGAAAGTCTCAAAACAGTGGAGGCCAAGATCAGACGACGCGTTCTGCGGCGTCTGATCTGGGCCTGCACTGTTTGCCAGGGTACCCATTTTGGGGTTTCCAGTACCAAATGGGTTAAATCAAAAGAAACATTTTGGTACCAAACTTTCTCAACTTTATTACATATTTTGCCCCTTTTTCTTCTCCTTCCCTGAAGAATCGAGCTGTATGCGCACCTAATTCTGCGCATGTGACAGTCAAAATTATTGCAGGGCATAAATATCTTCCTGAGGCTTATGGGAGTTTTGTATCCATGGGGAAAGTCATGTGAGGTATAATAATAAACAATATGTCAACCCTAGCAAGTCATTTGGCATCGTAACTCTGAGAAAGGTTTTTGTTTTGTTTGGAGTTTAACCCATAAAATGCAATCACAACAATTGTCGTCTGCTTTGCCGTCTGCCGGTTACCTTAAAAGTATTTTTTTTTTTGTAGTGTGGACCCAGATCACTGTTTGCTTGTTTGCAAAACAATTTTTAAAAAGTTGGCCAAACAAATCAGCAGACGACATAAGCATTTTCAGAAGCAGTTTTTCTCTGTGTCTTAATGTTTGATTTGATTTGAGGTTTAATGTTCCCGTCAACACTGTAAAGGTCATTTTGGAGATGTTGCTTCCAATTATGTGGGACTTTTACCCGACACCGAGTTGAAATGACATCTCAAGCCCTGCCGCCCAATGAAACCAAATGGTTTATAAGCATGGACGGTCTGACTCGCACCGCTTTGCCTTGGCAAGCTTAGATCCTCTAAGTGGTTTACCCGTACTCGGGTGCGGGTCCGTTTCAGCTCCGTGTGGAAGCATCATGCAGCTCATCTATTTCTTCAAGCCCCAATGGGTGGGGGCCGCTTTGTGTCTTAAGGGTTAATGGCTAAGTCAACATTATTTAGATCATGTCGAGCATGTCAGTTTACCTAGCCACACTTTTCCTGGGCAGGTTTATACATAAGTGGTTTTACCAGTACAGTGAACATTCTTTCACCAGAAAAATGACAACAGCACTTCTTGAATCTGAGAACGGGAGAGAATGAACATAGAAAGATTTCATGATCTATCGAGGTTGGCTCTGAGAAAGGCAGAAATAAATTGAGTTAGTGCACAACAAAAACTTAAAAGGCATGCAATCTTGTCTGGAAAGCCCGGAATCAAACCCATGGCCCCCGGTTTATGGGGCAAGTAGCTTAACAACTGCATCATGGAGGCTTCTATCTATCTGATCAAACGAATGCACAGCCACTAGCTGGACCTCTAGCTCCAGATTAGAAACTTTTTATCTCAAAAGTACTGATTTTTTTGTATTTCTGCATAAAAACATGTTGCATGTACTCTTTACAAGTATGTCTGCAAGGCATTCCTAATGATTACACACGTTTTTGTGCAGAGAATGTGGACCCCTCTTTTATCATATGACGTCGCGTCTGAGCGTGTAATAACGCCATGTAATAAATTCGATAATCCACTGGTGGATTAAATATCTAGTGGATTAAACATGCAAATTAGTTAGATACGCCCTGTAACATTACATGTATGACGTCCTTAACAACGTCGAGTTTACTAATGACAGAATATTGACAATTTTGTTAAACAATCGTTAATAAAATGCGTTTTTAATGTCATATGATAAAAAGAATCTTGCATTCGTGCTCATGTATCATTGAATTTATTAAACTCGTTGAAGAAAAGAGATAAAATGCGAGGCAAAGCCTCGCATTTTATCCCTTTTCCTCAACTTGTTTAATAAACTCAATAATACATGAGCACTCGTGTAAGATCCTCTATATCTGGGGCTATGAGGGCCAAATGCTACTTGTGCTTGAAAGTACTTCACTAGCTGTGAATAGAGGATCTTACATTAGTGTTCATGTATTATTGAATTTATTAAACGAGTTTAGGAAAAGGGATAAAATGTGAGGCTTTGCCGAGCATTTTAACTCTTTTTCTCAACTCGTTTAATAAGTTCAATAATACATGGGCACGAATGCAAGATTCTATTTATCATATGGCATTTAAAACTAATTTTATCGACGATTGTTTTACAAAACTGTCAATATTCCGCCATTAGTAAACGTGACGTCGTTAAGGACGTCATACATGTAACGTTACAGGCTGTGACTAACTAATTTGCATATTTAATCCACTAGTGGATTATCAAATTTATTACATGGCGTTATTACATTCCAAGACGCGGAGTTATATGATAAAACGAAATCTTACCTCTTTGTCCATCTTTTTCTTCTTATTGCCGACCGAAAGTAGTTCAACCTCACTCTCAAAGGTGTCCAGTTGAATCTTTAAGTTCTCTATTAATTGCTGCAAAACACAGAAATCATGTATTAAACTTGTCCTAATGAACGTATTGATTTTGCCACACCTATTTCTGACCATCAACCAATCAAAATACAGCAATATTCCGCTATTAAGACCATCTAAAATTAAGACTAATTCTGCTTTAAACAGCTTCACTTAGTTTTCCTTTGTGATTTCTGCACCACAGTGTCCTCTGGTCGTGGACCACCTTAAAGACCACTTTTGAACAGTCCCAAAGGTGGTCTTAATATAGGAGTTTAACTATACTCATACGCCGGAGTCCATTTTGAAATCAAGCAGAATGTGTGTCAATTTCCATTTCTTTTTTTTTTTTTTGTAAAATTGTTCTAGAAAATGGTTGCCATCTAATCTGCATCTACACTGTTTGCAAAGGTTGAGATATGGAGAAGTAATGGCAATATTAATGAAAAATTTTCGTTATCATACGACTTTGTTGATAAGCAGTGGATATGGTCATGTAATAAAACTGCATGACCATACGTGTAACAACACTTTGGCGGGATTAAGTAACGTCATGACAACGCCCATGTCAACCATGCATTTTTGTGGAAAGAAAAAATTGTCAAATTTAAAGGCAATAAATTGAATTTAAAGTGGTCAAAATAAACAGAATCTTACACTCATGGTCATTTCATATAAAATTTACTAGAGCTATCACTAAAGGTGATGAATACCCCCACAAAAACTGCCTTGATAGTACAACAGCGTCATTTTGCAATTTTTTCACTTGAAAGGGGCCATAACTATGTCGAAAATTGACGCATTGTAGTGGAAATCGAACTCGACCTGTATTTTATGATGTTACATCAGTGTACCAAAAATTATAAAAATCAGTGAAGTGCTTTTTGAGTTATCGTCTGGAAACCAAGTCAACAGACCGACCGACCAGCTCACTCCTATATACCCCCCCCCCCCAATTTCATTTGTGTTTCACTTGAAAGGGGCCATAACTATGTCGAAAACTGACCAATTGTAGTGGAAATCAAACTTGACCTGTATTTTATGATGTTACATCAGTGTACCAAAAATTATAAAAATCGGTGAAGCGCTTTTTGAGTTATCGTCTGGAAACCAAGTCAACAGACCGACCGACAAGCTCACTCCTGTATATCCCCTCCCCCAAATTTCATTTGTGGGGGTATAATGAAACTAGCCAAAGGCTTGTTTCATAAATTTCATATGAAATGACCACTTGTGTAAGATCCCCTATTTATTTCTTGTCACAAGGGTATGCGATTTTGGTACTTATCGCCTATGCGAGCAGCGAAGGTTCAGGCGAGCCTGCGCATCTGCGCAGTGTCGCCAAAACCTTCACTGCTCGCTCATACAAGCAGTGAATCAAGAGGAACATTCAGACAGAAAGCCATATCCCTGGCCCCTCTGACAGCTGGGCATGCGCAGTTAAAATTTGTCATTACGGAATGCTCGAAGACACAAATTCGCTTGGCGGGGCTCATATGTTGTGGGTACATTGTTCGAACAGAACTCTCCAGGTGAGGAGGAGCAATGAGGATCCTTAAGGGAAATGGATACACCTTAAGGGGAGGCAACTCCTACAAAAGTATTTTTGTCTTCCATGTCGATAGGGTCAACTCTTAAAGGAAAGAATTTAAGAGTAGACCCCTTTTTCAGTGAGACAGGGCTTCTAGAAAAGCCAACTGGAAGTCCCGAAAGTTGTCTCTCTTTGAAAAATGGTGGAAAATCAGCCAGGTGTATCCATTTCCCTTAAAGGATCATTTTATTAGAAACAGTGTCAGCAGTGTAGGTTGTGCGTGTGTGTTTGAGTTTTACGTCCCACCAACAACTAACGTCATATGGAGATGGAAGCCCAGTTTAAAGACTCGCCCGAAAATCTCAAGAAGCCCAGGATCAAACCCATGACCACTAGTTTATGTGGGGAGTAGCATAACCACTGCACCACAGAGTCTTCTACAGTGTATGTTGTGGGTACTTGTCAGAATCATCTCCTCCGAGGTGACTCTTATAAATACCCACAACATGATTTTATGGAAATGTAAGTAAGAATTTCGCCATAGGCTATGTAGCCCCTGTGATTTTAATTCTTAAGAAATGGAATTAAATATTTGGGTTAAAGCTAAGGTTTTGCCTATGCTGAATTCATAAACTGACTGATGGACAGAAAAACAGATTCCTATATAGCGCCATGCTTAAAACAGGCATAACAAAGATTCTCAGTTCTGCGCTTTATCTGGAGCCCTGCGATGAAACGTACCGAAATCCAACCGGTGACTTCAGCTTTCTCTTTGGCAGCTGGGTCCATTTTGGCAGCAGCTCCAAGACCTTCTTTGGAATAGGCCTTTGTTTTTGTTTCCCGCTCAACCACTTTAAATCTTTCCATTTGCTGAAAAAAATAATTGAGCTGGGGCCAGTTGTTCAAAACTAACGATGTCGTTAGTTAAGTTAACAAATCGTTAAAACTTTGATCATTAAATATGGCGAATATGCTTAAATTTTGCTGAAAAAATAACAAAATTTTCGATATTGTACTTGCTAGAACAGTTAACAATATGACCACTAACGAGCTTGTTAAGCTAACGAGGCTTTGAACAACTGGCCCCTGATCCTTAAAAGGGCCTTTAGCAGTCCCTGATTACCATGTTTACCCTAAATAATCGGACACTTCAAATCCTTATCATACTTGTTCCAAAATTTGAACAAGTACAATATACTAGCTGGATCTGTAAGTAGGTTGTGACTGATTGATTGATTTGAGGTTTAACATCCCCGTCAACACTGTAAAGGTCAATTTGGAGACGTTGCTTCCAATTTTGTGGGACTTTTACCCAACATTGAGATGAAATGACATCTCAAGCTCTGTTGTCCAATGAAACCAATAGGGTGTATAAGCATGGAAGGTCCGACACTCGCATCGCTATGCCTGGGTAGGCTTCGATCCTCTAAAGGGTTCACCAGTACTCGTGTGTGGGTCAGTTTCAGCTCTGCGTGTTAGCATCATGCAGCCCATCTATTTCTTCAAACCCCGATGGGCGGGGGCCGAAGTAATTTGTGATAACTGAAGGATAGTTTTCTTTATTTCTCCATATAAACCTATGTTGTGGGTATTCATTAGAACTGCCTCAGAAGCCATCTGATCAGGATCTACACTGTTTGCAAAGGTAGGGGTTGTTGTGAACAGCAGGATATGGGTTACGATAACACCAGTCTTATCTGGGTTCACACTTTTAACACAACAAACCAGCAGACAACAAAGCAGATGACAATTGTTGTGACTGGCATCTTATGGGGTAAACACGCAATTTTTTCTAAACTTACAGTTTCTATCAACTTTCTGGCTTCTGTGAGTGGTCTTTTGTCTTTGATGTCACTGCTAGCCAACCAGGTTTTAATCTGGTCACGTTGCCGCTGTGGAGAGAAGTATTTCACATCTTTAACAGTTATAATACAGTAGAACTTCGATGGCTCGAACACCGATGGCTCGTTTACCATGGCTGAGTCAAACCCATTCTTGAGCCCCTAGGGAAATCATCTATATAAGAAATATTGGGGGATATTTAAGGAGATTTTAGTCTTTTATCTTGCAAATGTATGCTGTGTGTACTCATTAGAATCGCCTCGATGAGGCGATTCTAATGAGTATCCACAGCATACATATTCATTATGGAACACCAAAAAATGTCTAAAAGTATCTTGTTATGCCTCCTAGCAGTAACCCTCAGTGGCTCGAACTCCCGGTCTCGAACTGATTTTCGAGGTCCCAAAGGTATTCAAGCTATTGAGGTTCTACTGTACAGCTATTTGTTAAAATACTGTGTACAAGCTGGGAGGATATTGTGTCCACAAAATAAACTGTGCCTCAGGAGAGGGGTCTCTTACAAATATCCACCACACTGCTTTCTTGGAGCAATTATGGGGAAAAGGTCCTTTATCAGGGACATTTCTGGCCCCAAATTATGATGTGCTTTAAACTCGTATCTCATTCAAATGCAAGTATAATGTAACATTATGATAGTCCTTTTCAAACTTCCATGGGTCCTCTGAAAATTTTGATGTGCCCAGGAATCCTTAATAACCATCTCAGAGCACATTAAGAATGAGATCTGAATAACTCATATATATGGGCCAAGCTAAAACAAAATTCAATTTCAGCCTACGAGTATCACTAATAGTTTCATCATAAAATGGGCTAGGCCCCTACTGGAAATATCCTTGCTTCAATGCCTATTAAACTGTTCCTTAATGAAATTCTTAATCAAAGTAAAATTGCTGTAGCGACAGAACTGCCGAGGAACAAATATACAATAATACCGTAAAAATCCTAAAAATTCGGACACATTGAGGATTTGCTGCAATTCTCATAACATTTTAACAAATTTGTTTCAAGATCCAGCAAGAAGTCTGAAAGGTGTAGATGGAATGGCAAACAGTGTAGACCCTGATCAAACTGCTCCTTCAGGAGCAGGAGCAGTCTGATCTGGGTCTGCACTGGTTGCTTAGGTCGGTCTGTCCTAATACTTAGGATCATTACGGTAGTAAAGTGGTTCCTCTCTTAAACATGTAAAGAGTGAGTGTTTGAGTTTTACGTCTCACCAACAGCTAAGGTCATTATGAGACAGGACCTTGCTTTAAAGACTCATCTGAAAGCCTGGAGAAACCCGGATCGATCCTGCGACCCCCTGCTTTACAAGGCGAGTGGCATAACCACTAAACATCGGAGGCTTCTAAACACGTAAAGAATGTTACCTGCAACTTCTTAATTTCCTTCTTGAGATCACCTTCATATTTCTCTTTTTGATTTGCATTAGCCGAGTTATGTACCTGGAAAGAAAGAAAACAAAGCTGAAATGTGAGGTAAATATTCAGATAAGTCTGCATACTTAGGTAGTCATGCAGCTAGAACAGAGTCTTCATGTCTTGCAAAATAATGAATAGAAATACAGTAGACTCTCGCTGTCTCAAACTCTTGATATCTCAAACAATGGCTTAAATTTTCCAGTCCCTTGGAGTTCGAGTGTTGACTACACAATGCTAACAGCACTACCACATTTTTATAAAATTCAAATTGTCTAGTCCCTATAAATTAACCAAAATCTACATGCCCTTGAGGACAAGTGAAATTTTGAAGAATTTTCCAGCCCTGAGATGTAACTCAACTGTAGGAATAAGCAAGAAACAAAAAGTTAAAAAGTATTCAAAGAGGCATAATTCTGTCAATACTTGGTGGCCCTCCAAACAACATGCACTGCCCCACATCATGGCCCAACCATTTATGAATGTTCACCTGTAAAGGAGTTAGCTGGAAAAGAAAAATTTACATTTTTGAAGGGGCATAACTCTGTTAATATTTGGTGGACTGTACACACCAAATAATATGCCATGCTACATATCATAGTATTATTATTTGCAAAGTTTTTACCCTTGATTTGCCATAAAATGTAGAAACTTGCCGAAAAGGAAAAGTTCACAGAAATTCTATAGCTAGGAGTCCAAATGGCAAAGTGAAGACCCTGATCAGACTGCTCCTTGGAGCAGACTGATCTGGGTCTAGCTGGTCTGCATTTTTTGCTCAGGCCTGTCTGTCCCAATACTTAGGATCATTACGGTACCTTTATTGAACAGAACATTGAAAAAATTTGCCTAAATTATTCCATTATGCCTCTAGGATGGGCACAATGAGTAAGCCACTCTCAACTGCTCTAACCACTCCTCTCAAACATTTTTTCTGGGTCCCAAAGGTGTACAAGCTGCTGAAAATGGGCTCTTCCTTATTTCTTGTTTGACAGGAAAAAAATGCTGTAGGTATCTGTTAGATTTTGTTTGTTCGATTTGAGGTTTAACATCCCTGTCAACACTGTAATGGTCATTTTGGGAGACTTTGCTACATATTTTTGTGGACTTTTACCTGACATTGAGACGAAATCTCAAGCCCTGCCGCCCAATGAAACCAATAGGGTTTATAAGCATGGATGGTATGACTAGCACTGCTTTGCCTGGGCAGGCTTAGATCCTCTAAGCGGTTTACCAGTACTCGAGTGCAGGTAGGTTTCAGCTCTGCGTGGAAGCATCATGCAGCCATCTTTTTCTTCAAGCCCCGATGGGCGGGGGCCAGGGTAACTGTTAGAATTGCCTCACTTGAAATGGCTTCAAGGTGATTCTTAAAAATACAGACAACTTAACATGCTTTAGGTTGAAATGAAATCAAAAGAAAATTTATCCGCAAATTATGCCTTTTACCGATGATCCTAAGTATTGGGACAGACAGGCCTCAGCAAATAGTGCAGACCCAGATCAGACTGCTCGTAAGGAGCAGTCTGATCAGGGTCTACACTGTTTGCCATTCCATTTGCACCTTTTGGACTCCTTGCAGGATTGTGGAACAAATTTGTTAAAATTTTAGAAGAATTACAGCAAGTCCTCAAGGTGTGCAAATTTTTAAGATTTTACAGTACTCCTTATCTGGAGCTATCGGTGTGTTTTGTTTACCTTCTGCCAAGTATCTTCAAAGGTGTCTACACCTTCCTGTACCCTCTTAAGGCATCTGTCAATTTCTCCTGAAATAAAGAATCATTTACAAGATTCAGACATCACCCAGCAGGCATATGACGTCATTGTGACGTTTATGCAAAGTCATGCATATGCATGCAACTGTGTATTAGGGTCAAGAAGTTTCTCACTTCTATGTATATACTGGAGTGATGTAAGTGACATGGGAATTTTAACACTTGCTTGTTTGACACATATTATTGATTTTATTTGGATTTTACAGCCCTTTCAGGAATATTTCACTTACAATGAGATTAGGGGTACTATCTGATTCTCCTTTAATTGTTGCAGTCTGTTGGGCTGTTTTACAGTAGAAAATTTCATTTCAGATAACTTTTCCTCATCCAACATAGGCCCTTAAAGGCGAGCTATGTTGTATTCTGTTACTAAGTAAAAATGGGGTTTCCAGGGGTCTACATTATTTTTCTTATTTCTTCTCAAAAACAAAGAATATGGGTACTCATTAGAACCGCCTCACTAAGGCTTCTCTAACAAATACCCACAATCTATGCTCACTAAGGTAACTCTAACAAATACCCACTATCAATGTTTTTGAGCAGAAATAAGAAAATAATAAATAACTGAATGCTTTTTAACCCATTGTATACGGGAAACTCCTAAATGGGTACCTTGGCAAACAGTGCAGGCCCAGATCAGATGCCGCAAAATGTGGCGTCTGATCAGGGCATGCACTATTTGCTAACAGAACTTTCTGTCAAAAATGCAATAAGACTGAAAGAATAGGTCTGCTACCCCTTATTTGACAAATGGACTTGTCCAACATATAGCAATGGAAGAGTCCACCAGCATACAATGGGTTAAACAGTACTGCTAGTGTTTGCTGGCGTGCTTACTCCACTTCATTGTGATATATTAACCCTTGTCCTGCTGAATATTTAAATATGTCACACCTACTACTGATTATTAGCCAATCAGATTACTTGATGCAAATTATTGCAACAAATTCATAAACTGGAGGGGAAACAATGAAGATCCTGATCAGATGGCTTCTTCAGAAGCCATCTTATCTGGATCTACATTGTTTCAAGATAAGGCATATCCGGGCTCAGCAGGATAAGGGTTAAATTGTCAATACGATATCCGTTGTTTGATTGGTGCTTTGTATTCCAGTGTTTTGTCAATTTCTAGAGGTGCTTTCTGATGGGCTTACTGTTTTTTATTGTGATGTTTTGATGGATATATGATTAAATTTTATTCTTTAGATGCATATTTTCAGTCTTATGTGAATAGAACTGTATTTATCCTAGGTATTCCGACACATCAAATCCTTACCATACTTGTTCTAATATTTAAACAAGTATAATTTACTACCTGGTGTTATGTCTTGAAATAGGTGGATGAGTGGCATGCTGTTTAGACCCTGATGCCTATTGTGGCATCTCATCTGGGTTTAGACTGTTTGCTCAGGCTTATCAGTCAGAATACACAGGGTAAATACATAAACAACCTCTAATTCCCATACCAACCAAAGCACTGAGATTGTCTCTGAGTGTTGGTTGCAAAAATAGTCCAGAACTCTTTGTTTAACCCTTAAATTTCCGATTTCACATAAAGCCAACACTGCTTTTTAAGCAAGCAATGTAGGAGTTATGTGGCATCAGATTAGATATCTCCTGTTTGCCAATGCCCCAGTGCATGATCTCAGTCAAGATCTATTTGTCATAACACTAGCAAGTTGGTTAGAATTGCAGTTTAACATCCCCATCAACAACATTTGGGTTATTTTGGAGATATTACTTCCTATTTTGTGGAACTTTTACCAGACACTCAATGACTGCAAGTTGGTATGAACTGAGGTTTAATGTCCCCATCAACACACTATTTAGGGGGTTTGGGGTTTTATATGACCACTCACAACAGTAGTGATCTGCTAATTTAAGCAAACAGTGTAGACAATGAAGACTAATTTAGGGGTCCATAGAAATACCAAAACGCACCAAAACACCAAAACGCACCTGTATTTACCAAAACGCACTGCCAATATTGGATTTTTCTATGTAGGGTAGGGGTAAATTCAGCATTTGTTAAGAGGATTAGACATCTAGAAACAAATATATATATATCTATATATAATATATAAATATATACAAATTGATATAATATTAACATTTGAGCCAGGGCACAGCAGTTCCTACCAAAACGCTATCAAAACACACTGTCGATATTGGATTTTTCTATGTCTGCTAGAGGGAAATTCAGCAGTTTTTCAAAAGAGGATTAGAAATATATATATAATAATAATATATTGATAAATTAATATACATGTTAACATTTTAGCGAGGGCACAGCATTTTTCCTACAATCTACACGTGCGCCCTGCGCATCTATATAGTATACGCCTGACCAGAGACTTCGGCATGAAGGAGCATTTTGACCCTTAGCTACCCAAGCTTTGTGCACAACGAAGACTGATCAGACTGCGCACATGCGCAGGCTTTTCTGAGTTTTCGCTGGGCGCACATGTAAATGGTAAGAAATGCTGTGCCCCGGCTCATTTTTTATTAGTAAATGACCATTATATATTAGAGGGTTATTGGTTTCTTTTAATAAAGTGAACCTTTTATTTTGAACTTTGATACTCAGATGTTCATTTTGGGTTGTAGATAATGTATCTATAATGCACATAAACTGATATTTCTAGTGCGTTTTGGTAATTGTTTTTGTCAAGTTGCGTTCTCTTACTTGAATGGTGTAAAGATGTCAGTGGAATTTCATCTGTATTTACCAAAACGCACTGCCAATATTGGGATTTGATGTGCATTGGTGAGTGAGTGAGTGTTTCAGTTTTACGTCCCACCAACAGCTAAGGTCATACGGAGACGGGACCTCGGTTTAAAGACTCATCCGAAAGTCTGGAGAAGCCCGGAATCGAACCTGCGACCCCTGGTTTACAAGGCGAGTAGCGTAACCACTCGACCACGGAGGCTTCTAATGTGCATTGGTAAGCTTAGCTTTTATCTTGAACTTTAATACTCAGATGCTCCTTATGGGCTGTAGATATCCCAGCCAGCAAAGCATGTCGAGCCAACGTCTGGCCGACAGTGTTGTATCGCTGTCTGCCAAACGTTGGCCCGCTATTTTGTGCTAGCTGGGATAATGTATCTATAATGCACATCATTGTTTATGCCGAGTTGTGTTCCGTTTAGAGCAATGTAACTAAGCAACATCGGACCTTCATTTTGTTTGTATTGGATTTTAACGGCCCAGTCAACACTATTTTAGGGTATTGTTAAGCCGGTCAGTCGCCAGATTGTCCTCCTGATTATCAGTCAGGCGCGCATCAGAATGAGCCTTGAATTTTTGGACATGTTTTTTTTTATTTATACTCCAAATATAGATCATGGGTGTTCGTTAAAACCGCTCGTTGAGTTGATTCTAACGAGTACCCACAACCTATGTCTTGGAGCACGGAAATAAGAAAAAAAGTGTCTACCTCTGTAAACTGCAGTTATCAGCGTATAACTTGGTGTTTAGAGGGGTGCTTATTACACAGACTTGTTAACATGATGGATCAGACTGCATTCCTGGGACTATGACCCTGATCTTGTACACTTGTCGGGGCCCACTGAGACCAATAAAAACTGGGGCATTCGGAAATACTTTTTCGGCATTAGAGTGGCGTTCTTAGAAAAATCCAGTTGACAGTGCGTTTTGGTAGGAACTGCTGAGCCCTGGCTCAAATGTATAATCTATCTATCTATCTATCTTCTGATACTGCGTCGGTCACATTTGACCATTACCGCAGGTGTATATGACATACACTATAGGTTTTGCAGGATGAAAGCCTACACAGTAATCATGTAATTACGGTAGGGATCTTTAACCTGCACAGGGGATGGTTCTCCCTGCACAGGGGGCCTCCAGTTAACGTCCCGATCCGAAGGACGGTGCACTTTATGACATTCATCCCTGCAAATGATGCCAATGGAGCGTGTTCGGACACCGAAATTTTATCGCCGCTTCCGGGGATCGAACCCGGGACCTCTAGCATCAGAGGCGAGTGCACTAACCACTGAGCTATCACGCTCCTTCAATATATAATATGTATAAACGCCTATATTTATTTATATCCTTAATATATATTATATATAGATATATATATTTGTTTCTAAGTGTCTAATCCTCTAATTCACCCTACCCTACAAAGAAAAATCCAATATTGGCAGTGCGTTTTGGTAAATACAGGTGCGTTTTGGTGTTTTGGTGCGTTTTGGTATTTCTATGGACCGCTAATTTAGAGCATTAATTAATTCATAAGGTAATTTGAAAAACAGCTGACAAGCCAGTTCTCTCCCTTGGCTTCCATATTCAAGGCACTGCAAAAACATTTTAATCAGCAACTTGTGCAGGACCTTCCTCTTCTGTGGAACGTTAAAGCATGCTGCTTTCAACGGTTTTCTCTGAGAAGACTATCTTTCTGGCTGAATATTTAGAGAAAAACTTTGGCGAGTGTCAAAACGTAAACAATAAAGGACAAACAAAATGCGAAGCATTTCACGATTTAAAAGGGTGACAGTAATTGTACCTTGCAGCTTTCGCTTATCAGCCATTGCTATGAATACTCGCTTGAAAATGGCAGATGCATGCTACTTGAGCTCATGAAGGCTCAAAGATAAACGTAGAGTATATAAAATTATGGAAAATTCTCGCTCTTTTTGTCTAATGAAAAACAAGATGGCTGCGCCTTCAACACATGAAAATCTATCTACGCTTTAGGAAATAGTGCCAGAATGAATTTTTATAAATATGATAACATTAACTCTCAGAGACATAAACATTTTACAATTAACTCATAGTTGATTTTTTAAACTGAAAATAGCTGAATAAGGTCATAATGGTGAGGAGATAGAGTTTGACGGATTTAAGCGTATTAATCCGTTTTATTTCTTAAATCGGTGTGGGCTATATTTGCTCACGAATAAACTCAGAGTTCAATAACCGTTCATGCTACCGAGAAAGAAAAGAGAAAGTACTGGCTTTTCGAAAACTTCATAAAAATATCTTTGGTTAATTTTTATGAGAAATAATTATCCGCTAAAGTCAAAACAGACAATAAGATTTTCTGGAGCTATGTGAGACTATGTGTTTCTGCTGCCAAGTACCTCGGGGTCACCACTGCGGATGACCTTAGCTGAATCAGAATCAGAATTGTTACTGGTGACACGTAAAATGACATTCATACACCAGGACCTGTGATGTGGGAAGTTAGTCCTTAGCTCTAACCAAAGAGGTAAATTTAGCTACACAATCATCAGCACCTTCAGCTGTCGAAATAATCGAATCGGGAAGGGCATTCCAATCTCTAATGGTTCTGGGGAAGAACGACTGTTTATAAATGTCAGTTCTTGCAGTAAGGGTCTGAAACGCCAACGAATGGTGATTTCTACAGTGTCTAGCTGGGGGGAACAATGCCATCTGTTGGAATGCTGGCAGCACCCTTAAAAACTAGTCCACATAGATAACAATGCAAAGAAACTGGGGCATCTAAAACCGAACATCAGAGTACATAACCAGACACTAAAATCAACAGCTTACAAGACACTCCTTAGACCACAGTTGGAATATGCCTCCATTGTTTGGTCACCACAAACAGCCACTGACATTTACAAATTAGAATCTGTGCAGCGCAGAACTGCCAGATGGGTCTCTCGTGATTACAGGTACACATCTAGTGTTACCGATATGTTAAACAACCTTCAATGACATCCATTAGATCAGAGACGCATAGACAGCCGACTCACTATGCTATACAAGGTCAAATGTTGTTGCCATTCCTGCAACAGAATACCTCATTCTACATATCAGGAGGGACTCTAGACAAAACCACCCTTTGGCATACAGACTCATCACTACCCCTACAAACTACTACAAATTTTCGTTCTTTCCCAGAACCATTTTTCATTGGAATGCTCTACCCCGTCAAATAGTTATGTTCCCCATCCTGGCACAGTTTCATCACGTGAACAAGTCCGTGAAATGAACACCCCACTAAACCCCACTTTATATATGGAAAACTGGGGTTTACGGGGTATAGATTATTTTTCTTATTTCTGCTCCAAGACATAGGTTTTGGCTACTCGTTAGAACCGCCTCAATGAGGCGGTTCTAACGAGCACCCACAACATATGTTTGAAGTAAAAATAACAAAAACATCACAGATTTTCATCGGAAAAGTAGCCATTTTGGAGATGTGAAAAAATGCACTATATCGCACGGGTATGTTATCGTAATGAGTGATGCTGTGTGCCGGGTGGTCCATGTGTCCACCTAGTCACTGGCCTCTGTTTTTACTTTTAACTATACTAACACTCTCCTAGCACGTTACAAACTCATTTCACCTGCTATACTTATCTTTTATTTCAATTAACCCCCTTCAGTACTTGGTATACTGGAACCCTTTCTGAAAGTCCTCCTCGGAGGATAAGAAGAATTGGCAGATAGATAGACAAAAGACTAAAACTAAGCCAGTTGTATCAAAACTGGAAATGCCTAATGATGAACTTTCAACAACTTGTCAAGAAACGGCTAAAACTTTGAACAACTATTTCGCCAGCGTCTTTAAGGTCGAAGATCAAGAAACCATCCCTATACATGTATTTGAAGATAGAGAATTCGACTTATCACTACTAACTATCAATATAGATAAGGAAAAAGAAGCAAAAGCTTTTGATAGCCTGAATGCCACTAAATCACAGGGACCTGATAAATTCCACCCACGATTTATCAAAGAAACTAGGGACATAGTTAAGAAACCGCTAACAAAGATTTTCATTAAACCCTTGATGAGTGTAAACTACCAAGCATATGGAAATGCGCAAATATTACGGCAATCTTTAAGAAAGGTAAAAGGAAAAATCCATCATATTATAGGCCCATTAGCCTAACGTCCGTCCCTGGAAAATTGATGGAAAGGTTGATACGAAATGCATTAGTGGAACACATGACAATCAATGACCTTTTTGCAAAAGACCAACACGGATTTATGGCTGGTAAATCCTGTACTACTCAACATTTCGAATACACGGAGGATATCACTGGGGCCATTGACAATGGGGACGACGTAGATTTAATCTACTTGGATTTTATGAAGGCCTACGATAAAGTGTCACATGTAAGATTGCTACACAAGTTACAGGCCTATGGCATAAGGCTAAACTCTATGCTTGGATAAAAGACTTTTTGACATACAGGGTACAGAGGGTGGTCATAAATGGTGTAGAATCTTACTGGCGGGATGTCACCAGCGGAATACCAAAAGGAAGCGTTCTGGGGCCTGTGCGGTTTTTATAAATGACTTGCAAGATGTTCTCCAAGTGTGTGTGTAAAACTGTTTGCCGGTGATACTAAAATCTACAAGAAAATTGTCAATGAGCAGGATACCTTACCAGTTCAACAAAGTGTCAACCATGTAACCAACTGGGCCAAAGACTGGGACATATTTTTTAATGACACAAAATGTCATCATCTACATATGGAAAAACACGATTCTGGTCACAGATATACAACGGAAACCCACAATGGTGAAAAAATTATTACTAAAGTCGATAGTGAAAAAAGACCTTGGGGTAATAATAGATAAGAACCTGACTTTCAGAGAGAATATATCCTCGATAATTAACATTGCCAACAGAAATTTGGGAATTATATTCCGAACATTCACATACTTGGATCAAGAAACCTTTCTAAACCTCTACAAAAGACTGGTGAAACCACACCTTGAGTATGCAACGGTTATTTGGTCATCCTTATACAAAAAGGAAAGGATCTCATTTGAAACTGTTCAAAGAATAGGTACAAAATTGGTAAGATCGGGTAAATATGTTCTATAAAAGGGTTATTCTTTGGAAGCAAGGAATACACATCAGAACTGGAAAATATGAAGTGTTCATGTTTTCTTGGCCAAACTAGCTAGTCTCGGCCAATAAGGCCTCATCAGTGACCCTAAAATATTTTCAAAATTCCACAATGGAATCAATAATCCCAAAGGAAAAGACAATAAAAACTATACTATGGTGTAGGGCAGGGAGACTTTTTACGGCCGCCACACATTCCCAGACACCAGCTGTAGTGACGTTAAATATGTTCTATAAAAGAGTTATCCTTTAGAAGCAAGGAATACACATCAGAACTGGAAAATATGAAGTGTACATGTTTTCTGGGCCAGACTAGCTAGTTTCGGCCAATTAGTGACCCTCAAATATTTTCAAAATTCCACAATGGAATCAATGATCCCAAAGGACACGGAAATAAAAACTACACTATGATGTAGGGCAGGGAGACTTTTTACGGCCGCCACACATTCCCAGACACCAGCTGTAGTGATGTTAAATATGTTCTATAAAAGGTTTATCCTTTGGAAGCAAGGAATACACATCAGAACTGGAAAAGATGAAGTGTACATGTTTTCTGGGCCAGACTAGCTAGTTTCGGCCAATTAGGCCTCATCAGTGACCCTCAAATATTTTCAAAATTCCACAATGGAATCAATGATCCCAAAGGACAAGAAAATAAAAACTACACTATGATGTAGGACAGGACTTATCATATACAGAGAGGTTGAAAAAGTTAGGTTTGCCATCACTGGAATATAGGAGAGAACGGTTTGATCTTGTACAGGTGTTTAAGATTCTGAACGATATTGACAAAGTCAAGAAAGAAAAGCTCTTCACAATGGCCACCTATCAAGCTTTCTTTCTTTCTTTCTTTCTACTGATACTGCGTCGGTCACATTTGACCATTACCGCAGTTGTACATTACATACACTCCAGGTTTGCAAGATGAAAGCCTACACAGTAATCATGTAATTACGATAGGGATCTTTAACCTGCAAATGGGATGGTTCTCCCTGCACAGGGGGCCTCCAGTTAACGTCCCGATCCGAAGGATGGTGCACTTTATGACATACATCCCTGCAAATGATGCCAATGGAGCGGGTTCGGACACCGAAATTTTATCGCCGCTGCAGGAGATCGAACCCGGGACCTCTAGCATCAGAGGCAAGTGCACTAACCACTGAGTTATCACGCAACTAGAGGCAATTCAATGAAATTATACAAAGAACGGCCACGTCTTAACATCCGTGCAAACAGTTTGTGCAATTGAGTCGTCAATGCTTGGACTACACTTCCAGACAAAGTTGTAACGGCACCTTCCTTGAACGCGTTCAAAAGTCGTTTAAACGCACATTGGAAATCGCATCCGAACAAGTTCACTCCTGCATGCTACGTGACTGGTACAACGACCGGATATAGAACGTATATATCGAATGCATCCTTACAAGTCAACTAACTTAATTAGATGTCGACTACGTGCGTAAACGTGAGTGAATGTTTTGCACGAATTCGATACAGTTTGCCGTCCCTCGGATAGGGTTGTTAACTGGACTCAAACCCCTGCAGGGAGAGTCAGTCACCCAATGTACAGCCTGTGATAAATCAGAATAAGAAATCTTACTGGTGGCACGTCAAACGGCATTCATACACCAGGACCTGTGATATGGGAAGTTAGTCCCTAGCTCTCACCAAAGAGGTAATCTTAGCTACACTATCCTCAGCACCTGATCGAATCGGGAAGGGCATTCCAATCTCTAATTACAACTGTGGTCCTAAGGAAAATTTTCATCCTCGTTTTACTTTCGGTATAACAGTATTTTTTTACATTTTCCTAAAGAAGAATACCCGCCTTACATGCTCCTGGTGCCGGCCTCGATAGTTCAGTCGGCTGCGCGTCTGACTGGTGATCAGGAGGACGCGGGTTCGATACCTGCTTGGGTCGGCAACTTTCTTTCGTGGAGATTGATCATGAAATCTTTTCTACAGTCATTGTCTCCCTTCTGCTGATTCAAGAAGGGCAGTTGTCAGTTTCCGACGAAAGATTGGCACTGTACTCGTTAACCGCTTACGTATAACCTGCCCAGGAAATGTGTGGATAGGTAAACTGGCCGGCTCAAAATGATCTAAAATAGTGTTGATTGGGCCGTTAAACTCCAAATCAAACAACAAAAAAAAAACATGATCGTGTTACGTGTCAGAACTGCATCCCGGACGTTAGCGAGCTATTAGCTAATATATCTCTAACCTCATAATTAGCCATATATAATTCAGTCTGAATCTGAATCGTTACTGGTGACACGTCAAATGACATTTTTACCAGGACCTGTAAAAAGGAAAGTTAGTCCCTAGCTCTCGCCAAAGAAGTAATCTTAGCTACATTATCCTTGGCACCTTCCACGGATGAAATAACCGAATCTGGAAAAGCATTTCAATCTTTTTTTAATTGATTATCCTGTATTACACATGGTCAACCAATATTCAAAACTCATAAATCATGTTTTTAATTGCGTCAATTAATAAAATTGTTATTAATCAAATAATTTCGTATTGGCCCAGTTACAGGTCCTCGGTCAGCTGTATTGGCCTCGGCCATCGACCTCCGGCCAATACAGCAGACCTCGGACCTGTAACTGGGCCAATACGAAATTTCTTGATTAATAACATTATATTATTGTCTGAGAGATGACGGATCTTGCAGAGGGCATCTGAAATGCCAAATAGTGATGCTCTCTGTCACTCCTAAATGGTGGATAAGGTCATCTGTTGGAATGCTGGCAGCACCCTTTAGGTCTTTGTACAAGATGATTTTATGAAACACGCATGCTCCCAGATAGCGCATGTGAAGTGTACTTATAGCTAGCACGTGAACAATTCTTTTGCGATTTCACTCTAATTCTATTAAATAAACAATAGACTTACATTCCTGACCATTGCCTCCACTTCTATTTTACATACAAACCAGATATTTGGATGATTTATTTAATATATTGACAAAACCTATTTCCCTGGTTTTATCAGTCAAATTTACCCCCCCCCCCACCCCCCCCCCCCCACACACACACACTCAGAACTTCAGTTAAATAAAGCAAATTCTTCTGATACAGAGGCCCCGTTTTTGGATTTACATATATCTATTGTAGATGGATTTGTTTCTTGCAAAATTTATGATAAACGCGATGATTTTGATTTTGAGATTGTAAATTTTCCTTTCTTGGATGGTGATGTTCCTCATGCACACCCTATGGCGTTTATATTTCGCAATTAATTCGATTTGCCAGAGTGTCTAGTCATGTAACTGATTTAACACTCGTAATAAACTGTTACCTGCTAAACTTCTTAATCAGGGTTGTCGGTATCATAAACTACGCAAAGTAGAAGTAAAACAAAGATCAGGAATCGATACAATTAACTTACTCCACCCACCAAAGACACCAAAGGGAAAGAAATACAAACACTAAGCGACAGACCATAATGGAAACCTAAATTAAGGAAAGCCATAAGGACAGTTACCTTCCCACAAAATGGCCATATGGCCATCCAAAACCAAAAGATACAAGTGATACACACAGTAAGCAACAAACAACAACATAAATAAATCGCCACAGATGAACCGCCTTGGAACGGTCAGTGGAAAGATTTCCACTGGGGGGCTTAAATCGATTTTACGTGGCCACAATCCTAGCCCTTACTTCCGTCGCGATTTAGACAAATAATTTGTTCAGTCCGCATGAAGGCCTCCTAACTCATCAGTGCAACATCTCCGTGAACACAAAAAATCAAAGAACAACAGAGGTGAGACAACGGTGAGGACTCGACAGCAAGAAACCATTGAAATGCTGGAGCAAAAGAAAACCATCAGTTACATGACTACACACTCTAGCAAATCGAATTAATTGCGAAATATAAACACCATAGGATGGCGCACGAGGAACATCACCATCCAAAAAAGGAAAATTTACAATCTCAAAATCAAAGTCATCGCGTTTATCATAAATTTTGCACGAAACAAACCCATCTACAATAGATAGATGTAAATCCAAAAACGGGGCCTCGGTATCAGAAAAATTTGCTTTATTTAATTGAAGTTCTGGGGGGTAAATCTGACTGATCAAATCATCGAAATATGTAATATCAATATTTAATAAATCATCTAAATATCTAGAAGTGGAGCTAAAAGCTTCAATAATTTCAGATTGGTAATCAATGGAAAGCGACAACATGAAGTCTCTTTCATAACAATACAAGAACAGATCAGCCACAAGAGGTGCGCAATTCGTACCCATCGGAATACCCACAATTTGTCTAAATAACTTAGTACCGAATCTGTTATAAATATTGTCAAGTAGAAAGGTGAGGGCATCACACACTTTCTGACATGACCAAAGTGTATAATTATTATGCTCTTTAGAAGTGAAAAATGCATTTCTGACATTACATGTAAGATAGAGAGAATCTTCTCTGTGAAAAGCCCATTCAATTAAATCATTAAGCTTTTCTTTTATAAGATTATGAGGAAGTGTAGTGTAAAGAGTGGAAAAATCGTAAGTAGACAGACTTGAAGCACGAAAATGTCTGGATTTCAATTTATTTAAAACCTCATTCGAATTTTTTATAGACCAAAACAGATTTCTTCCTGATCTTTCAAAGACTTTATCACAGTATTTAATCACATGCGTTTTAATAGCAGTAAGACAGGAAGCTAATAGTTTAGAAAGTTCAGTGGTAGTGCAAGAGCTAGAATTTGCAATAAACCGTGCTTTGTAAGGTCTTTTATGAAAAGTAGAAGTAAAACAAAGATCAGGAATTGATACAATTAACTTACTCCACCCATAAAAGACACCAAAGGGAAAGAAATACAAACATTAAGCGACCAGACCATAATGGAAACTTAAACAAGGGAAGGCCATAAGGACAGTTACTTTCCCACAAAATGGCCATATGGCCATCCAAAATTAAAAGACACAAGTGATACACACAGTAAGTAACAAACAACAACATAAATAAATCGCCACAGAAGAGCCGCCTTGGAACGGTCAGTGGAAGATTTCCACTGGGGGGCTTAAATCGATTTTACGTGGCCACAATCCTCGCCCTTACTTCTGTCGCGATTTAGACAAATCGATTTTGAAGTTTTGGTAACCAGTATAGCGTAGGAAGCTTGTCTTGGTCTTCGGTTACACACACAGCAAACTTGGTGGCTGAATGACAAACATGTTTATCTATTATAGCTCTCTCTCCAGCTAAGGGCTGAAGTTCATAGGCCTTAGTACCACCAAGCTCCTGCTTAAGCGTGTTAACATAGTGGAGCCGTCACACAACAACGACGTTGTTAGCGGCCTTGTCTGCAGGGGCAAAAACAAACTTCTTATGAAATTCTTGAATACCTAGTTTAAGACTTTATCACAATATTTAATCACATGCGTTTTAATAGCAGTAAGACAGGAAGTTAATAATTTAGAAAGTTCAGTGGTAGTGCAAGAGCTAGAATTTGCAATAAACCGTGCTTTGTAAGGTCTTTTATGAAGTTTTGGAAGCCAGTATAGCGTAGGAAGCTTGTCTTGGCCTTCGGTAACACACACACAGCAAACTTGGTGGCTGAATGACAAATATGTTTATCTACTATAACTCTCTCTTCAGCTAAAGGCTGAAGTTCATAGGTCTTAGTACCACCAAGCTCCTGCTTAAGCGTGTTAACATAGTGGAGCCGTCTCACAACTACGACATTGTTAGCGGCCTTGTCTGCAGGGGTCAAAACAAACTTCTTATGAAATTCTTGAATACCTAGCTTAAGATGACGTAAAGATGTCTTAGGCTTAGGAGGTAATAAGTTAGTATTTTGAGAATAGAAAGAAATGTGTTTATTCACTAGTTTTAAAATGCTTAGTTTCCAGTCCTTAAGGGCTTTATGCTCAACATACTCTCGCTTACACCATCGATTACCGAATTCATTCAAGGAAGCAGTGATTTCATCTCTACATTTACTGAAATCAATTTTAGAAGGAAACCGATATTTCGGTCCTTTAGAAATTATATTCCTTATCCTAGAATCAGGAATAATTTTCAAATTGCCAGTAATTACATGATCAGCAGCAGGATAGCAATACACTGAATTTTTACAATCACATGAATCAGGAGTATTAGTATCAATATCAAGATCTGAAACAAGTTTATTAAAATTAAAAAAATCTAACAGGTTTGTTATATTTATAGCAAATTATAGGTGTTTCAGTATTTTGAAAATAAGCAGGAATTGAAGAAAGCACAGAGCTCTCACGGAAGATACTGGGCAAATCTATAAAATCCATACCCTTATTAATGAAGGATATTTTGAAGAAATGGCGTTTATGATTAATTTCAGAATCAATGTAAGGACGGAGAGTATGCTGAGTATAGCCTCTAGTTAAGAGAGCCGCATCATATAACTGATTAGAACTATCGTAGAAGTTATTCGCCTCGGTGTCCAGAAGACGTAAAACAGAAACGGGTAATGAACTTAAAATGAAAGAATAGAGTGGCGTCTATGATTTAATAATATAATAGACATTTACTTAAGTCTAGTATTGTTTCGTTTTAACGCACGTAGTTTACGTTTAAAGTTACCATTTTTCCTGGTGCCGTGAGATCTAGTTCTGCGTTTTCGACATTCCAGGAGCGAGAAACTATCAAAGTCCGGCATTCTAGAAATATTACCCTCATGATAAATGTTGTCATTAAATCCCAGTGGAAAAGGGGTCTGTAAACATTTAATCCATTTCAGTTCAGCCTCATGTCTTTTTATAATTTTGAATCTAGATGTAGAATTTGCATCGTAATAAAGTTTTTCCACTGGTTGTATAACAATGTTATTTACAGAATGACCTGTACGTCGAAAGTGACGGTACAAGAAAGTGTCAGTTTTCTTAGGTTTACTCATTCTACGATAATGCTCGTTCAATCTAGTTTTAAGCATGCGGTTAGTTTGACCGACGTACTGCATATTACAGTTTGCAGCACGTCATGTAATTAGATAAATTAAATCTGTAGACTGTCATGTCAAATCAGACATGTTAACTACAGAGAAGCGTCTACCGTTTACAGATGAAGTAACGGTAGACGCAGTGCTTAAATGCGAACAACATCTGCACCTCTTGGCATTGCACTTAGAAATACTAGGATACATTCCACTTCTTTTCCAGCCTTTTCAAAATTTTATAGACGTCATATCGATTTAATTTCAAAATTCAGTGTTGGACTTAAATCTCTTCTGCAACAAGATCTATCGGAACTCGAATTTTATGGTGACATGGTATATAAATTCAGAAAAAATATATAATTGCAATGACTTCAGCACGCAGTTTCGTAAAATCATTCTTCGATATAAAAGGACTGGGTACAATAAAATTTTATACGACAGACTGCATGCGCGTCATTAACCCAATCATGGTTGACATGTTTGCTTCCCTCTTTAATTGCACGCCGGTGGGTCATGCTTCAGATTCTATGACGGTTCCAGCGTAAAGGCTTACTGAGAATTAGAGAGAGTCTAATTTTATGTAATGTTGGTTAATGTCTGATGCTCTTTCTCAGGTCGACCCATCAGAGAACTCCCCCAGAACTTCAGTTAAATAAAGCAAATTCTTCTGATACAGAGGCCCCGTTTTTGGATTTACATCTATCTATTGTAGATGGGTTTGTTTTGTGCAAAATTTATGATAAACCCGATGACTTCGATTTTGAGATTGTAAATTTTCCTTTTTTGGATGGTGATGTTCCTCGTGTGCCATCCTATGGCGTTTATATTTCGCAATTAATTCGATTTGCTAGAGTGTGTAGTCGTGTAACTGACTTCAACACTCGTAATAAATTATTAACAGCTAAACTTCTTAATCAGGGTTATCGGTACCATAAACTACGCAAAGCCATTTCAAAATTTTAGAGACACCATTCTGATTTAATTTCAAAAACCTATATTGGACTTAAATCTCTTCTGCAACAAGGTCTATCGGAACCCGAATTTTATGGTGACTTAGTATATAAATTCAGAAACGTTTATAACCGCAATGACTTCAGCACCCAATTTCGTAAAATTATTCTTCGATATAAAAAGATTGGGTACAACATGGATGTTATACGACAGACTGCATGCATGGTAGTTAACCCAATCACGGTTGGCAACTTTGCTTCCCTCTTTAATTGCACACCGGTGGGTCAGGCCTCAGTTTCTATGACGGTCCCAACGTAAAGGCTTATTGAGAATGAGAGAGATCTAATTCAAGGTAATGTTGGCTGGTGCCTGATGCTCTGTATCTGGTCGGGCCCATCGGAGTCTAACTGTTGGTTTTCTTTTGCTCCAGCATTTCAGTGGTTTCTTGCTGTCGAGTCCTCACCGTTGTCTCACCTCTGTGGTTCTTTGATTATTTGTGTTCACGGAGATGTTGCACTGATGAGTTGGGAGGCCTTCATGCGGACTGAACAAATTATTTGTCTAAATCGCGACGGAAGTAAGGGCGAGGATTGTGGCCACGTAAATTCGATTTGGGCCCCCAGTGGAAATCTTTCCACTGCCCGTTCCAAGGCGATTCTTCTGTGGCGATTTATTTATGTTGTTGTTTGTTACTTACTGTGTGTATCACTTGTGTCTTTTTATTTTGGATGGCCATATGGCCATTTTGTGGGAAAGTAACTGTCCTTATGGCCTTCCTTTGTTTAGGTTTCCATTATGGTCTGGTCGCTTAATGTTTGTGTTTCTTTCCCTTTGGTGTCTTTGGTGGGTGGAGTAAGTTAATTGTATCGATTCCTGATCTTTGTTTTACTTCTACTTTATGAAATTTCAACCCTCGCCCTCAGTTCCAGTACAGTATCAAACAAAATAACAATAATAAATTGACCCGCTTGGAGGCTTTCTAACTCAACAGTGAGTCATGATAAAATATATGGTAAAATGGTTATGTATAGATTAATATTATCATGAATCAGGGCTGAGGACTCTGTGATCTCTGTGGTTGTTTGATTTTTGTGTTCACGTGAATGTTGCTCTGATGAGTTTGGAGGCCTTCATGTGGACTGAACAAATTATTTGTCTAAATCACGACAGAAGTAAGGGCAAGGATTGTGTCCACGTAAAATCGATTTAAGCCACCCCCAATAGAATTCGTTTTACTGACCCTCCAAAGCGGTTCTTCTGTCGTGGTTTACTTTTGTTATGGCTTGTCTTTGAGTGTGTGTATCGCTTATATTATTTTGTTTTGGATAGCCACTTGGCCATATCGTGGGAAAGTGACTGTCCTTTTGACATTCCGCTATTGATGTTGCCATTAGGGTCTAGTTGTTTCATGTTTGTGTTTCTTTCCCTTTGGTTTCTCTGATGGGAGGGAGCTAGGAGTTAAATGTACCGATTCCTGATCATTGGTTTCACTTTTGTTTTGAAAACTTTTTATGCTCCCGGAATATAACATTCGGGGGCATATAGTTTTTGGTCTGTCTGTCTGTTTGTTTGTCCGCAAAAACTTTGACATTGGGCATAACTTTTGAATTGTAGCTAATATGGCTTTCATACTTCATATGTACATTCCTTGTCACCAGACCTTTCCAGTGGTACCATGGTTTTTGACCTCGTGACCGTATCCTTGACTTTTGACATACTTTTTAAAAATTTAACAATGGTCACAACTTTCGATTGGTAAGTGATATGGGTTTCATATTTCACAAGTGCATTCTATGTCACAAGAATTTCTAGAGGTACCATAATTTTGGACCTTGTGACTACTTTAAAAAAAAACAACAAAAAAACGTTAACAATACTTTTGGATTGGTTAGTGATAAGGCTTTGGTTCTCTGATGGGAGCTGTGGGTTAATTGTATCGATTCCTGGCCATCGCCTTCACTTCTATTGTTCATATTTCACATGCGCTGTCTTGGGGCATCAGTGTGTCATAAAAAATATCTTGTTCAAGCAGAAATCAGATAATAAGTATATTATACGACAGCAAAACGTCACATTTGCTTTACAATCCATGATTTGCTTATTGTTGTGTTTGACAATTGACTTGGCTTACAATAAATACAATGAATCACTATTTCCATAATGGTTATCATACTACCCCACCACTCTGGCTTTGTGTGTGTAAATATCGGAATGGATATTTTCTCTTGACTTGAATTAATTTAACTTAATTTCATGATAAAGTCTGTGATGTACACATGACTGCAATAAAGGAATTTTGTAAATTCAGAACATCAAATATCCAACTGTGATGAAAGTGTATAAAACTTAGACGGTAGACCACAAAGGGAAGTCCAAGTTGGACCTGACAAGCTAGAGGTGGTAACTTCCTTCTGCTACCCGCTAGTAGACATGGTCTACCGCAACAGGTGGCTGTGATCTTTCGAAGACATCACGCGTGAAAACAGCATGGAAGACGTTCAAGGAGCTGCTTCCAGTTCTGTCTTCCCACCACCTCTCATTCAAGACCAGTGGCCTTGTGTACAGCTCTTGTGGGCCGAGCGCAATGTTCCATGCCAGCGAGACATGTCCATTGACAAACCAAAGCTCCAATGTCTGCAGCGGAATGTCAGGGAAAGGATCACACATATCTGCAATATCAAGCTGGAAGACACTGTCACCGTCAGGTCCAGTGAGTTTCTTGCATGGCTTCGCATTGAGGACCTGGACCTCACCCCGAAGGCGAGAAGGCAGCGCTGGTTTGGAAATGTGGAACGCCCCAAAGGCGCAGTCAAGACAGCCTTCCTTGAATGAATTCGGTAATCGATGGTGTAAGCGAGAGTATGTTGAGCATAAAGCCCTTAAGGACTGGAAACTTAGCATTTTAAAACTAGTGAATAAACGCATTTCTTTCTATTCTCAAAATACTAACTTATTACATCCTAAGCCCAAGACGTCTTTACGTCATCTTAAACTAGGTATTCAAGAATTTCATAAGAAGTTTGTTTTGGCCCCTGCAGACAAGGCCGCTAACAACGTCGTCGTTGTGTGACGGCTCCACTATGTTAACACGCTTAAGCAGGAGCTTGGTGGTACTAAGGCCTATGAACTTCAACCTTTAGCTGAAGAGAGAGCTATAGTAGATAAACATGTTTGTCATTCAGCCACCAAGTTTGCTGTGTGTGTTACTGAAGGCCAAGACAAGCTTCCTACGCTATACTGGTTACCAAAACTTCATAAAAGGCATTACAAAGCACGGTTTATCGCAAATTCTAGCTCTTGCACTACCACTGAACTTTCTATATTATTAACTTCCTGTCTTACTGCTATTAAAACGCATATGATTAAATATTGTGATAAAGTCTTTGAAAGATCAGGAAGAAATCTGTTTTGGTCTATAAAAATTCGAATGAGGTTTTAAATAAATTGAAATCCAGACATTTTCGTGCTTCAAGTCTGTCTACTTACGATTTTTCCGCTCTTTACACTACACTTCCTCATAATCTTATAAAAGAAAAGCTTAATGATTTAATTGAATGGGCTTTTCACAGAGAAGATTCTCTCTATCTTGCATGTAATGTCAGAAATGCATTTTTCATTTCTAAAGAGCATACGAATTATACACTTTGGTCATGGCAGAAAGTGTGTGATGCCCTCACCTTTCTACTTGACAATATTTATATTAGATTTGGTACTAAGTTATTTAGACAAATTGTGGGTATTCCGATGGGTACGAATTGCGCACCTCTTGTGGCTGATCTGTTCTTGTATTGTTATGAAAGAGACTTCATGTTGTCGCTTTCCATTGATTACCAATTTGAAAGTATTGAAGCTTTTAGCTCCACTTCTAGATATTTAGATGATTTATTAAATATTGATAATACCTATTTCGATGGTTTGATCAGTCAGATTTACCCCCCAGAACGTCAGTTAAATAAAGCAAATTCTTCTGATACCGAGGCCCCGTTTTTGGATTTACATCTATCTATTGTAGATGGGTTTGTTTCGTACAAAATTTATGATAAACGCGATGACTTTGAGTTTGAGATTGTAAATTTTCCTTGTTTGGATGGTGATGTTCCTCGTGCGCCATCCTATGGCGTTTATATTTCGCAATTAATTCGATTTGCTAGAGTGTGTAGTCATGTAACTGACTTCAACACTCGTAATAAATTATTAACGGCTAAACTCCTTAATCAGGGTTATCGGTACCATAAACTACGCATAGCCTTTTCAAAATTTTATAGGCGCCATTCTGATTTAATTTCAAAATTCAATATTGGACTTAAATCTCTTCTGCAACAAGGTCTTTCGGAACCCGAATTTCATGGTGACTTAGTATATAAATTCAGAAAAATATATAACCGCAATGACTTCAGCACCCAATTTCGTAAAATCATTCTTCGATATAAAAAGATTGGGTACAACATGGATGTTATACGACAGACTGCACGCATGATAGTTAACCCAATCACGGTTGGCAACTTTGCTTCCCTCTTTAATTGCACGCCGGTGGGTCAGGCCTCAGATTATATGACGGCTCCAACGTAAAGGCTTATTGAGAATTAGAGAGATCTAATTCTTGGTAATGTTGGTTGGTGCCTGATGCTCTGTTTCTGGTCGGGCCCATCGGCGTCTATCTGTTGGTTTTCTTTTGCTCCAGCATTTCAGTGGTTTCTTGCTGTCGAGTCCTCACCATTGTCTCACCTCTGTGGTTCTTTGATTTTTTGTGTTCACGGAGATGTTGTACTGATGAGTTAGGAGGCCTTCATGCGGACTGAACAAATTATTTGTCTAAATCGCGACGGAAGTAAGGGCGAGGATTGTGGCCACGTAAAATCAATTTAAGTCCCCCAGTGGAAATCTTTCCTCTGACCGTTCCAGGGCGGTTCTTCTGTGGCGGTTTATTTATGTTGTAGTTTGTTACTTACTGTGTGTATCACTTGTGTCTTTTTATTTTGGATGGCCATATGGCCATTTTGTGGGAAAGTTACTGTCCTTATGGCCTTCCTTTGTTTAGGTTTCCATTATGGTCTGGTCGCTTAATGTTTGTGTTTCTTTCCCTTTGGTGTCTTTGATGGTTGGAGTAAGTTAATTGTATCGATTCCTGAGCTTTGTTTTACTTCTACTTTGACATACAGGTGGATGGAAAACGTGGACTTGGGAGACCCAAGATGAACTGGTAGCAGCTGATTGCAGAGAGTGGAAGCTCTCAGCTATCGACCCTCATGATAAACTTACATGGAGATCTGCTGTGAGATCTTCCATGTATGCAGGAAGCCAGCTACCTGGAGGAGGGCCCACGTATGTGGATGTTGCCCCTGTGCCTGCATGTAATAATATCTTTGTGCATATAAATATTTGTATAAAATAATACATTGCAATTTGAGTAAGCAATTGACCTTTTATTCTTTGTTTAGTTTGTAAAATTGAAAAAAAAAAAGTATTCTTTTTAAATGTAAATGTGTGTAAATAGAAACTGAAACTGATTCCGATATATAACAAACAGATTTGAATTTCTGTGCTATGAGTTAAGTTCTGCATTGTACATTGACAGCAAATATATACAAGCATTGGATATTCAACTGTAATAAATATAGTATATGAAATGTCTGTACATAAGTTTACAAAATGAATTCGATTATATTCTGTATGTTATAAATATAATTGTAACAAGGGCATTCTGTCCTTTCAAAACATTAGATATCCAACTGTGATAAAAATAAAAAGTATATTTGTAAATACATATTTGTAAATAATACATTGTGATTTGAGTAAGCAATTGACTTCTTTGCGAATTATTAAATTTTGTAAAGATGTATGAAGTATATTCTTTATTCATTGTACATGTATATTATAATTAATTATTCAACTCTCATAACTATTTATAAAATGTCTGTATACAACTATTTGTGGATAATTAAACATTTTCAAATTAGCTTAAGATGAAATGTTTATTTTGTAATGAAAATATGCAATATGTTTTCAACTGTGATAAATGATTAGAAAATCTTGCACACAGCTTTGTATAGAAAGCATCTCTATGAAAGCGTTGACATATTTAAGAAATAACTGTTAAAACATTTATCTGTTAATTATTATTTTTATTGTACAAAGATTTCTAATAAATAAAAAAACTTGAAGACTGCCACCCTGTATTGTTTATGGGGGTTGCGTATCCATCGTTCGATCTGTGAAGTAGTAAGAAAAGGTCACACAGGAAAGGCCACAATCCAAGAACGCAGCCGTTTCAAGTCACCTATTGAAAATGACACAGAGGCACATACAAAAAAAGACGAAACATGAACCGATGACACAAAGCCAAATAACAAAAAAGACACTGCAAAAGAACGGCCGCCTTGGGAAGGTCAGTAGTAAAAGTACTGGGGGCTTCAACTTCGGAGTTTATGAAATTTCAACTCTCGCCCTCAGTTCCAGCATGTTGTCCTTGGCTACAAAGACACGTACTTCGTTCGAGATCACTCTGATACACCACAAAAGTACACCCATGCAGATGTCATAAGGATGCTGGAATATCTGATTGACAATATTTTCGTGGAGTTCAGTGGCCTATTATTTCAGCAAACAATTTGCATACCAATGGGTACTAATTGTGCACCGTTGCTTGCCGACTTGTTCTTGTACTCGTATGAGGCGGAGTTTGTACAAGGTCTCTTCAAAGCAGGCAAGAAACGCCTTGCACAACAATTCAATTTCACCTACAGATATATAGATGATTTATTGTCTCTGAAAAATGCTAAATTTGAAGAGGACTTGTAATTCATCTATCCACGTGAACTTGAAATTAAGGAAACAACAGAGACTGCAACCTCCTTCTCATACTTGGATTGTTATCTCTATAGGGAAGCTTACTACTAGGCTGTACGATAAACGAGATGATTTCAATTTTCCCATTGTTAACTTTCCCTTCCTGAGCAGTAATATTCTGTCTGCACCAGCATATGGAGTTTTCGTTTCACAGTTAATCCGTTATGCTAGAGCCTGTTCCAAGTATCAGGACTTTATGGGACGTGGGGAGGTGCTCACTACCTGGTTGTTATGCCAGGGGTATAAAACCCAAACTGGTATCAACACTAAAGAATTTCTATGGGAGGCACCATGATCTTGTTGATCCGTACAATGTGGCCATTTCCAGAATTATTTCTGATATGTTTGCCAATGGAAAGCCGTAGGAAGACTTCCAAAATCTCGGACATACCCTTCTTGGCATTTTCTACTTTATTAAGTAATGCTTAATATTCGCGGACGCCTGATTACACTCTTCTGGAGTCCATGTCTGTTGATCTGAACATTGATATTTGTCATTTTGTCTATGCATTAACGATTTTGGATTAACGCTTTGGTACTACGACCTAATCTACTTTTCACCACTAGGCTGGGGTCTCTGTCTGGTAGATGGTCTGTCCGTCCCCGAAGGCACCGTCAATCTAGTATCTTAAACATGGTCAGACACAAATACATAGATAAGATAGTGGCTGGGACGACGCCCACTATAAATAGGTCCCGAATATCAAAGGCTGCTTCCGCGACAAGTCAACCCGAACATACATTTCCTGCAGGTTCCAAGGGCACGGGATCTGCAGCCCGATTAGGTGCCCCTAAATACTGTTGAAAGATATACAAGAAATGACATACTTACAGTCTGATGACAAATCTCTTTGGTACCCTGATGGTGATGTTTACAAACAGATCAAAAACTGTGCAGTTAAATTACGTGATATTTTGAAATTTGATGACAGTGAGCCACATTGCAATATAACATCATGCAATTCAAAAAAATGTAAAATCTGTAAAATTTTGATCACGGATACAAAGTTTACTAGTGGACTCACTAATAAAACATACCACACACGGAGCTGGAACGATCTCAACTATAAGTCCTCAAATGTTGTCTATGGAGTGGAGTGTTCACTTTGCGGACTGATATACGTAGGTGAGACAAAAGGACAACTGCGTACTAGAATGTCTGGTCACAGATATGAAGTGAATAATGGAGGCAACTAGTTGTTATACCAACATTTCAATCTAGCAGATCATTCAGGGTAAGAATATTGGAAAAAATATACCACCCTACTAATAATCCCAGCTTGAGCACACCACTTCGTAGAAAACGTGAGGAGTCCTGGATTAGAGAATTAGGCACTGCAGCACCCTACGGTTGCAACGACAAGATCGACTCTGTAGGAAATCTTACCAGCCCTGGATGCAGCTCGTTCAATGTGATGTGGCTCTTTGGTAGCTCTCGACGACGTATGAGAAGTCATGGACATCGGCACTATAACCGTCCGAATTTTCATGCTGATGCGACATTCAACAAACTCCTTCCACACGTCCAGCAACCTTTAGGACTTCATCATATTCGTACCAAACTGTATCAACTGCCAGTTACTAAACTTCGCTCTTTGCAGAAAGAAGTGCAGTTTATATTTTACTTTTGGTCCTTTGAGATCAGCGTGAATATTCTGAGAAATCAGAAATAAATTATTCGTTTAGACTCATATTCTAAACAGGTTTTTAATTATTTCGACCCCATTTTGTTTTATATCAGTCTTTGAAACGACTGCCTATTCGAAATTCGCAAAATTGCAGTATGTTTCCTCTGGCTTTCTTTGCTGGATCATTACAGTGTCACTGATGAGGCTTTATTAGCCGAAACTGCGTAGTATGACCCATCTTCTTTCTTATGAATGTTTTCATTGCTCTTAAAGGAACTCATTTTTTATTTTTATTTGCCTTCACTGCAGCTGGTGTTGTGCCGTGTTGCGGCCGTAAAACGTCTCCCCGTACATCAACCATACTGCCGTTTATATTTTACTTTTGGTCCTTTGAGATCAGCGTGAATATTCTGAGAAATCAAAAATAAATTATTCGTTTAGACTCATATTCTAAACAGGTTTTTAATTATTTCGACCCCATTTTGTTTTATATCAGTCTTTGAAACGACTGCCTATTCGAAATTCGCAAAATTGCAGTATGTTTTCTCTGGCTTTCTTTGCCGGATCATTACAGGGTCACTGATGAGGCTTTATTAGCCGAAACTGCGTAGTATGACCCATCTTCTTTCTTATGAATGTTTTCATTGCTCTTAAAGGAACTCATTTTTGATTTTTATTTGCCTTCACTGCAGCTGGTGTTGTGCCGTGTGGCGGCCGTAAAACGTCTCCCCGTACATCAACCATACTGCCGTTTATATTTTACTTTTGGTCTTTTGAGATCAGCGTGAATATTCTGAGAAATAAGAAAAAAATTATTCGTTTAGACTCATATTCTAAACAGGTTTTTAATTATTTCGACCCCATTTTGTTTTATATCAGTCTTTGAAACGACTGCCTATTCGAAATTCGCAAAATTGCAGTATGTTTCCTCTGGCTTTCTTTGCCGGATCATTACAGGGTCACTGATGAGGCTTTATTCACCGAAACTGCGTAGTATGACCCATCTTCTTTCTTATGAATGTTTTCATTGCTCTTAAAGGAACTCATTTTTGATTTTTATTTGCCTTCACTGCAGCTGGTGTTGTGCCGTGTGGCGGCCGTAAAACGTCTCCCCGTACATCAACCATAGTGCAGTTTATATTTTACTTTGGGTCCTTTGAGATCAGCGTGAATATTCTGAGAAATCAGAAATAAATTATTGGTTTAGACTCATATTCTAAACAGGTTTTTAATTATTTCGACCCCATTTTGTTTTATATCAGTCTTTGAAACGACTGCCTATTCGAAATTCGCAAAATTGCAGTATGTTTCCTCTGGCTTTCTTTGCCGGATCATTACAGGGTCCTTGATGAGGCTTTATTAGCCGAAACTGCGTAGTATGACCCACCTTCTTTCTTATGAATGTTTTCATTGCTCTTAAAGGAACTCATTTTTTATTTTTATTTGCCTTCACTGCAGCTGGTGTTGTGCCGTGTGGCGGCCGTAAAACGTCTCCCCGTACATCAACCATAGTGCAGTTTATATTTTACTTTTGGTCCTTTGAGATCAGCGTGAATATTCTGAGAAATCAGAAATAAATTATTGGTTTAGACTCATATTCTAAACAGGTTTTTAATTATTTCGACCCCATTTTGTTTTATATCAGTCTTTGAAACGACTGCCTATTCGAAATTCGCAAAATTGCAGTATGTTTCCTCTGGCTTTCTTTGCCGGATCATTACAGGGTCACTGATGAGGCTTTATTAGCCGAAACTGCGTAGTATGACCCATCTTCTTTCTTATGAATGTTTTCATTGCTCTTAAAGGAACTCATTTTTAATTTTTAATTGGATGTGAACACGTTCGATCCAATCTCCCCCGAATATAAGCTGGTTGCTATTATTGCGGATGTTGCTATGTACAAGCTAGTACAAACAGTTTCTCCAGAAGAGACTCCACCTCGTGACTTTCTGAAGCTTGAATTCAGAAATAAAGGTCTTGACGCCGTTAACATTGGCAATATTCTGAACAATAAAACAGTGACTTCAAACGTACCAGCTTATTTAAAAAACAAGAGCCCACCAATCATTTCCTACAGTTATTCTACTCCGATTGCACCCAAAATATTCAATTACAAAACCGCGCTGCAAGTTCTAGATGCCGAGACCTTTGGCCAAAACACATCCAAATGTTCATGTAATGTCTCAGATTTATGTTAGAATCCAGCAGGTCACATCATTACAGGAGACCTCAATATTGTTAGAAATGACAAACTTCGAGACATTCTTTCAAAAGGCCCCAAATACAGGGAACCAAAGTCTTTTACTTGGAAACAGAATTCCAAATTAATTTTGTATTCTGTTGAAGAGTATGCACGGCGCTGGGCTAGGAAAGAGGATGTGGAGGTTGACACCCTCTCCGAATGGGTAAAATCAGTAATGGCCTTGGTAAACAGACGTATAACAGTACTCAGCATAACCATGTCTCGCCGACATTATTCGGTGTTTGATAATCCAGAGTTAGCTGAAATCCATCAGAAGTTTGTCGTTGTTCCAGCTGACAAGGCATCTAACAATATTGTGTTTGTTTGCAAAACACAATATATAAACTGCTTAAAAGAAGAGCTTGGTTTGAGCACTATGACAGGCAACCCAACATATAATCTTTCTTCTTTGTCCAAAGATGAAATTCTGCAAAACCACCAATCGGTGATGCTTTCGTTTGGAATTTCCCTCCCAGAGGAAGATATGGAACTTCCAAAGTTGTACAGGATTCCTAAGCTTCACAAGAATCCGTACAAGCAGAGATATAACGCATGTTCAGCTAAGTGCTCAACCAAGCCTCTTTCACAGGTCCTAACACGAATCCTTATTGCAGTTAAAGATGGCCTTCAGAAATATTGTGGCACTGCATATGCCAGGAGTGGTGTGAATCAGATGTGGATCTTGAAAACTCCAAAGAGCTGCTAGAACATCTTCAGTCACAGTCTTTTCTCTCAGTAAACAGCATAAAATCTTTCGATTTCTAAACGCTCTACACAACTATTCCTCGTGATAAATTGTAATCTAAACTCAAGGAAATCAAACTTTGAGGCATTCTTTCAAAAGGCCCCAAATACAGAGGACCAAAATCTTTTTACTTGGAAACAGAATTCCTTACTTGGAAACAGAATTCCAAATTAATTTTAGATTCTGTTGAAGAGTATGCACGGCGCTGGGCTAAGAAAGAGAATGCGGAGGTTAACACCCTCTCCGAATGGGTAAAATCAGTAATGGCCTTGGTAAACAGTACTCAGCAGAACCATGTCTCGCCGACATTATTCGGTGTTTGATAATCCAGATGTTGCTTCTGAGTTAGCTGAAATCCATCGGAAGTTTGTCGTTGTTCCAGCTGACAAGGCATCTAACAATATTGTGTTTGTTTGCAAAACACACTTTATAAACTGCTTAAAGAAGAGCTTGGTTTGAGCACTATGACAGGCAACCCAACATATTATCTTTCTTCTTGTCTATGGATTAACGATTTTCGATTAACGCTTTGGTACTTCGACCTAAACTACTTTTCAGTTAAGTATCAAACAAAATAACAATAACAAACTGATCTGCATAGAGGCTTTCTAGCCCAACAGTGAGTCATGGTCAAACGGTTATGTATAGTTTAATATTATCATGAATCAGGGTTGAGGACTCAAAAACAATCCGACATCAGAGCAGAAGAAACCCGCCAGTTAGATCACGGAGGGTCGAACCCAGGAAATATCCGGCTCCACCATTCCCGAGTTGTAAGGATTTAGGGTTGGACCGTCATCAAAGAGTACGGAGTCCGGCCCGACGCCGTGCAACCAAAGAGCGAAGCGAAGTTGTCCACTGTAAAAAGGTCGACAACAAACCACGCGGTCTGTCGCATAACATCCATCCTATAACCTCATTTCTTGTATTTAGCAACAATTTTTCTAAACTGAACAGAAAAATGGTCACTTCCTACTATGCTTCCCTCTTTAATTGTTCGCCGGTGGGCCAGGCCTCAGATTCTATGACGGTTCCAGCGTAAAGGCTTATTGAGAATTAGAGAGATCTTATTCAAGGTAATGTTGGTTGGTGCCTGATGCTCTATCTCTGGTCTGGCCCATCGGAGTCTAACTGTTGGTTTTCTTTTGCTCCAGCATTTCAGTGGTTTCTTCCTGTCGAGTCCTCACCGTTGTTTTAACTCTGTGGTTGTTTGATTATTTGTGTTCACGGAGATGTTGCACTGATGAGTTAGGAGGCCTTCATGCGGACTGAGCAAATTATGTGTCTAAATCGCGACGGAAGTAAGGACGAGGATGGTGGCCCCGTAAAATCGATTTAAGCCCCCCAGTGGAATTCGTTTCCGCTGACCGTTCCAAGGCAGTTTTGTCGGAAAGTAACTGTCCTTTTGGCTTTCCACTATTAGTGTCCCATTAGGTCTGTTGTTTCATGTTTGTGTTTCTTTCCCTTTGGTGTCTCTGATGGGAGCTGTGGGTTGATTGTATCGATTCCTGATAATTGCCTCCACTTCTGTTCTGAATTTATAAACTAAATCGCCATAAAACTCAGGTTTCAACAGTTCCTGTTGCAGAAGTGTCTTCAAAGAAATGCCATATTTAGAAATAATGTCGTAATGTCGAAGATAAAATTTTGAAAACGTTTTGCGCAGTTAATGATACCGATAGCCCTGTTTTAGAAGTTTAGCTGTTAAAAATTCTGTTGCGATCATTAAAAGTAGAAGTAAAACAAAGATCAGGAATTGATACAATTAACTTACTCCACCCATAAAAGACACCAAAGGGAAAGAAATACAAACATTAAGCGACCAGACCATAATGGAAACCTAAACAAAGGAAGGCCATAAGGACAGTCACTTTCCCACAAAATGGCCATATGGCCATCCAAAATTAAAAGACACAAGTGATACACACACTAAGCAACAAACAACAACAAAAATAAATAAAATAAAATAAAGTCATCAACATTACAGCAAGATCTAGCAAAACGAATAAGCTGTGACATATAAACCCCATAAGACATAGCCTTAGGACGTCACCATCCAAGAAAGGAAATTTAAAATTCCAAAATTAAAATCTATTTTCTCATAAATTTTAGAAGAGACAGTGCCGTTAGAAACAGTCAAAAGTAAATCCACAAATGGGGTTTCAGAGTCATGAGAATTAGCCTTAATTAATTGTAATGTTTTTGGATAAATTCTATCAACCATTTGATCAAAATAACATTATCAATATTTAAAAGATCACCCAAATATCGAGAGGTAGCGTTAAACGTCTCAATAACATCCGTTTGTTTATTTTTTAAGACCGGGACAGCATGAATTCTTTTTCATAACAAAACAGAAACAAAATAGAAGTGGGGGTAATGATCAGGAATCGATACAATCAACCCACAGCTCCCATCAGAGACACCAAAGGGAAAGACACAAAAACATGAAACAACAGAACCTAATGGAAACATCAACAGCGGAAAGCCAAAAGGACAGTTACTTTCCCACAAAATGGCCAAAAGGCTATCCAAAATAAAATAACACAAGCGACACAAACACTCAAAGACAAACCATAACAAAAATAAACCGCGACAGAAGAACCGCATTGGAACGTTCAGCGGAAACAAATTCCACTGGGATGGGGGAGGCTTAAATCGATTCCGTGTGGCCACAATCCTCGCCATTACTTCCGTCGCGATTTAGACAAATAATTTGTTCAGTCGGCATGAAGGCCTCCTAATCTGCAACACGGGGAGCACAGTTTGTACCCATCGGAATACCAACTACTTGTCAAAGAAAAGTGCCTCACAAACCACTTGACATGGCCAATATTCATAGCGATTATTGTCATCTCAAGAAGCAAAATAAACATCTCTATCATTGCAGGCCAAATACAGACACTTTTTGCAAAATAAAATAGTTTCATTTGAAGAAAATAGGTTTCCTGTTATCAGATTACGAGGTAAAGTTGTTTAAAGAGTAGAAAAATCGTACGTCGACCATCTTAATTCACGAAAACCTCTTGCTTTCAGTTTATTCACAACTTCGATCGAATTTTTTATAGACCAAAATAAGTTAATGCCAGAATTTTCGTATGCCTTTTCACAGTATTAGAAACATGATTTTAATAACTGTGCATATGCATGCTGATCGGCCAGACTAAGAACAGTCGCATCCTTTTATGTATCACAATCAATTAATTAAAAGAGATATACATAATAAGCACGCTAAGGTAGAATAAAAGACTTTATGAATTACCACTTCAATATGTTGATATACTGAAAATTTCGGTATATCGTTGCAACGGTAGATTGTATGGCACTAACAGGCCTCAGTATGTACCATATTGTATTCAATGTATGTCCATGTTTGAAAAAAAGGTTATCTCTTCCATTGCCTTCCATAGTAAACTATTTAAATCTCCATGGTAAACGAATACTCACAATCTGAACGTTTGTACTGCATTACCATTATAATTGCAGTTGGTGGTCCTTCACATCCTCCTTAATTAACGAGAAGAAAATGTATGTCATTGTTTTCTTCCCTTTGTGAAATATGTGACATTCCTGTAATTTACGGACAAATATAAGTAAATTAAAGACCGCAAGTAAGGGTGTCTCTGATGGGAGCTGTGGGTTAATTGTATTGATTCCAGATCATTGCCTTCATGGTGTCTCTGATGGGAGCTGTGGGTTTATTGTATCGATTCCTGACGATTGCCTTCATTTCTATTTTACATATCAATAAAAGCAATTATCACTAATCGTTTGCTGCGGTCTCCAAAGCTGCAGGATTCGTACCTCCGGTTGTTTGACGACTCCACTATGTTAACACTCTTCAGAAAGAGCTTGGTGGTACTAGTTTTAAGGCCTGTGAACTGCAGCCTTTGGCTGAAGAGAGGGCTGAAGTTGATGACAACAATTGTCATTCAGCCACCAAGTTTGCTGTTGTGTTACAGAAGGCCAAGACAAGATTCCTACGTTACATTGGTTACCTAAATTTCATAAAAGACCATACAAAGAACGGTTTATTGCAAATTCAAGCTCTTGTACCACCACTGAACTTTCCAAATTATTAACTTCATGTTTAACTGCCATCAAAAACATGTGATTAAATACTGCGACAAATATGTTCTATAAAAGGGTTATCCTTTGGAAGCAAGGAATACACCACAGAAGTGAAAAATATGGAGTGTACATGTTTTCTGGGCCAGACTAGCCAGTTTCGGCCAATTAGGCCTCATCAGTGACCCTCAGATATTTTCAAAATTCCACAATGGAATCAATGATCCTCAAGGACAAGAAAATATAATCTACACTATGATGTAGGGCAGGGAGACGTTTTACCGCCGCCACACATTCCCACACACCAGCTGTAGTGAAGTTAAATATGTTCTATAAAAGGGTTATCCTTTGGAAGCAAGGAATACACCACAGAAGTGAAATATATGGAGTGTACATGTTTTCTGGGCCAGACTAGCTAGTTTCAGTCTTTGAAAGATCAGGGAGAATAAAAATCAACAATGAGTTCCTTTAAGAGCAATGAAAACATTCATAAGAAAGAAGATGGGTCATACTACGTAGATTCGGCTAATAAAAAGTAGAAGTAAAACAAAGATCAGGAATTGATACAATTAACTTACTCCACCCATAAAAGACACCAAAGGGAAAGAAATACAAACATTAAGCGACCAGACCATAATGGAAACCTAAACAAAGGAAGGCCATAAGGACAGTTACTTTCCCACAAAATGGCCATATATAAAGCCCCATCAGTGACCCTGTAATGATCCGGCAAAGAAAGCCAGAGGAAACATACTGCAATTTTGCGAATTTCGAATAGGCAGTCGATTCAAAGTAGAAGTAAAACAAAGATCAGGAATCGATACAATTAACTTACTCCACCCACCAAAGACACCAAAGGGAAAGAAATACAAACATTAAGCGACCAGACCATAATGGAAACCTAAACAAAGGAAGGCCATAAGGACAGTTACTTTCCAACAAAATGGCCATATGGCCATCCAAAATTAAAAGACACAAGTGATACACGCAGTAAGTAACAAACAACAACATAAATAAATCGCCACAGAAGAACCGCCTTGGAACGGTCAGTGGAAAGCTTTCCCTTGGGGGGCTTAAATCGATTTTACGTGGCCACAATCCTCGCCGTTACTTCCGTCGCGATTTAGACAAATAATTTGTTCAGTCCGCATGAAGGCCTCCTAACTCATCAGTGCAACATCTCCGTGAACACAAAAATCAAAGAACCACAGAGGTGAGACAACGGTGAGGACTCGACAGCAAGAAACCACTGAAATGCTGGAGCAAAAGAAAACCAACAGTTATACTCCGATGGGCCCGACCTGAGACAGAGCATCAGGCACCAACCAACATTACCAAGAATTAGATCTCTCTAATTCTCAATAAGCCTTTACGTTGGAGCCGTCATAGAATCTGAGGCCTAACCCACCGACGTGCAATTAAAGAGGGAAGCAAAGTTGCCAACCGTGATTGGGTTAACTACCATGCATGCAGTCTGTCGCATAACATCCATGTTGTACCCGATCTTTTTATATCGAAGAATGATTTTACGAAATTGGGTGCTGAAGTCATTACGGTTATATATTTTTCTGAATTTATATACTAAGTCACCATAAAATTCGGGTTCCGATAGACCTTGTTGCAGAAGAGATTTAAGTCCAATTTTTAATTTTGAAATTAAATCAGAATGGCGTCTATAAAATTTTGAAAATGCTTTGCGTAGTTTATGGTACCGATAACCCAGATTAAGGAGTTTAGCAGTTAATAATTTATTACGAGTGTTGAAGTCAGTTACATGACTACACACTCTAGCAAATCGAATTAATTGCGAAATATATACGCCATAGGATGGCGCACGAGGAACATCACCATCCAAAAAAGGAAAATTTACAATCTCAAAATCAAAGTCATCGCGTTTATCCTAAATTTTGCACGAAACAAACCCATCTACAATAGATAGATGTAAATCCAAAAACGGGGCCTCGGTATCAGAGGATTTGCTTTATTTACTTGAAGTTCTGGGGGTTAAATCTGACTGATCAAACCATCGAAATAGGTATTATCAATATTTAATAAATCATCTAAATATCTAGAAGTGGAGCTAAAAGCTTCAATAATTTCAGATTGGTTATCAATGGAAAGCGACAACATGAAGTCTCTTTCATAACAATACAAGAACAGATCAGCCACAAGAGGTGCGCAATTCGTACCCATCGGAATACCCACAATTTGTCTAAATAACTTAGTACCGAATCTAATATAAATATTGTCAAGTAGAAAGGTGAGGGCTTCACACACTTTCTGACATGACCAAAGTGTATAATTCTTATGCTCTTTAGAAGTGAAAAATGCATTTCTGACATTACATGCAAGATAGAGAGAATCTTCTCTGTGAAAAGCCCATTCAATTAAATCATTAAGCTTTTCTTTTATAAGATTATGAGGAAGTGTAGTGTAAAGAGTGGAAAAATCGTAAGTAGACAGACTTGAAGCACGAAAATGTCTGGATTTCAATTTATTTAAAACCTCATTCGAATTTTTTATAGACCAAAACAGATTTCTTCCTGATCTCTCAAAGACTTTATCACAATATTTAATCACATGCGTTTTAATAGCAGTAAGACAGGAAGTTAATAATTTAGAAAGTTCAGTGGTAGAGCAAGAGCTAGAATTTGCAATAAACCGTGCTTTGTAAGGTCTTTTATGAAGTTTTGGTAACCAGTATAGCGTAGGAAGCTTGTCTTGGCCTTCGGTAACACACACAGCAAACTTGGTGGCTGAATGACAAATATGTTTATCTACTATAACTCTCTCTTCAGCTAAAGGCTGAAGTTCATAGGCCTTAGTACCACCAAGCTCCTGCTTAAGCGTGTTAACATAGTGGAGCCGTCACACAACGACGACATTGTTTGCGGCCTTGTCTGCAGGGGCCAAAACAAACTTCTTATGAAATTCTTGAATACCTAGCTTAAGATGATGTAAAGACGTCTTTGGCTTAGGAGGTAATAAGTTAGTATTTTGAGAATAGAAAGAAATGCGTTTATTCACTAGTTTTAAAATGCTTAGTTTCCAGTCCTTAAGGGCTTTATGCTCAACATACCCTCGCTTACACCATCGATTACCGAATTCATTCAAGGAAGCAGCGATTTCATCTCTACATTTACTGAAATCAATTTTAGAAGGAACCCGATATTTCGGTCCTTTAGAAATTATATTCCTTATCCTAGAATCAGGAATAATTTTCAAATTGCCAGTAATTACATGACCATTAGCAGGATAGCAATACACTGAATTTTTACAATCACATGAATCAGGAGTATCAAAGACTGATATAAATCAAAATGGGGTCCAAATAATTAAAAACCTGTCTAGAATATGAGTCTAAACCAATAATTTATTTGTGATTTCTCAGAATATTCACACCGATCTCAAAGGACCAAAAGTAAAATATAAACTGCACTATGGTTGATGTAAGGATAGACGTTTTACGGTCGCCACACGGCACAACACCAGCTGCAGTGAAGGCAAATAAAAATAAAAAATGAGTTCCTTTAAGAGCAATGAAAACATTCATAAGAAAGAAGATGGGTCATACTACGTAGTTTCGGCTAATAAAGCCTCATCAGTGACCCTTTATTTTGGTCTATACGAAATTTTAATGAAGTCTTTGCTTCCCTCTTTAATTGCACGCCGGTGGGTCAGGCCTCAGATTCTATGACGGCTCCAACGTAAAGGCTTATTTAAAATTAAAGAGATAATGTCGGCTGGTGCCTGATGCTCTGTCTCTGGTCGGGCTCATCGGAGTCTAACTGTCGGTTTTCTTTTGCTCCAGCATTTCAGTGGTTTCTTGCTGTCGAGTCCTCACCGTTGTCTCACCTCTGTGGTTCTTTGATTTCTGTGTTCACGGAGATGTTGCACTGATGAGTTAGGAGGCCTTCATGCGGACTGAACACATTATTTGTCTAAATCGCGACGGAAGTAAGGGCGAGGATTGTGGCCACGTAAAATCGATTTAAGCCCCCCAGTGGAAATCTTCCACTGACCGTTCCAAGGCGGCTCTTCTGTGGCGATTTATTTATGTTGTTGTTTGTTACTTACTGTGTGTATCACTTGTGTCTTTTAATTTTGGATGGCCATATGGCCATTTTGTGGGAAAGTAACTGTCCATATGGCCTTCCTTTGTTTAGGTTTCCATTATGGTCTGGTCGCTTAATGTTTGTATTTCTTTCCCTTTGGTGTCTTTTATGGATGGAGTAAGTTAATTGTATCAATTCCTGATCTTTGTTTTACTTCTACTTTTAATAAATTGAAATCCAGACGTTTTTGTTCTTCAAAATAGGAGAAGATGCAATGATCAGGAATCGATACAATTAACCCACAGCTCCGATCAGAAACACCATGAAGGCAATGATCAGGAATCGATACAATTAACCCACAGCTCCCATCAGAGACACCCTTACTTGCGGTCTCTGATGGGAGAAACACAAACATGAAGCAACACACACCAACGGAAACACCAACAGCGGAAAGCCAAAAAAATCTCTGTGAACACAAAAATCAAACAACCGCAAAGATGAAACAACGATGAGGACTCGACAGCAAGAAACAACAGAAATGCTGGAGCAAAAGAAAACCAACAGTTAGACTCCAATGGGCCCGACTAGAGACAGAGCATCAGGTACCAACCAACATAAGTCTTTACCTTGGAACCGTCATAGAATCTGAGGCCTGACTCACCGGCGTGCAATTAAAGAGGGAAGCAAAGTTGTCAACCGCGATTGGGTTAACCACCATGCACGCAGTCTTTCGTATAACAAATATATGTTGTACCCAAGTTTGTCTACTTATTATTTTTTTCATGATTTAATTGAATGTACATTCATAGGGACGATTCCCCCTGTCTTGCATGTAATGTAAGAAATGCTTTTTTCACATCTGAAGAGCACAAAAAGTATACTTTATGGTCATGTCAGAAAGTGTGTGAAGCTCTCACCTTTCTACTTCACAATATTTACATAAGATTTGGTACATAGTTATTTATACAAAGTGTGGGTATTCCAATGGATGCAAATTGCACACCCCTTGTGGCTGATCTGTTTTTTTTTGTTTTTTTTTTGTTTTGTTTTGTTATGAAAGAGCCTTCGTGATGTCCCTTTCCGTTGAAAACCAATCTGAAATCATTGCAGTCTTTAGCTCGACTTCTAGATATTTGGATGATTTATTAAATATTGACAATAACTATTTCGATGGTTTGATCAGGAAAAGGTAACAACCACCCCCCCCCCCCACACACACACACAAGAACTTCAGGAAAATAAAGTAAATTCTTCTGATACCGAGGTCCCGTTTTTGGATTTATCTCTATCTATTGTAGATTAGTTTGTTTGCTGCAAAATTTATGATAACCGCTTTGATTTTGATTTTGAGGTTGTAAAGTTTCCTTTCTTGGATGGTGATCTTCCTATTGGGGCATCCTATGGCGTTTATATTTCGCAATTAATTTGATTTGCCAGAGTGTCTTGTCACGTAACTGACTTCAACACGCGTAATAAATTATTGACCGCTAAACTCCTTAATCAGTGTTATCGGTATCATAAACTACGCAAAGTAGAAATAACACAAAATCAGGAATCAATACAATTAACTTACTCCACCCATCAAAGACACCAAAGGGAAAGAAACACAAACATGAAGCGACCAGACCATACTGGAAACCAAAACAAAGGAAGGCCATAAGGACAGTTACTTTCCCATAAAATGGCCATTATGGCAATCCAAAATAAAAAGACACAAGTGATACACACAGTTAGTAACAAACAACAACATAAATAAACCGCCACAAAAGAATCGCCTTGGAACGGTCAGAGAAAAGATTTCCACTGGGGGCCCAAATCGATTTTACGTGGCCACAATCCCCGCCCACACTTCCGTCGCGACCCAGACAAACAACCTGTTCAGTCCGCATGAAGGCCTCCTAACTCATCAGTGCAACATCTCCGTGAACACAAATAATCAAAGAACCACAGAGGTGAGACAACGGTGAGGACTCGACAGCTAGAAACCACTGAAATGCTGGAGCAAAAGAAAAACAACAGTCAGACTCCGATGGGCCCGACCAGAGACAGAGCATCAGACACCAACCAACAATACCTTGAATTAGATCTCTCTAATTCTCAATAAGCCTTTACGTTGGAACCGTCATAGAATCTGAGGCCTGACCAACCGGCGTGCAATTAAAAAGGGAAGCAAAGTTGCCAAACCGTGATTGGGTTAACTACCATGCATGCAGTCTGTCGTATAACATCCATGTTGTACCCAATCTTTTTATATCGAAGAATGATTTTAAGAAAGTGGGTGCTGAAGTCTTTGCTTTCCTCTTTAATTGCACGCCGATTGGTCAGGCCTCAGATTCTGTGACGGTTCCAGCATAAATATGTTCTATAAAAGGGTTATCCTTTGGAAGTAAGGAATACACCACAGAAGTGAAAAATATGGAGTGTACATGTTTTCTGGGCCAGACTAAATAGTTTCGGCCAATTAGGCCTCATCAGTGACCCTCAGATATTTTCAAAATTCCAAAATGGAATCAATGATCCCAAAGGACAAGAAAATATAATCTACACTATGATGTAGGGCAGGGAGACGTTTTACCGCCGCCACACATTCCCACACACCAGTTGTAGTGAAGTTAAATATGTTCTGTAAAAGGGTTATCCTTTGGAAGCAAGGAATACACCACAGAAGTGAAAAATATGGAGTGTACATGTTTTCTGGGCCAGACTTAATGATCTACCTGAGAATCAAATTTAATTTTATGTAATGTTGGTTGGTGCTTGATGCTATGTCTCTGGTCGGGCCCATCGAAGACTAACTGTTGGTTTTCTTTTGCTCCAGTATTTTGGTGGTTTGTTGTCGAGTCCACATCGTTGTTTCATCTCTGTATTTGTTTGATATTTTGTGTTCTCGGAGACTTTACACTGATAAGTTATGAGGCCTTCATGTGGGCTGAACTCATTATTTGTCTAAATCGCGACGGAAGTAAGGCCGAGGATTGCAGCCGCTTAAAATCGAGTAACCCCCCCCCCTCCCCACCCAGTGGATTTTGTTCACTGACCTTCCAAGCCAGTTCTTCTGTCGCGGTTTATTTTTGTTATGGGTTGTCTTTGAGTGTGTGCATCGCTTATATCTTTTTTTTGATAGCCAATTGGCCATTTTGAGTAAAAGTAAGTGTCCTTTTGGCTTTCACTATTGGTGTTTCCATTAGGGTCTAGATATTTCATGTTTGTGTTTCTTTCCCTTTGCTGTCTCTGGTGGGAGGTGTGGGCTAATTGTATCGATTCCTGATCATTGCTTTCACTTCTATCCTGAAGTTATATGTGTTGTCTGTCGAGGCCATGCACCCGTGCAGTCTGCCCAGAGCCTATTATTTTCGTTAACGTGGGTTTCTGATTCTATCGTTATTGGATATTTTCTTTCTTTCTATGAAAAATAGAAGTGAAGGCAATGATCAGGAATCGATACAAATAACCCACAGCTCCCATCAGAGACACCACAGTCAAAGAAACATAAACATGAAACAACAGACTCTAATGGAAACATCAATAGCGGAAAGCCAAAAGGACAGTTTCTTTCCCACAAAATGGTCAGTTGGCTATCCAAAACAAAATAATATAAGCGACACGCACACACACCCAAAACAAACCATAACAAAAATCAAACAGCCACAGAGATGAATAAACGTAGAGGACCCGACAGCAAGAAACAACTAAAATGCTGGAGCAAAAGAAGACCAACAGTTAGACTCCGATGGGCCCGACCAGAGACAGTGCACCAGGCACCAACCAACATTACATAAAATTAGATACTGTCTCATTCTCAGTAAATATGTTCTAAAAAGGGTTATCCTTTGGAAGCAAGAAATACACCACAGAACTGAGAAATATGGAGTGTACATGTTTTCTGGGCCAGACTAGCTAGTTTCGGCCAATTAGCCCTAATCAGTGACCCTAAAATATTTTCAAAATTTCACAATGGAGTCAATGATCCAAATGGACAAGAAAATATAAACTACACTATGGTGTAGGGCAGGGAGACATTTTACGGTCGCCACACATTCCCAGACACCAGCTGTAGTGATGTTAAATATGTTCTAAGAATGGTTATCCTTTGGTCGCCTTTACGCTGGAACCGTCAAAGAATCTAAGGCCTGACCCACCGTCGTGCAATTAAAGAGGGAAGCAAAGTTGCCAACCGTGATTGGGTTAACTACCATGCATGCAGTCTGTCGTATAACATTTGTGTTGTACCAAATCTTTTTACATCGAAGAATGATTTTATGAAACTGGGTGCTGAAGTCATTGCATATATATATATATATATATATTTTTTTTAATTTATATACTAAGTCACCATAAAATTCGGGTTCCGATAGACATTGTTGCAGAAGAGATTTAAGTCCAACATTGAATTTTGAAATTAAATCGAAATGACGTCTATAAAATTTTGAAAATGCTTTTGGTAGTTTATGATACCGATAACCCTGATTAAGAAGTTTAGCAGTTAACAATTTATTACGAGTGCTGAAGTCAATTACATGACTTGACACTCTGGCAAATCAAAGTACTTGCGAAATATAAACGCCATAGGATGCCGCGCGAGAAACATCACCATTTAGGAATGGGAAATTTACAATCTCAAAATCAAAATCATCGCTTTTATTGTAAATTTTGCAAGAAACAAACCCATCTACAATAGATTTCAATGAAGACATTATAATAATGAGCCGCGTCGTGATTAAACCGGTTAATTGCATATGCGAACAACAAAGGCACAGATCAGCCTGCGCATCCGCGTAGTCTGCTTAGATAGTATGATTATTTACACCGCAATCAGGCATTCTAGTAACCTAATAAAGGGGGTCGAATAACTGCACGCTATAATCGGTAGTGACCTATAATACCTTCCACTGACATATAATACGTCTAGTGACTGTTTATAGACTGGACCTTCTTTTCAGGTCAATCATTTACAAGTTTAAACAATGACATGCAATCTTTTATACATGGGAAAACAACGAAACTACAAGTTAAAATCTTTGCAATATTTATTTAAACAGATTTTCAGAAATTACAGCTAAATTCTTACCGACTCGGCCTTTCCTGGTTTGAATGGCCCGTTGGAATAACTGCGCACTGCTACTGCAGTTGCATCTCAACCTCGAAAATATTTTTAAAGCTAAAATAAACTATTTATTTGCAGATTTTCATACAGAAAGTAAAGCACTGAGAAACTTTTATTTGATCGTCCATGTTGTTTCCTACGGCTTTGTGGCGCGGTGACGTCAGAAACTTTGCACTCGTTGCCGTCACGTTATACTACGTGTGAACGCCATGGCACTGAATGTCGTTTAACATGCCACTCTGTCTGCTGTCCATTTTGCTTAAATTTACTATATTACAACAAAACCCCTTGATTGTTTTGTGTTGCGGTATAAACTAAATACATGATTAGTGTTTTTAATAACAAAATTATTAAAGACACTAACCATGTATTTACTATATATATGATTTCTTTTTTTTGCTTTTTTCTTTCTTTCTTTTGTAAGAATAACGTTATATCAGTTTCAGCAACAAAACCTAGTAATACCTCCACGAGACACAAGGACTCACTCTTGCGCGGTGCCAGCTAGAAAACTGAGAATCCACAGGCTAACATGGCAGGTCAGAGAAATAATATCCGTTTCGAAGAAAAATCATTTATCTCGATTGCAGGTGGCAGATAATAGAAATAACAAAAAAATAATATCTTACCCGCACTCTAGCCAGCCTTATTACCGGTACCCGCACTCCAGACCTATTGGCTAGAATGCCGGTAACCACCATTTCTATAACGTATTTTGGCTTTTGCACCTAGGCAGCCAAAGGATGTTGCATATCAAACATTGGTTCGCCCTCAACTTGAATATACATCACCCCTTTGGCATCCCCATGTTATAACTCAGATTCAGCAGGCTGAGAAGGTTTAGAGGACAGCAGCTCGATGGACATGTCGCCGATGGCGAAATAAGAGTAGCGTCGGTGACATGCTTACCGAGTTGGAGTGGCCGTCTCTTGAGGTCCGTCGTGAGCAGTCCTCTTTAACTTCTTTTATAAGCTATATTCTGGTACAGTGTCTCTAGATAAGGATATATATTTGACCCCTGTGACAGGTTCAACTCAAACACAGGCATCAAATGTAAAATAACACATAATATCGTAGGTACCAGGCCTACAGTGATGCCCTAAAGCATCCCTTTTCCCAGAACTATTCCTCAGTGAAATATAGTCTTCCCTCGTCTGCGGTAGATGTCAAGACCACAGTATAGATTGAGACTCAGAGGTATGTGTTTTAGTATACCTCTGCTAAACAGATTGTAAATAGTTTTAAGGACACCTCCAGTGTCCCTTTTTATGCTAAATTCTAAATTTAGTCACCCACACAAAATAGAAGCGAAGGCAATGGTCAAGTAACTGTGGTAATGGCGAAATGTGACTGACTCAGTATATGAAGATATATAAATACATAGACAAAAGTAAATGAGAGAGGCCGCCAATAACACACTTGTCCGGCAGCAGCTATAATATGCTGCTACTATTTGGGACCCTCATACTAAGGTAAGACCTAGCAAATTGAGAAGGTCCAGCGGCGGGCTGCACGCTGGACCAACTGTAACTTTGATCGAACAGCAAGTGTTTCGGCTATGCTTGAAACTTTGGGTTGGCGAACTCTTGAACAGAGACGTGCTGACTCTGTTCTACAAAGTAGTCAACAACATGGTCGCAGTACCCCTTCTTGATTATGTCAAACCCAATCCCAACACGTCCCATCGCCGCCATTCTCAATCCTTTCGGCAAATTCACACTGGGAAGGATTTTTATAAATATTCCTTTTTCCCACTAGCAATTGTTCAGTGGAATGCCCTTCCAGAAGCCGCTGTCAGCGCACAAAGACTTGACATATTCATGCCGTAATTGGCAAGTTGCAGCATGTAGGAGAATAAAAAGTGTGAAAGTGAGACATGATAAAAGCTGACAGTGTTAATGCAGATGGGGTGTAGTTAAAAACAAGTTAAAAACAGTGTTTTGGGGCTTAAGGTGAGGAATAAGAGATTGTTCTGACTCTTTCTTTGAAAGAGTCGAGATCACTAATAAGGACAATCTCTCCTGAGAGGTTATTCCGATTTTTAATTGAAGCCGGATAGAATGAATGTTGGTAATAACTTGCATAGGTATGGATCTGTCTGAAGGGAAGAGAGTGCATGTCGCGAGTGTAAATCTCGGGTTTCTCAAAGTATGAGGGCATTTGAATGGCTACATGGCCATAGATGATCCTGTACACCATGATGAGACGTGCGTCAGTCCGTCTGCCCTCTAACGATCGCCAACCAAGGTCATTCAGCATGCTGGAAACACTCTCATAAGGGGAATAAATATTTTTCACCCACCTTGCCACTATTCTTTGAATCATTTCAATATTATTTATGTTCTTTTTAGTGTGAGGGGACCAGACAGGAGATCCGTATTCAACCTGGGGGCGTACTAGGGTCTTATATGCCAATTCTTTTATAGATTCATTTTTGGTTTTAATATTTCTCTTGACAAAGTAGAAGTAAAACAAAGATCAGGAATCGATACAATTAACTTACTCCACCCATCAAAGACACCAGAGGGAAAGAAACACAAACATGAAGCGACCAGACCAAAATGGAAACCTAAACAAAGGAAGGCCATAAGGACAGTTACTTTCCCTCAAAATGGCCAAATGGCCATCCAAAATAAAAAGACACAAGTGATACACACAGTAAGTAACAAACAACAACATAAATAAACCGCCACAGAAGAACCGCCTTGGAACGGTCAGTGGAAAGAATTCCACTTGGGGGGGGGGGGGGGGGGGCTTAAATCGATTTTACATGGCCATAATCCTCGTGCGTAGTGTGCGGTTTTCCTTTGCTGTAACGTTACTGATGTGGGAATTCCAGTTTAAGTCTTTAGATATGGTCACGCCTTGATACCTAGAATCATCAACAGCATCTAGCTCTTGACCGTGAAGGGAATATCGGGACTGTAGTGGTTGGCTACGCCTTGTGATGTGGAACACCTGGCATTTATTTGGGTTGAACTCCATGTCCCAGGTTCGTTCCCATTCTTGGAGTGTGTCAAGGTATGCCTCCAGTGTATTCATATCGTCCGATGAATTCACTGTTAAGTTGACAGCCGTGTCATCGGCAAACAGCCGAACTTGAGACTGGGTGTTCTGCGGCAGATCAGTAATATAGAGCAAGAAAAGGAGGGGCCCAAGCACCGAGCCTTGTGGTATACCAGAGATAACAGGTACCTCTGAGAACCTCTCCCCTTCCAGCACTACAGCCTAGGTTCTTCCAATAAGAAAATACTTATTCCATTGTAGAGTAGTGCCTTTGATGTCATGTTGAGAGAGTTTGAAAAGAAGTTTTAGGTGGTTTATCTTATCAAGGTTTTACTAAAATCTGGAAGTATTAAATCAATTTGATAACCGTTGATGAGTTGTCGCCACAGGTCTTCAATGAGCTGTATTAGCTGGGTCTCGCAAGATCTTTTCTCTCTAAACCCGTGCTGGAGATCGTAGAGTATGTTGTGCTTGCTATGATGCTGAGTGAATTTTGATGCTCCATTACTTAGGATAAAATGCATGTTAGGGAAATGGGTCTATAATTAGCTGGGTCACTCTTGTCACCTTTTTAGCTCACCTGTCATGTAATGACGAGGTGAGCTTTTGGGATCACTTTTCGTCCGTCGTGCACCCGTGCGTGTGTAAACAATTTCTTCTTTCTTCAAACGACATTGAGTCGTTCTTCCCCAGAACCATTAGAGATTGGAATGCCCTTCCCGATTCGATTATTTCGACAGCTGAAGGTGCTGATGATTGTGTAGCTAAATTTACCTCTTTGGTTAGAGCTAGGGACTAACTTCCCACATCACAGGTCCTGGTGTATGAATGTCATTTGACGTGTCACCAGTAACAATTCTGATTCTGACATCTCCTCCTAAACCACTGATCGGATTTTGACCAAACTTCACAGGAATGATCCTTAGGTGGTCCCCTTTCAAAGCTGTTCAAATGGTTCCGGTCCGTTGCACATCAAGGTCATGGGAGCCTAGACTTTTTAATGAAAACTTAAAAAAATATTCTCCTCTGAAACCGCAAGGCCCAGGCCTTCGATATTTGGTGTGTAGCTTCATCTAGTGGACCTCTACCAAGATTGTTCAAATTATAGTCCTGGGGCCAAAACAATGCCCCCGCCCCTGGGCCCTTTGGTTTTACATAGACTTACAAAGGGAAAAGCTTTAAAAATCGTCTTGTCTGAAACCAGAAGGCTCAGGTGTGTGTTATTTGGTATAAAGCTTCGTCTTGTGGACCTCTATCACGATTGTTCAAATTATAGCCCTGGGGCCAAAAATGCCCCCGCCCCGGGGCCTCTTGATTTTACATTGACTTATATAGGAAGAATCTTAAAAAATCATCTTCTTTGAAACCGCAAGGCCCAGGTCCTTGATATTTGTGTGTAGCTTCATCTATTGGACCTCTACCAAGATTGCACGAATTATAGCCCTGGGGCTTAAAATGGCCCCGCCCCGGGGCCCTTTTGTTTTACATAGACTTATATATGGAAATCCTGTAAAAATCTTCTTGTCTGAAACCAGAAGGCTCAGGTGTTTGCTATTTGGTATGAAGCTTCGTCTTGTGTACCTCTATCAAGGTTGTACAAATTATAGCCCTGGGGCCAAAAATGCCTCCGCCCGGGCCCTTAATTTTACATTGTCTCATATAGGAAAAATCTTAAAAACTCTTCTCCTCTGAAACCACAAGGCCCAGGTCTTTGATATTTGGTGTGTACCTTCATCAAGTGGACCTCTACCAAGATTGTTCAAATTATAGCCCTTGCACCAAAAAATGCCCCCGATGTGGGGCCCTTTGGTTTTACATTGACTTACATAGGAACAATCTTAAGAAAATCTTCTTCTCTGAAACCGCAAGGCCCAGGTCTTTGATATTTGGTGTGAAACTTCATCTAAGGGACCTCTATCAAGACTTTCAAAGTATAGCCTTGGGGCCAAAAATGCCCCCGCCCCGGGGCCCTTTGGTTTGACATTGACTTATATAGGAACAAATCATAAAAAAGTCTTCTCCTCTGAAACCGCAAGGCCCAGGTCTTTGATATTTGGTGTGTAGCTTCATCTAGTGGACCTCTACCAAGTTTGTTCAAATTATAGCCCTGGGGCCAAAAATTTCCCCGCCCTGAAGCTCTTTGGTTTACATTGACTAATATAGGGAAAACATTAAAAAAATTCTTGTCTGAAACCAGAAGGCTCAAGTGTTTGATATTTGGTATGAAACTTCGTCTTGTGGACTTCTATCAAGATTGTTCAAATTATAGCCCTGGGGCCAAAAATGCCCCTGCCCCGGGGCCCTTTGGTTTTACATTGACTTATATAGGGAAAGCCTTTAAAAGATCTTCTTGTCTGAAACCAGAAGGCTCAGATCCTTGATATTTGAAAATAAGCTTTGTTACTAAGTTATTTAGACAAGTTGTGGGTATTTAGACGGGTACTAATTGCGCACCATTTGTGGCTGATCTGTTTTTGTTTTATTATGAGAGAGACTTCATGATGTCCCTTTCTGCTGAAAACCAGTCTGAAATCATTGAAGCTTTTAGCTCCACTTCTAGATATTTGGATGATTTATTTAATATTGATGATACCTATTCCGATGGTTTGATCACTCAAATTTATCCCCCCCCCCCAGAACTTCAGTTAAATAAAGCAAATTCTTCTGATACCGAGACCCCGTTTTTGGATTTACATCTGCCTATTGTAGATGGGTCACTGATGAGGCTTTATTAGCCGAAACTACGTAGTATGGCCCATCTTCTCTCTTATGAATGTTTTCATTGCTCTTAAGGGAACTCATTTTTGATTTTTATTTGCCTTCACTGCAGCTGGTGTTGTGCCGTGTGGCGGCCGTAAAACGTCTCCCCGTACATCAACCATAGTGCAGTTTATATTTTACTTTTGGTCCTTTGAGATCAGCGTGAATATTCTGAGAAATCGGAAATAAATTATTGGTTTAGACTAATTCTAGACAGGTTTTTAATTATTTGGACCCCATTTTGATTTATATCAGTCTTTGAATCGACTGCCTATTCGAAATTCGCAAAATTGCAGTACGTTTTCTCTGGCTTTCTTTGCCGGATCATTACAGGGTAACTGATGAGGCTTTATTAGCCGAAACTACGTAGTATGGCCCATCTTCTCTCTTATGAATGTTTTCATTGCTCTTAAAGGAACTCATTTTTGATTTTTATTTGTTTCGTGCAAAATTTATGATAAACGCGAAGATTTTGATTTTGAAATTGTAAATTTTCCTTTTTCTGATGGTGATGTTCCTCGTGCGGCAACCTATGGCGTTTATATTTCGCAATTAATTCGATTTGCCAGAGTGTGTAGTCATGTAACTGACTTCAACACTCGTAATAAATTGTTAACAGCTAAAGTTCTTAATAAGGTTTATCGGTACCATAAACTACGCAAAGCCTTTTCAAAATTTAATAGACGTCATTCTGATTTAATTTCAAAATTCGATATTGGACTTAAATCTCTTCTGCAACACTGTCTATCGGAATCCGAATTTTATGGTGACTTAGTATATAAATTCAGAAAAATATATAACCGCAATGACTTCAGCACCCAAATTTCGTAAAAGCATTCTTCGATGAAAAATGGTTGGTTTCAACATAAATTTTATACGACAGACTGCATGCATGGTAGGTAACTCAGTCACGGCTGACAACTTTGCTTCTCTCTTTAATTGCACGCCGGTGGGTCAGGCCTCAGATTCTACGGCAGTTCCAGCGTAAAGGCTTATGTTGGTTGGTACCTGATGCTCTGTCTCTGGTCGGGCCCACCAGCTCCAGCACTTCAGTGGTTTCTTGCTATCGAGTCCTCACCGTTGGTTCATCTCTATGGTTGTTTGATTTTTGTGTTTACGGAGATGTTGCACTGATGAGTTGGGAGGCCCTCATGGGGACTGAACAAATTATTTGTCTTAATCGCGACGGAAGTGGGGGCGAGAATTGTGGCCACTTAAAGTCGATTTAAGCCACCCAGTGGAATTCGTTTCCGCTGACCGTTCCAATGCGTTTCTTCTATCGTGGTTTATTTTTGTAAATGGTTTGTCTTTTGGTGTTTGTGTCGCTTATATTATTTTATTTTGGATAGCCTATTGGCTATTTTGTGGGAAAGCAACTGTCCTTTTGGCTTTCCTCTATTGATGTTTCCATTAGGGTCTGTTGTTTCATGTTTGTGTTTCTTTCCCTTTGGTGTCTCTGATGGGAGCTGTGGGTTGATTGTATCGATTCCTGATCATTGCCTCCACTTCTATATTGTCTAATGGGCCTAGACCAAGACTGTTCAAATTATAGCCCGGGACAGGTATTATTTAAACTTATATAAGGAAAACCTTTTAAAATCTTCTTGTTTGAAACCAGAAGGCTCCGGTCATTGATATTTGGTATGAATCTTTACCTTTTTGACCTCCCTCAAGATAATGCAAATTATAGTCCTGGGGCCAATAATGGCCCTCCCCATGGCCCACTTGTTACACTATGGATCAGGTGAGCGATCCAGGGCCATCATGATCCTCTTGTTTAAATACAGAGGTTACATTGGCCTTGATCCGGTCCGAGGGTAACTGACCTGAAGTTAGGGATCTCTCAAATATTAGTTGGCTAGTGGGTGCTATCTCATTTCTCAGTTCCTTTATTACAAGGGGTTTGATCTCATCCGGGCCAGCTGCTTGGGGCTGATCTATTCTTGTATTGTTATGAAAGAGACTTCATGTTGTCGCTTTCCATTGATAACCAATCTGAAATTATTGAAGCTTTTAACTCCACTTCTAGCTATTTAGATGATTTATTAAATATTGATAATACCTATTTCGATGGTTTGATCAGTCAGATTTACCCCCGGAACTTCAGTTAAATAAAGCAAATTCTTCTGATACCGAGGCCCCGTTTCTGGATTTACAATTATCTATTGTAGATGGGTTTGTTTAGTGCAAAATTTATGATAAACGCGTTGACTTTGATTTTGAGATTGTAAAGTTTCCTTTTTTGGATGGTGATGTCCCTCGTGCGCCATCCTATGGCGTTTATATTTCGCAATTAATTCGATTTGCTAGAGTGTGTAGTCATGTAACTGACTTCTACTTTTCAACACTCGTAATAAATTATTAATGGCTAAACTTCTTAATCCGGGTTATCGGTACCATAAACTACGCAAAGCCTTTTCAAAATTTTATAGACGCCATTCTGATTTAATTTCAAAATTCAATATTGGACTTAAATCTCTTCTGCAACAAGGTCTATCGGAACCCGAATTTTATGGTGACTTAGTATATAAATTCAGAAAAATATATAAACGCAATGACTTAAGCACCCAATTTCGTAAAATCATTCTTCGATATAAAAAGATTGGGTACAACATGGATATTATACGACAGACTGCATGCATGGTAGTTAACCCAATCACGGTTGGCAACTTTGCTTCCCTCTTTAATTGCACGCCAGTGGGTCAGGCCCATCGGAGTCTAATTGTTGGTTTTCTTTTGCTCCAGCATTTCAGTGGTTTCTTGCTGTCGAGTCCTCATCGTTGTCTCACCTCTGTGGTTCTTTGATTATTTGTGTTCACGGAGATGTTGCACTGATGAGTTAGGAGGCCTTCATGCGGACTGAACAAATTATTTGTCTAAATCGCGACGGAAGTAAGGGCGAGGATTGTGGCCACGTAAAATCGATTTAAGCCCCCCCCCCCCCCCCCCCCCTGTGGAAATCTTCCACTGACCGTTCCAAGGCGGCTCTTCTGTGGCGATTTATTTATGTTGTTGTTTGTTACTTACTGTGTGTATCACTTGTGTCTTTTAATTTTGGATGGCCATATGGCCATTTTGTGGGAAAGTAACTGTCCTTATGGCCTTCCTTTGTTTAGGTTTCCATTATGGTCTGGTCGCTTAATGTTTGTATTTCTTTCCCTTTGGTGTCTTTTATGGGTGGAGTAAGTTAATTGTATCAATTCCTGATCTTTGTTTTACTTCTACTCAGATTCTATGACGGTTCCAACGTAAAGGCTTATTGAGAATTAGAGAGATCTAATTCAAGGTAATGTTGGTTGGTGCCTGATGCTCTGTCTCTGGTCGGGCCCATCGGAGTCTATCTGTTGGTTTTCTTTTGCGCCAGCATTTCAGGTGTTTCTTGCTGTCGAGTCCTCACCGTTGTCTCACCTCTTTGGTTCTTTGGTTATTTGTGTTCACGGAGATGTTGCACTGATGAGTTAGGAGGCCTTCATGCGGACTGAACAAATTATTTGTCTAAATCGCGACAGAAGTAAGGGCGAGGATTGTGGCCACGTATAATCGATTTAAGCCCCCCAGTGGAAATCTTTCCACTGACCGTTCCAAGGCGGTTCTTCTGTGACGATTTATTTATGTTGTTGTTTGTTACTTACTGTGTGTATCACTTGTGTCTTTTGGTTTTGGATGGCCATTTTGTGGGAAAGTAACTGTCCTTATAGCCTTCCTTTGTTTAGGTTTCCATTATGGTCTGGTCGCTTAATGTTTGTATTTCTTTCCCTTTGGTGTCTTTGATGGGTGGAGTAAGTTAATTGTATCGATTCCTGATCTTTGTTTTACTTCTACTTTATATAGCCTGGTGCATAGGCTTATGTAGGGAATATCTTTATAAAAATCTTCTTCTCTGAAACCGCAAGGCCCAAGTCTTTGATATTTGGTGTGTAGCTTCATCTAGTGGACCTTTGCCAAGATTGTTCAAATTATAGCCTTTGTTTTTGTTTGGTATGAAGCTTCACCTTTAAGGCCTCCCTCAACATTATGCACATTAAAGCCCTTCGGCCAATAATGGCCCTCCCTGGGGCCCACTTGTTACACTATGGATCAGGTGAGCGATCCAGGGCCATCATGGCCCTCTTGTTTTGGTATCTTCCTTGTGAATAGTAATGGTAAACTGACAAGGTGACGATAATCCTTCGACCCACTAGTGTCAGAAATCTCAGTAATTACTCTGAACAAAGCTAACTGTTTATTCTGCACTTCATGCCAGTTGCAGTTTGGTACGGTTATGTAATTTAATTCTAACCGTTAGCTGATGCCGCTCGAGCCACTTGCAACACACTTAGTAGTCTTGTACTGTCATAAATCTCGGTTGATTGCACAAAGTTTTTATTGCAATAAGGGCCAATTAAAATTACACAAGATTATGTAATTAAACAGGTATATTTGTACCGTTAGCTCGTGCCAAAGTCCGGATGCGGACGTACTCTGTTAAGTACTGTTGTATACAGTAATAAGATTATTGTGACCGTTGACATTGACACTGCATTAGGATTTAATAAATTTTAAATATAGATGGTTTTGCCATTGATTTGTTTGTACATTACTTTTGCATCCATCAATCGTTTCCATTTTTTTTCATGCTTAGATATTTAGCATGTATTAACGGCCAGTGGTCACCTACATAATTCCTGCCAATCATGCCCCTGGGGTCCAAATTGGCCACGCCCGGGGGCCCCTTTGCTCCTATAGACTCATAATAGAAAAAAAAGCTTCAAAAATCTTCTTCTCTGAAACCACAGGGCCCAGAGCTTAGATATTTAGCATGTAGCAACGGCAAGTGGTCACCTACAGAATTCCTGCCAATCATGCCCCTGGGGTCCAAACGGGCCACGCCCAGGGGCCCTTTAGCTCCTATAGACTCATAATGGGAAAAAGCTTCAAAAATCTTCTTCTCTGAAACCAAAGGGCCCAGAGCTGAGATATTTGGCATGTAGCAACAGCAAGTGGTCACCTACATAATTCCTGCCAATCATGCCCCTGGGGTCCAAATTGGCCACACCTCGGGGCCCCTTAGCTCCCATAGACTCATAATGGAAAAAAAGCTTCAAAAATCTTCTTCTCAGAAACCACAGGGCCCAGAGCTGAGATATTAAGCATGTAGCAACGGCAAGTGGTCACCTACATAATTCCTCCCAATCATGCCCCTGGGGTCCAAACGGGCCTCGCCCAGGGGCCCTTTAGCTCCTATAGACTCATAATGGAAAAAAGCTTCAAAAATCTTCTTCTCTGAAACCAAAGGGCCCAGTGCTGAGATATTTGGCATGTAGCAACGGCAAGTGGTCATCTACATAATTCCTGCCAATCATGCCCCTGGGGTCCAAATTGGCCTAACCCCGTGGCCCCTTAGCTCCTATAGACTCATAATGGAAAAAAAGCTTCAAAAATCTTCTTCTCGGAAACCACAGGGCCCAGAGCTTAGATATTTAGCATGTAGCAACAGCCAGTGGTCACCTACATAATTCCTGCCAATCATGCCCCTGGGTTCCAAATTGGCCACGCCCCGGGGCCCATTTGCTCCCATAGACTCATAATGGAACAAAAAGCTTCAAAAATCTTCTTCTCGGAAACCACAGCGCCCAGAGCTTAGATATTTAGCATGTCGCAACGGCAAGTGGTCACCTACATAATTCCTGCCAATCATGCCCCTGGGGTCCATATGGCCATTTTGTGGGAAAGTAACTGTCCTTATGGTCTTCGTTTGTTTAGGTTTCCATTATGGTCTGGTCGCTTAATGTTTGTGTTTCTTTCCCTTTGGTGTCTTTATCACAATATTTAATGTCTCTGGTTGGGCCCATCGGAGTCTAACTGTTGGTTTTCTTTTGCTCCAGCATTTCAGCGGTTTCTTGCTGTCGAGTCCTCACCGTTGTCTCACCTCTGTGGTTCTTTGAGTTTTGTGTTCACGGAGATGTTGCACTGATGAGTTAGGATGCCTTCATGCGGACTGAACAAATTATTTGTCTAAATCGCGACGGAAGTAAGGGCGAGGATTGTGGCCACGTAAAATCGATTTAAGCCCCACAGTGGAAATCTTCCACTGACCGTTCCAAGGCGGCTCTTCTGTGGCGATTTATTTATGTTGTTGTTTGTTACTTACTGTGTGTATCACTTGTGTCTTTTGGTTTTGGATGGCCATATGGCCATTTTGTGGGAAAGTGACTGTCCTTATGGCCTTCCTTTGTTTGGGTTTCCATTATGGTCTAGTCGCTTAATGTTTGTATTTCTTTCCCTTTGGTGTCTTTTATGGGTGGAGTAAGTTAATTGTATCAATTCCTGATCTTTGTTTTACTTCTACTTTGATGGGTGGAGTAAGTTAATTGTATCGATTCCTGATCTTTGTTTTACTTCTACTTTAAGTTTGAGAGCAGTTTCAGAATACCATTTAGGTTTATGGTAATTTCGGGCATTGAGGGATAATCACATTTAAACTGGTCTGGGATATCTGTAAAATAGTCCTGAAGCTACTCGATGTAAATTTGACCTAGTCTGAGGGATGATATCTGTGAAAATACAGACTGAAATTGTCTGTTTAGAATATATGTTTTGTCTTTATTTTGAGAGTTTGTAACATTTGTACCGGGATCCTTGAGAGGTGAGACACCCTGTGTACCCTGTCCTGCATTTTTGATAAGAGAGAAAAGCTTTTTAGAAACAGAACCTGAAGTTTCGACAGAATCATTTCTTCCCCCCTCTAACAAACCAAGTATGCTCTGGAGGTAATTATTGTAGGCCAGCTTCAGCTTACACTGAACAATATGTTTCACCTTTTTGAAGTGGTGTCTGTCCATAGATTTACCTCGCTTTTGTTTTTGGTAGAGACTGTCTCTCTTTCGGATGAGTCTTTTGATTTCCTGTGTTACCCAAAGCAAACTTTTCTTAGCCCCTGGTTTCTTAAATGGGATTTCACTATCGTCACTCATTGACATGTTTTTATTTCTTACCATTTTCTTACCATCCTATAGACCTCTTTAAGCGGTTACACCACTTCTATTAGCCCATTTCGATATCTTCTTAGGTTTCATAATTCATTAATTAATTAATTTCATAAGAAGTTTGTTTTGGCCCCTGCAGACAAGGCCGCTAACAACGTCGTCGTTGTGTGACGGCTCCACTATGTTAACACGCTTAAGCAGGAGCTTGGTGGTACTATGGCCTATGAACTTCAGCCTTTAGCTGAAGAGAGAGCTATAGTAGATAAACATGTTTGTCTTTCAGCCACCAAGTTTGCTGTGTGTGTTAACGAAGGCCAAGACAAGCTTCCTACGCTATACTGGTTACCAAAACTTCATAAAAAACCTTACAAAGCACGGTTTATTGCAAATTCTAGCTCTTGCACTACCACTGAACTTTCTAAATTATTAACTTCCTGTCTTACTGCTATTAAAACGCATGTAATTAAATATTGTGATAAAGTCTTTGAAAGATCAGGAAGAAATCTGTTTTGGTCTATAAAAAATTCGAATGAGGTTTTAAATAAATTGAAATCTAGACATTTTCGTGCTTCTAGTCTGTCTACCTACGATTTTTCCACTCTTTACACTACACTTCCTCATAATCTTATAAAAGAAAAGCTTAATGATTTAATTGAATGGACTTTTCACAGAGAAGATTCTCTCTATCTTGCATGTAATGTCAGAAATGCATTTTTCACTTCTAAAGAGCATAAGAATTATACACTTTGGTCATGTCAGAAAGTGTGTGATGCCCTCACCTTTCTACTTGACAATATTTATATTAGATTCGGTACTAAGTTATTTAGACAAATTGTGGGTATTCCGATGGGTACTAATTGCGCACCTCTTGTGGCTGATCTGTTCTTGTATTGTTATGAAAGAGACTTCATTTTGTCGCTTTCCATTGATAACCAATCTGAAATTATTGAAGCTTTTAGCTCTACTTCTAGATATTTAGATGATTTATTAAATATTGATAATACCTATTTTGATGGTTTGATCAGTCAGATTTACCCCCTTGAACTTCAGTTAAATAAAGCAAATTCTTCTGATACCGAGGCCCCGTTTTTGGATTTACATCTGTCTATTGTAGATGGATTTGTTTCGTGCAAAATTTATGATAAACGCGATGACTTTGATTTTGAGATTGTAAATTTTCCTTTTTTGGATGGTGATGTTCCTCGTGCGCCATCCTATGGCGTTTATATTTCGCAATTAATTCGATTTGCTAGAGTGTGTAGTCATGTAACTGACTTCAACACTCGTAATAAATTATTAACGGCTAAACTCCTTAATCAGGGTTATCGGTACCATAAACTACGCAAAGCCTTTTCAAAATTTTATAGACGCCATTCTGATTTAATTTCAAAATTCAATATTGGACTTAAATCTCTTCTGCAACAAGGTCTATCGGAACCCGAATTTTATGGTGACTTAGCATATAAATTCAGAAAAATATATAACCGCAATGACTTCAGCACCCAATTTCGTAAAATCATTCTTCGATATAAAAAGATTGGGTACAACATGGATATTATACGACAGACTGCATGCATGGTAGTTAACCCAATCACGGTTGGCAACTTTGCTTCCCTCTTTAATTGCACGCCGGTGGGTCAGGCCTCAGATTCTATGACGGCTCCAACGTAAAGGCTTATTGAGAATTAGAGAGATCTAATTCAAGGTAATGTTGGTTGGTGCCTGATGCTCTGTCTCTGGTCGGGCTCATCGGAGTCTAACTGTTGGTTTTCTTTTGCTCCAGCATTTCAGTGGTTTCTTGCTGTCGAGTTCTCACCGTTGTCTCACCTCTGTGGTTCTTTGATTTTTGTGTTCACGGAGATGTTGCACTGATGAGTTAGGAGGCCTTCATGCGGACTGAACAAATTATTTGTCTAAATCGCGACGGAAGTAAGGGCGAGGATTGTGGCCACGTAAAATCGATTTAAGCCCCCCAGTGGAAATCTTCCACTGACCGTTCCAAGGCGGCTCTTCTGTGGCGATTTATTTATGTTGTTGTTTGTTACTTACTGTGTGTATCACTTGTGTCTTTTGGTTTTGGATGACCATATGGCCATTTTGTGGGAAAGTAACTGTCCTTATGGCCTTCCTTTGTTTGGGTTTCCATTATGGTCTGGTCGCTTAATGTTTGTATTTCTTTCCCTTTGGTGTCTTTTATGGGTGGAGTAAGTTAATTGTATCAATTCCTGATCTTTGTTTTACTTCTACTTTGTTGTTAGGGTTCACCCGAGATGTAGCACGCAGGTGAGAATTTCTGTACATGTCCGCGCCAGTGCTTATTTAGTCTTGACTTAAACGCGTTCACCGAAGGTGTCAGAACTACTTCATTGGGGAGAGAATTCCATACATTCACTACACGGTTGGAGAAAATATTCCCCCTTATATTTAGCCTGGAGCGATTTTTGTAAAGCTTTTTGCTGTTACCTCTGGTTGATGTATTTTCCTGAAGTGTTAAGAATTTGTTAATGTCCACACGATCATATTGGTTCAGGATCTTATACACTTCAATAACATCCGCTCTCTGTCTGCGATATTCCAAAGTAGGGAGCCCTAATTTTTTTAGCCCTTCCTCATATGTAAGGTGACGTAATGGGTTTACCATTTTTGTGGCTCTTGCTGTGTATTTTCCAAAATAATTGCATCTTTCTTGTACATAGGTGACCACACTGTTGTTAAATATTCTAAGTGAGGCCTAACTATGGATTTGTAAAGGGCCAAGAACATTTCTTTGTCTATGTAGGTGAAGCTCTTGAATATCAACCCCAAGTTCCTGTTTGCAAGTGCCGACTTTTTTGATATGTGCCCTCTGAATAACAATTTTTCGTCAAAAATTACATCTAGGTCTTTCTCGGAATTCACTTGTTCAATGATAGTTGTTTCTTGCCCTGATTTCATAGTATTAAGGTTCTGCTGGTTGACCTTTACCTATTCACATGTGTTTACATTTTTTTTTGGTATTGTAGAAAATATTCCACAATTTCGCCCAGTTCTCCGAGTTCTTAACATTCGCCTGTAGCCTTTTTTCATCCTGAATTTCTTTTATAGATTAATAGATTTTTCACTCATCGGCAAAAAGTTTTTTGCAGCAACTCAAACCTCTGGTAAATCGTTTATGAAGACAAGGAACAGGGCCGGGCCGAGAACACTACCCTGTGGTATCCCACTTGTGACAGGTTTCCAGTCGGAATAAGCACCATTTACAACCACTCTCTGCTTTCTATTGAATAGGAATTCCTAAATCCAATGTAAGATTTTGCCCTTAATACCATATCCTTGAAGTTTGACCAATAACCTTCTGTGAGGCACTTTATCGAATGCCTTACAAAAGTCAAGGTAAATTATGTCATCAGTTTCACCTTGATCGATAACCTGTGTTATCTCTTCTATGAACTCGAGCAGTTGTGCTGTACATGATTTTCCTGAAATAAATCCATGCTGTTCTTCTGCAAAGAGATTGTTTGATTCCATGTGTTTTACTATTTCATCTCGTATATTTTTTTCCATTAATTTACATACTAAAGAGGTCAAGCTTATTGGTCTATAATTTTCAGTAAGTTTTCTGTCTCCAATTTTTAAAGAAGGCAGTCACATTTGCTTTCCTCCAAGCATCTGGTAGGACACATTCATCGAGTGATTTTTTAAAGAGATTTTTTAACGGTAGACTGATAGAGCTGCATGTTTCTTTTAGCAAGCGGGGGTGTATCATATATGGACCTTGTGATTTTGATGGTTTTAGGGCATTTATTACCTTGTTTACTTTCTCTGTTGTTATATCTAAATCCAGTAATGGTTGTCCATATATACGATCTTCAAACTCTGGAATGTTTTCGAGAGACTCGTGTTCAAAATTTTATATTTTTCTATTAACATACTTGGATTACTCGACAGCGCAACATGTTAAGGATGTCCTCGGGGGTATGGCATTATGTCAAGAAAGAAAGAAAGAAAAAAAGTGTTGCAGTCCAGCATCTCCAGCTTTGTCAAGTGATGCTTGACAGTGATACTGCAGGACAGATTATATTTCTTTCTAGTCCCGAAACCAATGAAATAATCTTTTTCTTGCATACAATTCATTATCTATCTATCTATCTATCTATCTATCTATCTATCTATCTATCTATCTATCTATCTATCTATCTATCTTATCTATCTATCTATCTATCTATCTATCTATCTATCTATCTATCTATCTATCTATCTATCTATCTATCTATCTATCTATCTATCTATCTATCTATCTGTCTTCTCATATTGAGTCTGTCATATTTGGCCATTACCTCAGTTAGGTGGGTGGCTAAATTTAGAATTTAGCATAAAAAAACATCACTGGATGAGCCCTTAAAACAATTTACAATCCGAACACAGAGGAATCTTAAAACGCATTCCTCTGAGTCTCAATCTTATAATGTGCGGGCTTTGAACTCCTCTGCGGTCTTGGCATTCACCGCAGAAGATGGAAGACTATTCCACTGAGGAATAGTTCTAGGGAAGAAAGAGTTTTTCCGGGCATCACTACAGAACTGGTACATACGATACTGTTAGTTATTTGCTCTTGGTGCCATTGTCTGGGTTGACACTGTTGCAGGGGTCAAGTACCTATCCTTGTTAATTGATACTGTACCTGAATGTATCTTTTAGAAGAAGGTTAAGGAGGACTGCTCACGACGGGTCTCCAGGGATGGCCACTCTAGCTCATCAAGCATGTCACCGACGCTACTTCTATTTCGCCATCGTCTGCATGTCCATCGAGCAGCTGTCCTCTGCACCTTCTCCACCTCATCACGAAAACACGCCTATATAAATTGACCCCCTTAAACCCCACTTTTATATAGTAAAACTGGGGTTTGCAGGGGTATACGTTAATTTTTTATTTCTGATCAAAAACATAGATTGTGGGTACTCGTTAGAACCGCCTTGTTGAGGCGGTTCTAACGAGTATCCACAATCTATGTTTTGTGCAGAAATAAGAAAAATAACAATTTTTTATCTGAAAATTTTTATTTTTACGGCGGTAAAATTTGCAATGTATTTGTATAGGCGCGTTTTCATATTGTGCTGAATCTGAGTTTTAACATAGGGGTGCCAAATGGGTGATTCATATTCAAGTTGAGGGCGAACCAATGTTTTATATGCAACATCCTTTGTCTGCCGAGGTTCAAACGCCAAATTACGTCTAAGGAATCCAAAGGTCCTAGTTGCTTTAGATGTTATTTCCGAGATATGTTGGCCCAAATCGAGATCGTCAGTGATGGTGATACTAAGATATTTGGCGGAATGAACCTGCTCCAAAGTTTGCTGGTGAAGTGTATAATCATATTTAATTTGCTTGTCCGGAAGGTGTCGTGACACCCTCATTGAATGGCATTTGGCTACATTCAACTCCATCTGCCAATCTGCTTCTCATTGTGCAAGTCGATCACATTACTGGGTGTTATTCCGGATTAAAGTCATTTCGATTGTACACATGTGAGACTACTCGATGTCTTATCTGCAGGATTTCTATTCATCTATCTTCATATGCACTGATATACTGAGTGGGTCATAATTGGCCATTACCTCAGTTCGGTGGATGGCTAAATTTAGAATTTAGCAGAAAACAACAACAAACAAAGGCGGAGGAGGTCGCTGGATGAGTCCTTAAAACTATTAACATCTGATTAGCAGGTTATACTCAAACGCATACCTCTAAATTCCGCCCATTCCGGTTGTTCCAGGTCATTGGGTCCATTCCGGTTAGTAAACGCACCCCTTTGGAAAAATTAGTTTGTCAACGCTTTCTGTAATTCGTTGCAAGTTTTAATGCTGTCCGACTGTTTACATTGTCAAATTTCTTCACAAATAATTTCAATTTTATTGTGTCATTTGACAGTAAAATGCGCATATTTCTTCCATTGTTTAATGATATTATTTTGATCGTTTCGTATTCAGCTCTGATTTGATCTGGTAATTGAATTATACAACATGACGTGGGTGGGGTAGTTCAGTAGCTATCTTTCTATCTATTATCCTAGAGTGCCCAAAGTTCGTTACACTAAGCCAAAGTGATATACACATAATAATATAAAGCAGCACAAATCAAATCCATTCACTCCTCTCACTAACTTATCATATCGTATTTCTGATAACAAAGCAATTTCCCTATTTTCATTTCCCGTACAATTAAATAACAAATAAGTTCAAATGTAAACAAATATGGCCCCTGCAACATTTTCTGGTCCTAAGTTCGTAACCCCATGACGTCATCATTTTTGTGCTCCTCTGCTAGGCTACAGTAAATAATTATTAGGTTTTCGATATATATATATTCAGTATTTGAAAAGATGACCAGTTCAAAGTTTAAACAGCAAACTGATCAGTATGAAGTATTGACTTTTAAAAAATGCTAAAACAGAAAGTTTTACTTTTTCAACATCAAAGACAGTAAAAATACAACTTGGAAACATAACTTGTATTTGATACCAGATTTAATCCTTATATGGGGCAAGTATGCAATGAGGACACAGGAAAACTATGTGACGCCTTAAGACTGAGATATCAGTGCAATATTTGAAATGCACCCAGTGTTTACATGTGTACCTGTTTCTGAACCCGTCACCCTGTACTCTAAGAACCACCAGAATTTCGGAAACGATTAATTTCTTTATCTTGGCCTAATTCATTTTGACAGGACATGTGACCTTAACCCTGAAACGGTAGACAATACAGACGACAGATCGTTGCGGCACATCGATTGAAAATAATTTTTATTAGTATTTTTTACAGATGACGAATTTGGGAATAGTGAAAATGACTTTCTTACAAAAGAAAAATAAAATATGGGTGTTAACCCATTTGTATGAAAGCCATTCTTGACAAAACTTTGTTCGGGAAAACTTCTGGTCGACAGCTAAAAATAACTGCATATGAAAGTCACGTGAGAACAAGGTCAGCGCGAGGAGCACAGAAAATGATGACGTCACGCAGTTAAGGCAGTAACGAACTTAGGGCACCCGAAGATATCTATCTGTACTGCGATCGGTCACACATCAGAAAACGTGAAATGACAACCATTCATCAGGACCTGTGACATGCTCATTTAAATTCATCGATTCTGTGGCCATTTATTGTGCACAGGAATCAGGGGGGGGGGGGGGGGGGGGTCGATTCGCACATGGGTCATTTCGTCCCCAGAGTCCTTTCTTTCTTTCTACTGATACTACTGTGATTGGTCACATCGGACCATTACTCACAGGTGTATGGAGCGTGATAGCTCAGTGGTTAGTGCACTTGCCTCTGATGCTAGAGGTCCCAGGTTCGATCCCCGGCGGCGGCGATAAAATTTCGGTGTCCGAACACGCTCCATTGGCATCATTTGCAGGGATGAATGTCATTAAGTGCACCGTCCTTCGGATCGGGACGTTAACTGGAGGCCCCCTGTGCAGGGAGAACCATCCCCTGTGCAGGTTAAAGATCCCTACCGTAATTACATGATTACTGTGTAGGCTTTCATCCTGCAAAACTGGAGTGTATGTAATATACACCTGCGGTAATGGTCAAATGTGACCGACGCAGTATCAGAAGATAGATAGATAGTGTATATTACATACACGCCAGGGGGTCACCGGAATACCGAAATCCATCAAAATCACTGCAGAAATCGCCACAAAAATCATCCTGGGTAGGTCAGAAATCACCATTGGGTTGGGAAAGACATGGTAGGAAAGGGTCTGGAGCGTGATAGCTCAGTGGGTAGTGCACTTGCCTCTGATGCTAGAGGTCCCAGGTTCGATCCCCGGCAGCGGCGATAAAATTTCTGTGTCCGAACACGCTCCATTGGCATCATTTCAGGGCCCAAGCTAGCCCAAAAAATTTGGGAGAAGTGACTTCTCCCTCCTGGGAAAATAAGGAGAAGTTTGCTGGGTCTAGGGAGAAGTGGGTGTGGCTTAATATCGAACAACAACAATGTAATGAGTTCTCTTGTAAACCCCTATTTGGAGAAAAGTGTGTTTCATAGGGGTATCAATCTAGAATGTAGGAAAGAAAGTATCAGAAAAAAAAGTATCCGGAAAAAAAGTATCGGGAAAAAAAGAATCAGGAAAAAAAGTATCAGGAAAAAAAAATATATAGGTCACTTTGGAGACGTTGCTACCAATTTGTGGGACGAAATAACATCTCAAGCCCTGCCGCCCAATGAAACCAAATATGGGTCATGATCATGGCGGTCCGACTTGCACACTCTAGTTTGTTTAATTGGATGTTTAACCTCCCTGTCTACACTATATAGGTTATTTTGGAGACGTTGCTACCAATTTGTGGGACTTTTACCCGAAATTGAGATGAAATGACTTCTCAAGCCCTGCCGCCCAATGAAACCAAATATGGGGCATGATCATGGAGGTCTGACTTGCACACTTTAGTTTGTTTAATTGGAGGTTTAACCTCCCTGTCTACACTATATAGGTTATTTTGGAGACGTTGCTACCGATTTGTGGGACTTTTACCCGAAACTGAGACATACATGTGATATCTCCCGATTTCGTCGGGATATCCCGATTTCGAACCCCATCTCCCGGTCTCCCGTCCGACGGCCCTAATCTCCCGACACGACAATTTTCCTATAGTAGTTTTCCGCCGACCGACCAATTTAGTGTTAACCACTGTAAAATACCTATGCGGTTAACCGTCAGTGTATTTACGCTAGGCGGTATGCAGGTAAATTGCAATACACACCTGCACAAGTACAATATCGCAATATGAAAAGAATGTACCGGTAAATACAATTATTAAAATGCAACCCGCAAACAAGCCGCAAACAATGTGATAAAAAGCGAGAAATTCAATAAGGAAGAAATGTGATGTTTGCATACATTTATTACTGATCACCTATTTGCTCAAGTTGCCAACGCTATTAAACCGTTTACACCCGAGGCGGGCCTTATTGATAAGCCGACAATTAACAATGTGACAAGGTGTGAAAACTAGTCAATCAAGATATACCAGTTATAGCTTATTTAATCCCTTTGTATTTGACACGTGTAGACGCTAAATATTATTCCCGCCAAAACAGAGAAAAGCAGACGCTGTTTTTTTTCTACGCGTCTGTAAACCGTTATTCTTTTATTAATCATAGAACTGGGTAATTACTTAGTGACATTTTCTATTTAAATCCGAGAAAAATATTTTTGCCGTTTTTAACGGAAGAAAGAAATATGCCCCACGTGACACCAATGAAAATTCGTGCATGCTTTTTGGCCTTTGACAGGTGAACGCGCTAAATATTTTTCCCGCCAAAACAGAGCAGAGCAGACGCTGGTATTTTCTAAGCATCTGTATGTAGTTTTTCATTTATTAATAAACATAGAACCGGAGTTTTGCAGGGTGAAATTTTCTATTCAAACCTGTTTCATTTTTAGCTTGCGAGAAAAAATATTTTTGCCGTGTTTTTAATGGATCTTTTATGAAAAAATATGCCCCCAAGTTAAATCAATAAAAATCATGCATGCTTATTAGTTCCGACTAAGTTCCGAGGCACGTTTTGGGGATGATAAGAGAAGGGGTGTAAGAGTACGAGTAATTTTTTGCTATGCGGGTATTCTGAACATTGTTTTTTTCTGCCAGGTGCTAGGTGGGTATTTAACACCGATCTATTGGTCAGTGCTTGTTCTTTGATCGTTCTTCCGAGAAATTGTCTCTCTATTAAAATACAAAATGGAAGTTTGTCGTCTGCTGCTTTCTTTTTCCAAGCTTTTATAACATATTTTTGCAGAAAGGCAAACAGTGTGGACCGTCATCAGAATGCTCTGCAGTCTGATCTGGGTCCACACTGTTATCAAAAAAGATTTTTAATGCAGATGACAAAGCAGAAAACAATTTTCGTGTTGGCATGTTATAGGTGAAAAAGTGCTTCAGAGGTAAATTTTAACCCAAAATAACATCTCTTTTTACCGCGGAAAAATCTCCCGATTTGGGACCCCAATCTCCCTATCTGAAAATCAAAATCTCCCTATTTGGGTCCAATAAAATATCACATGTATGACTGAGATGAAATGATATCTCAAGCCCTGCCGCCCAATGAAACCAAATAGGGTCCATGAGCATGGAGGTCTGACTTGTAGTTTCTTTAATTGGAGGTTTAACATCGCCATCTACACTATATAGGCCATTCTGGGGGTGTGGAGGAATTTTACCCGACATTGAGATGAAATGACTTCTCAAGCCCTTTTATAAGGTAAGGATTACAAAGATAGGTTGCAAAATTGATTATTAAACTGAAAAACAAAACATACAAAAGTATCCAAATCATCATATCATTGTTACATCAGAAGCGAATCTGGTTATAACTGATACTTTTTTCCGGATACTTTTTTTCCTAGCCAAAACTGATACTTTTTTTCCGATACTTTTTTTCCTGATACTTTCTTTCCGATTACCATCAATCTATTTCGCTTTTGAGACCACCTGAAGTGAGGACTAATTCTGCTTTAAAAAGCTTATTTGCTTGGCTGCAGTTATTCTTTCTTTCTGTTTTCTGCATACAGTGACCCCTGATCAGAGAACACTTTTGGGACTGTTCAAAAGTGGTCTCAAAGACCACTTTTGAACTGTCCCAAAGGTGGTCTTAATATAGTAATTTTACTGTATTTGGGTAAGCTGTTGTATCCAACTAAGTTATAATGAATGGTGAGGCTTCTGTGTAATAGTTTGATCATTTCTCACCAAGTTCCTGATACAATTGTATTTTAAAACAGACTAAAGAAACAAGGGGGAACAACCTCGCTAGATGAAAATCAGTTGTTATTTTTTATGAATTTGGCTAATTACTGAATATTTACCGGCAAGTAATAATTTTTTCACTTACAAAATAAAAAATTTCTACCTACTTTTGTTGTTGTCCATAAAAAAAAATGAAAACGATTGATGGATGCAAAAGAAATGTAAAAACAAATCAATGGCGAAACAAATAAACCATCTTTATCTAAAAATTATTCAATCCTAATGCAGTGTCAATGGTCGGAATAATCTTATTACATAATACAACAGTACCTAACAAATGTATGTCCGCACCCAGACTTTGGCATGAGCTAACGGTACAAATATACCTGTTAAAGTTACATAATCTTGTGTAATCTTAATTGCCTCTTATTGCAATAAAAACTTTGTGCAATCAACCGAGATAGATTTATGACAGTACAAGACTACAAAGAGTTGCAAGTGGCTCGAGCCGCATGAGCTAACGGTTAGAATTAAATTACATACCAGTACTAAACTGCAACTGGCACGCAGTTTAGAATAAACAGTTAGCTTTGTTCAGTGTAATTACTGAGATTTCTGACACTAGTGGATCGAAGGATTATCGTCACCTTGTCAGTTTACCGTTACTGTTCACATGGAAGACACCAAAAAAAAAAAAAACGGGCGAAATTTCAGGGCGAAGTTTTTTTCGCGTTCATGGCCAAAGTCGGCGAAGTGAGCCCCAACAGGGCGACTTCTTCACCTGAGTCGCCCTCTAGCTTGAGCCCTGCATTTCCAGAGATGAATGTCATAAAGTGCACCGTCCTTCGGATCGGTTTCGGTAGTTTCCGTAAAATTCCAATTTCAAAATGTGTTATTAGCTTAACGAATGACATACCAATATCAATGCTCTTACTCTTGTTCAACGAATATGAGTACCAGTATCTCGATTATAAACAGCAATTATTGCTCACATCGTTCAGATTTCATCTACTTTCATTTTCTAAGTCAGATTTCATCTACTTTCATTTTCCCAATAACGGGGTCACTCATACCTGAAGACTGCTAAAGGGAAACAACCAGTGTGGTGCAGTCAAAGACTAGTTCGATGGTCACAATATTTTTATGCCCCTGCCATTCGAAGAATGGGGGAAAGAGCATGTAGTGTTGCCCCTGTCCGTCCGAAACTTAAACGCGGTCAATAACTTACTTATTTCTTGATGGATTTTAAAATTACTGGGCAGAAATGTTAACCATCATGAGACGACGTGTCATCTGCCAAACACAGTTCCATACCGTCAAGGTCATACTTAGAGGTCAAGGGTCAAAAAAAGGTCTGAAACTTAAACGCAGTCAATAACTTTCTTATTTATGGATGGATTTTGAAATTACTTCGTAGAAATGTTGATCATCATGAGACGATGTGTCAAGTGCAAAACCCAGGTCCGTACCTCCAAGGTCAAGGTCATACTTAGAGGTCAAAGGTAAAAAAAGGGTCCGAAACTTAAAAGCAGTCAATAACTTACTTATTTCTGGTTGGATTTTGAAATTACTTTGAAGAAATGTTAACCATCATGAGATGATGTGTCACGTGCCAACCCAGATCCGTACCTCCAAGGACAAGATCATACTTAGAGGTCAAAGGTAAAAAAAAGGGTCCGAAACTTAAATGCAGTCAATAACTTTCTTATCTCTGGATGGATTTTGAAATTACTTGGCGGAAATGTTGGCCATCATGAGACAATCTGCCTCACACAAAACCAAGGTCTTTACCTCCAAGATCAACATCATACTTAAGGTCATATGTGAAAAAAGGGTCCAAAACTTAAACACGGTCAAAAATTTCTATGGATGAATACGAACATAGACATATTTTCAGGCGGGGGGCATCTGTGTCCTAAGGACGCATTTCTAGTTTTTGGCTCGCCTTACGAAAGTAAGGGGGAGCTATTGCCATACCCCCGGGCGTCCGGCGTCGGCGTCTGCATTTGGTTAAAGTTTACCCGCAAGCTTTTATATGTGATGTTTTACAAGTTTATTTTGAATATATAATTAACAATTGCTAAAAAACAATATTTAACATTATCATTGTACTTCATTTTGCAGATTTTTTGGCTTAAATTGGACCTTTTGAGAAGTTAATATTTTCCTCTGTATTACCTCCCTTCTTCCCTGTGTTGAAGTTTACCTGCAAGCTGCGTGAGTTCAAATCCCGGGGGAGGATTTTTTTTTTTCCTTTTTAAAAACATAGCCGGTCTGGGGGTCAAGGTCACTGTGGCTATTTTAAGAAAAGCATTGTCATCGCTCTAGCGCCTTCATTTATTGATGGATTTTAATATAACTTCACACAAATGTTGGGTATAATGATATCTCGAATGACTTTGACTTTCAAGGTTCAGGGCTAAAGGTCAAGGTCACTACTTCAGGGTCACGGGGTCAAGGTCACTGGCTATTTTTAGAAAAACATTGTCATCGCTCTTGAACCGTAATTTATAGTATAACTTCACACAAATGTTGGGTATGATGATACTTCGAGCAGGTTCGACTTTCAGGGTCTTGGGCTGAAGGTCAAGGTCACTGTGGCTATTTTTAGAAAAACTTTTTCATCGCTCTTGCACCTTTATTTATGGATGGATTTTAATATAACTTCACACAAATGTTGGGTATGATGATATCTCGAGTGATTTTGACTTTCAGGTTCCGGGGTTGAAGGTTAAGGTCACTGTGGCTATTTTTAGAAAAACTTTGTGATCGCTCTAGTGCCTACAATTATGGATGGATTTTAATATAACTTCACACAAATGTTGGGTATGATGATATCTTGAACGATTTCGACTTTCAGAGTCCAGGGCTGAAGGTGAAGGTCACTGTGGCCATTTTTAGGAAAACTTTGTCATCGCTCTTGTGCCTTCATTTATTGATGGATTTTAATATAACTTCACACAATAGTTGGGTATCATGATATATAGAGTCACTTTGACTTTCAGGGTCAGGGCTGAAGGTCAAGGTCACTGTGGCTATTTTTAGAAAAACTTGGTCATTGCTCTAGTGTCCACATTTATAAATGGATTGAAAGATAACTTCATACAAATGCTGGGTATGATGATATCTTGAGTGAGTTCAACTTTCAGGGTCTGGGGTCAAGGTCACTGTGGCTATTTTCAGAAAAAAATTACCCGGTAGTGATTGCTCTAGTGCCTACATTTATGGATGGATTTTAATATAACTTCACACAAATGTTGGCAATGATGATATCTTGAGCAAGTTCGACTTTCAGGGTCTGGGGCTGAAGGTCAAGGTCAAAGTGGCTATTTTTAGAAAAACTTTGTCATCGCTCTTGCGCCTTCATTTATTGATGGATTTTAATATAGCTTGACACAAATGTTTGGTATGATGATATCTTGAGTGACTTTGACTTTCTGGGTCAGGGGCTGAAGGTCAAGGTCACAGTGGCTATTTTTTAGAAAAAACTTGATCATTGCTCTAATGTCCACATTTATTGATGGAGTTTAAGATATCTTCATACAAATGTTGGGGATGAAGTTCATCTTTCAGGGTCTGGGGCTCAAAACCAAGGTCACTGTGGCTATTTTTAGAAAAACTTTGTCATCACTCTTAAGTACCTACATTGATTGATGGATATAATGTAATTTTACACAAATGCTAGGCTAGGCTTTTTTTTAATTTGTCTTGCACGAGGGGATTTGTATCGTTTGTGATGCCTTGTTATTACTTGGAAGTTTGTAGAATTTTTTTTTTTATCAAATATAGATTTCTTTTTCATTTTTTTTTTTTTACAGTGGAAAGGCTTCAAAACAGGATGATTTGGGGTACGATTTGGTTCTCTTTCATTTGCTGCAATCTATTGGGCTGTTTTACAGAAGAAAAAAAAATCACAACTTGCCCTCTTCCATCTTAGGCCCCCAAAGGCGAGCTATGTTGTCTTCTGACAACTCTTGTTCCTTTTTAAAACCTTTAAAAATATTTCACTTATTTCAGGCATATTTATTTTCCCCAAATTGCTTTGTTTACAAATGGCGACCCATATAGCAGCCGTGTGGTCATACCATTTCCGTCTACACAATACACACTAGAGAAGGCGACCAGTGGGTCACCTATACCCCAGCCAGCGCCACCCTCTGATATATCTTTTGAGCTTATATGTAATAGGAATGAAGAAGTCAAGAGCTATAAAAATCTATAAATGTGCTTGTAAAAGCTAAACCAAACATAAAATTTCTAAATGGACCAAGGGAGTGAGGGCATCAAAGTTACTGAAGGGGTGGGGGCATTAATGTTACTGAAGCAGCAGGGTGGGGTATGCATCAATGAAATTTTTGGACTGGTATGCAAACTTGATGCAAGTATCAAATGAATTTGTCTTAGAGGTTAGAATATACAGGTTACTATAAACTTTGTCATAAAACTTTAACCAAATGTAAAATTTCTAAGTCCGTGTCCTTGAGGTCAAGGTCACTGATGGTGGGGAAGTGATATATATAACAAAATCTTTGGACTGGTATGCAACATCGATGCAAGTATCAACTGAATTTGTCATAGAGTTTAGAACATACAGGCATCTATAAACATTGTCATAAAACTTTAACCAAATGTAAAATTTCTAAGTCTGTGACCTTGACCTCAAGGTCAGTGTGGTGGGTGGGACGTGCATCAATGAAATCTTTAGACCAGTATGTAACTTCATTGTAAGTATCAACTAAATCTATCAAAGGGTTCAGAAGTTATAATCTCTTAGAAACTTTGACGCAAAACTTTAACCAAAATGTTAACGGATGGACGGACGGAAAGACGAACGGCAGGACGAAAACATTCCCCCTTCGTATGCCGGGGGTATAAATAGCATATTTTGTATGCCGGGGGTATAATTAATGCAGTCAAGGAAGTAACACACACCTGTTTTATGTCATTGATTTTAATAGAGCATATTTCTTAAACAAAAATCATTTTGAACGGGTTAAAAAAAATCGAAAAACATTTCTTTACTCTCGAACCAAAACATGGCCGAACGAGAGTCATTGAAAATCTTACATGGCCGAAATGAGTTCTAAAGAATATAAATACATATTTCACACTACCTGTATCCTGAAACAAATCGCTTTGTCTACAAATGGCGACCGATATTGAAGCCACGTGATCGGAAAATTACATTGTCTGGTTTCATTTTAATTCATTCAAGGGCGTAATACACACGTTTTATGTTATTGGTTTCAATGGAGCATATTTCTTAAATAAAAATATTGTTTAGAATGGGTGAAAATAGGGCATTTTCTCTCGAAAGCTTAACATGCAATGTTCAGACAGGTGTGGATTGAAAATTGCGCCTTGTGAAAAAAACAAATTTATATTCAAATACTGATTCTAGAGTAAGCCATAAATTAATGACTTGTAAACTAGCATATGTCCTGCATTGATTGGCCTAATTTTTTCACATTGTTTGCCAGTTTACCGATAACGCCTGAGACCAGTGTTAACGGTTTAATAATTTTGACACACGGATCAAATTTCGCTGCGATAAGATCAAAGAACCTGACGCGGACTTGTCTGATTTTCACCTAGTTAGATAATGAACTGGTCTAACACCTTGTGCTCTAGGCATTATTTGTATACATGCTTGGATTATCAGTGGCAAAAGGTCAGCTTGTTTACAACAATGATTTAGCGAAAATTTTCGAACCGATTTTTTAAAAATGTTATTGAATTATGGACCGATTTTTTAATATTCTACTGAAGTCAAAATCGGTTTAAGGAAACCAAAATAGGTCTGGACATTTTCTCAAGCCCTGCTTGTCTGTTTTTCTTCTGGCTATTGATATATCTGTAGAAGTCTCTGGGATTTGCCTTTACATTGTCTACCAAGTTATTCACATACAAATTGTGCTGATTTTTGAAGTCATTATTAATTTCTCATCTCAAGTTTTCAAATTTTGCCCGGAGTTTACCACTTCCCAACTGTTTGGCCTTAGCATGAATCTTATTCCTTCTTCAATTCCTCCGTCTTATCTTTGATGTGATCTAGGGAATCGAAGCTACAGACCTGCTAGTTTTAGAGGGGATATGATTTTCAGAGGAAGCTTGACATTATGAATAATCATGGCTTAGAACAAATTGTTAACTTCCCTACTCCTAATGAGAACACTTTGGGGATTTGATTCTTACAACTTTACCAGGACAATTTGAAGATATTCAGTCTCCAGACAAAACTAAGTGATTATGATACTGTTTCCAATTTTTTGAAAAACTTCATTCCACTTACAGTAGAACTTCAGTGGCTCGACCTCCGATGGCTCGTTTACTATGGATGAGCCGAACCTGTTCTTGAGTCCGCAGGGAATTCCTCCAAATACGATATAGGAGTAATTTAGGAAGATTTTCTCCATTAATCTTGCAAATGTATGCTGTGTGTACTCATTAGAATCTCCTCGATGGCCGCCAGAGCTAAAAATAGAAAAACCTTTAAACGACTTCTTATCCTTAACCAGTCGCCCCCGCCCATAGGGGCTTGAAGAAATATATGGGCTGCATGATGCTTCCACGCAGAGCTGAAACCGGCCCACACACTAGTACTGGTAAACCGCTTAGAGGATCTAAGCCTGTCCAGGAACCGCGGTGCGAGGCGGACCGTCCATGCTAATAAACCCTATTGGTTTCATTGGGCGATAGGGCTTGAGAAGTCATTTCATCTCAACGTCAGGTAAAAGTCCCACAAAATTGGAAGCAACGTCTCCAAAATGACCTTTACAGTGTTGACGGGGACGTTAAACCTCAAATCAACCAACCAACCATCTCCTTAACCAGCGGATGGATTTTGAAATTTTTGCACAGGAATGTTCCTTGGGTGCCCCTCTACTAAAATTGCTCAAACCGTTCCGCTCGGGTGAACAAAATGGCCGCCAGAGCTAAAAATAGAAAAACCTTCAAAGGATTTCTTCTCCTTAACCAGTGGATGGATTTCGAAATTACTTCACAGGAATGTTCCTTGGGTGAGTCTCTACCAAAATTGCTCAAACCATTACGCTCGAGTGAACAAGATGGCCGCCAGAGCTAAAAAAAGAAAACCCTTTAAACGACTTCTTCTCCTTAACTAGTGGATGGATTTTGAAATTACTTCACAGGAATGTTCCTTGGCTGATCCTCTACCAAAATTGCTCAAACCGTTTCGCTCTGGTGAACAAGATGGCCGCCAGAGCTGAAAATAGAATAACCTGTAAACGACTTTTTCTCCTTAACCAGTGGATGGATTTTGAAATTATTTCACTGGAATGTTCCTTGGGTGACCCTCTACCAAAATTGCTGAAACCGTTCCGCTCGGGTGAACAAAATGGCCACCAGAGCTAAAAATAGAAAAACCTTTAAACAACTTCTTCACCTTAACCAGTGGATGGATTTTGAAATTACAGTCCAACCTGTATTAAGCAAGCGCCCATGGAATAACCAAAATGTGCTTGCTTAAGACAGGTGCTTGCTTAATACAGGTGAAAATTAACACATTTGCCTTTCTTGGGAACTGAATGCCTGCTTGCTGAAGACAGGTTGCTTGCTTAATAGAGGTGGCCACTTAGACAGGGTATACTGTATTTCACTGGAATGTTCCTTGGGTGACCCTCTACCAAAATTGCTCAAACCGTTCTGCTCGGTTGAACAAAATGGCCGCCAGAGCTAAAAATAGAAAAACCTTTAAAGGACTGCTTCTCCTTAACCAGTGGATGGATTTTGAAATTATTTCACAGGAATGTTCCTTTGGTGAATCTCTACCAAAATTGCTCATACCGTTCCGCTCGGGTGAACAAAATGGCCACCAGAGCTAAAAATAGAAAAACCTTTAAACGATTTCTTCTCCTTAACCAGTGGATGGATTTTGAAATTATTTCACAGGAATGTTCGTTTGGTGTCCCTCTACCAAAATTGCTCATACTATTCTGCTCGGGCGAACAAAATGGCCACCAGCTCTTCTCCTGCTCAACCAGTGGATGGATTAATAGCCCTGGGGTCAAACGGCCCCGCCCCGGGGCCCACTGGTTTTACATAGGCTTATATAGGGAAAACCTTTAAACATCTTGTCTGAAACCAGAAGGCCCAGGTCTTTGATATTTGGTATGTAGCTTCGTCTAGTGGATCGCTACCAAGATTGTTCAAATTATAGCCCTGGTGCTAAAAACAGCCCGCCCCGGGGCCCACTGGTTTTACATAGGCTTATATATGGAAAACCTTTAAAAATCTTCTTGTCTGAAACCAGAAGGCCCAGGTCTTTGATATTTGGTATGAAGCTTCATCTAGTGGACCTCTACCAAGATTGTTCAAATTATAGCCCTGGGGCCAAAACCTGCCCCGCCCCGGGGCCCACTGGTTTTACATAGGCTTATATCGGGAAAACCTTTAAAAATCTTCTTGTCTGAAACTGCAAGGCCCAGGTCTTTGATATTTGGTATGGAGCTTCATCTAGTGGACCTCTACCAAGATTGTTCAAATTATAGCCCTGAGGCCACAAATGCGCCCCACCCCGGGGCCCTTTGGTTTTACATAGACTTATAATAAATTATTAACTCGTAATAAATTATTAATGGCTAAACTCCTTAATCAGGGTTATCGGTACCATAAACTACGCAAAGCATTTTCAAAATTTTATAGACGCCATTCTGATTTAATTTCAAAATTCAATATTGGACTTAAATCTCTTCTGCAACAAGGTCTATCGGAACCCGAATTTTATGGTGACTTAGTATATAAATTCAGAAAAATATCAGGGCCCAAGCTAGCCCAAAAAAATTGGGAGAAGTGACTTCTCCTTCCTGGGAAAATAGGGAGAAGTTTGCTTGGTCTAGGGAGAAGTGGGGGCGGCTTAACGCCGAACAACAACAATGTAATGAGTTCTCCTGTGAACCCCTATTTGGAGAAAAGTGTGTTTTATAGGGGTATCAATCAATTCCGCTATTGAGACCACCTGAAATGAAGACTAATTCTGCTTTAAAAGGCTTATTTGGTTGGCTGCAGTTATTCTTTCTTTCTGTTTTCTGCTTACAGTGACCCCTGATCAGAGACCACTTTTGAACTGTCCCAAAGGTGGACTTAATATAGTAATTTTACTGTATTTGGGCAAGCTGTAACTTTTGTTGTATCCAACCATGTTATAATGAATGGTGAGGTTTCTGTGTAATAGTTAGATCATTTCTCACTAAGTTCCTGTCACAATTGTTTTTTAAAACAGACTATAGAAACAAGGGGGAACAACCTCGCTAGATGAAAATCATTTGTTATTTTTTATGAATTTGGATAATTACTGAATATTTACCAGCAAGTAATAATTATTTTCACTTACAAAATAAAAAAATGCTACCTACTTTTGTTGATGTCCATAAAAAAAAAAGAAAACGATTGATGGATGCAAAAGTAATGTACAAACAAATTAATGGCGAAACAAATAAACCATCTATATTTAAAATATATTAAATCCTAATGCAGTGTCAATTCCAATGGTCGGAACAGGCTTGGGGTAATCATAATCTGTAATCGTAATCAGCTGTAATCGATTACATATTTTCAAGTAATTGCATGTAGTCAGTAATCAGACATTTTTCTGATTACAAGTAATTTAATTTAATCAATTACTTCCATATTTTGCCTGTAATCATGATTATTTTCTGATTACAATTTGATTACATTTCTGTTAATATACATGTACAAATTGTGAATTTGTGCAAAAATATCAGGATTCTGGACATCAGACCAATTCTTTACAATCATGTTAGTAATTCCTAATAAACTGCAGTTAGACATGTTCAAACTGTTACCTTTTATAAAAGTTAATTGATGTGCTCAATGTTTTTCAAATCAGTTTAAGGTCTGCACAAGTGAAATAAAGTCAATCATATACATGTAGTTTGTTACGAGATGGAATAGGAAACCTCTCTGGTGCTTATGCACATCTAAATTATTTTAGTAGATATATGGTAGGGCGGTGTGAGTGAAATATTTTGGGTGAAATATGGTACGCAAACTATGCGGCTCCATGAACAAGTCATGCACATATCATACGATGTATGCATGAGTGGTTTATAGAGAGCTGTTTTTACAATACAGGGGGCCGCTAAAAGGCGAGTCCTATAGAATTTGCCTAAAAATCGCCAACCGCCAAATTGTGCCATATATGATTTTTATTCCCGTCACGTGTTGTGTGGGTGTTCGTTTTGACAGGAGTCATGTCATTGATTATAGGGTCGTTTCATCAATTTTTCCTATGGGAAATATACTATTTGAAGGCAAATCCATTATCTACTCGATTTTGCTATCTGGCTTTGTTTGTGGCCGGTATCTCCACTTCCCCACGAACAAAGCAAGGTAATACGAGTAGGCATGATTTTCCGGTAGTATTCATAGATATATAAACCCTGAAAAAAAGCGGACACTTTAGCAGCAGGTCAAGTTGTAAAGAGTAAACACAACATTGTGACGGGGAAATAGAAAGTATATTGAAAGGTATGTTTAATCTATGTTTAGTATTATTTTTGTATGAACATGCTTGTAGGTTTTGGAGGGGTTTACTTCTAGTATACCCGAACTTTCTGAAGCCTATTCTGAATTCACTATTGAGGCCTGTAGTGATTAGGCTACTAGCTTTGCCAGCTAGACGTCGCAGGATCGATCCCAGGCTTCTCCAGTAGTAGAATGAGTCTTTCTAAGTGAGGTCCTGTCTCATGCTGACCCTAGATGTTGGTGAGACGTAAAGTTTGGACACCCGCTCATTCTAGATTCATTTAGGCTTTTAGACCCCTTTTGTAGAATGTAATTAATAAACGCCGGGTCACTTGTTTGATCCATGACTTGTGACTGGCTGTGGTTAGAAAACCGTGGTTCCGTCCCAATATGATATTAGGTGTAGAGGGGACGTAAACTTAAGACGGGTTTAACCACATCTTCATCATCAGGGCAAACTCTTACAAGAGCCTGTTGGGTTATCCGTGATGATGAACCGTAATGAATTTTATTTTACAAGCATGTTCACGTTGATTAGAAATAATTTTGTTCAAGAAGAATTACGAGTTCATTTTGTAATGATGCCGTTTTTGTCTGATAACTCAGTTTGTGCATGTATGTACATATAAAGAACGTGATGATGATAAGTGGGAGTATTTGGTCGCCACACGTCATAACGGCCTGAGCGGCGGGGATGACGTCAGCTGCGTCATCGGCGTCGCGAGGACGGTTGTGACGGGGTGCCTACCAAATAGAGAGAATTTACGGCAAACAGTGTTGGCCCATATGGGACACTAACAAATGTTGTAGATTATAGATGAAAATCTTCTGTTGTAGTTTCTATCTGTTATTAATGTATTGAATTTGTGAATAGCTATATTTTTGAGCCGTGTCGCGGAGAAGGATATGAAATAGAGATTGTCATGTTTCCTGTAATTGGCGGCTGACCAGGTAGCGCAAAGGCGTGGTCTGTTCAATTGCCTCTTACTTGTGATAATGTAGTGAGCACAAATTTGATGAGTATTATGCTCAGTAGTAGTGAGCATTAATTGATTTCTGTAGTGCTCAGTAGGGAAACATGAACGTTGAGTTATTGTGTCAAGCGCTGGGTGCTGATAATTTGATGCACAGTCAAGTTGAGTTCTGCTGTACGGTTATTTGTCGCATGCACTAATCAGCCTGTATGTCTGGTCGGCGCATGCGCAATAACGGTGTATGCATGAACATATTTTTACTTCTCCGGGAGTGGGATCATGATATAGCATATATGTTTTGTGACTCGTTTCTAGTCCCGTTATCGTAATTTGCAGGCATAACAATGTGTGACCTGCTGCTCCCTGCTTCATAGCAGCAGGTACTGGTACGACGCTAGGCGTTAGGGTCCAGCAAGGGCGGACAGACCGCCGTAATCAGCGCCTACCAGGATAGAAGCAGATTCTTCTAAATCATTGTTCGTTGTAAACAAATGTGATCATGGAAGAGGTCAACTTACCTTATTTGGACGATCACTAAACGGCTGATCAGCAAACGTGATCGCTAATCCTAGGATAATCAATTATGTTGATAGACTAGTTTTACTAGTTCGCGAGAAGAAGTGTCACGCGAGTGGGGGATTCACCCAAAGTTATAAACTGGCCAGTCGCGTTTTGTGTTGTTTCTTTTTTTGTTTTTCTTGTTGTTTTTGTTGTTTGCTTCTGTAGGTATTCACGTCACCCGTTCCGAGCACAGAACAGTGTTTTGCCTTCGGAGCGGACGTCGTGAGTTGGCTACAGAAGCAACAATTTGTGATGTTTTGTGTTAGTAAGTGTTGTATGTAGATACTGTAAATAATTCATGTCAATCATTTAACATCTTTCTTGTGCCTTACCCCACAGCTGCCCGTACACCTGTCAGAGATCACGCTCGGTTGTCTTGTCAGCATGGGGGTTTGCGGGACGCCGTAAACCCACATGTAACATTTGGTGTCAGAAAAGTGAGGATTTGATCTCTGGCTGGTGTTCCCGGCTGTGGAACAGCACATTGATACTCTGAATCATCAATTTAAAAAAAAAAAAAATGTATTGACAGCCACATTTAGAAATTAACTTGAATCTTCCTTCCTGCGTTGATGAAGTGCGAAACCCATGTATTCAACTGAATGGATACTGACAAGTCGATAATTTCTGAGCAGGAAGGCAAGGCAAACCCCACTTTTTCTTGGTAACGAAAAATTTAAGTAGACCCCACTTAATTGTGTTACCTGACATTCTACTAAGTTAAATTGGAGCTACTAATTGATCTTACCCACACATGGTTCTGACGTAGTGACGTTAACAATTTACTGACGTTGACATAACGGTAGCGTTAATATTTACGCAGTGGCTTGAGGTTAGGTATGACGTAATAGAAACATTAATGGTGACTTGTTATGATCGGAGTTTTGTAATGTGATGAAACTTCGGATTGTAGCATTTTACTGTAAACGTCGTCAGTTTATGACGTCATATTAGACTACCAGTACGCAACGTCATACTTTGCTGAAAGCATTTGACATTTCAAATCGCGTGTGCTTTAATAACTAACGTTTTAGTTAGATTAACGCGTATAACACATATCTTAACGTTTTAGTTAAGCCCATTCAATCATCACTGATCATAACTGATCAGTTTATAGTGGTTTTGATAGTAACGTGAGATTTACGTTATCAATAATGGAGCGGTTAATGCAAATGGGAAAGGACTTAGGTTATGAGGGGAAGGAGTTACAAGGTTTTGTTAAAGAGCAGCAGGATATTGAGCGGGCAGAAAGGCAAGAGCAAAGGGATTTAGAAAGGTTAAGGTCTGAAGAAAAAGAAAAGGAAAGGGCAGAAAAAGAAAAGGAAAGGGCAGAAAAAGAAAAGGAAAGGGCACATGAACTAGCTATGTTGAATGTTAATAAGGAACTTGAAATGGCACGCATTAAGACTGAAAGGGAGGCAAAAGAGATTAGTGAGGCCCATTTAGAAAAAATAAAATATGGGTTTGAGCTACAGCACCAAGAATTAAGGAATCAGTTAGAAATGCAGAGAGCGAAGCTCGAGCTAGAATTTGAAAAGCAAAAAGCTGAGAAGGTGGCGCATGCCCGGGATCCTAAGTTACCTTATTTTGAAGAGGGTAAAGATAAAATGGATAGTTATTTATCTAGGTTTGAGAAATATGCTACGGCTAATAAATGGGATAAGAGTGTTTGGGCCGCGTATTTAAGTGCATTGCTCAAAGGGCGCGCACTTGATGTATATGACCGGTTGTCAAATGAGGATGCGGCGGATTATGAAAAGTTAAAGGACGCTTTATTAAAGAATTTTGACATGACAGAGCGCGGATTTAGGAAACAGTTTCGTTATAGTAGGCCCGAGAAATCAGAAACGTTCATACAGTTCAGTAGTAGACTGAGAAGTTATTTAGAAAAATGGCTTAATATGGCAAAGATAGAAAAATCTTTTCCGGCTGTCTGTGATTTCATGGCAAGGGATCAGTTCCTGGAGTCATGTAATAGAGAACTGTATGTGCATCTGAAGCCAAAACAGTTTGGTAATTTAGATGAAATGGCTAGGGAGGCAGATTTGTTTGCAGAAGCGCGCGGGGGCGTATATAGTTGCATTAATAAGGGGCAACGCGATAATAGAGGCGCAGCGCAGGGTAAACAGGACAAAGTTGACTCGAACAAACCGAGTGGTAGACCGGATATCAAGTGTAGCATATGCGGTAAGGGGCATTTAACAATTAAATGTTTTAAGAACCCCGACAGGAAACAATTGTATAGCGCAGAGGTAGGAGCAACTGGAGTTGGGGATAGCGGTGTTAAAGAAAATTTTAACACGCGCGTAGAGACTCAAGGTTCTCAGGTAAAGAATGAGAATACGCAGAATGTAGGTCGTGGTTATACACGTGGTCGTGGTAATTTTAGAGGGTCTTTTCGCGGACGCGGTAAAAATAATAGCACACCACGTGGCGCAGCACACCAAGTTACTTTTTGTCAAACGGAAGTAACTAGGAAAGGTGATGAGATTGGAAGTATTTTTGAAAATAAGGTTGGTGATCCTTTGATTTCGGATAGGGAGGAGTGTAGTAAGGAAACTAGGGAAGGTGTCTGTTACTTCTTAAAGGCAAGGTTACCGACGGCACAAGGATTGGTTAATAATAAAAAGGTGGTTGTATTAAGAGATACTGGGTGTACAGGCTGTGTCGTTCGGAGAAGTTTGGTTTCGGATAGTCAGTTAATAGGGAAGGAATCAAATGTTACGTTGATTGATGAATCCACACAAAGGTATCCTTTAGCAATGATTGACATTGATTGTCCTTTTTTCACTGGGAAAACTGAAGCTTTGTGTATGGATGATACGTTGTACGATTTGGTTATCGGTAACATTGATGGATCAAAACTTCCTGATATATCTCATTTCTCAGCTGCGGCTGTAACTAGGTCTCAAACTAGGCAGGATGAGAAGCCTTACAGAAAACTTAAGGTTCCCGATCAGATCATTAACGATGACAAGGAGGCTTTCAAGCAAGCTCAGGTTGATGATCCAACTTTGGAAAACATCAGGAAAAGGGTTGTATCTGGGAACAAGACTGTGAGTCGTGGTTTAAACCGAGGTGAAACTAGGTTTATTGAGAAAAAAGGTTTGGCATATAGGGAGTTCACCAAGGGTAACAAAGTCTCTTTCCAACTTGTGGTCCCTCAAAGTTTCCGAGGAAAGGTGTTGAAACTGGCTCATGAAACGCTTATGTCTGGACATATGGGTATTAGGAAGACATTGGATAGAGTTGTAACTGAGTTTTACTGGCCCGGTATTTGCGGTGATGTCGCTAGATTTTGTAAATCTTGTGATATTTGTCAGAGAACTATTCAGAAAGGTCGGGTCACTAAAGTACCTCTAGGAAAAATGCCATTGATTGATACGCCATTTAAGAGGGTGGCAGTGGACATAGTTGGTCCAATTGAGCCTCGATCTGATAGGAAATCTCGGTATATTTTAACCATGATAGATTATGCGACAAGGTATCCAGAGGCGATAGCTTTACCGAGTATTGAGACGGAACGTGTCGCGGAAGCGCTTATTGAAATGTTTAGTAGGGTTGGCATTCCTGATGAAATGTTGACTGATTGTGGATCACAGTTTACTGCTGAGGTAATGAAGGAAGTCAGCAGACTTCTTTCTCTTCAACAGTTAACGTGTAGTCCGAGACACCCAATTTGCAACGGACTGATAGAGCGTTTCCACGCTACGTTAAAGCAGATGTTACGTCGCATGTGTGCTGAACGTCCAAAAGATTGGGATAAATATCTTCCAGCCTTATTATTTGCGGTAAGGGAAGTCCCACAAGAGTCTTTAGGATACTCCCCTTTTGAGTTGTTATATGGACGTAACGTCAGAGGTCCAATGGCAATATTAAGAGAATTATGGGCTGAAGAGGTACGCGATGAGCAAGTTCTTTCGACGTATCAATACGTTATTGAGCTTAGGGAACGGTTAGAGCAGACATGCAAATTAGCGCGTGATAATTTAAAGAAGGTTCAGATTAAGCAGAAAGCTTATTATGATAAGGGCGCGAGGTCGCGTAAATTTGACGTCGGCGACAAAGTACTGTTGTTACTACCGACAGACAGTAATAAATTATTGCTTCAATGGAAAGGTCCTTATGAAGTGGTTGAGGTAGTTAACAGAATGGATTATAAGATTGACGTCAATGGAAATGTTAACACATATCACGCTAATATAATGAAACAGTATGTTGAGCGTCAGACTGTGACGTCTCATTGTCTGATCTCTAAACCTAATTTGTTGACAGACAGTCATGACAGAAATGACGTCGACGAGTCTTCATTTGAAGACAGCAGTTTTGAAACTGCAGAGCAACAGGAAAGTGACGGCGACGTTAGCGTCCCACATACACTAACGTCAGTAGAGAGTGAGGAAACAGAGGAGAGTGAGGAGACAGAAGGGCTGAGAGAACAGCGCCTTGCAGGACTGACATGTCAGACAGACCAAATTATATGTACCACATTTATGTCAGAACCTGTGAAATCAATCAAATCTGTTAAGCCAGAAAGGCCACCTCCAGTAAGATTAAAACGATATCCGTTTTCTAACAAACAACAGAGTGTCAGGGGAACAGGAAAATTCTGGGGCAAACCACCTTGGCTTACTAGCTAAATTTTATTTAAGAAAATTTGGGGGCAGACTACCTTAGTAGGTAATTCTTCGCACGGTTGTTGTGTAAATAGCTGTCTTGTTTAGATAGGTTCATCCTATTCCATCTCTGTACACAAAGAAAAAACATTTCTGATTGTTTTTTCTCCAAAAGGGGAAACCTTTGTTACGAGATGGAATAGGAAACCTCTCTGGTGCTTATGCACATCTAAATTATTTTAGTAGATATATGGTAGGGCGGTGTGAGTGAAATATTTTGGGTGAAATATGGTACGCAAACTATGCGGCTCCATGAACAAGTCATGCACATATCATACGATGTATGCATGAGTGGTTTATAGAGAGCTGTTTTTACAATACAGGGGGCCGCTAAAAGGCGAGTCCTATAGAATTTGCCTAAAAATCGCCAACCGCCAAATTGTGCCATATATGATTTTTATTCCCGTCACGTGTTGTGTGGGTGTTCGTTTTGACAGGAGTCATGTCATTGATTATAGGGTCGTTTCATCAATTTTTCCTATGGGAAATATACTATTTGAAGGCAAATCCATTATCTACTCGATTTTGCTATCTGGCTTTGTTTGTGGCCGGTATCTCCACTTCCCCACGAACAAAGCAAGGTAATACGAGTAGGCATGATTTTCCGGTAGTATTCATAGATATATAAACCCTGAAAAAAAGCGGACACTTTAGCAGCAGGTCAAGTTGTAAAGAGTAAACACAACATTGTGACGGGGAAATAGAAAGTATATTGAAAGGTATGTTTAATCTATGTTTAGTATTATTTTTGTATGAACATGCTTGTAGGTTTTGGAGGGGTTTACTTCTAGTATACCCCAACTTTCTGAAGCCTATTCTGAATTCACTATTGAGGCCTGTAGTGATTAGGCTACTAGCTTTGCCAGCTAGACGTCGCAGGATCGATCCCAGGCTTCTCCAGTAGTAGAATGAGTCTTTCTAAGTGAGGTCCTGTCTCATGCTGACCCTAGATGTTGGTGAGACGTAAAGTTTGGACACCCGCTCATTCTAGATTCATTTAGGCTTTTAGACCCCTTTTGTAGAATGTAATTAATAAACGCCGGGTCACTTGTTTGATCCATGACTTGTGACTGGCTGTGGTTAGAAAACCGTGGTTCCGTCCCAATATGATATTAGGTGTAGAGGGGACGTAAACTTAAGACGGGTTTAACCACATCTTCATCATCAGGGCAAACTCTTACAAGAGCCTGTTGGGTTATCCGTGATGATGAACCGTAATGAATTTTATTTTACAAGCATGTTCACGTTGATTAGAAATAATTTTGTTCAAGAAGAATTACGAGTTCATTTTGTAATGATGCCGTTTTTGTCTGATAACTCAGTTTGTGCATGTATGTACATATAAAGAACGTGATGATGATAAGTGGGAGTATTTGGTCGCCACACGTCATAACGGCCTGAGCGGCGGGGATGACGTCAGCTGCGTCATCGGCGTCGCGAGGACGGTTGTGACGGGGTGCCTACCAAATAGAGAGAATTTACGGCAAACAGTGTTGGCCCATATGGGACACTAACAAATGTTGTAGATTATAGATGAAAATCTTCTGTTGTAGTTTCTATCTGTTATTAATGTATTGAATTTGTGAATAGCTATATTTTTGAGCCGTGTCGCGGAGAAGGATATGAAATAGAGATTGTCATGTTTCCTGTAATTGGCGGCTGACCAGGTAGCGCAAAGGCGTGGTCTGTTCAATTGCCTCTTACTTGTGATAATGTAGTGAGCACAAATTTGATGAGTATTATGCTCAGTAGTAGTGAGCATTAATTGATTTCTGTAGTGCTCAGTAGGGAAACATGAACGTTGAGTTATTGTGTCAAGCGCTGGGTGCTGATAATTTGATGCACAGTCAAGTTGAGTTCTGCTGTACGGTTATTTGTCGCATGCACTAATCAGCCTGTATGTCTGGTCGGCGCATGCGCAATAACGGTGTATGCATGAACATATTTTTACTTCTCCGGGAGGGGGATCATGATATAGCATATATGTTTTGTGACTCGTTTCTAGTCCCGTTATCGTAATTTGCAGGCATAACAATGTGTGACCTGCTGCTCCCTGCTTCATAGCAGCAGGTACTGGTACGACGCTAGGCGTTAGGGTCCAGCAAGGGCGGACAGACCGCCGTAATCAGCGCCTACCAGGATAGAAGCAGATTCTTCTAAATCATTGTTCGTTGTAAACAAATGTGATCATGGAAGAGGTCAACTTACCTTATTTGGACGATCACTAAACGGCTGATCAGCAAACGTGATCGCTAATCCTAGGATAATCAATTATGTTGATAGACTAGTTTTACTAGTTCGCGAGAAGAAGTGTCACGCGAGTGGGGGATTCACCCAAAGTTATAAACTGGCCAGTCGCGTTTTGTGTTGTTTCTTTTTTTGTTTTTCTTGTTGTTTTTGTTGTTTGCTTCTGTAGGTATTCACGTCACCCGTTCCGAGCACAGAACAGTGTTTTGCCTTCGGAGCGGACGTCGTGAGTTGGCTACAGAAGCAACAATTTGTGATGTTTTGTGTTAGTAAGTGTTGTATGTAGATACTGTAAATAATTCATGTCAATCATTTAACATCTTTCTTGTGCCTTACCCCACAGCTGCCCGTACACCTGTCAGAGATCACGCTCGGTTGTCTTGTCAGCATGGGGGTTTGCGGGACGCCGTAAACCCACATGTAACATAGTTGTCGCCCTTTAAACTGTGTAAGGTATGGATCAAACAGAGAATAGGGTAAAGCAATGGAGTCCGCGTATTTTTATCAACTACCATAATGATCCTAAGGTATTGGACAGACAGGCCTGGTCAAACAGTGCATACTCAGATAAAACTGTCTAGAAGAGCAGTCTGATCAGGGTACACACTGTTTGCCTTTTAATTTGCATCTTTTGGTAGAAAAGGTATCTTTTTGAAAATTTCTAGGTGATTATAACAAAATTTTCAGATGTCAATTTTTCATACATATTTTACAGTTCTTTTCAGAGGTAAATTGTATGGCATCTATAATTTTCTATTGTTCTGTTGAGTAACCATCTGCATTCAGGTGTGAAAAACTGCATACCTGTTTCCAGTCACTCTTTGTTTGTCATGTAACTGTGAAAAACAATATCAACTCTAAATTGTGTTTGTCTTTATTTGTCATGTAACTGTGAAGAACAATATCAACTCTTACTTTTGTCTTTTGGTTTGTGTTTATAAATTTAGTTTTTATCACATACTGGCCATTGAGACTGATTTACATACTGAAATTCTAAGTAGAAGTAAAACAAAGATCAGGAATTGATACAATTAACTTACTCCATCCATAAAAGACACCAAAGGGAAAGAAATACAAACATTAAGCGACCAGACCATAATGGAAACCTAAACAAAGGAAGGCCATAAGGACAGTTACTTTCCCACAAAATGGCCATATGGCCATCCAAAACCAAAAGACACAAGTGATACACACAGTAAGTAACAAACAACAACATAAATAAATCGCCACAGAAGAGCCGCCTTGGAACGGTCAGTGGAAGATTTCCACTGGGGGGCTTAAATCGATTTTACGTGGCCACAATCCTCGCCCTTACTTCCGTCGCGATTTAGACAAATAATTTGTTCAGTCCACATGAAGGCCTCCTAACTCATCAGTGCAACATCTCCGTGAACACAAAAATTAAAGAACCACAGAGGTGAGACAACGGTGAGGACTCGACAGCAAGAAACCACTGAAATGCTGGAGCAAAAGAAAACCAACAGTTAGACTCCGATGAGCCCGACCAGAGACAGAGCATCAGGCACCAACCGACATTATCTCTCTAATTTTCAATTAGCCTTTAACACTCCAAACAGTTCATCTGAAAATATTGATTGCTTTTTATCAATTTCTGCCCAAATTATGTAGACAGGTTCAGCAAAAAGTCTGTACACTGATCAAACTGCTCCTACATGAAGACTGCTCCTCCATGAGCAGCCTGATCTGGGTCTTCACTTTTTGTCCTGTCTGTCTGTCTGTCTGCTGTCTGTCTGTGTAGACTGAAAGATGCAACTTTTGAAAAACTGATGGTGATGAAGTGTAATTCAGATATCTGATTTTGGCTTTGGTTATGACAACTTGTGCATTGTTCACAATGGATGCATTTACTGTATCAACTCAAAAGTACTGGTAGAACTTTACAAAAGCTAAAAGAGAGTTTACATAAATTTAGTTCTGAATTAAGTTTGTTTGAGATTGTGCTTCATTTTAAACATGTAGTTTAGATGAACATCCATTAATTATTAGTATTAGTATTTGTTTAACATGAGTTAAAGTGTCATGCCTGTAGTACTTCTAAATAATACATTGCAAAAGTAATTGTAATTTAATCAATTACATTGTAAAAGTAATTGTAATTTAATCAATTACATTCATATGATGTTGTAATTGTAATTTAATCAATTACATTTTTAGGGCTAAGTAATTGTAATTTAATCAATTACTTTCAAATGTAATTGACCCCAAGCCTGGGTCGGAATAATTTATTACTGTATACAACAGTACTAAACAAAGTATGTCCGCACCCGGACTTCGGCACGAGCTAACGGTACAAATATACCTGTTTAAGCTACATAATCTTGTGTAATCTTAATTGGCTCTTATTGCATTAAAAAGTTCGTGCAATCAACCGAGATAGATTTATGACAGTACAAGACTACTAAGCGTGTTGCAAGTGGCTCAAGCGGCATATCGGTTAGAATTAAATTACATAACAGTACCAAACTGCAACTGGCACGAAGTGCAGAATAAACAGTTAGCTTTGTTCAGTGTAATTACTGAGATTTTGGACACTAGTGGATCGAAGGATATCATCACCTTGTCAGTTTACACTTACTGTTCACAAGGAAGACACACACACACACACACACACAAAAAAAAACGGCGAAATTTCAGGGCGAAGTTTTTTTCGCTTTCATCGCCAAAGTCGGCGAAGTGAGCCCCAACAGGGCGACTTCTTCGCCTGAGTCGCCCTCTAGCTTGAGCCCTGAATATATAACCGCAATGACTTCAGCACCCAATTCGTAAAGTCATTCTTCGATATAAAAAGATTGGGTACAACATGGATGTGATACGACAGACTGCATGCATGGTAGTTAACCCAATCACGGTTGGCAACTTTGCTTCCCTCTTTAATTGCACGCCGGTGGGTCAGGCCTCAGATTCTATGACGGCTCCAACGTAAAGGCTTATTGAGAATTAGAGAGATCTAATTCTTGGTAATGTTGGTTGGTGCCTGATGCTCTGTCTCTGGTCGGGCCCATCGGAGTCTAACTGTTGGTTTTCTTTTGCTCCAGCATTTCAGTGGTTTCTTGCTGTCGAGTCCTCACCGTTGTCTCACCTCTGTGGTTCTTTGATTTTTAGCTCACCTGTCACGTAATGACATGGTGAGCTTTTGTGATCACATTTTGTCCGTCGTCCGTCGTGCGTCCGTCCGTGCAGTACGTGCGTCCGTAAACATTTTCAAATAAGTATATCTCTAATACGCCATGGTCAATCTTGATCAAATTTCATGAGAAGCATCATCAGGTAGGGGGAAAGGCTGCATAAGGTTTTTGGGCTGATCAGATTGGAATTCTGGTTGCTATGGCAACATATAGCTCCCATAGACTTACTATGGGAAAAAATTAAAATATCTTCTTCTCTGAATCCACAGGGCCCAGAGCTTAGATATTTAGCATGTAGCAACAGCCAGTGGTCACCTACATAATTCCTGCCAATCATGCCTCTGGGGTCTAAATTGGCCACGCCCCGGGGCCCCTTCACTCCCATAGACTCATAATGGAACAAAAAGCTTCAAAAATCTTCTTCTCTGAAACCACAGGGCCCAGAGCTTAGATATTTAGCATGTAGCAATGGCAAGTGGTCACCTACATGATTCCTGCCAATCATGCCCCTGGGGTCCAAATGGGCCAGGCCCCGGGCCCTTTAGCTCCGATAGACTCATAATCGAAAAAAAGCTTCAAAAATCTTCTTCTCTGAAACCACAGGGCCGGGAGCTGAGATATTTGGCATGTAGCAACAGCAAGTGGTCACCTACATAATTCCTGCCAATCATGCCCCTGGGGTCCAAATGGGCCACGCCCCGGGGCCCCTTAGCTCCCATAGACTCATAATGGAAAAAAAGCTTAAAAAATCTTCTTCTCTGAAACCACAGGGCCCAGAGCTTAGATATTTAGCATGTAGCAACGGCCAGTGGTCACCTACATAATTCCTGCCAATCATGCCCCTGGGTTCCAAATTGGCGACCCCCCTGGGGCCCCTTCGCTCCCATAGACTCATAATGGAACAAAAAGCTTCAAAAATCTTCTTCTCGGAAACCACAGGGCCCAGAGCTTAGATATTTAGCATGTATTTGTTTGTTTTTGTTTGATTTGAGGTTTAACGTCCCCGTCAACACTGTAAAGGTCATTTTGGAGACGTTGCTTCCAATTTTGTGGGACTTTTACCCGACATTGAGATGAAATGACATCTCAAGCCCTGTCGCCCAATGAAACCAATAGGGTTTATAAGCATGGACGGTCTGCCTCGCACCGCGGTTCCTGGACAGGCTTAGATCCTCTAAGCTGTTTACCAGTACTAGTGTGCGGGCCGGGTTCAGCTCTGCGTGGAAGCATCATGCAGCCCATATATTTCTTCAAGCCCCTATGGGCGGGGGCCGATTTAGCATGTAGCAATGGCAAGTAGTCACCTACATAATTCCTGCCAATCATGCCCCTGGGGCCCAAATGGGCCACGCCACTGGGCCCTTTAGCTCCTATAGACTCATAATTGAAAAAAAAAAAAGCTTCAAAAATCTTCTTCTCTGAAACCACAGGGCCCAGAGCTGAGATATTTGGCATGTAGCAACGGCAAGTGGTCACCTACATAATTCCTGCCAATCATGCCCCTGGGGTCCAAATTGGCCACACCCCGGGGCCCCTTAGCTCCCATAGACTCATAATTGAAAAAAAAGCTTCAAAAAGTTTCTTCTCTGAAACCACAGGGCCCAGAGCTGAGATATTTGGCATGTAGCAATGGCAAGTGGTCACCTACATAATTCCTGCCAATCATGCCTCTGGGGTCCAAATTGGCCACACCCCGGGGCCCCTTAGCTCCCATAGACTCATAATGGAAAAAAAGCTTCAAAAATCTTCTTCTCTGAAACCACAGGGCCCAGAGCTTAGATATTTAGCATGAAGCAACGGCCAGTGGTCACCTACATAATTCCTGCCAATCATGCCCCTGGGTTCCAAATTGGCCACGCCCCGGGGCCCCTTCTCTCCCATAGACTCATAATGGAACAAAAAACTTCAAAAATCTTCTTCTCTGAAACCACAGCACCCTGAGCTTAGATATTTAGCAAATAACAACGGCAAGTGGTCACCTACATAATTCCTGCCAATCATGCCCCTGGGGTCAAAAAGGGCCACGCCCCGTGACCCCTAAGCTCCTATAGACTCATAATGGAAAAAAAGCTTCAAAAATCTTCTTCTCTGAAACCACAGGGCCCAGAGCTAAGATATTTAGCATGAAGCAACGGCCAGTGGTCACCTACATAATTCCTGCCAATCTTGCCCCTGGGGTCCAAACGGGCCATGCCCCGGGGCCCTTTAGCTTCTATAGACTCATAATGGAAAAAAGCTTCAAAAATCTTCTTCTCTGAAACCACAGGGCCCAGAGCTGAGATATTTGGCATGTAGCAACGGCAAGTGGTCACCTACATAAATCCTGCCAATCATGCCCCCATGGTCCAAATGGGCCACGCCCTGGGGCCCCTTTGCTCCCATAGACTCATAATGGGAAAAAAAAGCTGCAAAAATCTTCTTCTCTGAAACCACAGGGCCCAGAGCTTAGATATTTAGCATGTAGCAATGGCAGTTGGTCACCTACATAATTACTGCCAATCATGCCCCTGGGTTCCAAATGGGTCACACTCCGGGGCCCCTTTGCTCCCATAGACTCATAATGGAAAAAAGCTTAAAAAATTTTCTTCTCTGAAACCACAGCACCCAGAGCTTAGATATTTAGTACATAACAACGGCAAGTGGTCACCTACATAATTCCTGCCAATCATGCCCCTGGGGTCAAAAAGGGCCATGCCCCGGGACCCCTTAGCTCCTATAGACTCATAATGGAAAAAAAGGCTTCAAAAATCTTCTTCTCTGAAGCCACAGGGCCCAGAGCTTAGATATTTAGCATGTAGCAATGGCAAAAGGTCACCCACATAAATCCTGCCAATCATGCCCGTGGGGTCCAAATTGGCCATGCCCCGGGCCCCTTCGTTCCCATAGACACATAATGGAAAAAAGCTTCAAAAATCTTCTTCTCTGAAACCACAGGGCCCAGAGCTTAGATATTTAGCATGTAGCAATGACAAGTTGTCACCTACATAAATCCTGCCAATCATGCCCCTGGGGTCCAAATGGGCCACACCCTGGGACCCCCTTAGCTCCCATAGACTCATAATGGAAAAAAACTTCAAAAATCTTCTTTTACTGAAACCACAGGGCCCAGAGCTTAGATATTTAGCATGTAGTAATGGCAATTGGTCACCTAGATATTTCCTGCTAATCATGCCCCTGGGGTCCAAATTGACCACACCCCGGGGCCCTTAGCTCCCATAGACTCATAATGGAAAAAAGCTTAAAAAATCTTCTTCTCAGAAACTGTGAAGCACAGAACATAGATATTTAGTGTCTAGCAACATAAAATAGCCAGCTACATAAATCCTGCTAACCCTGCCCCTGGGGTCAAAATTGGCCACGCCCGAGCTCATCACCTCCAATAGACTTATAATGGAAAAAAACTTAAAAAATCTTCTTCTATGAAACCATAAGGCCCAGAGCTTAGATTTTTAGTATGTAGCAACGTCAAGTGGCCACCTACATTAATCCTGCCAGTTATGCCCCTGGGATCGAAACTGGCCACACCCCAGGGCTCTTTAGCTTCCATAGACTTACAAGAGGAGAAACTTCAAAAATCTTCTTCTCTGAAACCACAGGGCCTTATAATGAAAAAAAAAAAAAAAAAAAAAACTTAAAATGGGGAAAAAAATCTTCAAAAATCTTCTCTGAAACCATAAGTCCCAGAGCTTAGGTATTTAGCATGTAGCAATGTCGAGTGGTCGCCTACATGAATCCTGCCAATCATGCCCCTGGGGTCCAAATCCTGTGGCCCCTTAACTCCAACAAACTTATAATGGAAGGAAGCTTCAAACATTTTCTTTGAAACCATGAAGTACAGACCTTAGTTATTTAGTATATAGCAACACAAAATGGTCGCCTACATAAATCCTGCCAACCATGCCCTTTGGGTCAAAATTGGCCAAGCCCCAGGGCTCATTAGCTCCTTTAGACTTATACTGGAAAAAACTTTAAAAAATCTTTTTCTCCAAGACCATTAGGCACAGATTTTGTTTGTTTTGAGGTTTTACATCCCCGTCAACACTGTATAGGTCATTTTGGAGATGTCTCTTCCAATTTTGTGGGACTTTTACCAGACATTGAGATGAAATTACATCTCAAGCCCTGTCGCCCAATGAAACCAGTAGGGTTTATAACCATGGACACCGCTTTGCCTGAGCTTAGATATTTAGTATGTAGCAATGTCAAGTGGTCTCCTACACTAATGATTTTCTGGTACACAGGTGAGTGATATAGGGCCATTGGGCCCTCTTGTTTTTATTTTGTAAGTGAAAATAATTGTTACTTGCCGGTAAATATTCAGTAATTATCCAAATTCATAAAAAATAACAACTGATTTTCATCTAGCGAGGTTGTTCCCCCTTGTTTCTATAGTCTGTTTTAAAATAAATTTGTGACAGGAACTTAGTGAAATGATCTAACTATTACAAAGAAACCTCTTTACGTTATAACACCATTCATTATAACATGGTTGTTTGTTTGTTTTGAGGTTTTACATCCCCGTCAACACTGTATAGGTCATTTTGGAGATGTCTCTTCCAATTTTGTGGGACTTTTACCCGACATTGGGATGAAATTACATCTCAAGCCCTGTCGCCCAATGAAACCAGTAGGGTTTATAAGCTTAGATATTTAGTATGAAGCAATGTCAAGTGGTCTCCTACACTAACGATTTTCTTGTACACAGGTGAGCGATATAGGGCCATTGGGCCCTCTTGTTTGTGTTCACGGAGATGTTGCACTGATGAGTTAGGAGGCCTTCATGTGGACTGAACAAATTATTTGTCTAAATCGCGACAGAAGTAAGGGCGAGGGTTGTGGCCATGTAAAATCGATTTAAGCCCCCCAGTGGAAATCTTTCCACTGACCGTTCCAAGGCGGTTCTTCTGTGGCGATTTATTTATGTTGTTGTTTGTTACTTACTGTGTGTATCACTTGTGTCTTTTGGTTTTGGATGGCCATTTTGTGGGAAAGTAACTGTCCTTATAGCCTTCCTTTGGTTAGGTTTCCATTATGGTCTGGTCGCTTAATGTTTGTATTTCTTTCCCTTTGGTGTCTTTGATGGGTGGAGTAAGTTAATTGTATCGATTCCTGATCTTTGTTTTACTTCTACTTTATATAGCCTGGTGCATAGGCTTATGTAGGGAATATCTTTATAAAAATCTTCTTCTCTGAAACCGCAAGGCCCAAGTCTTTGATATTTGGTGTGTAGCTTCATCTAGTGGACCTTTGCCAAGATTGTTCAAATTATAGCCTTTGTTTTTGTTTGGTATGAAGCTTCACCTTTAAGGCCTCCCTCAACATTATGCACATTAAAGCCCTTCGGCCAATAATGGCCCTCCCTGGGGCCCACTTGTTACACTATGGATCAGGTGAGCGATCCAGGGCCATCATGGCCCTCTTGTTTTGGTATCTTCCTTGTGAATAGTAATGGTAAACTGACAAGGTGACGATAATCCTTCGACCCACTAGTGTCAGAAATCTCAGTAATTACTCTGAACAAAGCTAACTGTTTATTCTGCACTTCATGCCAGTTGCAGTTTGGTACGGTTATGTAATTTAATTCTAACCGTTAGCTGATGCCGCTCGAGCCACTTGCAACACACTTAGTAGTCTTGTACTGTCATAAATCTCGGTTGATTGCACAAAGTTTTTATTGCAATAAGGGCCAATTAAAATTACACAAGATTATGTAATTAAACAGGTATATTTGTACCGTTAGCTCGTGCCAAAGTCCGGATGCGGACGTACTCTGTTAAGTACTGTTGTATACAGTAATAAGATTATTGTGACCGTTGACATTGACACTGCATTAGGATTTAATAAATTTTAAATATAGATGGTTTTGCCATTGATTTGTTTGTACATTACTTTTGCATCCATCAATCGTTTTCATTTTTTTTCATGCTTAGATATTTAGCATGTATTAACGGCCAGTGGTCACCTACATAATTCCTGCCAATCATGCCCCTGGGGTCCAAATTGGCCACGCCCGGGGGCCCCTTTGCTCCTATAGACTCATAATAGAAAAAAAGGCTTCAAAAATCTTCTTCTCTGAAACCACAGGGCCCAGAGCTTAGATATTTAGCATGTAGCAACGGCAAGTGGTCACCTACAGAATTCCTGCCAATCATGCCCCTGGGGTCCAAACGGGCCATGCCCAGGGGCCCTTTAGCTCCTATAGACTCATAATGGGAAAAAGCTTCAAAAATCTTCTTCTCTGAAACCAAAGGGCCCAGAGCTGAGATATTTGGCATGTAGCAACAGCAAGTGGTCACCTACATAATTCCTGCCAATCATGCCCCTGGGGTCCAAATTGGCCACACCTCGGGGCCCCTTAGCTCCCATAGACTCATAATGGAAAAAAAGCTTCAAAAATCTTCTTCTCAGAAACCACAGGGCCCAGAGCTGAGATATTAAGCATGTAGCAACGGCAAGTGGTCACCTACATAATTCCTCCCAATCATGCCCCTGGGGTCCAAACGGGCCTCGCCCAGGGGCCCTTTAGCTCCTATAGACTCATAATGGAAAAAAGCTTCAAAAATCTTCTTCTCTGAAACCAAAGGGCCCAGTGCTGAGATATTTGGCATGTAGCAACGGCAAGTGGTCATCTACATAATTCCTGCCAATCATGCCCCTGGGGTCCAAATTGGCCTAACCCCGTGGCCCCTTAGCTCCTATAGACTCATAATGGAAAAAAAGCTTCAAAAATCTTCTTCTCGGAAACCACAGGGCCCAGAGCTTAGATATTTAGCATGTAGCAACAGCCAGTGGTCACCTACATAATTCCTGCCAATCATGCCCCTGGGTTCCAAATTGGCCACGCCCCGGGGCCCATTTGCTCCCATAGACTCATAATGGAACAAAAAGCTTCAAAAATCTTCTTCTCGGAAACCACAGCGCCCAGAGCTTAGATATTTAGCATGTCGCAACGGCAAGTGGTCACCTACATAATTCCTGCCAATCATGCCCCTGGGGTCCAAACGGGCCACCCTCCGGGGCCCTTTAACTCCTATAGACTCATAATGGAAAAAAGCTTCAAAAATCTTCTTCTCTGAAACCACAGGGCCCAGTGCTGAGGTGTTTGGCATGTAGCAACGGCAAGTGGTCACCTACATAAATCCTGCCAATCATGCCCCTAGGGTCCAAATGGGCCATGCCCCAGGGCCCCTTAGCTCCCATAGACTCATAATGAAAAAAAAGCTTCAAAAATCTTCTTCTCTGAAACCACAGGGCCCAGCATTTAGATATTAAGCATGTAGCAATGGCAATTGGTGTCCTACATAATTCCTGCCAATCATGCCCCTGGGTTCTAAATGGGCCCGCCCCGGGGCCCCTTTACTCCCATAGACTCATAATGGAAAATGCTTAAAAAATCTTCTTCTCTGAAACCACAGCGCCTAGAGCTTAGATATTTTGCACATAGCAACGGCAAGTGGTCACCTACATAATTCCTGCCAATCATGCCCCTGTGGTCCAAAAGGGCCTCGCCCCGGGGCCCCTTAGCTCCTATAGACTCATAATGGAAAAAAAGCTTCAAAAATCTTCTTCTGTGAAACCACAGGGCCCAGGGCTTAGATATTTAGCATGTAGCAACGGCAAGTGGTCACCTACATAATACCTGCCAATCATGCCCCCTGGGGTCCAAACGGGCACGCCCCAGGGCCCTTAAGCTCCTATAGTCCCATATTGGAAAAAAGCTTAAAAAATCTTCTTCTTTGAAACCACAGGGCCCAAAGCTGAGGTATTTGGCATGTAGCAACGGCAAGTGGTCACCTACATAAATCCTGCCAATCATGCCCCTAGGGTCCAAATGGCCCACGCCCCGGGGTCCCTTAGCTCACATAGACTCATAATGAAAAAAAAAAGCTTCAAAAATCTTCTTCTCTGGAACCACAGGGCCCAGAGTTTAGATATGTAGCAACGTAAATTGGTAACCTACATAATTCCTGCCAATCATGCCCCTGGGTTCCAAATGGGCCACGCGCCGGGGCCCCTTTGCTCCCATAGACTCATAATGGAAAAAAGCTTAAAAAATCTTCTTCTCTGAAACCACAGGGCACAGAGCTTAGATATTTAGCATGTAGCAACGGCAAGTGGTCACCTACATAATTCTTGCCAATCATGCCCCTGGGGTCCAAAAGGACCACGCCCTGGGGCCCCTTAGCTCCTATAGACTCATAATGGAAAAAAAACTTCAAAAATCTTCTTCTCTGAAACCACAGGGCACAGAGCTTAGATATTTAGCATGTAGCAATGGCAAGTGGTCACCTACATAAATCCTGCCAATCATGCCCCTGGGGTCCAAAAGGGCCATGCCCCGGGGCCCCTTAGCTCCCATATTCAAAAATCTTCTTCTCTGAATCCACAGGGCCCAGAGCTTAGATATTTACCATGTAGCAATGACAAGTGGTCACCTACATAAATCCTGCCAATCATGCCCCTGGGGTCCAAATGGGCCACACCCTGGGACCCCCTTAGCTCCCATAGACTCAAAATGGAAAAAAAACTTAAAAAATCTTCTTCTCTGAAACCACAGGGCCCAGAGCTTAGATATTTAGCATGTAGCATCCGCAAGTTGTCACCTACATATTTCCTGCTAATCATGCCCCTGGGGTCCAAATGGGCCACACCCCGGGGCCCCTTAGCTCCCATAGACTCATAATGGAAAACAAGCTTCAAAAATCTTCTTCTCAGAAACTGTGAAGCACAGAACTTAGATATTTAGTATCTAGCAACATAAAATAGCCAGCTACATAAATCCTGCTAACCCTGCCCCTGGGGTCAAAATTGGCCACACCCGAGCTCATCACCTCCAATAGACTTATAATGGAAAAAAACTTAAAAAATCTTCTTCTATGAAACCATAAGGCCTAGAGCTTATATTTTTTGTATGTAGCAACGTCAAGTGGCCACCTACATAAATCCTGCCAGTTATGCCCCTGGGATCCAAATTGGCCCCACCCCAGGGTTCTTTAGCTTCCATAGACTTACAATTGGAGAAACTTCAAAAATCTTCTTCTCTGAAACCACAGGGCCCTTATAATAAAAAAAACAAACAAAAGAAAATAACAACTTAAAATGGGGAAAAAAATCTTCAAAAATCTTCTTCTCTGAAACCATAAGTCCCAGAGCTTAGGTACATGTATTTAGCATGTAGCAATGTCGAATGGTCGCCTACATGAATCCTGCCAATCATGACCCTGGGGTCCAATTCCTGTGGCCCCTTAACTCCAACAAACTTAAAATGTAGAAAAAAGCTTCAAACATCTTCTTTAAAACCATGAAGTACAGACCTTAGATATTTAGTATATAGTAACACAAAATGGTCGCCTACATAAATCCTGCCAACCGTGCCCATTGGTTCAAAATTGGCCAAGCCCCAGGGCTCATTAGCTTCTATAGACTTATACTGGAAAAAACTTAAAAAAATCTTTTTCTCCAAAACCATAAGGCACAGATTTTGTTTGATTTGAGGTTTTACATCCCCGACAACACTGTATACGTAATTTTGGAGATGTCTCTTCCAATTTTGTGGGACTTTTACCAGACATTGAGATGAAATTACATCTCAAGCCCTGTCGCCCAATGAAACCAGTAGGGTTTATAACCATGGACACCGCTTTGCCTGAGCTTAGATATTTAGTATGTAGCAATGTCAAGTGGTCTCCTACACTAATGATTTTCTGGTACACAGGTGAGTGATATAGGGCCATTGGGCCCTCTTGTTTTTATTTTGTAAGTGAAAATAATTGTTACTTGCCGGTAAATATTCAGTAATTATCCAAATTCATAAAAAATAACAACTGATTTTCATCTAGCGAGGTTGTTCCACCTTGTTTCTATAGTCTGTTTTAAAATAAATTTGTGACAGGAACTTAGTGAAATGATCTAACTATTACAAAGAAACCTCTTTACGTTATAACACCATTCATTATAACATGGTTGGATATAACAAAAGTTACAGCTTGCCCAAATACAGTAAAATTACTATATTAAGACCACCTTTGGGACAGTTCAAAAGTGGTCTTTAAGAAAACAGAAAACAGAAAGAAAGAATAACTGCAGCCAACCAAATAAGCATTTTAAAGCAGAATTAGTCTTCATTTTAGGTGGTCTTAATAGCGGAATTGATTGATACCCCTATAAAACACACTTTTCTCCAAATAGGGGTTTACAGGAGAACTCATTACATTGTTGTTTTCCGGCGTTCAGCCGCACCCACTTCTCCCTAGACCCAGCAAACTTCTCCCTAGACCCAGCAAACTTCTCCCTATTTTCCCAGGAGGGAGAAATCACCTCTCCCAAATTTTTGGGGCTAGCTTGGGCCCTGCTCTTTATAACACTATTAATGGGGTCCAAACAACCATGTTATATCCAAACAAAAATGTATAGATTATATAGAAAAATGACCATTTCTGGTCATTTTTCTATATAATCTTTACATTTTTGGGATCCATCTTGAATCTATACATTTTTGGGATCCATATATCCATAACCCTGTTATAATGAGGTTGTTTGACAGGGGCTCAAATTTGTTTCACTTGTCTAGTTCTATTTACACCACAACCTCTTTATAACACTATTAATGGGGTCCAAAGCACAGGCCGTGTTACCGTAGTTAAACAACCATGTTATATCCAAACAAAATGTATTGATTATACAGAAAAATGACCATTTATGGTCATTTTTCTATATAATCTATACATTTTTGGGATCCATCTGGAAACTGTGTTATATCCATAACCATGTTATAATGAACAGTGTTATAATGAGGTTGTGGTATATTCACTGAAGAAAGAGTCTGAAAAGTTGCAGGAGCAGTTTGAGTTCATCAAAGTGCCATACTCAGCAACATTTAGTGTGTATTCACATTTCACACCACATATGATATGGTGATACAGTGAAATGTGACAGGCAAATGGATGGGATAGTCAGATATTTTGAACAAGTACAATATACTACCTGATGTTGTTTCCATTATGTTATTAAGTCCGTAAAATGAACACCCCCTTAAACTCCACTTTATATAGAGAAACTGGGGTTTGCAGGGGTATACATTATTTTTGTTATTTCTGCTCCAAGACATAGGTTGTACTGCCTTATTGAGGCGGTTCTAACGAGCACCCACAACCTATGTTTGCAGTGTAAATAAGAAAAATATCGCGGATTTTCATCAGAAAAGTAGCCATTTAGAGATGTGAAAAAAGCACTTTGTCGCACAGATGTGTTATCGTAATAGCTGGATGAATGGCAAACATTATAGACCCTACAGAAATTGGAATCTGATTTGGGTTATTACTGTTTGCTCAGGCCTATCTGTCTGAATACATATGTGGTAAACACAGTAAATGCAATCCATGAATCAGCTCAAATAACAATCTTTACATTTGTACCGCAATTGGTCATTCTAGTAGGGGATAGAATGAATGCTTTCTATAACCCATAGTGACCATCAACATGTCCAGTGAATTTATAGAACAGACCTATACTGTTCAGGTACCTAATTTGCAAGTAATAGCGATAAAATACAACCATTTTTACCCTGAAAAACAATCAAACTTCAAATTGTTACCATTGCTATACGAGGGTTGTCCCAATATATCTTACACAACGTCTATAACTTTTCTTTTAATCAGCGGAATTTAATGAAATTTTAAGACAATTGTGGCATATATATCCTCTATTGATATGCTAAATTTCAAGCTTATATGTCCAGCAACATAGAAATTATAGCCTATTTACTAACTAGAGTCGGGGCCGAGCGGCCCAGGTCTACGTCGTAAAACGACATCACGCACTTAAATGTTAGCGTCACTCCTTTTCGAAATACTCCCCATTATGATTAATGCAATTTTCATAGCGATGTAACCACTTATCATAGATAAATCTTTGTTCTGTACACGATGAACAGAGGTTTTACTCAGTCCCAGTTTTTCACCAACTTAGCGCAAGGTCTGTCTCCTGTCGTCCCTGATCACGTCATTAACGTTATCCACGGCCAATGCATTAATTTCCCGTGGTCTTCCTGATTTTCCGTTCAAACTGTCTATCCACCCATCTTCAAAGCGTTTGTGCCATTTGTAAACAAGTGACCGAGACACATGCCGATGATCCTCTGTTAATTGCAGCTTCTTTTGAGTCTCTACTGGTGTCATACCAAGCTCAAAACAGATTTTAATCACATTTCGGTGGGCCGCGTCCTTGTCTGACGTCGCCATTTTTACGCGATTTTCTTTCGGGGGCGCCTTCACCAAACACCAAACATGCTGTAGATTTTGAAATAACGTCACGATTGTTTTGAAATTTCACATAATGACGTCAAGCGTATTCACGCGCCATTATCTGAAACCGTTTGGCGCCAGCTTAATAAATGCAACATCTGTGTTAGAATTAGTCTCAAACGGAGTTGTTAAAATTAACGTTGACTTTGACCTGGGCCGCGACACCCTAACTCTGTTATAAAAATGTAGTATAAATCTGAAAAAACTAGAGTCAGCGTCAACTAACTCGCATTACTAAAGTCGAAAATGATTGTTTCATGAATGTAGAAAATTTCATTTGCTTGTTACGCCGCATTCGGGAGAAAATGCATTTGTCCAGGATATTTTGGGACAACCCTCGTATTTTTATAAATCAAATCAAATAGATTTCCAGAAATTTAACCCTTAAGACGCTGAGAAAAAGGACATCTGAAAATGTCATCAGCTTATGTTGTCTGCTGAATTTTTTTGCAAACTTGTTAAAAATTTTTTTGCATACATGCAAACAGTGTGGGACCAGATCAGACTGCTCCTGCAGTCTGATCTGAGTCCACACTGTTTGCAAAAAATTACTTTTAAGCTAACAGGCAGACAGCAAAGCTGACGACAATTGTCATGATTGGCATTCTATGTGTTAAAAAGTCAGACAGCGGTTGCAATATACAGTAGAACTTCGATGGCTCAAACACCGATGGCTCATTTACCATGGCGGAATCGAACTCATTCTTGAGCCCCTAGGGAAATCCTCTACATAAGAAAAAGTGGAGATTTTAGTTTTTTTATCTTGCAAATGTATGCTGTGTGTACTCATTAGAATCGCCTCGATGAGGCGATTCTAATGAGTACACACAGCATACATTTTCATTATAGAACACCGAAGAGATATCAAAAAGTATCTCATTATGCCTCCTGACAGTAACCCTCGGTGGCTCGAACTACCCGTGCCTCGAACAGATTTTCGAGAGCCCAAAGGTGTTCGAGCCATTGAAGTTCCACTGTACATACATGTTTAATCAAGTTAAATGGTTCTGTTGTGGTGGTTATTATTATTTTTAACTGTTAACCCATTTGATACAGGAAACTCCCAATTGGGTCATTGGCAAAGAGTGCAGGCCCAGATAAGATATCAAACAACGCAGTGTCTGATCAAGGCCTTCACTGTTTGCAGAAAGTTCAATAATTTTTAAACCTATTTCAAAAACCAACCCAACCCCTAAATTTTGAAATGGGCTACTCCACTTTGTATTGTGAAAGATTCTATTCGGTATAAAATGGTTTAATTGTTTTCTAGAGGATGTCATCACGAGGGCGTACAGGTATTGATGACATGAACCTGAGTCTTGCTGGCTCTGGTATAAGCTCAGCAGCTCCTACCAACAGGAGTAGACCCGGATCAGCAAAACAGTTAAAGAGACCTAACTCAGTCACTGATGTCTCAAAAGAGGTAAGACAGCAGCTGTAATCACTTGAACTCTAAATGTTGTTTATTTGTTTTGAGGTTGGACATTTTGTTTTTGGTGCCAAGCCCATTGCCGTCGGCGTCAGCAGCGGTGTAACCTATTTGAAGCACTATATCTACTGTCAGAACCTATTGGTGGATCCCGAGCAAACTTGCATGATTGCATCACTAGAATGGGGGAAAACAGCCATTAGGTTTTGATGGCCGCAACATTATTTTCAAGGGCACAGGCCCCAAAAAACAGTCAATTTTAGGCCAAAAATGGATTGTCTGCACCTTATCTCGTGAACAACTCAATGGAATAGGGCCAAACTTTAACTAAGTACAATATATCATTGCAACCTACCAAAGATTTGATCAGATTTTGGTGATCTTGATAATTTTTTTAAGGGCACATGCCCCCCAAAGCTTTCAAGTTTGGCTTGTCTGCACCCTATTTCGTGAACCAATTAGTGAAATCTGGTCAAATTTTGGACAATATATCATTGCAACCTACCAAAGATTTGGTGAGAATTTGATGACCTTATTTTACAGGGCACAGGCCCCACAAAGCTGTCAATTTTGGGCCAAAAATTGCTTGCCTGCATCTTATCACACGAACGAATCATTGAAATTTGGTCAAACTCGGTACATGTACAATATATCATTGCTACCTGTTAAAGATTTGAGAAGATTTTGGTGACCTTGACCTCATTTTTAAGGGATCAAGGTCAAGTCACTGTGGCTTTTTTTTTAGAATAACATTGTCATCGCTCTAGCGCCTACATGTTTTGTTGGGTTTTATATAACTTCACACAAATGTTGCGTATGATAATATCTCGAGCGAGTTCAACTTTCAGTGTCCTGGCCTCAAGATCAAGGTCACTGTGATGATTTTTAGAAAACTTTAACCAAAAAACTTAAACTCGGTCATAGCTGCTACATTTATTGATGGATTTTGAAATAACCACACAAATGTTGGGTATGATGATATCTCGAGCGAGTTCGACTTTCAGTGTCCGGGCTCAAGGTCAGGGTCAGTGTGGCTATTTTTAGAAAAACTTTGTCATCACTCTAGCGCCTACATTTATTGATGGATTTTTATATGACCTCACTCAAATGTTGGGTATTATGATTATTTCAAGCTAGTTTGACTTGAATGACTTCCTGGGTCTGGGGCTGAAAGTCAAGGTGCATATGATAATATCTTGAGCAAGACTCACTTACATGTAAAGTTGAAGGTCAAGGTCACTATGGCTATTTTTAGAACAATATTGTCATTGCTCTAGCGCCTAAATTTATAGATGGATTTTAATATAACTTCAAGAAAAGGTTTGGCCTGCATGATGCTTCCACGCAGAGGTAAAACCAACCGCACATGAGTGCTGGTAAATCGCTTAGAGGTTGTAAGCCTGCCCAGGAAAAGTGGTGCGAGTTGCACCGTCCATGCATATAAACCCTATAGTTTTCATTGGGGGAGGGGGGGCTCAAGATATCATTTCATCTCGATGTCGGGTAAAAGTCCCACAAAATTGGAAGAAAAGTCTCCAAAATGACCTATACTGTGTCAATGGGGATGTTAAACCTTAAATCAAACAAACAAACACTATTGTTTGGGTCCAAAGAATGTACTTAAAACAACCGGCCCCGATAGCTCAGTTGGTAGAGTGTCCGCTCCGGGGAACGGGCGGTCACAGGTTCGATCCCGGGCCGCTACATACCAAAGTCGTTAAAAATGGTACCATCTGCTCCTCGCTTGGCACTCAGATTGACGGGGTAGAACTAGGACTAGTCGACCCAGTGTCATGATAGTGTGACTGATGTGGTATCATGTAATGTGTCTGGGACATGATACTTCAGTGAGGCAGCACTATAAAAGTGAGCATTGAGCTCCCTGTCGCAACCAGACACCGTCATGATATGACTGAAAAATTGTTGAAAGCGACGTTAAACCCAAATTCACACTCACACACACTTAAAACAACCATTTTATATCTAAAGAAAAATGCAAAGATTATACATTTCTATAATATAATCTGAAGCCCCAATGGGTGGAGTCTGCCAACAATAGTGTTATAAAGAGGTTCTGGTGTATTTATATTATTTTTCAGAGAAAACCCAGAGTACCAGCAGCTCACAAGAAGTCACAAGGTATGCATAACAACAGATAAGGTGGGTGTTTGACGATAATTGAAGGATAATCTTTATTATATCTCCCTATTCTATCTATCTATCTATGTCCCGTATAGTCAAACCCCTCGCGGGGACATAGACTTTGAAGCGTGTCAACCCCCAAGAAGGTTAAAAGAGTAGTACAAAAGCATAAAAGACAGAAAAGAAATGTTAAAAATAGATAAAAATAGGGCAAGAGTACTATGGTGAGACATGTTCAATCTGGCTTACAGCCAGACTGAACTCGGGGCCAGACAGGGTGACAACGTCAGTGGGCAAGGCATTCCAGTGGACAATAGTTCTGGGGAAAAAAGAGTACTTGTGATAGTTAGTTTTTGTATGTATTTGCTGGAATGCCTGAGAATGAGAAGTTCTGGAAGGTCTAGAGAGAGGGGTCATGGAGTTAGGTATAGGGATGGCAACCCTGCTATGCATAATGTTCTGGAACATAACAAGGTGTTGGTTAATGGGTCTGCATGTCAGTAACAGAGGAGGTCTGCCCGTAGTCCTGTTTGGTCCAGCGAGCAGCTCTCCTCTGCACTGCTTCAAGTTGGTCCATGAGATTGCTTGTGTAGGGTGCCCAGAATGTAGAGCAGTATTCGAGTTGTGGTCTTACAAGAGTCTTATATGCTACTGATTTAACCTATTAACCTATGTTGTGGGATATCATTAGAACTGCCTCACAGAGGCAGTTCTAATGATGACCCACAACATAGGTTTTTATGGAGAATTGACAAAAATTATCCTTCAGTTATCACAAAAACCCACTTATCTGTTTCTAGGATCTGTGGAAGTTCTATCAGTCGGATCCATAATTTTTAAAGGGAGGCAACTTTTGCAGACCAGCATTTGCTTTGCTAGGATTTTATTTGAATGGATACACCTTCAGGGAAAGCAAATCTTACAAAATTGGAGCAAATTCTTTACTTTAATAGCCGGCTTCGGTAGCTCAGTCGGAAGCGCACCTGACTGGTGATCAGGAGGAGGCATGTTTGATAATTGCCAGGTTTTGCAACATTCTTTCATGGAGATATTATCGTGAAATCTATTTTTACAATCATTCCCTCCCTTCTGCTGATTCAAGAAGGGTAGTTGTCAATTTCTGGCTAAAGATTGTGCACTGCACTGGTTACCGGTAACCGCTTACAGAAAAAGTGTGGATTGGTAAACTGACAGGAGTCAGTATGACCTATATATAGTGTTGACTGGGCTGTTAAACTCCAATCTAACCAAATCTTTACTTTAAGAGAATAACCCATTTTGTAGAAGCTCCAGGTAAGGCTCTTTTTTTCATCTGAAAAATACTGATATTTTTCTATTTTTGCACGAAAACGTATGTTGTGGCTACTCATTAGAAGCGCCTCATCGAGGCGCTTCTAATGAGTACCCAGAATACCGTTTTTGTTTAGAAATAAGAAAGCTGATTTGTGGATATCTCCTCTTATCTGTGGCTATGGTTTCCATTATATAGGAAAGCAAATGAGAATTCAGACGTTTCCTTTGCATTGTTTGTTTATCTAGAGTTTAACGGCCCAGTTAACACTATTAAGGTCATATCAAGATGTTAAGTATACCTGTCCATACCTTTCCTGGGCTAGTTTACACATTAGCCCATTGCATGCGGGAAACCCCTAAAGGGGTACTTGGCAAACAGTGCAGGCCATGCAGAATCTGGTCTGAGCTTGTACCATTTGCTAACAGAATTTTCTGTCAAAAATAGAATAAAAAAAAAAATAAAAAAATAGGCCTGACACCCCTTATTTATGACAAATGGACTTGTGCAACATATAGCAATGGAAGAGTCCACTAGTATACAATGAGTTAGTGTGAACATTCTTTTGCCCAAAACTGGCTGCTGTCTTTCTTGAATAAGTTGAAGGTGGAGGAAGACCACAGAGTATATTGCCTGATCTATCACTACAAAAGAATGTATCCTACCCAGCAGGTATTGAACCCTAGATCAGTCTGGACTATCTGTGGGAATCTTCTCTCTCAATTATTTCAGTAACCCTCCATAATAATGTTATCCCAGGCTATATCACAGGAGCCAACTTGTAGTTTACATCCATTATTATGCCCAGTAAACATGTTGGATACCACTAAATTGATGAAAAACGACCAGGAACAAAGTTTTCTCCATGGGTGCAGGATGTGATTAGTGAAGCTAAATATTGCCATGTTGAAGCATGTAAGAAACAGAAAATTAGATTTTATTCCACTCATGGACACAATTGGTATTTTCACTTGTGGCTAAGGAGCTGGCCTCAGTAGCTCAGTCAGATGCGCGTCTGACTGGTGATCAGGAGGACGCGATTCGATATCTGCCGGAGTCAGCAACATTCTTTCGTGGAGATTGATCATGAAATCTTCCCTACGGTCATTCTCTCCCTTCTGCTGATTCAAGAAGGGTAATTGTCAGTTTCTGGCGAACAAATGTGCACTGTACTGGTTAACCGCTTCTGTAAAAGCCTGCCCAGGAAAAGTGCGGATATGTAAACTGACCGGCTCAAAAATGACCCCATTACAAACAAACAAACAAACACTCGTGGCTAAGCCACTCGTGAAAATACTGGTTTTGGTGTTAATTTGATGAAATAGAATTTGATCTTACACTGAGAAAATCAAATATCCTCTATGTGGTTAATCTGATGCCAAGAAAACTTCATTGGAAAATGTCGTATGCTGCTTTCTAAAATAAAAACTATTTTTGCATATAGGCAAATATTGTGGACCCCGATTTGACTGCTCCTAGAGGAGTCTGATCTGGGTCCACACTGTTTGCAAAAATGACTTTCAAACTTTTCAGCAGATGACAAAGTAGGCAACACATCTTACAGGCCTCATATTTTTCAGGCATTTGCAGGATTTCAGGCTTTTAGAGCTTGATATTTTTCTTGATTTCAGGCTTTTAGATTTTGATTTTTTGTTCCTTTAGTCTGTTTAAAAAACCACTTAACCCGTATCCTGCTGAATAAATTTAATTCCCCACACCCATTTCTGACCATAAGTCAACAAAATTACTTGATATTTTCACAAACTGCATTACAAACAGTGTAGATCCTGATCAGATGGCTTCTTCAGAAGCCATCTGATCTGGAGCTACACTGTTTGCAAAGGTAAGAGTTGTGTCTTGTTCAGCAGGAAAAGGGTTGAATTTGAAAAAAACGGTCCTTTCAGGCTTGGAAAATCGTGGTCAGTATGAGGCCTGATCTTATGTGCTAATCAACAACCCCAACTAAATCTCTGCTTAAACACATTACATCTTCAATTTAGGTGATGCTCAACAGTTGAGTCACAGAAGTGGATACAGCGACATCTCATCAATTAGCACAAGTAAACGAGGCATTGGTACGATGAAAGGAAAGGGACCAAGGTGATGATATTTCTATTTGTCATACATTTACTAGGAAATTTTATTTTTGCACATGTGATAGGAGATGTGACATTTAAACCGTATCACATTTTCAAGCATATCACATGCACCCACACCAAAATGTGGCTGTGTTCACTGAAAGAATATCCATGATTTCCAATGACTTCCTCTGAAACTTTCATGTTAAGAGTGTGATTGAGAAAAAAAAAGGATTGTAAATTGTATCTTTACACCATATAGTTCACAGTTTGGTGGTCTTCGAATTTTGCCGTGTTTCTTGGTCATAAAACAAAAATGTTATTGTTGGCATTCTAAAATTTTTGTGCAGGACAAACAACTTTCTATTCTGATCTGAATAGAAAAATTGCCATATGTATTTATATTTCAAAATGGATTAGCAAGACAAATTTCATACTCCAGTGAGTTGAGCATAAAAATGAAAAAGTTTTATCAGCTCAGAGCCTGACAGCACATCAGTGCAGTCTTATCAGAGCCAGTGTATGGCAAGCCGAAAATCAGGGTTTGAATTTGAAACTCCAATTTGAAGTTTTCAAACTAGGGTTTGAAAACTGCAAACCATAGTTTCACAGGAAAACTGCACAATAATTGTTTAAACCATGGTTTCAACTTTCAGACTGGAGTTTAATATATTTTCTAATACCTTAACTTCAGTCCATAGTTTAAAAACTTCAAACCCCAGTTTCAAAGCGGAATGCACAATAAATGTTTACACCAGGGTTTGAACTTTTAAACTGTGGTTTAAAGGTTGAAACCTTACTTTGAGGAAAGTTTGTATATTGAATGACTTCAAACTTTAGTTTGAATAATTGAAATTATTATAGATTAAAGTTTTCAAACTCTAGTTTCAAAATTTCTACTCCCCCTTGTAAACCAGGGGTCCCAGGATTGATCCTGGGCTTCTACAGACTTCCGGATGAGTCTTTAAACCGAGGTACCATCTCCGTATGACCTTAGCTGTTGGTGAGACTTAAAACTCAAACACTCACAGTGTTGACGGGGATGTTAAACCTCAAATCAAACAAGCATTGCTAAGGCAATAGTCAAAACTATTGTCCTTTAGTGCTCAAGTGACATGGCTTCAACCACAACGCCTCAGGCAGTAGTTTTGATTATTGTACAAACAGCCATCAAATAACTGTCTAATATAACGGACTCAACTGAGGCAATGCTGTAAGCATATGTACTAATGTATCTTCAAGGACACCATGAATTTTTACCCCCAAATACAGTGGACCCGCGTAATAACGACAGTATTTGTTCATATTATTGTGCCGTTATAATGAATTTTGCCGTTATAAAGAATCCCAGTTAGGAGTATGATCGGTTATAAAAGGTCTTTATCACATCATTACTCCAAGAAACAAATGTTATAGACATTTGTTAGAATCTCCTTGGCGAGGCAATTCTAACAAAGATCTATACCATATGTTTCTTGCGGTATTAAATTACAAGAATCTTTCATGACTGGATTTGATTTGGGCATTTCCATCCCAAGGCAAGCCCACATCGCTCACAATCGAGGCTTTGCCTTGAGTTAATAATTCATTCCATTGAAATTGTCATTATATCGTGTTTTTGCCTTGTATAACGAATGTAGGTATAAAGAGGGTTGCCTGTAACATCATTTCCTCATGTTTCAGTGATGATTTCTTGGCATTCTTTGAGAGTACTGTACCTCCTAAAGTGAAGAGCTCCACGGCCAAGAGTAAGAAGCCGTCTGCTAATGCTGTTAAAGTGTTATGGGGAGATCCAGCAAATACAGTAAGATTCTTTTACTTCTTTTCACCTTCTCATCTTTATTTACCCTCGTCCTGCTGAATAAATTAATTCAGCCACACCCATTTCTGACTATCAACTAATCGAATAACTTGATGATAAAATGTATTCATTCATTTCACTGACTGGATGATAAACGGTGTTGATTCTGATCAGATGGCTTCTTAAGATGGTAAAAAATGAATGTTTTTAGAATATGGTGGTATAACATTTCAAATCGAGCGGAAGTGTGGGGGATAGGCAATGACGTGCCATTGACTGCATGATTCTAGTATCATTTTGTCACTTATTTAGTTGATAAAGCCATTTTATAAAAGTCATATAACCGTGTAATGGCATGAAATATCATGCTGCCATCTGTGAGAGCTCTATGATTCCTTTAAAAATTATTTTGCTTTGAAATCCAATTTAAAATCATAATAATACTGGCCTCCATGGCCTAGTGGATAAGAGCGCATACAGTTAATCATTAGGTCTCTGACCCCTGTGGTTCAAGCCTAGCTCGGATTACATGTCAGACGCCAAGTTCTGTAACAGAAGGTCAAGTGTTTTTTCTTTGTGTATTCTGGGTTTTGGCCCACTTCTGATTAAGGATTTGCTCATAATAAGTGAAATAATCTTGAAAGGGCCATGAAACCAAAACTAAACATAAAATGAGCCAGCACATGACAAAATCTACAAGAGGTCTTGAGCGACCTGTGAAGACTCAGATCAGCCTGCCCATTCGGGCAGTCTGCTCAGAGCCTTCGCTGATCGGATGTACCTACTATAGGCTAACATCTACGCAAAGAAACATAAGCAAAAGGTCTTGTCATAGTGGATGGGTGCGCAGGTTGATTTGAGTCTCTGCTGGTCGCACAGGTCTAATTGTAGGTTTGTCATGCGCTGGCTCAAATCATAATATACTAGGGACAAAAAATAAGGGAACCCCCAAATTCGAATAGAAAGAGGCGAAACTTCAATGTCACAGGGAAGGTTTATATGCAAAGGGGATCAGTATCTGGTCCATTCACCACGAGCATTGATGCATGCACGACACCGGGCATGTGGGCGTGCGTTGTCATCTTGGAACTTGAAGTTCCCACCTATGCGCCAGGCGAATGGGACAGCCACCTGGCATAAAATTTGGTCTACGTAATGCTGACCAGTCAAGTTGCCTTGAACGATCATGGTAACTTGATTGGCCAACATTACGTAGACCAAATTCCAAGACGACAATGCACGCCCACATCGAGCCCGTGTTGCCGTTGAATTTCTGAGACAACAAGGTGTAAGGACACTGCCATGGCCAGCCGAATCCCCCCGATATGTCCCCGATTGAGCACATATGGGATGTCTTGGGTCGCTGCATTTGCAACAGACTGCAGCTTTGTAACAATCTGCAACAGCTTGGCTGAGCATTGCAAGGAGGATGGCGACGGATACCAAGGGAGATAATCCGTCGCACAATCATTAGCATGCCCAGAAGGTATCGTGCATGCATCAATGCTCGTGGTGCATGGACCAGATACTGATCCCCTTTGCATATAAACCTTCCCTGTGACATTGAAGTTTCGCTTCTTTCTATTTGAATTTGGGGTTTTCCTTATTTTTTGTCCCTAGTATATGATAAACAGAATCTTACAATAGTTGTCTTTTCAAAGGTAATTTATGAAACTCAACAAAGACTTGTTTCATAAATTTGATATGAAATGACCACTTGTGCAAGATCCTCTATTTCTTGCACACCAGATAAGGAAATCCTTTGTTTTAGCCAGGGATAGAAATTCAGTTTTAACTCTGGTGTTCTTAAACAAAATCGAATATTCTTGCTGTTTGATAAATGCACTGGTTGATTACGACCTAATACGAGCCATCGTTAAGGTTAACGTCACAGTACGTTACGTGACGTCACTAAACATCACTGTAGTGTCATCACAATATGGCGGACGTCGGCAACCGAAGTGAATGCAGTACTAAAAACCCACGCTCAGAAATGAAGGGTATGCAAGAAAAAGAATTCTACATGGGTATGAGGGGTGGATGGAAGCCTCGTGATGCCAGACAGTGACCCTCAGGACGGATGAAAAAATCCGCCCCTTGAGATCACTGTACAGATTCACGAGGCAAGCCTCGTGATGCCAGACAGTGACCCTCGGGACTGATTTTTCCATCCACCCCTCACACCCATGCAAGATTCTTATAATCTTCAATTTTTCCTTCAGACAAACAAGATTACGTCTAAAGAAGACAACACAAAGGTTCAGGTTGTTGATTTGGATGGTGACGATGATGCATGGATCACAGAAGCATCGCATCACAGCATCTTTCAGCAGAAGAGTGCAAGAAGTAGTTCTGATGAGGATGAAACTTTTGACTTAAAGGAAAGATTGTCTCAGTCTTTCAGTGGCCATAATAGATTTTCTTCTCGAGACACTAACCAGAAAAATACCAGTGAGGAAAAGCTTGATCGCTTGTTAAGTCCTAGAAATGTGAATAATAGAACATCTAGTCAGAGCAGTATTGCTAACAATATGACTCTGCAAGGGAGAGCACCGAGTGTTAAAGTCGGACTCTCCGATTTAGAAAATTCCTATCAGAATATAAAGCATAAGACTCCAGTTAATCAGACGAGAAAGGTTTCAACATCTCAGACAAAGGATGGAATGAACAGAGACAACATTTCAAATAGTTCCAACAGCTTAGCAGAGGACTATATAAAATCTTTAAACATGGCGGCAACAAAAGTACAGAGATGGTTTAGACGGCATAATAAACGGAGAAAAGTGGGTAAGGCAGCCATTCAGAGATTGCTAAATCAGAAAAAGCAGACATATGAGGAACAAAGAGTGCGAGAATCTCAGAATGATTTTATGGCGAAGGAAATGGAAGAAAAGAAACTGGAAGAAAGAAAGAGAATAAGAGAAGAAAAAGCAAAATATGCCAGACAGCAAGCTATTCAGGTACAGATTTTATCTTATAGGCTGAAAACAAATTTATGAGGTTTTTACTTTATTTTTAGCTCACTGAGCATGAAGTGCTCAAACTGTTCCGCTTGAAAGAACAAGATGGCCCCCAGAACTAAAATAGAAAAATCTTTAAACAACTTCTCTTCCCTCACTAGTGGATGGATTTTGAAACACAGCACATGCACAGGAATGTTCCTTGGATGACCCTCTACCAAAATTGCTCAAACTTCTCCACGCGGATGAACAAGATTGGATGGATTTTGAAATAAATAGATATGTTCCTTAATGACCCTCTAGTAAAATTGCCCAAACTGTGTCATTTGGATGAACAAGATAACCACCAGAGCTAAAAATAGAAAACTCTTTAAATTATTTCTCCTCCTTAACCAGTGGATGGATTTTGAAATAATTTCACAGGAATGTTCCTTTGGTGACCCTCTACCAAAATTGCTCAAACCATTCAGCTCTGATGAACAAGATGGCCACCAGAGCTAACAATAGAAAAAAACAACTTTAAATGACTTCTGCTCCTTAACCAGTGGATGGATTTTGAAATAAATCAACAGAAATGTTTTGCTTAAGTGACCTTATACCAAAATTTCTAAAATGGTTCTACTTGGGTGACCAAAATGACCCTCAGAGCTAAAAATAGAAAAACCTTTAAACAACTTCTTCTCCTTAACCAGTGGATAGATTTTGAATTAGATTCACAAGAATGTTCCTTTGGTGACACTCTATTAAAATTGCTCAAACCATTCTGCTGGGATGAACAAGATGGCCACCAGAGCTAACAATAGAAAAACTTTTAACAACTTCTCCAGCTTAACCAGTGGATGGATTTCAAATTAATTTCACAGGAATATTCCTTGGGTGACCATCTTCCAGAATTGCCCAAAACGTTCTGCTAGGATGAATAAGATGGTCACCAGAGCTAAAAATATAAAAAACCTCCTTGAGGCAACCAAAATAACTCAAACCCTCTACTCCACCATATATTACCTACAATTTCATTTGTACAATATGGATCAGGTGAACTATCCAGGGTCATCAAGGCCCTCTTGTTTTAAACAAGGGCTTGACATTTCTGAGCAGACAGAAGAAGTTGGTGTTCTACTTGCTATACAGGTTTGACATTTAGGGGATAGCTATAATAATAATTGTTATTTGGGGAGGTAAATCTGCAGTTTTACGGCTGGAAATTGCATTTTACCGTGACTAATCAGCATTAAACATAATTTGCAACCATTAACCCATATAATGCAAACCATCTGCTTTGCCATCTGCTGGTTACTTTGCAAACAGTGCGGACCCAGATCAGACTGCTCCTGTAGGAGCAGTCTGATCTGGGGTCACACTGTTTGCCTGAATTTAAAAATATTTTTCAAAAGTTGCAAAAAAATTCAGCAGATGACATAAGCAGAGGACATTTTCAGATGTAGTTTTTTTTTTACCCCGCCACACGATAGTGGCGGGGTATTATGTTATACCCTCCGGTGTCCGTCCGTCCATCCGTATGTCTGTATGCACCAACGAAACGACATTTAGGGGGGCAAAAAATTTGGACAGTTTGACACTTAAGTATATATTCGTGAGTCCAAATGGACTTTATTCCTTTATTTTGGAACTTAAGTGGCAAAAATTGTCTCTTAGGTGGCTTGCCGCTTAAGAGAATTTGCCGCTTAAGTAGTCAATATGCCGACGCCTAGCCACTTAAGTATCCATTCGTGAGAACGTCCGTCCGTCCGCACTTCGTTTCCGGCCGATAACTTGAGTATTTTTTCACGGATTTTGTTCAAATTTTGCATACATATTGGTATCGGGGATGAGTGGTTTGGGATTGTTGATGGGCAAAATCCGTTAATTTTTAGCAGAGTTATTGCCCTTTTCAGTATCTGAAAAATGGTTTTTGGCCTCTAATTACCTTACTATATGGAATATCTAGATGAAACTTCACAGATATATAGAGGACTAAACGGTTCATATTCTGGCCAAGGACTGCTACTCTGGCTGTTCCAGTTCTTGAGTTATCTGCCCTTGACGTATTTAAAAAATGCATTTTAGACTGTAGTTCGTTTATCATTTACAACATCTTGCTGAAACTTCATAGATATGTAGTAGATGAATTGTTATATACTGTGGCAAAGGAACCTGACTCTGGCTTTCCCAGCGATTGAGTTATCTGCCTTTGAAATATCTGAAAAATGGTTTTTGGCCTCTAGTTCCCTTACTATATGGAATATCTCGATGAAACTTCACAGATATATAGAGGACTTAATGATTCATATCATGGCCAAGGACCGCTACTCTGGCTATACCAGTTCTTGAGTTATCTGCCCTTGAAGTATTTAAAATGCATTTTAGACTGTAGTTCCTTTATTATTTACAATATCTTGCTGAAACTTCAAAGATATGTAGTAGATTAAATGTTACATACTGTGGCAAAGGAACATGACTCTGGCTTTCCCAGCAATTGAGTTATCTGCCCTTGGAATAAAAAAGGGATTTTGGCCTATAGTTCATTTATTATTTGAAATATATGGATAAAACTTCTACACCCTCTGCTGTCTGTCTGTCCATCCATTTGTATGTCTGTCCATCTGTCTGTCTGTCCCTTTTCAGTATCTGAAAAATAGTTTTTGGCCTCTAGTTCCCTTACTATATGAAATATTTGGATTAAACTTTACAGATATATAGAGGACTAAAGGGTACATATTGTGACCAAAGACCATAAAGAGGAGTAAAGGGTACATATTGTGGCCAAGGACCACTACTCTGGCTGTTCCAGTTCTTTAGTTATTTGCCCTTGATGTATTAAAAATCGATTTTAGACTCTAGTTCCTTTATTATTTGCAATATCTTGCTGAAATTTTATAGATGTACAGCAGACTAAATATTACATATTGTGGCAAAGGTACATGACTCTGGCTGTCCCTGCCCTTGATAAGTCTGAAAAATGGAATTTGTGTCTGTTAAGACATTACACTTTCGGATCATATCTCTGCTATCCCCTTTCTAGTTATTTAGCCTTGATATATTTTCAAATAAGTTACATTGCTAAGCAGTGGCGGGGTATTATGCAGATCGTGGCCAAGGACCGCTACTCTGGCTATACCAGTTCTTGAGTTATCTGCCCTTGAAGTATTTAAAATGCATTTTAGACTGTAGTTCCTTTATTATTTACAATATCTTGCTGAAACTTCATACATATGTAGTAGATTAAATGTTACATACTGTGGCAAAGGAACATGACTCTGGCTTTCCCAGCAATTGAGTTATCTGCCCTTGAAATATGTAAAAAAGGGATTTTGGCCTATAGTTCATTTATTATTTGAAATATATGGATAAAACTTCTACACCCTCTGCTGTCTGTCTGTCTGTCCATCCATTTGTATGTCTGTCCATCTGTCTGTCTGTCTGTCCCTTTTCAGTATCTGAAAAATAGTTTTTGGCCTCCAGTTCCCTTACTATATGAAATATTTGGATTAAACTTTACAGATATATAGAGGACTAAAGGGTACATATTGTGACCAAGGACCATATAGAGGAGTAAAGGGTACATATTGTGGCCACAGACCACTTCTCTGGCTGTTCCAGTTCTTTAGTTATTTGCCCTTGATGTATTAAAAATCAATTCTAGACTCTAGCTCCTTTATTATTTGCAATATCTTGCTGAAATTTCATAGATGTACAGCAGACTAAATATAACATATTGTGGCAAAGGTACATGACTCTGGCTGTCCCTGCCCTTGATAAGTCTGAAAAATGGAATTTGTGTCTGTTAAGACATTACACTTGCGGATCATATCTCTGCTATCCCCTTTCTAGTTATTTAACCTTGATATATTTTCAAATAAGTTACATTGCTTAGCAGTGGCGGGGTATTATGCAGTGTCTGCGGTGCTTTTATCTTGGCATCTTAAGGGTTAAATTGACAATTTACCTACCCAAATGATGATTTTCAATCCAGTTATCTCCATTTTAATACACTATCATTCTGGTTCTGTTCAGTAAATTGTTTTATTTGCACAAAACGGCAAGCGGACAGATGTTGCATTGCATATGAAAGTGGATTAGAATGGGGATTAATTTTCTGTTTGTCTGGCAGCATTACTTCATCGTTAGCATAAACTTACTTTTCTGATTAAATAAAAAAGAAGCCTCAGTGGTGTAGTGGTTACACTACTCGCCTTGTAAACCAGGGATCGCAAGATCGATCCCGGGCTTCTCCAGACTTTAGGATGAGTCTTTAAACCGAGGTCCTGTCTCCATATGACCTTAGCTGTTGGTGGGATGTAAAACTCAAACACTCACTCATTTAACAAAAAGCTTAGTATTCAAGGTTGGTATACACTTTCCCTTCTGTAGCCATGTCTACGCTGTCAATTAATTATGATAAGATTGATCATGCGGGCAGATGCTTGACAGATTTTTGATGGAAAAGTTGATTTTGACAGCTTGATACTTTGTCAAAATTGAGTGTTGAACTCAAGAAAGATTGATTGTGCAAACACAGCATTCAAAAATGCATGACTGACCTTTATAGGACCTTGTTCTAAGCTTGGATCAAAGGCCAACAAGTGCACTGATGTCTTTGACATATTCTTATTTTATCCCCACAACATATCCCTTTCCAATCAATAACTTTGCATACATATATGTTGGAAAATGAGTATTTGGAAAGCTGTCGTGTTTTGGCAGAGTTACAGCCATTTTCTGTCCCGTTAAAGATAGCATATTGTGGACTGCTACTCTGGCCATTCTGGTGTTTGAGTTATCTGCCCTAGATACATGTACATCACAACCTCTTTATAACACTATTGTTGGGGTCCAAAGCAGAAACTGTGTTAGTTAAATAACTGCTATATCCAACAAAAATGTGAAGCTTATATAGAAAAATGACCGCAAATGGCCATTTTTATACCCCGCCACACGATAGTGGCGGGGTATTATGTTATACCCTCCGGTGTCCGTCCGTTCGTATGTCTGTCCGTCCGTCCGTCCGCAATTCGTTTCCGATCGATAACTTGAGTATTTTTTCATGGATTTTGTTCAAATTTTGCATACATATTGGTATTGGGGATGAGTGGTTTGGGATTGTTAATGGGAAAAATCCGTTTAATTTTTAGCAGAGTTATTGCCCTTTTCAGTATCTGAAAAATGGTTTTTGGCCTCTAATTCCCTTACTACATGGAATATCTGGATGAAACTTCACAGATAAATAGAGGACTAAACGGTTCATATTGTGGCCAAGGACTGCTACTCTGGCTGTTCCAGTTCTTGAGTTATCTGCCCTTGACGTATTTAAAAAATGCATTTTAGACTTTAGTTCGTTTATCATTTACAATATCTTGTTCTATATAATCTTCACATTTTTGGGATTCATCTTGAAACCATGTTATATTCAAAACCATGTTATAACGAACCATGTTATAATGAAGTTGTGGTTTATATCTTGAAAAAGTGAAATGTGTTACTTTATGAGGCCTGTTGCAAGTAAACATATCTTTGGAGTTTGCCACCAAGCACTGCACAAACTAGAATAATGATCCTAAGTACATGTATTGGTGCAGACAGGCCTAAGCAAACAACGCAGACCCAGATCATACTGCTCTGATCAGGATCTACACTGTTTGTCATTCCATCTGCACTTTTTGGACTCTTTGCTAAGCTATAAAACAAATTTGTTAAAATTTTAGGTGAATTACAGCAAGTTCTCAAGGTGTTCAGATGTTTAGGATTTTTACGGTAGCCTGCCCCCGTCTATTAGATGGGCTGCATGATGCTTCCATGTAGAGCTGAAACTGACTGCACACGAGTACTGGTAAAAGGCTTAGAGGAGCTAAGCCTGCCCAGGTAAAGCAGTGCGAGTCGGAACGTCCATGCTTATAAACCCTATTGGTTTCTTTGGGCGACAAGGCTTGAGATGTCATTCAATCTCAATGTCGGGTAAAAGTCCCACAGAATTGGAAGCAACGTCTCCAAAATTACCTATACAGTGTTGATGGGGACGTTAAACCTCAGATCAAAAAAACAATTTACAGTAGCCTGCTCTGCTGTACAGACCAAGGAATGGTCTTCAAATTCCAAATGTAGAAATTAGGGGTATTATACAGTCAAATTCTGCTATTAAGAACACCTAAAATTAAGACAAATTCTGCTTTAAATAGCATATTTAAAAAGTTTCCATCATTCTTTCTGTGTGTTTTCTGAACTCAGTGTCTTCTAGAAAGAGACCACATTTGGGACTGTTCAAAAGTGGTCTTAAAGACCACTTTTGAAAGGTCCCAAAGGTGGTCTTTTTATAGGAATTTCACTGTACTATACAAGCAGTGAAGGCTAAGATGTTGATCAGACTGTGCAGATGTGCAGATTGATTGGTTTCTTTATAGTTTGCGGTTTCATTGGGTGACAGGGCTTGAGATGTCATTTCATCTCAATGTCGGGTAAAAGTCCCACAAAATTGGAAGCAACGTCTCCAAAATGACCTTTACAGTGTTGACGGGGACGTTAAACCTCAAATCAAACAAACAAATCTTTATAGTTTGCAAATGTCATGATATGGCTCATGTGGACCATCTCGGTTTCAGAAATGAAGGTACAGTAAAAATTCCAAAAAATTGGGACACCTTCAGGACTTGCTACATAGTTCTCCTAAAATATTAACAAATTAATGTAACGGTTATGGATAAATACCACTTCTACAGCCTTGCTGTAGGAGCCGGCTGTTTTAGCGATGCGGGTATTGTGGTAATGTTTCTAAGTGGAATGGGAACACCTTCACGGGAGGCAGCTCCTGCAAAAGTATTTTTGTCTCCCATGTCAATTGTTGTCAACACTTAAAGGAAAGAATTTGCTCCTGAGGAGCGAATTCTTTCCTGTAAGAGTAGACCCCTTTTTCAGTGGGAATGAGTTTATAGAAAAGCAAACTGGAAGTCCCAAAAGTTGTCTCCCTTTGAAAAATGGCCAAAAAAAAATATGCCAGATGTTCCCATTCCTGAAGTATGAACATTATTGGGTCATGAACAATATAAACTTTGCTTGTGACTCATCGTTGTTTGTAGTTTGTACTTCAATAAATGTTAAATAGATTACCCTTTTTACTAACATTTAATTGTTTGATGTAAAATTTTGGTTTAAACTAAAAAAAAAAATCGCACAGTTTTCCTATCAAGAGCAAAATGGCATCTTTGACATTAACATTACCATTCTCAAGTCATATTGGTGAGAACCATGATAGATTTTGACATGAATTAATGATCATGGTACATCATATGAGTCAATGGATTCAATGAAGTATGAACAGGATTACGTCTCAATAGCAAACTTGTTTTTGTTTTTTTCCGTAAATTAGGGTTCTCACTAGGATTTTGAAAATTGGAGTAAACATGTTGTCCTTGGAAATACAGTAAAATTCACTGTTAAAACCACCAAAAATTGAGACTAAATCTGCTTTTTAAAGCTGATTGATAAGGTTTAAGTTATTATTTCTTTGGGTTATATACACACAGTGTCTCCTAATAAAAGACCACCTTTGAACAGTCCCAAAGGTGGTCTTAATATAGGAATTTTACTGTAGCTGGAGTTTTGCCATTCTTTTCTATTGAGACTTTCCAAAAGGTTGGAGTCAGAAATGAAAAGTTGGGTGTAAATGCACTGAGAATGAACCCTTTTATTGATCGTTAAAAAAATAAGGCATCACAACTATTGGACTTATAGAGGATCTTACATGAGTGCTTATGTATTATTGACTTTATTAATTAAGGCTTAACTATACCAAATTTAGTGACACAGAGGCCTTTCTGACATTTAATCTTCATCAGTATGTCTCAACCCCAAAGTTCTGAGACCGAAACGGATGATGGACAAGTTCCGGCAAACATAGCACATCCCCCTCCGAGCACACACCGACGAGTTGTGGAAAAGGGATAAAATGCGAGGCTTTATTCCTTTTCTTCAACGAGTTTGATAAATTCAATAATACATGGACACGAATGCAAGATTCTGTTTATCGTATGACATTTAAAAACGCATTTTATTCACGTTTTTTTTTTAACATAAACGTCAATATTACACCATTAGTAAACGGGACGTTGTTAATAGCATCCTACATGTAACTTTACGGAGTGTATCTATCTAATTGGCATATTTATCCACTAGTGGGTTATCAAATTTATTACCTGGCGTTATTACATTCTCAGACGTGATGTCATATGATAAATTTTGTTCTTGCACACCAGACTAGGAAATCTGTGACTTTACCCTGGGATAGAAATTGATGTTCTGACCCTGGTATTCTGACCCAAAATCGAATATAATCACGTGTTTGATAAATGCACTGGTTGAATACGACCTCATATGAGCCGTCGTTAAGATTGACGTCACAGCACTTTAAGTGACGTCAGTAAACATTCCTGTAGTGTCATCACAATATGGCGGACATCGGTAACCGAAGTGTCTGCAGCATTAAAAATCTGCACTAAGAAATGGAAGGTATGCAAGAAAAAGAATCCTATATAGGTGTGAGTGGTGGATAGAAAAATCCGTCCCCCGGGATCACTGCCTCGTGATGCCGGACAGTGACCCTTGGGAAGGATTTTTCCATCCACCCTCACACCCATATGAGATACTTACATTCTCTTATATCCCTTTATAAGGATCTACAGAAGAAGAGAGAAGAAAAAAGACAAGAAAACAAACAGAAAGCAGAAGAAGAAATAGCATTCTTACACGCAAGTGGAAAAATCACAAAGAAACCATTCAAAACTGGACTTGGGAAAAAGAATGGAACAAAGCCAGACAGTAAGAAGAACAGATCTGCTGATGCTAATATCAATGAGGCTACGAATATCGACACGCCAGAGGATGGCAGTCCTGAAAGAGAGAATAAAGTGACAAATGATGACAGTTTGGATGAATACTATCAGGTGAGCCTCATCAAGTGAATTACACCACAACCTTATTATAACACGGTTTTGGATATAACACTGTTCCAAGATGGATCCCAAAATGTATAGATTATATGGTAAAATGACCATTTGATCCAAAAATGAGTAGATTATATAGAAAAATGACCATAAATGGTCATTTTTCTATATAATCTATACATTTTTGCTTGGATATAACATGATTGTTTAATTAACACAGTTTCTGCTTTGGATCCCATGAATAGTGTTATAAAAAGGTTGTGGTGTATAGAGGATCTTACATGAGTATTCATATATTATTGAATTTATGAAACAAGTTGCAGAAAAGGGATAAAATGCGAGGCTTTGCCAAGCATTTTATTCCATTTCCTCAACGAGTTTTATAAATTCAATAAAACATGAGTACGTATGCAAGATTCTATTTACCATATGACGTTTAAATTGTATTTATTAATGATTCTGTTACAAAAGATGACAGTTTGGATGAATACTACCAGGTGAGCCTCATTAAGTAAAATATAGTGGATCTTACTTGAGTGTTCATGTATTATTGAATTTATTAAATGAGTTGCGGAAAAGGAATAAAATGTAATGCTTAGCCGAACATTTTACCATAATGCCAAAAGTTTCATTGTTTTAACAAGTACAATATCTTATACACTGGTATTTTTCCTGAAAAAAATGTGAGCAGGTTTTGCATATGTGAGCCTCCCGCATGTGTTTGACAATAACAGTCTTATTCACATGCGAGAAATCCTACTGTTTGTGTGTTCTGTGATGGCTGATGAGACTAAATCTAGCTTTTAATCATCATATAATAGTGGCCTCTTCCATTGCTACATGTATACATGTATGTTGGACAAGTTGATTTGTCATATAAGGGGTGTCAGGCCATTTTTTTTGCTTTTATTATATTTTTGACAGAAAATTCTGTTAGCAAATAGTGCAGGCCTTGATCGTATGACACTGGGCCTGCACTGTTTGCCAAGGTACCCATTTACATTACGAAAACATGCCTATACAAATACATTGTAACTTTTATCACCGAAAAAAATGAAAATTTTAAGATGAAAAACTGATACTTTTCTTATTTCTGCTTAAAATATTGATTGTGGGTTCTCGTCAGAATGGTGTAAACCCCAGTTTTACTATATAAAAGTGGGGTTCAAGGGGGTCAATATTATATAGGCGTGTATTCATGATGAGGGGTTTCCCAGCATGCAATGTGTTAACTGTCTGTTGCAGTAGAGGAAGACAGCTCTGTTGGCGCCTCCTTATATCAACAGTATTTGTTCCCTAACATTTTGCCATAATAAAAACTTTGCTGCTGTAAAGAATCCCAATACGGAATACCGGTAGTATAATTAGGGGACAACTATATTCAAAATTGTCATTTGGGGAGGTAAATCGGCAGTTTTACGGTCGGAAGATTCATTGTACAGCAATGTGCCAGCAGAGCCGTAAAACAGAATTTTCGACTGTAAACCAACAGTTTACCTCCCCTGTAAATCGGCGGTTTGACGGTCAGAAATTTCGTTTTACGGCGACGCAGTAGCGGAGCCGTATGGCGTATCGCCATAAAACAGAATTTGTGACCTTAAAACCGACGATTTACCTCCCCAAATGACAATTTCTAATACAGTTATCCCCATTCTAATACATTTAGAATGTTAAACATTGTACTATTTTGCACAAAATGGCATGCTCTGTGAGCTGCGTAAAAAACCAAATGCCAGCCAATGAAAAACAAGGTTACATGATGACATTGTTTCCGACAGTATATCGCAGAATATACTATCGCAAATTATTGACATCAAATCAGACGTTGCACACACCAGTGCATTAGAATGCATAATAAAGGTTCTTTTTCCCTCAATTACCACAAAAAAAACAAATGTGAAATTGTCGTTAGAAGGATTTTTGTCTTTATATTAAATGTCTGTATAAAGAAAGTCGACTGTAAAAACGATGATCCCGAGTTTATGAACATATGAACACATATGAACAAATTTTATTACTTGGGACAGGAATTTGTTTATTTCAGCCTGAGCTCCAGAATGACAGCCCAAGTCCCCGAGAGGCGAGGGGTGCTGATGGTGGCAGCACAGTTGTAGCAAGTGAAGCCCTGACAAAAACAACATTAGATGATCTGTTTGACACATTAAAGAAGTTGGAAGAAGAGGAGCAGCTAGCTACAGCTAGGCCGGACAAGAAAAACTCATGGTGTATGTATACAGTATGTACGGCCTAACTTAACTCTTATCTTGCTGAATATTCATTTTAGCCACACCCATTTCTGACTTTGAACCAATCAGATTACTTCATTCAATTTATTCTTACAAATCCATAAATTTCATGTCAAACAGTATAGATCCTGATCAGATGGCTTCTTCCAAAGATAGGGGTTGCCGTGAATAGTATGATAAGAGTTAACCCTTATCTCGTTCATCACTACAACCCCTACTTTTGCAAACAGTGTAAAACCAGATCAGAAAGCTTCTGGAGAAGCCATCTGATCAGGATCTACATTGTTCAACATTCAGTTTATGAATTTGTAGGAATAAATAACTTCCAAGTAATTTGATTGGTTGAAAGTCAGAAATGTGTGTGGCTAAACTGAATATTCAACAGGATAAGGGTTAAATGATTTGAAATGCCTTTGGGACCATGAAAATTTGTTTGAGGCAGGGGTAGTTTGAGACACTGAGGGTTAATCATAGGGGCCGGTCAGGAGGCATACCGTAAAGATCCTTAAAATTCGGACATCTTCAGGACTTGCTGTAATTCTCCTAAAATTTTAACAAATTTGTTTCATGATCCAACAATACGTCCAAAAGGTGCAGACTGAATGGCAAACAGTGAAGACCTTGATCAGACTGCTCCTCTAGGAGCAGTCTTATCTGGGTCTGCACTGTTTGCTTAGACCGGCCTGTCCCAATACTTAGGATCCTTACCGTAATAGGAATATCTTTTCAATTATAAAGGTATGTTATTTGTACTCATTAGAATTGCCTCTTCGGTGTCACTGCTGGGAGTGTGGGTTAATTGTATCGATTCTTGATCATTGCCTTCACTTCTGTTTTGCTAGTCAGATTATTAGAATCTTACATGGGTGTGAGGGGTGAATAGAACAATCCCTCCCGAGGGTCACAGTTCGGCATCACGGGGCTTGCCAAGTGATGCTTGACTCTGATCCCGAGGGGTGTATTTTTCTTATCCGCCCTCACACTCGTATTAGATTCTTTATCTTGCATACCTTCCATTTTTGAGTGTGGATATTTAATAATGCACTCTCTTTGTTTATCACCATCCACCATATTATGATGATAATGGCATGATTTTTAGTGACGTCACGTAATGTGCTGTGTTGTCAACCTTAACAACGGTGCATGTGAGGTCGTATTCAACCATTGCATTTCAAATATGTGAGAATATTCAATTTTTACCCTGTCTCTGGGTAAGAACACCAGGGTAAGAACAGAATTTCTATCCCAGGCTAAAACTAAGGATTGCCTTACCTGGTGTGCAAGAAAAAAGTATTCTCCCTTGAAGAGAAATCCAATACCCATAATAAAATCAGGATGCTTCTTTTTAAGTGGATGACCTTGACAAGAGCCGAGAAGATGATGACAGCCACAGTCTTAATGCTGAAAATCTCCAGAAGTTCAACCATCAGAAGTCCGAGCTTCCAACAAAAGCAAGCTTATTGTCAGATGATAAAATGAAGAGTATCATGGCGTTTCTGGATGAGGTCCAGGTCACTGAACGTCTCAGCACTGTAGATCAGGTAAATATGAGGTCAAAGGTCAAATAATACATCACAACCTCATTGTAACACGGTTCGTTATAACATGGTTTTGTATATAACATGGTTTCAAGATTTCAAAAGAGATTCCCAAAATGTAAAGATTATACAGAAAAATGACCATAAATGGTCATTTTTCTATATAATCTATGCATTTTTTTTATATAACACAGTTGTTTAACTAACATGGTTCCTGCTTTGGACCCTGTTAATAGTGTTATAGAGGTTGTGGTGTATTGCCTTTTGCTTTTTGGGTTGATTGTTTGACCGAAATGTTGTAAATAAAACTGAGTTATGTTCATAATGTCCAAGTGACTACAGTATTTACCCTAAATATTCAGACACCTCAACTCCTTATTATACTTGCTCTAAAATTTGAACAAGCACAATTTACTGTCCGATGTTGTGTCTAAAGATAGCCAAATGAGTGGCAAACAGTGTAGTCCCTGATGAGATACTGCATTATGTGGCATCTCATCTGGGTCTACACTGTTTGCTCAGGCCTGTCTGTCCGAATACATACGGTCATATGTATGAAATCAAGGTAATGTTTATTTATAGCAGTGCTGTTTTTGTCAATGTGACGTCAGAGTATTGTGTAAAATCCTGGACTGGTCACAGGTAAGGCAAACAGTGTAGACCTAGATCAGATGCCATGTTTTGCAGCATCTGATCAGGGTCTTCTCTATGTCACCAACTCCTTATAACACTGTTAATGGGGTTCAACGCAGAAACCATGTTGGTTAACAAATCCAAACAAAAATGTATATATTATATAGAAAAATGACCTGGTCATTGACCTGGTCATTTTTATGCCCGTGTCATTCGAAGAATGGTGGAAAGGGCATATAGCGTTGCCCCTGTCCGTCCGTCCGTTCGTCCGTACGTGCGTCCGAAACTTAAAGTTATAAACGCGGTCAATAACTTCCTTATTTCTTGATGGATTTTAAAATTACTCGGCAGAAATGTTAACCATCATGAGACGATGTGTCATGTCTAAACCCAGGTTCGTACCTCCAAGGTCAAGGTCATACTTAGAGGTCAAATGTCAAAAGAAGGATCCGAAACTTAAACGCAGTCAATAACTTTCTTATTTCTGGATGGATTTTGAAATTACTTTGTGGAAATGTTAACCATCATGAGACAATGTGTCACATGCAAAACCCAGGTCTGTACCTCCAAGGTCAAGGTCATACTTAGAGGTCAAAGGTCAAAAAATGATCCGAAACTTAAACACAGTCAATAATTTACTTATTTCTGGATGAATTTTTAAATTACTTTGAAGAAATGTTAACCATCATGAGACGATGTGTCACATGCAAACCCAGATCCTTACCTCCAAGGTCAAGGTCATACTTAGAGGTCAAAGATAAAAATAATGGTCTGAAACTTAAAAGCAGTCAATAGATTTCTTATCTCCGGATGGATTTTGAAATTACTTGGCAGAAATGTTGGCCATCATAAGACAATCTGCCTCACACAAAACCAAGGTCCTTACCTCCAAGGTCAAGGTCATACTTAGAGGTCAAATTTGAAAAAAGGGTCCAAAACTTAAACACGGTCAATAACTTTCTATGGATGAATACGAACATAGACATATTTTCAGGTGGGGGCATCCGTGTCCTATGGACGCATTTCTAGTTCTATATAATATATACATTTTTTAATCCATCTTGAAACCTTTTATATCCATATCCATCTAATAATGAACAGTGTTATAATGAGGTTGTGGTGTATTTTTTTTACAGTGTCGGAATTTAAAGCTTTTAATAAGTCTGTCAAGTATGACTTAAATAGTGTTGACTGGCCTATGAAACTAAACAAGCAAGCAAGCTAGAAACCAAGCTGAGTTTGATGATTTTCCTCTCCCGATTGCGTTGGCAGAGCAAACAAATGCAAAAAAGTCTTGTTACGATAAAAATCCAAAAAATTCGGACAGCTTGAGAACTCGCTGTACTTCTCCATTATTTTTAACAAATTTGTTTTACGGTCCAGCAAGGAGTCCAAAGTGTACAGACGGAATGGCAAATAGTGTAGACCCAGATCAGACTGCTCCTTTGGGAGCAGTCTGATCTGGGTCTGCAGTGTTTGTTAGGCCAATCTGCCCCACTAATTAGGACCATTACATTATTTTTCTGCTGCAGGAAATCTCCAAGCTTAGTGTTGATATTGGTAAACCATTGGTTGGTCCTAGTGCCGAGGAGCTAGCCGAGTTGCAACAAGCAAATGAAGCGGCATCAGAGGTGACCAACAGAGTTCTGTCACAACAACTTGAGCTGGATGAGAAATCAAGAACTGTTGGCATGTTGCAAAAAGCTCTGGTACGTAAACTGGGCCCGGCTGTTCAACGGTAACAATGTCATTAGTTCACATATCTCTAAAGCTTTATTTGACAAATACATGTATGCTGATATTTTTGCTGAAAAATGCAAGTAGTTAGATATTGTTCTTTGCTGGACCATATAACATTTTGGCTACTAAAGAATTTGTAAAGCCTTGTTTTGCTGAATAAATAAATTTAGCCACACCCATATTACTTTATATAATCTATTCATTCTAATATACAAACTGAATGACAAACGGTGTACATAGTGATGTGCGGTATTATCGGTATATTGGTATATCGTGATACAGTTCAGAAAAAAATCATATCACAATACGGTCTGCCAATACCGATATTTTCTGTTTTCATCCATTTTTCATATTTTCTTTTGTAAGTGATCAGTAAATATAGCTCCGTGAAAACAGAATCATTCCCACGGCAAAAGTAAGTGATTTAATTAATTCCCACCCTTTATGTATAAGACGGTCATAGCGTAGGCCGAGCTAGGATTTCGGTGAATCGCACACCTGTTGTTGTTATATACCCCAATTTAGTGTAAGCCGCCCAGCATTTACAATTCAGTGTAATCGAGAGAAACCATAACACACTTTACCATGGCGAACTACCAACTTGTTTAAAATCAAAAAGCCGATATCAAGCAACTTTTCAGGTTGCAAAAGATGAGTCACAAATAAAGTGATTGAGGCCATCAATCTAATATAACATTTTATGGCATTTTCCTAGCCAACAATTCTGATGACATTTTCCGATATTATCTTTATTTCACCTCATAACATTGGGACGATTCTAGAAAGAACCTTGGGCTTGGTTTTGTAAGTGCATGAGCAGGAATAGTATAAATGATATATACCCATGCAAACTCCCTTCTTTTTCCCATATATAGTTGGGTATTCCAAGTACCAGTGTGTTTCAGATTGCTTCATAATATATCGTGATACGTATCGTGATACGCGGTATCCGTATCGCAATATATCGTGATACGAAAATTCTGACAATACCCATCCCTAGGTGTACACCCTAGTCAGATGGCTTCTTCAGAAACCATCTGATCTTCTTCAGAAACCATCTGATCTGGGTTTACACTGTTTGCAGAGGTAGGGTGTATTCTGGTTAAGAAGGGCAAGGGCTAAAGCTAATGGGGCTTAAACAACTGGGCCGTGGTCGTTATTTGGAGGTCAAGGTCCAGTTGTTCAAAGCCTTGTTAGCTTAATGAGCTCATTAGTGGTCAAATTGTTAACTGTTCTAGCTAGTACAATATCTAAAATTCTGATATTTTTGCTGCAAAAAATGTTAGCAGTTTTTGCATATGCAAAAGCTCCTCACATTTTTTTTTTCAGCAAAAATGTTAGTATACTTGCCATTTTAAATGATTAAAGTTTTAAGGATTCATTAACTGTTGTTAGTCTTGAACAACTGGCTTCAAGTGAAATTCATATGCATCAAAGTGCTAACAGCACTGGTGGGTCAATTGTCATTGAGTGTTTTGTTCATTTGAATTGAGGTTTTATGTCCGTCAGTACTATTTAGATCATTTTGGAGTCTTTACTTCCAATTTTGTGGGACTTTTACCCAATATTGAGATGAAATGACATCTCAAGCCATACCGTCCATAAAACCAATAGGGCTTATATGTAGGGATGATTAGATGCTTACCACTTTGCCTGCGCAGGCTTAGACCTTCAAAGTGGTTTACCAGAAATCCTGTGCGGTCGGTTTCAACTCTGCATGGAAGCATCAATGTCTTTGAGTATAGGTTAGGAAAATTTGGCCCGAACAGGGTACTAGCGCTGTTTCATTTAGCCTTTGAATTCCTGTACTCAAAGCAAACATTGTAGACCCAGATCAGCTGCAACATTCTGTGGCATTTGATATGGATCTACACTGTTTGCCAGTGTCGCAGTACACGAGGGCAGTCGAGATTTTATTTTTTAGACAGCGCCCTGGCATCACAGGGGAGAAGACTAGTGCTGCTGTAAATATTATACTGTTTATCAAGTAATTTCATATTGGCCCAGAGGCCAAAGGACGAGGCCAATACAGCTGACCGAGGACCTGTAACTGGGCCAATAAGAAATTTATTTATGGATACAATTTTAAAAACATAAATATTGATTTTGGACTTTAGCATTATATCACCTGACCTCCGGTTAATATTGGTTAACTTGGTGTTAATACAGATAACCTCGGATTAATACAGGTTAGTCAATTAATAGAAATACAAATAACTTTGTTCAGTATTAAGCATACACACAATTCTTATAGCCTACACTAGCATATATTCTGTGGTGAGGACAAATCAAAGTATAGTAAGAGAAACATGTTAACAGAGGAGTATATATATAGCAATACTAAACCCTTAAGACCCTGAGAAAAACTACATATGAAAATGTTTTCTGCTGATTTTTTTTTTTCAAACGTTTTAAAAATAGAGCAGTCTGATCTGGGTCCACACTGTTGCAAAAATACTTTTAAGGTAACCAGCAGACGGCAAAGCAGACGACAGTTGTCGCGATTGGCATTTTATAGGTTAATCAATATAATTATACTGTGGTGTAAACTATGTGATTGTATTTTTCTTATCTCAAAGCCAAAGATTGTATTTTTTCTTATCTCAAAGGCAAAGTAAATGAATTTAGCAATATCTAAAATAAATAACTTGTGTCTAGATTTTGTACATGGACAGTGAACATCACATGGACAAGAGCTGGTGGGAAACTTCTGAAGCTAGTAACTTTGAGTTGATTGATAAACAGACAACCCAAAATGACAAGTGAAAATGAAAATGCAGACATGTGCACACAGCAGAGACTTAGATCAGTCTGTTTTAACAGAGTCTTTGATGTTCAGGCCTTGGAAGTTTCACCATAGAATCTTTCTCACTACTAGAAGCCTCTGTGGTGTTGTGGATAAGCTACTCGCCTCATAAACCAGGGGTCATGGATTCGATCCCCGGGCTTCTCCAGACTTTTGGATGAGTCTCTAAACCGAGGTCCCGTCTCCGTATTACCTTAGCTGTTTAGTGGGAGGTAAAACTCAATAATACCCACACTCATCTTTCTCACTACATATAGCACAAGTCTGTTTCAAACTGCATTCTGTGGCATCTGATCTCAGGCTGCACTGTTTGTAAGTGGCAATTAATAAATCAGAGACCAATAGTTTAAACCTTACAAAGTCATTTAACACTTCAATCTTTTAGTGCCGTATGTCAAAAAACTCATATTTTTGCTGAAAAAAAAAATCTTTTCTTCTAGAGAAATTAAGTTTTTGCACCACTTAACCCATTGTATGCAGGAAACCCATAAAGGGGTACCTTGGCAAACAGTGCAGGCCCAGATCAGACGCTGCAGAACATGGCGTCTGGTCTGGGCCTGCACTATTTGCTAACAGAATTTTCCAAAAATAGAAAAAATAGGCCTACCACCCCTTATATGACAAATGGTCCTGTCCAACATATAGCAATGGAAGAGTCCACTAGTATGCAATAGGTTAATCACAAATTGACTGTTGGGAGTACAAAGTAGAATAAGAAATCAGAAGTTTTTTGTTTGTTTGATTTGATGTTTAACATCCCCATCAACACTGTAAAGGTCATTTTGGAGATGTTGCTTCCAATTTTGTGGGACTTTCACCCGACATTGAGATGAAATGACATCTAAAGCCCTGCTGCCCAATGAAACCAATATGGTTTATTTCCTGGGCAGGCTTAGATCCTCTAAGTGGTTTACCAGTACTGGTGTGCGGGTCTGTTTCAGCTCTGCGTGGAAGCATCATGCAGCCCATCTATTTCTTCAAGCCCCAATGGGCGGGGCCACAGAAATCAGAAGTAGAATGTCCTGTTTTGGGGTTACTTATATGAAATGAGTAGCTGATTACTGTATTACTATATTTGGCGAATGCATTTGGACAGAAAGACCTGAGGAAACAATGAAGACCCAGATGAGATGCCACAGAATGTGGCATCTCATCAGGGTCTTCATTCTTTGCCACTCATCATCTGGTAGTAAATTGAACTTGTTCAAGTTTTAGAACAAGTATGGTAAGGAGTCCTAATACTTAGGCTAAATAGTGTGTGTCATTCTCAGAATCAGCAGCGTGAGCTGACAGTCAGACATGCGAGAGAAACAGAGAAAGAGATGAAGAAGAGACTGGATGTACAGAAGGATGAATATGAAGAAACTATCAAAAGACATCTGTCATTTATAGATCAGGTAGGGCCTCTGTGGCTTAACCGATAAGAGTGCTGACTCTTAACCCTTATCCTGCTGTTCATGTCAACCCCTATCTTTGCAAACCGTGCAGATCCAGATCAGATGGCTTCTGAAGAAGCCATCTGATCTGGATCTGCGCTGTTTGACATTCAGTTTATGAATTTGTAGGAATTAATTACATCAAGTAATATGATTGGTTCAAAGTCAGATATGGGTGTGGCTAAAATGAATATTCAGCAGGATAAGGGTTAATCATTAGATGGCTCACCACTGTGGGTTTGAGCCTGGCTCAGGTCATATATGAGACACCAAGGTCTATATATCTATTTTTACTTGTATTGTGATTGGTCACATTTAATCATTACTCACAGGTGTACATAACACACCAGGTTTGCAGGATGACGCCTACACAGTAATCATGGTAGATGTCTTTCACCTGCACAGGGGATGACTCTCCCTGCACAGGATGCCTCCAGTTAAGATAGATCCTGATCTGAAGGATGGTACACTTTTTGACATTCATCCCTGCAAATGATGCCAAAGGAGCGTGTTTGGACACAGAAATAATCACCGCGGACGGGGACAGAGCCGGGGCCTCTAGCATCAGGTGCAAGGGCACTAACCACTGAGCTATCATGCTTCGTATACCTAACTCTGTGACCCCTCTCTCTAGACCTTCCAGAACATTTCATTCTGAAAAGGGCAGTAAAACCAAAACCCAAAAAATAGATCAGGTAAATATGTGCGCAAGAAGCAGCTCATTCACATCTACAGAACAAAAGCATGGCCCACTGCCAGTCCAGATCCTTACCTTAACTGTAGGAAGAGCTGCATAGTAATGAGCAGTACTATAAAGGCTTCTCACTAGAATTCATTGCTGGCCTCGGTAGCTCAGTCGGATGCGCGTCTGACTGGTGATAAGGAGGACACGGGTTCGATACCTGCTGATGTTGGCAACATTCTTTCGTGGAGATTGATCATGAAATCTTTTCTACGGTCATTCTCTCCCTACCCCTAATTCAAGAAGGGCAGTTGTCAGTTTCTGGCGGAAGAATGTACACTGTACTGGTTAAGCCTGCCAGAAAAAGTTTGGATAGGTAAACTGACCGGCTCAAAAATTACCTAAAATAGTGTTGACCGGGCCATTAAACTCCCAATACAAACAAAACAAACACTAGGATTCATAAACCCTTTGTCCACGAAAAGTTGCAGTCCATAATTAAATAGTAATTTGGCAAAAAGTCAGAGTCCTTCTCCCAAAATAGGAGTCCAGGACTGCAAATAGAAGTTCCTCGGTGAGATGCACCAGTGATGCAAGATACACAACACCTTTGCCTCACTCACTCACCCTGTCATGGTATGATAGTGTAAAATTCAAAACCATGATATAATGAGTATCATTATAAAGAAACTTCACTGTACAGTGAAATTCCGCTATTAAGACCACCTAAAATTAAAACAAATTCTGCTTTTAAAAGCTGATTTGGAAGGGTGCATGTTTCTTTATATTTTCTTGCTTCAGTGTCCTCTGGCCAGGGACCACCTATGGGACTGTTCAAAAGTGGTCTTAAAGACCACTTTTGAACAGTCCCAAAGGTGGTCTTAATAGAGGAATTTTACTGTATATGGCATTCTTAGTATTGTTTCTTTTACAACAGCTGATGGCATTCTTAGTATTGTTTCTTTTTCAGCAGCTGATGGCATTCTTAGTATTGTTTCTTTACAACAGCTGATGGCTTTCTTAGTATTGTTTCTTTTACAACAGCTGATGGCTTTCTTAGTATTGTTTCTTTTTCAACAGCTGATGGCTTTCTTAGTATTGTTTCTTTACAACAGCTGATGGCTTTCTTAGTATTGTTTCTTTTACAACAGCTGATGGCTTTCTTAGTATTGTTTCTTTTTCAACAGCTGATGACATTCTTAGTATTTATTCTTTTACAACAGCTGATGGCATTCTTAGTATTGTTTCTTTTACAACAGCTGATGGCATTCTTAGTATTATTTCTTTTTCAACAGCTGATGACATTCTTAGTATTGTTTCTTTTCCAACAGCTGATTGATGACAAGAAGGTGCTAAGTGAAAAATGTGAGAACTTTGTGAAAGAGCTGAAGACAATAGACAAGAAATACCAGGATAAACTAAAGTCCGTTGAAGAAAAGTGAGTAATTCATAATGTTTTGTTTGAGTGTAAAGGCCCAATCAACACTACTTAGGGCATGTCAAGCTGACCAGTTTACCTGATGAGAATTATTTTGGCTTATACATCAGTGGTTATCTAGTATTTCACCAGAAACTGACTTGGTAGCTCAGTTGGATGCGCATCTGACTGGTAATCAGAAGGACGTGGGAACGATATCTGCCGGGGTAGGCAACATTCTTTCATGGAGATTGATCATGAAATCTTTTCTACGGTCATTCTTTTCCTTCCGCTGGTTCTAGAAGGGCAGTTTTCAGTTTCTGGCAAAGGAATGTGCTGCACTGTACTGGTTAACTGCTTACGTATAAGTCTGCCCAGGGAAAAGTGGTTAGGTAAACTGACGGCTCAAAAGTGACCTAAATAGTGTTGACTGGGCCATTAAACTCAAAAACAAACAAACCAGAAACTGACAACTGCCCCTCTTGAATAAGCATGAGAGAGAATGAACTTAGAAAAGAATATCAATCTGCATGAAAGAAAGTTGCTATCCCAGTATGGTTTTAACCCGCATCCTGAGCAGCAGTTATAATTATTATGCTAATCACATTCATGTTGTATTACATGAGTGACTAGCAACTAGTAAGAGCAGCCTACACATTCATTCCTAATTGCATGACTGATTAGCAACCAGTTCGATCAGCCTACACATCCATGCTGTTTTACATGAGTGTTTAGCAACTAGTAAGATCAGCCTACATATTCGTGCTGCATTATGTGAGTGTTAGCAACTAGTAAGATCAGCCTATACATTCATGCTGTTTTACATGAGTTATTAGCAACTAGTAAGATCAGTATACATCCGTGCTGCATTAAGTGAGTGACTAGCAACTAGTAAGATCAGCCTACACATTCATGCTGTTTTACATGAGTTATTAGCAACTAGTAAGATCAGTATACATCCGTGCTGCATTAAGTGAGTGACTAGCAACTAGTAAGATCAGCCTACACATTCATGCTGTTTTACTTGAATGATTAGCAACCAGTAAGATCAGCCTACACATCCATGCTGCATTACATGAGCGACTAGCAACTAGTAAGATGAGCCTACACATCCATGTTGTATTATACGAGTGACTAGCAACTAGTAAGATCAGCCTACACATTCATGCAATATTACATGAGTGATTAGCAACTGGTTAGATCAGCCTACACATCCATGCTACATTAAGTGAGTGCTAGCAACTAGTAAGATCAGTCTAGACATTCATGCTGTATTACATGAGTGAGTAGCAACCAGTAATATCAGCTTACACATCCATGCTGTATTGCACAAGTGACTAGCAACTAGTAAGATCAGCCTACACATTCATGCTGTTTTACATGATTAGTAACCAGTAGGATCAGCCTATACATCCATGCTGTATTGAGTGACTAGAAACTAAATGAGCCTATACATCCATGCTGTATTACATGAGTGAATAGCAACCAGTAGGATCAGCCTACACATCCATGCTGTATTATGTGAGTGACTAGCAACCAGTTAGATCAGCCTACACACCCATGCTGCATTACATGAGTGACTAGCAACCAGTAGGATCAGCCTACACATCCATGCTGTATTACATGAGTGACTAGCAACAAGTAAGATCATCCTGCACATCCATGGTGCATTGTGTGAGTGCTAGCAACTAGTAAGATCAGCCTAAACATTCATGCTGTATTACATGAGTGAGTAGCAACCAGTTATATCAGCTTACACATCCATGCTGTATTGCACAAGTGACTAGCAACTAGTAAGATCAGCCTACACATTCATGCTGTTTTACATGATTAGTAACCAGTAGGATCAGCCTACACATCCATGCTGTATTGAGTGACTAGAAACTAAATGAGCCTACACATCCGTGCTGTATTACATGAGTGAATAGCAACCAGTAGGATCAGCCTACACACCCATGCTGTATTACATGAGTGACTAGCATCCAGTAAGATCAGCCTACACACCCATGCTGCATTATGTGTGTGTTAGCAACTAGTAAGATCAGCCTACACATCCCTGCTGTATTTAGTGACTAGAAACTAATAAGATGAGCCTACACATCCGTGCTGTAGTACATGAGCGACTAGCAACCAGTAGGATCAGCCTACACATCCATGCTGTATTACATGAGTGGCTAGCATCCAGTAAGATCAGCCTACACACCAGTGCTGCATTATGTGAGTGCTAGCAACTAGTAAGATCAGCCTACACATCCATGCTGTATTACATGAATGACCAGCAACCAATAGGATCATCCTACACATCCATGCTGTATTACATGAGTGACTAGCAACTAGTAAGATCATCAGGCACATCCATGGTGCATTATTTGAGTGCTAGCAACTATTAAGATCAGCCTACACAGTCATGCTGTATTACATGAGTGATTAGCAACTAGTAAAGTCAGCCTACACATCCAGGCTGTGTTATTTGAGTGTCTAGCAACTAGTGAGATCAGTCTACACATTCATAGTGTATTACATGAGTGACTAGAAACTAGTGAGATTAGCCTTCACATCCATGCTGTATTATATGAGTGACTAGCATCTAGTTAGATCAGCCTACACATCCATGCTGTATTGTGAGTGACTAGCAACTAGTAAGATCAGTCTGCACATCCATGCTGTATAACATGAGTGACTAGCAACTAGTAAGATCAGCCTACACATCCATGCTGCATAACATGAGTGACTAGCAACTAGTATGATCAGCCTACACACCCATGCTGTATTATATGAGTGACTAGCAACTAGTAACATTAACCTACACATCCATGCTGTATTACAGGAGTGATAAGCAACTAGTAAGATCAGCTTACACATCTATGCTGTATTATATGAGTGACTAGCAACTAGTAAGATCAACCTACACATCCATGCTGTATTGCATGAATGACAAGCAACTAGTATGATCAGCCTACACATCCATGCTGTATTGAATGAGTGACTAGCAACTAGTAATATTAACTTACACATCCATGCTGTATTAGGATCAGCCTACACATCCATGCTGTATTACATGATTGACTAGCAACTAGTAAAGTCAGCCTGCACATCCATGTATTATTTGAGTGACTAGCAACTAGTATGGTCAGCCTACACATTCATGCTCTATAACATGAGTGACTAACAACTAGTAAGACTAGCCTTCACACCCATGCTATATTATATGAGTGACTAGCAACTAGTAAGATCAGCCTACATATCCATGCTGTATTATATGAGTGACTAGCAACTAGTAAGATCAGCCTAAACATTAATGCTGTATTAAGTGAGTGACTAGAAATTAGTAAGATCAGCCTATACATTCATGCTGCATTTCGTGAGCCACTATCAACTAGTAAGAGCCTACTCATTCATGCTGTATTATGTGAGTGACTAGTAAGATCAGCTTACACATCCATGCTGTATTATATGAGTGACTAGCAACTAGTAAGAGAGCATGGATGTGTAGGTGTATCTATGCAAAGAGACATAAGCAAATGGTCTTGTCATAAAGGATGGGTGCGCGGGTTGATTTGAGTCTGCTGGTTGGACCAGTCTTATTGTAGGTTTTGTCATGCGCCGGCTCATATATCTTTTAACTCACAAATATTAGAATGCCAATAACTATTAGCATTACAGTATTTATGAGTTGGATCATTTCCATACCCAGATGAGCTGAGCATGGAAAAAGTTCTAGAAACTTAAGGCTATGATATTTTCTTGTCCTTTTTTTCAGACATTCCAGAGACATGCAAAAGTTAAAGGATATGCATGAGGCTGCAGAGAAATTACGGAGAGAAAAGTGGATAGAAGATAAAACCAAGAAGATCAAGGTATTGTTGAGCATATTTGAAACTAGTTCTAGTTATTGGCAGTTCCATTTACAAAGGGCTGATTTCTGGTGGATGGATGTTTCGGTCAGGGGATGTTGTGTCCTAGGACATTTCGGCCTAGGAAGTTTCAGCCAGTGAGCGTTTTGGCCTAGGACGTTTTGGCCAGTTGACATTTCGGCCTAGGACGTTTCAGCCAACGGACGTTTCGGTCAAAAATATATAAATGTAATGTACATTAGCTATTCTTTGCAGATAAAGTTTAAACATACATATACAGTATTTAACTAATGTGAAGACGAAAAGTTCACTGGTCCAAACGTCCTACATTTCTGATTTCTGCCTGAATTTTAAGAATGACTTTCTGCCTAGCCATGGTAGAGGAGTTGCTTTGGTTCTTGTTACTGAGGTTCCACTTTAAGATAGATATATATTTGATAAGTTTGGACATAAGTACATGAACTTCTGCAAAGCAGTGTAGATCCTGAACAGACTGTTTTGTAAAACAGCTTACTTGTCAGTGTTTTAACTGTTTAAATAGCACCCTTACTTACTGTTTTTGTTCTGATAGTAAATTTGCTGTCTGATTTGACATACACCACAGCCTCTTTATAGCACTATTAATGGGGTCCAAGGCAGAAACCGTGTTAGTTAAACAACAGTGTTATATCCAAACAAAAATGTATAGATTATATAGAAAAATGACCATTTATGGTCATTTTTCTATATAATCTACACATTTTTTCGGTTCCATCTTGAAACAGTGTTATATCTAAACCGTGTTATAACGAGGTTGTGGTGTATTACAAAAGATTGTTTAGTTTTCACAGTAGTTGATAAAATGTTGAATTCTACAGTACATCACCTCCCGATTGATGTGCTGTGTCCAGTTATTCAAAACCAACAATGTCGTTAGTTAACATTTTGTTAAAATATTGATCATATATTTTGGCAAACGTGTTAATATTTTTGCAGAAATAAATGAGAGCAGCTTTTGCAAATGCAAAAGCTGCTTACATTCTTTTAGCAAAAATTCCACTGTATTGGATACATTGAAATCCTGCTGTTAAAGCCAGCTTCTTAATTTAATGGGAATGGGAACATCTTCATTGGAGGCAACTCCTGCAGATGAATTTTTGTCTCCCATATCAATAGGATATTAGGAGCAAATTCTTTCCTTTAAGAATAGAGCCTTTGAAAAATGGCAGAAAAATCGGCCAGATGTTCCCTTTCCCCTAAAAAGCATACTTTAATGATTTCAGTTTTTCTTTCTCTGTATTTATATGCTCAGTGTCCACTAGTAAGTGGCCACCTTTGGGACAGTTCAAAAGTGGTCTTAAAGACCACTTTTGAACAGTCCCAAAGGTGGTCTTAATATAGGGATTTTACTGTATTGTACTTACTAAACCAATTTACAATTTGACTTTTAACTGGCTTGTTATGCTAACGATTCCATGGACACCTTTGAAGATTTGTTTGTTTGTATTGGTGTTTAATGGACCAGTCAACACTATTTAGGTCATTTTTGAGCTGGTCAGTTTACCTATCCACACTTTTCCTGGGCAGGCTTATACTTGAAGGCTTGGTGTAGCGCTGTGGTGCAGTGGTAAAGCATCGGATTTGAGATCGAGAGGTACCCGGTTCGATCCTCGCAAGCGCCACGTGTTGTTTCATTGAGCAAGAAATTTTATCCACATTGCTTAGTACTGGTTCCTACCCAGGAAAAGAGGGCCACATGAAAGATTACTAAATGTGTTACCCTCTATAAATAAGGTTGATTATTATTATTATTATTATTATTATTATTATTATTATTAATTCTTCTGAAGTTCTGATAAAGTTATGACAAATTTGTTTCATGACATGGCAAGGAGTGGCAGACAGTGAGGACCCGGACCAGACTGCTCCTGATCTGGGTCTGCACTGTTTGGGTAGGACTGTCTGTCCCAATACTTAGGATCATGATGATATCACCCAGATATCATTTACACTGGGTATTCCAGTTTTTTTTTGTTTTGTTTCATGCCTCTGTCGTTTGGAATTCTTTCCTTGATTGTCTACTTGGTTTATCCTTTTATATTATAATATGCCTCTTTATGTGCTCCTACGTGGGCCTAAAGGGCGCAATAAAATTCTTGTATCTTGTATACATAAGCAGTTAACCAGTACAGTGCACATTCTTGCGCCAGAAACTGACAACTGCCCTTCTTGAATCAGCAGAAGGGAGAGAATGCCCGCAGAAAAGATTTCATGATCATTCTCCACGAAAGAATGTTGCCGACACTGGTAGGTATCGAACCCGCGCCCTCCTCATCACCAGTCAGAGGCGCATCCGACTGAGCTACCAAGGCCGGCACAGCTTTGAACAACCGTGGCCCTGGATTTTCTGTTTCAGGAGATGACAGTGAAAGGGCTGGAACCCGAGATACAAAGATTGATAGCAAAACATAAAGGGGAGTTAAAGAAGATCAAACAAATCCATGAGGCCGAGCTGCTAGAGTCTGACGAGAGGGCAGCGCAGAAGTATGTTAGAATGACAGAGGAGTTACGAGACCAGCTGGCAGATGAAAAGGAGGCTGCTTGTGGTAGAGAAAGGGAAATGGCAAAACAAAGGTAGTTTTTAGTGAAAACATACAGTGAAATACCGCTATTAACTCTTATCCTGCTGTTCACGACAACCCCTATTTTTGGAAACAGTGTAGATCCAAATCAGATGGCTTCTGAAGAAGCCATCTGATCAGGATCTTCACTGTTTGACATTCAGTTTATGGATTTGTAAGAATAAATTACATCAAGAAATCTGATTGGTTCAAAGTCAGAAATGGGTGTGGCTAAAATGAATATTCAACAGGATAAGGGTAAAGACCAGCTAAAATTAAGGTTTATTCTCCTTTTGAAACATGTTTAAAAATTTCAGTTTTTCTTTCTTTGTGTTTCCTACACCAAGTATCCTGGACTAGTAAGAGACCACCTTTGGAACTGTTCAAAAGTGGTCTTAAGACCACTTTTGAACAGTCCCAAAGGTGGTCTTATAGGAATTTTACTGTATTTACCATATATATTTGGACACCTAAACCCCGTACCATACTTGTTTTAAAATTTTAACAAGTCCAGTTTACTACCCAGTGTTGTCTAAAAATAGCTTGTGTGATCATTGGCTTCTCAGTGTAGACCCTGATGAGATGCTATGCTCTGTGGAGTCTCATATGGGTTTACTCTGTTTGCTCAGACCTATCTGTCCGAATACATATGGTAAATAGGGTAAAATACAAACACCCTCTTCAATATAAAACGGGAGTCTATTTCAAGTTTTAAGAGTGTCAAGTTCAGTTATTTTCTTATTTTCTTGGGGGATATGGTAGATACCAATATAAAGGTTTGGAAGAGGGTTTCAAAGGGTTCCATAGGGTGCCCCAGTGCCATGCCCCACCCCCTCTATTTCATTGAAGGCTTAATATCTCAGAAACCTTACAGATTCCCACCCCTAAACCATGTAAATACTTGTTCCTTATGATGAGATGCATTCAGTGACACCTACCTTGGGGTCCCCGTGGTGTGTAGGGCATTACCCCACCCCCTTCACTTCATAAAAAGCCATATATCTCTGAACTTGGACAAACTTGTTTTGCATACAGTGAAGGTCTTGATTTGTCCTACCTTTTCAAGATAAAATAAGAAAGACCTCCCTAAATTATCCTAAATATGTGGATATCTGGAGCTTTGGGAAGGAACCCCTAGGGTCTTAGGGGGAATGGGAACGCCTTCAGGGGAGACAACTCCTGCAAAAGCATTTTTGTCGCCCATGTCAATAGGGGTCAACTCTTAAAGTAAACAATTTGCTCCTGAGGAGCAAAGTCTTTCCTTTTGGAGTAGATCCCTTTTTCAGTGGGACAGGGCTTATAGAAAAACAAACAGGAAGTTCTGAAAGTTATCTTCCTTTAAAAAATGGCGAAAAATCTGTCAGGTGTTCCCATTCCCCTTAAGAGCTAGTTCGAATAGGCCATGATAAATGAGTTATTGGTGTCCGAGACATCAAAGTTTCACTGTATTTTGTTATTGTCTTGATTAAATCCCAGGTATGAGAAAAGTATTTTTGTTTCCCTTGTCAATAAGGGTCAACTATTAAAGGAAAGAATTTGCTCCTTTACCCCTTTTTCAGTGGGACAAGGCTTATAGAAAAGCAAACAGGAAGTCACGAAAGTTATCTCCCTTTGAAAAATAGTAAACAAATCTGCCACATGGTCCCATTCCACTTAAATTCCAGGTATGAGAAACAACTGCGACAAGAAGAGGAGGCCTATCAGCAGCAGAGGCGACGATTAATGACAGAAGTTCAGGAAGAAAAGGACCGCCTGGCACAGCAGTCCTCACGACAGAGGGCGGAGCTTGATAAACTACAGCAACAACTGCAAGATAAACATGGGTATGCCCTCGAGGCAATGAAGTCAGAGTTTGACAAGGCTAGAGAGGAACAAGAACGAAGGCATACAGTGAGTACTTAGGTTTAACCCTCACCATGCTGAATATAGAGGATCTTACATGAGTGTTCATGTAATTTTGAATTTATTAAACAAGTTGAGAAAAAGGGATAAAATGCGAGGCTTTGCTGAGCATTTTATCCCTTTTTTTTTAGTTTAATAAATTGTTGATAAAGAGGATCTTACATGAGAGTAGACCCCTATTGATATGAGAGACAAAAATACTTTTGCACGAGTTGCCTTTCCTGAATTTACTAAACAAGTTGAGGAAAAGGGATAAAATGCGAGGCTCTGCCGAGCATTTTATCCCTTTCCTCAACGAGTTTAATAAATTCAATAATACATGAGCATAAATGCAAGATTCTATTTATCATATGACATTTAAAATGCACTTTATTCATGATTTTAACAAAAATGTCAATATTCCGCCGTTAGTAAACGCAACATTGTTAAAGACGTCTTACATGTAACGTTAGGGGACGTATCTAGCTAATTTGCATATTTAATCCACTAGGGGATTATCAAAAATATTACATGGCGTTATTATATTCTCAGAAGCGACGTCATATGATAAATTTTAATATGCTATAGTACTCCCCATTTTACAGCCATGTGTATTATATGATTTCAGTTTTCACAATGGATTTAGAAGCAGAATGGAAAACAGACTAGATCCTGATCAGCTGGCTTCTGAGAAGCAAGCTGATCTGAATGTATACTGTTTTCAATAAAAGCATATTTCCAAGTTTTATCATATGACATCGCGTCTGAGAGTGTAATAACTTCATGTAATAAATTTGATAATCCACTAGTGGATTAAATATGAAATTAGTTAATTACGCCTGGTAACGTTACATGTATCACGTCCTTTACGTCGCATTTACTAATGGCGAAATAGTGACATTTTTATAAAACAATCGTGAATAAAATGCGTTTTAATGTCATATGATAAATAGAATCTTGCATTCGTGCTCATGTATTATTGAATTTATTAAACTTGTTGAGGAATAGGATAAAATGCTCGGCACAGCTTCGCATTTTATCCCTTTTCCTCAACTCGTTTAATAAATTCAATATTACATAAAACACTCATGTAAGATCCTCTATCAACATAATGAGGTATAAGCTTAATATTATATAAAGAAAAGTTTGTTTTGAACAAAAATTCAAACACAGAAATGTGAACTCTCAGCAGAGAGCAAGATAATTGATATAGTTGTCATGTGAAGACTATTTATATTTCTTTACCATGTGTAGGGCAGTTCAGTGATGAAATTTCTGCATCCTGGAGCTCAAAGCAAGGAAATTAAACGAGAAAAGATACTTCAAGAACTGATCAAATCAGAACCTAAAGCCTATGAACAAGTACAGTAAAATTCCTATATTAAGACCACCTTTGGGACTGTTCAAAAGTGGTCTTTAAGACCACTTTTGAACAGTCCCATAGATGGTCCCTGACCAGGAGAAACTCATCACATGAACAAGTCCGTGAAATGAAACCCCCTTAAACCCCACTTTATATAGAGAAAACTGGGGTTTAGGAGGTAAACATTATTTTCCTTATTTCTGCTCCAAAACATAGGTTGTGGGTACTCGTTAGAACCGCCTCATTGAGGCGGTTCTAACGAGCACCCACAACCTATGTTTGCAGTATAAATAAGAAAAATATCACGGATTTTCACCAGAAAAGTAGCCATTTTGGAGATAAGAAAAATGCACTATGTGGGACGGGTGTGTTATCGTAATGTGTATGCAGAAAACATGAAGAAAAACTAACTGCACCATTCTAAATAAGCTTTTAAAAGCAGAAGTAGTCTTAATTTTAGGTGGTCTTAATAGCGGAATTTTACTGTATATGGCTTTCACTATTGACAATGTTCAAAATGCAGTAGCCCCAAAAACAGGTGATACAGGGTTATGGTTCTTGTGTTCTGCACATCGTCTACATTAGCATAAAGTTTCAAGAAAATATCTCAAACAGTTAAAAAGTTACAGAGCGGATTCACATATGATATACGAGGGCACCGATGAAGAAATGTGTAAAGAAGTACGGGATCTAGGTGGAAGAAATAGCAAATACATTACACATTTCACATGGTAGCGTTTCAACAGTTTTATATGATCACTTGGGTATATGCAAGCTAACATCCCGTTGGGTCCCAAAATCCCTTAGCAATGAGCAAATGGCAACCAGAGCTTCAGTATTCAGCGCATTGTTGAAACGGTTTAGGTCAAAGGAAGATGATTTTTTTTTTTTTCACATCTGATGACTAGATAAGACCTGGGTCCATTATTATGTGCCAGAGAATAAAACTCAATCCCCAGTGGTTAGGGCTGGAGTCTCTGAGGCCGAAGAAGTTTAAAATGCAACCCTCTGCTGGCAAGGTGATGGCAACTGTATTTTGGGATGCACAAGGTGTTATTATGTTGGACTTTCTAGCAAAGAAAAGAACAATAACAGGTGCATATTATGCAAATTTGCTCAACCAACTGAGAACTTTGATCTGTGAAAAATGTCGAGGTAAACTCTCCAAAGGGAGTCTGCTCCAACATGACAATGCAAGAGTTCACACTTGCAAAATTGCAATGGATGCTGTTGAGCGGAATGGGTACCAGCTAATTCTCCGGACTTAGCTCCTAGTGACTATTTCCTATTCCGAAACCCATGGACATGATTTCTGGTCCAACGAAGAAGTTGTGGCGGCAGTTGAGGATTGGGTTGGAGACAAGGACCCTGGCTTCTTCAGTTCTAGGCTGATGGGCAGTGTTGGTCCAAGTGTATCATTCTAGGGGGCAATTACAATGAAAAAAGAAGAGATTGATCTCACCCAGAAATAAGTTAGGCTGGTTTTTTATTGACCCGCCCTCGTATTACAAAATCACTATTGTCAATGTTCATAGGGCTATATTTTCAAAATTAGGTTGTTCTGCACCTCATCTCGTGATGCTTTACATTTGTGTGAAGTTTCATCAAAATATGTGGAATGGTTTCCAACTTATAGAGTGGACATGAGAAAATGGTAGAAATGGCTATTTATAATATTTACTGTTCCAAGGGCCGTAACTCCAAAAGTAGCTTAACCAGAGTTACGGTTCTTGTATTCTGTACATGGTTATGTTGTGCTTTATATTTTTGAGAAATTTCATGGAAATATCTCAAAAGGTTTTCTACTTACAAAGCGGACACGTGTACATGGTAGAAATGGTTATGATCAATATTCAAAGGGCAATAACTTCAAAAGTAGACAAACCAAAGTTACAGTTCATGTGTTCTGCACCTTATGTGGTGGTGCTTTACATTTAAGTGATGTTTCACCAGAATATCTGAAAAGGGATTTCAACTTACATAGTAGACATGAGTATTGGCAGTTTTCAATATTTACTAAATTCAAAGGGCAATAACTCAAAAAGTAGCTTTAACGACCAGAGTTATGGTTCTTGTGTTCTGCACTATATCTCATCTTGCTTTACATTTTTGAGAAATTTCATGAAAATAGCTCAAACAGTTTTCAACTCAGATCAGACATGAGTACATGGTAGAATATAAGAATCCAATATGGGGTTCTGTTGTAGATGAGCGTTTCCAACCTGAGGGATGACCGTGCTGAGCGGTTCCACTCAGCACGGTCATCCCGAGGGTTGGAAACTCCCATCTGCAACAGAATCCCATATTGGATTCTTTTTCTTGCACAACACCTCCGGTTAGTTTTGACAGCTCGCACATGTATATTGTTTACAAAATAAAAGTAGTGTGGAAGTAGTTCCGGCAGTTGAATAGAATTGAAGCGCATTTATGTTAGTTGCCTGGGTCAGAACATAAATTTCTATCCCAGGGTAAAATCACGGATTTCCTTGTCTGGTGTGCAAGAAATGGCTGTTCAGTTTTCAAAGGCAATAACTTCAAAAGTAGGCAAACCAGAGCTACGGTTAATGTGTTCAGCATGTTGTCTCATAGCACTTGACATTTCTGTGAAGTTTCGTAAAAATATATCGAAAGCTATGACAGTTATGGAGTGGACACGAATGATGAAGGGCTGACAGATGGATGGACACTCAAAATTTTGAAAGGTACAACACAATATCCAGGGTCCAGTTGTTCAAAACATTGTTAGCTTAACGAGCTCGTTAGGGGATCATATTGTTAACTGTTCTAGCAAGTTTAATATTTAAAATTTGGGCATTTTTCTGAAAAAATGTGAGCAGCTTTTGCATAGGCAAAAGCCGCTCACATTTTTTCAGCAAACATATTAGCATATTTGCCATAAGAAATGATCAAAGTTTTAACGATACGAAAAATGTGCCAGGTGTATCTATTTTCATTAATGTTATGTACGTATGATTTTCAGACGGAACTCAAAGATCTGAAGGAAAAATTGACAATTGAGAAGGAAGCCTGGGAGGAGAATTATAGGAAGAAACAGGAGAACTACTTGATGGCCAAAGAGCGGGAGTTGAAAGAGAGTGTGAAGAAAGACAGGAACAAAGAGATAGAGCTGGTGATTAGACAGCTCGAGGAAGATGCAACGGCAGCTAGAGAAGATTGCGAGAGAGTGGCAGAGAATAGAATCAAGTAAGTAGCCATTATAATAGTAATCTGTTTTATTTTGAGACCAGGGTCCAGTTGTTCAAAGCCTTGTTAGCTTAACAAGCTCGTTAGTGGTCATATTGTTAACCCTTCTGGCGAGTACACTATCTTAAATTTTGATACTTTTGCTGAAAAAATGTGAGTAGCTTTTGTGTATGCTTGACTTAGCTTCACATTTTATCCTTTTTCCTCAGCTCGTTTATTATTCACTTATACATGGACACTCATGTAAGATTCTCTGTATATTGTGGGTACTTGTTAAGATTACCTCACTGATCATAGATTTTACAGTTGGGAAATTAGGTTTTATGGTAATACTAATGTATAAACTAATACATAAATCACCAGTTTACCTTGCCAAATGACAATTTTGAATACAGTTAACCCTTAATTCTGTGACTGTATTTCATTCAGTTCCATGTATTAGCAAACACTAAATGCTCTGGAGAGACAATGTGAATTCCTTTTTTTTGAGATTTAGTGTAATTTTAAAGAGCACTATAGCAAACAGTTTGTTTTGGGTTGTTGGACTAGTGTGATAGACCATGGCCCTCTTGCTCATAGCTAATGATGGTGTAAGTAAAAATAATGTTAAAACTTACAATTGTAGAGTCCCAGAGACACCAATGTCTTTTTATGAATAGCCTAGGATCCATTAAAATGTCAGGTAGACAGTGAATATTCTGATTAGAATGCATGGCATTTTTTTTTAGATTAAACATACTTTTAATTTTATTGCATAAACACATAAAGGGATTGAACACAAGTTATGGCAACATTAGTTGGTCCTTTCCCTGCAGCAAAAAAAAAAACAAAACAAAACAACAGATAGTTTAATTGGTACAAGTGTGTTGCAATTTAACAAACTTACCGACAGAAGCAGTATCACTACCATAGAAGCCCACTTATTCTGTAGTAGCGCTGCACACTGAAAGCGAAACATTTAGCTAAAAATACAATACCATATTTGCATGTGCATATACAAAAATGTTCATCAGGAGCTGAAAAGTTCTGGAATATAGTTAGTCAAACTTACATAAATCTTTGAACTATTGCGTTATTGGTACATGTAGGTAAATTAAGAAAATGCCCAAAGCAAGTACATGTATATTATACTTAATACTTATATGCCGTTGTTATGTGACATGGCTACACAAATTTGTGTATGCAATATACATAGGTATTGTCAGTAGTGTTTAATATTGGGATATAAAACATATTTAAGTGATCCTCTTCGGCTAACGTAGCTGAAATATCATCATGGTGGAATTTAAAAAAATGGAAAAATTAAAAATTTAGGTTCCGTTTTGCAACAATTATATATGTCACAGGCATTTGTTTTGATGATGGGTCCCTAATAGGCTGTTCATAAACGTATTTTCTGTTTCAAAATTTGTCTCTGTTTCATAATTTGTAACCTGTTTGACCTATGTAGTACATACTCATCACAACCATTGCGTATTAGTACATATACATGTAGAATGTTTTTGATGGTGCAGTTCATATTTTCTTTTACATGAAAGCCTGAAAGGTTTTCTTATTTAGTGCCAAAGATGACTGGTTAGAGTTATAGTACTGAAATTTGGATTTAGTAGGCAAACGTTTCATATTGGGAAGTTGTTGTTTGCTTTTGATTCATTTGCTATTTTTCAGGACTCGTTTCCTTGTAGTATCATCTGTAAAAAATTCTATGTTGTTTTTTAGTATGCCAAAAACTTCTCTGTTTTTGGGGTTATATGTGGAGACAAAGGGAGTGATATTTTCTTCTACTATGTTCTGAACGTTTGATAAGGTGTGTCTTGAAATTTGCATAGCTTTTATTAGGCATATTGCAATAACTTGTAGGGGGTATTTTCTATGTATAGTAGTCGCAGCTAAGATTGACTAGGCGTAGCTATCTTTTGCACCTGCCTTAGGAATATTCCATTAACAAAAAGGTAAACCAAGTCACCCGATTGTGTGAATTCAACTGTAACACAAGCATAGCTGTGGGGTATATGACCATTTGTCCGCTTGTAGAAAGCATGCGAAAGGCACTCTACCGAATCTTCTGGTGGACTCAGCGAATTTGACATATATTGACAACACCCAAATAGCTCCGCCTAGTCAATCTTATCTGCGACTACTATATCAGGGTGGCTGCGAGTTCTTGCAGGTATATTTTCAGGATGTTTCTTTCAGAGACAATAGTGCAGATTTTGCGTCATAATTCTGGGATCCTGTCAGTGCATGGCAACACAGTCTAATCTGAGCTCTCTCTGTATTCACATGTCACAAAGCAGATTTTATTGCAGTCATTTGGATTTAATAATTTGTATGTATTTTTGTGCATTTATAGGAGAATAAGAGAGAAGTATGATTCTGAGATGAGAGAGATAGAGAGATCAGAAAAACAGGCCATGGAAAGATACAATGAAATGAAGGTAAATTCTTATTAGTATCCTTACCACCCCTAAGGATGATCAAATATGGACATTTGAACAAATCCACTTTTTCACAAGAAACTGTAGTTTGGTTCTAAAGATAAATAGTACAGACCATCAAAAATTAACTTCATACAGACTTCAACTAGCTCAGTCTGATGCGTGCCTGACTGGTGATCAGGAGGACGCGGGTTGGATACCTGCCGGGGTCAGCAACTTTCTTTCGTGGAGATTGATAATGAAATCTTTTCTATGGCCGTTCTCTCCTTCCGCTAATTCAAGAAGGTCAGTTTCTGGCGAAAGAATGTGCACTGTACTGGTTAACCTCTTACGTTTAAGCCTGCCTAGGAAAAATGTGGATAGGTAATATGACCGGCTCAAAGTACTGGTAAACAGCGTAGATGATCTAAGCTTGTCCAGGAACCGCGGTGCGAGACGGACCGTCCATGCTAATAAACCCTATTGGTTTCATTGGGCGACAGGGCTTGAGATGTCATTTCATCTCAATGCCGGGTAAAAGTCCCACAAAATTGGAAGCAACGTCTCCAAAATGACCTTTACAGTGTTGACGGGACGTTAAACCGCAAATCAAACAAAATCAAAAATTACCTAAATAGTGTTGACTGGGTGGTTAAACTCCGATACAAACAAACAAATCACTCCATAAATCAAAGGATCAGATTTATGGGCATTTGAACAAGTTCACTTTTTCCCTAGAAACCATAGCTTGGCTCTAAAGATAAATTGTATAGGCCATCAAAAGTAAACTTCATACAGACTTCCACTACTTTTCAATCTGCAGAATTTACCTTTGACGATCTGAACCAGAAAATGTAGTTCTTTTTGTAAACAATGTAGATGCAGATCATATATCTGATTGGTTTCTGAACAAGTCATCTGATCAGGACCTACACTGTTTGTGATTTAGTTTGCAAATTTGAATGAATAACTTACATAAGTTGATCAAGTCATTTGATTGGTTGAAATCTCAATGGGTGTGGCTAAATTAATTTATGCAGTGGGAAAAGGGTTAAGAGTTAACGCATTGCATGCTGGAAACCCCTAAAGGGGCACCTTGGCAAACATTGCATGCCAAGATGAGAATGTGGCGTCTGATCAGTGTCTGCACTGTTTGCTAACAGGATTTCTGTCAAAATTGGAATAAAAATGTAAAAATAGGCCTGACATCCCTTATATGACAAATGGACTTGTCCAACATATAGCAATGGAAGAGTACACTAGTATACAATGGGTTAATAGTGAAATTTCACGGTATGTTAGGTATGTTCATATCTCTAAATTCATCACGTGAACAAGTCCGTGAAATGAACACCCCCATAAACCCCAGTTTATATAGAGAAAACTGGGGTTTAAGGGGGTAAACATTATTTCCCTTATCTTTGCTCAAACACATAGGTTGTGGGTACTCGTTAGAACCGCCTCAGTGAGTCGGTTCTAACGAGCACCCACAACCTATGTTTGCAGTATAAATAAGAAAAAAATTCACAGATTTTCATCAGAAAAGTAGCCATTCTAGAGATGTGAAAAAATGCACTATAACGCAAGGGTGTGTTATCGTAATGCATTGCAGGCAAGATTGACAGAAGTAGAAGGAGAAAATGAATGTTTGAAAGTTCAGATGAAACAGAAGGATCAAGAAATTAAAGAATTGCAGAAGGTCAGTCAGTTATATTTTCTCTCTTGTAAAGAAATTGTCACAGGGGTGGAAAAAGAACATGGCTCGACTGGGACTGGAACCCAGGGCCTTTTGCATACCCTTGGAACACAGTGCTGCCTTATCTACTGAGCAACAAGATGGACCTTATACATTTTCCACCTGCCTAATGAGATTCGAGACCGTCCCAAATCTCTAAGTCCTATCAAGTCCAGATGCAAGACTTATTTTTCAGTCTCTATATTCTCATTCTCTGTGCTGCCCCCACACTGGGGATTGATAAGCAAACAATCTACCAAATCGCTATAAAAGCCAGATTGTACTACAAGGCAATACAGGTGTTCTATATACCTATACCCTATGACAAAATGTTTTTCCATTTTTAGCTCACCTGAGCCTTTAGGCTCATAGGTGAGCTTATAGTATAGCCATGGTCCGTCGTCCGTCCGTCTGTCCGTCGTCCGTCCGTCCATCCACCATTTTCAAAGATCTTCTTCTCCTATACTGCAAGGCCAATCAAAGCCAAATTTCATATGGAGCCTCAGTGGGATGGGGGAACGAAAGTTTGTTCGCGGGGTCTGGATCACATGACCAAGATGGCCGCCATGCCTATATATGGTAAAAAGCCTTCAAAAATCTTCTTCTCCAGAACCATAAGGCCAGTGGCCTTGAAACTTGGCATGTAGCATATGGTACTCGGGCCCATCATGGTTTGTACAAATGGTGACCCCGGGTTGACCTTGACCTATTTTACAGCAATGTCAAATTTGCCGAAGTAGGCTTTTGCATGGGGCAAAGTGAAAATAATTGATTTATAGGAAAACCATTGAAGACAGTGTCACCAAAATTTGTAGATCAGGTAAAGTAACTGAATACATGAAGATCTATGGGTCAGAAAGGTCAAGGTCATTCATTGGCCTTAGACCAAGGTCATTCAGGATCCATATTTCAAACATTTTTTTCTCCAAAACTGCTGAGCCAATTTAAGTGAAATTTAATATGGAGCCTTTGTGAGTTGAACAAATGAAAAAATGCCAATACGGTCTAGATCACATGACCAAGATGGCCGTCAAGCCTATATATATGGTAAAAAGCCTTAAAAATTCTTCTTCTCCAGAACCGTAAGGCCAATGGCCTTGAAACTTGGCATGTAGCATATGGTACTCAGGCCCATCATAGTTTGTACAAATGGTGACCCCGAGTTGACCTTGACCTATTTTACAGCAATGTCAAATTTGCCGACTTAGGCTTTTGCATGGGAAAAAGTGAAAATAATGGATTTTTAGGAAACCATTGAAGACAGTGTCACCAAAATTAGTAGATAAGGTAAAGTAGCTGAATACATGAAGATCTATGTGTAAGAAAGGTCAAGGTCATTAATTGACCTTAGACCAAGGTCACGTAGGTTCCATATTTCAAACATTTTTTATCAGAAACTACTGAGCCAATTGAAGTGAAATTCAATATGGAGCCTTTGGGAGTTGAACAAATGAAAAGCTGCCAACATGGTCTAGATCACATGACCAAGATGGCCACCACACCCATATATGGTAAAGAAACTTCGAAATTCTTCTTCTCAAGAACCGTAAGGCCAATGGCCTTGAAACTTGGCATATAGCATATGGTACTCGGGCCTATCATAATTTGTTCAAATGGTGACCCTGGGTTGATCTTGACCTATTTTACAGTAATGTCAAATTTGCTGACTTAGGCTTTTGCATAGGAAAAAGTGAAAATAATGGATATTTAGGGAAACCATTGAAGACAGTGTCACCAAAATCTGTAGATTAGGTAAAGTAACTGAATACATGAAGATCTATGGGTAAGAAAGGTCAAGGTCATTCATTGACCTTAGACCAAGGTCACTCCGATTTCATATTTAAAAAAACAACAACATTTTTTCTCAGAAACTACTGAGCCAATTTAAGTGAAATTCAATATGGAGCTTTTGTGAGTTGAACAAATGAAAAGTTGCCAGTACGGTCTAGATCACATGACCAAGATGGCCGCCACGCCCATATATGGTAAAAAGCCTTCAAAAATTTTCTTCTCCAGAACCGTAAGGCCAATGGCTTTGAAACTTGGCATATATCATATGGTACTTGGGCTCGTCATAGTTTTTACAAATGCTGACCCTGGGTTGACCTTGACCTATTTTATGGCAGTGTCAAATTTGTCAACTTAGGCTTTTGCATGGGAAAAAGTGAAAATAATGGATTTTTAGGAAACCATTGAAGACAATGTCACCAAATTGGTAGATCAGGTAAAGTAAATGAATACATGAAGATTCATGGGTAAGAAAAGTCATCATTCAGTGACCTGGGACCAAGATTAACCAGGTTCCATATTTCAAACAGTTTTTTCTCAGAAACCGCTGGCCCAATTCAAGTGAAATTTGATATGGATCCTTTATATGATGAACAAATGAAAATTTTCTCATATGGTCCAGGTCACATGACCAAGATGGTGGCCATGCCCATATATGGTAAAAACACTTCGGAATTCTTCTTCTCCAGAACCGTAAGGCAAATGACCTTGAAACTTGGCAGGAAGCATCTGGAACACGGGCCTATCATAATTTGTTCAAATGGTGACCCTGGGTTGACCTTTACCTATTTTACAGCAATGTCAAATTTGCGGACTTAGGCTTTTGCTTGGGAAAAAGTGAAAATAATTGATTTTTAGCTCACCTGAGCCTTTAGGCTCATAGGTGAGCTTATAGTATAGCCATGGTCTGTCGTCCGTCCATCCGTTGTCCGTCCGTCCACCATTTTCAAAGATCTTCTCCAAAACAGGGAGGCCAATCAAAGCCAAATTTCATGTGGAGCTTCAGTAGGATGGGGGAACGAAAGTTTGTTCGCGGGGTCTGGGTCACATGACCAAGATGGCAGCCATGCCCATATATGGTAAAAAGCCTTCAAAAATCTTCTTCTCCAGAACCATGAAGCCAATGACCTTGAAAGTTGGCTTGTAGCATCTGGTACTTGAGCCCATCATAGTTTGTAAAAATGGTGACCCTGGGATGGCCTTGACCTAGCTATTTTACGGCTATGTCAAATTTGCAGACTTGGGCTTTTGCATGGGAAAAAGTGAAAATAATGAATATTTAGGAAACCATTGAAGACTACGACACAAAAATAGGTAGCTCAGGTAAACAAAATCAATACATGAAGATTTATGGATAAGAAAGGTCAAGGTCATTAAATGACCTTGGACCGTCGTCTGTCCGTCCACCATTTTCAAAGATCTTCTTCTCCAAAACTGAAAGGTCAATCAAAGCCAAATTTCATTTGGAGCCGCAGTAGGATGAAGGAACGAAAGTTTGTTCGCAGGGTCTGGGTCACATGACCAAGATGGCTGCCACACCCATATATGGTAAAAAGCCTTCCAAAATCTTCTTCTCCAGACCCATGAAGCCATTGACCTAGAAACACAAATTGACGAGGCGATTATTGGATTAATCATGTGTAATTAACGGATTGACATCTGAACTAAGTAAGTTTTAAGTTTACAGAATTTGATAATATCCTAAATATTTGACTGAATCAGCGAAAATTTCCTAAATGTTGGACCAGTATCGGACCGATTTTTTTGCGGCTTTGGGCCGTTTCCAATCGGTCCCAATTTCTGAATTTCGGTCTGGGACCGAAAAAAAATCGGTTTTCCCGAGCCCTGAGCCACGGTCAATCAACTGGTAAATTATTTTTTACACATGACAACAATAAAAAGGATGTTTACACAAGTGTCAAATTAATTGATAATTGACTTAAGCGGTATTTTCTACCTGGCCGATCATCAATAATGACTTTATCAAAATTTGCAATTATTTGATGGAATAACAAAGATCTTGCGATGGAAAGTTATGTTTCTTGCTATTAGTAACAAGAAAGAAAAAAAAAATAAATAGAAAAATGATTTGGTAAATATTTTTTTTCAATCACAAGATTCACCGGTTCCATGTTTGTCCCGCACTTTATTACTATGACCCGCGCTCTGTGCTAACATTAAAATGTACACCAGGACCAGGTGTCAGGTGAGCGTTTACAGGACCACTGGTCCTCTGGTTCGGAATTCTTGTTAACCCTTGTCCTGCTGAATCCGGATATGTCTTATCTTTCAAACAATGAAGATCCAGATCGGATGGCTTCTTCAAAAGCCATCTGATCAGGATCTTCATTGTTTGTCATTCAGCTCATGAATTTGTTGCAATAATTTGCATCAAGTAATCTGATTGGTTGATAATCAGTAGTGGGTCTGGCATATATAAATATTCAGCAGGTCAGGGGTGAACATAGGCTGGAATTGCCTCCAGCAACAGCTTTTCTGAAGTATCCTGTTCAACCTGTGATTTCTCAGATCAGTGTGTGCATTAAACCAGTCTCAGCAGTTTTATTTTTGCTCCAGCTAACCCAAAAGCTGTAGAAAGCTCAATATGAACAGCATAAACACATATCAGACTCGGGACTCAAGCTAGAGGGCCACTCAGGTGAGGAAGTCGCCCTGTTGGGGCTCACTTCGCCGACTTCGGTGTTGAAAGCGAAAAAAAACTTTGTCCTGAAATTTCGCCTGTTTTTTTTGTGTGTCTTCCTTGTGAATACCAATGGTAAACTGACAAGGTGACGATAATCCTTTGATCCACTAGTGCCATGAATCTCAGTTAATAACACTGAATAATGCTAACTGTTTATTCTGCACTTCCTGCCAGTTGCAGTTTTGCAACTTAATTCTTTATCCGCTATCTCATGCCCCTCAAGCCACGTACATCAGCGGCTTCTAGACGCATTCTAATAGTACTGTTGTACTGTCATCTCGGTTGATTGCACTAAGATTTTATTGCAATTAGCCAATTAAGATTACATAAGATAATAAATTTACAGGTAAATCTGTACCGTTAGCTCGTGCCTAAGTCCGGGTGCGGGCGTACTTTAGTGTGAACTGTTGTCTACAGTAAAAAGATTATTGTCACCAATGACATTGGCACTGCATAAGGATTTAATAAATTTTAAATATACCGCAGATGGTTTGTTTATTTTGCCATTGATTTGTTTGTACATTACCTTTGCATCCATCAATCATTTTCATATTTTGATTTTTTTTATAGACAACAACAAAAGTAGGTAGCAATTTTTAATTTTGTAAGTGAATAATCATCACTTGCTGGTAAATATTCAGATATTATCCAAATTCATAAAAAAAAAAAAATGATTTTCATCTAGCAAAGTTGTGCCCCTTGTTTCTACAGGTACTGCCTTAAAATACAGTCTGCTTTAAAATACAATTGTGACAGGAACTTAGTGAAATGCATTAATTTTGACTAGCTAGTTCAATACCTGCAGGGGTCGGCAGCATTCTTTTGTGGCGATTTATCATGCAGTCTCTTCTACAGTCATTCTCTCTCTTCTGCTGATTCAAGAAGGGCAGCTGTAAATTTTTGATGAACTGATTATATGTAAACCTGCCCAGGAAGTGTGGTTAGGTAAACTGACCAGCTTGATATGATCTTAACCCTTGTTCTGCTGAATATTTAAATATGTCACACCCACTACTGATTATCAGCCAATCAGATTACTTGATGCAAATTATTGCAACAAATGCATAAACTGGATGGCAAACAATGAAGATCCTGATCAGATGGCTTCTTCAGAAGCCATCTGATCTGGATCTACATTGTTTCAAAGATAAGGCATATTTGGGCTCAGCAGGACAAGGGTTAACAGTTTTGTCTTGTTCAAACAAACAAAACCCTTCATTATGAAAACATATCTATATAATTTTGACCACCTTGAATCCCACTTTTATTCAGTAAAACTGGGGTTTACAGGGGTAAATCTTACTTTTCTTATTTCTGCTCTAAAATATAGATTGTGGGTACTTGTTAGAACCGCCTCGATGAGGCGGTTCTAACGTGTACCCACAATCAATATTTTGAGTAGAAATAAGAAAAATATCACTTTTTTTTCATCTTAAAATTTTCAATTTGGGCCGCCAAATTTACAATGTATTTGTATAGGATGTTTTCGTATTGTGATTTGCATCATTATGCCAGTCAAGCTAAATGATGGATGAGTAGTTATAATCATGCATATTTCAACCCACAACATGTATGAGCGTACATTTGATTGTTGACAGCTGACAGATAAGATGCACAAGGAGAGAGACAGAGTTTCAGACATCATTCGACAGGAGTTTGCCGACAGACTTGTTTTCACCGATGAGGAGAACAAGAGGATAAAGAACGAGATGTCAGAACTAAGAGCTCGTCAGAGGATAGAACTGGATAAGGCAAAAGAAGATATTGAAGAAATTAAAAGGCAAAAAGATGATGAAATGGAGGAAGTTCATAAAAGGTGGGTTACATTGATTACCAATGGCTATGGTTTTTACCTTCAGGGTAAAAGATATGTTCTAGGGAAGACAACTCTTTTAAAAACATTTTTATCTTCCTTGTCAGTAGGGGTCACTCATAAAGGAGCAAATTCTTTCCATTATGAGTGGACCCATTTTCAGAGGTGATTTTTTTTTAAGGAAAATAAGCAGGAAGTCTCAAAAGTTGTCTCCCAAGGTTGTCTCACCCCACCCCCTCCAAAAGGAAGTTATGAATTCTGGTCAGTCTTGGTACAAAATAAGCTACCAAAGACTTTATTAGACTTTGGTGACCTTGACATAATTTTCATTGTCACATGTTGACCTTGACATAATTTCCAAGGTCACGTGTGCAAAGATTGTCAGTTTTTGCACTGTTTGCACTACATCTCCTGAACCAACTGACAAATTTCAACAGATTTTTGGTAAAATATATTACAATGTCATGTAGTTCAGCATCAAAAGACTTTGCTGGTGACCTTGATTTACTTTTCAGGGTCACTTGGGTCCAAAAATTGTTCAATTTTTGCTTGTCTGCTGCATATCTCTTGAGCTTATTATACCCCCGGCATACAAAGTATGCAATGGGGGTATATAGTTTTTGTCTTTTCCGTCTGTCTGTGTGTCCGTAAACAATTATTTTGTGTCAAAGATATCTCAGGAACTGCTTCACATAGAAACTTGAAATTTTGCACACATGATCAGTATGACTACTTGTATTGTGAGAAAGAAAATAAGGGCCAAGGGGTCAGGCCTTTTAGAGTTATTTCCCTTTGTAGTTCTTGTTTCAGCTGAGGCGATGGCCCTGGCCGGGGGTATACGTGCCCCACTGGGCACTTTGTCTAGTTGTTTTGGCGTTCGATAACTTGTAATTTTTCTCTGGATTTTCTTACACTATATAAACAATATATGTTTATTATGTATTATATTATGTATATAATACATAATAAACATATATTATTATAATTATATATAATAATATATGTTTATTATGTATTATATACATAATAAAATATATGTTATTTTTTTTTTAACATATATAAAAAATATACTGTTGCAAATTTTTTATGTTAACCAATCAGATGTCGTGTTACATACGCAAGTGTATTAGATTATCATTATTATGCCTTTGGTATGGTACAGCTTGGATTTGAACTGGTGACCTCCCACAATAGAGGTGAAGGCAATGATCAGGAATCGATACAACTACCCAACACCTCCCATCAGAGACACCAAAGGGAAAGAAACATGAACATGAAATAACTGGGCCCCGTCAAGGGATTTTGGTACTTATCGCCTATGCGAGCAGCGAAGGTTCAGGCGAGCCTGCGCATCCGCGCAGTCTCGCCAGAACCTTCGCTGCTCGCTTATACAAGCAGTGAATCAAGAGGAACCTTCAGTCAGAATGCCATATCCCTGGCCCCACTGAATGGCTGGGCATGCGCAGTTAAAATTTGTCATGACGGAATGCTCGAAGACCCAAATTCGCTTGGCGCGGCTCAACTAAACCCTAATGAAAACATCACAAGTGGAAAGCCACAAGGACAGTTACCAGGGATGTCTGAAATGATTTGCTTATTGTCCTCTAGCTCGATATCCACATGGGGCACGATAAAAACCAATACATACATGTATAGGGTTATTAAATACCTACACAACGGTGTATAAATGTACATGTTACACTAAGTGTAAGACATAAAATTTGCCTTTTGAATACATGCAATCATTGACCAAAAATGGTTGGTAGAAGCGTCGACAAGAAAGGTGAAATACGGGCTTACATCAAAGCTCACTCAAAACTTGGTTGTTCTTTGAAGCAGATGATGACTGAAATTTCTACTGCTTACAGACTTGCTTGTGTGTCTTATAACACAATTTGGCGGTGGAAAAAAAATTTGTGTCTGGTGTAGAGTCCATCAAAAATGCACCGAAATCAGGTAGGCCAAAATCTGCATCTCGTAAAGAAATAGTTTCCAAAATAAAGGAAATCATTGAAGGAGATGCCAGATTTACAGTGTGTGATATTGCACGAAAGCTAGGCATATCACTATCAACGGTTCACCTTATTTTGAAGAAGCATTTGAAAGTCAGAAAGATTTCTGTTAGATGGGTGCCACATCTGTTGACTGATGAGCAAAAGAAGCAATGGGACAAAGTGGCCAAAAAGCTGCTTCAAATGTTTCCAAAATATGACAAAAAAATGTTGTGACAGGTGATGAAACCTGGGTCCATTATTTTGAGCCCATCAGAAAGGTTAGCAATAAGATCTGGGCCACTAAACACAGCCAAACATTCTTTGAGTACAAAGAAGGTTTTGTATGCAATCGTCTTCTCCGGTGAAGGAGTCTCAATTAAAGTGCTGGTGAAAAAGGGCAGAAGCATCACCAGAAAGTACTACAAAGACGAAGTACTGAAGAAACTGAAAAAGTATTATCAGAAATGACGCCCTGCCACTGGTTTTAAACATGTCCGTCTTCTACACGACAATGATCTCGGTCAGACCTCCGCAATAGTTACGGCGTTTTTGAAGAAAGAAAAAGTAACTGTTTTGCCTCACCCCCCCCACCCCCCATATCCCCCAGACCTTGCCCCATGTGATTTCTTTTTGTTACCTAAATTTAAATCATTCCTTGCTGGGCGGAAATACCAGTCCCGACAAGCACTTGCCATTCATCAGTACCTTATTACTGTGCCCAAATCAGCGTACCTTTTTGCCTTCAAGAAGTGGATACATTGGCTGAAACTTTGCATTTCTAGCCACAGGGAGTACTTCGAGGGCATGAAATGAGCACTTTTGGGCTAACTTGAAATTTGAAGTCTTCTGATAGATATAAGCAATTCATTTCGAACATCCCTTGTACTTTCCCACAAAATGGCCAAACGGCTGTCCAAAATAAAAAAGATACATGCAATACCGGTACGTACATGCAAAGACAAACTATTCACCATATTTGCATTATTTGCTGGCTCCCAGCTTGCACCATTGTCAATATAGGAAAAACAGGTAACCAGACCCCCCTGACCTTTAAAGGTCAGGGGGGTCTGGTTACCTGTTTTTCCAACACTGATAACCTTCAGACTAGGAACCAGCAGATAATGCAAATAAGGTGAATAACAAAAATATAAACTGCGACAGAAGTCCCAAAGCAGGGGTTTACTACACAGACTTGCTAACATGATGTGAAATTCTGTTTGTTTGGCCAGGGTAAAACAAGCTATAGTGAAAAAGGAGGAAGTTGTGGCTCAACTGAAACAACAGTACCAAGCTGCACTGAAACGTGCTGACCATCTGGAAGGCTTGCTGCAACAACAGAGGAAACAGCTGTTGGGAAAATGAAGCATTTGGGTGATACAGATCACAGACTTTTAGTTAAATAAAGCACCTGGGTGATATAGAGAATAGCCTCTTAGAAAAATGAAGCTCCTGGTAGATAGAGATTATAGTGTTGTGATATTATATTATTCTTATATTGAAGAGTGCCAAATTCGAAAAAAAGTACATTTGATAAAGAGAAGAGACTCAGTGAGATCATTGTTTGCATTGATTGACAATTTTCAGTTTAGACGATTTTCTGAGGGGTAATTGACTGGGCTGAATTAGAAAAATAAGAAATTGTATTAACCCATTGCATGCGGGAAACCCCTTAAGGGGTACCTCGGCAAATAGTGTAGGCCCAGATCAGACGCTGCAGAATGCGCGTCTGATCAGGGCCTACACTATTTGCTAACAGAATTTTCCGCCAAAAATAGAATAAAAACGAAAAAAAAAACTCTGAATAACACCCCTTATACGACAAATGGATTTGTCCAACATATAGCAATGGAAGAGTCCACCCGTATACAAAGGGTTAATCCTCAACATGATGAGCCTGGATATATGTATATCCTTTGTCTTGAAAACTGTATAGATACAGATCAACTGGCTTCAGAAGCCCGCTGATCTGGATCTTTACTGTTTGCTTCTCAGAAGCCAGCTGATCAGGATCTTTACTGTTTGCTTCTCAGAAGCCAGCTGATCTGGATCTTTACTGTTTGCTTCTCAGAAGCCAGCTGATTACCGTTTGCTTCTCAGAAGCCAGCTGATCAGGATCTTTACTGTTTGCTTCTCAGAAGCCAGCTGATCTGGATCTTTACTGTTTGCTTCTCAGAAGCCAGCTGATTACCGTTTGCTTCTCAGAAGCCAGCTGATTAGGATCTTTACTGTTTGCTTCTCAGAAGCCAGCTGATCAGGATCTTTACTGTTTGCTTCTCAGAAGCCAGCTGATCTGGATCTTTACCGTTTGCTTCTCAGAAGCCAGCTGATCAGGATCTTTACTGTTTGCTTCTCAGAAGCCAGCTGATCTGGATCTTTACTGTTTGCTTCTCAGAAGCCAGCTGATTACCGTTTGCTTCTCAGAAGCCAGCTGATCAGGATCTTTACTGTTTGCTTCTCAGAAGCCAGCTGATCTGGATCTTTACTGTTTGCTTCTCAGAAGCCAGCTGATTACTGTTTGCTTCTCAGAAGCCAGCTGATTAGGATCTTTACTGTTTGCTTCTCAGAAGCAAGCTGATGTGGATCTTTACTGTTTGCTTCTCAGAAGCCAGCTGATTACCTTTTGCTTCTCAGAAGCCAGCTGATCAGGATCTTTACTGTTTGCTTCTTAGAAGCCAGCTGATCTGGATCTTTACTGTTTGCTTCTCAGAAGCCAGCTGATTACTGTTTGCTTCTCAGAAGCCAGCTGATCAGGATCTTTACTGTTTGCTTCTCAGAAGCCAGCTGATCTAGATCTTTACTGTTTGCTTCTCAGAAGCCAGCTGATTACCGTTTGCTTCTCAGAAGCCCGCTGATGTGGATCTTTACTGTTTGCTTCTCAGAAGCCAGCTGATCTGGATCTTTACTGTTTGCTTCTCAGAAGCAAGCTGATTACGATTTGCTTCTCAGAAGCCAGCTGATCTGGATCTTTACCGTTTGCTTCTCAGAAGCCGGCTGATCTGGATCTTTACTGTTTGCTTCTCAGAAGCCAGCTGATAAGGATCTTTACTGTTTGCTTCTCAGAAGCCGGCTGATCTGGATCTTTACTGTTTGCTTCTCAGAAGCCAGCTGATAAGGATCTTTACTGTTTGCTTCTCAGAAGCCAGCTGATCTGGATCTTTACTGTTTGCTTCTCAGAAGCCAGCTGATTACCTTTTGCTTCTCAGAAGCCAGCTGATCAGGATCTTTACTGTTTGCTTCTCAGAAGCCAGCTGATCTGGATCTTTACTGTTTGCTTCTCAGAAGCCAGCTGATTACTGTTTGCTTCTCAGAAGGCAGCTGATCAGGATCTTTAGTGTTTGCTTCTCAGAAGCCAGCTGATCTGGATCTTTACTGTTTGCTTCTCAGAAGCCAGCTGATTACCGTTTGCTTCTCAGAAGCCCGCTGATGTGGATCTTTACTGTTTGCTTCTCAGAAGCCAGCTGATCTGGATCTTTACTGTTTGCTTCTCAGAAGCCAGCTGATTACCTTTTGCTTCTCAGAAGCCAGCTGATCTGGATCTTTACCGTTTGCTTCTCAGAAGCCGGCTGATCTGGATCTTTACTGTTTGCTTCTCAGAAGCCAGCTGATAAGGATCTTTACTGTTTGCTTCTCAGAAGCCGGCTGATCTGGATCTTTACTGTTTGCTTCTCAGAAGCCAGCTGATAAGGATCTTTACTGTTTGCTTCTCAGAAGCCGGCTGATCTGGATCTTTACTGTTTGCTTCTCAGAAGCCAGCTGATTACTGTTTGCTTCTCAGAAGGCAGCTGATCAGGATCTTTAGTGTTTGCTTCTCAGAAGCCAGCTGATCTGGATCTTTACTGTTTGCTTCTCAGAAGCCAGCTGATTACCGTTTGCTTCTCAGAAGCCTGCTGATCTGGATCTTTACTGTTTGCTTCTCAGAAGCCAGCTGATAAGGATCTTTACTGTTTGCTTCTCAGAAGCCAGCTGATCAGGATCTTTACTGTTTGCTTCTCAGAAGCCAGCTGATCAGGATCTTTACTGTTTGCTTCTCAGAAGCCAGCTGATCAGGATCTTTACTGTTTGCTTCTCAGAAGCCAGCTGATAAGGATCTTTACTGTTTGCTTCTCAGAAGCCAGCTGATAAGGATCTTTACTGTTTGCTTCTCAGAAGCCAGCTGATCAGGATCTTTACTGTTTGCTTCTCAGAAGCCAGCTGATAAGGATCTTTACTGTTTGCTTCTCAGAAGCCGGCTGATCAGGATCTTTACTGTTTGCTTCTCAGAAGCCAGCTGATCAGGATCTTTACTGTTTGCTTCTCAGAAGCCAGCTGATCAGGATCTTTACTGTTTGCTTCTCAGAAGCCGGCTGATCAGGATCTTTACTGTTTGCTTCTCAGAAGCCAGCTGATAAGGATCTTTACTGTTTGCTTCTCAGAAGCCGGCTGATCAGGATCTTTACTGTTTGCTTCTGAGAAGCCAGCTGATCAGGATCTTTACTGTTTGCTTCTCAGAAACCAGCTGATCAGGATCTTACTCAGAAGCCAGCTGATCAGGATCTTTACTGTTTGCTTCTCAGAAGCCAGCTGATCAGGATCTTTACTGTTTGCTTCTCAGAAACCAGCTGATCAGGATCTTACTCAGAAGCCAGCTGATCAGGATCTTTACTGTTTGCTTCTCAGAAACCAGCTGATCAGGATCTTACTCAGAAGCCAGCTGATCAGGATCTTTACTGTTTGTTTCTCAGAAGCCAGCTGATCAGGATCTTTACTGTTTGCTTCTCAGAAGCCAGCTGATCTAGATCTTTATCATTTGCTTCTCAGAAGGCAGCTGATCAGGATCTACACTTGTTTTCAATTCTGCCTCTGAGCCCTTGGTAAAAATTGAAATTGTACAACATATATGGCTGATAATCGGGGAGGAGTGTAGCATATTGAAGTAGTGAACATGATGAGAGTTTAAGAACTTCAAGAGTGTTATGTATATTTTTTATTATTTTTTAACTTCTTTCTGAATTATAGAAGAATTGTTGTGAGTGACTGCATTATGATAATAACCATTTTTTGCAGAAGTTATAGAAAATTTCTAAAATTTTCAATATGTGATATTATTTGCTTTAGTTTATGTATGTTAGGTGTGAAAAAAACTTTTATCATGCCTTTCTGAACACATAAAGCTGACAGTCAGCCATTACGATAACACATCCGTGTGACATACCGGGTAGTGCATTTTGTTATATCTCCAAAATAGGCATTTTTCTGTCAGATGAAATTTTGTGGTATTTTTCTTATTTATACTCCAAACATAGGTTGTGGGTGCTCGTTAGATCCGCCTCATTGAGGCAGTTCTAACGAGTACCCACAGCCTATGTCTTGGGGCAGAAATAAGGAAAATAATGTAAATCTCTACTCCAGTTTTCTCTATATAAAGTGGGGTTTAGAATGGTTTTTTTTTTCACGAACTTGTTTACTTGATGGAAATCTATCAGTTATATTCGGGGTTCGCGATCAGAAATGACACAAACCAGCCTGCTCAGCTACACAGACTAGCAAAAGTATTTAAATGTACAGTATACCCACCGCAAATTTTTTTAACCCATACAACCTCGCATAGACTCGGGCATGATGAAAAGGACTAAATCGAAACAAACACAGAGGATATGCGCTGATCAGAGGGATCGCAGGATAATCACAGTGTTTCTGTAGCATTACTATAATGTTATTAATCAAGTAATTTCGTATTGGCCTAGTTACAGGTCCGAGGTCTGCTGTATTGGCCCGAGGCCGAAGGCCGAGGCCAATACAGCTGACCGAGGGCCTGTAACTTGGCCAATACGAAATTACTCGATTAATGACAATTTTATTAATTTACACAATTAAAAAACATGATTTACGATTTTTGATCCCCAGTTAATATTGGTTAATACAGGATAATCAATTAATAAAACGGGTGTAAAATTGATTGTCCACGTGTTCTCACACATAAATAGATAATGCATCGGATCCGAGGTGTGTACTTTGGGTCACTGCAATGGCTAGCAGTGGGGTGTAGCAAAGGCCCATGCGGGGAAAAAAGAAATTTGCAGCAGGTGTACTGTATATATACAAGACAACTTTGCCTCACCCAACCACCCAACCGAGGTTTGTTTAATGAGTACCCTCAATCTATGTTTTTGGGCAGTAGTATATTTGTTTGATTTGAGGTTTAACGTCCCCGTCAACACTGCAAAGGTCAATTTGGAGACGTTGCTTCCAATTTTGTGGGACTTTTACCCGACATTGAGATGAAATGACATCTCAAGCCCTGTCGCCCAAGAGCAGTAGTAAGACAATAGCATATAACCTGGCAAACACTTTATACAAAGAGATGTTAACAAGAATACATAGACTAGTTCATACATAGCCAGCACATTTGCCCTGGTAAACCCATTCTTTTCTCCATAGAATGTCCGGGTTTCACAAGTATACATAGACCTGTTATCACATGAACAAGTCTGTGGAATGAACACCCCCTAAACCACACTTTATTTATAGAAAATTGGGGTTTACTGCTCCAAGACATAGGTTGTGGGTACTCGTTAATGAGGCAGTTCTAACTAGCACCCACAACCTACATTCTGAGTGTAAATGAGAAAAATACCATGGATTTTCATCTTTACTAAAAGACCATTTTGGGACTGTTCAGAAGACTTTTTTGAACAGTCCATAAGACCACTTGGGACTATTCAAAAGTGGTCTTAAAGACCACTTTTGAACAGTCCAAAATGTGGTCTTTATACTATACAGTCGAACTTCGATGGCTCGAACCCCTTTGGGACTATGAAATTTTATTCGAGACAGCGGTAGTTTGAGCCACTGAAGGTCACTGCCAAGAGGCATAACGAGATACTTTTGAACATCTTTCGATGTTAGATAATGAAAATGTTTGCTGTGTGTACTCATTAGAATCGCCTCACCGAGGCGATTCTAATGAGTACACACAGCACACATTTGCAAGATAAAAGACTAAAATCTCCTTTATCATCCCCCACCATTTCTTATCTTGAGGATTTCCCTAGGGGCTCAAGTACGAGTTCGACCCAGCCATGGTAAACAAGCCATCGGTGTTCGAGCCATCGAAGATCTACTGTACTTTGGGAGTGTTTAAAAGTGGTCTTAGAGACCATTTTGAACAGCACAGTTGGTCTTGGTCTATTGTAGGAATTTTACTGTATATTACCGTATTTATTTTTCGAAACACTGTGTTTTGAATTTGCTTTGTCCGTCCATTTTGTTTATTTTCTTATTATTTCGGAAATGAGAATTCACTGAGTTCATGATTTTAAAAAAATTCTTTCATGTATTGTACGAGGACTGTTCAAATATGAATGCAACTAAGCACATAAAAATGATTCCGTGATAGATTTGATGAAAAATTTATTTTGTCCACTCAAAGTATTCCCCTTTAACAGATATACAAACTTTCAGTCTTCTGATCCAGTCATTGAATGCATTTTGGTAGTCTTTTCGAGGTATACTATGAAGGCACTGGAATATTGCAGAACCGAGGTGTTTGCGCTGTACAAATTTTCGACCAGAAAGGTATTTTTTCAGCCGCGGGAACAAAAAAAAGTCACACGGGGCAAGGTCAGGGGAATACGGGGGGGTGAGGGAGTTCAACAACCTTTTCCTGCTTCAGATAGTCTTGCACAATGAACGCCTTGTGCGATGACGCATTGTCATGTAGCAATCTGACACTGGCCAAACAAGTTGCAGGTCTTTGTTCTTTGAAATATTTCTTCAATTTTGGAAGAACTTTATTCTTGTAAAACTTCACATTTACAGATTTGCCTTTAGGCACAGCAACCTGAATAGCAGGGCCCTGATTTGAAAAGAATATGGCATACATTACCTTCTTGACGCTCATGGTCCGCTTTGCAATGCATGGTCTTTTGCAATACTTTGTTGCCCATATTTTGTTCTGAATCTTTCGTTTTGGCTCAAAAAAAGTGAACCCATGTCTCGTCACCTGTGACAACATTAGCGAAAGACTGTGCATTGTAATTTGGAAACTTTTTAAGCAACTTCTTGGGACACTGAACGCGTGTCTTTTTCTGCTCATCTGTCAACAGATGGGGAATCCATCTAGCACAGATCTTTCTCATTTTCAAATCCCGTTTCAGAATTGTATGAGCTGCTCCTAACGAGATGCCAAGCATACTAGCTATTTGCCTAGTGGTGAATCGTGCATCGGTAGTAACTATTTCTTTCACTCTAACAACCATCTTGGCATATGTTGCTCTTTTCGGCCGACGATCATGTGGTACATCTTCAGTTGAGCTAGCCCCAGCTGAATTTCTTACACCAACGAAAAACTGTCGGAAAAGACATTTCATTATGCCCATAAACCAAACATATTTCATCAAAAATGTCTTTGCACCTTATACCAAGAATACAACGATTCTTAATATAGGACTGTATTTCAACGGCATACTCTGACCTTCTTCCAACCATGTTTTGTATTAGTATACAAGAGTAGACAGTGTTTATTGAACGATATACATGGCTAAAGTGCACGGATTTTAACAGGTTTGGTATCAATATATATAGGTAAAATGTTTTTCTACGCTGTGATATTTATTTTCAGATGATTTCCGCATTAATGCATGAGAAAACGTTCTACTTGCATTCATAGTTGAACAGTCCTCGTACAAATATAAAATAATATCAATATAAGTGAAATACAAACTAACATATATGTCCAGCAAGCCTCGGTAGCTCAGTTGGATGCACGTCTGACTGGTGATCAGGAGGATGCGGGTTCGATACCTGCCGGGGTCGGCAACATTCCTTTGTGGAGATTGATCTTGAAATCTTTTCTATGGTCATTCTCTCCCTTCTGCTGATTCAAGAAGGGTAGTTGTCAGTCTCTGGCGAAAAAATGTGCACTGTACTGGTTAACCGCTTTTGTATAAGCCTGCCCAGGAAAAGTGTGGATAAGTAAACTGTCCAGCTCAAAAATGACCTAAAATAGTATTGACTGGGCTGTTAAACTCCAATACAAACAAACAAACATATATATCCAGGTTGATGGCACATTTAACCCGTAAGATGCCAAGAAAACATGCATATAAAAAAGTCTGTTTATGTTATCTGCTTTATCTTCTTGCAAACTTTTTGATCATCATCATCATCATCATCCACATGAATGGCCCCCTTCCAGGTAGCTGGCTTGCTGCATGCATGGCAGATCTCACACCAGATCTCCAGGTTTGTCAGTATTGAGATTTGATAGCAGACAGCTTCCACTCTCTGCAATCTCTCTCTGTCAGCTGCTTCCATCTACCTGTATGTCCCTCAATGGTGCAGTCAAGACTGGATCCACACTGTTTGAAAAAAATTACCTAGATGGCAAAGCAGAAGACAATTGTTGTGACTGGCATTTTATGGGTTAAGCATAAAAATCACCCATGCAATGCACTCATGATTTAATTTGTTTACAGCTGAGCTCTGAACTGTGATGTATTCAACAAATCAAATTTTTGCTGGGCTGGCAAGATGTAGGAGTCCAGTGTTAGATCCAATATTTGCATCAACCCTCAAGTCCATCAATCACAGGCGCTGTGCGTCCATAAACAATTTCAAATAAGTATCTAATACCCCATGGCCAATCTTGATCAAATTTCATGAGAAGCATCATCAGGTAGAGGGGAATGCTGCATAAGGTTTTGGGCTGATCAGATTGGAACTCTGGTTACCATGGCAACATATAGCTCCCAAAGACTTACAATGGGAAAAATTTAAATCTTCTTCTCTGAAACCATAGGGCCCAGAGCTTAGATATTTAGCTTGTAACAATGTCAAGTGGTCACCTACCTAAATCCTGCCAGTCATGTCCCTGGGGTCCAAATTGGCCACACCCCAGGGCCCCTTAGCTCCCATAGACTTATAATGGGAAAAAAAGCTTAAAAAATCTTCTTCTCTGAAACCACAGGGCCCAGAGCTTAGATATTTAGCATGCAGCAACGGCAAGTGGTCACCTACATAAATCCTGCCAATCATGTCCCTGGGGTCCAAATGGGCCACGCCCGGGGGCCCCTGAGCTCCCATAGACTCATAATGGCGAAAAGCTTCAAAAATTTCTTCTCTGAAACCACAGGGCTCAGAGCCGAGATATTTAGCATGCAGCAACGGCAAGTGGTCACCTACATAAATCCTGCCAATCATGCCCTTGGGGTCCAAATGGGCCACGCCCTGGGGCCCCTTAGCTCCCATAGACTCATAATGGAGAAAAGCTTCAAAAATCTTCTTCTCTGAAACTGTGAAGCACAGAGCTTAGATATTTAGTATCTAGCAACATAAAATAGTTACCTACATAAATCCTCCTAACCCTGCCCCTGGGGTCCAAATGGGCCACGCTCCGGGGCCCCTTAGCTCCTATAGACTTATAATGGTTTTGTTTGTTTGATTTGAGGGTTAACATCCCCGTCAACACTGCAAAGGTCATTTTGGAAAAAAAACTTCAAAAATATTCTTCTCCGAAGCCATAAGGCCTAGAGCTTAGATATTTAGTATAGCAGTGTCAAGTGGTCTCCTAATGATTTTCTAGTACACAGGTGAGCGATATAGGGCCATTGGGCCCTCTTGTTTCAAAAAGTGTGGACCCAGATCAGACTGCTACACTATGAGCAGTCTGATCTGGGCCCTAACTGTTTGCCTCTATGAAAAAATATTTCTCAAAAGTTTGCAAGTTTCAGCAGACGACATTTTCAGATATAGTTTTTCTCGGCAGCTTAAGGGTTAAATATCATACTGTAGTTACTTTTTAAACTGGGAAAGATATTTAGCCAGCCGTTCAGACCCAGTTCAGGAGCATTCTTGTCTGGGTCTGCACTGTTTAATATTCTTACAGTAGTGAAGTTAACCAATATGAATTTTAGGATTATTACAGCAATTACTTGGTCTAAGTTATCAGAGAGATTACAGGATATTGTAATAATGTGTAATATTTATTGTTTACAATTAGAAGATGTCTGTTTTCTTTTGTTTTTGTTTAGATTTTTATTGACAGAATCATGTGTAAAAAAACATGCATTAAAGTAAATATAAAAGTAGGTGGAATGCATGTTTTTTGTTGTTCTTTAGAAAACCAGCAGAAGACCAGTGGAAAAGACTTTGAACTAATATGAATCTAGTTAAAGCATACCATGACCAAGTTCTTCAAAGCATTGGTAGCTTAACCCATAAAATGCCCATCACGACAATTGTCGTTGGCTTTGACGTCTGCTGGTAACTTTAAAAGTCATTTTTACAAACAGTGTGGACCCAAATCAGACTGCTCCTCCAGGAGCAGTCTGATTTGGGTCCATACTGTTTGCCTGTATGCAAAAATATTTTTAATGCCAATCACGAGAATTGTCGTCTGCTTTGACGTCTGCTTTGACGTCTGCTGGTTACTTTAAGTCATTTTTGCAAACAGTGTGGACCCAACTAGACTGCTCCTCTAGGAGCAGTCTGATTTGGGTCCACACTGTTTGCCTGTATGTAAAAATATTTTTAAAAAGTTTGCAAAAAAAAATTAGCAGACGACATAAGCAGACGACATTTTCAGCCGATGAAGTTTTTCTCGGTGTCTTCAGGGTTAACAAGCTTGTAAGTGGGCAAAATGTTAACTGTTCTAGCAAGTACAATATCTTATACTCTGGTAAATATTACTAGCTTTTGCATTTGCACTCATACTTTTCCAGCAAAAGAACCAGAGTGTCAGATATTATCCTTGCTAGTACATTTAACATTTGTCTATCTTCAAATATTGCCTTCGACATCACATGCATTTTTATTAGCTCGTCTGTTTTTTGAAAAAAAACTTTCGAGCTATTGTCATCACTCCGGCGTCTGCGTAGTCGTCCTGCGTCGTTCCAAAAAAACTTAACCTTGGCTATAACTTAAAAAGTATTAGACCTAGCGTCATGAAACTTCATACACACACTCATCATCACAAGAGCTACATTTTGACCAAGGACCATAACAACATTGTTGATTTTGGCTGAATTATCTCCCCTTTTCCAATTTTTTTCTGAAACACATTTTTTGCTCTCATTTTAATACTATTCACAACAGAGCCTTCAAACTTCACATGAATGTTCCTTGGGACAAGACCTTTTCAGTGATACCACACTTTTTGATCTGTGACCTTGACCTTTGAACTTTGACCTATTTTTCGAAAATTTAACCGAAAACCTTAACCTTGACCATATTTCCAAAAGTATTGGGCCTACCTTCATGAAACTTCATACACATACTCACCATCACAAGAGCTACATTCCCTACAAGTTTTATAACTCCATCTTGCAATTTGATTGAATTATCTCCCCTTTTCTCTCCGTTTTTTTTTAAATTGTTTTTGTCTCTTATTTCAATACTATTCACAACAGAGCCTTCCAACTTCACATGAATGTTCCTTGGGACAAGACCTTTTCAGTCATACCACGCTTTTTGACCTGTGACCTTGACCTTTGAACTTTGACCCTTTTTTTTCGAAAAATTAACCAAAAAACTTAACCTTGACCATATTTCCAAAAGTATTTGGCCTACCTTCATGAAACTTCATACACATACTCACCATCACAAGAGCTACAATCCCTACAAGTTTTATAACTCCATCTTGCAATTTGATTTGACTTAGAACTTTTGTTTTCTAAAAGAAACTGCAGACGAGCGTTGGCCGTCGTCCATGGCCAGTGCGTGCATCCGTAAACAATTTCTTCAAACGACATCTAAACCACTGATCGGATTTTGACCAAACTTCACATGAATTATCCTTAGTTGCACCTCTCAAAATTGTTCAAATGGTTCTGGGTCATTGCACATGCAGGCTACAGGAGCCAAAAACTGAAAACTTAAAAAATCTTCTCTGAAACGCAAGGCCCAGGTCTCTGATATTCGGTATGAAGCTTCCTTCGTGTAATGGATATCTATCAAGATAATTCAAATTTTTGCCTTGCGGCCAAAAATGTCCCTGCCCCGGGGCCCACGTTTTACATAGGCTTTTAAAGGGAAAACCTTTAAAAATCTTCTTGTCTGAAACCAGAAGGCCCAGGTCTTTGATATTTGGTATGATCCAGTGGACCCCTACCAAGATTGTTCAAATTATAACCTTTGGGCCAAAATGGCCCCGCCCCAGGGCCTACATGTTCTACATAGGCTTATATGGTCACAGGTCGTTTCGCTCGTGAGTCATTTCGCCCTTAAGTAGTTTCGCCCGAGGGTCGTTTCGCCCTGATTTGGTGGGTCGTTTCTCCCTTATTTTTTTCAAGCCCTATGGATTGAGGTTAGATATGTTTTGGTATATAAAGGGGTTGGTAGGGGTATGGCGAGTCCCGGGAAATATTGAAATATCCTCGTTTGGTGCTATATTTGACCATCTACTTTTCATGGTTCACTGACTTTGAAAACTGTTGCGTCAAACCTAACGTTCACCCTACTATTTATGTTCATTTCTCAAGAACTGTAAGAGTTTCATTAATGATACTTGGTAACCTTGCCCGCCCCAGGGCCCACATTTTACATAGGCTTATATAGGGAAAACCTTAAAAAATCTTCTTCTCTGAAACCACAAGGCCCAGTTCTTTGATATTGTTGTGAAGCTTCGTCTAGTGGACCGCTATCAAGATTGTTCAAATTATAGCCTTGAGACCAAAAATGGCCCCACCCCAGTTCACATTGACTTATGTAGGGAAAACCTTTAAAACTCATCTTTGACAGATAACTGACAAAAAAAAATCAGTTTGTGGACACACTTCTGTTCTCAGCCAGAGTACAGACTTTCTGATCTGTATGAGCTGGCCTCAGTAGCTCTGTTGGATGCATGTCTGACTGGTGATCAGGTTGTGGGTTCAATACATGTCAGGTTGACAACTTTATATTGTGAGGATGGAGCATGAAATCTTTTCTGAGGTCATTCTCTCTCTCCCTTTCGGCCCCCGCCCATCAGGGCTTGAAGTAATAGATGGGCTGCATGATGCTTACACGCAGAGCTGAATCCGACCCGCACACAAGTACTGGTTAACCGCTTAGAGAATCTAAGCCTGCCCAAGCAAAGCAGTGCAAGTTGGACCATCCATGCTTATAAACCCTATTGGTTTCATTGGGTGGCAGGGCTTGAGATGTCATTTCATCTCAATGTCGGGTAAAAATCCCACAAAATTGGAAGCAACGTCTCCAAAATGACCTTTACAGTGTTGATGGGGACGTTAAACCTCAAATCGAACAAAATCTCTCTCTCCCTCTGATTCAAGAAAGGCAGCTGTCAGTTTCAGGTGAAAGAATGTGCACTGCACTGGTTAACCAATAATCATGTTTAGGCCTGCCTTGGAAATGTGTGGTTAGGTAAACTGACTGGCTTAGTGTTGATTGGAATGTAAGACTCCAATCCAAACATTCTTTAATTTTCATCAGAAACCTACGTTGTTAAAGCAATTCTAACAAGTTCACAAAAAACAGGTTTGTATGATCCAGGAAACTATCCTTCAAATATCCTTATATCTCCCTTATCCCCCTTAATCTAGAGCTATGAGCAAATACACTGTGATCAGTATGCACATCTGTGCTGACTGATCTGTGTCTCTGGGCACAAATCCTAATGATTTTATGGAGTTGTACAGTCAACACTATTAACCCTTCAACTGCTACATAAACTAGAATTGTTTTCAGAGGAAAACAATGTCCCCCACCATAAATATAATTTAAACACCCATTTGACCTTGAAAACTGGGTGTAGGTCACCAAAATCTAAGGTGTATACAAGCCATCTTTGGCCATAAACTGACACTTTACAGAAGCCTAACGCCTTCTAAAAGGGTGCAGACAAGCCATTATTTGCCAAATTATACAATTTTTGGGAGCCTGTGACCTTGAAAATAATGCCAAGGTCACCAAAATCTTCAATTCTTCAGTAGATGGCAAAGATAAATTGTACCAAGTTTGACCAAATTTCACCAATGTATTCATGAGGTAGGATGCAGACAAGCCAAAATTGAGTTTTTGGGGGCCTCTTCCCTTGTAAATGTCACCAAAATCTAAGCAAATCTTTGGTTGGTTGCAATAAAATATTGTACCAAGTTTGATCAAATTTCATCAATTCCTTCATAGGTTGCAGACAAGCTAAAAGTGTGTGTGTGTAGGGGGGTCACCAAAATGTACTCAAATCTTTGGTAGGTTGCAGTGAAAATAAGGTCAAGGCCATCAAAACCTAATGACTGTTTTCCCCCATCCTACTGATGTAACCATGCAAGTTTGGTCGGAATCAATCAATAGGTTCAGGGGATATAGTGCTTCAAACAGGCTATGCCTAGGTCAATGTCGATGCAAACGGGATCCGTACCAAAAACTATATAGCCCTCTCACCCTTGGTGGGGGCAAATAATTCCTGGAGCAGACGACAATTTGATTTTTCAAAATGAATAAGGCTTGACATTACATGTGAAGGGTCTGCTTGGCAGACAATTCACATGTAATGTCAGGCCTTATTTTCACTGAAAAAATAGGAATATTACACTTTGAAAATGCCGTCTGCTTGTTGTGTCCTGGTCTGGTTCCCTCACGTTTTTCATGGGTAGGCTTATACATATACTAAGGCAATATACAGTCTTTCATCAAAAAATGACGACTGCGCTTCTTGAATCAGCAGTAAGAAGAGAGTTAATATTCAATGATCAATCAATTTTCATTTGATATGGCTTATTTAGACATTGCAATGATTGATCAAAGTACACAAAGTACTGCAATAAATCAAGTAAATTTCAAGAGTTTTGGCAATAAGAAACAACAACCAATTAGCATCTTTAACCCGCTTTTATTTCTATAAAAAAATAAATTGCCCACATCATAATGCTGTATCACAGAAAATAAATCCTAAGAAATTCAGAAATGCTTGTAAAACTTACACCAAATAAGACATACCTGACAGGCCATACAAAACCCAATGTACCATAAAAATCCTAATTCTGGAACCTTGAGACCTTGCTCAATTTCTCCTAAAATTTTAACAAATTTGTTTCATAATCCAGCAAGGAGTCAAAAAGGTGCAAATGGAATGGAAAACAGTGTAGACCCTGATCAGGAGCAGTCTAATCTGTGTTTGCAGTGTTTGCATAGGCCAATCTGTCCCGATACTTAGGATTATTACAGTAATCATCCCTTATCATCATGTGGCCCCTTCCCATCGGGGCTTGAAAAAATATATGGGCTGCATGATGCTTCCACGCAGAGCTGATTCCGACCCGCACACGAGTACTGGTAAACCACTTAGAGGATCTAAGCCTGCCCAGGCAAAGCGGTGGGCACGAGTTGGACCGTCCATGCTTATAAACCCTATTGGTTTCATTGGGCGACAGGGCTTGAGATGTCATTTCATCTCAAGGTCAGGTAAAAGTCCCACAAAATTGGAAGCAATGTCTCCAAAATGATCTATACAGTGTTGACGGGGATGTTAAACCTCAAACAAACTTATCATCATGGCTTGATTTAAAAAAAAAAAAAAAAAAATTCTGAGCTACAGCTTTTTGTTCGCTAAATTGTATCACAGCAAGTAATGATGAATTATATGCACAAAACAAAAACATTTTTGAGTATAAATGGAATAAACAACTGAACACAATTTATAAAATAATAAACAAGGAATGTAGAAGTGAACTTGATAATTCCATAGGAGATTCAGTCAGTTACGAGCTAATGCCTTCCATCAAGTACATGTATTGGGTATTACCCCATAAGATGCCAATCATGAAAATTGTCGTCTACTTTGCCATCTGCCAGTTTCTTTAAAAGTCCTTTTTTGCAAACAGTGTGGATCCCAGATCAGACTGCTCCTGTAGGAGAAGTCTGATCTGGGCCCACACTGATTGCTTGTATGCAAAAGTATTATCAAAAACATTTGCTAGAAAATTCAGAAGACGACATAAGCAGATGACATTTGTTTTTCTCAGCAGCTTAAGGGTTACATACACTTTAACCTCCTTACAACACTGTTCATTTTGACAATTTATGGTAAAAATAATTCCATAGGAGATTCAGTCAGTTACGAGCTCATACCTTCCATCAAGTGTTGGGTATTACCCCATTGGATGTCACGACAATTGTCGTCTGCAGGTTATTTTAACCCTTATCTTGCTGAATATTCATTTAAGCCACATCTATTTCTGTCTATCAACCAATCAACTTACTTGATGTAATTTATAGCTACAAATTCATAAAATGAATACCAAACAGTGTAGATCCAGATCAGATGGCTTCTTCAGAAGCCATTTGATCTGGATCTACACTGTTTGCAAAGATAGGCGTTGTTGTGAACAGCAAGATAAGGGTTAAATGTCCTTTTTTGCAAGCAGTGTGGACTCTCATCAGCCTGCTCATGTAGGAGCAGTCTGATCTGGGCCCACCTGTTTGCCTGTATGCAAAAATATTTTAGAAATGTTTACTAGAATAATGAGCAGACGACATAAGCAGACAACATTTTCTGATGTTGTTTTTCTCGGCAGCTTCAGGGCTACATACTCATAAACCTCCTTACAACACTGTTCATTTTGAAAGTTTGCAGTAAAAATCCTAAAAAATCAGACATCTTGAAAATTTGCTGTAATTCTCCTCAAATTTTAACATTTGTTTCAAGATCCAGCAAAAAGTGCAGACAGAATGGCAAATAGTGTAGACCCTGACCTGGGTCTACACTGTTTGGCAAACCCAGCACATGGTTCCATGCCAGTTTCGATAGATAACCCTCTTACCCTACATTCTAACCTCACAGTGATAAGAATAGCATGACTATTTTCTATAAATGACAATTACCAGGATTTCCTACAAATCAGTGACAGTCACGTGGAAATCAGCACTGGAGAGGATTAGTGCCCCTAAAATGGAGCACTATGGTTAGTGCCCCCAAACAATGCCTCCAAAAACCTTGGAATCATCACTGTATATTCCCATTTTCTTAGCTCCGAAACCTTGTCCAAGTCTGATACTGGTAGCTTTCCTGAAGTATTATGCAATCTTAAAGTACGATCAAAAACTGACAATTAACAATACCGAATATATTAACAAAAATATTTTTCCCAATATGTACAAAAATGTAAAATAAAATTTAAAAAAAAAAGAAGCTACAGTAAAATAATAAATCTTAACAATATTTTTCAAACAAAACATAATACATGAACAAGCTTAACCCTTGACCTGCTGAATATTTAAATATACCACACCCACTACTGATTATCAACCAATCAGATTACTTGATGCAAATTATTGCAACAAGTTCACAATCTGAATGACAAACAATGTAGATCCTGATCAGATGGCTTCTGAAGAAGCCAACTGATCTGGATCTACATTGTTTGAAAGATAAGAAATACCCGGGCTCAGCAGGACAAGGGTTAATGATATGCATATTATATATGGATGAAAATGATAGTCACTGTTTATATAGCTTCGGAAAAGGAGAAAAAATGCCAGAGGATAAATTTGTGATAATTTTCCTAAATTTTATTGTTAACCCATTTTGTACCGGAAACCCCAAAACGGATAGTTGGCAAACAGTGCAGGCCCAGATCAGACGCCGCCGCAGAATGCAGAACTGTTTGCAAAATGTTAAGCCATTTTCCAAACAAATTTTGAAGAAAACACAACCTGACACCCCTAAATTTCGAAATGGACTCCTGCCATTTCCAAGGAGGAGTGAGTGAGTGTTTAAGTTTTACATCCCACCAACAGCTAAGGTCATACAGAGACGGGACCTCGGTTTCAAGACTCATCCGAAAGTCTGGAGAAGCCCAGGATCGATCCTGCAATCCCTGGTTTACAAGGCGAGTAGTGTAACCACTACACCACGGAGGCTCCCATTTCCAAGGAGGAAGATTCCATTTAGTTTATACTAATTTTATTTTAGTTTGATTGCAACGAAAGCTTCAAGCTTATTGAATCGCTCTCAAACACTCATTCCGGATGTTTTCGCGCGGGCAAGAGAGAGAGGCAGTAGCTTTTACACCACTGCTACCCATTTATACCTGGGTGGAGTGGGGCATTTGGTACAACAAGGGTTAAAGACATATGTTGTGGATATTTGTTGGAATCGTCGATTCTAACAAGTATCCACAACATCACTTTAATGGAGAAAGAAAAATTATCACAAAACTATCCTTATTATTCCTTCTTGACTGGAGCTATAATTTAAGGGGAATGGGAACATCTGGCAGATTTTTCCGCCATTTTTTTTTCAAATTAAGGCATAACTATACTTAATTTAATGACACAGAGGCCCTTCTGATATTTAATCTTCATCAGTATGTCTAAACCCCAAAGTTCTGAAACTGAAACGGATGATGGACAAGACCCGGCAAACAGCACATCCCTCTCCGAGCACACACCGACCGACGTAGCTCATGAGACAGGTCAACTGGAGGCATCAGGCAAGAGACGCCTACCCGTGGAATTAAAGGCGTCCCCCACCGAGCCAACATCAGCAAACATGGCCCACACTCCACGGAAGTCCCGGGCATCAGGAAGGAGATGTAATGTCCAAAGAAGAGAGACTTGCAAAATTTAAAACATAACAAAAAGTGGCAACCAAATCCGCTAAGACACATGTCTCACCTCAAAAAGTGGCAACAAATCAGCTAAGACACATGTCTCACCTCAAAAGTCAGTCATAGTTTTAGAAAAATTAGAATTTTATACTGCAAAAGTTAAAGATATAATATAGTTATTTAAATCAGTACTTGAGTACTGACGTCAACACCGCAGAATCAACCTCAGCACTAAGGAACTGATACTGAGCTGATGATACCCTCGGGGACGAATGAATCATCCACCAGCAGAGATACCGACCCAGTGGTTGCAATTAAGGCGTAACTATACCAAATCAAATGGAGACAACTTTCAGGACTTCCAGTTTGCCTTTCTGTAAGCCCTCTCCCACTGAAAAAGGGGTCTACTCTTAATAGGGGTCATTACGGTCATTTGTGCTTCTTTCCCATTGCCATGATTGGTGTCTTGGATGGGAGGTGTGAGGATTGAGAATTGACCCCTAGTGACATGGGAGACAAAAATACTTTTGCAGGAGTTGCCTCCCCTGAAGGTGTTCCCATTCCCCATAAGACAAATGCAACAAAATATAATACAATATCAAAATATATATGCTTGTAGATAAGGATAACAATGATTGTCACCACAAACGACATATGTATACATACAGGGTAAATACAGTATTGCATAGAATCATATAACCCACATTTTTCTACTCGGCTCAAAAATGTTAAAATTGCTCAATAAACTACATGTATATCTACCTAAAAACAAGAGCTGTCACTATAAGTGCCCCTGAAAAAGTGCGGACTTACAAACATACAAACACACAAACGGACAGTGCAAAAACTATATGCCCTCCTTCGGGGGCAAAACTGAACTGGAGTAAGTATTTAAGGGGAATGGGAACACTTTCATGGGAGGCAACTCCATCAACAGTAATTTTGTCTCCCATGTCAAAAGGGGTCAACTCTTAAAGGGAAGAATTTGCTCCTGAGGAGCAAATTCTTTCCTTTTAGAGTAGACCCCTTTTTCAGTGAGACAGGGCTTATAGAAAAGTGAACAGGAAGTCCTAACAGTTGTCTCCCTTTGAAAAATGGCGGAAAAATCTGCCAGGTTTTCCCATTCCCCGTAATATGATCTAATTGTACTATTTGTAGACGGGTTCCATAACTTCTATAATAGGCAAATACATGTATATTGATACTGGGACACAGTCTGCCATAAAAGAATGGCAGGTACCAAAAAACAGTATATATGTATATAAATACAGGGACACAGCCTGGCATATAAAATGGCAGCTACCAAAAACAATACATGAGACTTAAATCTTGAACACCCGTTTGAGAATAAAATAAGTACATAAGGAATTAGGTATCAAAACTTTAGAAATAATAACATATTTCAATCTCTGATATACAGTCAACCCTCTTTATACCGACATTCGTTATATCGGCAATACTTGTAATAACAGCAGTTTCAATGGATGCCTACTTAGCTAAAGGCTTAGCCTAGGTTCCGAGTGGCGTGGGCCTCTCCTCGGGATGGAAATGCACAACTCGCGTCCATAATCATGAAAGGGTCTTGTAATCTGATACTCCAAGAAACAAATGTTATAGATATTTGTTAGAATCGCCTCAACGAGTACCAACAATATATGTTTTTCAGCAGAAATAAGAAGAACAAGATGTTTGTGAAACACTGATGCCCCCAGACAGTGCATACGAAATATTATGGCCTATGTTAAAGTTTTTAAAAAGTAGGTCAAACAACAAGGTCAGTGTCATGAGGTCAAAAATTATGGTACCATTGAAAATGTCTTGAGACAGGGCATGCACATGTGAAATATGAAAGAACATGTATATCACTTACCATTCAAAAGTTATGCCAAATGTTAAGGTTTTTGCGGACAGACAAACAGATGGACAGACAGACCAAAAACTATATGCCCCCGAATCTTTTGATTCCAGGGGCATAAAAGTGTATACTCCTGTAAACCCTAGTTTTACTGTATAGAAGTGGGGTTTAAGGGGGTCAAAATTATATAGGTGTTTTTTCGTGATGCCAAAGGTATTTAACCCTTTACCACTCAGGGATTTTGTGAAGTTCGCTGATTTTCACGGTGTTGCACCTGACAGCAACTTCAACTAGCCATTGTTTCATAACAGATGGTCTGTTTTACACCAAACTCGGTATGAATGTTCATTGGGCGGTAGCCTTTTAAATGCAACCTTTTATGACTTGATCATTGTTGTCATGGTAAAGAGGGGAAAGTTGGCAAAAAGTGTGTTTTCACAAGAATTTTTGACCACATTTTAATCTTCACACAGCTGTCAAGGCAACAATTAAGGTGTTTGGCACTGGCCATTTTCACTGTTTATAGCATGTTTTATCAGCATCAATTTCCAGGCATTTTTGACCCCAGACACCCTCAGATATAAATTTTAGCGGCCGGTTTGGCCATACACCCAAAGTTTTTCGGGATGTGAGGGGGGCGTTGCCTTAACTGAAATCTGAGAACATACTGAATTTTAGTCTAAAATGCATTAATTATATCTGAAATATTGTTTCTTGCAATAAAATGATGAAAAAACATTATTTTGGTCAGTTGGGATTTTCTTCATTAACCCTTTACCACTCAGGGATTTTGTGAATTTCGCTGATTTTCACAGTGTTGCACCTGACAGCAACTTCAACTAGCCATTGTTTCATAATGGATGGTCTGTTTTACACCAAACTCGGTATGAATGTTCATTGGGCAGTAGCCTTTTAAATGCAACCTTTTATGACTTGATCATTGTTGTCATGGTAAAGAGGGGGCATCTCAAAGTTGGCAAAAAGTGTGTTTTCACATGAATTTTTGACCACATTTTAATCTTCACACAGCTGTCAAGGCAACAATTAAGGTGTTTGGCACTGGCCATTTTCACTGTTTGCAGCATGTTTTATCAGCATCAATTTCCAGGCATTTTTGACCCCAGACACCCTCAGATATAAATTTTAGCGGCTGGTTTGGCCATACACCCAAAATTTTTTGGGATGTGAGGGGGGCAACCTTCAATTCCCCCTAGAATATTTTTTAGTGGGGAGGCGCGCAAAAAAACAGGTCACTTTTTTGCCCAACAAATCCTAAAGCAAACATAACTATCCAGGGGTAGAAATGCAGATTTTAGGTGCTTCTGGGGTTTGAAATGGGGGGGGGGGGGTGCAGACACGTAAAAACATGTATCTGAGTGGGAAAGGGTTAACTAAAATCTGAGAACATACTGAATTTTAGTCTAAAATGCATTAATTATATCTGAAATATTGTTTCTTGCAATAAAATGATGAAAAAACATTATTTTGGTCAGTTGGGATTTTCTTCATTAACCCTTAACCACTCAGGGATTTTGTGAATTTCGCTGATTTTCACAGTGTTGCACCGGACAGCAACTTCATCTAGCCATTGTTTCATAATGGATGGTCTGTTTTACACCAAACTCGGTATGAATGTTCATTGGGCAGTAGCCTTTTAAATGCAACCTTTTATGACTTGATCATTGTTGTCATGGTAAAGAGGGGGCATCTCAAAGTTGGCAAAAAGTGTGTTTTCACATGAATTTTTGACCACATTTTAATCTTCACACAGCTGTCAAGGCAACAATTAAGGTGTTTGGCACTGGCCATTTTCACTGTTTGCAGCATGTTTTATCAGCATCAATTTCCAGGCATTTTTGACCCTAGACACCCTCAGATATAAATTTTAGCGGCAGGATTGGCCATACACCCAAAATTTTTCGGGATGTGAGGGGGGCGTTGCCCCCCTTCAATTCCCCTTAGAATATTTTTTAGTGGGGAGGCGCGCAAAAAAACAGGTCACTTTTTTGCCCAACAAATCCTAAAGCAAACATAACTATCCAGGGGTAGAAATGCAGATTTTAGGTGCTTCTGGGGTTTGAAATAGGGGGGGGGGGGGTGCAGACACGTAAAAACACGTATCTGAGTGGGAAAGGGTTAAGCCATTGAAGTTTGACTGTAATTGACTACAGTTGAACTTCGGTTCGAACACCGATGGCTCGTTTACCATGGTTGAGTCGGACTCCTTCTTGAGCCCCTAGGAAAATCCTTTACATAAGAAAAAGTGGGGGATAATTTAGCAGATTTTAGTCTTTTATCTTGCAAATGTATGCTGTCTGTACTCATTAGAATCGCCTCGATGAGGCAATTCTAATTGGCACACACAGCATACATTTTCATTATAGAACACCGAAGAGATGCCAAAAAGTATTGCGTTATGCCTCCTGACAGTAACCCTCGGTGGCTCGAACTACCCTGGTCTCGAACAGATTTTCGAGGGCCCAAAGGTGTTCGAGCCATTGAAGTTCCACTGTATTTTGAATTTTCAAGTTGCAAATAACTTTTGAGTATTTTGAATGCAGACAATGCAAGTTTGAATTACCACAATGCTACTGCACAAATCAATTTTCCTATATTAAATTCTTCAAACTTGCTGGGTATAATTATGTAGCATTGACAAACTGAGTTTGGAAAATACTAAAACAAAACTAAAAATACTGTTCAAAAATACAAATAGTGTTTTGATTGTCCATGCAATATGAAATTTCTATTGGTCCAGACCATTTAAGTTAAAATCTAAACTGTTCATACAGTGTAAGGTTCCATCCAATCTAAGCTGTTTACAAAGTGTACCAATAAGTATTTATGCAATTTAGGCTGTTTACACTTTGTAAGGCATTCATACAATCTAAGCTGTTAATACAGTATAAGTTATTCAATGCAATATAAGCTGTTTTATACAGTGTAAGCTTTCATGCAATTTAAGGCTGTTCACACAGTGTTAGGCATTCATACAATCTAAGCTGTTTATACAGTGTAGGATATTCACACAATTTTGAGCTGTTTATACATGTACATTGTTATTCAATGCAATCTAAGCTGTTTACACAGAAAAAGTGTTCAATGCAATCTAAACTGTTTACGCGGTGTAAGATACACATTGTAAATTATTCAATATAACCACAACCTGTTGATATTGGGGAAGGTATTCAATGCATTCTAAGCTGTTTACATTAGTGTAAGGTATTCATACAATATAAGCTGTTACAGTGTAAGGTGTTCATCCAAGCTAAGCTGTTGTGTTCATCCATGCTAAGCTGTTGTAACAGGTTAAGGTATCCATTCATCCAATAGTGCAATAGAATCTAAGCTGATTACAAATTGGCAGTTCATCATGTAATGTGTGTGTGTGTGTGTGTTTGAGTTTTAAGTCCCATCAACTACTTAGGTCATAATGAGAGAGGACCTCGGTTAAAATACTCATCTGAAAGTCGGGAAAAGCCCAGAATCAATCCCACAACCCCTGGTTTGCAAGGCAAGTAGCTTCAGTACAATTCGGAGGCATCTCATCATGCAATGTAAACTGCCTGAACAGTGTGAGGTGTATTTTTCAATGTAGGCTATTTATATAAAGTGGTTTACAGAATATAAGGCACTGAGGGGTTGTAAGTACTTCATACAATGCAAGCTTTCAAATGTAAGTTGTTCATACAATGCAAGCTTTCAAATGTAAGTTGTTCATACAATGCAAGCTTTCAAATGTAAGTTGTTCATAGAATGCAAGCTTTCAAATGTAAGTTCATACAATGCAAGCTTTCAAATGTAAGTTGTTCATACAATGCAAGAGTTCAAATGTAAGTTGTTCATACAATGCAAGCTTTCAAATGTAAGTTGTTCATACAATGCAAGCATTTCATAATATTTGCATTCTTAGTGCATTTACAGAATACCCCTATAAAACTACTGGGAAACAATGTTGTTCATACTTCAATGAATACACTGACTCACGCGATGTCAGTGATGTCTAAACAAACAATGGTTCTATTTAATATAATTGGACGATTGTGACATTATTGCATCAAGGCGCTGTTCCACTGTCAATAGGAAATCTATGTGCAATTGTTTTCGTCTTTCATTTTAACCCCAAAACAAGATTATTTTGTCACATGATGGATGGGAAATAATGTAAATACAGTCAACCCCCTTTATACCAACATTCGTTATAATGGCAAAACTTGTTAAAACGGCAATTTCAATGGAATGACTACTTTGCTAAAGGCTTAGCCTAGGTTTCGAGTGGCATGGGCTTCCCTTGGGATGAAAAAGCACAAATTGAGTCCATAGTCATAAAAGATTCTTGTAATCTAATACTCCAAGAAACAAATGTTATAGATATTTGTTAGAATCGCCTCACCGAGGCGATTCTAACAAATATATATAAAAATTTTTCTTGGAGTAATGATGGGAAAAATGTCTTTTATTACCTATCATACTCCTAACTGGGATTCTTTATAACGGCAAATTCTTCATAATGGCACAATAATAGGGAACAAATACTGTTGTTATAACGAGGGCCCTCTGTATATAAGTAATAAAGGTTATTTATTAAATGTTCATTGAATTATGAACAACATCGGGTCACTAGCAAAGTTTAAGTAAACCACTTTGCTTGTGACACGATTTTGTTCATACTTCGATGAATGTTAAATAAATTACATTAATTTCTTAATCTTTTCAGTGCAAAAGCGAAGAAAATATCAGTCACTTTCAATCATAGAAGTTTTAAGGGGAATGGGAACACCTTCAGGGGAGGCAACTCCTGCAAAAGTATTTTTGTCTCTCAATGCAATAGGGGTCAGCTCTTAAAGGAAAGAATTTGCTCCTGAGGAGCAAATTCTTTCCTTTAAGAGTAGACCCCTTTTTTAGTGGGACAGGGCTTATAGAAAAGCGAACTGGAAGTCCCGAAAGCTGTCTCCCTTTGAAAAATGACAGGAAAATATGCCAGGTGTTTCCATTCCCCTTAAGATGATGTTTACCAAACTATTTGTTAGCTTGGAACAACTTAGCCCTGAACTAATACACCCCAACCTCATTATAACACTGTTCGATATAACATGGCTAGGGATATAATACGGTTTCAAGATGGATCTCAAAAATGTATAGATTATATAAAACAAGATGTGTTTGTGAAACACTGACATATAAAATGTGAAAGCAGTATCACTAAGCAATCTAAAGGTATGGCCGATGTTCAAGTCTTAAAAAAGTAGGTCAAGGTCACAAGGTAAAAATTATGGGATCGTTGGAAATGTCCTGTGACATAGAATGCACATGAGAAATATGAAAGCCCTATCACTTACCAATCAAAAGTTATGGCCAATGTTAAAGTTTTTAAAAAGTAGGCCAAATGTCAAGGTCAAGGTCACGAGGTAAAAAATAATGGTACCACTGGAAAGGTCTTGTGAAAAAGAATACACATGTGAAATATGAAAAAGTAGGTCAAATGTCAAGGTCAAGTTCACGAGGTCAAAAATTATGGTACCACTAGAAAGGTCTTGTGACAAGGAATGCACATGTGAAATTTGAAACCTCTACCACTTACCAATCGAAAGTTATGGCCAATGTTTAAGTTTTTAAAAAGGAGGTCAAAAGTAGGTCAAATGTCAAGGTCACAAGGTCAAAATTTATGGTACCTATGGAAACGCCTTGTGACAAGGAATGCACATGTGAAATATGAAAGCCCTATCAGTTACCATTCAAAAGTTATGCCCAATGTTAAGGTTTTTGTGGACAGACAAACAGACGGACAGCTACAATTTGAAAATGTGATTACCAGTCTAAGCATTAAAACCACTTTTGGGACTGTTCAAAAGTGTTCTTTAATGGCAATGGGAACACCTGGCACATTTTTCTGCCATTTTTCAACAAAGGGAGACAACTTTCGGGACTTCCTGTTTGCTTTTCTATAAGCCTTGTCCCGCTGAATTGGCCCCCACCCATCGTGGCTTGAAGAAATAGATGGGCTGCATGATGCTTCCACGCAGAGCTGAAACCGACCGCACACGAGTACTGGTAAACTGCTTAGATGATCTAAGCCTGCCCATGCAAAGCTTTGCGAGTCGGTCCGTCAATGCTTATAACTCTATAACTCATTAGGTGACAAGGTTTGAGATGTCATTTCATCTCAATGTTGGGTAAAAGTCCCACAAAATAGGAAGCAACATCTCCAAAATGACCTATACAGTGTTGACGGGGACGTTAAACCTCAAATCAATCTTGTCCCACTGAAAAAGGGGTCTACTCTTAAAGGAAAGAATTTGCTCCTCAGGAGCAAATTCTTTCCTTTAAGAGTAGACCCCTATTGACATGGGAGACAAAAATAATTTTGCAGGAGTTGCCTCCCATGAAGGTGTTCCAGTTCCCCTTAAAGGTGGCACTACAGTAAAAAAAATCCCCTTACTCACAATGTAAATTGGGGCATATTCCATGTTCTACCACATTTCAGCAAGTCTAATGCTTCCATTATGAGGCATATAATTTGACAGGCTGACCATTTACCTTCCAGAAGAAGCTAAAAAATATGTATGCTGTGCGGCATATTTTGGCCTTTTTGGCAGCCAGCGTCAACAAACCCATACCGCAGCGAATAAATCCAGGCATTTCCAGTGGCCAGTCAGCACAATTTTATGGTTCAATTTAAATCAACTGCATTTTACAATAGCAAATACCTACTAATATTTCTTCTAATAAACAATAATACTTCTCAGAAAAATAATGGCTTAGCACCAGATCCAATCAGAAGCAGCAGAATATTCAATTCTGTACTGAAAGCTCTCCCCAAAGCAAGTGCAGCTTTCATAAAGACCAATTATTTACTGTAGTGCAACCTATACCAAACCCTAATTTCTCTATGATCCACCAAAAGAATTGCCAAACACAAGTTTAGACCATATCTAATAATATAGTCATGCATAATTAATGTTCAGTGACAAAGAATCTTTAAACTTTGCGAAAAAGTTATCGCTTCCAGATTCTACGATGAAAGCCGGACAAACCATGTTTTGTGAAAAAGCGCAAAGTTTACCTCTTTCCAGAATGGAACCCAGAAACCGGCTTGCATCAGTGCTTCTTCTCAGATGTCTTTGGAATACTTTAATCCTAAAATGCACTAAATCATGTCCTATTAGCAGCCATGCTAGAAATTTTGGCTGTTCTCACACCTATACCCCCTAATTTCAGTAAAAATTGGCATTTTGAGGATATTTTGGGGACAAAACTTTGATGAAAATGATTATAAATGCCTTAATGCCATGAGAAATGTCTGAATATATCTATTCAAATCTTGTAACATGAACCCAACCAGTAAGAACTTACAACGGCTGAGAAAACTCATTGCAATATTGCAGCGGGCTGTTCGGAGAGACAATTTTGAAATTTTGCATTGGCTTGAGACCCTTGTCTAATGCCAAGTAACCTCAGTGTTATATTCAATATTGAGTATTTTCTTTTTCTTGTGTTCCTGTTTAGACATTTACTGCAGGTCTGCTTTCCAAACAGACCAATGACAACTGATTTACATGGTTTTTAAGTAACCCCCACCCCCCCCCCCCCCCCCTCCAATTACATGGAACAGAAGCAAAAACTTATAAAATACACCCAGTTAGTCCTAAATTAGCACTAAACTTACAATTTGTACAGTTTCTGTGACAAAATACATGCCAGGAAGATCCACCTTAAGATACAGAATTGGAGGGAACCTATTATGTGTGAAAATATTATGTAATGAATGAAAACATTAGAGGGGAGCTGATTTTTCTACTTTCGGTTTAGGTGGCACTACAGTAAAAAAAATCCCCTTACTCACAATGTAAATTGGGGCATATTCCATGTTCTACCACATTTCAGCAAGTCTAATGCTTCCATTATGAGGCATATAATTTGACAGGCTGACCTTTTACCTTCCAGAAGAAGCTAAAAAATATGTATGCTGTGCGGCATATTTTGGCCTTTTTGGCAGCCAGCGTCAACAAACCCATACCGCAGCGAATAAATCCAGGCATTTCCAGTGGCCAGTCAGCACAATTTTATGGTTCAATTTAAATCAACTGCATTTTACAATAGCAAATACCTACTAATATTTCTTCTAATAAACAATAATACTTCTCAGAAAAATAATGGCTTAGCACCAGATCCAATCAGAAGCAGCAGAATATTCAATTCTGTACTGAAAGCTCTCCCCAAAGCAAGTGCAGCTTTCATAAAGACCAATTATTTACTGTAGTGCAACCTTTAACCACTTATAACAAAATGGCAGAAAATAGGTCTTAAAACCCTTCAAAATCTATGGAGCAAAAAAGTGAAGCAAACTCCCAATGAATCTCTTTGCATCAAGTTAGCTTGACAAGCAAATGTCATTCATCAAAGTAGTCTAAAACTGGATCAAGCAATATACATTGTCTGGTCTTATTGTGGCAAGCACTTTTTTTTTTCATTTTTAGATCTGACTGACATGCGATATGTATTCTGTTTGGACAGTGCCGGGTTTACAATGAAATGCACAACACTTTGTGTTTTGAATTTATTCCTGTCATGCAGTTGACTGACAGGATGTAAGGAAATACTGAATGAAACATTAGATCAAAATGAAATGAAGCTCATCAAAGTTTGATTTGTGTCCACAGGTGTATTTTTATCCCCACGTTTTTCAACTAAAAAGTGGGGATATTGTTATCGCCTCCGTCCGTCCGTCTGTCTGTCTGTCCGTCTGTCCGTTTGTCTGTCCGGCTATCTCCTCCTAAACCGTTAGCCGGAATTCAACCAAATTTGGTATGCGAGTTGCTTACATGAATGACTTGCGCAAGAGCACATTTTTTTTTGTCCCCGCCCCCAGGGGCCCTGGGGAGGGGTCAAAAGGTCAAATTTTGACCTACTGTGGAGTAAACGTGGGGATTTGCAATGGCTTGCCATCGACTGCGCGCTCTAGTTTCTCTTTTCAGTGGAAAAAAAAAAAAAAAAAAAAAAAAAAAAAAAAAAGGCTTCACATTTTTTGTGAATTGTCTACCCAGCAGTCTATTCACATGTAAAGTCAAGCCTTATTTTCTAGATGAGACATAAGCAAAAAACAATACTTTGAAAATGCCATTACTAAACCCTTTAACTCTTAACCCATCAAAATGCCAATCACGTCAACTGTCGTCTGCTTTATCATCTGCCCGTTACTTTGAAGTCATTTTTTGCGAACAGTGTGGACCCAGACCAGACTGGGAGCAGTCTGATCAGGGTCCAAACTGTTTGCCTGTATGCAAAACTATTTTTAAAAAGTTTGCAAAAGATTCAGCAGCGAAATAAGCTGACAACATTTTCAGATGTTGTTTTTCTCGGCATCTTAAGGGTTAAGATGTCAAGAAAAACTGCAACTGAAAATGGTGTCTGCTTATGTTGTATACTGGATCTTTTTGCAAACTTTTCAACCATACATATTCATACAGGCAAATAGTGTGGACCCTGATCAGACTCTGATCTGGGTCCACAATGCTTGCAACAATGACGTTAAAAGTAACCAGCAGACAACAAAAACGGCCCCCGCCCATAAGGGCTTGAAGAAATAACTGGGCTGCATGATGCTTCCAAGCAGAACTGAAACTGACCGCACACGAGTACTGGTAAACTGCTTAGAGGATCTAAGCCTGTCAAGGCAAAGCGGTGCGAGTCGGACTGTCCATGCTTATAAACCCTACTGGTTTCATTGGGCGACAGGGCTTGGGAGGTCATTTCATCTCGGGTAAAAGTCCCACAAAAATGGAAGCAACATGTCCAAAATGACCTATACAGTGTTGATGGGGAAGTTAAACCTCAAATCAAACAAAAGCAGACATCAAAGCAGACGGCAATTGGTGTGACTGGCATGTCAAGGGTTAGGCATGATGTTTATGATGAATGTGGCATGTCAAGACCTTCTTGGACATGTTTACATCAGGAACTATGGATCAAACCATTTCATGTTTCAATAAACCTTTGCCTTCATCTCTTCGGTTGTGTGTACTGTTTCGCCTTCCTCTGAAGTGTCGAATATATGCAAATACCTGTGAAATATACAAGAAGTTATGGTTAGAAATGGAAGAGTAACAAAGATAATTGAGGGATAATTTTTCCCACCGTTTGTTTGTTTGATTTGATATTTAACATCCCCATCAACACTATATAGGTCATTTTGGAGACGTTGCTTCCAATTTTGTAGGACTTTTACCAGCAATGAGATGACATGACATCTCAATCCCAGTCACCCAATGAAACCAATAGGGTTTATAAGCATGGACGGTCCGACTCGCACCGCTTTGCCTGGGCAGACTTAGATCTTCTAAGTGGTTTACTAGTACTCGTATGCGGTCGGATTCAGCTCTGCGTAGAAGCATTATACAGCCCATTTATTTCTTCAAGACCCAATGGGTGGGGGCCGTTTTCCCACCATAAAAATCCTAAAAATTCCGACACCTTGAGGACTTGCTGTAATTCTCCTAAAATTTTAACAAATTTGTTTCCTGACCCAGGAAGGAGTCTAAAAGGTGCAAATGGAATGGGAAATAGTGTAGGAGCTGTCTGATCAGGGTCTGCAATTTTTGCTTAGGCTTATCTGTCCCAAAACTTAGGATCATTACAGTACTACTTGCTAGTAACGTATATTGAGGGTACTTGTTATAGGATTTTCTTTTGGCCCTTTTCTCAAGAGTTCATGCACTGGGACCCCAATGTCTCAAGAGTTCACTGGGACCCTTTCCTCCTGAGTTAATTAAGGGATCAAGAATAAAGATTGATGGTCCTTCTTGTGGCTAGAACCATCAAAGCCTACAGACTTTTTCAATCTCACTATAGGTGAAAATAGTGGAAAGGAATAGATGATATTTGATTTTTTCAGTGTAATGGCCTGCTCAAACAATACCAGATAGCACTAACCGACGATGAACGGATAATAAAAATAAGAATTAAATTATGACCATTGCTGTCAGGTTGTAAAAATCGAAACTCGAGCTCTCTGAAGCATTCGCAATCTTGGTTTTGAATGCATAAGACGCACAATGACCGTACGACAACCGAACATGTACAGCACAAGCAACGAACGAGTAACGTTTGAACCGTACACAACGGACGTACATCGGATAAAACAAACATCCTACGCACAAATAACGGATAAAACGGACTTAGGACGTATGCAGAACATGCTCGCACAAGTTACGTGACGGAGAGAGCGCTTATAATTACCACGCAATCTCAAAAGGCTGTTTATCGTCCGACACACGTCAGATATGCGACCAAACGGAAAATCGCCCTGAAAGTCACCAAAGAGAAAGTCAAGAACTGCTGGGAGTGGTAAAGGCTGAGGTCGGAGAAGACCAACTTTAAAAACTCCCTCTCCTTCCACTGTTGCCAGCAGCCTCCGGACATGAACGTCGAGAATCAGCTTTGGGAAGCTTGATCAAAGGAAGGTCAAGCTTCCCAAATTACTGAGAATGACGTAGCTGGGATCCTTGATCTGCGGACTGAAGGCGTTTCTGAAACCAAGGGCACGGGAGACTCAGGTGGCATCGAAGACCCAGGCCAGAGCACCGGGAGGAGCCCCAGTGTGTCCTCTGCTTCGTCTCAGCTTAATGTCCATTAGATGTCAGTGTCTGTGCGTTCCGTGTCTGGTTTGCTCATTCAGTCTACGGTATAGGTCCAGAAGACCTCGGTTTGATCTGTTGCATGTTCGGTAGAGGTCCGGTTGAGAATCGGGTCTAACGGATACCAATGGACACCAACGGATGATGGGTGAACAAGTACAGTACTCGAACCGAACGAGAAGCGGACAAAACGGAAAGCTAACATACATCAACCGGATGCCGTTTTCCGTTTGTGTCCGTTCCAAGTTTTGACCATGCTCAAAACTTTTCATCGGACGTAACGGACATGAACAGAAGTCGAGGTACAAAGAATGGACTCACTGGATGAGATAGGAACTTGACACGGATGCAAACGGAGACGAACGGACTTAATTTTCTATCATTCGTTTAACTTCCGTTAGTGCTATCTGGTGATGTGTGAGCAGGGCTTAAGATCGATTTTAATTTCACTGAATGAACACCAAAAGACCTATTTTTCGCAAGTGAAAATACCTCTGTGAAATAAAAATCAACTTTTCTGTTTCTTTCATGCTTCAAACTGTATTTTCAATGCAATTTCAAAGCGTCAGCCATAACCACAGAACTTTTTCCATGACCATTTTGAGTTGATTTAGAGGTAATCAGCGGGCTTACAGGGTATGATATTGGGTGTTAACTGTATTTTTATACCTAGAAAAAAACTGGGAATGTTAATTTATGGAATGGATCACTTGTAATTTTCATTCAAATAAATTTTATTTTGAAAATGACTGAACTTTTAGTAAACATTGGAGGCCCTGATCAGATGCCGCATTCTGCGGCGTCTGATCTGGGCATGCACTGTTTGCCAGGGTACATCTTCAGGGGTTTCTGGTACAAAATGGGATAATGCATTTGATGCCACTAAGAAAACACAACCATTCACCCCTAAATTTTGAAATGGACTCTTACTAAATATACCATTTGGTACAAAAAGGGTTAATAACTTACATCAGTGCTAAAAGTGACATCATCAAAGACTTAATGAGGTGCAAATATGTGCGACATAATTTCTGATACTGACATCAAATAAACACAGAATATATGTGTTCTTTTTGATGATACATCAAATTTACAAACAGTGAAAATCCATGTAGACCCAGATCAGACAGCTACTCTAGGAACAGTCTGATCAGGGTCCACACTGTTTGCCCGTATGCAGCAGATTACATGAACTGTCAACATTTTCAGATGTAGCTTTTCTTGGCATCCCAAGGGATAATGGAGAAACTGATGATCCAAAGTACTGGGACAGATTGGTCTAAGCAAACAGTGTAGACCCCGATCAGACTGCTCCTGAAGGAGCAGTCTGATAAGGGTCAACACTGTTTGCCATTCCCTCTGCACCTTTTGGACTCCTTGCTGGATCATGAAACAATTTTGTTAAAATTTTAGGATGGATTACAGCAAGACCTCACAATGTCTGAATTTTTCGGATTTTTACGGTATCTAACACAATCCTCATTTCTTCGATATATCTCCTTATCTGGAGCTATGTTAGAAGTACATGTTAAGAGGAACGATACACCTTCAGGGGAGGCAATTCTTTCTCAAATATTTTAGTCTCCCTTATCAAAACTGGTCTCCTATTAACCCTTAAGATGCAGAGAATAACTATTTTAAAATGTCGTCTGCTTTAGTCTTCTGCTGAATTTTTTTTTGCAAACTTATTAATTTAAAGAATGTTTTTGTGAACAGGCAAACAGTTTGGACCTAAATCAGAGGAGCAGTCTGATTTGGGTCCACACTGCAAAAATGACTTTTAAAGTAACCAGCAGACGACAAATCAGATGACAATTGTCGTGATTGGCATTTTATGGGTTTAAGAAAGATTTGCATCTGACATGTAGTCAGGAGGCTGCCAGTTCATTACCTGCCCAGGTCAGTTACATTCTTCATGAAATCTGTCCTAGAGTCATTCTCTCCCTTACACTGATTCAAGAAGGGAAGTTGTCAGTTTTTGGAAGAAGAATGTACATGCATGTGTATAAGCCTGCCCAGGAAGTGTTGAAAATTGTTATGTAAACTGACCAGCTCAATATAACCTAAATGATGTTGACTGGTCCATTTAACTCTAAACTTTTAAGCAACAAAACAAAGTTTTTGTTTTATAGGGCTTTGTATCATTTTAACCATTAACACATTTTGTACCGGAAACCACAAAACGGGTACCCTAGCAAACAGTGCAAGCCCAGATCAGATGCCACAGAATGTGGCGTCTGATCAGGGCCTACACTGTTTGCAAACAGTTCAGCCATTTTCCAAATAAATTTTGGAGAAAACACAACCTGACACCCCTAAATTTTGGAATGGACTCCTATATATAAGGTGGAAGATTCCAATTGGTACAAAAAGGGATAATCCAATGTGTATGGGGAAACCCTAAAATGGGATACTGGCAAATGGTGCAGGACCAGAACAGATGCAACAGAATGTTGCATCCAATCAGGGCCTTCACTGTTTGCACAAAGTTCAGCCATTTTCTGAATGAAATTTTGAGATCGCACAACTAGCAACTAGACACAAATGGACTCCCGACTACATGCAAGGCATCATGATTCCATTCAATACAAATGAGTTAATCTATGCTCGACTTTCCAGTGCACTTCTTTTCGGATCGAATGATTCCATGCAGTTGTCTGATAGATATTTTGGGCAAATGCAGTACCAGTGCTGTGTACCTTATTGGATATAATGCATCCATGATCAAGTCAAGGGCACAGGACTATTTGCCCGAAGTAAGCAATTCAAATTTTGTGACACAGTGTTTGCCCAAAAGATGAACCTTCCGTAAACAACATCTACCTTTTTTCATGATAAACTCATTTTAGTGTGAATTTTGTCCTGTTCATAAATTTTTAAATGTCAGCAATTATCATCTACTTTGTCATCTGCCAATTACCTTAAAAGCAATTTTTTGCAAACAGTTTGGACCCAGTCTGATCTGGGCCCAAACTGTTTGCCTGTATGCAAAAATATTTTTAAAAAGTTTGCAAAAAAATCAGCAGACGACATTAGCAGACGACATTTTCAGATGTAGTTTTTCTCGGCATCTTGAGGGTTAAGCTTTTACAGGCTATGTTGTGAATACAAAATATCTTAAGCTCTTTCGATCCCAACAACAATGTAGTAAGATCTTATTAGGTATAGAAATATGAGTCCCGCCCAGCGAATTTGTGTCTTCGAGCATTCCGTCATGACAAATTTTAACTGCGCATACCCAGCCATTCAGAGGGGCCAGGGATATGGCTTTCTGTCTGAAGGTTCCTCTTGATTCACTGCTTGTATGAGCGAGCAGCGAAGGTTCTGGCGAGACTGCGCAGATGCGCAGGCTCGCCTGAACCATCGCTACTCGCATAGGCTATAAGTACCAAAATCGTTTGACGGGGCCCATATAATTTTGATCAATCATGGAAAACCATGATTGATCATGTACTCAACAGCCTGATTTACCATATGTAGTTGGACAGCCAGGGCTGAGGCTGAGCAAACAGTGAAGACCCACATGAGATCATGGATTTAATCCAGCAATTTTTAGACATGACATCATATAGTTAATTTCTGAGCATATATATGGTAAGGAATTGAGGTGTCCAAATACAGTACAACTTCAAAGGCTCCAACACCGATGGCTCGTCTACCATGGCTGAGTCAAACCTGTTCTTGAGTCCCTCTAGTGTCTCTACAGGATACAAACATATGCTGTGTGTACTCATTAGAATCAACTCAATGAGGTGATTCTAATGAATACAAACAACATACATTTTAGCTATAAAACATTGAAAAGATATCCAGAAGTATCTTGTTATGCCTCCTGGTAGTAACCTCAGTGGCTCGAACTACCCCTTTCTCGAACAGATATTCGAGGTCCCTAAGGTGATCGAGCCACTGAAGTTCGACTGTTTATGGTAACAAGGAGTTGAGGTGTCTAAATACTTAGGATAGTAGAATGATTACACAGCACACTACTAGCTAATAAGGACAAAAATATAACAAGACAAAGCTAACACTGAGGAGGACCCATCGGGGCTTGAAGAAATAGATGGGCTGCATGATGCTTCCAAGCAGAGCTGAAACCAACCACACACAAGTACTGGAAAACCGCTTAGAGGACCTATTAGCCTGCCCAGGCTAGGCGGTGCGAGTCAGACCGTCCATGCTTATAAACCCTATTGGTTTCATTGGGGGACAGGGCTTGAGATGTCAATTCATCTCAATGTCGGGTAAAAGTCCCACAAAATTGGAAGCAACGTCTCCAAAATGACCTTTACAGTGTTGACAGGGACGTTAAACCTCAAATCAAAAAAAAAAAAAAAATAATAATAATAATAATAAATATTAAAATGTTAAAAAAAAAAAAATAATAATAATAAATATTAACATTTTAATATTTATTATTATTTTTTTTTTTTTTTTAATTTTGTTTATTTTTTTATTTATTTATTTATTTATTTATCTGAGTGCTTTCTATAATGTAAGTTCATAACATGGTTGTGAGTTAGCCTGGTCCTCTTGTGATGCTGTGGGCTGCTGGTGATGGTGCTTTCCCGAGTTTTGGCGGGAGATGACGTCGTGTCTTCTGACTTTACGCCAACTTGTCTGCATCTTTAAGGAAGTGACACGACGTCGTCCCTAGCTATGGCAGATCATCATTACTTTCTTCCTGTCAGCATCACAAGATGGATGTCACTTAATTGTTCGACGAATTAATAGATTCCTGAAGAAGGCCAAGGGCCGAAAATTTGAAAAAGAGTGATTTTTAATTCATAGACTATTTGTTATTTTCCCTGCGGAAATATAATTTAGAAGAATTTACAATATTTTTGGTACTTTCTTTACTGTCATTATAAGGTCTGGATTAAAACATTTCATAAGAACAAGCCAATTGGATGTCTAAGTAACACCGATCGTCATTGTGCCCTCGGTATGGTTGAAGGTGGGCTTTCATGCCGCATCGTTGCAGAGCATATGGGTTGTTCGCACACTACGGTTGCTCGATTGGTTGAAAGGCACAATGCCAAGGGGTCTGTGGACGATAGACAATGCCCTGGACATGAACGTGTTACTACACGTCAGCCGGACCGGTACATTGTTCCGAGTCATTTATGCGATCAGGACATCTGTGGAAACTGCCCAGGAGACAGTGTGAACCCATAACCTATACCTAAGTGCCTTAACTGCATGGCGGTGTCTCCAGGAACGCGGTATTTCTAGCCATAAAATGTATAGGGGGAATGTTTTGACAGCGGAACGTCGAATCAGTTGCTTTTATTGGTGTCGACCGCGTATCCGATGGACATAACAGTGTTGGCATGGTGTACTGTGTTATTTTTTTTTTGTTGAAATGTTTGAGAGGCGTAAAGTATGGCGTCGACGTGGGGAGCGATTTCAAGACTTGTGTTAAACAGGTGTCACTTTGGGGTGGTGGTAGCGTAACTGTGTGGGGAGGGATCTCATGGCGCCACAAAACCCAACTCATCTTTGTTGATGGCAATTTGACAGCACGTCGGTACATCAATGAAATCTTAGAGCCTGAGGTGGTACCATTTTTAAGCAATAATGGTGATGTTACGCTTTTTCAACAGGACAATGCAGGTGCTCATTCTGCGAGGACGTTTGCAATCAAAATGGTGTGCAAGTTCTTCCTTGGCCTGCGTTTTCACCGGATTTAAACCCAACTGAGCACCTTTGGGACCAGCTCGGAAAATGTGTGTACAGCCGACACCATCCGCCAATCAACCATCAGCAGCTTGCCATGGCGCTTCAGGAAGAATGGGACAACATCACACAAGACCAGATACAGCGTTTAATTCGAAGCATGAGGCGTTGATGCCAAGCAACACTTGATGCTATTATGATGGACATACCCGGTATTAGGATATGTGCTTTTGATTTTTCAGGTGTGTGGACTTGTTCGAGTCTCGGTATCTCTGCATCCAATGAAAAGCTGTAACTCTGTAGTGAGTCTGTGGATAAGTTAGTGATAATTCATTAAACATGATCAAATGCTGGAAATATTGTGAATCAATGAAAATTTGAGGTATATATATAGTACTTGTGGTGCATTTTCATTGAATCTGAGTTGTGCACACAACATATTATCTTGTGCACGCAAGATAATATCTTGTTTGCACAACTTAATATCTTGTTCGCACAACATAATTATTAAAACAACACTTTTTATAAAAAGTAGTTTTTCAATTTGTTTCTGTTCTGCACATCAAAATAAAATTTGTGGCAAAAGGTTGTACCTTGCGACCAATCAGAAAGGATAGTTTTAGACTTGAAAAGTGTGAAGATACAGTCAAACTTCGATGGCTCGAACCCCTTTGGGACCATGAAAATTTATTCGAGACAGCGGTAGTTCGAGCCACTGAAGGTTACTGCCAAGAGGCATAACGAGACACATAACACTTTTGAACATCTTTTGATGTTATATAATGAAAATGTTTGCTGTGTGTACTCATTAGAATCGCCTCACCGAGGTGATTCTAATGAGTACACACAGCATACATTTGCAAGATAAAAGACTAAAATCTCCTTAATCATCCCCCACCTTTTCTTATCTTGAGGATTTCCCTAGGGGCTCAAGAGCGAGTTCGACCCAGCCATGGTAAACGAGTCATCGGTGTTCGAGCCATGGAAGTTCTACTGTACATGTACAAGGTTTTCGAACCATCTTATGAGTAAATTACAAAATCTCTTAAAGAGGAGCCAACCAGATCCTGCTACTACATGTTTTTGACACAACTTGAACCAGTTTATTTAGACAAAAAATTATAACTACTCGTATTTTGTATTGTAAGTAAAATAAGAAGACTTTTGTCACTACATCTAAACACACCCTGATATATCAAAGAAGGAGACACATTTCTACTTGTAACATCAGTCATAGAAATATCGTATTCCCATTATTTACTATAGGAATGGGTTTCATTTGATGTGTAAACTCCGGCAAATCACTCACAAACTTAGCATAAAGCCTGAGTGTAAAGTCTGGCGAATGACTCACAAACTTAGCATAATGCAGGACTTTATGCTATGTTTGTGAGGGAGTTTACACATCAATAAAATCCACAAAATGATATAGAGGATCTTACAGGAGTGGTCATTTCATACGAAATTTATGAAACAAGCCTTTGGCGAGTTTCATAAATTTCATATGAAATGACCACGAGTGTAAGATTCTGTTTATCATATGACCACTTTAAATTTGATTTTATCACCTTTAAATTTGACATTTTCCCCACAAACATGCATGGTTGACATGGACGTCGTCATGACGTTACTTAATCCCGCCAAAGTGTTATTACACGTGTGGTCATACAATTTTTATTACACGACGTTATCCACTGCTTATCAACACTGCATATGATAAAAAATAATTCCAACCTTGTCATCAAAATGTTAAAAATGTCACCAAAATGGTAAAGTTCAGGAATTCTTTTGAAAGTGCAAGAATGAACTAACCAACAACCACAGCAGAATGATTATTCAATTAGATACTGTCATCTTTGAAAGAAACCCAAGCGAAAAAAAAATGCCAAGTTTTTAACCCTTGTTCTGCTTATCCCGGATATGCCTTATCTTTGAAACAATGTAGATCCAGATCAGATGGCTTCTGATGAAGCCATCTGATCAGGATCTACATTGTTTGCCAGTCAGATTGTGAATTTGTTGCAATAATTTGCATCAAATAATCTGATTGGTTGATAATCCATAGTGGGTGTGGCATATTTGAATATTCAGCAGGACAAGGGTTAAATTCCATTTACTTGTCATCTAACATTTACGTTTTCAATAGTTTCCCATCTTTTAATGGGATGTTGTTGGCATCACTTCATACACAATGATGTGACACGCTGGTTCTAAATGTGCACTTTAACATCACGTTATATTACTACCGGTATGTACCTGTCGCTGTGTGAAATACTTCTGAGATTCTTGCTCATGGAATTTATCAAAGAATAAAACTTTTATTTCAACTAATCAAATCGCCCGAAATGTACATAATGATGCAGAAATGGAATTATATAATTGTACAATTTTTTGTTTCTCTTGTAAAATCTGTAACATGTTGTTATGAGATTTTGTAATCTGACCCACAATGTGTGATAAGCAAAGAATCAGATCAGCCTGTGCACCCATAATCATCATCATCATCATCATCATCATCATTATCATCATCATCATCATCATCATCACGCAGGTACATTCAGAAAGGATACTGGTTAACCCTTATTCCACTGATAACAACAACCCCTACTCTTGCAAACAGTGTAGATCCAGATCTGATGAAGCCATCTGATCAGGATCTACACTGTTCAACATTCAGTTTGTGAATTTGTAGGAATAAATTACATGAAGTTATCTGATTGGTTCAAAGTCAGAAATGGGTGTGGCTAAATTAACTATTCAGTGAGGTAAGGGTTAAGTGGCTGCAGTGGCGGAGAATTGTGAACTTGTGAAGATTCCGAAAACTTTGATTCTGACGATGTTTGAAAGGCATGTCACAATAGCAACCCATGATCCTTTTGATCCATATATACCAGATGCAACCTAGAAAGCCACTGATCAGACTGCACAGATGTGCATATCTGCACATCTGTGCAGTCTGATCAGTGTCCTTGTGAAACTTTGAAACTTCAGACACTGATTTAGTGTTCAGTATGAATTTAGGCAGATGACATACACATATGTATTCTGGTAAAACTCAGAAAGTAAGGTTAATGATCAACCTTTCCTGGAGGTTCCTTTTTAACCCTTTTTGTACCAAATGGAATCTTCCTCCTTATATATAGCAGGAGTCCATTGCCAAGTTTAGGGGTGACAGGTTGTGTTTTTCTTCAAAATTTATTTGGAAAATGACTGAACTTTTTGCAAACAGTGGAGGCCCTGATCAGACGCTGCCTTCTGCGGTGTTTGATCTGGGCCTGCACTGTTTGCCTGGGTACCCGTTTTGGGGTTTCCGGTACAAAATGGGTTAACAGTGCACAGGTTCATCTAGGGTAAAAAAAACTACTCCCTCTGACCCAGACTCACCCATATACAATTTGACCCTAAACGGGACAGCACCCTGCCCTAGAAAATAAGTTCAAACAGTTTCATTAAGTAGTGTGATTAACCCATTTTGTACAGAATGGAATTTTTCCCCTTATATACAGCAGGAGCCCATTTGGTAGAAATCTATTCATAAAATGATTGATTTTTTTGCAAACAGTGAAGGTCCTGATCAGATGCCACTTTTTGCAGCATATGATCTCAGCCTGCACTGTTTGCCAATGACCTGTTTTCCATATGAGCCTGTGCATGACAAAACCTACAATATAAGACTGGTGTGACCAGCAGAGACTCAAATCAACCTGTGAGCCCATCCACTATGACAAGACCTTTTGCTTATGTCTCTTTGCATAGATATTAGCCTATAGAAGCTACATGCGATCAGCGAAGACTCTGATCAGACTGTGTGAATGTGCAGGCTGATCTGAGTCTTCACTAGTCGCTCAAGTCTTCTTGCAGATTTTGTCATGCGCTGGCTCATAAAAGATGGATTAGTTGGGAATATGGTTTGCACTGTTTGGACTCCTTGCTTGATCATGAAAGTAGAGAAAGCAACCTGTCGGTCACATATACTCCCGGCCCGCGCCACCCTCTGATATATCTTTCGGGCTTGTATGTAATATGAATGAAGATGTCAAGAAGCTATAAGAATCTATAAATGTGCTTGTAAAAGCTAAACCAGACATAAAATTTCTAAATGGACCAAGGGAGTGAGGGAATCAAAGTTACTGAAGGAGTGCGGGCATCAATGTTACTGATGCAGCAGGGTGGGGTATACGTCAATGAAATCTCAAGTATCAACTGAATTTGTCTTACAGTTTAGACCTTACAGGCATCCATAAACTTTGTCATAAAACTTTAACCAAATGTAAAATTTCTAAGTCTGTGACCTTAACCTCAAGGTCACTGTGGGGGGTGGGGGGGACATGCGTCAATGAAATCTATGTAACTATGTAACTCAGTGTTAGTATCAACTAAATCTATCAAAGCGTTCAGAAGGTATAATCTCTTAGAAACTTAGAAATCTGATGCAAAACTTTAACCAAAATGTTAACAGACGGATGGACAGATGCATGACAGATGGATGGACAGATGGATGGATGGATGAATGGACGCATGGATGTGCGGTGGAAAGACGGACACAAAGACGGACGGACGAACGGCAGGACGAAAACTATATACCCCCATAGCATACTCCGTATGCCCGGGGTATAACAAATCTATTAAAGTTTAAAGGAGAATTACAGCAAATCCTCAAGGTGTCCTAATTTTTTTAAATTTTTTAATTTTTACGGTTATTCAAAACAAAGTCCCTGGTGTGCCCAGAGGAAAAGTGGGAAAAAATGGGAGGAGGTTAAACCTTTGTTCTGCTGAATAAATTAATTTTGCCACACCCATTGTTGTCTATCAACCAATTAACCCATGGTATGCTAGTGGACTCTTCCATTGCTATATGTTGGACAAGACCATTTTTTATGTAAGGGGTGTCAGACCTATTTTTTCATTTTTCATCATGTGAGCAAGTCCATGAAATGAAGACCCCCCTAAACCCCACTTTATAAAGAGAAAACTGGGGTTTACGGGGGTATACATTTTTTTTTCTTTTCTGCTCCAAGACATAGGTTGTGGGTACTCATAAAACCACCCAAGTGAGGCGGTTCTAACGAGCACCCCCAACCTATGTTTTGAACATTTATACCAAAGATTTCAAGGATTTTCATCAGAAAAGTAGCCATTTTGGAGATGTGAAAAATGCACTATGTCGCACAGGTGTGTTATCGTAATGATTCTATTTTTGACGGAAAATTCTGTTACCAAATACAGTCCAACCTGTATTAAGCAACCACCTATGGGATATTCAAAAAGTGCTTGCTTAAGACAGGTGCTTGCTTAACACAGGTGAATTTTAATGCATTTTCCTTTTTTGGGAGCTGAATGCCTGCTTGCTTAACACAGGTTGCTCAATAGAGGTGGCCCCTAAGACACGTTTTACTGTGGTGCAGACCCTGATCAGATGCCGCGTTCTGCATTCTGCGGTATCTGATCTTGGCCTGCACTGTTTGCCAAAGTACCCTTTTTAGATTGTTTTCTCACATGCAATGGGTTAAACTTTATGTAATCTATTTCTTTAAGCACCTAACTGAGTGACAAACCGTGAAAATACAGATCAGATCATGGCTTCTTTTCTGATCTAGATTAACCCATTTAGTACCAGAAACCCCAAAATGGGTACCCTGGCAAACAATGAAGGCCCAGATCAGACGCCGCAGAATGCGGCATCTGATCAGGGCCTACACTGTTTGCAAAAAGTTCAGCCATTTTCCACATAAAATTCTAAGAAAACACAACCTGACACCCCTAAATTTTGAATTGAACTCCTGCTATATATAAGAAGGAAGATTCCATTTGGTACAAAAAAGGGTTAAAGATAGAGCATATCCTGGTTCAGTAGGACAAAGGTTAAGGACACTTTCCTAAGGTGAATATACAAATACATGTATGATTATGGACTAAAAAACTTTCCTTCCATTTTCACTAGGGGACAACCTCCAAAAGAGAATCTGTTCCATCTGTTTCTGAACCCCTTTGAATTAAGGCTAATCCCACAGGAAATAATATAAGAATCTTATATGGGTGTGAGGAGTGGATGGAAAAATCCGTCACGAGGGTCACTGTCCGGCATCACGAGGCTTGCCGAGGACTGTGTTATAAGTGAACCGTGTTATAAATGGATATTTTTATATAGAAATAATAGTAAAATGACAATTTGGGAGGCAAGACCTAGCCATGTTATAATCCAAACTGTGTTATGAGTAGAGCACTAAAGGGATTGCCCTGAAGCAGACATTTTACTATAATAACAGGTAAATAAAAATGTGAACTTACCCTGTGTCTGCTCCAGAAAGTGAAGAACGAAAGCGTTAGGAACAACAGAAAAAAGAAGAGAATCCAGCTATATATAGATATGGTTGGTTCAACGCCGTATAACTGAGTGTCAAATCCCGCTGCTCTCGCCGCAAAGCTCTCTTCTGAAATGAAAAATCATAGCATAAAAGCCATGACCTAGTTCTTCAAGATTTTGTTTGTTTGATTTGAGGTTTAACGTAACCGTCAACACTGTAAGGTCATTTTGGAGACGTTGCTTCCAATTTTGTGGGACTTTTACCCGACATTGAGATGAAATAACATCTCAAGCCCTGCCGCCCAATGAAACCAACAGAGTTTATAAGCATGGACGGGGCGAATCGCAATGCTTTGCCTCGGCAGGCTTTGATCCTCTAAGCTGTTTACCAGTACTCGTGTGTGGGCCGGTTTCAGCTCTGTGTGGAAGCAGCATGCAGCCCATCTATTTCTTCTAGCCCCGATGGCGGGGGGGGGGGGGGGGGGGGGGGGCCGAAGTTCTTCAAGGTAATAAAGTTGCTAGTTAGCATTACATTACAGTCATATTTTTGCTGAAAATATATGTGAGTAGATTTTGTAATGCATTTTTTTCAGCAAAAAAAACAAAAACAAAAACAAAAAAAAAAACACTATTAGATAAAGGTCATGTCAACCTGGTCTGTTTACTCATTGTATACTAGTGGATTCTTCCATTGCTATATGTTGGACAAGTCCAGTTGTCATATAAGGGATGGTAGGCCTAGTTTTCATTCTTATTCTATTTTTGATGGAAAATTCTGTCAGCAAATACAGCAGGCCTTGATCAGATGCCACAGAATGCCTGCACTGATCTTGGCCTGCACTGTTTGCCAAGGTACCCCTCCTACAATGGGTTAACTAAGTTTTTTTAGGTAGGTTTAGTCCCTGTAAGCAATTATGGTAACCATTTGAGTGCACATTTTTTGTCAGCTATCAACAAGCAGGCTACCTAATTGTTATTAGTTTTATTAACCCATAAAATGCCAATCACAACAATTATTGTCTGCTTTGTTGTCTGCCTGTTACCTTAAAAGTCATTTTTTGCCAACAGTGTGGACCTAGATCAGACTGCTTTAGGAGCAGTCTGATCTGGGTCCATGCTGTTTGCCTGTATGCAAAAATATTTTTAAAAAGTTTGCAAAAAGATTCAGCAGACGACACAAGCAGATGGCATTTTCAGATGTAGTTTTTCTTGATGTCTTTACCCTTATCTTGCTGTTCATGACAACCCCTATCTTTGCAAACAGTATAGATCCAGATCAGATGGCTTCTGAAGAAGCCATCTGATCAGGATCTACACTGTTTGGCATTCAGTTTATGAATCTGTAGCAATAAATTACATCAAGTAATCTGATTGGTTCAAAGTCAGAGATGGGTGTGGCTAAAATGAATATTCAGCAAGAGAAGTGTTAATGGTTAACCTTTACCATTCTCTGGGCTAATTCACTAAGTATACAATGGGTTAATTTCTGACCCCTTCCAGCCAAAATGAATGCCCATAATCCTCAGTGTATTATTTTCAGTAACACGGCGTCCTTTAACGACACTCATAACGATACAAATTTAAATCAATGGAATCTAAATCCTGTCTGAGACTCTGAGGACACTCAATGCAAATGTAATCAATAAATTAGGATAAGGATAAAATTACTTTCTCCTTAAAACCATTTTTGTTGGCACTTGTTAGAATTGCCTCGATGAGCAATCAATGAGGGCAATTCTAACGAGTACAAACATGAAATAAGCTTAACCCTTAAGACATCGAGAAAAACTACATCTGAAAATGTCGTCTGCTTATATCGTCTGCTGACACTTCTTGCAAACTTTTTAAAAATATTTTTGCATACAAGCAAACAGTGTGGGCCCAGATAAGACTGCTCCTACAGGAGCAGTCTGATCTGGGTCCCCACTGTTTGCAAAAAATTTACTTTTAAGGTAATTAGCAGACAACAAAGCAGACAACAATTGTCGTGATTGACATTTTATGGGTTAAAGAAAATTATCCCTCATTAATTCTTCTTATAGTCTGGATCAATGAAAACAGGGCTAAAAGAAACTAAGCCTGGAATGTAACATAGAAAAACTCATGATATACCTGGAGATAGGGTAGCAGTACCTGGCCCCCCTGGCCCCTAGGTGGGGAAAACATAATAAACGTATATAAAATAACAACCTGACACTCCTTAATTTCAAAATGAACTTCTGCTACATGTTTGTTTATTTGATTTGAGGTATAACATCCCAGTCAACACTGTATAGGTCATTTTGGAGACGTAGCTTCCAATTTTGTGGGACTTTTACCCGACATTGAGATGTAATGACATCTCAAGCCCTGTCGCCCAATGAAACCAATATGGTTTATAAGCATGGACAGGCTGACTTGCACCACTTTGCCTGGGCAGGCTTAGATCCTCTAAGTGGTTTACCAGTACTCGTGTGCGGTCAGTTTCAGCTCTGCATGGAAGCATCATGCAACCGATCTATTTCTTCAAGCCCCTATGGGCGGGGGCCATGTCTGCTACATGTACTTGTATACACATATACAGTAAATGGCATAAGAAAATGGGCTAATACACCACAACCTCATTATAACACTGTTCATTATAGCACAGTTTAGGAAATAACATGGTTTCAAAATGGATCCCAGAAATGTATAGATTATACAGAAAAATGACCATAAATGGTCATTTTTCTACATAATCTATACATTTTTGTTTTTAACTAACAGGGTTTCTGCTTTGGACTCCATTAATAGTGTTATAAAGGGGTTGAGGTGTATTCCTGTTCACAGCTAATTAGTATAGTAAACCAGATAAGATTGGCAGAGTGGCTGAGTCCACAAAAAGATTTGGTATTTTTCCCACACTTTTTGCAAGCTGAACGAATACATGTATAAATTTGTTTGTGTTAAAGTTGTATTCAAACAAGCGGGTGACTTGGTTTATATTTTCACAAAAAGAATATTCCAAAGACAGGTGCAAATGACAGCTCTGCCCAGTCAATCTTAGCTACGATTACTATATATTATTTGTTCAAAATTGGTCATTCACCTGCAAATCCTTTCTTATCTAATCTGTCATCTTCAAATCTTGTCCAATCTAATCTGTCATCTTCATCTTCATCATCATATTCATCATCTGCACCCAATCTATCTGTAATATTGATTGGTATATATGTAACCAAGTTCCATGAACATTAAGCTACATAAACACATGTAACACTAAGCTGCATTTACACAACTAAGACTAAGATACATTAACACAAGTAACACTAAGCTGCATTAACACATGTAACACTAAGCTACATGAACACATATAACACTAAGCTACATGAACACATATAACACTAAGCTGCATTAACACGTATAACACTAAGCTACATGAACACATATAACACTAAGCTGCATTAACACATATAACACTAAGCTGCATCAACACATATAACACTAAGCTACATGAACAAATATAACACTAAGCTGCATTAACACATATAACACTAAGCTACATGAACACATATAACACTAAGCTGCATTAACACGTATAACACTAAGCTACATGAACACATATAACACTAAGCTGCATTAACATATATAACACTAAGCTGCATCAACACATATAACACTAAGCTACATGAACAAATATAACACTAAGCTGCATTAACACATATAACACTAAGCTACATGAACCCATATAACCATAAGATAGATTAACACGAGTTATACTGGGCTGCATAAGCACAAGTTACAGTAAGCTGCATCAACACATTATAACACTGAGCTGCATTAACGTAACTGTAACATTAAGCTGCATGAACATATATAACACTGAGCCACATGAGCACATGTTACACTAAGCTGCATGAATACATACAAAACCAATTAACACATATAACACTAAGGTATATGAAGCACTAAGCTACACAATCACAAGTACTTTACCCATTTAGGCCAAGAATCCAAATCATGATATTGGCAATCAGTGAAGGCCCAGATCAGATGTTGCAAAGTGCAACATCTGATCTGGGCCATCACCATTTACTTAAAGTACAGGGTTTTGTGGTAAAACTGATACAATCGGTAGACAGAATAAATAAAACAGCCCTTAACCCTTTTTGTACCAAACAGAATCTTCCTTTTTATATATAACAGGAGTCCGTTTCAATTTAGGGGTGTCAGGTTGTGTTTTCTTCAAAATCTGCTTGGAAATTGGCTGAATCTTTTGCAAACAGTGTAGGCCCTGATCAGACACCACATTCTGTGGAGTCTGATCTGGGCCTGCACTGTTTGCCAACTACCCGTTTTGGGTTTTCCAGTACAAAATGGGTTAAATTAGAAATGGACCTATCAAGGGGCCAGTTTTTCAAAGCATCATTAGCTTAACGAGCTCGTTAGTGGTCATATTGTTAACTGTTCTAACAAGTTTAATATTTAAAATCTTGGTATTTTTGCTGAAAAAATGTGAGCAGCTTTTGCATTTGCAAAAAAAAAGCAAAATGCAAAAGCTGCTCACATTTTTTCAGCAAAAATATAAGCATATTTGCCATATTTAATGATCAAAGTTTTAACGATACGTTAACTAACGACGTCATTAGTTTTGAACAACTGGCCCCAGACCTATTAGATTGAAATTTTTACTTTTTATTTGGAAGACAATAAGCTATTTGTATAACCTACATGTCATGAATTTGAACTTTTTTTCCAGGAACAGTGTAGACTCAGATCAGATGCTGCAGAATTTAAAGATTTAAACAAAACAATTTGGTACTTTTTCCAGGAACACTCTCTCTCTCTCTCTCTCTTCTCTGTCTCTCTCTCTCTCTCTCTCTCTCTATCTCTATCTCTCTCGTTAAACAGAATGGTCTAAGTCCCCATTTAGGAACATTTTCCCAGCATACACCATAGCTCCAGATCAGGTACTTTTTTTTCATCCAAAAACACTGATATTTTTCTTATTTCTGCATGAAAATATATGTTGTGGTACTCATTAGAAGTGCCTCAGCAAAGCACTTCTATTGAGTACCCTAAAGCCCCCGCCCATAGGGGCTTGAAGAAATATATGGGCTGCATGATGCTTCCACGCAGAGCTGAATCCGGCCCGCACACTAGTACTGGTAAACCGCTTAGAGGATCTAAGCCTGTCCAGGAACCGTGGTGCGAGGCGGACCGTCCATGCTAATAAACACTATTGGTTTCATTGGGCGACAGGGCTTGAGATGTCAATTCATCTCAATGTCGGGTAAAAGTCCCACAAAATTGGAGGCAACGTCTCCAAAATGACCTTTACAGTGTTGAGGGGGACATTAAACCTCAAATCAAACAAACAAAAACAATTGAGTACCCACAACATATCGGCCCCCGCCCATAGGGGCTTGAAGAAATATATGGGCTGCATGATGCTTCCACGCAGTGCTGAATCCTGCCCGCACACTAGTACTGGTAAACCGCTTAGAGGATCTAAGCCTGTCCAGGAACCGTGGTGCGAGGCGGACCGTCCATGCTAATAAACCCTATTGGTTTCATTGGGCGACAGGGCTTGAGATGTCATTTCATCTCAATGTCGGGTAATAGGGGCTTGAAGAAATATATGGGCTGCATGATGCTTCCACGCAGTGCTGAATCCTGCCCGCACACTAGTACTGGTAAACCGCTTAGAGGATCTAAGCCTGTCCAGGAACCGTGGTGCGAGGCGGACCGTCCATGCTAATAAACCCTATTGGTTTCATTGGGCGACAGGGCTTGAGATGTCATTTCATCTCAATGTCGGGTAAAAGTCCCACAAAATTGGAAGCAGCGTCTCCAAAATGACCTTTACAGTGTTGACGGGGACATTAAACCTCAAATTAAACAAACAAAACTATTGAGTACCCACAACATATCGGCCCCCGCCCATAGGGGCTTGAAGAAATATATGGGCTGCATGATGCTTCCCATAGAGCTGAATCCGGCCCGCACACTAGTACTGGTAAACCCATCAGAGGATCTAAGCCTGTCCAGGAACCGCGGTGCGAGGCGGACCATCCATGCTAATAAACCCTATTGGTTTCATTGCGCGACAGGGCTTGAGATGTCATTTCATATCAATGTCGGGAAAAAGTCCCACAAAATTGGAAGCAACATCTCCAAAATAACCTTTACAGTGTTGACGGGGACGTTAAGCCTCAAATCAAACAAACAAAAACTATTGAGTACCCACAACATACGTTTTTGTAGCAAAAAAAGAAAATAATAGGTGGATACCCCCTCTTCACTGGGGCTATGAATTACACTCATAAACAATCAATCTTCCAGTGCTATCAGTGCTTTGATTTTCTACACTTCACAGTCATATCGTCGTTCGGGAGTCAAAACCTCTTAATTCAGATTTTTTAACTTTTCAGGAGATGCGACCTTTTTTTTTTTTGATGAAAAAGGCATGTTTCTTCTTATTTTCTGGACTCCATTCAAAAATTTCTTCCAGCAGAGGAGAAATATACGGAACCCAGGAAGGGACATGATTTTTTATTTTTATTATGTTGTGCGAACAAGATAATATCTTGAGCGGACAAGATATTATCTTGTTCGGACAACATATTATCTTGTGCGGACAAGATATGATCTTGTTCGCACAACATAATATCTTGTTTGCACAACATAGATCTTGGAAAGTTGTGCGGACAAGATATTATCTTGTGCTGACAAGATATTATCTTGTGCGGACAAGATAATATCTTGTACGGACAAGATAATATCTTGTGCAGACAAGATAATATCTTGTGCGTACAAGATCTATGTTGTGCAGACAAGATATTATCTTGTGCGGACAAGATAATATATTGTTCGCACAACTTAATATCTTGTGCGGACAAGATAATATCTTGTCTACACAAGATAATATCTTGTCCGCACAAGATAATATCTTGTGCGGACAAGATATTATGTTGTGCGGACAAGGTATTATCTTGTCCGCACAAGATAATATCTTGTCCGCACAAGATAATATGTTGTCCGCACAAGATAATATCTTGTCCACACAAGATATTATCTTGTGCGCACAACTTATAAAATAAAAAAAAAATCATGTCCCTTCCCGGGTTCCGTAGAAATACAAATACCCCTTAAATATTTAATATATAAGCTGCTGATTGTGTCATTTCAGATACCTAGATTTTTGGATTTTTATGGAGGTACGAGTTTCTGACGATTATTTTACCATATTATACATGAGTTACATCCTTTTGTCACTTTTTTTGACTGTATCATTTAGATCTGCATTAAAATAATTGAATTGATCTTTGTTTCCTTTAATTACTTACGGAATTGCCTACTGGCCATCAAAATCTCAACCTCTGTCTGGACATACTGTTCTGCTGACCACACCATACTTGAGATACGATGTTTTGAGATTCAGGTTTTCCATCAGAGATACGTTTTACTGTTGTAAAATGGAAACTGATTGGCTTAGAGCTACGCCGTTTTGAGCAAAAGATGTGTCTGTGGTTCATGAACCTAATGGCATCAAAATGTCATCTTACCAAAAATCAGAGTTACGAGGTTTTGACTCCCGAGCGACAATATGAACATGCACCTTATGCAAACACTGGGTGAAGCATAGCAACAGATAAGGTATTTTGTGACAACTGAAGGACAGTTTTCATTGTTTCTTACTAAAAGCCTTTGTTGTGGGTACTCATTAGAACCATCTCAGCAAGGCAGTTCTAATGAATACCCACAACATAGGTTTTTATGGAGAATTGACAAAAACTATCCTTCAATTATTGGATCCAAAGGTTACAAAAATGCGTTTTTTGGCAGAGGGGGATGGTACTTCCGAGGGCCTGCAATAGGGAAAAAATATTAAATGGAGCGTTTTGGAAATAAAATCCCAGTGACAAAACTTTTTGAAGGACCCTCTTATCATACCAAATTTGGTCAGAATTCATCAATTAGTTTGGGAGATATAGCGAGACTGGGCAACATTTGACAATCTTTGCATTCGTGAGACCTTGAAAATTAACTCTTATCCTGCTGTTCACGCCAACCCCTATCTTTGCAAACAGTGTAGATCCAGATCAGATGGCTTCTGAAGAAGCCATCTGATCAGGATCTACACTGTTTGGCATTCAGTTTATGAATTTGTAGCAATAAATTACATCAAGTAATTTGATTGGTTGAAAGACAGATATGGGTGTGGCTTAAATGAATATTCAGCAAGAGAAGGGTTAACATGTGATTAAGACCGCCTAAAATTAAGACCCATTCCACTTTGAAAACCTTACTTAGTAGGTTTCAGTTATTCTTTCTTTGTGTTTTCAGCACACAGTGTCCTCTGGTCAGAGATCACCTTTTGGACTGTCCAAAAGGTCGTGATAATGGAGGAATTTTACTGTATTTCATGCAGGCAAGCTATTTTTGGCCCTATTATGTTATCACTATTTCCCCCATCCCAGTGACTTAACAATGTATTTGTTTAGGAGATACATGTACTTTTGTTTGATTTGAGGGTTTAACCGCCCCGTCAACACTGTATAGGTCATTTTGGAGACGTTGCTTCCAATTTTGTGGGACTTTTACCTGACATTGAGATGAAATGACATATGCCGCCCAATGAAACCAATAGGGTTTATAAGCATGGACGGGCGGACTCGCACCGCTTTGCCTGAGCAGGCTTAGATCCTCTAAGCGGTTTACCATTACTTGTGTGCGGGTTGGTTTCAGCTCTGCTCTGAAGCATCATGCAGCCCATCTATTTCTTCAAGCCCCGATGGGTGGGGGCCGTTGGGAGATACATGTAAAGTGCTGATTACAGCCAATGCTGCACAAACAAGATCTGCACCATAAAATTATCCCCCACCCCCATCTCCTTGGTGCAGGGGAGGGGACAAACATTGTAATAACAGACTCTGAACAACTGAGTCTCTGAAGGCATTACTGAAGTCTGACATGTAACCCAAGTTAATGATTCTCTTTCTGAACCTCACTTACATGTACAAGATACAAGATAACAGCGATTTCAATATGTTACCATTCTGACTAAGAATCCTAACAAATATCTTGTGATCTTCGAATAAAATTATTGACAACAACCATGAAATCAATTTTTTGAAACCTGTTACAGGAGCTAATGACAGCTACAGTAGTCAAGTTTACAAGATCAAAATCCTTCTTTATAACTACAGTAAAATTTCTATATTAAGACCACCTTTGGGACTGTTCAAAAGTGGTCTTTAAGACCACTTTTGAACAGTCCCAAAGGTGGTCCCTGGCCAGAGGACATTGTGCACAGGAAGCACGAAGAAAGTATAAGTGTATCCTACTAAATAAGCTTTTTAACATGTTTAAAGCAAAATTAGTCTTAATTTTAGGGTCTGAATAGCGGAATTTCACTGCATATTTGGGGTCCAAAGCAGAAACTGTGTTAACACAGTTTCGGCTTTGGATCCCCAAAAATAGTGTTATAAAGAGGTTAAACACAGTTTCTACTTTGGATCCCCAAAAAACAGTGTTATAAAGATTTTGTTTTGTTTGATTTGAGGTTTAACAACCTGTCAACACTGTAAAGGTCATTTTGGATACGCTGCTTCCAATTTTGAGGGACTTTTAACAGACATTGAGATGAAATGACATCTCAAGCCCTGCTGCCCAATGAAACCAATAGGGTCTATAAGCATGGAGGGCCCAACTAGCACCGCTTTGCCTGGGCAGGCTTAGATCCTCTAAGCGATTCACCAGTACTCATGTGCGGTCAGTTTAAGCTCAGTGTGGCAGCACCATGCAGCCCAAATATTTCTACAAGTCCGGAAAGGCGGGGGCTGTTTTATATAGAGGTAAAGAGACTGTTAGTCAAGCAACTGTTTATATCCAAACAATGTTCAGACCATACAGAATCAAAGCACTAAGAGTACTGGTGGGTCAATTTTCCATCACATTAAAAAGTCTGTGTGGTGAGCACCACTCAACATCCCACTTTATACAGAAAAATTTACAGTGATTTACTTACTGGTCTATTTTTACCATATTTAAGGACGCAAAAGACTGACAGTTGTAGATGATTTTTTTCACTTGCCCGACTAGACGCTGTAAGGTCAAAGTGAACCTGCCCGGCACGATTTTGGACTTGTCCCGGGCGGCCAGGCAATGGATTTGTCAGCCCCTGCCACTAGCATACAATGGGTTTAAGTAGACAGTAAACATTTTCTGGTGAAAGTATGTCCACTGTACTTGTTAACCACTTCCATATAAGCCAGCCCAGGAAAAGTATGGAAAGTGAAATAACCTGTCACCAACTCAATATGCCCTAAATAGTGTTGACTGGGTTGTTCCAAACAAAGAAACAAAAGAAATGAAGAGCAAACAGTGTAGGCCCTGATCAGATGCCGTGTTCTGCGGCATCTGATCTGGGCCTGCACTGTTTACCAATTACCTATTTTGAGGTTTTCGGTACAAAATGGGTTAAAAGGTTGCAGCATACTGAGAAAAATGGGTTTAACCCTTGTTCTGCTGAGCCCGGATATGTCTGATCTTTCAAACAATGCAGATCCAGATCAGATGGCTTCTGAAGAAGCCATCTGACTAGGATCTTCATTGTTTGACATTCAGTTTATGAATTTGTTGTAATGATTTGCATTAAGTAATCTGATTGGTTGATAATCAGTAGTGGGTGTGGCATATATAAATATTCAGCAGGTTAAGGGTTAACTTAAAAACACTAAAAATTTCCATTTATGCTTCTGAAAATGCTGCTCTCGATTCCATAAGTTTGATTGCATTTCAAATACATACCAGATAGTGGTACTATGTGTTGAGGTTCAACATGCTTCCAGTTTTGTGAGATTTTTACCTGACATCGAGATGAAATGATATGAGCCTCGCCAATGCTTGTATGAGCGAGCAGCGAAGGTTCTGGCGAGACTGCGCGGATGCGCAGGCTCGCCCGAACCTTCGCTGCTCGCATAGGCAATAAATACCAAAATCGCTTGACGGGGCCCAAATGATATCTAAAGCCCTACCCCAGACAGAAATTGCCAGGGTTTAAGGGTTGTCACAGTCCAAACCGGGTCACTTATCCTGGGCAGGCTTTGACCTTCTAAGCTGTTGACCAGTACTTAAAAGTTTGGCCAGTTTCAGCTCTGTGAGGAAGCACCATGCAGCTCAAACTTTTTCTTCAGGCCCCAATCGGCTCGGGGCTATGAGTCAGCATACACATATATACAAAATTTACCTTAAGTATTCAGAAACCCCAATGTCCAAAAATTACAAGAATTCCGCCGAAGGCTATGTTACCCCTGTGGGGGGCGCAAAGTCATCGAAGCATGATATGTAGGTCAAGATCAAACATAGATCAGACCTGTATGCTGATGACCTTGTCATCATAGCTGAATCCCTTGAGGAAGGTGTCAGGGGGCTCTTAACTTGGGAAGACGCAATGGAGGCGAAAGGGCTGAAAGAGGCAGGAAAGACAAAGATCATGATCTGTGGTACAGGTCTGGACCTCTTGCAGAGTACAGGCCAGTTCCCATGCGCTGTATGTCGCACTGGAGTGGGCAGCAACAGTATCTTTTGTAATGGCTGCAAGTTCTGGGTGCACAAGAAATGCAGTGGGCTCAAACACTTGATAGAGGACCCTGATTACAGATGTACATGGTGCCAAGGAATTGCACGCCCCTTAGATGGCAGACCACAGAGGGAAGTCCAAGTCGGATCCGACAAGCTGGAGGTTGTAGCTTCCTTCTGCTACCTAGGTGATATTCTCTCTGCAGCGGGTGGTTGCGACCTTTCAACTACATCACGTGTGAAAACAGCCTGGAAGAAATTCAAGGAGTTGCTACCAGTTCTCTCTTCCCGCCACCTCTCGTTCAAGACACATGGCCGTGTGTATAGCTCTTGTGTGCGGAGCGCAATGCTCCATGCCATTGAGACATGGCCATTGACAAAGCCAAACCTCCAACGTCTACAGCAAAATGACAGGGCAATGATCAGACAGATCTGCAATGTCAAGCCACAGGACACTGTCACCATCAGGTCCAGTGAGTTACTAATTAAGTGAGCGTCTTGGCATTGAGGACCTGGACCTCATCCTGAAAGAGAGAAGACTTCGCAGTATGGACATGTGGAATGCTCCAACGGTGCAGTCAAGACTGCCTGTGAGACCCGTCTCTAGATATGCCGTGGATATTGGCGGAATCCATGGAATAAGTTCCGTGGAGTATTCGGACAGAATTTTTTAGTAAATCCGTGCAATTCCATGAAAACTGGCGGCAAAATAGTGGAGATGAAATGATGTAAAAAATCCGCGGCATTCTATGGAAATGTGCCACCAAATGCCATCAATTTCCGTGGAATCCATGGTTTTCATATATGAAATTTGGTTACAAATTACCCAGAAGTTTCTGAGGAAAAAGTTTACAGTTTATATATCTGAATGACTTTGTACTAAGGTCAAGACCTTAAATACTCATGTACATGTTGCATGTACTCATTTAGCTATCTGCATCTACCAATTTACAGATCACAGGGCAGCCTGCAACACCTGGTGTTTGAAAAACACAGAGCCTATGTGACCAAATTTGACCTTGACATAAAATAGATCAAGGTATCTCTGTCCAAAAACCAAGAACCTTTACAATAGTATTTGTTATTCAACTTTAAAACTTGCTTATAATCTACAGAAATAGTGAAAGTGACCACCAACCTTACGTTCAAACAACTAAGATCTGTCATGGCATTTCCATGCACTACATACATGTATATGTCTTTAAGATTATTCCATTTACGTGTAAAACACAAAAAACTAGCACATGTATGTCTATTCCATAATTTAAATTCACAATAATGTCTTATACTGCCCGTCTGCTTCCTTACAGATGCTATAAAGGATTGAAATTTTTGGTTCCAAAGCAATAAAGAGATTTCAGTTATAACAGATACCATCTTGCATCTATGACAACCAATTCTGCTGGGAGTTGGTTATATAATCTATGTTCTCATCTGGTCTTAAAATTTACAAGTGCCGCCAATTTCCATCCCTGCAATTGGCTATCTTATTTTGCCATCATTTTTCTTTCTTCAGAATTGACTAAGTTCAACTTTCCGTGGCATCTACTTCATAAATCTGCGGAAAGTTGTCATTGATTTCCTTGTTTTCGTAGAAAATTATTGGATTCCACGGATATCAGTGGTAAAGAAAAAGATAGAGATGCTGCCACCTGCTAATTCCGTGGAATGCCATGAAAAATCAGCCTATTTTTGAAAATTCCATGGCAAATTCTGTAGAAATCTGTGGATTCCACGGAAAATCAAGAAATGGCGTGGCATTTTTAGAGACGGGCATACAGGTAGGTGGAAAGCGGGGGCCAGGAAGGCCCAAGATGACCTGGAAGCAGCTAACAGAAAGAGATTGCAGAGAATGGAATCTCTTTGCTATCGATCCTCATGATAGACAAGCCTGGAGATCTGGTGTAAGATCTGCCATGCGTGCAGCAAGCCAACTACCTGGAAGGGGGCCCACTTACGTGGACGCTGCCCCTGTACCTGCATGTTAATCAACAAGAGGCCCATGGGCCACAATGCTCACCAGAGCTCAGGGGGCCACTGTCCACTGGCAGCAATATATTTTAATTAACCATGGAAGCCCTGTGCCCTAGGATGCTACAGATAAAATTTGGGCCCAATCAGCCTCATAGCTTTAGATTCGATGTCGCTTGAAGGTGCTGTTGCAGAACAACAGGTGACAATTGACAGTTTCCCATCTGGGGCAACAAATAGGCCAAAAAGAACATTATTAAAGGAACATTTCTATGAAAGTGTGACAAAATATCTTGAAAGGCATTAATGTCATTTTTCAATTTTCCCCATTATAGGACAATGGAAACTCATAACTTGGCATAGCAAACAAACCAAAGAGCCAAAGTTCATAAACCAGAGCTCAGGTAGACACTGCCCAATGGCAGCCATGTATTATAACATGATATGATTTTATTATACCATTTATAAAGTCTCCCAAACAAACCCCATACCCAAATGAGCACCAATGTGGACTGTATCTGAAATATTAGGTGTTTTATAAAGTAGAGAGATCGGGGCATGGACCAAATGGAGCCCTGGTTGGTGTCACTAAATGCATCTTATCAAAAGGAACAGAGACATAAATGGTTTATCAGTGGGAATATGTATGGTTCCTGAGATGTAAGGCCTTTTAAGCAATGGAGGGTATCTGGCATGGCAGATCCCAGAAAAGCACAAAATTGTTGTCAATGAATATGTCTTATCATAAGGACCAAGAGTACATGTATATATGGTTAAACGGTGGGGATCTGACTGGTTTCTGAGATATGAGGCACTTTTAAGAAGTGGCAGGGAGAGAAATGGCCCCTGCAGACCCTAAAAGACTGGGGTGACTGAATGTGTCTAATAACAATGAACAAGAATATATGTGATTATAGGATGGGGAATTGAATGGTTTCTGAGATATATGGCCTATTATGAAGTTGAGTTTTATGATAAGGAACAAGAATATATATGGTTAAGGGGTAGGGGGATCTGAACGGTTTCTGAGATATATGGATTTTAATGAAGTAAAGGGGTGGGGCATGGCCTGTAGCACCATGGGGGACCCACATGCTGGTGTCACTGATTGCGTCTTATCATAAGGAACAAGAATATATATGGTTTAGGGGTGGGACTCTGAACAGTTTCTCAGATATATTGTCTTTTGTGAAGTCAAGGGGTGGAGCATGGCCTGGGCGCACACTGGGTGACCCCCTAGGTTGGTGTCACTGAATGTGTCTTATCATAAGGAACAAGAATGTATATGGTTTAGGGGTGGGTATCTGTAAGGTTTCTGAAATATTTGGCCTTTTACGAAGTGGAGGGGGTTGGGCATGGTCCTGGCACACCCTAGGGGACCCCAAAGTTAGTGTCACTGAATGCAACTTATCATAAGGAATGAGAATATATATGGTCTAGGGGTGGGGATCCCAATGGTTTCTGAGATAAATGGTGTTTTATGAAGTGGAGGGGGTGGGGCATGTCCCCGGCATATCCCGGGGGACCCACCATTTGGTGTCACTTAATGCGTATTATCATAAGGAACAAGAATATATATGGTTTAGGGGTGGGGATCTGAATAGTTTCTGAGATAAATGGCCTTTTATGAAGTGGATGGGTCGGGGCATACCCCCCTCATATCCCGGGGGACCCCCAGGTTGGTGTCACTTGATGCATCTTATCATAAGGAACAAGAATATATATGGTTTAGGGGTGGGGATCTCAATGGTTTCTGAGATAAATGGTATTTTTTGAAGTGGAGGGGGTGGGGCATGTCCCCAGCACATCCCGGGGGACCCACAGGTTGGTGTCACTTAATGCATCTTAGCATAAGGAACAAGAATATATATTGTTTAGGAGTGGGGATCTGAATGGTTTCTGAGATAAATGGCATTTAATGAAATAGAGGGGGCAGGGCATGGCCCCAGCACATCCCGGGGGACCCCCAGGTTGGTGTCACTTACCGCATCTTATCATAAGGAACAAGAATATATATGGTTTAGGGGTTGGGATCTGTAAGGTTTCTGAGATATAAGGCATTTTATGAAGTGAAGGGGGTGGGGAATGTCCCCGGCACATCCCGGGGGGATCCACAGGTTGGTGTCACTTAATGCGTATTATCATAAGGAACAAGAATATAATTATATGGTTTAGGGGTGGGGATCTGAATAGTTTCTGAGATAAATGGCCTTTTATGAAGTGGAGGGGTCTGGGCATACCCCCGTCATATCCTGGGGGACCCCCAGGTTGGTGTCACTTGATGCATCTTATCATAAGGAACAAGAAAATATATGGTTTAGGGGTGGGGATCTCAATGGTTTCTGAGATAAATGGCATTTTATGAAGTGGAGGGGGTGGGGCATGTCCCCGGCACATCCCGGGGGACCCACAGGTTGGTGTCACTTAATGCATCTTAGCATAAGGAACTAGAATATATATAGTTTTGGGGTGGCGATCTGAATGGTTTCTGAGATAAATAGCATTTTATGAAATAGAGGGGGCAGGGCATGGCCCCGACACATCCCAGGAGACCCCCAGGTTGGTGTCGCTTAAAGCATCTTATCATACGGAACAAGAATATATATGGTTTAGGGGTTGGGATCTGTAAGGTTTCTGAGATATAAGGCATTTTATGAAGTGGAGGGGGCGGGCCATGGCCCCGGCACAACCTATGGGACCCCCAGGTTGACATAAAAGCATATGGCTGAGAGAAGTTTACTCAAGGAACATGTTTATGTAAGTTTTGTCAAAATATCTGCAATGACTTGGCAGTAAATGCCATTTTTCAGTTTTCCCCATTATAAGTTAATGGAAACTCTAAGTTGCCATAGCAACAAAACTAAAAGGCCAAATTTCATAAAAAACACAAAACCTGGAAAGGCAAATATGGTGAATATTTTCATAAAGTCTCAGCTTCCTAAAGCATATGATTTCTGAGGAGATGATTTTTGAAGTATTTTTTTGTCTATTTTTTGCATTTTGGTTTCCATGGCAACCAATAAAAATGAGCAGAAGGCCTAAAATCATATGTCAGATAGTAGATTGCCTATGGAACATTTCTATGAAAGTTTTGTCAAAATATCTGTAGAGACTTGGCAGTAAATGCCATTTTTCTATTTCCCCAGTATAAGTCTATGGAAACTCTAAGTTGCCATAGCAACCAAACTAATAAGCCGATTTCCATTAAAAACACAAACTTTCAATCCCCCTGCCCAAGAATGCTACAGATGAAATTTGGGCTGAATCGGCCCAGTGGCTTCAGAGGAAATGTTGTTTGAAAATATTGACGAAGACGACGCAGAGGCAGACGGACTGCCTATCCTATAAGCTCCCCCGGAGCCTTCGGCTCTGGTGAGCTAAAAATCTGTTGATGATGATAGATGCTTGAAAAGATTTTCCATTCTCAAATGCAAGCTTGTACTAAGTATCATTAATGAAGCTCTAATAATTCTTGAGAAATGAACTTAACAATTAGGGAGAATGCTAGGGTGGTCGCAATATTTTACAAAGCCAGTGAACCATGAAATTTAGGTCAAGGTCAAATATGGATGCTTGCATTTAAGTTGTAATCCCCAGATTCAAGTTTGCACCAAATACATGTATCATAAATGAAGCTCTGATAGTTCTTGAGAAATAAACTTGACCATAAGGGTAGTCGCAATATTTTACAAAGTCAGTGAACCATGAAATATAGGTCAAGGTCTAATATGGATACTTGCATTTAAGTTACCATCCCAAGATACAAGTTTGTACCAAGTATCATTAATAAAGCTCTTATAATTCTTGAGAAATAAACTTGACCATTAGGGTGAGCGCTAGGATGGTCGCAATAATTTATAAAGTCAGTGAACCATTAAAAGTAGGTCAAGGTCAAATATGGATGCTTGCATTTAAGTTGCCATCCACAGACACAAGTTTGTACCATGTATCATTAATGAAGCTCTTATAGTTCTTGAGAAATAAACCTGCCCATTAGGGAGCACGCTAGGGGGGTCGCAATATTTTACAAAGTCAGTGAACCGTGAAATGTAGGTCAAGGTCACATATGGATGCTTGCATGTAAGTTGTCATCCCCAGATACAAGTTTGTACCAAGTATCATTAATGAAGCTCTTATAGTTCTTGAGAAATAAACTTGACCATTAGGGTGAATGATAGGGTGGTCGCAAATGTTGACGCCTTGACAAATGGAGGGACGGAAAACTGGGCGCCTATATCGCCCCATGCTAATAGCAGGTGCGACAAAAAGTACAATTTGCAAGCTCCTGTTGTTCATATATCTTAATCCTTATCCCTACTTTTGCAAACATCAGATGGCTTCTGAAGCAATCGGATCAGGATCTACACTGTTTGTCATTCAGTTTACAAAATCTAAATGAATCAATTATATCAAGTAATTTGATTGGTTGACCGGTTTCCTGCCGGCATCCAACTCATTGATGCTGGACTATATGAGGGCCCGATCTCCGATGCGTGCCAGTTTCTAGCAGACCAGTAGAGATAAGAGGCATCTGATTCCACTTTTCTTCGACGTCAACAAATTGAAGGATGTTCACCCACCAACCGAGCTGACCCATTTATTGTACAGGCAGGAGAAGATGCAATTTATATACCCCTGTACAACTGGACCATTCCCAGCAGGTGTAAACCCATCCCTCGCCCAGTGACCGGCCATGCTTGGCCGTGACCTGGAAGGGACCTTTGCGGAACATCGACCGATGCTCGGCCGGCAAGGAGCATCACCAGTATACAGACAGTAACCTGCAGTGCACCGGCCATTTTCTGCCCGGCGTATATGCTGATGCTTCTTCACAAAAATCTGGCAGACACCGCCCAATTCCTAAAGGATGTCCCTCCAGGCCCCGCAAGGCATACTTTTTGCCAAAACCAAGCCAGACACCTGCTTCTGACCCCTTCTTGACTTGGACAGCTCGGACAACCACCACTTCTAGTATAGCTCGGCGGGGGTATGCCGAATTTGTGACCCAGGCATTAGACACATCAGTCCAAATACATACATGTACAGCAACAATGGTATGCATGAAAATGTACAATGTGGCAACCGTTATCTGGACTTTGAGCAAACACCATTTTCACAGTTTAACTTTATTGGTAATTTTATTGTCTGATATTCAGAAATGAGTGTAACTAATTCATAATTTATTCATCAGGATAAGGTATTATGCTTTTGTGATAAAGAGTAATACATTGCTCACTCGTGAAAATGAACTGATTATTAAGAAACCTTTTGTGCTCAACATGCCAACTTTAGATTAACCCATATCCTGCTTAATAAACTTGTTTATCTTTCAGACAATCCATCATTCAAAATTACTTGATACAATGTTCACTTCACAAAATGCATGACAAACAAAGTACAGTCGAACATCAATGGCTCGAACACTTTTGCGACCTCTAAAATCTGTTCGAGATTGGGGTAGTTCGAGCCACTGAGGTTACTGTCAGAAGGCATACCGAGATACTTTTAGACATCTTTTCGGTGTTCTATAATGAAAATGTATGCTGTGTTTACTCATTAGAATCGCCTCGATGAGGCAATTCTAATGAGTACACACAGCATACATTTGCAAGATAAAAGACTATAATCTCCTTAATTATGTCCCACTATTTCTTATATAGAGGATTTCGCTAGGGGCTCAACAATGGGTTCAACACATCCATGGTAAACAAGCCATCGGTGTTCGAGTCATCGAAGTTCTACTGTACATTGTAGGTCCTGTAGAAGCAGTCTGATCAGGATCAACACTTTTGCACACAGAGTAGATCCTGATCAGATAGCTTCTGTTGTGTTCAACAGGAAAAGGTTTAAGGAAACTTGTACATGTAAGTTGATGTTTAGAGCATGAGGGGGGCTGTGCCTATGCAGCAAATAGAAGGACGTTCTGGGACTTGTTTTTATGTCTAGAATGAAATGTCTCAGAACTTCGTGTCTGTATTACCTGGAATATAGTACCTGGTACTCAAAATATAGTGGTTCATCTGTGTCGTGGCTCTATGGCCCAATCAACAACTAAGGTCATGTTGAAACTTTCACCGTTACCTCGCCTCATAAACCAGGGGTTGTGGGTTCAATTCTGGGCTTCCCCAGACTTTCAGACTAGTCTTTAAACCGAGGTCTCCTCTTTGTATGATCTTAGCTGTTGGTGAAATGTAAAACTCTAAACACCCACCTTCACTGCTACTGAAAGACTTAAGACTCACTGAGAGGTTTACCAGTACTTAGTGAAGTCACACAAACCACCCCCCCCCCCCCCCCCCCCCCCAACCAACCGACAGTTACTGACAACAGGGTGTCCACAATTTGAGTAAAGCAAAATTCCCTGACTTTTCCCTGACTAAAATCAAATTTCCCTGACCAACTTTTTTGACATTTTGCACATTGAGTTCTAACATCTGTTGGCCTCCTCCTCCCCTACAGCCAACCCTTTCCTCCTTTTACAATACCAGCTGTAATTGTCTTACTCTTTAAATATGTTTTTGTTTGTTTTTGTTTTTTTATGTTTGTATTTTCCCTTGAATTTATTTTCTATTTTATTATTTTTTCTAAACACATACATGTACATGTATTTACATAAGTCATTTGTATTGTTGGATGAAATCCTTGAAACAAGAGGCTCAATGAGCCTAACCGCTCACCTGAGGAACATTTTAGAAAGCTGTTTGTCTCAGCAGAAGATTTTTTGAAGTTCTTCCAATTATAAATCAGGTGGAGATAATGAGCCAAGGATAGTAGCCAATTTGGATGCCATAGGGTTGGCAGGATTTATGCTGATGGCCAATTGATGTTGCAACAATACTAAATATCTAATCTCAGGGCCTTATAGATTCAGAAGAAGATTTCTCAATTTTCATATTATTAGCCTACAGGAGCTAATGAGTGAGTGTGTTTTAGTTTTACGTTCCACCAACAGCTAAGGTGATACCGAGACAGGACCTCAGTTTAAAGACTCATCTGGAAGTCTGGAGAAGCCCTGGATCTATCCTGCAATCCTTTATCAGGCGGGTTGCATAACCATTACACCACAGAGGCCTCTATAGGAGCTAATGGGGCCCATGGTATAGTCAATTTGGACTGTAGGGGCATGGTTGGTAGGATTACATACAGAATATCTAAGCTCTGGGCCTTATGGTTTCAGAGAAGAAGATTTTTAAAGTTTTTTGTATTATTATTATTATTATGATAAGTCAAGTGGGGCCTAATGAGCCCTGGGGAGGAGCCAACTTGGCGCCCAGGGTGTTGATTGGTAGGATTTATATAGATGAGCACTTAGCATTGTTACATATGAAAAATCCAAGCTCAGAGCCTTATGGTTTCAGAGAAAAAATTTTGAAGTTTTTTTTCCATTACATGTCCAATTGGAGCTAATGAGCCCTGGAGCATGGCTATTTTAGACCCCAGGGGCATGATTGGCAGGATTTATGTTGGTGAGCACTTGACATTGCTTCATACTAAATATCTAAGATCTGCGTCTTATGATCTCAAAGTGTTTTCAATTTTTAATTTATGGGAGCTAATGAGCACCGGGGCCAGGCCACTTTTGACCCCAAGGGCATGGTTTGCATGATTTATATAGCTGATCAATTCACGTGGCTACAATGTAAATATCTAAGCTATGGGCTTTATTGTATCAGAGAAGAATTTTTTAAGCTTTTTCCTTTATAAATCTATGAGAGCTAAGGAGTCCCGGGGTGTGGCCAATTTGGACCCCCAGGGGCATGATTGGCAGGATCAATACCTGGCCTTGCTACATTCTAAATAGCTTAGCTCTGGGCCTTGTGGATTCAGAGAAGAAGATTTTTAAGTCTATTGGAGCTTCTGAGCACCGTGGTGAGGCGAATTCTGGCCCCAGGGGCATGATTGGCAGGATTTATGTAGGTGATCATTTTACGCTGCTACATACTCAATATCTTAGCTATGGGCTTTATGGTTTCGGAGAAGAAGATTTTTGAATTTTTTTCCATAATAAGTCTATGGAAGCTAAGGAGGCCCAGGTTGTGGCCAATTTGGACCACAGGGGTATGCTTGACAGGATTTATGTAGGGGAACAACTTTGACATTGCTACATACTAAATATCTAAGCTCTGGGCTTTGTGATTTCAGAGTAGAAGATTTTTTTATGATTTTTCCCATTGTAAGTCTATGGCAGACATGGCAACAAGAGTTTCAATCTGATCTGCCCCAAAACATTTTGATTCTTTTCACCCTACCTGATAAAGCTTCACATGAAATTTAATCATGATTGGACAACTGGCTTTAAAGATATACTTATCTGAAAACTGGGAGCTTAGGAGCCCCGAGGCCTGGCCAATTTGGACCCCAGGGGCATGATTGGCAGGATTTATGTAAGGGACCACTTGGCTTTGCTACATACTAAATATCTAAGCTTTGGGCCTTAAAGTTTTTCCATTGTAAGTCTGTGAGAGCATATGAGCACCAGGGTGTGGCCAATTCTGATCCCAGGGGGCATGATTGGTACAAATGGTGGGATTCAGGTAGGTGACCGTTTTACGTTGCTACATAGCAAAGATCTATGGTTTTGGAGAAACGTTTTGAAGCTTTTTATCCATTATGAGCCTATGGAAACTAAGGAGCCCTGGGGCGCGGCCAATTTGGATCCCAGGGCATGATTGGCAGGATTTATGTAGGGGACCACTTGACATTATTACTTATAAATATCTAAGCTCTGGGCCTTGTGGATTCAGAGAAGACCATTTTTAAAATTTGTTCCAGTGTTAGTCTATGGGAGCTTATGAGCCCTGGGGCGTGGCCAATTCTGACACCAGGGGCAAGATTTGCAAGATTTATGTAGGTGACCATTTTACGTTGCTACTTACTAAATATCTTAGCTATGGGCTTTATGGTTTCGGAGAAGAAGATTTTTGAAGTTTTTTTTTTCCATTAAAAGTCTATGGAAGCTAAGGAGCCCCAGGGCGAGGCCAATTTGGATCCCAGGGGCACGATTGGCAGGATGTATGTAGAGGACCACTTGACGTTGCTACATACTAAATATCTAAGCTCTGGGCCTTGTGGTTTCAGAGAAGAAGATTTTTTTTTTAATGTTTTTCCCATTCTAAGTTTATGGGAGCTTAATGTTGCCATGGCAAAAAGAGTTTCCATCTGATCTGCCCCAAAACATTATGCATCTTTTCCCCCTACCTGATAATGCTTCATATGAAATTTAATCATGATTGGCCTATTTGCTTTAAAGATATACTTATTTGAAAATGTGAACGGACGACGGACACCGGAGCATTGGCATACTATTACCTCATGCGAGCCTTTGGCTCAGGTAAGCTAATGAAATGCATGTCCAAATACAAAGAGATCTGTTAGCCTCCTCCATCCCTATAGCCAACCCTTACCACCCTTTAGTTTCTTCTAAAAGAATAATTTACCAAATTCAATACATAAGAAGAGGACAAGACATTATTATTATAATTATTATTATCAAGGTAAAAGCCAAACATGAAGAAACTGCCTTAGCCTTTATTTTTGATGTTTTTTTATCATTCATGGATATATTTTTTTCAAAATTCCCCGACTTTTCCCTGACTTTTGCTAAAATTTCAAAATTCCCTGACCAATTTCAAAATTCCCTGACCTTGAAAAAATATTTTTTTCCCTGACTTTTTCCCTGACCGTGGACACCCTGGACAATAGCCGGTGGGTCAACAGCTGAGTCCTCAAGCAATTGTCCACCTCAAGTGCCAAGAAATGAGGAATTAGAAAAATTGAAAACTTTTAGTTTAGTATCATTTGAAGAATTAAGAACATTAACAAACAGGTGTACATGTACATATATTTTACTCACCATTTATTCTATTTTCTGTAAACATTCCTGTTGAAGTTGTGACTGTTGATGTGTCTTCCGCCTGCCAATTTAATGTGTCATTTTTGCTGTCATTTTCATTATTCCAAGGCCAATTCCATGGCCAGTTTCTCCAGCCAGCATTGTCATCCTCCTCCTCATCAATGTCATCATCATCATCATCATCAAAATCTCCAAACAAGTCCTTATCCTCATCCTCATTATTATCAACACCATAGAATCCAGCATCATTATCATCAAAATTATCAAAAAGATTATCACCATTATCCTCACCCTCCTCCTCATCAAACATGCCAACATTATCATCATCCTCAGCATGATCATAGTCTCTACTTTCTTCAATGTTATCATCATCACCGGCAGTATCATTTAAGTATCTATACAAATTTGTGTTTTGGAAACCCTCTTCTGTTGCACTAGTGGTTGGAGCTCCAGTAGTCCTGACATTTATTTCTTCACTTTCTTCCCAAACTTTTTGATTGGTTACATCCTTATCTGGTATTTGGATACCAAGTCTATGTGCTGGTGCCTCTGTAGCTTTGGTATTCACTGTCTGCAAATTCACATCAGACTTGTCGGCATTTCGATTTGTTTCCACAGATTCTGCTTGTGGCACTTCCTGGTGTGAAAACTGCAACTGCTGGTCAATTACTTCATTAAAATTAGTGTTCTCATCAAGATTATGTTCAGGTATGTTTTGAAGTTGAAAATGAGCTTGTTGGTCTTGCTGATTATTCACATTATTGTAATTAGACTTCTCTACAAGATTCTGTTGAGGCAATTCTGGGCCCTGAAACTGAGACTGCTGATCATTAACATTATTGAAATTAGGGTTCCCAGGAGGTGACTGTTGAGGTTCATTTGGGGGCTGCTGATCATTTAAATTATTGAAATTAGGGTTCTCAGGAAGGAGTTGCTGAGGCTCATTTTGAAGCTGTAACTGAGGTTGCTGGTCACTCACTGCATTCAAATTTGTATCCTCAGCAAAATTTTGTTGTGGCACATTGGGAAGCTGAGGTTGTTGGTCTGGCTGATTATTTAAATTATTGTAATAAGGGTTCTCTGCAAGATTTTGTTGAGGCAATTCTAAGCCCTGAAACTGAGACTGCTGGTAATTTACATTATTGAAATTAGACTTCTCTGGAAGGATTTGTTGAGGTTCATTTGGAGACTGCAACATAGGCTGTATAGCATTCAAATTAGTATCCTTAGCAAAATTTTGTTGTGGCACATTGGGAAGCTGAGCTTGAGACTGATGGTCTGGCTCAGCATTAACATTATTATAATTGGAGCCCTCACCAAGATTTTGTTGGAGCAATTCTGACTGGTGAAACTGATGCTGCTGTGGCACATTTGGAAACTGAGCTTGAGTCTGATGGTCTGGTAGAGCATTCACATTATTATACATTGATCCCTCTCCATTATTTTGCTGGGGCAATTCTGATTGGTGAAACCGATCCTGTTGGTCCCACTGCAACACATTTGGAAGTGGAGCTTGATTCTGATAGTCTGGCTGAGCATTCACATTATTATAATTTGATCCCTCTCCATTATACTGCTGCGGCAATTCTGACTGGTGAAACTGACCCTGCTGGTCTTGCTGATCATTCACATTACTGATAATAGAATTTCCAGTTTCAGGGGTTTTAGATGGTATTTCTGGTACTTTTTCTGAATGAGTCTGTTCAATCTGCTGACCATCGCCCTTAATGAAGTTCATGTTTTCTGCTTCATTGTTTACAACAGCTGTATCTTTTGGAACAGCATTAATATCAACAACTGCTTGTAAATTAGATTCTGGTAGTTTTTCAGGAACATCATTTTGATGCCTATTTTGATCAGCTAGCACAACTGCATTTTCAAGTGCTGGGACAACAGGTTTATTATTTTCACGCTCAAAAGAATGTTCTACCATGCTTGGATCACCATTATTATCTGCAACATTAGGCACTTGGCCCACATCCTTTCCAACAAATTTTTCTGCAGTATCAATATCCAGCTGTATTGGTCCTGGCATCAGATTTTGAGCAAAATTTTGAGCCATGTCAACTTGCTCTTTTAAAGGAATACTGGGTTCTTGATGGCCATCGCCCATTGCGTTGTCAATCTTTAGAGCAGAATTTTCTGGTGCATTGTCTGTGTGAAACAAAGCATACGGGTCTGGAATATTATCAGCTGCCAGCTCTGCAAATATATAAAGACAAATGAGCCAGCACATGACAAAATCTTCAAGAAGGCTTCAGGAACCAGCAAAGACTCGGATCAGCCTGCGCATTCGCGCAGTCTGATCAAAGTCTTTACTGATCGTATGTACCTACTTTAGGCTAATATCTATGCAAAGAGACATACGGTAGGCAAAAGGTCTTGTCATAGTGGAAGGGTGAGTCTCTGCTGTTGGCACTGGTCTTATTATCCCCATGTTTTTTGAAGAAAAGTGGGGATATTGTTATCGCCTCCGTCCGTCCCTCCGGCTATCTCCTCCTATACCGTTCATTGGAATTCAACCAAATTTGGTGTGTGAGTTACTTACATGAATGGCTTCTGCAAGAGCACATTAATTTTTGGACCAGCCCCCAGGGGTCCCTGGAAGAGGTCAAAACGTGGGGATTTGCGATGGCGCGCCATCGACTGCGCGATCTAGTTGTAGGTTTTGTCATGCGCCGACTCAAATAAGATTTCACAAAAATTCCATCTTCTTTATACTGATGTTCGCTATAACACGGAAACTCACTATAACAACAATTTCAAAGATACAAATACACATATATATATATATATCTCAAAATGAAACAGGTTTACCGTTAATTGAGACATTCACAAAAATTTGATACTCAAGAAAAAACAATTATTTTGGATACTTGTTCACATCTCCTTGGTGATGGGCTTCTAACAAATGTCAACAATGTTTGTTTCTTGGAGTCATTAAGTGGGAAAGGCCTTTATCACGGGTGGTACACTAGAGAACAGCATCAAAACTGAGTCAATGCAATAGTTTTCCCTCACCACATCTGGGAACGGTGGAGGTAGTACATGTACCATTATGAAAACACGCCTATACAAATACATTGTAATCTTTATCGACGAAAAAATGAAAATTTTAGGATGAAAAATTGTGATATTTTTCTTATTTCTGCTCAAAATATAGATTATGGGTACTCGTTAGAACCGCCTCGGTGAGGCGGATCTAACCGGTACCCACAATCTATATTTTACAGCAGAAATAAGAAAAATAAGGGTTAACCCTGTAAACCCCAGTTTTACTATATAGAAATGAGGTTCAAAGGGGTCAAAATTATATAGGCGCAGGGATTTTCCTAGTGCAACTTTGGGGCCAGTAATCGGCCCCTATTTTTCCCAATTTAGGGACAGATATTTCCAAATTTTATAACAAATTTCCCAATTTCTGATGTTGTGATAAAAAATTCATGAAAATCGAACCAAAATTGACAAAGTTACAGCTGATTTAAATTCCCAACTATAAATATTAGCGAGCTGTTTTTCCCAAACCCAGCAGCCCCTGGACCCTGATTCTGAAGTGTAGGAAAATCCCTGTGGCGTGTTTTTGTGATGTATTGCCTGAAAATGGTTAACCAAAGTGTCTAATTATTTTGTTACATGTATTATTGAAATATGAAAAACTAAATGGCATTGTTACATGCACTTCATGTACATGTAGATATGATTTTACTCTTGCCATGGTTAGATTTTCATGTGGAAATCTGCAGGGCTTCAACAGAAATCTGATAAAACTTTTGACAAAGGAATGGAAATTTTCTCAGTTTTCTGTCAATGGGGAGATTTGAACCTACCAATTTTCTTTTTCTATTAAATCTACAGCCCTGAGACTCATTAAGGCACCTGCTCATGTAAAAATAATCATGAAATATTATAAATAAACTGACCGCTACTGCCACATTTTTTTTTATATACAGACAAAAAATGACTATTAAGGAGGGGAGGGAGGGAGTGTTTCAGTTTAACGTCCCACCAACAGCTAAGGTCATACGGAGATGGGACCTCAGTTTAAAGATTCATCCAAAAGTCTCTATTAAGGAGGGTCGCACATAATTGACTCTGCCGTAATCAAGTTCGAATTTTTACCTCAAAACAATTTTAGTTTGTATTTTGTTTTTAAAGTGTTTTCTGAGGTTTTTATAAAATTTAATAACCATTACAATGTGTTTTTTGTTGTAAAATATTTTGCGACTTCATAGACTGCTTTCCCGTCTAGTTCATTAGCTTTCCACGGCAAATCTGAACTCTCTTTAACGAAAGATGTTTACTTTATTTTTCCATTCGCGTTAAAAATATAGCCTCGAAGAGTCTGCCACTGCACATATTCCATGGCCATACTTTGTCAACACAAAACAAAACAATGAATCAACCGTGATGTTTACTTTAGTCTACGTGACGTCATAGATATGAGAAAAAAACACTACCTAGTTATTGGTATGACTAAAAGTGCAGACACAACTGTAATACCTGGCAGCGCACTTTACTCTGTTAATTATCAGCCGCAGTCTCAGTTTCAATTACTGTTAACCCACCTCAGTGATCCAGAACCCACATTTAGGATCTTACACTCAACAGAGAGAGAATCAAAATTGAGGCTCGAACTTTGGAATCGAGGATGGAGAATTGCATCAGTGTGCTTCGCCATCCCAAAAAATTCTCATAATGTTAGTCTGTACAATACATGATCTAGCCGCCCCCGCTGATCTTGGCTTGAAGAAAAAAGACTGTGCTGCATGATCATGCAGAGCTGAAACCAATCGTACATGAGTACTGGTAGACCGCCTTGCCCACGTAAAGTGGTGCAAGATGGGCCATCCTTATAAACATATAGATTGGCTTCATTGGCCGTCAGGTTTCATCTCAATGTCGGTTAAAAGTCCCACAAATCGCGAAGTCATGTCTCCAAAATGACCAATAGTATGTTGACATTAAAAATGACACCTCAAGCCCTACCCCCCAACGAAACCAATAGTGTTTATATGACTCATACAGATTTTCCTGGGCAGGTTTAGACCCTGTAAGCGGTTTACTAGTACTCATTGCGGTAGGCTTCAGCTCTGTGTGAAAGCATGATGCAGCCCAATCTATTTCTTCAAGCCCCGATGTGTGGGGGCCAGTACATTCTGGGATTTTGTTGCGAGGTGGGGTTGGATTTTGTCTGTGATTCCATTCCAATGAGGTGGTTATAACGAGAACCCACAATTTATATTTTGAGCAGAAATAAGAAAAATATCACAATTCCTCATCTTGAAATATGAGTATTTGTATGGGCATGTTTTCGTATTATCAATTCATATACTGCTCAAACTAAATAAGGGTCGTTATTGTGTTCAGTTTCTTGTGAGAAACAAGTGTCAAAGGTGGCCAGCACATAATAATAACAACCAGTTTGCCCATTGCCTTCTATTTCTACTTCTGTGATTTCAGTTTTCAGATTGCCATCACTTTCATTTTACTACCGGTACATAAACTTCTTTGGGGGGAGTGTGTGTGTGTGTGTGGGGGGGGGGGGGTTTCAACAGGGAGAATGTTCTTATCAAACAAAGCTCATCAATTTACCAGTATTTGGAATTACATACATGTGGGTAATTTATAGGTTTTGCTTTGGCATGGCTCAGTTGTAAGAACACTAGGTCTTGCCCCTATCTCTCTATCCTGAGGCAGTCTATTAGAAGATGACATACAGGTAACTTCACAGATTAACAAATCAATGCTGTCCCTTAAAAAGGGACCTTGGCAGTGTAGATTAAGGTCATATGCCACAGAATATAGTGTCTAGTCAAAGTGTACAGTACTTTCTAAAGGTCATGAAATTTTGCAAAAAAATATCAAAGTAAGCAGACACCTCTTAAAGGTGCATTATTGAGCTATCGGTAAAAAATGCTTCCAAACATAAAATACATATAGCCGGTATTTTTCTTTAAAACAATACAAATGAATGCATTTTATGCAAAAATGCAAACAATTATGATGACAGGTAAATGAGTTTTAGAGGGATTCCCTAACTAGGTTTCGAACACTAGTTAGATCTATTTTTAGTTCGTGACAAAAATAGAATCCCCATATATGACGTTTTGCGACGTTCATTTTTGGCCTTGTTTGCTTAGGCCATGCCTGAATCGAAAAAAATATGACGCTGAATACCATGCCATAAGTAACGACACTAAGCGACGATACTGTCGCCATGTTTGTGTAAAGTCACAGATTTATTTTTAGAACAGAAATTCCGAACACATGTTCAGAGCGAAGGGTAAACATGAATGAAAACGACCATTTTCACAAAGTTCTGAAGCTGTATTTGGCTCCAAAAGTGTACACATGACAAAGGAGTAAGAATTGAAGATAAAAACCAGAAAAAAAAAATTTGAGACCCGGTAGCTCAATAATGCCCCTTTAAATTGAAATGGACCTGTCTAATAATACAAATTGAAGGGTTCACTGGACATAAATGGGTAGCAGAGATTATTTTATGCAATCAGCACAAATCAGCCTAAAACATCATAAATTGACAAATGGATACATTTGTAAGAACAGACTAGAAAAAGACATGTGCCACAGTGGTGGGCCATGATTGTGAGTTATTTGTGATTGAACTAAGTGTCTATGAATAAAAAAAATTATCTAATTGAGAACAGACTGATGTATGTTTTCTTCTGTTTTTCAAACCTCTCAGTCAACAAATTATAATGTCAGTCACTTTAAAAGTACCGGTAATATATTCATATTAATGAAATGTTTGTTATCTTAAAAGCTTATATTTGCATCAATGCAGTTAAATGAATCAATTAATATTCTTGGATCTCTGTTATGTATTGTATTAGAAGTTCCTACATGAGCAGTCAAGGACTTTAGTCAGATCAGTTCAAACATTCATCTATTGTTTCATAATTTTTTTCCTGTAAAAAGCAAAAGTATTCATAATGTATTCGTAAAACTATTCAGGTATACATGACTTTTCAAATAAAAAAAAACTAGACAAAAGTGCCCAGTGGGGCACGTATACGCCTGGTCAGTGCCATCACCTCAGCTGAAAATAGCAATGTCAAAAGCTTCTTTGCATATACAGGCCATATTCCATAGAATGGCCATTTTCAAGATTCAAAGGGCAATAGCTCTGAAAGTAGGAAAGCAAGAGTTATGGTTCATGTGTTCTGCACGTCGTCTCATGGTGTTCAAAGTTAGTGTGGAGTTTCATGAAAATATGTCAAGCCGTTTAAAAGTAATGGAGAAGACACGAAGATGTTAGCAGACACATAATTTACAATCTTCAAAGGGAAATAATTTGTAATGTATGCAAACAAGAGTTATGGTTCTTGTGTTCTGCCCATCCTGTTATCTTGCTTTACATTTGTTTGAAGTTTCATGAAATTATCTAAAACGGTTTTAAAGTTACAGAGCGGACACAAGTGTATGATACGCATAATATTCAAAGGGCAATAACTATGTAAGAAGGAAAGCAAGAGTTACGGTTCATTTGTTCTGCACGTCGTCTCATGGTGTTTAACATTTATGTGAAGTTTCATGAAAATATGTCAAGCAGTTTAAAAGTTATGGAGCGAACACGAAAATGCAAGTTATAACATTCAAAGGGCAACAACTCTGAAAGTAGGAAAGCAAGAGTTACGGTTCATGTGTTCTGCATGTCGTCTCATGGTGTTTAACATTTATGTGAGTTTCATGAAAATATATCAAGCGGTTGAAAAGTTATGGAGTGGACACAAAAATGCAAGTTAAAACATACAAAGGGCAATAACTCTAAAAGTAGAAAAGCAAGAGTTACGGTTCATGTGTTCTGCATGTCGTCTCATGGTGTTTAACATTTATGTGAAGTTTCATGAAAATATATCAAGCGGTTGAAAAGTTATGGAGCGGACACGAAAATGCAAGTTAAAACATACAAAGGGCAATAACTCTGAAAGTAGAAAAGCAAGAGTTACGGTTCATGTGTTCTGCAGGTCATCTCATGGTGTTTAAAATTTGTGTGAAGTTTCATGAAAATATATCAAGCGGTTGAAAAGTTATGGAGCGGACACAAAAATGCAAGTTAAAACATACAAAGGGCAATAACTCTGAAAGTAGAAAAGCAAGAGTTACGGTTCATGTGTTCTGCACGTCTTCACATGGTGTTTAACATTTATATGAAGTTTCATGAAAATATATCAAGCGGTTGAAAAGTTATGGAGCGGACACGAAAATGCAAGTTTAAACATACAAAGGGCAACAACTCTGAAAGTAGAAAAGCAAGAGTTACGGTTCATGTGTTCTGCACGTCGTCTCATGGTGTTTAACATTTATGTGAAGTTTCATGAAAATATATCAAGCGGTTGAAAAGTTATGGAGCGGACACGAAAATGCAAGTTAAAACATACAAAGGGCAATAACTCTGAAAGTAGAAAAGCAAGAGTTACGGTTCATGTGTTCTGCACGTCGTCTCATGGTGTTTAACATTTATGTGAAGTTTCATGAAAATATATCAAGCGGTTGAAAAGTTATGCAGCGGACACGAAAATGCAAGTTAAAACATACAAAGGGCAACAACTCTGAAAGTAGAAAAGCAATAGTTACGGTTCATGTGTTCTGCACGTCGTCTCATGGTGTTTAACATTTATGTGAAGTTTCATGAAAATATATCAAGCGGTTGAAAAGTTATGGAGCGGACACGAAAATGCAAGTTAAAACATACAAAGGGCAATAACTCTGAAAGTAGAAAAGCAAGAGTTACGGTTCATGTGTTCTGCATGTCGTCTCATGGTGTTTAACATTTATGTGATATTTCATGAAAATATATCAAGCGGTTGAAAAGTTATGGAGCGGACACAAAAATGCAAGTTAAAACATACAAAGGGCAATAACTCTGAAAGTAGAAAAGCAAGAGTTACGGTTCATGTGTTCTACACGTCGTCTCATGGTGTTTAACATTTATGTGAAGTTTCATGAAAATATGTCAAGCGGTTCAAAAGTTATGGAGCGGACACGAAAATGTGAACAGACACACACACACACACATACACACACACACACAAAGACACACAGAAAATATGAAAACTATATACTGGTACCCCCATGGCATACTGCGTATGCCGGGGGTATAAAAATGATACCCGTAATCTCCGTAGATTTTGCCATGAACATGTTCACCCCGAGACTTTAGCACTTTTATTTTGGAACTAAAGAATAGTTTTTAATTTTTGGGATTCAATCAAGAAATGGGTTAATGAAAATCGTAATGGCTTATTAGGTTAGTTATGTTTAGTGTCTTTTTTGGTAATTCCTACAACCAAGAGTGCAATAAGGCGTTAAACTACACCACAGCCTCATTATAGCACTGTTTATTATAACACGGTTATGGATTTAACGGCATATCTTCTAAACTGTTAGGATTGCACTTCCGAAACTTGATAACTGGATAGCCCGGTAGCCAAGGTAACAAGACATTTTGCCCCCAAGACGTACCCCCCTGGTAGTTTCCCCCTAGTCGTTTCGCCTCCCTTTTTGGCCTCTAGTCGTTTCGCCCCCACCCCCCCAACCCTAGTCATGTCGCCCCCCAAATATTTTCCTTTTTTTTATATATACCGGTATATAAAAGATTTATTATCTCCATGTGTGACAGAGACAAAGGGAGAGAAAGAGAGAGAGAAGTATTACCTGTATTTGATCAATACCGTCAATCAATCACATTGTTTATTAAATTTGATACATTAATCACGCAATTGATGCGATTAATGACGAGGTGTGAAAACACGTGCTCTTTGCAAAGTTAAATGTCTTAAATTATCGCTTAAGCACCTTTACAGGTTTTGTTTTAAATTGGTTGGTTGGTTCGTCAACAGAGTCGGTCAGCAAAGATTAATGGTGAGGTTCGAAAACATGTGCTCTATGAAAAATAATTGTCTTTAAATTGGTCGGTTGGTTCTTTAACAGTGTCAGTAAGCAACGGTTGAAAATGGTAAAATTGTCACAATTGGTTTATCTTTAGTTTCTAGAAAATCTTTCAAACGCCGACGATAAGAATATATAATCTTCGCCCAAAGATCCCAGCATCATTCATCTTTGAATTCGTCAAATACGTTTATCAAAGTCTTCTGAAGTAGAATAATGTCTGTTTTTTGTATCGCATGTCAGAAGGAAGTAGATGGCCGTCGCCATTCTATTTCTTGTGATGTGTGTGTCTGTTTGAGCGATGGGAGCATCGCCTATGTGGGACAGATAAGACTGATTTATTGATTTATTTATCACTCAAGTTACACGTTCATGTATTTAATTTAATGTTGGTGTTTACTTTATTTTTTCTTATTAGTTTTTGTTAATTGTACTCTGTTTTTGTTATAACATTTTTTTTTCAGTTCAGGCAAAGTACTCGTAAAGCTATATATTGCAAACATGGTTTGTGGGTTCTTGTTACAGCTGCTATATTGGGAGGATTCTAACGAGTACCCACAGCCTATGACTTTGAACGCAAAATAAAGTAAAATAATGAACACCCCCGTAAACCTCAGTTTTCTCTATATAAAGTGAGGTTAAGGTGGATGTTTTTGAAGAAAACAGCCTCAATGATTTTAGTGTAACAAGTCCTAGTCACACCTCTCCAAGTGGCCACTTTTAAGGCCCGGTTCCGGCCGGTAACTGAGAACAAGTTATCCTTAGGCTGACGTGACAGGGCGATGATGCTTCTTAAATATTTGCCTCATCCCACCTCTTATTGAAGTGAAACTTAGTTTTACCAGAAAAGTTGGCGAAACTACTAGGGGGACGAAACGGCCAGGGGGGCGAAACGACCAGGGAGAAAATGGTTTGGGGGCGAAACGTCCCGGAATCGATAGCCCTTGGAATGTAGAACAAATTGGACTACTTTTCATGTGACCTTGACCCCAACATAGCCCCAGGGTCAAAGGTCAAAAAGTAGGACTTTATCATAGCTTCTAAACTGTTGGGATTGTACTTCCAAATCTTTATAATTGGATAGCCCTTGGAATGTAGAACATATTGGAATACTTTTCGTGTGACCTTGACCCCAACATGGCCCCAGGGTCAAAGGTCAAAAAGTTGGACTTTATCATATCTTCTAAACTGTTTGGATTGCACTTCCGAAACTTGATTATTGGATAGCCCTTGGAATGCAGAACATATTGGAATACTTTTTGTGTGACCTTGACCCCAACATGGCCGCAGGGTCAATGGTCAAAAAGTATGACATTGCCATATCTTTTGTGTTATTCATAGAAAAAGCGGGTATTTGCGCTGGTATACCATCGACTGCCCCACCTAGTTATTATTATTATTAAATTCACCTGAAATAAAGTTTCTATCTGTGTTTCTCAATGTCTCTAAAATGATCTAAATATTGTTGACGGGGATGTTAAACTTCAATTCAAACAATTATCCAGAATTACTGTAAATTACCTTTAATCATCAGTCACAGGTCGTTTGTTTTTGAACAAATGTGTCAGTAAATTGATTTCAAAAAGTGTCATGAATTATCTTCAATTGTGTCGGTGAATTGGGCGAACACTAATGTCTGGGAGTTGTCCGGGAAATCGGGGGTAGTGGTGCGTTATCCCTAATATCTCCACTTCGGGTAGTCAGAAATTAATAAAATTAGTATCAAATAAAATTTTTAGCTCCATTCTAAAAGACAAAAAAATAATTTACTTTGTCAACGTTTTAGGGGTCCATTTTTTAAGTTAATTTGTCCGGGAAATTCTCGAATTTTGTCTGGATTTTGGGTTAGTGGTGAGTTAACCCTAATATCTCGATTTTGGGTGGTCAGAAATTAATAAAATTAGTATCAAATAAAAATTTTAGCTCCAATTTAAGAGATTATTAAAACATATTTTTCATTTTGAATATTTTAGGGGTCCATTTCTGAAGTTAATTTGTCCGGGAAATTCCCGATTGTGTCCTGGATCTTGCGGTAGTTGTGCATTTTCACATTATCTCGGTTTGTGGTGATCACTCATTGATAACAATTGATATATGTTAAGATTTTAAGTTCAATTATAAAAGAATAAAAAAAACTTTTTATACACCTCATTGAGGCAGTTCTAACGAGTACCCACAACCCGGATTGTGTGCACACAACATGACTTTAATTTATAGAAGATCACAAAGAATCTTTAACCCAAATATACCTAGAGTCCCATTTGTGGGACATAGTCATACAATGTAGAATCAAATGATCAGACACTGCAAAACATGGCGTCTGATCTGGGCCGCAAAATACGGCATCTGATCTTGGTCTACACTATTTGCTTAAAAAACGAAGAAATTTAACCGTATCCATTTCTTGCTGGCGATGAATTAGGTGTACGGACTTTGAGCGATTTTACGGGCCATTAATTGCTTTCTTGCTGGCAATGAATTAGGTATACAGACTTTGACTGATTTGACCGACCATTATGATCAGACGCTCCAAAACTTGGCGTCTGATCTGGGCCACAAAATGCGACATCTGATCTGGTTCTACACTGTTTGCTAAAACAACGACGAAATTTAAGCGCATCCATTTCTTGCTGGCGATGAATTAGGTGTACGGACTTTGAGCGATTTTACGGGCCATTAATTTTCTAACGAGATTAAACATGTGCTAAGTTAATTGCTTTATCTCATAATAAGTTGACGTGTACCGCAAGCCTTGATTGAAATAGTAGAAAGTTACTTCCACAAAAGTTGTGTCCAATTGATATTTTGAATGAATGCCGTAATTCGGTTTGTTTGATTTGAGATTAAACATCACCGTCAGCACTATTTTGGTCATTGTGAAGACTTTGCATTCCAACTTTTCGAGATAGTGCATTTTTCACATTTCCAAATGTCTACTTTTCTGATAAAAATTTGTCATATTTTTCCTATTTATACAGCAAACATAGGTTGTGGTTGCTCGCTAGAACATCCTCGTTGAGGCGGTTCTAACGAGTAACAACCTATGTCTGGGATCAGAAGTAGGAAAACAATGTACGGCCCCCATGAACCCCAGTTTTCTTTATATAAAATGTCCTTATGAAAAACGCTTCTTTCTTCGTCGATGAAAAGCAGTTTTGGAATACAAAACATCATTTTGAACAACAAATTTCACCAAGCGTACAACTACATTTTGACGGATCTAATCAATGGACTATGAGTGCATTTTTCACATTTCCAAATGTTTACTTTTCTGATAAAAATTCGTCATATTTTTCCTATTTATACGGCAAACATAGGTTGTGGTTGCTCGCTAGAACATCCTCGTTGAGGCGGTTCTAACGAGTAACAACAACCTATGTCTGGGATCAGAAGTAGGAAAACAATGTACGCCCCCATGAACCCCAGTTTTCTTTATATAAAATGTCCTTATGAAAAACGCTTCTTTCTTCGCCGATGAAAAGCAGTTTTGGAATACAATTAAAACATCATTTTGAACAACAAATTTCACCAAGCGTACAACTACATTTTGACGGATCTAATCACTGGACTATGAGTTTTTCTGAAACTTAAAGAGGCAGATATTTATAATATAGATAGCTTAGGAGCAAATTTGCAGGATTTGAAAAACAACGCTAAGATTCAAATTTCTCAAGTTTACAAAAATGCAGCCTCTAATAATGTTTTGCTTGTCAAAATTCCGCGCGTTCAATAACAACCAAATTCTTTTGATTGTGGGCTTTTTGCAATAGCGGACGTGGTAGAGTTTTGTTTTTCTCCGGATTCATTTAACACTAGAATAATATACGTGTCAAAAATGAGACAGCATTTAGTTGAATGTTTGGAAAATGGAAAAATGACAGCGTTTCCGAAAGAAAAAGATACAGGCAGACGTAAACTTCATTCATTCACTTGTAAAATCGTAGAAATTCCAGTTGGGTGCTTCTGCAAAATGCCTGAGTGTACTGATAACATGATTGCTGTGATAATCGTAAGTGCAACATTTGGTTTCCTAGAATATGTTTAGGTCTGAATTCATCATCAAACCAATGGCAGTGTCCGTCTTGTGAGCAGTAACATGTGTGACATCACAGAAAACTGCGTAATGAAAAACCATGTAAATCCAACTTTATACAGAATAAAGTAGGGTTTACACGGGGTGTCTAGTCATTATTTCGTTTTCACAAGTCAATATATTAAGGAAAACAAACCAATACCCCACCATCCTGGACACAATTCGGGTTGTGGGTACTCATTAGAACTGCCTCAATGAGGTGTATACCAAGTTTTTTTTTATATTCTTTTATAATTGAACTTAAAATCTTAACATATATCAATTGTTATCAATAAGTGATCACTACAAACTGAGATACATGTATTGTGAAAATGCACAACCACCGCAAGGTCCAGGACACAATTGGGAATTTCCCAGACAAATTAACTTCAGAAATGGATCCCTAAAATATTCAAAATGAAAAATATGTTTTAATAATCATTATCCCCACGCTTTTCAAAGAAAAAGTGAGGATACTGTAATTGTCTCCGTCGTCCGTACGTCTGTCCGTCCGTCTTACCGGACGACTCCTCCGACACTTTTATAGCTAGAAACTTAAAACTTTGGGAACTGATAGGTCTTTGGTCTGAGGAGTGCATGACACTTTCGGAATTTTGATCCTACCCCTAGGGGCCAGGCCAGGGGGTGGGGTGCCCCGGGGGTAAAAAGTCAAAGTTTTCAGAACCTGGTAATGTGACATATCAAATCAAACGGCATAATAAGTATAATACACAACAATCAAAATTTGACCCCTAGGGTCAGGTTTGAGGTCAACAGAGGTCAAAAACTTGGATTTTCACCCCCATTTTAACGATTACCGGATAACTCCTCCTACGCTGTTTCAGATAGAAACATGAAACTTTGGGAACTGATAGGTCTTTGGTCTGAGGAGTGCATGACACTTTCGGAATTTTGATCCTACCCCTAGGGGCCAGGCCAGGGGGTGGGGTGCCCCGGGGGTAAAAAATCAAAGTTTTCAGAACCTGGTCGTGTGACATATCAAATCAAACGGCATAATGAGTAGAATACATAACAATCAAAATTTGACCCCTAGGGTCAGGGTTGCGGTCACCAGAGGTCAAAAACTTGGATTTTCACCCCCATAACCCCTTTTTAACGATTACCGGATAACTCCTCCTACGCCCTTTCAGATAGAAACATGAAACTTTGGGAACTGATAGGTCTTTGGTCTGAGGAGTGCATGTCACTTTCGGAATTTTGATCCTACCCCTAGGGGCCAGGCCAGGGGGTGGGGTGCCCCAGTGGGTAAAAAATCAAAGTTTTCAGAACCTGGTCGTGTGACATATCAAATCGAACGGCATAATGAGTAGAATACATAACTATCAAAATTTGACCCCTTGGGTCAGGTTTGAGGTCACCAGAGGTCAAAAACTTGGATTTTCACCCCCATACCCCCGTTTTAACAATTACCGGATAACTCCTCCTACGCCCTTTCAGATAGAAACATGAAACTTTGGGAACTGATAGGTCTTTGGTCTGAGGAGTGCATGACACTTTTGGAATTTTGATCTTAAGATTGGGTGGGAGTTGCAATTGAGAACTTATATAGTGGCGTATCTTTAAAAAAGCGTGGGGATATGCGATGGCGTGCCATCGACTGCGCGATTCTAGTTGTCTTTAGGACTGTCCGAAACAGAGCACTTCTTCATAGTCACAGGTAATCACAGCACTGGCGACTGACCACCAGTGGATGCATATGCCTATAATCTTATTAATAAGATTATAGGCATATGCATCCACTGGTGGTCAGTCGCCAGTGAATCACAGGTAATCTTCTGAGTTGTCACTAGTCTACATACGATTATAAAACGTTTGTTGAAAAAAGTGGAGCGTGATAGCTCAGTGATTAGTGCACTTGCCTCTGATGCTAGAGGTCCCGGGTTCGATCCCCGGCAGCGGCGATAAAATTTCGGTGTCCGAACACGCTCCATTGGCATCATTTGCAGGGATGAATGTCATAAAGTGCACCGTCCTTCGGATCGGGACGTTAACTGGAGGCCCCCTGTGCAGGGAGAACCATCCCCTGTGCAGGTTAAAGATCCCTACCGTAATTACATGATTACTGTGTAGGCTTTCATCCTGCAAAACCTAGAGTGTATGTCATATACACCTGCGGTAATGGTCAAATGTGACCGACGCAGTATCAGAAGATAGATAGATAGAAAAGAAACCAAAAATAAAATGCAAAAATTATCTTACCTGTATATGCAATATTTATTTTACAATAAAATACAATTAAGACGAAAATACAAGGTGATAAATGCATTTTTCACTCTGATGTTTGGTTGATGTTTATTTTGCCTGCTTGTCAAATCATTCGTAAATTTCCGTTCAAATCCGGATTCAGACGGCAATTTCCGTTGTAATCTGAATCTGAATACCGATAGATTTCCTATCTACTGGCATTTACCTCCCCTCGCTCGCTGCGCGCTTTGAAATCTTTGATTAGGTCATGCAGTGCGGGACTAATTTCCTATCTATCTATCATGACATCTTAACCTCCGCAGAGGACTTCAGGTGGTGTTCCAGTAAAACTAAGTGCTAAAGGGGGGTAGTTGAAGGAAAAGGCGGGATAGAAAAGTGGGTGAAATAACTTGCTCCAGCATTTCAGTGGTTTCTTGCTGTCGAGTCCTCACCGTTGTCTCACCTCTGTGGTTCTTTGATTTTTGTGTTCACGGAGATGTTGCACTGATGAGTTAGGAGGCCTTCATGCGGACTGAACAAATTATTTGTCTAAATCGCGACGGAAGTAAGGGCGAGGATTGTGGCCACGTAAAATCGATTTAAGCCCCCCAGTGGAAATCTTCCACTGACCGTTCCAAGGCGGCTCTTCTGTGGCGATTTATTTTATGTTGTTGTTTGTTACTTACTGTGTGTATCACTTGTGTCTTTTAGTTTCGGATGACCATATGGCCATTTTGTGGGAAAGTAACTGTCCTTATGGCCTTCCTTTGTTTAGGTTTCCATTATGGTCTGGTCGCTTAATGTTTGTATTTCTTTCCCTTTGGTGTCTTTTATGGGTGGAGTAAGTTAATTGTATCAATTCCTGATCTTTGTTTTACTTCTACTTTGTACAGTGCGATCAAGAGTGTTAGTATAGTTAAAAGATAAAAATAGATACTGGCGTGTCGAGTGGACTACCTGGCAGACAGCTGTGCTGAACTGTACCACGGTAGGAAGAACTGGTATGCGGGGCTGGCAGGGCATTCCAGTGGATGATGTGTGTGTGTGTGTGTGTGAATTCGGGTTTAACGTCGCTTTCAACAATTTTTCAGTTATATCACGACGGTGTCTGGTTACGACAGGGAGCTCAATGCTCACTTTTATAGTGCTGCCTCACTGAAGTATCATGTCCCAGACACATTACATGATACCACACCCAGTCACATTATCCTGACACTGGATCGACCAGTCCTAGCTCTACCCCGTAAATCTGAGTGCCAGGCGAGGAGCAGCTAGTACCATTATTAACGACTTTGGTATGTCGCGGCCCGGGATCGAACCCATGACCTCCCGTTCCCCGGAGCGGACACTCTACCAACTGAGCTATCCAGTGGATGATAGTGCGGGGAAAGAATGTGAACTTGTAGTAGTCTTTTAGAGTCATGATCTGTCTGTATGCAAGGGGATGATTTTTGGTAGAAGGACGGGTGTTCCGGATCAGACAGTCAGCATCAGGCATCGCAACAAGGTCATAATTTATGTGACCTTGTATAGAAGGACCAAACGACTGTCTATGTGCCGTTGGTCAAAGGTACGCCAGTTGAGATCCTGAAGCATTGCTGAGACACTAAATGTATATGGATAGCCTCTGGTTACCCATCTAGCAGCCCTTCTTTGAACTGATTCAAGTTTGTAGGGGGGGGGGGGGGGGGGCACACAGTAGAGGCATACTCTAGCTGTGGGCGAACCAGAGTTATTTTTTTATATGCTGTGGCCTTCAGGTCCCTATTGTAGTCCCTGAATATTTCGTTTTAAGAAGCCTAGGGTCTGGTTGGCTTTTTTACTTATGTTATTTACATGGTCTGTCCATCTGAGGTCTTCTGAAATGGTGACCCCAAGATATTTGGCCGAGGTTACACTTTCTAGTACACAGCCATGAAGAGAATAGTTGGTCTGAAGGTGAGTTTTACGTCGGGTCACATGAATGACCTGACACTTAGAGGCATTAAAACTCATATCCCAGAATTTTTCCCATATTTCGAGTTTTCCTGGTGAAGGGTTGTCTAAGGACGTGTCACCAGTAAACAATTCAGATTCTGATTCGGGTAGTCTACCAAAAGAAGCATCAGAATCAGAATTGTTACTGACAAAAGATTCATACACCAGGACCTGTGATATTGGAAGTTAGTTCCTTGTTCTCACCAAAGAGATAAACTTAGCTACACTATCCTCTGCAACTTCAGCAGTGGATATGATCGAATCGGGAAAGGCATAACAATCTCTAATGGTTCGAGGGAAGAACGATTCTTTATAGATGTCAGTTCTTGCAGTAAGGGAACGCAGTGAATAATGATTTCTACATTGCGTAGCTGGGGGAACAAGGTCACTGTTGGAATGCTGGCAGCACTCTTTAGACATTTGTATAAAAGTATGAGCCTACTGTCTCTTCTCCTTTTCTTGAGAGACTCCCATCTTAGTTTTCCTAGTATTCCACTCATGTTCCAAGACTCAAAGCAGTACTTGCTTGTTACAAATCTAGCAGCTCTATTCTTAACTTTTCCAATTTCTTCGTTAAGGACACATCGTTAACATATGCCAAGATTGGGCGAACAAGTCCCTTATGTGTTGCCACCTTCACATCCTGAGGACACTGATGAAGATTTCGCCTCAAGGAAGCCAAGTGTTCTATTCGCCTTAGTACACATGTTGCTAATGTGTGTTTTCCATCTCAAATCGTGGGTGATTGTCACACTAAGGTATTTAATGGAATTCACATTTTCGAGGACCGTTCCCTCTAAGGTGTAAGAAGCCTAAATTTCATTGGTTCTCATTTAACAGGCTGAAATCTCATGCCCATTTTCGTGCTCAACATCCTAGTCTATCCAGACATAGACATAGACATAGGAATTTTATTTTACGTCGAATATTGTCAACAAAACAACATAAGCCCCACAGGGGCTTTACTTCGACAACCATTTGTAATATAACAGCAAGTTAAAATATATCACAGCATGAACACACACACACACACACACACACACACACAATGAGATTATATCACAGAAATTAAATATAGCACAAGAATATTTGTGAATATTTTATATTAAGAAGTATGAGACAATGGTTTTAATGAACATAAAACAGTTAGATAGTAATACACACTAAAAGCAGACCTAGCACTTTAAATTGAAAATTTTAAATTGAAAAACTTGCTTAAAAATCATTCTCAATAGTAAAGGCCACTTCTTTTTAACATATTTTTGAATAACATATTTTATTTTATAAATCAAGCCGTCATCTACAACTTCGCCGATGACAATTAATACACTTTCTTTTATCCATTAGAAAATGAAAGCAACATTCTTAAAGATTGCAATGGTTCTTTAAAAAAATTATGCAGGCAAACCCTTCAAAAATTTCAAGCAATCTGTATTGGAAAAACTGCTCATGATGTCATTACATCCTTCAACACAGACTCAGTGGAAATCAAATGTGAAGATCATGTCGCTATTTTAGGGGATAATATCGATTTTATGCAATTTTTTGACAATCATGTATCGGAAATATGTAAAAAAGCCCCCAAACAATTAGCAGTCTTAAAAAGGATTGGTAGATTTTTAACCAAACAAGGTAAACTGACTATTTATAACTCTTTCATTGTCTCAGATTTTAACTACTGTCCATTCGCATGGCATTGTTTAGTATGTATAGTACCAATAAGATTGAAAATATTCAGGAACGGGCTTTACGATTCATCAACAATTATTTCAGGTCATCTATCCAGGCTCTATCACCGAACCACTACATGTAAAACCATTGAAGCAGATGGCTACCGAGGTGTTCAAAATTGTGAATAACTGCACCAGAGTATAAAGGTGATTTGATAAATTTAAAATATTCTTCATATAATTCCAGGAATGAAAATCAAGCAAGTCCCCCGCGAGTAAACTATACAAGGTATGGCCTAAGGTCATTTCGATATGAGGCTGTCTGAATGTGGAACAGTCTCCCAAATGATCTGAGAAAGGACGAATCCCTTCCTAATTTCAAGTGACTGATCCAAGCTTGGGAAGGCCCCACATGTAAATGCCCTTCTTGTTCAGTTTAACGTTGCTGTTGCATGTATATGCCGTTTCTCTTTTTAGTTTGTTTTGTTTGGACCCTGTCACTACATTGGTGTATTATTTTTTTTGTTTCTTAAGAGCTCTGTGGGCTACGTCTCACATATCCCTTTTTTCGCTTTCGTACTAAGGATGTATTTGTCCGGGTCTTTTGCTGTAGCAAAATGACATTCACTGACCTTTATATGGCCGTCCTCTGTACGTGTTTCTTTGTATGACACTCATTCTCAAATGAATTGGGATATTGCAGTCGCCGTATTTTTTTCTGAAATCAAGTAGTAATTTTTAACAAATGCATACGTTTGTATGACAGAACAACAGATCCCGAAGATATCATGATAAACCTCCTGTAGAAAAGTACCTTTTCAGAGAAAATGAGCCACGGGAAAACCTGGTTTTGTTATGTTCGAGACTGTCGCTTTTCGAATTCTCTGTGTTTGCGCACTTACAAATTTGAAATTCCACTAGTAAGGAAAGGGTTAGGTGGTTTCCATAAATTCTACATATTCTGCGTAGGAAAATAAATACCATTAGCAGGACCACATGGAATCTTACTAAGTATTTTTACCCGATTATGGCTATCACCGAAATTTAATTAAACATTGTAATGTACGAGACGACGTTTTTCTTCTTGTTATTTCAAAACAACGTTTAGGTTTTTTTACACGGAAACATGACCAAATGAAGATTCTATATTATATTAAGCATACAAGGTTGTTTGATGTTACCCGTACATAAGGAAATGAAAAATACTTGTCATACAAAAATGTGCATGGATTTGTTGCAAAAATGCATGTAATAATAAATATAATAATAATAATCATAATAATAATAATAATCGACCTTATTTATGGAGGGTAACACATTTAGTACTAGTACTAATCTTCCATGTGGCCCTCTTTTCCTGGGTAGGAACCAGTACTAAGCAATGTGGATAAAGTCTCTTGCTCAAGGAAACAACACGTGGCGCTTGCGGGGATCGAACCGGCTACCTCTCGATCTCAAATCCGATGCTTGACCACTGCACCACAGCGCTCCACATGTAATGTTCGCGATCATTATACCAGGCTTATTACGTATGTATGGGCAAAAAATGCTAGATTGAGTTAAACTCCCGCAATGTATGACTAACACAAATACATCATCTGGAACGAAAACAATATTTTGATGTTGAAATTCCCACATTTCCAGTGTTTTGTAATGTTCGAGACCTGTAATGTTCAATTAAGAAAATTGTTAGTCTAACAGCTTGATCACATTGCTCTCGCGTGGCACAGTTTTCCGTTACCAGATTACGTAGTAGAAAGTATCTGCAGACGACATGGTTGCCTTTTCCGGTGTTTGATGGGTAAGGGAGTCGGCAGACAATACCACAGTTAAGGGAGAACAGAAGTCATATTTTGTTTTTAAATACCTGCATAGAAACTTTTTATCTTTTTCAAATATTATTTGTCACAATTAATATTGTTCAATTAAGAATATGCCACCAAACATCATTATTTATGAACAACATTTGCACGCTTGCAAGATCATTATTCTATTGCAATAAGCAGTGGCTGTATGCGATGAAATGTCCGCTACATTTGGTATCGAACATGACAGGTTTGCTATGTTGACTGTCCAGGGATAATGACTGCAAATAAATGAACAATTTTGAATTGTGTAACCTTAGTTGTGTAAAATGAACACGTTTAGTGATATACATGTTTGCTACATTTCTACCAATAGCTGCAAACGGTAACAATGTTGATTCCAAATTTATTACTTATTTTCAATTTTGGATTTGAGTCCCATAGCTTATAACCTTTTCCCAAATTTTATTTGCCAGAATGAATATTTTCAATATAAAATGTGCACTGTTAGGAAGGCACTTCAAAACTCTCAAATTTGTATTTCCAAATGCATATTTTGAATGTTAAAAACATTGTAAGTGCAGTTTATGTTACATGTACTAACATTATTGTATAGAACATTACAAATTGTATCAAACATCCCCACCTAAAAATAAATGTGTATATTTTAGGATAGGCTGGTTTACTCTTGATTGTGTTCCTAGATACAACAAATACAATATTAGATTCATTTTCAATTTTACAGGTAGAAATTGTAAAGTGGCATAGCATGTCCCATTACCGTGTATGGTAATGTCCGAGACCATCATAGCTGCCATTTACAGACATGCATTTGTTTACATTTCTGAGAACTTATTTACAAACTTCACAAAACCTGTTACTTTCTTCCAGCTGGTGGACAAAATTGGTTACACTTTGAAGACTTTTGTATAGACAAATGGAATGCACTGTTATGTTCGATACTGTATTCTCGCGGTTGCATTATTAATTTTAGATACTTGATTATTGAGAACATAAGGCCATGCGGTTGTTGTCTGCTAAAATGTGATAAATATGTCTTTTAATGTTTCGGCTGCCTTAAGAAAGCAGTTTATCTGCCAGGAGAGCATTTTTTATGCATAAAAGTATATACCGAGGCTTTTTTTGCGTAATAGCGACACCATGTTTTAAAAGCATACGACTGAAATTGCACTGTTACATTAGTTAGATCCAAAATATGAATGAAAATGACACAATAACTATATTGTCAGTTTATCGCGTTAGTAAACTACTTGACTTATAGAAACAAAATCACTGTAATGTCCGCGACTTTTTACATATAAGTAAAAAAACCTATTGCTTATGCTGATCGTTTATCTAAAGTAATATTACTTGTGTTCCTTATTTACCACTCAATACCTGTTCAAATGCAATAGTCGTAAGTGATCTAGCTATTACGAGGACTGTTCAAATATGAATGCAACTAAACACATAAAAATGAATCCGTGATAGATTTCGATGAAAAATTTATTTTGTCCCCTCAAAGTATTCCCCTTTAACAGATATACAAACTTTCAGTCTTCTGATCCAATCATTGAATGCATTTTGGTAGTCTTTTCGAGGTATACTATGAAGGCACTGGAATATTGCAGAACTGAGGTGTTTCCGCTGTACAAATTTTCCACCAGAAAGGTATTTTTTCAGCCGCGGGAACAAAAAATAAAAAGTCACACGGGGCAAGGTCAGGGGAATACGGGGGGTGAGGGAGTTCAACAACTTTTTCCTGCGTCAGATAGTCTTGCACAATGAACGCCTTGTGCGATGCCGCATTGTCATGTAGCAATCTGACATTGGCCAAACCAGTTGCGGGTCTTCGTTCTTTGAAATATTTCTTCAATTTTCGAAGAACTTTATTCTTGTAAAACTTCGCATTTACAGATTTGCCTTTAGGCACAGCAACCTGAATAGCAGGGCCCTGATTTGAAAAGAATATGGCATACATTACCTTCTTGACGCTCATGGTCCGCTTTGCAATGCATGGTCTTTTGCAATACTTTGTTGCCCATATTTTGTTCTGAATCTTTCGTTTTGGCTCAAAAAAGTGAACCCATGTCTCGTCACCTGTGACGACATTAGCGAAAGACCGTGCATTGTAATTTGGAAACTTTTTGAGCAACTTCTTGGGGAATCCATCTAGCACAGATCTTTCTCATTTTCAAATCCCGTTTCAGAATTGTATGAGCTGCTCCTAATGAGATGCAAACCGTACTAGCTATTTGCCTAGTGGCGTATCGTGCATCGGTAGCAACTATTTCTTTCACTCTAGCAACCACCTTGGCAGATGTTGCTCTTTTCGGCCGACGAGAATGTGGTGCATCTTCTGTTGAGCCTAGCCCACAGCTGAATTTCTTATACCAACGAAAAACTGTCGGAAAAGACATTTCATTATGCCCATAAACCGAACATATTTCATCAAAAATGTCTTTGCACCGTATACCAAGAATACAACGATTCTTAAAATAGGACCGTATTTCAACGGCGTACTCTGACCTTCTTCCAACCATGTTTTGTATTAGTATACAAGAGTAGACAGTGTTTATCGAACGATATACATGGCTAAAGTGCACGGATTTTAACAGGTTTGGTATCAATGTATAGGTAAAATGTTTTTCTACGCTGTGATATTTATTTCCAGGCGATTTTCGCATAAGTGCATGAGAAAACGTTCTACTTGCATTCATATTTGAACAATCCTCGTATGTGCTTCTCTTAAAACAAAAATAAAGTTGTATGTTTTCAGTAAACTATTTCTTTTTCTGTATTCTCTAACCAACCCCGAATTTTATTCTAAATGGCTATTCATTTCTTTACCATATATATGACCATATGTTCAATTTTGTTCCAGCTTAATAACCAGGTCGTAAGTTTCTGTCATTGCGAGCTGCGGTCTCTTGATTTTTTTTATGTTATAGACGGGGGCAACGAACAAGTAGATTGTAGCGTACATTTCTCACAATCAAAATTTATCAAAATACCGACATATTTCTAGCTGTTGGGGTGAAATAACTTTTGATTTCTTGATCAAGGAATTTTAACTGAGAAAAGGTACATGTTAATACTTTATTTTGAACATATCGGTGACGGAATCTAAGTAACTTTATAATTTGAATTTTTAAACGGCTAAAATCCCAATTCATTTGAGAATGAGTGATGAATGGCTATATATTAATGCATTTTTATTGATCTATTATTTATTTATTTTTATTTACGTTATTCTTACGTTACATGTACATATTTTACATATATTTATATTTACTTGTCTATTATATGTCTTAACTTAGCCTTGTAATGTAAATCTTACAACATCACATTCTTATGTAACTCTCTTACTGTGAGATGGCTCTTTAACTTGTGCCTATATTTGTTATCTGTACATAGCCATGACTGCCTGCTGTGATATATTTATAACCTGTTGTTGGTTTACATAACGTTTGTCGAAATACAAGCCGTACTGGGCTTATGCTACTTGTTATATATATTCGACACTAAATAAAACTTCAATATCTGTGTCTATGTTGGTATGCAAAACATCCTTAATCTGCTTGTTAGGAAGGTGTCGTGACACCCTCATTGAATGAAATTTGGCCACAATGAACTTCATCTGCCAATCGGCCTCCCACTGTGCTAGTCGTTCCCATTCATTTTGTAAAATAAGACAGTCAGAAGGAGGGTATATGTTCCTATACAGGACACAATTATCAGCAAACAAACGGAAAGATGACCTGATATCAGGAAGATCATAAAAGAAAACCAAGAAAAGGACCAGTCCAAGTTCAGAACCTTGTGGGAAACAATATAAAACAGGGACTGGATCAGACGCTTAGTCATCAAGTACAACTTGTTGTGAGCGCCCCGAGAGCCATAAGCTAATCCACCTATGTGTGGATCCTCTTATCCAATAGTAGCCCAGTTTGTACAAAATATGTTTTGTGGAAGGGTTATCCATTGGAAGCAAAGAATACACCACAGAATTGAAAATTATGGAGTGTGCATGTTTTCTGGACCAGACAAGCTAGTTTAGGCCAAATAGGCCTCATCAGTGACCCTAAAATATTTGAAAAATTCCACAATGTAATCAGTGATCCCAAAGAACAAGTAAATATAAACTACACTATGATGAAGGACAGGGCGACTTTTTACGACCACCAGACATTCCCTTTACATCAGCTGTAGTGACGTTAAATATGTTCTATGGAAGTGGTATCCTTTGAAAGCAAAGAGTACACCACAGAATTGAAAGGTATGGAGTGTACATATTTTCTGGGCAAGACTAGCTAGTTTCGGCCAATTAGGCCTCATCAGTTACACTCGAATATTTTTCAAAATTCCATAATGAAATCAATGATCCAAAAGAACAAGGAAATATTTACTACACTATGATGGAGTGCGAGGAGGCTTTTTACGGCCACCACAAATTCCCTTAACATCAGATGTAGTGACGTTAAATATGTTCTATGGAAGGTTTATCCCTTGGAAATAAAGTCTACTTACTTACTTTACTTACTTTTGCCATCGGTGTTCGTGTCATCGAAGTTCCATTTTAATGCATTTGCTTATATAACGCGACGTTTGATTGGACAACGTCAAAATGACAGTGTATCCTGCGATATACTGTCGGAAACCGGACACCATGATGTAACATCGCTTTTCATTGGATAAAATTTGGGTTTTTACGCAGCTCACACAACAAGCCGCTTTGAGCAAAATAGTGTAAATTTTAACAAAACAACTGAAAAGTGCATTAGAATGGGGATAACTGGATTAAAAATTGTCATTTGGGGAGGTAAATCGTCGGTTTTACGGTCGCAAATCCCGTTTTACGGTTCCGCTTCCGCGTCGCCGTCAAACGAAATTTCTGATCGTAAAACCACCGATTTACCTCCCCAAATGACAATTTTGAATAAAGTTATCTCCTAAATGTATGTGTGGAACAAAATACAATTCCCTGTAGATCAACTAAATATTTTGCTATTTCCATATATGAACCGTACAAAAAGTCCAGCAAAATACAGCGAAACTTGAAACTAGTATACCTTTGGTCCCATAAATATTTGTTCGAGATAGGAAGAGTTCGAGCTACTGAGGATTAATCATAGCGCCTAGGCGTATGATATGCGGCACATTGGGGATGACTTGGGGGAGAATTTTTCGATCTACAAAAAATAAGGGATGTTGTGTGTACTCATTAGAATCGCCTCATTGGGGCGATTCTAATGACTACACACAACATTACCTTTCCAAACAAACCTCCATAAATAATCTTAAGCGGAATGGGAACACCGGGTACATTTTTCCGCCATTTTTCAAAGGCAGACATCTTTCGGGACTTGCTTTTCTATAAGCCATGTCCAACTGAAAAGGGGGTCTACTCCTTAAGGAAAGAATTTGATCCTCAGGAGCAAATTCTTTCCTTTGAGAGTTGACCCCTATTGACATGGGAGACAAAACTACGTTTGCATGAGTTGCCTCCCCTGAATGTGTTCCAATTCCCCTTAAATATATGGAAAACTGGAACTATGTAAAAAGATTTCTAGGGACTCCAGAACGACTTCGAATAAGCCTGGGTAATCGAGATATCCATGTTCGAGCTATCGACGCTTTACTCCATGATAGCTTAGAGCATTTTTGTTTGTTTCATTACAGGGTGGAAAATACTAAAGAGGAATCATCGGGAACAATCATGACAAGGTTTACCGGCTGGGTGCCCAGGTACTTGGATAATGAAAGTTTGGCATACTCGACTCAACCGATCATAAATTTATATTAAAATCAACAAAATCTGTTCATTTAATAGTCCAGAGCGCTCCCTGCACTGAGAAAAAAAAATAGTCATGCCGACTAAGGAACCTAGTCAATATGATTGTCCAAAAAAGCACTATGCAAAATAGTCGATGTGACTAGGAAGACCTAGTCAAGCATTTTGACTAGAAAAAAACTAGTCAACTTGACTAGCTTTACTTAGCCTAGTACATTTGACTAGCTTCATCTAGTCAAAGTTCATTAGTTTAAGCTAGTCATATGTACTAGCTTAATATCCAAATGTACTGGTGTGACTGTCAAAAGTACTAGCAAGCATGGTCAGGATTACTAGATTCTTAGTACTGATTACTAGTTGCTTTAGTCGTAGATTACTAGATTCTTAGTACTGATTACTAGTACTCAAAACACATATGGAAAAACATGCTGTGTAAAGGCGCCTTTAGGAAGATAAGAGAAGAAATAAAAGAATATTTCTTACCTGCAGAGTTATATTTTCATATGGCAGAAAAGAAAATCCCCATTATTTATGCTTGGATTCACGGAAATGTCGACTTTAGAGCTTCTGGACGTATATTTGTATGTTGACATTGTTGCTGTTGTTTATCTTGTAAGCATTATAACGCTGCTTATAACCACTAGGTGCTTAAGAAATAAAAGAATATTTCTTACCTGCAGCGTTACAAACAATAAGAACAAAGTGCTCAAGGTGAGTACAACAACCCACTGTATGTTGGGTGAAATAATATCAGAATCAACCCACTGTATGTTGGAGCATGTTCTCCTAAACGTTAAGATGGCGTCTGGAACGCTTCCTCTACACATTTTGCAAGCTGTCAATCAACATTCGGGGGGAAAACTGTCTAGACACCCTAGTCATACTGACTAGAAAGGGTAGTCATACTGACCAGATGCCCTGTCAACGATTATTGATTTACGCTTACTAGAGAGACTAGTTAAATTGACTAAGAATGCTCAGTCAACCTACAGACGACTAGGTGACCCTCTGTGTTTACTAGGTAAACTAGTCGAATGTACTAGTTATTTTTTTCAGCGTGCCAATATGAGCAGTAAAACTCACATATGCCTTGGGTCGGGTCTGATGAGTTCTCTGGCCCAACAGAACAAGCCCACTGTCGATAAAGTCGCCTATCAGTGACGGGGACCTTTTTTTAAAAAACAAAACAAAACGAAACAAAAAACAACAACAAAAAAAACATGGTTTTAAAGTCTTGAAACAAGTTTTATCGATAGTAGGCCTGTTCTGTTGGGCCAAAGAGCTCACCGGACCTGACCCCGAGCATCTGTGGGAAAACTAAGCCTTATGGGTTCTTGTTTAATTTGAGGTTTGATTTGAGGTTTAACGTCCCCGTCAGCACAGTATAGGTCATCTTGGAGACGATGCTTCGAATTTTATGGGACTTTTACCCGACACTGAGATGAAATGACAACTCAAGCCAATGAAACCAATAGGGTTTATAAGCATGGACAGGCTTAGATCCTCTAAGCGGTTTACCAGTACTAGTGTGCGGCCGGTTTCAGCTCTGCGTGGAAGCATCATGCAGCCCATCTATTTCTTCAAGCCTTGTTGGTATTTTGAAAATTATGAGCCGTGCAAGTTTTATGCATTGATGGATCGATTGTTTTTTTGTAGGCTGGAAAAAAATGGTCCTAGACTGTTTCGTTTAACCCTTAAATTCCTGTACTGTAAGCAAACAGTGTAGACCCTGATCAGACGCCGCAGACGCGGCGTCTGATCTGGGTCTACACTGTTTGTCAAACCCAACCAGGTTCTATTGAAAACCAACTTACACAAAGCTCTGACCTCACAGCGATAAGAATAGCTTTGTTTGTTTGTTCGATTTGAGGTGTGACATCCCCGTCAACACTGTAAAGGTCATTTTGGAGACGTTGCTTCCAGTTTTGTGGGACTTTTACCCGACATTGTGATGAAATGACACCTCAAGCCCTGTCGCCCAATGAAACCAATAGGGTTTATAAGCATGGACGGTCCGACATGCACCGCTTTGCCCGCGCAGGCTTAGATCCTCTAAGCGGTTTACCAGTACTCGTCTGCGGGTCGGATTCAGCTCTGCGAGGAAGCATCATGTAGCCCATATATTTCTTCAAGCCCCGACGGGCGGAGGCCATATTAGAACAGCGCTTCAGTTTGCTATACATAACCGTTTCTTGGATTTCCTACAAGTCAGTGATAGTCACGTGGAATTCAGCTTGTAAAGCTACTGCACTTTATAACTTTAGGCCGACTGATTATCAATCGACCCAAAAAGGAACACTCAACTGATATATGTATAAAAATAAATGATATATCTGTTTAATACTGTTTTATAATGATATGAGCCCAGCGCATGAAAAAATCTACAAGCAGGCTTAAGCGACAAGCGAAGAGTCAGATCAGCCTGCGCTTTCGCACAGTCTGATCAGAGTCTTCGCTGATCGCATGTGCCTACTATAGGCTAATATCTATTCAAAAGGTCATCTCATAGTGGATGGGTGCGCAGGTTGATTTGAGTCTCTGCTGGTTACATCGGTATTATTGTAGGTTTTGTCATGCGCAGGCTCATATGATAATGCAATGACAATAGATGTATATATGACAAATTTGGTCTCTAACATGATTTGTTTTAATATTTTGTCATTGATCTCACTTTTTCTTGCAACAAAACCAACACCTACAAAATCTTCTCAGGACCCCACTCGCCGATTTCAATGAATTACTATCGTTCTCTGTACCAGTATTTGTGACATCAACCAGTCTGTGTTGGTCTGCTGACGACAAGAAGTTATTTGATTTGTTCAGAAATGAATCTGGTTCCTGTTCAGTATTACTCTCTGAATTTGAAACAAGCCTGTCTAGGAGTGATTCGTGTTCGGCTTCGAGTGAGACTGTGTCTTGTTCGGAACTCATCTCCAAGTCCACAATAAGTGAACTTTCACATTCACTAAATACAGATGATGTCGTGGATGTTATGTCCAAACACTCAACACTTTCAACTTTCTTCAAGCCATTTATTTCTTTTTCTTCCGTTAAACGTTCTATGTGTTTCTGTTGGTTAGAGAGTCCAGAATACCTGGCACCCAAGCTACCAACGCTGTGTCCTTTACTAAAACTACAAGGCCCAGTTTCTAAAGTGAAGTTTTCTGTTAACTTTTCTGGAAGAGAAGATGAACTTCTGGAAAGGTTTATTCTAATTTCATTGGCTGCACACGCACTTATCGTGCTTGCCGACCTCGTCACACTTGATTGACTTGAGCTCGAGCTGCTCTCGCGACTCCAAGGGTACATGTCAACCATGGATGATGCTACCAACGCATGTTCATGGTCAGCAGATTGCACATCAACACCACTTAACGGAATCGAAGTTTCAAACGGGACAGTTTGCCATTGATCACCATGCATGTTTTTCTTCCTCTGCAATGAGTCTATGACTTTCACAAATTTCATCCAGACAGTCTCTTGTTCCTCACATGAACAAAGCTGATATAACTGTGGGGACTTGAACTGACTTTTAACAAACATCTTCTTCTCTGTGAAGCTCTGAATTCCCAGATCTACCAATGACAATGACGTGATAGATATGAGGTCATAATCTTTCTGATCACCAGAGAGAGTAATCGCAGCAATGATAAAGGACTTAGAACTGATCCCTGCAGCAGTCAGTTGTACCGCTTCTTTGTCCATACCGTACAAAGCGACGAAATTTCCTTCAGCGACCAGCTTCTCTTGAATGTTGTACTTCTTTGATAGAATTTCTTCTAAAGTTTCATCTTCCATTTTGCCTGTAAAGAAAAACAAAACGTTTGATGCATGGAAAGTAGAGACATGCAATTCATTTTAATATGTTGTGCGAACAAGATAATATGTTGTGCGAACAAGATAATAACTTGTGCGGACAAGGGATAAGATATTAAGATAACGCATAAGATATTATGTTGTCCGCACAAGATATATGTTGTGTGAACAAGATAATTTCTTGTGCGCACAAGATATTAAGTTGTGCAAACAAGATAATATCTTGTGTGCACAACTTAATATCTTGTTCGCACAACATATTAAAAATAAAATTGCATGTCCGTTTTCGGGTTCCGTAGGAAAAAGATAAGGTGGGTATTCGGTGATTATTAACTCTTTTTGTACCAAATGGAATCTTCCTCCATATATATAGCTTGGGTCCATTTTAAAATTTAGGGGTGACAGGTTGTGTTTTCAGAAAAATTATTTGGAAAATGACTGAACTTATAGCAAACAGTGGAGGCCCTGATCCGCGTTCTGCGGCGTCTGATCTAGGCCTGCACTGTTTGCTAGGTAATCCGTTTTGGGGTTTCTGGTACCAAATGAGTTAAAATTCTCCGTAAAAACCTATGTTGTGGGAATTTGTTTGAACCGCTTGATTTGTACCGCCATCGTTTCAGTGTGTGTGTGTGAATTCGGGTTTAACGTCGCTTTCAACAATTTTTCAGTCATATCACGACGGTGTCTGGTTGCGACAGGGAGCTCAATGCTCACGTTTATAGTGCTGCCTCACTGAAGTATCATGTCCCAGACACATTACATGATACCACACCCAGTCACATTATCCTGACACTGGATCGACCAGTCCTAGCTCTACCCCGTAAATCTGAGTGCCAAGCGAGGAGCAGCTAGTACCATTTTTAACGACTTTGGTATGTCGCGGCCCGGGATCGAACCCGAGACCTCCCGTTCCCCGGAGCGGACACTCTACCAACTGAGCTATCGGGGCCGGTCCCCATCGTTTCAGTTCAAATGAATAACACAGACTTTGATATCTATGGAGAAATATTATATTTCAGTTATCAACTCTTTTGCTTGCTCCCGCCCATCGGGGCTTGGAGAAATAGATTGGGCTGCATGATGCTTCCATTCAGAGCTGAAACCGACCGCACACGCGTACTGGTAAACGCTTAGCCGGTCTAAGCTTGCCCAGGCAAAGTGGTGCGAGTCGGCCCGTCCATGCATATAAACCCTATCGGTTTCATAGGGCGGCAGGGATTGAGATGTCATTTCATCTCAATTTCGGGTAAAAAGTCCCACAAAATTGGAAGCAACGTCTCCAAAATGACCCAAATAGTGTTGTCGGGGACGTTATACAAATCAAACAAACGAATCAACTCTGTCGCTTTGCTTAATGGGACATGTCGATAACCAATAAACCAATCAACACTATTTAGACCATTTTGGAGACGTTGCTTGTGATTTTACCAACATTGAGATGAAATGACATCTCAGGCCCTACCGCCCAAAGAAACTGCAAGGATTTAAGGAGAGGTCCGACTCGCACTACTTTTCCTGGGCAGAATTAGACCCGAGCTGTTTACCAGTACTCGAGTTCGGTCGGTTTCAGCTCTGCGCGGAAACACATTGCCGTCCAATCTATTTCTCCAAGCTCCGATGTGCGGGGGCGCTTTGTGATTGTTTATGTCAACATGCATGTGCTGGTAATATCTTTCTTTTAACATAGCCGTATGACCAATGTTTGAGAAAGAAACTGCCCTTGTGACTGTCTATTTGCAATGGTGCCGGTGCTATATGTTTGTGTTTCTTTCCCTTTGGTGCGATTACTGATCATTGCCTTCACTTCTATGTGGCCTCATTGGTAAAGCGGATAAAAACTGTTGCTGTCGTTACTTAGCCTTTTCCTCGGGTCGCCATTGAGAAACCATTGTCAGTGTATTCTTTCTGCTCCGGGATTACCGGTTGTAAGTATCTGGATATTCTTGAAAGGGACGTAGCCCCGTAAAGCTGAAAGCTGTGAAGGTTATGACGCCTATATTCAGACTTTGTTTACAAACAATGAAGGCCAAGAATTTAGAAGCCGCGTTTAGGATAAATATTTTTATAGCCCCGCTTTGAAAAGGATTTGCCATATCCTTCCATCATTCCTTGTTTCCGTCATTCCGAGATGCCATCATTCCGTGATTAAAATGCATTTAGCACTCTGCTTAATGAAACATATTACACTTGGTCTCTAAGGTAATGGAGATGTAGCTGCAGAATAGTGACCAAGGGCCCATAACTCTTAGAGTTGAGTACTTTGATAAGTTTTCAATTTTTAAAATGCATTTTGCTTAACAACTTTTATGTTTAAGGTCCTACTTCAATGAAACTTATGCCGCACTCCAACACACCGTACAACCGGCTGCGTCGAAGACAGATTACTGGCTCTAAGACAGATCGCGGAAAACGATAGGAAGGGTAGGTGAAGTTTTTTTGTTTGTATAAATCGAGAAGGCAATCTGTTGACTTTTGCTGCTATTGGAGCAGAAACTAAATGCATGAAGATACCGCAGCAACATTCTGACTATATTTCAAAGCCAGATATGGCTTTTCCAGTTCGTTGAAAAATATTTTCATCGAAAATTTTATGAATTTTTGTTTTCGGCGTCAAGTGCATGTCTACGGAACAAAACATGTTACATTCACTTACTCATGCTAAAACTAAGATTATTCAGCAGCATTTCTGCCAAATTGGATCGTATAACTCGGTTAAATAAACAAACTACGCCCCCACCCCCTAAAGAGACCAGGTGTCCAAGAAAATGCTGTCTCTAACTACAGATTGTTTTTTATACGACTGTCCACAAACACAGATCAGAGATTTCGAAGACAACATTGATGACAGGTCAGAATTTCTGTTACATCTTCAACAAAGACGAATTCTGGATGACTTAACACCGGCAACTTCGGTGGAAACTATTCAGACTTCTCCAGACTTTCTTTAAACCGAGGTCCCGTCTCCTTAGGTGACCTTAGCTGTTAGTGAGACGTACAACCCTCCCTCTCTCTCTCTCTTTCTCTCTCACTCTCTTGTGCAATCAGTAAACATCTGAGGCGTTATTTGTTTAAATTTCTTCTACCTGTACTTTTTCTTTTCTAGACGTCACACGACTCAGCAATTTCTGTGTTGTAATAAGTTAGGAATTCGATATTGAAAGTAAACAGCTGACGTTCGTGCGAATATCTGGTTGTGCCATTTTTTAACATCAAACGACATGTATTTTTATTGCACGAACAAGGTTGCACAATGCAATAATGAACATTAAATAGGTTGTTATGCAAACGGTGCAGAGGCGACCATGTACAACAAGATTGTAGGTGTGGCTGTATTAACCAATTCAGTACCAGAAACCCCTAAAGAGGTACCTTTGCAAACAGTGCGGGCCCAGATCAGACCCTTCAGAATGCGGTAATGCGGCGTCTGATCAGGACCTGCACTGTTTGTAAAAAGCTGGACCATTTTCTGAATAAATTCTGAAGAAAACACAGCCTGACACCCCTAAATATCGAAATGGACTCCTGCCATATATAAGGTTGAAGATTCCATTTGGAACAAAAAGGGTTATCTTTAATTCTCTCGGCGCCGTTTGTGGCTTATATTGTAGTTTTATAGGTGTGTTTTTGTTATGTCCACACTTTCGACTGAGTCTTTAAACCGTATGACTTTAGCTGTTGGTGGAACACACACACACACACACGCGCGCGCGCGCAAGCAAGTGTCCCTGCCCATCGGGACTTGAAGAAATAAATGGGCTGCATATTGCTTCCGCGCAGAGCTGAAACCGACCACACACGGGTACTGGTAAACCGCTTAGAGGATCTAAGCCTGCCCAGGCAAAGCGGTGCAAGTCCATGCTCATAAACCCAATTGGTTTCATCGGGCGACAGGACTTGAGATGTCATTTCATCTCAAGGTGGGGTAAAAGTCCCACAAAACTGGAAGCAACGTCTCCAAAATGACCTATACAGTGTTGACGGGGACGTTGAACCCCAAATCAAACAAATAAAAACCTATTACTATCATCATGTTTAATCATACTAAAGAAGTTTTTCCATTCAAACACAGACCAGCTTGTAGAGTTTACTATTTCATTTTAGTGAAGGGTAAAACAAAAGTCATAATGCCAAATATCGAGGAAAGTAGTACGCTGTCTTTCAATATTATTTGATTCAGCCACACTAACATGGAGCACTGCACATAACAAGTACTAAACTAAACTGCAAAACTACACAAACAGATCACATCACGATAACACAGCCTAAACGGTATATTCTGGTGAAAAATTGCGATATCTTTCTTTTCTATACTCCAAACATATGTTGATGGTGCTCGTGAGGACTGTTGCATTGAGAAGGTATGACGAGAACCCAAAACCTATATCTTTAAACATAAATAAGAAAAAGAATGTGTCCCCCTGTTAACAAATGTTTTCTCTATATAAGACAGTTGTAGAGGGGTATTCATTACACGGACTTAACGTGATGAGAACCACAGCCTCAGTGTGACTCAGATTATGGCTCTTGTTTTGTACGGGAATATAACCCACTAGCGGCGCCGAGTGAATTAAAGTTGACCCATTTCGATATTTAGGGGTGTCAGGTGTTTTCTTCAGAATTTATTCAGAAAATGGTCCAGCTTTTTACAAACAGTGTAGGCTCTGATCAGACGCCGCATTACCGCATTCTGAAGTGTCTGATCTGGGCCTGCACTATTTGCAAAGGTACCTCTTTAGGGGTTTCTGGTACTGAATTGGTTAATACAGACGCACGTATCATCTTGTTGTACTTGGTCGCCTCTGCACCGTTTGCATCCTGAAGTGTCTGATCTGGGCCTGCACTGTTTGCAAAGGTACCTCTTTAGGGGTTTCTGGTACTGAATTGGCTAATGCAGACGCACGTACCATGTTGTTGTACATGGTCGCCTCTGCAGCGTTTGCATAACGACCTATTTAATGTCATTATTGCACTGTGCAACCTTGTTCGTGCAATAAAAATACTTGGCGTTTGATGTTTAAAAATGGCACAACCAGATATTCGCACGAACGTCAGCTGTTTACTTTCAATATCGAATTCCTGACTAATTACAACACAGAAATCGCCGAGTCGTGTGACATTTAGGAAAGAAAAAGTACAGGCAGAAGAAATTTAAACAAATAACGCCTCAGATGTTTACTGATTGCACAAAAGAATGAGAGAGAAAGAGCGAGAGAGTTGTACGCCTCACTAACAGCTTAGGTCACCTAAGGAGACGGGACCTCGGTTTAAAGACACATCCGAAAGTCTGGAGAAGCCCGGGATCGATCCCGCGAATCCTGATTTACAAGGCAAGTAGCATAACCATTACACCACGGAGGCTTCTACTGATTGCACAATTTGTGTGTTGACAGGAAAAATAAATGATTATAGAGCAGCCTCTATGTTACTCAATTGCAGCATTATTACAAGTAATGCCCTGGAGCTAGCCTGAAATAGTTTCCACCGAAGTTGCCGGTGTTAAGTCATCCAGAATTCGTCTTTATTGAAGATGTAACCGAAATTCTGATCTGTCATCAATGTTAGCGTTCGAAATCTCTGATCTGTGTTTGTGGACAGTCGTATAAAAAACAATCTGTTGTTAGAGACAGCTTTTTTGGACACCTGGTCTCTTTAGGGGGGGGGGGGGGGGGGGGGGCGTAGTTTGTTTATTTAACCGAGATATACGGTCCAGTTTGGCAGAAATGCTGCTGAATAATCGTAGTTTAAATGTAACATATTTTGTACCGTAGACGTGCACTTGATGTCGAAGACAAAAATTCATAAAATTTTCGATGAAAATATTTTTCAACGACCTGGAAAAGCCTTATCTGGCTTTGAAATATAGTCAGAATGTTGCTGCGGTATCTCCAGGCATTTAGTTTCTTCTCCAATAGCAGCAAAGGTCAACAGATTGCCTTCTCGATTTATACAAACAAAAAAACTTCACCTACCCTTTCTATGAAACGTTTTCCGCGATCTGTCTTAGAGACAGTAATCTGTCTTCGACGCAGCCGATTGTACGGTGTGTCCAAGGTAAGAAAGGTGTTATAGCAGAATAGTGACCAAGGGTACATAACTCTTGGACTTATGTCCTTGGTGTACATAACTATTGGAGTTATGTCCCTTGGTGCACATAACTCTTGGAGTTATGTCCCTTGGTGTACATAACAATTGGAGTTATGTCCCTTGGTGCACATAACTCCTGGAGTTATGTCCCTTGGTAGGTTTTCAGTCTTTGTCTTGATTTGCTTTGTGACAGATTTCTCAGGTACAGCTGAAACTTCGTATAAACTTGGACACTCACTGGATGTATTGTCTATACCAGAGTAGTTGCCCTCGCCCATAGGGGCTTGAAGAAATATATGGGCTGCATGATGCTTCCACGCAGAGCTGAATCCGGCCCGAGCACTAGTACTGGTAAACCGCTTAGAGGATCTAAGCCTGTCCAGGAACCGCGGTGCGAGGCGGACCGTCCATGCTAATAAACCCTATTGGTTTCATTGGGCGACAGGGCTTGAGATGTCATTTCATCTCAATGTCGGGTAAAAGTCCCACAAAATTGGAAGCAACGTCTCCAAAATGACCTTTACAGTGCTGACGGGGACGTTAATCCTCAAATCAAACAAACAAAACCCTCTTTGGAGATATTAAAGAATGCACTGTGTCACACGGATGCATCATCGTAATGTATTTTTTTTTTGTTTTGTTTTGTTTTTTGTTTTTTTTTTATTCTTCTCGAAAATTTTGGATGGATCGATTGTTCTGTTGAGGTTATTGGTCAATAAAAGTTTTGACAATGACAAAATTTTATATTGTGCTTCGTTTAAAGGTCTTTGTCAGAAATTTCAGAAAAAGAAATGTATGAACTTTGGCTTTTTAAAATGCGCTTCTTGCTTTAACTTTTTTTTTGTGTGTGGATTGATCTTCTAGGTCTCCGTCAGAAATTTGAGAAATAAAATTTCTGACATTTGGCTTTTAGAAAGAACTACCTGCTTTAACTGATTTTACGAAAAGCTCTGGATAGGTTTTTTTAAATGAGTTTGAAGGAAGGAAGGAAGACACAACTATCTTTCTTTAAATTAACCAAGCCTATTAAACTTTGCAAATGAGACTTTTTAGATAATAAAAGGTGAATTTCTACTGACTAACTAACTTACTAACTAACTAACTAACTAAATAAATAAGCCAAAACATGCAGAAATTGAACTTATCGCATAATCTACCAGACAAGGCTCCGCCGAGGCTGCGTAGGCAACTACATGTAATTCGGCTAGAAACATTACTTCTTGCATGAAGTATACTGAGGTCTTTACTGCATGTCTGCGAGAAGCAAATGCTCTGGTGAGACTGCGCGCATGCGTAGGCAACTACATGTAATTGGGCTAGAAACATGGCTTCTTGCATTAGGTATTCTAAGGTCTCTACCGCATGCCTGCGAGTATAGCAAAGGCTCAGGCGAGACTGCGCATACGCAGGCAACTACATGCATGTAATTGGGCTAGAAACATGACTTCCTAAGGTCTCTACTGCATGCCTGCGAGAAGCATAGGCTCTGGTGAGACTGCGCGCATGCATAGGCAACTACATGTAATTCGGTTAGAAATATGACTTCTTGCATGAAGTTTACTAAGGTCTGTACTGTATGCCTGCGAGAAGCAAATGCTCTGGTGAGTCTGTGCATACGTAGGCAACTACTTGTAATAGGACCAGATACATGATTTCTTGCATGAAGTAAACTAAGGTCTGAACTACATGCCCGCGAGAAGCAAATGCTCTGGTGAGACTGTGAATTCCGCCATTAAGACCACCTAATATTAAGACTAATTCTGCTTTAAAAAGCTTATTTAGAAGGGTGTTTTTTTTCGTCATGTTTTCTGGCCAAAATGACCACTTAAAGTGAACAGTCCCAAAGGTGGTCTTAATATAGGAATTTTACTGTCAAATTGTTTTCTTATTGTCAAGCCAATGTATCATGGAACCCTATGCGGTCAGCGAAGGCTCTGTGAAAATGCAGTCTGATCTGAGCCGTCGCTGGCCGTCCACTACAAAGCGACTCATACAGATAACGAAAATCAGTTTTTAGCTCACCTGTCACGTAGTGACAAGGTGAGCTTTTGTGATCACTTTTCGTCCGTCGTCCGTCGTCAGTGCGTCCGTGCGTGCGTCCGTGCGTCCGTAAACTTTTCTTCAAACGACATCTCCTCCTAAACCACTGATAGGATTTTGACCAAACTTCACAGGAATGATCCTTAGGTGGTCCCCTTTCAAAGTTGTTCAAATGGTTCCGGTCCGTTGCACATATAGGTCACAGTAGCCAAAAATAGATTTTTTTCACCGAAAACTTAAAAAATCTTCTTCTCTGAAACCGCAAGGCCCAGGTCTTTGATATTTGGTATGAAGCTTCATCTAGTGGACCCCTACCAAGATTGTTCAAATTATAGTGCTGGGGCCAAAAATGCCCCCGCTCCGGGGCCCTTTGGTTTTACATGGGCTTATATAGGGAAAATCTATAAAAATCTTCTTCTCTGAAACCGCAAGGCCCAGGTCTTTGATATCTGGTATGAAGCTTCATCTAGTGGACCCCTACCAAGATTGTTCAAATTATAGTGCTGGAGCTAAAAATGCCCCCGCACGGGGGCCCTTTGGTTTTACATGGGCTTATATAGGGAAAATCTTGAAAAATCTTCTTCTCTGAAACCGCAAGGCCCAGGTCTTTGATATTTGGTATGAAGCTTCATCTAGTGGACCCCTACCAAGATTGTCCAAATTAAAGTGCTGGGGCCAAAAATGCCCCCGCACGGGGGCCCTTTGGTTTTACATGAGCTTATATAGGGAAAATCTTTAAAAATCTTCTTCTCTGAAACCGCAAGGCCCAGGTCTTTGATATTTGGTATGAAGCTTTATCTAGTGGATCCCTACCAAGATTGTTCAAATTATAGTGCTGGAGCTAAAAATGCCCCCGCACGGGGGCCCTTTGGTTTTACATGGGCTTATATAGGGAAAATCTTGAAAAAGCTTCTTCTCTGAAACCACAAGGCCCAGGTCTTTGATATTTGGTATGAAGCTTCATCTAGTGGACCCCTACCAAGATTGTTCAAAGTATAGTGCTGGGGCCAAAAATGCCCCCGCATCAGGGCCCTTTTGTTTTACATGGGCTTATATAGGGAAAATCTTTAAAAATCTTCTTCTCTTCAACCGCAAGGCCCAGGTCTTTGATATTTGGTATGAAGCTTCATCTAGTGGACCCCTACCAAGATTGTTCAAATTATAGTGCTGGAGCTAAAAATGCCCCCGAACGGGGGCCCTTTGGCTTTACATGGGCTTATATGGGGAAAATCTTGAAAAATCTTCTCTGAAACCGCAAGGCCCAGGTCTTTGATATTTGGTATGAAGCTTCATCTAGTGGACCCCTACCAAGATTGTTCAAATTGTAGTGCTGGGACCAAAAATGCCCCCGCACCAGGGCCCTTTTGTTTTACATAGGCTTATATAGGGAAAATCTTGAAAAATCTTCTTCTCTGAAACTGCAAGGCCCAGGTCTTTGATATCTGGTATGAAGCTTCATCTTGTGGACCTCTACCAAGATTGTTCAAATTATAGCCCTGGGGCCAAAAATGCCCCCGCTCCGGGGCCCTTTGGTTTTACATAGACTTATATAGGGAAAATCTTGAAAAATCTTCTTCTCTGAAACCGCAAGGCTTAGGTCTTTGATATTTGTTATGAAGCTTCAGCTAGTGGACCTCTACAAAGATTGTTCAAATTATAGCCCTGAGACCAATTATGCCCCCGCCATGTGGCCCTTTGGTTTTACATAGGCTTATATAGGGAAAATCTTTAAAAATCATCTTCTCTGAAACACAAGGCTTAGGGCTTTGATATTTGTTATGAAGCTTCAGCTAGTGGACCTCTACCAAGATTGTTCAAATTATAGCCCTGGGGCCAAAAATGCCCCGCTCCGGGGCCCTTTGGTTTAACATAGACTTATATAGGGAAAATCTTGTTTTACATAGACTTCTATATGCAGGGTAAACCTTTAAAATCTTCTTCTCTGAAACCAGAAAGTCCAGGTCTTTCATATTCGATATGAAGCTTCATCTTGTGGACCTCTACCAAGATTGTTCAAATTATAGCCCTGGGGCCAAAATTGACCCTGCCCGGGGCCCACTTGTTATACATTGGATCAGGTGAGCGAACCAGGGCCTATTGGGCCCTCTTGTTTTGTTTTAATCTTTACCTCAAGTTGCGTTGTCCCTGTGTATATTTGTTTTCTGTCAATATTTATTTCTTGGCGGCAGTTTCTACGAATAATACTTTTATAGCAGGAGTGGATCTGAAACACGTCTTGGCAGTCGGCATGCAAACGTATCTAACGTAGCATAGCGTAACGTAATTAACGTTATAAATCAGCAAACTGGGTAGTTTACAGTTTCGTTAGATTATATTGAACTCGTTAGTGGCCATAATGTTAAACGATCTCTTCTTCGCAGTCATTTGCAAAATCTGCTCCCATTGTTTTCAGCAAAAACATCAGTATATTTACCATTGTCAGTGATTTTTAAATAACAACACCGTGAGCTTTGAACATAATGGGTTATGGTCCACTTGTCATATACGTTAAATACTGTTCTCAACACGTTAAACAGTTCGTGTAATAAACACCTTTCTAAATCTCACTTTTTAAAGAGAAATCTGTGCTTTACAGGGGTATTCATTATTTTTCTTATTTCTGCTCTAAGTCATAGGTTATGGGTACTCAATGATGCGGTTCTAACGAGAACCAACAACCTTTCTTTCTTTCTTTATTTCTTTCTTTCTTTCTTTCTACTGATACTGCGTCAGTCACATTTGGCCATTTCCGCAGGTGTACATTACATACACTCCAACGGGCCTCCGTGGCCTAGTGGTTAATAGCGCTGACTCTTGATCATTAGGTCTCTCACCGCTGTGGTTCGAGCCTCGCTCGGGTCATATGTGAGACGCCAAGTCCTGCAACGGAAGGTCAGAAGGTTTTTCTCCGGGTACTCCGGTTTTCGCCCACCTCTGATTAACGATCGGCTCGATATGAGTGAAATTATCTTGAAAGGGCCGTAAAACCAAAACCCAAAACATACTCTCCATGTTTGCAGGATGAAAGCATACACAGTAATCATGTAATTACGGTGGGGATCTTTAACCTGCACAGGGGATGGTTCTCCCTGCACAGGGGCCCAGTTAACGTCCCGATCCGAAGGACGGTGCACTTTATGACATTCATCCCTGCAAACAATGCCAATAGAGCGTGACCTTTACAGTGTTGACGGGGACGTTAAACTTCAAATCAAACCAACAAACAAACAAGTGTCCGGACACCGAAATTTTATCGCCGCTGCCGGGGATCGAACCCGGGACCTCTAGCATCAGAGGCAAGTGCACTAACCACTGAGCTATCATGCTCCTATGCTTGGAGTACAAATATGAAAAATTATTACAAATCATCACAACAGTGGATTTTCTTTCTCCTAAAAAGTTTTGGATTGATCGATTTGGATTTCTGACAATAACAACAATTTATCACCAAGTTTGCGTTTAGGCATATGTTCTCCTTCAGAAAGATCAGAAATAAAGGTTTGAGCTGTGCCTTTTAAAACTCAGTATCGGTTTTAACTGTGTTCTTTTTGCTCACCTGAGCACGAATTGCTTATGGTGAGCTACTGTGATCAGTGAATGTACGTCGGTCGTCAGTAGTGCGTCGTCAACAATTTGATTTAAATGCGAACTCCTCCTCAAACCTCGGGCCAATTTGATTGAAACTTCACAGAAATGTTGCCTTGGTGCCCCCATGCCAAAGTAGCTATAAATCGTTCCGCTGCGATGAACAAGATGGCGACCAGAGCTAAAAATAGAAAAACGTTTAAATGCCAACTCCTCCTGTACCCTTGGGCCAATTTTCAAACTTCATAAGAATGTTGCTTAGGTGACTCTCAACCAAAATAACTAAAATTAGCTAAAACGGTTTGCTCCGATGACCAAAAAGGCCGCCAGAGCGAAAAATAGCAAAACATCGCAAATTAGCTTCAAACGCGATCTCCTTACACCTTGGGCCAATTTGATTCAAACTTCACAGGAATGTTGCCCATGTGACTACCTACCAAACTAGCTAAAATCGTTCCACTCTGACGAACAAGATGGCCGCCAGAGCTAAAAAGAAAATAAAAAAAAATATTCAAACAACAACTCCTCCTGTACCCTTGGGCCAATTTCATTCAAACTTCATAAGAATGTTGCTTAGATGACCCTCTACCAAAACAGCTAACGACGAAAAAAATTGCCGCCAGAGCTAAAAAAGGAAAACATCGTAAATTTGCTTCAAACGCGAACTCCTCCTAAACGATTGGATCAAACTTCACAGTAATGTTGCCTACCAAAATAACTAAAATCGTTCCGCTCTGACGAACAAGATGGTCACCAGAGCTTAAAAATAGAAAAAAAAAATCTTCAAACGACAACTCCTCCTGTACCCTTGGGCCAATTTCATTCAAACTTCATAGGAATGTTTGTTAGATTACCCTCTACTTAAATAGCAAAAACGGTTCAGCTCCGATGAACAAAATGGCCGCCAGAGCAAAAAATTGAAAAACATCGTAAATTTGCTTCAAACGCGAACTCTTCCAAAACCCTTGGGCCAATTGGATTCAAACTTCACAGGAATATTGTCTAGGTGACTTCCTACCAAAACCACTCAAATCGTTCCGCTTTGACGAACAAGATGGCCACCAGAGCTAAAAATGAAAAAAAAAATCTTCCAACGACAACTCCTCCTGTACACTTGGGCCAATTCCATTCAAACTTCATAGGAATATTTCTTAGATGACACTGTACCAAAATAGCTAAAACGATTTCACTCCGATGAACAAAATGGCAGCCACAGCTAAAAATAGGAAAAAAATATATATCGTGAATTCGTTTCAAACGCGAACTCCTCCGAAACCCTTATGCCAGTTTGATTCAAACTTCACAGGAATGTGGCCAAGGTGACTCCTTTCCATAAAAGCTAAAATCATTCCTCTCTGACAAACAAGATGCCCGCCAGAACTAAAAATAGAAAAAAAATATTCAAACGACAACTCCTCCTGTACCCTTGGGCCAATTTCAGTAAAACTTTATAGGAATGTAGCTTGGATGACCCTCTATCAAAATAGCTAAAACGTTTATTCTCCGGCGAAAAAATTGCCACCAGAGCTAAAAATAGAAAAACATCGTAAATTTGCTTCAAACTCCTCTTAAACCCTTTGGTCAATTTGATTCAAATTTCACAGGAATGTTGATTCCAACTCCACAGGAAAGTTGTCTAGGTCACTCCCTGCCAAAAGGCTGAAACCTTTCTACTCTGAAGAACAAGATTGCCACAAGAGCTAAAAAAACTGAAAAAAAAAAATCTTGAAACAACAATTCCTCCTGTACTCACGGGTCAATTTCATTCAAACTTCATAGGAATGTTGCTTATGTGACCCGCTACCAAAATGGTTAAAATGGTTCCGCTCAGATGAGCAAAATGGCCTGCGATGTAAAAATAGAACCCCCCCCACTCACCCCACGTAAATTTGCAACAAATGCAAACTCCTCCTTAAACACTTGAGCCAATTTGATTCAAATTTCACAGGAGTGTTGCTCAGGTGGCTCCCTACCAAAATGGCTAACGAACAAGAGCTAAAAATAGAAGACTGTCGTAAATTTGTTTCAATCACGAGCTTCTCCTGAACCTTTGGGCCAATTTCATTCAAACTTCGTAGGAATGTTGCTTGGCTGACCCTTCACCAAAATAGCTAAAACAGTTCTGCTTAGATGCTCAAAATGGCTGCAAAAGCTAAAAATAGAAAAAAAATGTTTTAAATGCGAACTTCTCAAAACCCCACAGTCCATTTGATTCAAACTTCACAGGAATATTACCTAGGTGGCTCCCTACCAAAATAGCTTAAAATCTTTCACCTGTGATGAACAAGATGGCTGCTAGAGCTAAAATAGAAAATATCGTAAATTTGCTTCAGATGCGAACTTCTCGTACACACTTGCGCAAATTTGATTCAAACTTTACAGGAGTATTGCCTTGGTGACTCCCTACCAAACTAACTAAATTTGTTCTGCTCTGATGAAAAGATGGCCGCCAGAGCTAAAAATAGAAAACAATCTTTAAACGACAACTCCTCCTGTACCCTTGGGCCAGTTTCATTCAGGTTTCATAGGAATGTTGCTTAGGTGACCGTCTACCAAAATAACTAAAACGCTTCCACTCCAGTTAGCAAAATGGCTGCCAGAGCTAAATGTAGAAAAACATAAATTTGCTTCCAATGTTAGCTCCTCAACCCTTGGGTCAATTTGATTCAAACTTCACAGGATTGTTGCCTAGGTGGCTCCCTACCAAAAATAGCTAAATCCATTCTGCTCTGATGAACAAGACAGCCGCCAGCGCTAAAAATAGAAAAGGCTCCACATGTCAACTCCTATACCCGTGGTCCAATTTCGTTCAAACTTCATAGGAATGTTGCTTATGTCAACCCGCTATCAAAATAGCTAAGTTGTTCTGCTCAGAAAAGTAAAATGGCTGCCAGATCTAAGAAAAGAAAGATGTCAACGGTTTGCTTTAAATGGAAACTCCTCCCAAACACTTCGGTCAGTATTTGTTTCAATTATCACAGGAATGTTGCCTAGGTGGCTCCCTACCAAAATTAGCTAAAACGGTTCTGCTGCAATGAATAAGACGGCTGTCAGAGCTAAAAATAAAAAGAAAACTTTAAACAAAAACTCCTCCCATACCCCTTGGTCAATTTCAAGATTACCCTCCATCAAAATAGCTAAATGGTTTCGAAATTCGGCTCCAATGACCAAAATGGATGCCAGATCTAAGAATAGACAAACCTTTAAGCGACAACTCCTATTGTACCCATGGGCCAATTTCATTCAAACTTCATTTGAATGTTGCTTTGGTGATCGTCTACCAAATAGCAAAAAGGCTTCAGTTTTAATGAACAAAATGGCTCACATAGCTAAAAATAGAAACTCTTGAGCCAGTTTATTCTAACTTCGCAAGAATGTTGCCCAGGTGATCATCTATCTAATTGCAACAGCTATGCCTCATGGAATGGCTGTCACCCACGTGACTTTCAGAAGCTATGTGACAACTTGATATCAGGTGAGCGATTCAGGGCCATCTTGGACCGCTTGTTTTTGTTTTATTTTGCGATAATGTCCGGATAGGTTTTCAAATGTGTTCGAAGGAAGGAAGAAAGGAAGGAATAAAGAATGAATACCCTGGTAACCACCTGTCCTTAAATCTTCTCAAATACGACTTTTCGGCGATTAAAAAGGGATTATTTCTAATAAATAAATAGTTTATAAATAAGTAAATTATGGAACCCGGGAAGGGCCATCTTGTTCTCACAACATATTATCTTGTGCGCATTATCTTGTGCGAACAAAATAATATCTTGTCCGCGCAACATATCTTGTGCGCACAAGATATTAAGTTGTGCGAACAAGATATTAGATAATATCTTGTCCGCACAGCAGAGATCGTAATAGATAATACCTTGTTTGCACAACTTCCCAAGATCTTCGTTCTGGAAACAAGATAATATGTTAACATACAACAAGATAATATGTTGTCCGCACAAGATAAATTATGTTGTCCGCACAAGTGCGCTCACATCATATTATCTTGTACGCACAAGATAATAGCTTGTTCGCACAACTCAATATCTTGTTCGCATAACATATTGAAAAAAAAAAAAAAAAAAAAAAAAAAACATTCATGCCCCTTCCCGGGTTCCGTAATAAATAAATAAATAAATCAATCAGCTCATCGTAGCATTTATCGCATACACGACAAGAAAATGTTCAGCCAATATGTTCTATAAGGTTATCCTTTGGAAGTAAAAAAATGCACCACAGACAAGAATAGCCTTTACGACAATAGAATGTTCAGCCAATATGTTCTGTATATAAGGTTATCCTTTAGAAGCAAAAAATACACCACAGACAAGAATAGCTTTTACAAAAAGCTAGATCTACGCCCAGCACATATTAAATGTGAATGTCTGGAGTTATATCCCAGAAATGTGCATTATACAATTAACTGTCTTTGGCAATATTCTAATTGCCAGTCTACACCCAGGGTCCTGCCGACTGAAGTATAATGTCTGAAATGTCAAAGTTGCAAATGCTGTAATTTTGTCAGTAAGTATTTTTTTTTCTTTAAAGGGGCACATGTCACCTTCAATATGCTTGTAACATATTATCAAATGGAATGCTTGTAAACTGTTTGAGAAATTAAGTAGACAATATAGAAGACTAATTGAGCCCCGCCAAGCGAATTTGTGTCTTCGAGCATTCCGTCATGACAAATTTTAACTGCGCATGCCCAGCCATTCAGAGGGGCCAGGGATATGGCTTTCTGTCTGAAGGTTTCTCTTGATTCACTGATTGTATGAGCGAGCAGCGAAGGTTCTGGCGAGACTGCGCGGATGAGTACCAAAATCGCTTGACGGGGCCCAATTGAAGATTGACCTCAAACATTTTGCCGAAGGGTCTTGGTGAGCTTATAGGAAAGGCAGTGATCCGTAGTGGTCGAGAGTTTTAGATGTATAGTTTGTATTAGCCTGTATAAATATGACGGCAAAATATGAGACAGCAATGCTATGCCAGAGCTCTGCCCGTGGGCCTCTTTTTGCGTGAAAGTTTACACTTGTTATGGGCCGCTATTTAGCTCACTTGAGTCGAAGGTTCACAAGGTGAGCTCATAGTACAGGCAGGCATCCGGAGTCCGTCCGTCGTCCACACCTTTGATCGAATTTTATGTGCAGCAACACTGGGTTAGGGGATTGACTGCATTAGGTTTTGGACTAGTTTTGATCAGAACTGTGGTTGCCATGGAAACAAACACGTTCCATAGACTTATACTGGGGAAAAAACGATGTCTCCAACTTTTCTCAGCCATTTCTGATCCGATCTTTATGAGACTTGCAGATAATCAGAAGAGGCGTACAGTCTTTTTACAGGCGCACGTACGAATTTTGGCCTCACAGGACCAACGGCTTGAGCATAAAAATAGGCGAAAAATGGTGCCTCCACTTTTTCTCAGCTGTTTTTTTTTTCCTGATCTTTATGAAACTTTTAGTAAACAAGGACAAGCATAATATCTCAGACGAGTTCGAATTTGGCTCGAATCTGACAACCGGTTTCCCAGTTACGTTCCCTTGAGCGAGAAACTTTTTACCATAGGCTAACAATGGAAAAACGACGTCTCCAACTTTTCTCAGCCATTACTGATCTCATCTTTGTCAAACTTGCAGGTAATCAGGAGTAAAATTCAATTTTGGACCTAAATCTCTTCTGCAATAAGGTCTATCGGAACCCGACTTTTATTTAGTAAATGAATTCAGAAAAATATATACAAGTACAATGTAATTGCAATGACTTCAGCGCCCAATTTCGTAAAATCATTCTTCGGTATAAAAAAGATTGGGTACAACATAAATGTTATAGGACAGATTGCATGCATGGTAGTTAACCCAATCACTGTTGACAACTTTGCTTCCCTCTTTAATTGCACGCCTGTGGGCCAGACCTCAGATTCTATGACGGTTCCAGCGTAAAGGCTTACTGAGAATTAGACAGCATCTAATTTTATGTAATGTTGGTTGGTGCCTGATGCTCTGTCTCAGGTTAGGCCCATCGGAGTCTAACTGTTGGTTTTCTTTTGCTCCAGCATTTCAATGATTTCTTGCTGTCGAGTCCTCCCAGTTGTTTCATCTCTGTGGCTGTTTGATTTTGTGTTCATGGAGATGTTGCACTGATGAGTTAGGAAGCCTTCATGCGGACTGAACAACTTATTTGTTTAAATCGCAATGGAAGTATGAGGGCGAGGATTGTGGCCGCGTAAAATCGATTTAAGCCCCCCCCCCCCTCCCCCAGGAAAAGCATAATATCTCAGACGAGTTTGAATTTGACTCGAATCTGACAATAGATTTTGCAGTTACCTGCCATTGAGCATAAAAAATGAGCGATTAATGGTGTCTCCACTTTTTCTCAGCTGTTTTTGGTCTGATCTTTTTGAAACTTTTAGTTAACAAGGACAAGCATTATATCTCAGACGAGTTCGAATTGGCTCGAATCTGACAACCGGTTTCGTAGTTAGGTTTCCTACGGCTTACAATGGAAAAACGACGTCTCCACTTTTTCTCAGCCATTTATCAAACTTGCATATAACCATAAGAGGCATACAGTCTACGTGGAGTTCGAATTTGGGCCTCGCAGGACCATGGGCTTTTGAGTTACCTGCCCTTGGGCATAAAATAAGCGAAAAATAGTGTCTCCATTTTTTCTCAGCCGTTTTCGATCAGATCTTTTTTAAACTTTTAGAAAACATCGACAAGCATATAAATCTCAGACGAGTTCGAATTTGACTCGAATCTGACAGCCGGTTTCGTTCCCTTGACTGTGAACAATTTTACCATAGGCTTACAATGGAAAAATGACGTATCAAACTGTCCTCAGCCATTTCTGATCTGATTTTTATCGAACTTGCAGATAACCAGGAGAGGCATACAGTCTATATCAAGTTCGAATTTGGGCTTCGCACGACCAACGGCTTTGGAGTTACATGCTCTTGAGTATAAATATGAGCGAAAAAATGGTGTCTCCACATTTTCTCAGCTGTTTTCGATCGGATCTTTTTGAAACTTTTAGTAAACAAGGACAAGCATAATATCTCAGATGCTTGAATCTGACAACCTGTGCTATTTGACAGGTGAGCGAGCACCTGGTTTCTTCTTGTGAAAGCTCATACTTGTTGCATTTAAATATAAAGGTCAGTATGCACTGTGGGTAACTAATGGCTGTACTGCCGTGTTAAACCTAATGTCTATAAAGTGTACAGTTTTCATGGTAAGACTAACAAGTTTTGACCAAATAGGCATTATCAAAGACCCTAAAATATTTTTTAAAGATCCCGCAATGGAACCAGTGATCCCAAAGGAGAAGAAAATATATACTACACTATGATGAAGGAGCTGGGAGAATTTTTACGGCCGCCACATCAGAATCAGAATCAGAATTGTTACTGGTGACACGTCAAAAGACATTCATACACCAGGACCTGTGATGTGGGAAGTTAGTCCCTAGCTCTAACCAAAGAGGTAAATTTAGCTACACAATCATCAGCACCTTCAGCTGTCGAAATAATCGAATCGGGAAGGGAATTCCAATCTCTAATGGTTCTGGGGAAGAACGACTCTTTATAAATGTCAGTTCTTGCAGTAAGGGTCTGAAACGCCAACGAATGGTGATTTCTACAGTGTCTAGCTGGGGGAACAAGGTCATCTGTTGGAATGCTGGCCGCACCTTTAGACCTTTGTCTCTGGCAACTTATGGGACTATAAACTTGTCTTATTCAAGGTCTCCATTACATGTCAGCGATCAGCAAAAGCTCTTAAATAAATAAATAATTTAAGGGGAATGGAACACCTGGGAGATTTTTTTGCCATTTTTCAAAGGGAGACAACTTTCGGGACTTCCTGTTCGCTTCTCTATAAGCCCTGTCCCTCTGTCATAGGGGGCTACACTTAAAGGAAAGAATTCTTTTCTTTAAGAGTTGACCCCTATTGACATGGGAGACAAATATACTTTTGCAGGAGGTGCCTCCCCTGAAGATGTACCCATTCCCCTTAAATAAGTATTGGGGGTGGGGGTGGGGGTACGGCACTTTCAAGATCGTTTCACTTATATCGGACCGATCGTTAATCAGGAGTGGGCGAAAACCGGAGTACCCGGAGAAAAAACCACCTGACCTCCCGTTGCAGAAATTGGCGTCTCACATGTGAATAAAATTAATAAATAAAATCTCCAAAATTTTGGTATTCGATATAAGTTAAAAAACTAAAAAAAAAAATAAAATAAAATACAAAGCAATGAACGTCTTACCTTCTCTGTTTACCTTGAATACTTATACATTTATATTTCGGTATGAGTATATGTTGTTGTCTTAATTTTTATTCGAATAAACACATATTTATTCGGAAGTTGCTTTGAAACGCGTCTTTTCAGTAGGTCGGCAAATGTCGTTGCTATGCATTGCTAACGTAACATAACGTAACGTAATTTAACGTTTTTAAGCTTCTGTCGACTTAGCCATCGTGAGCAAAATACAAAATGCTTACATTACGTTCAACGGCTACGAAATCGACTAACGATGATGATAATGATGATGGTGATGATAATGACGATGACGACGACGACGACAACGATGATGATGATGATGATGATGATGATGATGGATGATGATGATAATGATGGATGATGATGATAATGAATTATTTGATTTTAAACACTAAACACAGGCGGCCGGGGCTTTTATCTACTGGGTGGTATTTTATAGTTCCAGCAATGGCTCAAACGTGCGAATCTATTCTCTGTTCTATTCTCTATTCTCTTCTAAAACGTTGTACCAAATGGAATCTCAGTCCTTCCTTATATATAGCAGGGGTCCATTTCAAAATTTAGGGTGTCAGGTTGTGTTTTCTTCAAAATTTATTTGGAAAATAGCTGAACTTTTTGCAAACAGTGTAGGTCCTGATCAGACGCCGCATTCTGCGGCGTCTGATCTGGGCCTGCGCTGTTTGCAAGGGTACACGTTTTGGGGGTTTCCGGTACCAAATATGTTAACAACAATTATTATGAAACTTTTTTCAAGCACAACTCAGTTAAGCATGAAATTTTACTGCTGTTCGATGCTTAGATAAGATTTGATCTGCTAATAAAGATTTAAAGAGTGCGTGTTGGAGGGTTGGAGGTAATGGCCAAGTATGACCGACTCAGTATATGAAGATAGATAAGGATATCTCAACTATGTGAGCCGACCGTTTATCAGAATAGACGAAAATCGGAGAAGCCGGAGAAAACTCGCCTGACTATCCATTTTAGAACTCTTGGTTTACAGCAGTTTCTTGATGGGCCTAGAAACTAGGAAAATGTAGATTTAGCGACAATATCGTCTTGCAAGGGCGTGTTCCAAATCTACAAAACAACCTGAACGAGGAACAAAGACTCAGTAGGGTATTCGGGTCAAAGTTTTCCTTGTTCATCTTTGTATAGTCGATACATGTTGCCAAGATTCAGATCAGTTTGTGTGGATGCGCAGGTTGATCCGATTCAACACTAGTCGCACACACCAAATTGCAAGTGTTACAGTGCGACGGCTCATTTGCATTTATGTCTATAATGCATCATAATCTCCACGAAAACAGTTGTGTGTGCGTGTGTTTGGTAGTGGTTGGGGTTTTTGAATTTACGTAATGGACCTTTCATTTTGTAGGAAGCGATCGTGTATCTTAACATTTAAGAAATGAATTTTATTTTTCTGCTGTTCATGAAAGTATGAACGCATCGGGTCGCGTGCAAAATAAATAAACCCCGAAGGGGTTCGTGTAAACTTTGCTAGCGACCCACTGTCGTCCATACTTTCATGAAAAGCAGAAAAAAGGTTTATTTTTTTTATATTTACATTCTTTGCCCCTCATCACTTGGCGAAAAAATGCTTAAAGAGAAAACAACATTTACACACTGTTTTTTTCTACAAAGAGCGGAACAGCGTTGACGTCACCAACGCTGTTCGAGAAGAACAATGGTTTAGACTGACGTCACTTGACGTCACTGAAAATCATGTGACTCGATGCGTTCATGGAAGTATGAACTACATTGTTTTCTATAGGTTTACAACAGGCTTTACACAGAATATGTAAATATTACCATTAAACGCCCGTACGACATGACGTAGGACATTTTTTCACACCTCCAAAATGGCTACTTTTCTGACGAAAGTACTGCAAACATAGATTGGTGGTAATCGTTAGGACGCCTCACGGAGGCGTTAAATATTGGTTGTTGTTGCTCATTAGAACTGCCTCATTGAGGAGGTACTAACGAGTACCAACAACCTATGTCTTGGAGCAGAAATAAGATACATAATGTATACACCTGTAAGTTTACGGGGGTGTTGGTTTCACGGACTTGTTCACGTGTTGGGTGGGCAATTCCTAGAACCACCAGACCAGGGTTTGCAGATCATGGCTTTCGCTTGCAATCTGAACGAGAGGTCAGAAAACCTAGTCAATAAGAATAAGCTCTCTTCCCACCAAGCCACCGGGGGCCCCGGAAACAGTTTGCCCTATGACTTATGCAAGGTGATGAGTTCGTGCGCGATGGAAGAATAAACGGTCTGAGCTCTTACTTAAACAGCCGATCGTGGAAATCACGTAGTCACGTGTTTTTTTTTTTTTTTTTTTTTTTTTTTAGGAAAGCAGCATTTTTTATTTATTCATTTTATTTATTTATTTTTTTTTTTTGCATTTTGATTGGTTTTATTTTGAATTTCGCGTAGCTTTACGTAATAGAAGCTGTCCCAAAGTTTAATGTCGAAGACGCACCGGCTGAGTCACATGGTTAAATAATGGAAAGAAAATATGGTACGGGCACTCGAATTATATGTATGCGCAGTGTGTTAAAAGTTGAAGGGAATCCCAAAAATACAGTGGAATTCCGCTATTAAGACCACCTAAACTTAAGGGTTATTCGGCTTTAAAAAGCTTATTTAGTAGGTTGCAGTTATTCTTTCCGTGTGTTTTCTACATTCAGTGTTCTCTGGTCAGTGACCACCTTTGGGACTGTTCAAAAGTGGTCATAAGACCACTTTTGAACAGTCCCAAAGGTGATCTTAATACAGGAATTTTACTGTCATCATTTATCAGCGTAAAATTGTGAGCGAGTTCGATTATCAACCGGACTATGGTACCGGAAGTCAAACTGCGCATGTTCCTTCACAAGAGTCTGGTAGATCTTTGGTAAACAAACATGGCAGCCCCAAAGGCACGATTGATATTTTGGACGACGAGGAAGATGACCATTTTGAACACTGCAAAAATAACAGTGCCGATTCTATCTTTCATATTGTGCACAATTTACATATTTTTAAAAACATGCATTACAGCACTTAAAATGTGTATTTTCCCTTGGGCCAATAGATTTTCATACTTTTCGCCGCCATCTTGTACACTGTTGCACCAGAGAAACCAACGCTTTGGTCTGGTTGGACCAGTGTGACGTCACGAATTTCCCGCCACTGAATCGGAGGTCGTTCGATAAAAGTTTGGTAAACCATTTGTTAACTGCGGTTGGTGATCGGACTCCCCCGTTGAAACGCAGAAGGAAGGGGCAGTTCTATAAGTTATGCAATGATTTTCGTTTTTCTGATCAAGGGGAAAAACTCAAATCTTTTAAACAAAGGGAAGAAAGAACACTACTCTTTACACAAATTTACCTCCTAATCTGATTAAAGAAAAACTATTTACTCTAATTGAAACTATTTTTCTTCGTGAAAAGTGTCTGTATTTGGCCTGCAATGATGGAAATGCTTATTTTGCTTCTTGAGATGGCAATAATCGTTATGAATATTGGGCATGTCAAGTGGTTTGTGAGTCACTTTCCTTTTTTTTCTTGATAATATCTATGTATGGTTTGGATCTCAATTATTTAGACAGGTAGTTGGTTTTCCGATGGGTACAAATTGTGCTCCTCTTGTTGCAGATTTGTTTCTGTTTTGTTATGAAAAAGTATTGTCTCTTTCTAAAAATAAACAAACCGATGTTTGAAAATACCTCTCGATATTTGGATGATCATTTTAATATTGATAAATTGATACTGTTTATTTTCAAATGGTTGATAGAATTTATCCAAAAGAATTAAAGTTAATTAAGGCAAATTCTGATGACTCTGAAGCCCCATTTTCGGATTTACTTTTGACTGTTTCTAATAGTACTGTCTCTTCCAAAATTTATGATAAAAGAGATGATTTTAAGTTTGGAATTGTAAATTTTCCTTTCTTGGATGTTGACATCCTTGAGGCTATGTCTTATGGGGTTTATATGTCACATCTTATTCGTTTTGCCAAAGCTTGCTGTCACGTTGATGACTTTAATGATCGCAACAGAATTTTAACAGCTAAACTTCTAAGACAAGGCTATCGGTATCATAAACTGCGCAAAACGTTTTTAAAATTTTATCTTCGACATTACGACATTATTTCTAAATATGGCATTTCTCTGAAGACACTTCTGCAACAGGGACTGTCGGAACCTGAGTTTTATGGGGATTTAGTTTATAAATTCAGAAGAATACTAATAGTGACTATATTTCTGGTCAGTTCGGAAAAAAATGTTGCTAAATACAAGAAAAGTGGTCATAGCATGGATGTTATGCGACTGACAGCGTGTTTGGTTGTCAACCATTTTACAGTGGACAACTTTGCTTCGGCGGTGGGCCTGACTCTTTGATGATGGTCCTACCCTAAATCCCTTGAATTGGGAAAGGGTGTAGCCGGATATTTCCTGGATTCAACCATCCGTTATCTAACTGGTGTTTTTCTTCTGCTCTGACGTCGGATTGTTGTTGAGTCCTCAACCCTGATTCATGGTAATATTAATCTATACATAACCATTTTACCATGCATTTTATCATAACTCACTGTTGAGCGAGGACGCCTCCATGTAGATCAATTTGTTTTTGTTATTTTGTTTGATACTGTACTGGAACTGAGTGCGGGGGGTGAAATTTCATAAACTCCGGAGTTGAAGCGCCCCTGTAGTTGTTTCTACTGACCGTCTCATGGCGGTCGTTCTTTTGCAGTGTCTTAACTGTTATATGGCTTTGTGCCGTTGGTTCATGTTTTGTCTGTGTTTGTGTGTGCCTCCGTGTCACTTTCTATAGGTGACTTGAGACGGCTGCGTTCTTGGATTGTGGCCTTTCTTGAGTGACCTTTTCTTACTAGTTTTCAACACTGTTTGCTTAAAGAACATTCATTTTTGTAAAATTTGCCAAGAAACAAAAAACAACCCTGACATCCATATAATTGGAAATGGACCACTCCAAACTTACTAGGTGGAAGATTCCATTGTTATATATAGGTTAATAAAGTGTGAATTAATTTGTAAGGAGCGTAAAACAAACAAACAAAAAGAACTTTTGAACCGGAGACCCACGGAACGGGATACTGGCAAACAGTGTAGAAATTTAAATGAAAGACCCAGGGAGCGCCACAGTCAGAAGACGCAGCCCACTCTCGACACCAAGAGGAAGAGGAAAAATACACAAAACAAGTAAAAATACGATTGTTTATGAAATGGAACAATCAGCCCTCTCTTCCCCACACGGGGTGATCAGACCATTTGAAAACACTAAACAGCAAATCACAACAAATTCGCACACATACAACAAAAATAACAGCAAAATATCGAACATCGCAGAACGAGGCGTCTGCACAGCTTATACTGTTTGCAAAAACTGGTTCTCAGATTCGTGAAATAGAAGTGGAGGCAATGATCAGGAATCGATACAATTAACCCACAGCTCCCATCAGAGACACCAAAGGGAAAGAAACACAAACATGAAACAACTAGACCCTAATGGAAACATCAATAGCGGAAAGCCAAAAGGACAGATACTTTCCCACAAAATGTCCAATTGGCTATCCAAAACAAATAATATAAACGATACACACACTCAAATACAAATCATAACAAAAATAAACCGCGACAGAAGAACCGGCTAGGAACGGTCAGCGAAACGAATTCCATTGAGGGTGGGGGTTGGGGCTTTAATCGACACATAATTTGTTTAGTCCGCATGAAGTTTCACCCATCAGATAATGCATCGCACATAATGTTTGCTCAGAAATCGATGCAGAAGGGTGCTAAAAATAAAAAGCGCATTATTGGATTTCGTATAGCGCTATTGATAAACCCACTGACCTAACTTCGATAAAAATAGTACAGGACTATTAATAACCGTGATCTTGGTTTCCCAAAAGTGGTCACGTGGACAACAACACGAATTCAGAAAACAGAGGGCTTTGATTACATTTTCCACAAGGAGACCCCTTACCTGTTGAAGACAGAGGGCTACTCTCCAGTCAGCACTGTGGGCTACATAATTTTATATAATGAAATTACGGGAACAAGACAATTCATCGACAAGACAACTCATCGACAAGACAACTCATCGACACGGTTTTTGGAGACAATTCATCGACACAATTGAAGACAACTCATCGACACTTTTTGAAGACAACTCATCGACACATTATTATGTTAAAATTATACACAGGCTGATAAAATGAAGACAATGTTTTGAAAATAAAATGATCTATCATCAGCTTTATGATCATCATAACGAAATTAGAATATATTCATTCAATATTTTGGCTTATTGATGACAATTAAGAGACCATTTTAACCGCATAGGATGGCTGGCGTAAATTAACTTCTATTTTAAATACATGATATAAAAGAAAATATATAGGGAACTTGGATATTATACGACAGACTGCATGCATGGTAGTTAACCCAATCACGGTTGGCAACTTTGCTTCCCTCTTTAATTGCACGCCGGTGGGTCAGGCCTCAGATTCTATGACGGCTCCAACGTAAAGGCTTATTGAGAATTAGAGAGATCTAATTCAAGGTAATGTTGGTTGGTGCCTGATGCTCTGTCTCTGGTCGGGCTCATCGGAGTCTAACTGTTGGTTTTCTTTTGCTCCAGCATTTCAGTGGTTTCTTGCTGTCGAGTCCTCACCGTTGTCTCACCTCTGTGGTTCTTTGATTTTTGTGTTCACGGAGATGTTGCACTGATGAGTTAGGAGGCCTTCATGCGGACTGAACAAATTATTTGTCTAAATCGCGACGGAAGTAAGGGCGAGGATTGTGGCCACGTAAAATCGATTTAAGCCCCCCAGTGGAAATCTTCCACTGACCGTTCCAAGGCGGCTCTTCTGTGGCGATTTATTTTATGTTGTTGTTTGTTACTTACTGTGTGTATCACTTGTGTCTTTTAGTTTCGGATGACCATATGGCCATTTTGTGGGAAAGTAACTGTCCTTATGGCCTTCCTTTGTTTAGGTTTCCATTATGGTCTGGTCGCTTAATGTTTGTATTTCTTTCCCTTTGGTGTCTTTTATGGGTGGAGTAAGTTAATTGTATCAATTCCTGATCTTTGTTTTACTTCTACTTTGGTCAAATATTATTCAAAACTTTCAAAATTAAAATAAAAAAAAAGATGGAAAGTGAAGCTAGATATTCGTTTATGTGAGTTACATGTATGTTTTCATCCCCCTCCCCCCCTCCCCACTAAATGTTTGTTGTTCGAATTTTTATAATAATAGGGAATTTGATTGTTAATCACAATGAGCTTGTTCTGGTAAGCTTTTATATGGGTTTTTAAACTGTCTGTCTCTGTCTCTGTCTGTCCACCCGCCCGTCCACACGTATGTATGCAATACTGGTGAGTCTTTATATGCGTTTTTAAACTGTCTGTCTGTCTGTCTGTTAATCTTTTTTTCTTTCTTTCATTCATTCTTGGACATTATGTGTCTTGTTTCTTTCGTTCATTCTGATACATTTTCTTATTATTTATTTATTTATTTCATACTTATTTTGATGGCACGTGCCAGTTAATATAAAACGTGGACAAACAATCAATTACATCATTACTCAAACTATTTTGTGCCATAAAGTTACAAACATAACGGTTATCAAATTACTCAATTTTTTTTTATCCCACATGTGTAGTTGTATTTTTACCCCTCACAGATCAATCAAATACAACGTACCGCTTAACCATGGGTCGGTCTGAAAGCCCCAAGACACCACAAGACACCCCAAGACACCTTTATTATTACTTATTTATTATTATTTTATACATATTATGTTATAATTGAAGCGATTTTCGCAAAACGATTTACATTTGGCCACGTTTAGAATACCTGATATCAGTACATACAGATAGCAGTATATACAGATATATACACATTGTTTTAAACAGTCAGTCGATTCGTAGCATTTACTTCTATTTTTCAGGGTTATACATTATTTTCCTTATTCCTGCTCTAATAGAAGTGAAAGCAATGATCAGGAATCTATACAATTAACCCACAGCTCCCATCAGAGACGCCAAGGGAAAGAAACACAAACATGAAACAACTGGCCCCTAATGGAAACATCACTAGCGGAAAGCCAAAAGGACAGTTACTTTGCCACAAAATGGCCAATTGGCTATCCAAAACAAAATAATACATGTATAAGCGATAAACACTCAAAGACAAGCCATAACAAAAGTAAACCACGACAGAAGAACCGCCCGGAACAGACAGCGAAACGAACTCCACCGTGGCCACAAGCACAGCCTCTACTTCCGTCGGGATTTAGACAAATAATCTGTTCAGTCCACATGAAGACCTCCTTCTAAGATATAAGTTGTGGTTACTCATTAGAACCACCTTGGCGCCCTGATGAGTGCCCACAATCTATGTTTAGAGCAGAAATATGCAAGAATATCACATTTTTTAACCAGAAAATTTATATTCTATTTTTATTTACGTATTTATTTATTCGGTAAAATTTTCAATACTGTAAAAATAAAGTAAGAAAATAAAACATTAGAAATAACATTAAAGGTTTAATATTATATCGGTCGCCGGCACTTTGGAGACACGCTTGTGACTATTCAATAGGTGTGAAAAGTATTATCAGTTGAAAAGGATTAAGCGAACAATTACGTAATCGGTAAACAAGTGGCCGTTGCATGCATAGATATCAGCTATTAGTAATTGACCGGCATAAATGAGATAATTAAATGACATATTCGATATATTTTATCCTAGGATCGGAACAAATAGATGGATGGGTTACTTGACAGTATTATTTTTTTAACTAATTACGAACAAAAAGGGGGAAAATAGGCAATGATAACATGTATCCTAAGATACAATTAAGGCTTTGGTTTTGAACTTTTTGTACTATAACAGTTATTTGATAATCCCAAACTCCAGAATATAGAACAGAGAATACCAATTTATCTCTATAACTTCTTAGTATTGTGCTGGTTTTAACTTTTCATGTTATGAATGTCTTAGATGGTATATGGCAATTAACAACAAAGGCCATAAATTAGTGTCTTGGGGCTGTTTATTACACTGCCGAATTGCCTTCAATGATAGCTACAAGAGTATATAAAGTGCATTGTGTAACATTTTAGGACGTAAAAAGCGTCTTAATTTGGTTTATTAAACACATTTAGGTATTGAAAAGCCTTCTAACACACTTCTGGCAAGAAAAAAAGAATAAATTTTGGTGTCTTGGTGTGTCTTGGGGTGTCATGTGGTGTCTTGGGTCTTTCAGACTGACCGCTTAACCATGATTACCCTTAATTACCTATGATTGCCAATTATCTTCAAACAAATGTGTCGATGAATTGTCTTCAATAGGTGTCGATGAGTTGTCTTCAATTGTGTTGATGAATCGTCTCCAAAAACCATGTCGATGAGTTCTTTCTTTCTTTAAGAGTATTTTCCTCCAACCGCTGGGAGCACCCATAAAATGGTATTGACTGATCTCCGTTAAGAATGATTATAAAGGTAAAATAGGTTTTAAAAGTTTATATACACAACTATACACTGACGTATATACATATGGCAGCAACCAGATTATAGTGACGTTAACACGGTCTTCACCCCTCATTTAACTTATTTAGCCTTTTTGTGTGTAACGCGAAGCACAAGTTTCTTGATAGCCTTTCAACATTTGAGATATCCATATTGGCAACTGTTTGTAATTCCGTGAGTTGACTACAGTCGATTATCAATTTGATAAGGTTCTCTCTATTTGAGAAAAATGATCTCCAGAAATTTATGTCTGTTATGCTGACAATATAGTCCTTAAGTTTCTTAAAAGGTTCTTTTCTAGTGGAATGTAAAGCTGAACAACGTAGTAGCATATGCCATAAGTTACAAAGTTGCCTTGTCGATGAATTGTCTCGATTCCGAAATTACAGTCCTCAATAATCAAGAATAAATGCCTTTAACCATAGTTGATGATAGAACTCGCTCACTAAGTCGCGTTAACACGACTATCGTGTTGACAGTCGCTGATCTACGACCTTGACCTTTAATTAGCTTAAACAATTATTTTCAAAACAATCAATGTCTAGGATCAAAACATGCACAACAGAACAGTATCTGAACTGCTGTTTGATGCAAAAGACGAGCTACTGTCGGTCTGCAGCGAGAGATGCTGGGAACTACTTGCAACGATTATGTTCTTGGCGTTGATCCCGTGGGGGCGGAAGTTCTGGCTCTCTATGCTGAATGTTTTGACATTCTTTGAAGGACTGGCATACATTTTCTTCCCCGAAAAGGCGATTTCACCTTTTATCGTGAAAGTATTATGAAATAACATCAGCCATAGAAACCACACTGGATCCAAGTCTTCACACTCTTTGTCCATCACATTAACTAGTCCGTTAAATGAACACCCCCAAAACCCCACAGTTTACGGGGTATACGTTATTTTTCTTATTTCTGCTCCAAGACATGACATCCACAACCTATGTTTGCAGTATAAATGAGAAAAATGTCACAGATTTTTAGGTGGTAGATCTATATTCTGTATTCACCATATTTGCATTATTTGCTGACTCCCAGCTTGCACATTGTCAATATTGGAAAAACAGGTAACCAGACCCCCCTGACCTTGAAAGGTCAGGGGGGTCTGGTTACCTGTTTTTTCAACACTGATAACCTTCAGACTAGGAACCACCAGATAATGCAAATAAGGTGAATGCTTACAAGAATGGGCCCAATATAAACTATTGACACTATGATTAAACCTCGCTGGCAATATATACCTGTAGAAACAATTTGGCATGCTGCTGAAAGTGTTCAAGCCATTGAAGTTTGACTGTATTTTAATTAGAAATTTGTTTTAGGTGTTTAAGCCATTGAAGCTTGATTGTAACTGGCCCACCCAACGAAACCAGGGTAAACCAGAGGAGCTTTGATGTTTATGAAAGGGAAAGACAAGGAATCAGTGTGGTTATTCTGTGGTTGAGTGAAGTTGCTTCTAGATATTTAGAATACAAGGTTGGCAAAAATGCGGGTTCCCAGGATGGTGGGAAGGAATTCCGGTTTCCCAGTACTTCCCATTTTGCTGATATGAGTATTTACTTAGAGGGACATTACCAGTACATACCAGTGGGATTTCCTCCACTGGTATTTACTGACCAACCTTATTTTAATACATAGGTTTCATTATTAGTTAGCTACTCGCCTTGTAAACCAGGGGTCGCAGGATCGATCCCGGGCTTCTCCAGACTTTCGGACAAGTCTTTAAACCGAGGTCCCGTCTCCGTATGACCTTAGCTGTTGGTGGGACTTAAAACTCAAACACTCACTCACTCATTATTAGTTAATTTTAAGTATCTGAGGCTGCAAAATAACAAAATGACCCTAACCCCCTATTAATGTCTGTTTATGTTGAGATAGTGCATATCATAGCCCAAGATAGGGAGGCATAGCAATGATTTATAAAGGGATAATTTTTCTTATTTAACGTAAAAACTTTTAACAAATTTGTTTTATGATCCAGGAAGGAGTCCAAAAGGTGCAGATGGAATGGCAAACAGTGTAGACCCTGATCAGACTGCTTCTTTAGGAGCAGTCTGATCTGGGTCTGCACTGTTTGCTTAGGCCTGTCTGTCCTAGTACTTAAGGATCATTACGGAATTCACGGTATTTTGACATTAAAGTATATGGGGCAATTTTAACAAGTATCCACAACATAAACTTTTTGCAACATGTGAACAGATAAGGAAAATTGTCCCTTAATTATCTTTAGCTATTCACAACATAGTTATTTTGTTGCTTGTGCCATGCTACTCATTCATACATGTACATGTACATAATCTGACTAGCTGAAGAGTTAAGTGAACATGGAGCAGATCAACCAAGGGACAACTGAAACAGGCGATGGGAGAAAGAACAGTTGTCCGTGTCTGATGAAAGAGTGTGCACTGTACTGGTTAACCCATAAAATGCCAATCACGACTATTGTTGTCTGCTTTGTCGTCTGCTGGTTACCTTAGAAGTAATTTTTTGCAAACAGTGTGGACCTAGATCAGACTGCTCCTGTAGGAGCATGTATGCAAAAATATTTTTAAAAAGTTTGCAAAAAGATTCAGGAGATGACATTTTCAGATGTAGTTTTATCTTGGTGTCTTAAAGGTTAACTGCTTGTAAATATGCCTGCCCAGAAAAATGTGGTTATGTATGACTCAAATAGTGTAGACTCAGATTGGGTCATAAAATTCCAAATGAAATTAACAGGGGAAACAAAAACATTGAAAAAGTCTAGAAATTAACTATGGTGACATGCAAACTCTACACCATCATTGTTATAGCTTGCTATAAGGCAGTTCAAGAGTGCTACATGGGTATACCCTGTGACATTCTTCCCAGCTGCATAAATGAATAAAAAGCAGAATAGAAGTTCATCCTTGAGAATCTGGGATTTAAGAATCATGTAAAATGAGGATTTAAGGATTTTAATGCAGGTGTATTAATTACAGCACCTGCTACAAATTTTTTAACCCGCCCTACCCCGCGTAGAGGGAGCTATGATGAAAAGGATTAAATCTGAAATGAACCTAGCAGATACCGGCCGATTAGTGTGTGTGTGGGGGGGGGGATCGCAATGTTTCCGCAGCATTACAACATGTGTAAAATTTATTGTCCACATGGTCTCGGAGGTAAATAAGATTATTGCCGGAGTTCTGTGGTGTGTGCACCACATCACTGCAATGGCTAGCAGTGGGACGTAGCCTGGGCTCATTTGCAGAAATACGGCGGACCAAAACAACTACCAGTAGACTGCAGGGTTGCGCAGGTTCAAATAAATATGCGGCAGGTGTGCTTTTTGTTGGAGACCCAGTATACAGGTTTTAATGAAGAAATAAGAAAATTTAAGAATTTAATCCATTGTACTGCTCCTTATCTGGAAGAATGACTATGCATTCAGGGGAGGCAATTCTTTCAAAATTTCATATTTTGTGGTCTCCCATCTCAGTAGGGGTCTACTCTAAAAGGAAAGAATTTACCCCTCCGGGGCAAATTCTTTCCTTTAAGAGTAGACCCCCCACTCCCAACACACCCCTTTCAGAGGGGCTGCATTTATAGAACAATGAACAAGAAATCCCAAAAGTTGTCTCCCTTTTAAAAATGGTACTTTCATTTTCACCCACTTCTAATTAATGATCAACTTTAATTAAGTGAAGTAATCTTGAAGCGGCCATAAAACCAAAAACCAAAGAATGCTTTTATTTTTCCAGTTGGATGGAGAAGTGGATAGTATGCATCTAGAGCTGATCCAAGGGACCGGACTTCTTATGGTGATGTGGTCACTGTCCTACTGGCTGGTGTCAAGGTCAACTGATTCTACGGTTGTCACAAGTTTTCTCTGGACACAGGCTATTGTATGTACTCTACCTTCAGTACACCAAAACCTCTTTATAACACTATTTATGGGGTACAAAGCCGAAACCGTGTTAGTTAAACAACCGTGTTATATCCAAACAAAAATGTATAAATTATATAGAAAAATGACCATTTATGGTCATTTTTCTATATAATCTATACATTTTTGGGATCCAGCTTGAAACCGGGTTATATCCAAAATCATGTTATAATGAAGTTGTGGTGTATTAATTATATAATTCATTTGAAAGGACAAAAAGAGAGGTTTTCATTTTCAAGTAGGGAGATTTGCTTGTTTGGAGTTTAATGGCCCAGTCAGTACTATTTAGGTCATATCGAGCCAGTCAGTATACCTAACCACACTTTTCCTGGGCAGGCTTATACTCAACTGCCCTTCTTGAATCAAGGTAAAGGAGAGAATGATGGTAATAAAAAGTTTCATGATCAATCTCCACTAAAGAATGATGCTGACATGGCAATTATCAAGCCCAAACCGCAAGATCACCAGTTTTGTTTGTTTGATTTGAGGTTTATTGACCCTGTCAACACAATACAGGTCATTTTTTTGGAGACTTTGCTTCCAATTTTGTTGGACTTTTACCCGACACTGAGGTCAAATGACATCTCAAGCCCTGCTACCCAATAAAACCAATAACATTTATAAGCATGGACGGTCTGACATTCGCACTGCTTTGCCTGGGCAGGATTAGATCCTCTAAGCGGTTTACCAGTATTCCTGTGCGGGTCATTTTCAGCTCTGCTTGGAAGCATCATGCAGCCCATCTATTTCTTCAAGCCTCAATGGGCGGGGGCTTGAATATGAAGACACATTAACTCTTTTTGTACCATATGGAATCTTCCACCTTATTTATAGCACAAGTCCATTTCAAAATTTAGGGGTGTCAGGTTGTGTTTTCTTAAAATTTATTTAGAAACATACTGAATTTTTGCAAACAGTAAAACTTCTTTGTGTTTTGTTTTTGGAGGATCCATAGTGCCATTAAGTATGTAAACCTCTTTGTAACACTTTTCCTTATAACAGTGTTGGATTATAACACAGTTCAAAGATGGATCCCAAAAATGTTGATTATATAGAAAAATGATGATTCATGGTCATTTGTGTTGCACCTGCTTTAAGCAGGGCCTGACATAGGAGTCAGGTTTTCTGTCCGTTTGTCAAGCTGTCAACATTTGCGACCACACTAACTTTCATCTTAATGTAAGAGTCCCTTTCTTAAGGCACGACATAGCCTTTGGCAGAATTCTTGTTGAGTATAAATTTACATTTTTGTTTTGCTATATCACAGTTTTGTTTAACCCCAGAAATGGTCAGTAAAGTCCATGATATTGTTATGACTGACAGACGTATCACAGAGTGATATATAGCAAGTAGAGTTGGCATTTCACAGGAAAGAGTACACTCCATTCTGACTGAGGATCTTGCAATGAGAAAGCTTTCGGTCCGATGGCTACCAAACTTCTGACGGTTGATCAGAAGCACACCAGGTGCACATTATCGCGTTTTAATCTTAACCTTTTTGAGGTTCCTTCAGAGATTTATCTCTATGGGTGAAACATTGGTCCATCATTTTACCCCAGAGGCCAAACAACAATCAAAACAATAGAAGCGCCATAGCTCACCCACACCAAAGTAGGCAAAGACTGTTCCGTCAGCTAGGAAGGTTATGGCCTCAGTTTTCTGGGATGCAGATGGTATTCTGCTGATAGATTATCTCACAAAGGAACAAACATTCAATGGCACATACTATGCTTCACTTCTGATGCAGTTACAGGAAAATATTAAACTTAAGTGTTGTTCCATTAGGACAATGCTTCTGTTCACGAGTCTGTCATTGCTATAGCTGCCATTCAGGATTGTGGCTTTTAAATTGATTGAGCATCCACTTTATTCAACTGATCTTGCTCCATCAGGCTTTCATCTATTTCCAAAACTGAAAACGGCTATTTCAGGCACCGAATTTCAGTCCGATAATGATGACACTATATTTCTTGTATATTGAGAAAACGTGTCTTTAATGTTTCTCACCATGTAACAGACAGACTAGCCTACTCAGCTAATCAATGAGTGAGTGAGTGTTTGAGTTTTACGTCCAACCAACAGCTAATCAGTTTAACAAGAGATTTGAAATTTTAGATACAGAAACTAGAGGTGTTGTACTGGCCAAAAAGCAAACAACAAAGGTGAAGATCAGACTGCGCATTAGCGCAGTCTGATCTGCACCTTTGTTGTATGCAAATAGCTAAAACAGGTTATTTCATGACATGGATCATATGTCATATGAATCCATTCCAGCTGATGACATGTATTATAATCTGTCGGGGATACGTACTCACCCACCCTAGCAAGAAAGGTGTGAAGTTCCAGTTTAAGGTAATGTTGCTGCATTGAGACACTCAAAAAAAAAGTTTGACTGTGGGCAGTTTCAGCATCTTTTTCAAGTGTCAGTTGCAGGGGTTTCGACACAGATTTTAAAAGATGTCCTCAGACATAACCTTGCAGCAAAAACTCGGATTAGATGCAGTCTAATTAGAGCCTTTGCTGGGTTCTGTATGGGTGTCCGCGGACCCAAAACTTTTTCATGCAGTCAGGAAAGGGGGTATTCTCTGACAGCTCATAGCCTCAGATAAGAGGGGGTATCCGCATATTATTTTTCTTATTTCTGCATGAAACCATACGTTGTGTGTAGTCCTTAGACACGGGCAGTAAAAAACATTCAAATTGACCTCCGCCGGTGGTCAATTGAAAGCAATTTGACTTATATCCGGAGGTCAATTTGAACATTTCCTGTTATTGGTATTCGTGGGCTGCAAGGAGATGGCAGGTAACATTATTCTTGATCAAAAGCATATCTTGAAAATCGGAGAATGTTATTCTATCAGGTTTTTGTACCTGCATGTTCATACCAAGTGTTACTGAAAGGTTTTCAGTTGTTTCGTCACAATCATTTTTGTCCCGCCCACTCTGTGGTGAAATCAAAAGTAGAAAGAGTGCAAACACAGATGAATTTGCTCTGACTGTCCAATGAAAAGCTTCCAGTGAGCAGTTGTTGTTGCAGTCAGATACGGCGATACCATATCTGCTCCCAAGACATACTTTTTATAAATCTACACGTTTTCCCTACAATATTCAGGCCATTTTTTCATTGGAGGACAATTTGAAAATGAGGTGGTCAATTTGACTAATGAGAATGTGAAGTTTGAACACACTGACAGCCTGAATTTGGCTGTCACTCTTTTCAGAAAACAGACCCAATGACTTTATACTAAACATAACCCCAAAACGACATGAAGAAAGATATTACATGATTTTCATTCAAAAATCATTTTCCATTATAATCTCCATTAGTCAAATTGACCACCTCATATTCAAATTGACCTCCGATGCAAAAATTGCCTGAACATTGTAGGGAAAACATGTAGATTTATTACAGTATGTCTTGTGAGCAGATATGGTATAGCCGTATCTGACTGCAACAATAATTGCTCACTGGAAGCTTTTCATTGGACAATCAGAGCAAATTCACATGTGTTTGCTGACTACCTACTTTCGATTTCACCACAGAGAGGGCGGGACAAAATTGATGGTGACGAAACGACAAAAAACCTTTCAATAACACTTGGTTTGAACATGTAGGTACAAAAAACTGATAGAGTAACATTCTCTGATTTTTAAGATATGCTTTTGATCAATAATAATCATACCTGCGATCTTCTTGCAGCCCACGAATACCAATAGCAGGAAACGTTCAAATTGACCTCTTGGATATAAGTCAAATTGTTTTCAGTTGACCACCGGCGGAGGTCAATTTGAATGTTTACTGCCCGTGTTAGAAGTGTCTCACCAAGGCACTTCTAATGAATACCCACAACATATGTTTTCATGCAGAAATAAGAAAAATATCAGGGGCCAGTTGTTCAAAGCATCATTAGCTTAACTAGCTTGTTAGTGGTCATATTGTTAAATGTTCTAGCAAGTTTAATATTCAAATTTTTGTTGTTTTTTTTTGCTGAAAAAAATGTGAGCAAGCTTTTGCAAATGCAAAAGCTGCTCACATTTTTCAGCAAAAATATTGCATATTTGCCATAATAAATGATCAGAGATTTAACGATATGTTAACTAATCACGTCGTTAGTTTTGAACAACTGGGCCCCAGACTTTTTCATATGAAAAAAGCACCTTATCTGGAGCTATGTTTGTGACTGCATATGCTAATTTGAGTCAGCACAGAATGCTGATGTCTTATGACACCATTTTACTGACCACGGGTACTGTTTTCACCAGTGGCTAAAAAGTTTTTTTAGCAATGCTGCTGTTTTGTCAGATGAATTGATAGCAACAGATGAGGAGGGTATTTGGTGAAAATTGAAGGATAGTTTTCCTTACTTCTCCATATAAACCTATTTTGTGGGTACTCTTTAGAACCTCAATGAGGTGGTTCTAATGAATACCCACAACATAGGTTTTTTGTCTGCGGTGGTTCTAATGAATAACCACAACATAGGTTTTCATGGAGAATTGACAAAAATTATCAGCCAATTATCACCAAAATAGCTGTTTCTGTGGATGAATCCATTCCAGATGACGATGTGTATGGTAATCTGTCAATGTTATGAACTCGCCCACCCTAGCAAAGAAGGTGTGAAGTTCCAGTCAAAGGTAACTCAACCTTGTCATTAGTAGGCGGCAGATGGCCCCTGCCCATCAGGGCTTGAAAAAATAGATATGGCTGCATAATGCTTCCATGCAGAGCTGACACCGGCCGCATGCGAGTACTGGTAAATCACTTTGAGGTTCAAAACCTGCCAAGGAAAAGGGGTGTGAGTCGGACCGCCCATGCATATAAACCCTATTGATTTCATTGGGTGGCAGGGCTTGAGATGTCATTTCATCTCAGTGTTCGGTAAAAGTCCCACAAAATTTGAAGCAACATCTCCAAAATGACCTACACAGTGTTGATGGGGAGGTTAAACCCTAAATCAAACAAAAAGTAGGCAGCAGAAGCCCAAGTTGCCTTCTTCTTTTCAAGCACAGGCTTCTAGCTTCTACTTTTCTCTCTTCTTGGGCAACCTTTTGGGAAATATACATACCTTCAGGAGGGGAGGGGGGTGGGGGGGTGGGGGTGGAGGCAACACTTACCAAAAAATATTCTTAACCCTTAAGACACCAAGAAAAACTACATCTGAAAATGTCATCTGCTTATGTTGTCTGTTGAAATTTTATGCAACCTTTTTAAAAATATTTTTGCATACAGGCAAACATTGTTGACACAGATCAGACCGCTCCCACAGCAGCAGTCTGATTTGGGTCCACACTGTTTGCAAAAATTAATTTTAAGTCAACTGGCAGATGGCAAAGCAGATGACAATAGTTGTGATTGGCATTTTATGCAAGGTTGGCAAAAAAGCGGGAAATATGAGAGCGGGAAATACTCATATTTCCCTGGATGGCGGGAAATACAGGGAATTCCCGGGAAATACAGGGAATTCCCGGGAAATACTGGGAAATATATATTTATTAGGTGGTACCAATTGAGACTGCTTAATATACCCCAACTACCTAGCTATTTGAAAGCAAAATTATTTCAAGTTCATGCAGGGCTTGAAAATTCCACTTGTCTAGTCCTTAAGACATTTACCAAAGTTTACATGTGCTTAGTCATGTAGGACAAGTGAAATTTTGAAGAATTTTCCAGCCCTTTTCATATTGAATAACTTGAAAGATCTATAGTCCCTTGCCTTCATATAGATGTATATTATTTCTTTTCAAACGTGATTCTAAAATATTAGTTTTTAATTTTCAGCTATTTCCCTTGACTTGTAATACATGTAATTACTTAGGTGAGTATCTGTAGATAGTTTAAGAAATATTTTATGCTTAAATTAACTGTGTTCTTTTAATACCTGTCTCAAACAAATAATTAAATTATCACATCTTTTAGCATTAGGAGTATGATTACTTGACAAACTTGCAAATAAACCTTACTAGTGTAAACATCCTTAAAATTCAAACATCCAAAGAGTTGTTGTAGATCTAAAAAAAAATTGAACCATGATACATGTAAGTGTTACACTAAAGGATACAAAACATGTAGTTCCAATGGCAAACACTCTTAAAGAAGCTAAGTGATTCTGTTCTGGGTCTGCAATGTTTGCCCAGGCATGTCTGTTCCAAATATTGGGATTATTATGGTATTTTATCTTCTTAAGCATATGAGTGATTTTAAATAACTCTCTCCACCCTACATCACAACAGATTGCTTTATATTTATGTTTGTGTTTGGTTGAGTAAAGCAGACTATGGGGAGGCATATTGTAAGTTCATTATTTCATTTAATTTACACAAATATAAATAGTGTTTTGTATGAAATAACTTAACTAAACAAAAATCATATTTCCCACTATTTCCCAGTATTTCCCACTTTTGTTGAAATTTGGAGTATTTCCCAGGACGGTAATTACCGGTAAATACCAGTGGGAATTCCCGCCACCGGTATTTACCAACCAACCTTGATTTTATGGGTTAAAAGAAAGAATTTGCTTCTCTGGAGCAAATTCTTTCCTTTTAAGAGTAGGCTGGATTGATTTCTTTTACAGTAGACCCCTTTTTTAGACGGACACCTCCAATATGTCTTAACCTTTGTGGAGGTCATCAGACAGTGTACATTATATATACACTCCAGTTTTGCAGGATGAAAGCCTCACATTAAGCATGTAATTACAGTAGGTGTCTTCAACCTGCATAGGGGCTGACTCTCCCTGCACAGGGGGCCTCAAGTCACCTAATAAGAGACCACCTTTGGTACTGCTCAAAAATGGTCTTTATAGCCGTGCTGTTCTTGTCCTTGTGACATCAGTGTGCTGGGTAAAAAATTGCTATAAAAAGTTGACTCAGCTCATGTGCTGGGACAGGAACCAGATCAGGGTCTACACTGTTTACATAACATAAAATATAGGAATGTATGTGTTCATTGAATCAGCCTACCGTATTGATCCTAAGTATTGGGACAGACAAGCCTAAGCAAACAGTGGAGACCCAGATCAGGAGCAGTCTGATCAGGGTCTACACTCTTTGCCATTTCATCTGCACGTTTTGGACTCCCTTGCTTGATCGTAGAATAAATTTGTTTAAATTTTTGGAGAATTACAGCAAGTTCTCGATGTGTCCGAATTGTTTGGATTTTTACGGTAATAGTCCATTCAGGACTTTTTTCACAACTCCGTTAAGCAAAGGTATCATGTATCTTGCATCATGGGGGCATTAGGCTGATACTGGCTTACAGTTAGGCAAGGTGTTCTGTCCTTGTAGAGAGGAGCAAATTCTTTTCCTAAAACGTACATCCCTTTAGGAAAGTTTAGGTAAAGGAAACAAAAATATTTCTAAAAGAGTTTTCTCCCCTGAAAGTGTTTCCATTCCCTTTAACTGGCCTCATATTTTGACGTATTTGCAGGATTTCAGGCTTTTAGAGCTTGATTTATTCTTGATTTCAGCCTTTTAGATTTTGCCTCCTCTATTCTTTTTAAAATGACTACATGTATTTAACCCTTATCCTGCTGAAAAAATAATAGCCACACCCATTTCTGACTATTCACCAATCAAATTACTTGATATAATGTATTTGTTCAATTCACATATTGCATTACAAACAGTGTAGCTCATGATCACTGATCTGGATCTACACTGTTTGCAAAGGTGATGGTTGTCCTGTTCAGCAGGATATGGGTTATGGCTGCAAAATCTGACCTTTCAGGCATGGAAAGGCTTGGTCAGTACGAGGCCTGCTTTAATTGTACAAATTATAGTGGGTATTAATGTTCACAAATTTTGCAGTCAAAAATGTTCTGTGTTCATTCTTACATGCAGATATAAGAATTTTGTGAATAACAAATAGGAGAAATCATAAATTTGCAAATTTTAATACCCGTGAAAATGCATGAATCGGGAAAAACGCAAACATTTAAGTACATGAAAATAAGTACAGTTTCAATTTATCGACATCTCTAATGAAACATTGGAAATCATCAAGACGTAACAAGTATTTGCAAGAGTCCATCCCCGCTTGTATGTAACTGCTGTATTAATCCTAAGTATTAGGGCAGACAAGCCTAAGAAAACAGTGCAGACCCTGATCAGACTGCTCCTGAAGGAGCAGTCTGATCATGGTCTACACTGTTTGCCATTCCGTCTGCACCTTTTGGACTCCTTGCTGCACCATGAAAAAAATTTGTTAAAATTTTAGGAGAATTATAGCAAGTTCTCCAGGTATTCTAATATTTATGATTTTGACAGTAATCATGTTTTTCTAGACAATGGCAACCGGGTTGTATTCCACAGTACTGTGTACGTTGGGCACATATTTCTATGCCTTAAAAAGTAACGACTGGGGTGGCTATGGTGAAGTGTCTTCTAGACCTAATTTCCATCGACGTATAGACTTTGTCTTGCTAATGATGAAAGGAGTTTTGATGTTTTCTCTGCCACATTGGGTTCTTAGTTCACAAGTAAGTACACTCTTGCCCCTGCCCATCGGGGCTTAGAGAAATAGATTGGGCTGTATGGTGCTTCCACGCAGAGCTGAAACTGGCCACAGATGAGTACTGGTAAACCACTTAAAAGGACTTAGCCTGCCCAGGCAAAGCAGTGTAAGTCAGACCGTCCAATGCATATAAGCCTTCTGGTTTCACAGGGCAGCAGGGCTTGAGAAGTCATTTCATCTCAGTGTCAGCTAAAAGTCGCACAAAATTGGAAGCAACATCTTCAAAAATGACCTGTACAGTGTTGATGGGGACATTAAACCTCAATTCATACAAAATAAACAAGTAAGTACACAGTTGATAAAAAGCTGGTTGGTTTGATTTCTGGTTTTGGGAACATTGTAAAGAAATTAGTGGGGTTTTGGTTGGACAATGCAAGGACTATTATTTTCCATATACCCATGAGCAAGATCGATGTTGCCCTCTCACATGTGCCATTGCTGAATTGGGATATCTGCCATCTTGGATTTGCTGCAGAATTCATGAGCAGGAGAGGGCAATATTTTGCTCATAGGGTATGTGGAAAATAATTGCCTTTGCGCTGTCCAGTCAAAAGCCTACACCTTTTGCAGTGTAACAGTGTATCATGGAGTTTGTTTGTTTGTATTGGAGTTTAATGGCCCAGTCAACACTATTTAGGTCATTTTAGAGCTGGTCAATTTACCTATCCACACTTTTTCTGGGCAAGCTTATACGTAAGCGGTTAACTAGTACAGTGCACATTCTTTTGCCAGAAACTGGAAACTGCCCTTCTTGAATCAGCGGAAGGGAGAGAATGACCGTAGAAAAGATTTCAGGATCAATCTCCACAAAAGAATGTTGGCGACCATCTGATCAGGATCTACATTGTGAGCGAAAACATTATATCATGTAAAATGATTGGTTGGTAGTCAGAAATGGCAGTGTCTAATTAAATTATTCAGCAGGATAAAAGTCTGGAGCTATAGGAAGAACATCCTAGGGATTCAAGAGTCAGTTCAAGATAAGGTAACAATAAAAAAAAAGATATCCTAAATTAAGGCTGACACAATTGATCGTATGATAGATTAATCGATCGATAAAATCCACAAAAATGATTATCATTTCTGATTTGCTTTTAATCGATTACTTGATAGGTACAATTTACTACCCAAAGTTATGCCTAAAATAGTTGGATGAGTGGAAAACAGTGCAGACCCTGATGAGACGCCGCATTATGCGGCGTCTCATCTGGGTCTACACTGTTTGCTCAGGCCTGTCTGTTTAGATATACATATGGTAAAGTGCAATATATAGTTAGAGTCATGCTCAGAGAGGAAGCCAGACAGGTAAAATTATGACAAAAACCTTAGCGATTACTAATAGATTGTCTATTGCAATGACAGGGCTGATAATTGATTATCTTTTCAGCTCCGATTAGCCAGCCCTATCCTAAATATTGGGTATCTGGAGCTATGGAAAGAATTCTCTAAGGATTCAAGAGCCAGTTTGAATTAGTCATGGTGAATGAGCCATCACTTTCGAGCCAATGAAGTTTTACTACATACAGATCATGTAGAAAATTGACCATTTATGGAAATATGTATGCCCTGTTGGCTCAGTCAAATAAACCCTTGAATGGTGATTAGGAGGTTGCTATTACTCTGGCAGCAATGTTTCATGGATATAGACTATGGCACACTTTCAACAGTCATTCTGTCCCTTCAGCTGCTTTCAGTTTTGGTGCTGTTCTGGTTTGCTGCTTAAGCCTTTTGATACCAAATGGAATCTTCATTCTTAAATATAGTACAAGTCCATTTCAAAATTTAGGGTTATCGGGTTGTATTTTCTTCAAAATTTATTTGGAAAATTGCTTAACTTTTTCCAAACACTGTTGGCCCTGATCAGACGTCGCATTCTGCAGCATCTGATCTGGGCCTGCTCTGTTTGCCAGGGTACCCTTTTTGGGGTTTCTGGTACAAAATGGGTTAATATGTCTTAGCTTTCCAAGGAAAATATAACTTTAATAGTGTTGGCATGACCATAAAACTGTACACCAAATCCAACATGTCATAAAAGACATACCGGTATATTTTTTTATCAAGTGGAATGTAAATGTATTTCATTGTACACCACAACCTTGCCGGGCTCGGTAGCGCATTCGAATGTGGGTCTGACTGATGATCAGGAGGATGCAGGTTCAATACCTGGTGGGGTTGGTAACATTCTTTCGTGGAGTTTGATCATGAAATCTTTCCTACGGCCATTCTCTCACCTCTGCTGGTTCAAGAAGGGCAGTTGTCAGTTTCTGCCGAAAGAATGTGCACTGTACTGGATAACCGGTTACATATAAGCCTGCCCAGGAAAAGTGTGGATAGGTAAACTGACTGGCAAAAAATAACCTAAATAGTGTTGACTGGGCCCTTAAACTCAAGTACAAACAAGACAACACAACAACCTCTTTATAGCACTATTAATGCAATCCAAAACAGAACCGTGTTAGTTAAACAACTAACAAAAATGTGTAGATTATATAGAAAAATGACCATTTTATGGTCATTTTTCTACATAATCTATACATTTTCTACATAATCTATTCATTTTTTACATAATCTATACATGTTTGGGATCCATCTTGACACCATGATCCAAATTTGTGTTATTACAAACAGTGTTATAACGAGGTTGTGGTAATTACTTAAAGGAAACTTCGTGGGAGGTAGATTGTTTTTATAGCTACAAATTGCAACTTTAAAATCTAAACCCCCAGTAATAGACTAAATAGAAAAAATATCCATAAAGGATTTTGACACTAAAAATCGACAGCAATTTTGCTGTTTCCTTCAACTTTTCCCAACTGTTCGCCATTGTTACAACTTTATTGACTGCATGTACCACACACATTTATGTTCTGTTTTTGATGTGAGAAAATAAATTCCAGCCTCTGACATCATAGAAATTTTTAGTGACATCATAAAGCAGCAGCTTTTCATGTTATCCTCTTCTCATTACAAAAACATGCCTATTCAAATACATTGTAAATTTACCGCTGAAAACATGAACATTTTCAAATGAAAAATTGTTATATATTTCTTATTTTGGCTTAAAATATAGATTGTGTGTACGCCTTAGAACCGCCTCATTGAGGGGGTTCTAACGAGTACCAACAATCTATAGTTTAAATCTAATAAATCATCACAAAAAGACAGAACAAACGATCAACAGGGGTAAGATTAACTTTATTTGATTCTAGTCTAAGCGTTTCGGTCACACAGTGACCTTCATCAGGACAAAGATAAATATGATTTCCTGCGAGTGAAGTAGTGAAAAACAGTAAGGTATTGTCACGTGATTTAACTGTTACAAAAATAGAATACGTTAGTTGTCAAGGTAATTATATGAATGGTATTTATAAAGTGTAGTTGTAAGTTAGAAAGTTAGTTTATCAGAATAGAATAGCTAATAGTCTTTATGTTCTGTTGAAAATATTATAGACAGATATATTCCAAGTTCTCTGCATTGTTTCCTCTCCTGCGTTCTCTCGTTCGTCTTTACAATCTGTCTCTGTGGAGGAGATGGATGAGTTAGATGAAGATAGATATAGGTCTTCCATGAGTTCTTCGTCAGTCAGTTTCGTTGCGAATCTGTATTCAATTTCATCTATGGTGAGTGGTTCCCAATCTAGTTTGGGCGGGGTCACGGTGATTGTAGGTATCTGCAGCTCAGTCTTGGGTGCTGGCGGTTCTGGCGAGGCCGAAGGCAATTTAATTTTATAGATCGTACCTCTTCTCTGTCTTGCTTCTGGAGGTGGGGTCCATGGGTCAGGGGTGAAAATATCTGGTCGGTATCTGGTATTTGTAGTGGAAATGATGACGAATTTTTTTTCGTGGTCGTTGTGGGCTTTGGCTGAGTGTTTCAACACGTTTTCCTTCCGGACGTAGGTCTTGTGGCAATTCCAACACTGGTATTTAGTTGATTGCTCAGTGTGAAAGCTCAGTTGGTGTCTGCGTAGTGTAGCTGCTGTGGCGAATAGCTTACTACAGGTTATACAGCGGTGGTTCCTTATTGAATCAGGTTTAAACCTAGTGGTGTTCTTGTTCTGAGTTCCAGAATCCATGTTTCCTCTGTCCTGAGGCGAATGTTTATGTTTCCGGTTGTTTGCTTCAGTATTACCGCGTAAACGTCGTTTACTTTATGTCCGTTCGTGAAGTGGCGCGAAACTGGTTTGGTGACGTTCTCTTGTCTAATGTCAGTTAAGTGGGCTCTGAAGCGTTCGTTGAAAGTATTTCCCGATTGTCCTGCATATTGTAGACCGCATTTTGCGCATGAGAGAAGGTAAATTATATTTTTTGTTTTGCAGTTGTAGTGTCCTCTGATAGGAATGTTTTCTTTTGTTGTCCAGCACGTAATGGATGTTGATTGTTTCATGAAGGGTTAAGTTTTGCAGGGTGTGTTGCAGGGGCCTGATCCTTTTGCTGCGTGGACTGGATTCAAGTCTGATCTGACCAGGTAATTTTGTAGGTTCATTGGTATTCTATACACAACTATTAGTTTACTGTCTTGTATGATTTTGAGGTCTCCACAAGTATTCAGGATTCGTTTATTGGAAGTTAGGATCTGGTCAATTTGGGGATTATATGGATTGTATGTGGTTATGTAGGGTATCAAGTTGCCTTTTCGTTCGGTTTGTTGGGTATGTATATCAAGAAGCGATGTTTGGTCTTTCGTGAAGGCTTTGTCTATGGCACTCTGGACCATCCTTTTGGGGTATCCTCGGGTTGTTAGGTTTGTAAAAAGTTTGTCGGTTGCCTCCCTATAATGTTGTGTTGTGCTGCAGATTCTTCGGAGTCGAATTGCTTGGCTGTACGGGATACTCTTTTTTTTGGTGATGTGGGTGGTACGAACTGTAGTGTAGGTATAGATTGGCGTCTGTAGGTTTAGTATATAGTCCGGTTTCTATGTTGCCTCGACTGTCTTTGGTTATTAGTACGTCAAGGAAGTTCACACCTCAGTTAGGCTGATATTTGACGTGAATTTGATCGATCTATGGAAGTCGTTTAAGGCCGAAAGAAAGGAGTGCAACTCCTCAAGGGTATGTGGCCATATCATAAAGATGTCGTCAATGTATCTCCACCATACTAGAGGTACAAATTGGCATGTGGCTAAAAAGTCTGACTCAAGTTTGCTCATGAAGATGATGGCATAGCTTGGGGCACATTTCGTGCCCATAGTCGTTCCCGATATTTGTTCGTAGTATCCGTCATTAAACTTAAATGCAGTTTTTGTAAGAATAAAATGGAGAAGTCTAAGTAGAACCCATGTTAGCGGTTGTTTAACTGTCCGTTTCTCTAGGGCTTCTTTCACCGCTAGAATTCCGTCGCGATGAGGTATACATGTATATAACGCTACGACATCTATTGTGACCAGGTATGAATCGGCAGGAATCTGTCCAAGCTGTTCCAATTTTGATAGAAATTGGTTGGTATCTTTGATGTAGGAGCTGGCTTGCTGGGTTAAAGGTTTGATGAATGAATCAACGTAGGATGAGAGGTTCTCCGTAGGGCTGTCACAAGCTGAAACAATAGGTCACCCTGGATTGTTGGCTTTGTGGATCTTGGGCAGTAGGTAAAATACAGGTGTCCTAGAATTTTTCGGCGTGAGAAAGGATAAGTGTTCATCGGGTAACAGTTTTCGTGCCTTAACAAATTGAAGGAACTTTTGTATCTGGGTGCAGGTGCTATTAGTTAGGTCCTTATTGATTTTGCGGTAAAAGTTTTGGTCGTTTAGCTGTCTCAAACCTTCATTGATATAATCTTGTGTGTTCATTAACACTATGGCTCCGCCTTTATCAGCTCTTTTGATGACTATATTAGAATTTTCTATAAGACCTCCAAATGCAGTTAGAGGTCTATAGTTTAGAGCAGAAATAAGAAAAATAAACCCAAGTTACTATATAAAAGTGGGGTTCAAGTGTGTCAAAATTATATACAGTCGAACTTCAATGGCTCGAAAACCTTTGGGACCTCGAAAATCTGTTCGAGACAGGGGTAGTTCGAGCCACTGAGGTTACTGTCAGGAGGCATAACAATATACTTTTAGACATCTTTTCGGCGTTCTATAATGAAAATGTATGTTGTGTGTACTCATTAGAATCGCCTCATCGAGGCAATTCTACTGAGTATACACAGCATACATTTGCAAGATAAAAGACTAAAACCTCCTTAATTATCCCCCACTATTTCTTATGTAGAGAATTTCACTAGGGGCTCAAGAATGAGTTCGACACATCCATGGTAAATGAGCCATCGGTGTTCGAGCCATCGAAGTTGTACTGTAGGCATGTTTTCATGATATGTACAGTGATTTGTTGTATAATAAACTACAGATTCTTTTAATTGCCTATATAGGCATGCAGTGATAGAATTTTTGTTTTCTCATTAAGATGAAGTCCGAGAAGATAGACTCTCTCCATGAATATTTAACTCGCAATTGTGCTCTCTTCATAATTGGAATGTCTGTTATTGTCGGGCGAGCAGCTAACTTCCTCAGGACTGATGATAAAGATGCCGTTGTTTTCACTCACTTGTTGGTAAGTACAGAAATATTTCACTTAGGAATTTAAGATTTGTGATTGAGAGGTTGCGGGTTTGATCCTCATGCTGATCAAAGTGTTGTGTCCTTGAGCAGGCCACTTCATCCACATTGCTTAAAAAAAGTACTGGTTACCACCCAGGAAGTCCTGCTCGTAATGCTCAGATGTGAGCGAGTAGCAGTCATAGGAGAAAAAGAAAAAAAGGGAATTGATAAATCTTCAGGGGAGGCAACTCCTGCAAAAGTATTTTTATCTCCCATGCCAATAGCAGTCAACTCTTAAAGGAAAGAATTTGCTCCAGAGGAGCAAATTCTTTCCTTTAAGAGTAGACCCCTTTTGCAGTGTGACAGGACTTACAGAAAAGCGAACAGGAAGTCCCGAAAAATGTCTCCCTTTGAAAAATGGGGGAAAATTTGCAAGGTGTTCCCATTCCCTGTAGCTTTCATTTTTCAGCCTTTGCAAGTGATGAAGACAGTAGATATCACAAGGGTACTTACTTGGTACCCTAAATAATTTGGTCACCTTAACTCATTATTATAATTCTAAAAATTACGAAAACACGCCTTTACAAATACATTGTAAGCTTTACTGGCGAAAAAATAGGAAAATTTTAAGATGAAAATTTGTGATATTTTTCTTATTTCTGCTCAAAATATAGATTAATAGAGGCGGTTCTAACGAATACCCACAATCTATATTTTACAGCAGAAATAAGGAAAATAAGGTTTACCCCTGTAAATCCGAGTTTTACTACATAAAAGTGGGATTCAAGGGGGTCAAAATTATATAGTGTATTTTCGTGATGAGTTCAATTTACTCCTGGATGTTGTGTCAAAAAATGACTTGAGTGGCAAATAGTGTTGACCTTGCTGGGATGCACACTGTTTTTACAGGCCTGTCATTTGGAATACATATGGTTTATATGTCTTCTGATGGTCTGATGATAAAAACAGAACTACATGTAACAAGTTTGTTCAAATGATAACCTTTAGTTGACTATTTTACAACAAGAGCAAACTTGGTCCCTAAGGCTTTTGAATTGGAAAAAGGTGAAAAGATACATTTTTGATAAATTTTGATCTTTGACATGAGAGTAGGTACTATATGAATGTCTTTGAATACTTAAGGTAGAGGTCATTCATTGACCTTGGCCCCAGGTCACTTGGATTGAAGGTGCATCAACATTTCAAAGGACCTCCTGACAATAGTGGAATGAAACCTTGATTGAATGGTCCAGGTCACATGACCATGATCGCAACCATGTCAAAAATGATAAAATCTTAAAAAATCTTCTTTTCCAGAACCGCTGGGCTGATTGTCTTGTAACTTGATACATAGCATTGGGTGGTCAATTTATATCAAGTTTGTTTAAATGATAACAAACATATCACTCTTTATTACACTCACATCACACATTCGCAATACATCAGGATATAACACAAAATGTCGAAATGGCCGATAGCTTAAATAATTTCAAGCACAAGTAAAGTACAGTTGAACTTCTATGGCTCAAAAATCTTAGGGACCACGAAAATCTGTTTGAGACAGGGGTTGTTTGAGCCACTGAGGGTTACTGCCAGGAGGCATAACAAGATACTTTTGAACATCTTTGCGGTGTTCTATAATGAAAATGTATGGTGTGTGTACTCATCAGAATCCCCTCAAGGCGATTCTAATGAGTACACACAACATACATTTGCAAGATAAAAGACTAAAATCTTCTTAACCCTTATCATGCTGTTCACGACAACCCCTATCGTTGCAAACAGTGTAGATCCAGATCAGATGGCTTCTGAAGAAGCCATCTGATCAGGATCTACACTGTTTGGCATTTAGTTTATGAATTTGTAGCAATTAATTACATCAAGTAATTTGATTGGTTGATAGACAGAAATGGGTGTGGCTTACATGAAAATTCAGCAAGATAAGGGTTAATTTTCCCCCACCATTTCTTTTGTGAAGATTTTCCCTATGGAGACAAGAATGGGTAAGACACAGCCATGGTAATCGAGCCATCGGTGTTAGAGCCATCGAAGTTCTACTGTGTATGGAAATGAAACAGAAAGTAATTGTTTGTTTGATTTGAGGTTTAACGTCCCCGTCAACACTGTAAAGGTCATTTTGGAGACGTTACAGAAAGTAATCAAAACAATGAAGAAGAAGATGAGATATCTTAAACACAAAATCACAGATCGAATGTAATGGGTCGGGGGAAAGAACATGATCTATTTAACAATTATATACTTATTTATTTATTCATTCATCCAGCCATACATGACATACATCAGTCACGTAATTGCTCGATAAATATATTAATAAATATCTCACTGCATTTTCAAAGGCTATACTCACGACTGACGGTTTCCCAACAGATTCTGCCTGGCAGAGTCGCTCGATATCTTCAAGACTCCGGTCGCGAAGATTTAGCACTCTAGACTCAATTAGTCTAAAACATTTCGTCTCTTTGTCATTCTCCTCTTTACTTCCGTTTTTTAGCACACCTGTCACGTAGTGACAAGGTGAGCTTTTGTGATCACTTTTCGTCCGTCGTCCGTCGTCATTGCGTGCGTGCGTGTGTGCGTGTGTGCGTAAACTTTTTCTTCAAATGACATCTCCTCCTAAACCACTGATCAGATTTTGACCAAACTTCACAGGATTGATCCTTAGGTGGTCCCCTTTCAAAGTTGTTCAAATGGTTCCGGTCCATTGCACATCTAGGCACAGGAGCTAAAAATAGATTTTTTAAACGAAAACTTTAAAAATCTTCTTCCCTGAAACTGCAAGGCCCAGGTCTTCGATATTTGGTATGAAGCTTCATCTAGTGGACCTCTACAAAGATTGTTCAAATAATAGCCCTGGGGGCCAAAATGCCCCCGCCCCAGGGGCCTTTGGTTTTACATAGGCTTATATAGGGAAAATCATTAAAAAATCTTCTTCTGTGAAACCACAAGGCCCAGGTCTTTAATATTTGGTGTGAAGCTTTACCCGGTGGACCTCTACTAAAATTGTTCAAATTATAGCCTTTGGGCCAAAAATGCCCCCGCCCCGGGGGCCTTTGGTTTTACATAGGCTTATACGGGGAAAATCTTTAAAAATCTTCTCTGAAACCGCAAGGCCCAGATCTTTGATATTTGATCTGAAGCTTCATCTGGTGGACCTCTTTCAAGATTGTTCAAATTATAGCCCTGGGGGCCAAAATGCCCCCGCCCCGGGGGCCTATGGTTTTACATTGGCTTATATGGGGAAAATCATTAAAAAATCTTCTTCTCTGAAACCACAAGGCCCAGCTCTTTAATATTTGGTGTGAAGCTTTACCTGGTGGACCTCTACTAAGATTGTTCAAATTATAGCCTTTGGGCCAAAAATGCCCCGCCCCGGGGGCCTTTGGTTTTACATTGGCTTATACAGGGAAAATCTTTGAAAATCTTCTTCTCTGAAACTGCAAGGCCCAGATCTTTGATTTTTGGTGAGAAGCTTCATCTAGTAAACCTTTACCAAGATTGTTCAAATTATAGCACTGGGGGCCAAAATGCCCCCGCCCCAAGGGCCTATGGTTTTACATAGGCTTATATAGGGAAAATCATTAAAAAATCTTCTCTGAAACCACAAGGCCCACGTCTTTAATATTTTGTGTGAAGCTTTACCTGGTGGACCTCTACTAAGATTGTTCAAATTATAGCCTTGGGGCCAAAAATGCCCCCGCCCCGGTGGCCTTTGGTTTTACATAGGCTTATACAGGGAAAATCTTTAAAAATCTTCTTCTCTGAAACCGCAAGGCCTGGATCTTTGATATTTGGTGTGAAGCTTCATCTAGTGGACATCTACCAAGATTGTTCAAATTATAGCCCTGGGGGCAATGGGGGTATATAGTTTTTGTCTTTTCTGTCTGTCTGTCCGTAAACAATTACCGCATACGAAGTATGCAATGGGGGTACATGTATATAGTTTTTGTCTTTTCTGTCTGTCTGTCTGTCTGTCCGTAAACAATTATTTTGTGTCAAAGATATCTCAGGAACTGCTTCACATAGAAACTTGAAATTTTGCACACATGATCAGTATGACTACTTGTATTGTGGGAAAGAAAATAAGGGCGATGGGCCAGGCCTTTTAGAGTTATTTCCCTTTGTAGTTCTTGCTGTTTAATAGTGTATATTTTTATTTTGTGTCAAAGATTTCTCAATAACTACTGTACATAGAAACTTGAAATTTTGCAAACATGATCAGTATGACTAGTTGTATTGTGGGAAAGAAAATAAGGGCCAAAGGGTCAGGCCTTTTAGAGTTATTTCCCTTTGTAGTTCTTGCTGTTTAATAGTGTATATTTTTATTTTGTGTCAAAGATTTCTCAATAACTACTGTACATAGAAACTTGAAATTTTGCAAACATGATCAGTATAACTAGTTGTATTGTGGGAAAGAAAATAAGGGCCAAGGGGTCAGGCCTTTTAGAGTTATTTCCCTTTGTAGTTCTTGCTGTTTAATAGTGTATATTTTTATTATTTTGTGTCAAAGATTTCTCAATAACTACTGTACATAGAGACTTAAAATTTGGTAGCAACAACCAGTATGACTACTTGTTTCAGCTGAGGTGATGGCACTGGCCGGGGGTATACGTGCCCCACTGGGGACTGTTGTCTAGTTAAAAAAATCTTCTTCTCTGAAACCACAAGGCCCAGGTCTTTAATATTTGGTGTGAAGCTTTACCTGGTGGACCTATACTAAGATTGTTCAAATTATAGCCTTGGGGCCAAAAATGCCCCCGCCCCGGGGGCCTTTGGTTTTACATAGGCTTATACAGGGAAAATCTTTAAAAACCTTCTTCTCTGAAACTGCAAGGCCCAGATCTTTGGTGTTTAGTGTGAAGCTTCATCTAGTGGACCTCTTTCAAGATTGTTCAAATTATAGCCCTGGGGTCAAAAATGCCCCCACCTCGGGACCCTGTGGTTTTTCATAGGCTTATATAGGGAAAACCTTTAAAAATCTTCTTGTCTGAAACCAGAAGGCACAGGTCTTTAATATTTGGTGTGAAGCTTTACCTGGTGGACCTATACTAAGATTGTTCAAATTATAGCCTTTGGGCCAAAAATGCCCCCGCCCCGGGGGCCTTTGGTTTTACATAGGCTTATACAGGGAAAATCTTTAAAAATCTTCTTGTCTGAAACTGCAAGGCCCAGATCTTTGGTGTTTGGTGTGAAGCTTCATCTAGTGGACCTCTTTCAAGATTGTTCAAATTATAGCCCTGGGGTCAAAAATGCCCCCACCTCGGGACCTTGTGGTTTTTCATAGGCTTATATAGGGAAAACCTTTAAAAATCTTCTTGTCTGAAACCAGAAGGCCCAGGTCTTTGATATTTGGTCTGAAGCTTCATCTAGTGGACCATTACCAAGTTTGTTCAAATTATAGCCCTTAGGCCTAAAATGTACTGGAGACACTAATTCTCAGGTGAGCGATTCAGGGCCCTCTGGACCCTCTTGTTTAATTCCTTACTGCTCTAACTCATCTTTTTCGGGTCTTCTTATTATTATTCCCTTCTCATACTATTCTGGTGATAATCCTCGAAGTTAAGGGCAAATCAGTATATTGGCAAAAAGCCAAAGCGATTTAGTATTGATCTATAAACTAGAAATAGATTTATGTTACTTAAGGTGCAGATGCAGCTGTCATGTTTGTATAATTAAAACAGACTAGAGACAGACAAAAGATGACATAGACTGTAAACTGTCTGTCAAAGGTTTGAATCCAAAAGGATGACTTGAGGTTGACCTTGATCTATTTTATGGCAAGGATGTAATTGGTCCCATATGCTTTTTAATGGCAAAATGGAAAAAAAAACAATACATGTTTCGAAAATGACATGGGAGTAGGTACAATATCAATGTCTATGAATTCCAGAGGTCAGGGTCATTTAGGGACCTTCACCCCATTCTAAAACTACAGGACCAATTTCAGTTAAATTTCATATGCAGCCTCCTGAGTGGCAGATCAAAAGTAATCAAATGGTTCAGGTCCTATGACAAAGATGGCCACCATGCACAATAATTGTAACATTCCTTAATGATTTTTCTTCTCCCGTCTCAAGAACCCCTGGGCCAATTGACTTGAAACTTACTATGTAGCTTTAGGTGACTCTTTTGTTTTGTTTGATTTGATGTTTACCGTCCCCATCAACACTGTAAAGGTGATTTTGGAGATGTTGCTTCCAATTTTATGGGACTTTTACCCGACATTGAGATGAAATGACATCTCAAGCCCTGTCGCCCAATGAAACCAGTAGGGTTTATTAGCATGGACGGTCCGCCTCGCACCGCAGTTCCTGGACAGGCTTACATCCTCTAAGCGGTTTACCAGTACTAGTGTGCGGGCCGGATTCAGCTCTGCGTGGAAGCATCATGCAGCCCACATATTTCTTCAAGCCCCTATGGGCGGTTTAGGTGACTTAGTACAACGAAATTTGTCCCAATGATGACCATACTGGGTTGACCTTTGCCTATCTTTAGACAAGGACACATTTGGTCTCTTAGGCTTTAGATTGGGAAAGAGGCTAAACAATGCATTTTTTTTTTCGAAAACTGTTGTGATTGTGAAATGAGATTAGGTACTGTATGAAAGCCGCCACCTTAGCCTTGGGTATCCATCAACTTTTCAAACATTTTCTCGGAAACTGTTGGGCCAATTTTATCAAATTTCCTATACAGCTGACTTGGCAAAGTTTGTTCAAATGGTCAGAGTCACCTGACAGAAATGCCTGCCATGGTCATATATGATAAAAACCTTAAAGACTCTCCTCCACCAGGCCATTTCCCTTGAAACTTGGTTAGTACTTTCCGGTAACTGAGTACTACAATATGTTATAAATAATGACCCCAAGCTGACCACGTCCTAATTATCTGTATTGATCATGGTCACTCAGATGAGAAAAAATTGGCCAAATAATACTCGGGATTCAGGGGAGCGATAAGGACATCATGGTCTTCTTGTTTCTTTTCAGTATTACATATTTGCTGTTGGCATGGGTTGGTTCAGGCATTGGAATGACTTCACAACGTCATGGAAACAGGCTCTTACATTTTCCGCCTTCGATTTAGGCATCATCATCAATGCAGTGGGAGCTCTACTTTTGTTTCCCGAATGAATCAGGTGCTTCTACAGGCGAGGAATATACCATAAACACCTCAGCTTCTTACCAGACTTATGAAATTTGAACAAGTACAATTTACTAGCCGGTGTTGTGTCTAAGAATAGGTTGCTGAGTGGCAAACAGTGTAGACCCTGATGGGATGCCGTATTCTGCGGCATCTCACCTGGGTCTACACTGTTTGCTCAGGGCTGTCTGGCTACATACATAGTGAATGAGGAAAATTTTAGAAATCTGCTGAAGTGGAAGAGATACAGTCAAACATCAATGGCTCGAACACCTTGGGACCTCGAAAATCTGTTCGAGACAGGGGGGAGTTCAAGCCTCTGAGTGTTACTGCCAGGAGGCATAACGAGATACTTTTAGACATCTTTTCGGTGTTCCATAATGAATATGTATGCTGTGTGTACTCATAAGAATTGTCTCATCGAGGCGATTCTAATGAGTACACACAGCATACATTTGTAAGATAAAAAACTAAAATCTCCTTAATTATCCCCCACTAATTCTTATGTAGAGGATTTCGCTAGGGGCTCAAGAATGGGTTCGACTCATCCATGGTAAACGAGCCATCGGTATTCGAGCCATCGAAGTTCTACTGTACTAGGAAACACTGTATTTTACTGTCAAAGGTGCTTGAAGTTTGTTCCATGAAATGAATGAAAATATTAAAACACAAAATGACTAAGCAAGTTCAAAAAAAAATTCCAGGACTGCAAGCATAGTTGTGGTGTACTGCCTTTTGACTTCAACACCACAGCAAATTTTGCATCACTACTGCAAATGTTGCATGGCATCAGGAAAACACACCTAAAAAAATGTATTTTTAACCCTCTTAAACCCCACTTTTGTATAGTAAAACTGGGGCTTACAGGGGTAACCTTATTTTTCTTATTTCTGCTCTAAAATATTGCTTGTGGGTACTCGTTAGAACCGCCTCGAGTATCCACAATCTATATTTTGAGCAGAAATATGAAATATATCACATTTTTTCATTGTATATTTTTCCTTTTTTGGGTGGTAAAGTTTACAATGTATTTGTATAGGCATATTTTCTTAATGGTGTCATGAACATCATAACATCAGATGTTAACTGATGTGACAGTTAAATAGAGGACTGAGGCATGATACTTTGATAGATATTTTCAAGGTACACAGCTGGTACTCGCTAGGATTCTGTACATTACGATAACTCACCCGTGCGGCATAGTGCATTTTTCACATCTCCAAAATGGCTACTTTACTGATGAAAATCCTTGATATTTTTGTTATATATGTTCAAAACATAGGTTGAGAGTGCTCGTTAGAACCACCTATATCTTGAAGCAGAAATAAGAAAAATAATATATACCCCCGTAAACCCCCCGTTTTCTCTATATAAAGTGGGGTTTAGGTGGATCTTCATTTCACGGACTTGTTCACGTGATGATCCCAGAACTTACCCCATAGTGATGTGAGGGCTAAATGTATCAAGAGCAAGATTCGCAAAAATCTATTCAGAATTTCTGAACAGAGTTTTAATAAATTAACAACTACAGAGATTTAAAAAATTCTACGGACAGAGAACAAGTTAGAAATAGATATGGTAAATGAACCATCTAACTTACACTATATTGAGGGAGACAAAATTACATCACAAAACAGGCCTTTATAACTGATTATGACTTCCTTAAATCCCACTTTGATATAGTTTTGTTTGTTTGAGGTTTAACGTCCCTGTCAACACTGTAAAGGTCATTTTAGAGACGTTGCTTCCAATTTTGTGGGACCTTTACCCGACATTGAGATGAAATGACATCTCAAGCCCTGTCGCCCAATGAAACCAATAGGGTTTATTAGCATGGACGGTCCGCCTCGCACCGCGGTTCCTGGACAGGCTTAGAACCTCTAAGCGGTTAACCAGTACTTGTGTGAGGGCCAGATTTAGCTCTGTATGGAAGCATCATGCAGCCCATATATTTCTTCAAGCCCCTGGCCTATGGGCTGGGACTGCACTTAAATATAGTAAAACTGGGGTGCAGGGGTACACACTATTTTTCTTACTTCTGCTCAAAAACATAGATTGTGGGCACTCAAGGCAGTTCTAACAAGTACCCACAGTCTGTGTTTGGTGCAGAAATCCAAAATTATCAGATTTTTAGCTCACCTGAGCACGAAGTTCTGCTCTGCTGTACAAAATGGCTGTCAGAGCTAAAGAAAGAAAAACCTGTAAACAACAATGTTAGTACACCATAACTCAGGTGAGTGAAATAGGTCCATCACAGACCTCTTGTTTATCTGAAAATTTCCATTTTTTTGGTGGTAAAATTTTCAGTATACTTAAGGGGAATGGGAACCCCTTCAGGGGAGCCAACTCCTGCAAAAGTGTTTTTGTCTGCCATGTCAATAGGGGTCAACTCTTCCCTTCTTATAGAAAAGCGAACAGGAAGTCCTGAAAGTTGTCTCGCTTTGAAAAAAGGCAACAAAATCTGCCAGGTGTTCCCATTCTCCGTAAGTAGGCATGTTTTCGTAATGTCTTTGAAAGAGTTGCCTCCCCTGACAGTTTCTGTTCTCCTTCAGCTTTGGTTTCTGATACAGACTGGGACATCAAACCCAAGGGTCAACACATTTGGTCAGTATTCAGTAAAACCTTATTTCAGACAACTGCTGACTTGAGGGTTTGAATTTTTCCTGTCTTGTCCCTTTTTGTCCATTTCAGACAGCTGTTGTAGTCTATTATTTCTTCTCCCTTTTTGTCATGACACACAACTGTTGACTTGAGGATATGAATTTCTCATTTCTTATCCCTTTTTGTTCTGCCAGATGGGTGGTGGAGGGATTGAATTTCTCATTTCTTGTCCCTTTTTGACAACCGTTGAGTTGTGGATTTGAATTTCTCCTGTCTTGTCCATTTTGGTATGACAGACAAGTGTTGAGTTGAGGATTTGAATTTCTCATTTCTTGTCCCTTTTTGTCCTGTCAGACAACTGTTAACTTGGGGGTCAAAATTTCTCATTTCTTGTCCCTTTTTGTCCTGTCAGACAACTGTTAACTTGGGGGTCAAAATTTCTCATTTCTTGTCCCTTTTTGACAACTGTTGAGTTGAGGATTTGAATTTCTCCTGTCTTGTCCCTTTTGTTACAACAGACAAGTGTTGAGTTGAGGATTTGACTTTCTCATTTGTTGTTTACTTTTCGTCACAACAGACAACTGTTGACTTGAGGGTTTGGATTTCTCATTTCTTTCTCTTTTGTCCTGACTCGAGGGTTGGAATTTCTCATTTTTTGTCCTTCTGTGTCACAACAGACAACTATAGATTTCAGGGTTGAATTACTCATTTTTTCTCATGACAGACAGCTGTTTACTTTAGGGTCTGACTTTCTCATTTTCTTGTCACTTTTTGTCATTACAGACAGTGTTGACTTGAGGGTTTGAATTTCTCAGTCTGTATCAGAGATGGATATTTGATTGTTATTCTCAAACACAGCATAAAATTGTTTTTGATCATTTCTTGTCCCTTTCTGCCACATCTGCTCTGGCAAGCAGGAGCAACACAGAGATATCTTTCCATCCTCATCATTATTGTTGTCATTGTATGCTAGTGGACTCTTCCATTGCTATATGTTGGACAAGTCCATTTGTCATATAAGGGGTGTCAGGCCCATTTTTTGTTTTTATTCTATTTTTGATGGAAAATTCTGTTAGCAAATAGTGCAGGCCCTGATCAGATGCAGCGTTCTGTGGCGTCTGATCTGGGCCTGCACTGTTTGCAAAGGAACCCCCCCCCCCCCCCCCCCCCCCGCATACAGTGGGTTAAAATGCCAATCACAACAGTTGTCATATGCTTAGTCATCTGCTGGTAATTTTAAGTCATTTTTTCAAACTATTGACTGAGATCAGACTGCTCCTCTAGTCTGATCATGGTCCACACTGTTTGTCTGTTGGGAAAAATATGATTTGAAAGTCTGCAGCAGACAACATAAACAGACGTTTTCAGATGCATTTTTCATGGCTTTTTAATGGTCTGTGTGTTTAGCTCTGTTTCTCAAATATCAAGACCTCTTGATGGGACGTAAAACTCGAACACTCACTCACTCACTCTAGACTACAGAAACTTCATACTAACATCAACCTTAACACACCCAGCCCACTGCAATCAACCTTCACTGAGTTTGACCTACTTTTCACACTTTGGGAAACATTGTTTAGTCTGTGTATTTAGCTCCATTTCTTGAACACCACATATCAGCATACACGACATAGCCATTCAATGAATTTCCTGCCTGTTGTGTTAAACCTACCAAGAAACACTAAATCTGAAAATGTTGTCTGCTTATGTTGTCTGCTGAATTTTTTTGCACATTTTTAAAAAAATATTTTTGCATGCAGGCAAACAGTGTGCAGTCTGATCTGGGTCCACACTGTTTGCAAAAAATTACTTTTGAGGTAACCAGCAGACGGCATAGCAGACGACAATTCTCGTGATTGACATTTTATGGATCAGCGAATGTCATTCAATGTTTTATTGTGGTGTTGGGATTTTACAATTTGTCCTACATTTTAACAGCAATTTGTTTTGTTGCTGTATATTTTGTTTTAGATTTTATATAAATGAAAATATGTTTTGATATATACATGTATTTTGTCTTTACGCATTAGTAGCCTTATACTGCACAGAAATAATAAAATACCAGAAAAAATTGGTTTTATTTGTAAATATCTATTTTTACCCTTCAACTGCCACATAAAATCCTAGAGCGGACGGCAGTCTTATTCTTAAAAATATTCAGTTGTTGAACTTGTGATCTCGCATGTGACCTGAATTAGACTCAAATCCACAGCTGTGAGAGACCTAATGATTAAGAGATAGCACTCTTTGCACTAGATCACACAGGCCAGTATGCGGACTTGTAGAAGAGACTTTGAGGCGATCATGCAGCTAGCCCCGTGAAGAATGCTGAGGGCCCTTTTTGCGTGTCGGCTCATTTCTACTATTTTTCCACTTCAGTTCTTCTTTTGTTGATTCTCCCCAGTGCTCTGTAGCCTCCTCTGTCTCTTCTTTTCCCTGTGGGTATTTTGTGATATTTGAAGGATGGTTTTTGTCAATTCTCCTTTAAAAGCCATGTTGTGGGTATTCACTGGAACCGCCTTGGTGAGGCAGTTCTAATGAATACCTGCAGCAAATGTTTATACGGAGAAATAAGGAAAAGTACACTTCAGTTAGCACAAAATACCTGCCTTAACTGTTCCTGTGTGTAGAAGACATACTGCAAGGATCTTTGGCATGAAGATTTTTATAGTTAATATATAGCAGGTCTCACACCATGTCAGTTTACATCACGTGAACAAGTCCGTGAAATGAACACCCCATGAACCCCACTTAGAGAAAAGTGGGGTTTACAGTGGTATACATTATTTTTCTTATTTCTGCTCCAAGACAGGTTGTGGGTACTCATTAGAACCGCCTCAGTGAGGCGGTTCTAAAGACCACCCACAACATGTTTGCAGTATAAATAAGAAAAATATCACAGATTTTCATCAGAAAAGTAGCCATTTGTTGATATGGAAAAATTCACTATGTTGCACGGGTGTGTTATTATTAATAATGATATGAAATTTATGAAACTAGCACTGTGCTCTTTTCATAAATTTCATATAAATTGGCCATTAGAGCGAGATTCTTTTTATCATATGACATTTTTTCTTTCAATTTGCGTCATAGAAAAGTGGCACTAGCTTCCACAGAATACGGACAAGGTCGGCATGAAAAAGCTTTATAACAGTGCTACGTTAAAAGGAAAATATGTGATGACATTATGACGCTGCTTGAGATGTTGTTCATATTGTAAAATCCAAGCAATTAAGAGATTGTCTTGGTACTCATTGGCATTGTACTGTCCAGGCAATTTAATGAGTATCAACGATCCATGTAATACATCACTTTTTATACTCAACAACTTAAGGAGGCCGACCTTAATTTCGGTTGCACAACGTTCTGCGCATTGCCGTCAGTCGGCACTGAAACGACATTCTCATCTTAATTGTTATTTATATTTTTCTTTTCAACTCTAAAACGAAGTAAATTTTCTACGACTGACAGTATTTTCAACAAGCAGCTCATTCACAATAGCAGGATTTTCATTTCATTTCAATGTCGGGTAAAATCCCACAGAAATGGAAGCAATGTCACCAAAATGACCTTTACAGTGTTGACGGGGACGCGTAAGCCTCAAATCAAACAAATTGCTTTGAACTTAGCTCTTGGAAGCACCTTACCTGACATTGAAAAGCTTGTCAGAAAGTGTGTCATCTTTCCAAAATGGCAGTTAGGCCTACAGTTAAATTTGAAAAGTGTTTCTAACACAAGAATAATAGTTGTACAACATCAGAATTCGAATCAGAATTGTTTCGTGACACGTCCTTAGGCAATCCCTTATCAGGACATGTTGAATGCCAAACTATATCTCCTTTAAAGTACAATCCATTTGCTATCCTGTTTGTTTATTACACACCGTCTGTGTTAGACACCGCATGTGTAAACTTTTAGTTTGCTGTGACGAAATCATATTAATGACGTCATGAAAAACAGCAGATGGATTGAATCAAAGTATGCATGCTACTGATTTTTTTTCTGACTGAGAACTGACAATTATGCCCGTAGAATGAATCATTCAGCCTGCATATTACTGAATTTTATTGTGGTCAAGAACTGCTGGCAGTCTCTCTCTCTCTCTTTCGCGCATGCGCGGCCCTCGCCCACTGGTGCTGAAAGAAAGCCAGCCCAGGCAAAACAGTGCAAGTCGGACCCTCCATGCTTATAAACCTTTTGGTTTCATTGAGCGATAGGGCTTGAGAGTTCATCTTGATGTCGGATAAAAGTCCCACAAAATTGGAAGCAACGTGTCCAAAATGACACATATAGTGTTGACGGGGACGTTAAACATCAAATCAAATCAAAATATATCTCTCTCTCAAAAGTAAGTCCCTTGGCATCACGAAAACACGCCTTTATAATTTTAACCCCCTTAAACCCCACTTTTATACAGTAAAACTGCGGTTACCAGGAGTATACACTATTTGTCTTATTTCTGCTCAAAACCATATCAGTGTTAGGCTTGACATAGGTAAATTGAACCGCCTCTACGAGTTCCACACTCTATGATTTGAGCAGAAATATGGGAAAAAAATCAGTTTGAATTTCTCGTTTTGTGGTGGTAAAACTTTGATGATTTTGAATAGGCGGGTTTTGCTTATGCTTACCAAAACACAGTAAGGTCATTCATAGTTGAGAGAGAGAGAGAGAGAGAGAGAGAGACTGTTCTTGGTCAAAATACATCAAAATTTTGAACCATATAAGCTTCACGGTTAGATCCTAAATGCATGGAATGGAAACTAGAAATCACAAATGATTTTCTCTTTGTTTTTTGTTTTTCTAGTTTTAAAGCCCTTTCAAGAATATCTCGCTAATTCCGAGCCAATCATTAAATAGAAGTTGGTGTACGAGGGTCCCTCAAAAAGTTTTGTCACTGATAGGTCTTCCTAGTTTTAGCGTATGTATTTCTGATAACGCTTCATTGCATTTGAATAGCCTTTCAAATAGCCACTGGTATGAGTTTATTTCAAGCAACCTGCTTTAAATTTATAATGACCGAGATATGTCAAACTGAAATACATGCTGTCAAATACACTGGCCAATTTAGGAGTTGCATAGTAAAATGGACAGAAAGGCTAAAATTCGCAGCTGCATTAAATGCCGTGTTGGGCTTGAAATAGGTTCAAGTCAGCTATTTGACGAACTTTGTGGCATATATGAATCTCTTGCCATTTCAAAGTGCACAGTTAATCGTTTGGTCAAAGCTTTTAAAGCTGGTAAATCATCAATCAAAGATGATGCCCGTGTTGGTAGGCCCAAGACTTACACCAAGGCAACCATCGCTGTTGTAAAGGCAGTGGTCGAAGAAGATGCGCAACTGTCAGTGAAAGAGATAGCTAAATGCACTGGCAAATCAGAAGACAGTGTGCATACTATTCTGACAAAGTACTTGGGCTTGAGAAAGATTTGCGCTAGGTGGGTGTCCCATTTGCTCTCTGAGGAGCAAATGAAGCAACACTTTTAATGGGCCCAACAGCTCTTGAAATAAAAGCGCTGCAGCATTTCGTCATGCCCCGCCACTACACTCATTGGTATGATTATAAGTGTACAATATGTGAATGCAAAACACAAGAAAGAGGGCGTAAAGCGCGGATGAAATGGGTCCAGACAACACTAGCTAGCTGGAAAAGAAGCTGTCCTTTTGGCCTCCTGTGTGATGTTTTAATTACGGCAAAGTTGTATTTCATAGTTTTGCGGGTTACATATAGATACATCACCTATCATGTCTTAGCTCAGAAGCAACTATAATTTTTGTAATGTTTTCAAAAAATAAAGATTTGTCTGTTATGATAACTTTTGAAACAACCCTTTTTCTTAAAATAACACTTTAGCCCTATTCTTTTGTCATATTGCGGCAGATAATAAGCATTAATATCATCTATTTGTTTGCCTTTATCATTTCTAGCAAAACAGTTATTTTAATGTTTGCGATCTTCACGAAAAAGGTGTTTTGCCTGTAATTTTTACTTTTGAAACGGCCCTTTCTCTTATATGGCCGGTGATCCCTGATTTTTATTTCATGTTTTGGCATGTCATGTGAATATATATAATCGATCTTAGTAAGGCCAAAATCTAGGGCAGAAGTTACTTTAATTTTCGCAATTGTGTCAAATTTTAGCGATTTCCCATTACAATGCAAAAAATGTGTAAAACGGCGTTACTTTTGGATTGACCCCCATTCTTTCCCAGTCTCGGTGACATGGTATTTTTATTACTTTAATCTAAAGTTAAGTCCTTGCTTGAAACTTTGTTATAATATAAGGAAATTCTCTAGGGCAGGTATCTCAGAAAAAAATTAAGGTCGGCCTCCTTAAGATGCAAATCATAAATGCCATCTGCTTTGTTGTCTGCTGTTTTAAAAGTCATTGTTGCAAACAGTGTGGACCCAGAGCAGTCTGATCTGGGTTCACACTGTTTTCCTGTAAATGAAAGTATGTTTGAAAAGTTTGCAAGAAGATGCAGCAGATGGCATTAAAGACATCTTAACCCATAAAATGCCAATCACAACTATTGTCGTCTGCTTTGCCGTCTGCCGGTTACCATAAAAGTAATTTTTTGCAAACATTGTGGACCCAGATCAGACTGCTCCTGTAGGAGTAGTCTGATGTGGGCCCACACTGTTTGCCTGTATGTAAAAATATTTCTAAAAAGTTTGAAAAACAAAAACAGCAGACGACATTTTCAGATGTAGTTTTTCTCAGTATGTTAAAGGTTAAGTGCTAGAAGTTGGGTTTGCAAGGATGTTTGTTATAAAGAGTTGTTAACTTAATGCCAAAATGAAGACAATCTAACTACCGGCAGCATAAAAGACAAACATTAAGATTTTCGGAAAACAATTTAATATAAATTTACCATAGTCCCTGTATACATGTAATTCAGTCTTCAGACAAATTTCATTATTTTACAATTTGTTTTGGCATTTAACAGCTCAAGCATCACTATCAAGATCATACTGAGCCAGTCAGTTGAACTAGCCCCTCTTTTAGTTTGTAATGGAGTTTAGCAGCCCAATCAACACAATTTAGATCATACTGAGCCAGTCAATGAACCTGATCATACTTTTCCCAAGTTAACCAAAATACATATAGTGCATTTTCTTTTGTTAGTAACTGACAGCCGGCCTTGGTAGTTCAATTAGATGTACGTCTGACGATCAATCAGATATGCATATGCAAAAGCTGCTCACATTTTTTCAGCGAAAATAATAGTATACACGCCATATTAAATAATCAAAGTTTTAACAATTTGTTAACTAACGATGTTAGTTTTGAACAACTAGCCCCATGAGTTCAAAGTTGATACAGGTCGACATTGTTCTCTCTTGGTAACTGATCATGACTGGGATGTTTAACTCCAAACAAACAAAAAGCAAACGTAATTGACAACTGCATCTTTTGAATCTGTGGAAGCAACACTTTTCCTGGACAACCTTAGTCCTCTTACCCCTATTCAGAACTTATTATACATAAGTAAACTGCCAGCCTCGGTAGCTCAGTTGGATGCGCATCTGACTGGTGATCAGAAGGACGCAGGTTCGATACCTGCCGGATCGGCAACATTCTTTCGTAGAGATTGATCATGAAATCTTTTCTACGGTCATTCTCTCCCTTCCACTGATTCAAGAAGGGCAGTTGTCAGTTTCTGGCTAAAGAATGTGCACTGTACTGGTTAATCGCTTGCATATAAACCTGCCCAGGAAGTGTGGATAGGTAAATTGACCGGCTCAAAAATGGTCTAAAATATTGCTGACTGGGCCGTTAATCTCCAATACAAACAAAACAAACAAACGTAAGTTAACCAGTACAGTCTACATTCTTTCGTCAGAACTTGACAACTGCCCCAGTTGAATCAGCAGAAGAGAGAGAATGACCTCCGGAAAGATTTCATGGTCACATCTCTACGAAAGAATAGTGCCCTCTCTGCAAGTATCAGACTGGGCCAATGGTACTGGAGCTAAGATAATAACAAATGTTAACCCTTAAAACGCCGAGAAAAACTACATCTGAAAATGTCGTCTGCTTATGTTGTCTGAGGAATCTTTTTGGAAACTTTTTAAAAATATTTTTGCATACAGGCAAACAGTGTGGACCCTGATCAGACTGCTCCTACAGGAGCAGTCTGATCTGGACCACATTGTTTGCCAAAATGACTTTTAAAGTAACCGGCAGACGACAAAGCAGACGACATTTGTGGTGATTGGCATTTTATGGGTTAAGAGTGAACCAAGGCCCAGTTGTTTGAAACATCTGGCCAGTTCACAACAAAACCTACAATAAGACGTATGACGCACAAAGACTCGGACCAGCCTGCAAATCTGCAATTTCGTGCTAAAATTGACTTGTCTGCGCTCTACCTCATGAACAAATTTTGGTCAAACTTTGTTCAATATATCATTGCAACCTACCAAAGATTTGATTAGATTTTTAAGAACTTGACTTTATTTTCAAGGTCACAGGCTCCAAAAAAAACTCCAATTTTGGGCCAAAATGGCTTGTCTGTACCCTATCTTGTGAACAAATTCATGTAATATGGTCAAACTTGGTACAATACAACCTATCATATATTTGATTAGATTTTCATGACCGAGACCTTATTTTCAAGGTTCCAGGTGCAGGAAAACTACCAATTTTGAGCCGAAAATGAATTTCAGCACGTTATCTGCAAATGATTTCCTGGATTGTGTTCTTGGATTGTGTTCATATGTGTGGTGCCATATACAGTAAAATTCCTATAGTAAGACCACCTTTGGGACTGTTCAAAAGTGGTCTTTAAGACCACTTTTGAACAGTCCCAAAGGTGGTCTCTGACCAGAGGACACTGTGGTGCAGAAATCACAAAGAGAATAACTGCAACCTACTAAATAAGCTTTTTATAGCAGAATTAGTCTTAATTTTTGGGTGGTCTTATTAGTGGAATTTTACTGTAATTGTATTAAAACGTTTCAAAGAACTGAATTTTGGTGACCTGGTCCTCATTTTCAAGGTCAAATGGGTGTTTACATAATATTATGGGGGGTGGGAGTGGAACACATAAATTTGCTCTGAAAACATTTCTAGTTGACTGGGCCATTAACCCCCAAAACAAACAAACAAACTACAAATATATTTGATAGCATACATGATAGTTTTTTATATGTACATATAATGCATCCACCCATAGAAGCCTTCGTGGTGTAGTAGTTATGCTACTTGCCTTGTAAACCAGGGGGTCACAGGATCCATCCCAGGCTCTTTCAGACTTTCTGATGTGTCTTTAAACCGAGGTCCCATCTCCGTATGACCTTAGCTGTTGGCGAGACGAAAAACTCAAACACTCACTCATAATGCATCCACTCACCCAAAAAAAGCAGCTACTTTTTATTAAGTTGGTCTCCCTTTGTGAAGGAATGTAGAAACTTGTAACATTTTCCTTTTTTTTTATTTTATTTTGATTACTGGGCCACATAAATCCACTTATATCGAGGCAAGCATTAATGATCTAGATGTGGGTGAAAATAGAGTACGGCAATGATTCTACAGTGCAGACCCAGATCAAACTGTTCCTGAAGGAGCAGTCTGATCAGGGTCTACACTGTTTGCCATCAAATTTGCATCTTTTGGTCACCTCGCTGTGTTGTGAAATAAAGGTGTTAAATTATTTTTGAGAATTACAGCAAATTCTCAAGGTGTCCAAACTTTTAAGATTTTTATGGTACTCAGAAAAAAACACCTGGGCCCAGTTGTTCAAAGCATCGTTAGCTTAACGAGCTCGTTAGCGGTCATATTGTTAACTGTTCTAGCAAGTTCAGTATCTAAAATTTTGCATCTGCAAAAGCTGCTCACATTTTTTCAGCAAAAATATAAGCATATTTGCCATATTTAATGATCAAAGTTTTAACGATATGTTAACTAACGACGTGGTTAGTTTTGAACAACTGGCCCCTGATTTTTTGTTATAGAGCTTGACCTTACACATAACCTGATCAAGGCTCTAACCCAAAGTGGTTGGGAACCTAATTGCTCTCAACCATCAGGCTACACGTGGCCCGTCCCATTTTACTCTTTACGCTAAACTTTAACTTTCTATAAACTAGCCTCCTCAGCCTTAGTTTTATCACAGATATCTAATTCATTTTACGTCACGTGAACAAGTCAGTGAAATGGAAACCCACCTAAATCCCACTTTAAATAGAGAAAACTGGGTTTTACAGGGGTATATATTTTTTTTCTTATTTATGGTCCAGTTTTGATTGAGCTGTCATTCAAGAACGACCTAAATACCCCCGCCATGAGCAAGTGACAATAAATTGAAATGCAATCAACCATTTTTGAGCAAATGATGAACATGTATAAAATTTCATAAACAAAGGGGCCGTAACTCCCGTGATACCCAACAGATTTTGACAATGTTGGAACTTGTCCGAGGTCTCATGGCGGCAAAGCCATATATGAAGTTTGGTGGAAATTGGTTAGGAAACAAAGACTAGAGTCCGGAAACGGTTTATTTCAGCATTATCTGAAGAACAAAGGGCTGTAACTTCCATGATTTGGATGATGATCAAACTCATTTGAGGCCTGATGGATGTGAAGCCATGTATGAAGTTTGGTGGAATCGGTTGGGAAACATAGACTGTAGAGTTCAGAAACGGCTAATTTCAGCATTATTTGAAGAACAAAGGGCTGTAACTCCCATAAGCCTTTTGATGATGACTGAACTCATCCCAGGTCTCATGGATGCGATGTCATGTATGAAGTTTGGTTAAAATCTTTTGCGAAACATAGACTGTAGAGTATGGAAATGGCTAATTCCAGCATTAGTTGAAGAACAAAGGGCAGTAACTCCCATGATACACGTCAGATTTTGAAGATGATCAAACCTGTTGAAGGTCTCATAGATACAAAGCCATGTATGGAGTTTGGTAGAAACTGGTTGGGAAACATAGACTGTAGAGTCCGGAAATGGCTAATTTCAGTATTATTTTAAGGATTTAGATTAAACATATTTTATTGCATGAAACACAATGGGATTGGATACAAGTTATACAACATTAGTAAATCCTCTCCCTAAACATTAACAGATAACAGCACATATGGTACAACGGTGTGACAGGAATGTTTTGAAAATAATAAAAATGAGATACAAAACCAACAGTAAGACAAGTGGTAACGGCACAAAAACCTATGTAAACATATGGATGTGATTCATTTAAATCTTCCCGTTTCCTTTACAAATTGTAGCACAGACTTACGTATTTGACGATTTGTTTCTGGATTTAAGAATTCATTACCATTAATAAGCAATTCAATGTTGATATCCACCTGGGGTAGCGACGTTATTAATCGGTTTCTGGGAATCAGGTACAATGGACAGTTAAGAAAGTAATGATAAGCATTTTCAATGTTTGGTCCACAGGTACAAAATGGACTCGGGACAATATTAACTCGGTTTAGATCGGCATTTAAGCTGCTGCAGTTGTGTTTGATTCGTACTAGGGATATTTCGTGGGTTCTTTGTCTGACAAAAACGTAGCTTGTGGGTTTTTCTTGTATGGTTTTTATTTTCCGTTTAAACTCCATCAGCGAAGATGAATTTCTTGTTTCTAGGTCTAGACCATTCCATAATCGTAAAGTGGATGGAAAGAAGGAATTTTCAAATGAACATAATCGAGAAAAGGGGACATCGAAGTTTTGATTATTTCTTAACTGGTATGGTGTTTGTTCATTTACTCGATTAGGCATGAGATTAATGAGATAACTTGGAGCCTCATGATTTACTATTTTGTACATTAATGAAAGTTTCTTATTTACTCTTCTCACTGATAAGGTTTCCCATCCAGTTTCTGCGTAAAGTGAGTTAAGAGAAGCAAAAATTGGTAGGCCGGTAACTATTCTGGCTGCATTTAATTGGACCTGTTCCAGTCTATTTGCATCCGTTTTGGTACAGCCATCCCAAACTTCACTGGCATACTCTAAAAGCGGCCGTATGTACGAGCAATATAGGGTATTAAGAGTGTCTTTAGAAAAACGATATTTAATTTTCCTTAAAAATGATACTTGCTTAGATGCTGATTCTATTATTATGTCGATGTGTTTGGACCATTTATTTGTTGATGATAGGTTTACTCCTAACTGTTTGTGAATTTCAACAATTTTCAAGATTGTGCCATCCATGGTCAATTCAAGGTTATCATCATGGAAAATGTTCGAAATTAACATGACTTCTGTTTTAAGCGGGTTGAAGAGTATCTGCATTGCGTAAATCTTCATTCAATACAATTTCGATCTGCTGTAGGTTTGCGGACAAGTAACTCAAGGAAGTATCATCTGCAAACAGTCTGGCTAAGCCATTTAAATCATCTGAAATGTCATTAATATAAATTAAAAATAACAGTGGACCGAGAACGGATCCTTGCGGGACACCTGCCGATAAAAGTTTCTCAGATGAACATATTTCATTAACTAAAACTTTTTGTCGTCTGTTGTTTAGATAATCTTCAAACCAGTGTAACATGTGCCCATCAATTCCATAACTTTCCAATTTCAGTAATAAACCTCGGTGCCAGACCCGATCGAACACTTTAGAAATATCGCAAAAAATTTGGCAATTGGTTTCATATTTTTCTAGCGCTAAACATGTTTGGTGAGTCAGTTCAATCAGGTGATGTACAGTAGAGTGACCGGGTAGAAATCCTGACTGGTATTGATATATAAGTGAATTAGTGATAAGGTGATTATATACATATTTAAATACAACTCTTTCGAATGCTTTACCAATGCAGCTTACAAGTGATATTGGTCTATAATTGCTCACAACCGACCGATCTCCTTTTTTAAAAACGGGCATGACATGTGCAAGTTTCCATAAAGCTGGAAACGATTTTGAACGAAGTGATATATTAAATAGTTTGCATAAAGGTACTGCAATTGTTTTAGATGTATATTTTAGCATACGGTGACTGATGCCGTCAGGGCCCGATGCTTTGTTTAGCTTAAGACTACTTAACACATCTATAATTTCGGACGTGTTAATAGTTATGCTAGTTAGACTTGAGTCTGTTCTTTTATTAAAATCTGGGAGTTCGATATTTGAGTCGTCAAGCGAAGATATTGTGCAAAAATAATCGTTGAGTAAAGTAGCCTTTTCATCATCAGTAAATGCAAAAATATCATTCGAGTTGTGTAATGGAGGAAGAGTACTAGTTTTTGGTTGTTTATCTACTAATCTGCCCATAAGCTGCCAAAATGTTTTACTACCACAATTTTTGTTTAACATCATATCTTCGTAATTGTTCATATAATTTTCCTTAGCATACTTCTTCATATTATTAACCTTATTTCTTTGTTTCTTGTAGCAATCCTTGTCTCTTGTATTGTTTGACTTTAATGCTTTTTGGCGCAATCTGTCTCTTACTCGTATATTGTATCTGAGTTCTGACGTGAACCATGGTTTATCTGTCGGTCGGATTAAAACTTTTTTACGTGGTATACATGATTTACATAAATTGATGTATGTTTCAGTAAAATTAAAACATGCTTCGTCAACAGTAGTTTCATGGTTAATTATATTATCCCAATTAAACTGAATAATTTTATGGTTTAATTGTTCAAAATCAGCATTCTTATAGTTCCATATATTTCTGTAATAGGGGCGGCCAAAGGATAGTTCGGTTTTAATACTAACATACGTAGCCTTATGATCACTGATATTGTGATCGACATCAAATGTGCCAGAATCGAGTATCTGACATCCGTCACTTACGATGATAGGATCAATTAAAGTTCTGGAATTACCTACAATTCGAGTCGGTTCCTTGATTATGTTACTAAGATTGTAGATTGTTAAGCAGTCATGCAGTTCATGGTTTGTAAGGTTTATAAAATCTATATTTAAGTCGCCCAATAGAATGACGTTTGGAGTATAATCTAACGCTTGTTCAATGGAAGGTTGTATTTCGTTTATGAAAACAGACTGCGAGACACTGAAATCGCTGCGATAAAAACAGCAAATAAGTAAAATTTGGGATTTTAATTTCACTTCAGTCCAAATGATTTCTAAACGTTGGTTTTCTAAGTCGGGGCGTCGTTTGTAACTCAACATACTTGATAAATAAATCATGACACCACCACCATTATGCGTTCTGTCTCTCCTAACAGGCACATCAAAACCATCTAACTGCAGTGAGCTAGTGTCAACAGAATCATCCAAATGTGTTTCAGAGAAACATAAAATTTGGTATGAGTCAGACAAATTAGAGATATAATTTATTTTGTTACGTATGCTCCGAGTATTAAGATGCATGATGTCTAATGTGCATATTGTACTGGTACTGTTCGGGCCTGGGTTTGGGTGTACATCCATACAAATCATCAGCAAAATTATTTTATAAAATGTAAACTTGTCGTTTTTTAGATAACAGCCTAATAACAATATGGCAAACATACCCAGAGTACAGTAAAAATGAAAACGAAGGTTAAAATTATTCGCCTTCTTAGGTAAATTCAATGATTTGTGGGAAGAAGTATAGAATATCCCAATTTAATTTTAAGGACAAGGGGCTGTAACTCCACTGAACCTGTCGGAGGTCTCATGGATGCAAAGCCATGCATGAAATTTGGTGGAAATCGGTAGGTGAAGACAGAGAGTAGTCTGTAAAGTATGCGGACAGACGGGGATGGATGGACACACCGACAAGCTCAATCCAGTATACCCCCACTAAACACTTTGTTTGCTGGGGATATAATAAACTTTGTTTGCGGGTGGGGGTTGTATAATAAGACAAATATCACAGGTTTTCACCAGAAAAGTAGCCTTTTTGGAGATGTGAAACTGAATAAATGCACTATGTCACACTGGTGTGTTATTGTAATGAGATGAACAAGAGCTGTCACTACAAGTGAGCAATGCCTCAGTAGGAACCAATTTGAGGAAAAAAAAAGAGCGAACTAACCCACAAACAAACAGACAGTGCAAAAACTATATACCCTCCTAAGGGGGCATAAAAATTTAACAAAACTGTCGAAGAAATGTGGAAGTAGTTCGTGACACAAGGTTTAAGAATGCGTTTTTCAGAAAATAAAGGGCCGTAACTCCTCCGCAGATGATAGGATCAATGTGAAAATTGTGTTAGGCACCCCTTTACCTCACAAGGAATGCATGTGCAAAGTTCCAGCTCAAACGGTGAAGAAATGTGGAAGTAGTTCGCGTCACTAGGTTTTCGAATGCGTTTTTCAGATTATCAAGGGCTGTAACTTCGTTGCAGGTGATAGGATCAACTTGAAAATTGTGTTAGGAACCCCTTCACCTCACAAGGAATGCATCTGCAAAGTTTCAGCTCAAACGGTGAAGAAATGTGGAGGTAGTTTGCATCACAAGATTTTTTAGCGCATTTCTGAGAAAATCAAGGGCCATAACTCCAAAACGCTTCATCCGAACAGAATGAATTTTGTGTTAGGCACATCTACATATCATTGCAAATGCATATGCAAAAATTTAACAAAATTGTCAAAGAAATGTGGAAGTAGTTTGCGTCACAAGGTTTAAGAACGCGTTTTTCAGAAAGTAAAGGGCCGTTACTCCTTCGCAGATGATTGGATCAACGTGAAAATTGTTAGGCTCCCCTTTACCTCACAAGGAATGCATGTGCAAAGTTTTAGCTCAAACAGTGAAGAAATGTCGAAGTAGTTCTCGTTCCAAGGTTTTCGAACACATATTTTACAGAAAATCAAGGGCCTAACTCCGTCACAGATGACAGGATCAACGTGAAAATTTTATTAGGCACCTCTTTACCTCACAAGGAATGCATGTGCAAAGTTTCAGCTCAAAATGTGAAAAAATGTGGAAGTAGTTCGAGTCACAAGGTTTTCGAACGTGTTTTTCAGAAAATCAAGGGCCGTTAACTCCGTCACAGATGATAGGATCAACGTGAAAATTGTGTTAGGCACTCCTTCGCCTCACAAGGAATGCATGTGCAAAGTTTCAGCTGAATCAGTGAAGAAATGTTGAAGTAGTTGGCATCACAAGGTTTATAGCACATTTTTTTAGAAAATAAAGGGCTGTAACTCCTTCGAAAATGATAGGACCAACATGAAAATTGTGTTAGGCATCCCTTCACCTCACAAGGAATGCATGTGTAAAGTTTCAGCTCATTTGTTGAAGAAATGTGGAAATAGTTCGCATCACAAAAAAAGTGCGGACTTACAAAGCCACAAACGCGCAAACAAACAGACAGTGCAAAAAAACTCCCAAATCTGCACACTGGAAAACAGTGCAGGCACAGATCAGAGTGCAGCGTCTGATCAAGGCTTTCACTGTTTGCAAGTTTCTAAATGAATTTCTTATAACAGCACAATCTAACACCCCTAAATTTTGAAATGGACCCCTACTAGTGACCTTCCACTATTAATACCACCTAAAATTAAGACTAATTCTGCTTTAAAAAGCGTATTAAGAAGGGTGCAGTTACTCTGTCTTCGTGTTTTCTGCACACAATGCCCTCTGGCCAGGGACCACCTTTGGGACTGTTCAAAAGTGGTCTTTAAGACCACTTTTGAACAGTCCCAAAGGTGGTCTTAATATAGGAATTTTACTCTATAGTATGAAAGACTCTATTCTGCTTATGAATGGGCTAATGATGTACAGTCCTTTGTCCAGATTGTTTTCTGCCTGAACAGTCCATTCATAGGCAACATGTGCCATTCCAGTTTATTCTTTTCTTTTTTTCATTTTTTTCAATTTTCACGTCTTCCCCATTATTTTTTCTACCATTTCATAGTCTTGTGAATCGTATTCCTTTATATCCTCCCCTTGAATTTCTTTTGTAAGATCATTAGTTTCACCTTTGTTTGTATCATCTATATTGAATGTTACACTTTCTTCAACACTCTCAGTTTGTCTAACACTTTCTCGTTTGTCAGGAATACTTAGTTTCGCATTGTTTGCACTTATTTTAGTTTGTCTGTCACCAACTTCACTGTTTTCAACTGTCACTTGATCACCAACTTTAACCTGTTTATCATTATGCACTTCATCCCCACTTAGTCTATCATTCTTTCTGGTTCCAACATCACTTAGTTTTTCACTACCTACACCATCATTCATTGGCTCAAACTTCTCTCTATCAGAACTTACACCTGTGTTTTCTACTCTTAAACCTTCCCTTTGTTTTTCTACTTTAAATTTCATTTTCTGTCCAACTGTAAGACGACCTTTTTTGTTTCCAGTCTTAGCTAATGCCCTATTAAGAGCTTCAATTTCTGAAGTTTTCTGTGCCCTTGTATCCTTCAGTTTTCTATCTAGTTGAAACAGCGCAAACATTGACTCAAACACTGGTTTAAGCTTTGACAGATCAGGTAGTGTATCCAGATTTACCTGAAAAAAAAAAAATAAAGATGATTAAGTGAATTGGTTTTGTCTGTTTGTGTTGAAGTTTTGTCCCTGTCAACATTTTAAGCTCATTCTGGAGACGTTGCTTCCAATTTTGTGCGACTTTTACACGATACTCAGATGAACTGATATCTCAAGCCCTACCACCCAAAGAAACAGCTAAGGTTCATAGGCAAGGACAATCCGACTTGTACCACTTTGCCTCGGTAGGTTTAGACCTTAGTGGTTTACCAGTGCTCATGTTTGGTCTGTTTCAGCTCTGCATGGGAGCACCAATTAGCCCAATCTATTTCTCCAAGTCCCGATGGGTGGGGGCACTAAGTGAATGGGTACACCTGACCATTTTCTTGCATAATTTTGCAGGGGAGGCAATTTTATGACTTCTTGTTTGCTTTCCTGTAAACTCTGTCTATTTTACTCTTGATCTAGAAGTAAAGGATAACTGTCCACCTTTAAAGGGGGTCTACTCTTAAAGCATTACGAAAACACGCCTATAAAATACATTGTAAATTTTAATGCCAAAAAAAAAGTCAATTTTAAGGTGAAAAATTGTGATATTTTGCTTATTTTCACTTAAAATATAGGTTGTGGGTGCTCGATAGAACCGTCTCAATGAGGCGGTTCTATCGACTACCCACAACCTATGTTTTAGATACGAAATATAAAATATAATCTATACCCCTGCAAAACCAAGTTTTACTGTATAAAAGTGGGGTTCAAGGTGTCAAAATTAAATAGGCTTGTTTTTGTGATGGCAAGAATTTGCTCCTAAGAATTTTTAACTTAAAGAGTAGACCCCAGTTGACCAGGAAGAATCCCTATTGATCAGGAAGAACCCCAATTGATCAGGAAGACAAGAATGTTTTAGAGAGTTGCTTCCCCTGAAAGTGTAGTTATGTAAAACAAGTGACACTGGGGTGCAGACAATTTTGATCCCTGGGCTATAATTTGAACATTCTTGGTAGCGGACCCCTAGAGGAAACCCTGGACTTTCTAGTGTCAACAAGATTTGTTTTCCCTAAATGGGTCTATGTAAAACAAGTGACCCCACAGACCCCTAGGTTAGAATTTAAACAATCTAATTTGTGGTCAACTAGATAAAGTTACATATCAAATGCATGTATCAAAGGCCGAGGTCTTCTAGTTTCAGAGAAGTTTTTTCAACTTTTTTCTTTCTATGAAAAACAATTGACACCCTTTGCGGAGCCATTTTTGACCCCCTGGCCCCTGGCTATAATATGAAAATGTAGGTAGAGGTCCACTAGATGAAGCTACATACTGACTTTCAAAATATCTGGGCCCTCTGATTTCTGACAAGAAGATTTTTTGATAATTTTGCACTGTTTTTGTCATGCAACACCACCTGAAAGAGGACCGCCCAAAGATCATTACGCTAACTCATCCGTGCGACATAGAGCATTTATTGACATCTCCAAAATGGCTACTTTTCAGATGAAAATCCATGATATTTTTCTTATTTTTGCTGCAAACATAGGTTGTTGGTGCTCGTTAGAACCGCCTCATTGAGGCGGTTCTAACGAGTACCCACAACCTATGTCTTGGAGTAAAAATAAGAAAAAGAATGTTTACCCCCGTAAACCCCAGTTTTCTCTATACAAAGTGGGGTGTAAGGGGGTATTCATTTCACGGACTTGTTAACGTGATGTCATTTCTGTCAAGTCTGGTTAGAATCAATTCAGTGGTTTAGAAGAAGATGTCATTTAAAGAAACTATGAACGTCCCAACAGACTGATGTTTTTTTTTGTCTATTTTTAATAGTTTGGATACATATGATATGCAACCAAAATTTAGCCATATGAAAGCATTTTAATCACAATCTCACACGAAAGAAGTATTTTAAGTATCTATGGTATAAATCCCATTTAATACAACATTATGACGTATGATGACATAATACAACATTATGACGTATGATGACATAAGAATGATAGTGACCAATCACAATAGTCCCCCAATTGCCTTTGACTGAGGTGAGCTAAAAATTTCATTTGTTGGAATTTTTATATCCATATAAATTTCCCTGACAAAATCTTTATGGCCTTGGGTCCAGGCTATAGGGCATCTTTATCTTGTACTATATGTAAATAACTTGAACATGTAGGACTCATTTACCATGGCTAATTGGAACTCCCTCTGGGGTCCCTGGAGAATTTTCCAAAAGCTCCAGATATTTAAGATAATTTAGGGAGTGTTTCTTTTTTTCTTTTTTTTTTTCTTATTTCGCGTTAAAAAAGTATCTTGTGTGCACTCATTAGAATCACCTCAATGCTGTGATTCTAATGTGTACACGCAATATACTTTTTTTATTATATAAGCAGTGGATAACGTCGTGTTATAAAAATCCTATGACCACACGTGTAATAACACTTTGGCAGGATTAAGTAACGTCATGACGACGTCCATGTCAACCATGCTTTTTATGTGGAAAAATGTCAAATTGTCAAATTTAAAGGCGCTAAAATCCAATTTAAAGTGGCCATATGATAAACAGAATCTTACACTCATGGTCATTTCATATGAAATTTATGAAACTCGCCAGAGGCGAGTTTCATAAATTTCATATGAAATGACGAGTGTAAGTTCATCTATATCTCAATAAAACAGTATAGAAGATCCAAAAATGTATCTTTAAGTTGCCTCTTGACCTGGCCCTATGATCAACCCTCAGTGGATTATAAGAATCTTATATGGGTGTGAGGGGTGGATAGAAAAATCCGTCCCTCGGGATCACTGTCCGGCATCACTTGGCTTCGAGTGATGCCGGACTGTGATCCCGAGGGACGGATTATTCTATCCACCCCTCACACCCATATTGGATTCTTTTTCTTGCATACCTTCCATTTCTATTGCGAATTTTTAATGCTGCAGTCCATTCAGTTACTAATGTCGGCCATATTGTGTTGACACTGCAGGAATGTTTAAAGACGTAACGTAACTTGCTGTGACGTCAACCTTGACGACGGCGCATATGAGGTCATTATCAACCAGTGCATTTATCAAACACGTGATTATATTCGATTTGGGGTCGGAACACCAGGGTCAGAACAAAAATTTCTATCCCAGGGTAAAATCGCGGATTTCCTTGTCTGGTGTGCAAGAACAAACCATCCCTAATGCTATCTCAAACAAATTTTCATGGTCCCAAAGATAGCCATTGAAGTTTGACTGTATTTTTTAATCCATATAAACTTTGAGTTGAGCACGACAAACGCTTAATGACTTTAATCCCAGGTTATGGGGCACCTTTATCTTGCGCATCAGTGGTGTAGTGGTTTAGCTACTAGCCTCATAAAGTAAGGTTCTATCTCCAAAAGTGTGTGTGTGTGTGAATTCGGGTTTAGCGTCGCTTTCAACAATTTTTCAGTCATATCACGCCGGTGTCTGGTTGCGACAGGGAGCTCAATGCTCACGTTTATAGTGCTGCCTCACTGATGTATCATGTCCCAGACACATTACATGATACCACACCCAGTCGCATTATCCTGACACTGGATCGACCAGTCCTAGCTCTACCCCGTAAATCTGAGTGCCAAACGAGGAGCAGCTAGTACCATTTTTAACGACTTTGGTATGTCGCGGCCCGGGATCGAACCCGAGACCTCCCGTTCCCCGGAGCGGACACTCTACCAACTGAGCTATCGGGGCCGGTCTATCTCCAAAAGACCATACTTGTTGATGGGATGTAAAAGTCAAACACACAAATCTTGTACATTACCAACCTTCATCAGATCAAAGGAGGAAGCAATGTCTTCTGTGAATTTCTCTGTAAACACAGGTATCCGACTGTATCTCTGGCTGAAGTGATTCAATAAGATGAACTTCGCCTCCATCTCACGGCCTATTTGAATGGCATCTGAGGTGGTGCTGCAATGATGAAAAGACAGAATCTATATCCATTTTCTTTCTGCTTTCCATGGTAAAAATTGAAAAAATGTAACAAAAATGGCTCAAAATTGGGGACAAGTGTTTGTTTGTTTGATTTGAGATTTAACGTCCCTGTGAATTTTGGAGACATTTGCTTCCCATTTTGTGGGACTTTTACCTGACAATGAGATGAAATGACATCTCAATCCCTGCCGCCAAATGAAACCAATAGGGTTTATATGCATGGGCAGGCCTACTGGCACCACTTAAGCATCATGCAGCCCAATCTTTTCTCCAAGCCCCGATGGGCGGGGGGCAAAGGGGACAAGTGTAGCGTACTGAAATATTCAGCATATATTCGTATATGTTATGTTTAAAGACCAATAAAATTATGTTAAATTATGTAATCTGAGAAATGGGTGTGAAAAAATTAATTCATTCAGCAGGACAAAGGTTAATACTATTGAGGAAGTTGCATCCTTTCCTCAAAAGAATCTGTCGTAAACATACCTGTGATTTTTGGCAAGTGCTTCATGCTTTAAATCATCAGAAAAAGATGCTTCATGGATCAACAAATCACACCCTTTACCTGCAAATTAGAATATTAACATTCTCAGTGCAAGTTAGAATATGGGTCATGTCAGGTCAAAAAGTAGGTCAGTAGGTCAAATAATAGAAAAACCTTGTGAGCACTAGTTAACTATTGGGACATCATGTTGACCATTAGCACTCTAGTCTATTTCAGCAGACGACAAATTGTTGATATTTTTTTTATTTTTCTCAGAAAGCAGGACTTGACATCTCGTACAAATTGTCTCCAGAGGAGGCAATTTGTATGAGCTGTCAAATCCCGTTTTCTAGGAAAATTAGGAAAATGTTTCAAAATGTCGTCTGCTGAAGAGCGTTAAGTTTTAGGCCTCAAACCAACATTTTTTGTCAAATAATGGATGGAAGAATATGTGGATATAAGTATTTAAGGTAAATTATTTAACGTTCATTGAAGTATGAACATATTGGGTCACAAAACAAAGTTAGTGAACCCCCTTATTCACTAAATTTGTTTGTGACCCAATGCTGAAGAGTTTTCACTTACTTAATTTGTGGCCTGATGATGTTCACACTTCAATGAATGTTAAAAAAACTATGTGTATCACATAACGTCTGCTTTTAATACTGCTACATTTGTAAAAACTTTAATTCTAACACAGTGTGCCTACCTACATACTACTACTAATGAAAAGAAGCTGTGAATTGCTCTTTAACAAATCACTCGTCTAAGTGAACTTAGTGTCAAAAACTGCACGATTTTAACCCTTAAGACACCGAGAAAAACTACATCTAAAAATGATGTCTGCTTATGTCCTCTGCTGATTTTTTTTTGCAAATTTTTTAAAAATATTTTTGCATAACATCTGCTGAGTGCAATAAAGTTGTGAGTGCAAAATGGCAACTTTTCAGGAGAGACAAAAAACTGTTTTACTAAAGAATGGCATAGAAAACCATACTATAAGCTGGTTTCTTAACTTCATGGTGATTTCTTTCATTTGTTTGTGATGTTTATTGTTGAATAAATGACATCTGAAACACAATATTTAGCATTTAAGGGTTGATACACCATTTCTGCGCCAAGTGTTTTTGGTGCAAAAACGTTGTAAGTGCATCCAGCGCTAAAACAGTGTAAATGTACAAACCTTATTTATTTGCCTCTACATGGTAAAGCAGTAAATTAAAGGCACTGAGTAGGTAATAGGTCACATTTTATACATTCTGCATGGTACTTACATGCTTATTCTGAAATATCAAGCAGCAGGATTTAATATTTTTGAGGTATTAAAAAACTTTGCGCAAAAATGTGGTAAGTGCACTTACACTGTTTTTGCGCCAACTTTTTTTCTAAAAGTCAGAGCAAAAACGGTGTAACCGACAAATAAATTTCCAAAATGCTGAAATAAATCATGATTGAGGCAGAATCCAACTGAAGAACTTATTTACCAAGTGTGTCAAGTCCTAAGGCACCCATTTATGCAAAATAACTATTTTGGCCAAAATGTCAGTTACACCGTTATTGCACTCTGCAGATGATATAGGCAAACAGTGAAGGTTCAGATCAGACTTCACACTGTTTGCAAAAAAAACTTTTTAGGTAACCGAGAGACAGCAAAGCAGACGACAATAGTCGTGATTGGCATTTTATGGGTTAAAATAGACGTAGTTGATAAAAAAGGGATTGTGTTCCCCCTCCTCCTGACACCCTTCTCCCTACCACCCCTTAGTGTACAGCCTTGAAAACATTACCAACCTGCCTCTACCAGCCTCTTGCATGGCGTTGTATCCCCTGAGTAAACCAGTTTCCAGCCTGACCGGTGAGTCATACTCACACCGAATGAGTTTGGAGCATGGTTCACAGGAACTGTCCTGAACTGAAATAAATAAATATTAGATCTCAGACAAATGACTACTAATTATAAAATTTATCAAACAAGCCTTTGATTTGTTTTAAAAACAATTATATGAAATTCTATGAGATTCTGTTTGTCATTGCATTATTATAACATATGTGGGCTAAAATGGCGTCTTTTTATCTACAGAACTGTTTTTTTAACTCAGATTAAAATGGTGGCGCTTTTCAAATTTCTAGTCCATATGTAGATTGTGGGTGCTCTTTAGAACTGCCTCATTGAGGCAGTTCTATAGAGCACCCACAATCTTTTTTTTTTTAGCAAAAATAAGGATGATAATGAATAGTGCTCACTCTCTGTTCATAAATTTGGGTTAAGTAACCCATTGCATGTGGGAAACCCCTAAAGATGTACCTTGGCAAACAGTGTAGGCCCAGATCAAAGATGCCGCAGAATGCGGCATCTGATCAGGGCTTGCACTATTTGCTATCAGAATTTTCTGTCAAAAATAGAATAAAAACAAAATTAGTCCTACCACCCTCATGTGACAAATGGATTTGTCCAACATCTGGCAATGGAAGAGTCCGCTAGTATACAATGGGTTAAACTAATGATGCTTTGAACAACTGGATCCTCTCAGTTTTTATCCTATCCTTAGGTAGAACAAGAGGCCCGTGGGCCACTATGCTCACCAGAGCTCAGGTGGCCACTGCCCATCCTGCCCAATGGCAGCCATGTATTTTAACATGATATCATTTTAATCCACCAAATGAACCCCCATGTCCAAATGAGCACCCATGTGGACTCAGCATCTGAAAAGTTAGGCATTTTATGAAGTAGAGGGGGTGGGGCATGGACCCAATGGAGCCCTGGTTGGTATCACTAAATGCGTCTTATCATAAGAAACAAAAATATATATGGTTTAGCAGTGGGGATCTGTAATGTCTCCCAAACAGTGGAGGGGTTGGGGCATGCCCTGTTGATCCCAGGAAAGCCCAAACTGTTGTCCCTAAATGTGTCTTATCATAAGGACCAAGTATATATATGGTTTAGTGCTGGGAATCTGACCGGTTTCAGAGATTTGAGGCCCTTTTATGAAGTGGAAAGGATAGGAATGGCCCCTGCGGACCCCGCTACAGTAGGTGTGCTAATTATAAGGAACAAGAACATATATGAATATGGGGTGGGGATTTGAATGGTTTCTGAAATATAAAGCCTTTTATAAAATGGAAGGGCGGGGCACATTGCCTCAGCACAAAGGGACCCCCAGGTTGGTGTGATTGAACGAGTCTTATCATAAGGAACAAGTATATGGTTTAGGGGTGGGGATCTGAACTATTTCTGAGATATATGGCTTTTAATGAAGTAAAGCGGTGTGGCATGGCCTGGGCGTGCCCCGGGGACTCCCAAGCTGGTGTCACTGAATGCGTCTTATCATAAGAAAGATGAATATATATGGTTTAGGGTGGGGCTAAGAACATTCTCTGAGATATAAGGCCTTATGTGAAGTGGAGGGGTGGGGCAAGGCCCCGGGAGACTCCCAGGTTGGTGTCAATGACTGTGTCTTATCATAAGGAACAAGAATATATATGGTTTAGGGGCGGCCATCTGTAGGGTTTCCGAGATATTGTGAGATTATGAAATGGAGGGGGTGGGGCATGGCCCCAGCACATCCCTGGAGACCGGATCAACAGTTTCTGAGATATATGGCCTTTTGTGAAGTGGAGGGGTGGGGCAAGGCCCCAGCACATCTCTGAGGACCCCCAGGTTGTTGTCAATGAATGTGTCTTATCATAAGAAGCACACATATATATGGTTTAGGGGCGGGTATCTGTAAGGTTTACGAGATATTAGGCCTTTTATGAAATGGAGGGGGTGGGGCATGGCCCCAGCGCATCCAGGGGACTCCCAGGTTGATGTCACTGAATTGGTCTTATCATAAGGAACAAGAATATATATGGTTTAGGGGTGGGGATCTGAATGGTTTCCGAGATATTGGGCCTTTTATTAAGTGGAGGGGTTGGGGCATGACCTCGGCGCATCCCTGAGGACCCCCAGGTTGGTGTTATTGATGCATCTTATCAATAGGAACAAGAATATATATGGTTTAGGGGTCGGGATCTGAATGGTTTCTGAGATATATGGCCTTTTATGAAGTGGAGGGGGTGGGGCATTGCCCCGGCACAACCTGGGGCACCCTCAGGTTGGTATAAAAGCATATGGCTGAAAGAATTTTACTCAAGAAACATTTCTATAAAAGTTTTGTCAAAATATCTGCAATGACTTGGCAGTAAATGCCATTTTTCAATTTTCCCCATTATAAGTCTATGGAAACTCTAAGTTGCCATAGCAACCAAACTAATGGGCCGATTTTCATAAAAAACACAAACCTTCAATCCCCCAGCCCAAGGATGCTACAGATAAAATTTGGGCCCAATTGGCCCAGTGGCTTCAGAGGAGAAGATGTTATAAAGTGTTGACGCCAGACATACAACATACGACGACGGACAACTGCCTATCCTATAAGCTCCCCTGGAGCCTTCGACTCTGGTGAGCTAAAAACTTGGGTCGGATAAGAATTCTATGGCTGTAAAAAAATCAAGGATGTCCTTACCTGGTGTGAAAGAATATTTCATCTTGAGTGCCGAGTGAAGAGTGTCTAAGCTTACCTCTTCTAATTCCAGTTTATCCAGTACAGACTTGTGAACAGACTGTGTTGCGGCCGTATTCTCTGGGTTTGGGACATGCCGTATAAGCCTAAAATATGTAAAAAATTAAAGTTTGTGTTATTAAACTGTCAGAACAAATTGAAATCAACCATGTATATTACAAAATGTACAAATTATTATGTCCTGGTTTTATATACTGACACATTAACTCTTGAGGGTCATTTTGTTGTCTCTCGGAGAAAGTGGCGACAAGAAGAAATGAAATATACTGCCATATTTATTTGACAACAACTCAGTTACCTGAACCAACTTTATACAGAAAACATTGGAACGCAGCCCTGCCCATTGGGGCTTGAACAAATAGATGGGATGCATGATGTTTCCGGAGATGAATCCGACCACAAACGAGTACTGGTAAACTGCTTTGAGGGTCTAAGCCTGCCCAGGCAAAGCAGTGCGAGTTGGACCCTCCATGCTTATAAACCCTATTGGTTTCATTGGGCGACAGTGCCTGAGATGTCATTTCATCTCAGCGTTGGGTAAAAGTCACACAAAATTGGCAGCAACGTCTCCAAAATGATCTATACAGTCAGACAAAACATTGGAAGACTGGATTGAGTTATTTTTAGAAATTCATTCAGGAAAATGGCTGATTTTTTTTACAAACAGTGAGGGCCTTGATCAGGTGCTGTAACCTACAGCATCTGATCTTGGCCTTCATTGTTTGTTATAAACAGCATTGAAATGAGAGAAAAAATGTGTTTCAGAAAAAAATTAGCAAAGGGGAGAAAATTCAGCCGAAATCAACAATACAGTTATAGCCCTTAGTCAGAACGTAGCTCTTGTGATGATGAGTGTGTGTATGACATTTCATGAGGCTAGGTCAAATACTTTTGAAGTTATAGCCAAGGTTAAGTTTTTTCGAAATGTCAATGATGACAACGACAAAGACAATGCAGAAGCCAGAGTGACAACAATAGCTCGAAAGTTTTTCTTCGAAAAACAGACAAGCTAAAAATAAATTTCCCTCATTCTCCCAGGGTAATAGTGAAATTTCTTGCCATCAGACAAGGAAATCTGTGATTTTACCCTGGGATAGAAATTTATGTTCTGACCCTGGTGTTCCGATCCAAAATCAAATATAATCACATGTTTGATAAATGCACTGGTTGATTACAACCTCATGCGCGGCGTTGTCATGCGTGACATCACTAAACATTCCTGTCGTGTCGTCACAAAATGGCGGACGTCGGTAACCGAAGTGACAGCAGCATTATAAATCCGTTCTAAGAAATGGAAGGTATGCAAGAAAAAGAATCCAATATGGGTGTGAGGGGTGGATAGAAAAATCCGTCCCTCGGGATCACTGTCTGGCATCACTCAGCAAGCCTCGTGATGCCGGACAGTGACCCTCGGGACAGATTTTTCCATCCACCCCTCACACCCATATAATATTCTTATATACTGTAACTAATCCCCTATACTTACTCTAGTTCATTGAACAGATTCATGATAATCCGGAAGTACAGGTACAACCATCTCTGGATCTGTATAGGGGCTAGTATTGGAAGTCGTGGAATTGGCAGACCTCGGCTCTGTAGCGCTTCACGTCGTGCGTTGATCACACCAAATATTCCCTATAAAATAGATTGCTAAAGTCAATTGCCATCACGTGTACAAGTCCGTGAAATGAACACCCCCTAAACCCCAATTTATATAGCAAAAACTGGGGTTTATAAGGGTATACATTATTTTTCTTATTTGTGCTCCAAGACATAGGTTGTGGGTACTCGTTAGAACCGCCTCAATGAGGCGGTTCTAACAAGCACCCACAACCCAAGACATAGGTTGTGGGTACTGGTTAGAACCGCCTCAATGAGGCGGTTCTAACGAGCACCCACAACCTATGTCTGCATTATCAATAAGAAAAATATCACAGATTTTCATCAGAAACATCATAGCCATATTGGAGATGTGAAAAAAAGGCACTATTTTGCACGGGTGTGTTATCGTATTGTATTGCACTGTACATTACAATAACAGATTGCCCCTGCCCATCCGGGCTTGAAGAGATAGATTGGACTGCATGATGCTTCCAGGCAGAGCTGAAACCCACCACACCTGAGTAGTGGTAAAACCGCTTACAAGGTCTAAGCCTGCCCAGGCTAACTGGCGTGTGTCGGACCATCAATGCATATAAACCCTATTTATTTTATTGGGCAGCAGGGATTGAGATGTCATTTCATCTCAGTGTCGGCTAAAAGTCCCATAAAATTGGAAGCACAATCTCCAAAATGACTAAAATAGAATTGACTGGGACATTAAACCTCAAATCAAACAAACAAACAACAACAGACTGTGTGCTTGTTAGTTGTTTGAACTTAACCCTTATCTTGCTGTTCACGACAACCCCTATCTTTGCAAACAGTGTAGATCCAGATCAGATGTCTTCTGAAGAAGCCATCTGATCAGGATCTACACTGTTTGGCATTCAGTTTATGAATTTGTAGCAATAAATTACATCAAGTAATTTGATTGGTTGATAGACAGAAATGGGTGTGGCTTAAATGTATATTCAGCAAGATAAGGGTTAATTGTTTGAATTTAGTGTCCAACAACCAGTTAAAGTCATATAGAGATGAAATATTGAAATACTCATCTGAAGAACCTATAACCCCTGGCTTATAAGGCAGTTAGGCTACTACCTTAACCACTACACCACAGAGGCTTCTAGACCTGTGTGTTACTATAAGAATCTTATATGGGTGTGAGGGGTGGATTGAAAAATCCGTCCCAAGGGACACTGTCCGGCATCACGAGGCTTGCCGAGTGATGCCGGACAGTGATCCCGAGGGACGGATTTTTCTATCCACCCCTCACACCCATATTGGATTCTTTTTCTTGCATACCTTCCATTTCTATTGCTAATTTTTAATGCTGCTGTCACTTCCGTTACCGACGTCCGCCATTTTGTGATGACACAACAGGAATGTTTAGTGACGTCACGCATGAGGTTGTAATAAACCAGTGCATTTATCAAACACGCGAATATTTTCGATTTGGGGTCGGAACATCAGGGTCAGAACATAAATTTCTATCCCAGGGTAAAATCACGGATTTCCTTGTCTGGTGTGCAAGAAAATGGTATCTTTTATATCTGCAGAACCAGGGTTTTACACCTGAAATAAATTAACCCATAGTATACTAGTGAACTCTTCCATTGCTATATGTTGGACAAGTCCATTTGTCATATATGGGAGGTCAGGCCTATTTTTTCGTTCTTATTCTATTTTTGACAGAAAATTTTGTTAGCAAATAGTGTAGGCCCAGATCAGATCTGGGCCTGCACTGTTTGCAAAGGTACCCCTTTAGGGGGTTCCCAAATACAATAGGTTAATATTTAACCTTACTTCTGCTCCAAAAAATAGATTGTGGGTGATCATAACAACCACCTGAATGAATCTGATCCCAAAAAGAGTGCCGTAATGATCCTATGTATTGGGACAGCTAGGCCTAAGCTAACAGTGCAGACCAACATCAGACTGCTCCTGAAGGAACAGTCTGATCAGGGTCTACACTGTTTGCCATTCCATCTGCACCTTTGGGACCCTTTGCTGGATCTTGAAACAAATTTGTTAAAATTTTAGGAGATAAAGTTGTCCGAATTTATTGGATTTTTATGGTAGCCCCCTGGCAAACAGTGTAGGCCAGATCAGACTCTACAGAAAGCAGTGTCTGATCAGGGCTTACAATGACTGCGAAAAATTCAGCCATTTTCCAAATCAATTTTGAAGAAAACACAACCTGACACCCCTAAATTTTGAAATGGACTCCTGCTTTATATAAGGTGGTAGATTCCATTTGGCACATAATGGGTTACCAGTACATACCAATAGCCCCCGCCCATCGGGGCTTGAAGAAATAGGTGGGCCGCATGATGCTTCCACGCAGCGCTGAAACCGACCCGCAAACAAATACTGGTAAAAGGCTTAGAAGATCTAAGCCTGCCCAGGCAATGTGGTGCGAATCGGCCTGTCCATGCTTATAAATTTAAACCCTATTGGTTTCATTTGGCAGCATCGCTTGAGATGTCATTTCATCTCAATGTCAGGTAAAAGTCCCACAAAATTGGAAGCAATGTCTCCAAAATGACCTTTACTGTGTTGATGGGAACGTTAAACCTCAAATCAAACAAACAAAACCCTGGCAAACAGTGCAGACCCAGATCAGATGCCGCAGAATGCGGCATCTGATCAGGGCCTATAATGTTTGAAAAAATTCAGCGATTTTCCAAATTAAAATAGAAGTGAAGGTAATGATCAGGGATCGATGCAATAAACCCACAGTAATTTTGAAGAAAACACACCCTGACACCCCTAAATTTTGAAATGGACTCCTGCTTTTTATAAGGAGGAAGATTCCATTTGGTACAGAATGTGTTAACAGTACGTACCAAATGATGATCAGCGTGAAGATGAGATATAAATACAGCTGCCAGTTTCATGAATACATCGTCAGCCTTGTTACCATAGAAAACCTTGATTTGTTCCATTGAACCTTCTCCACAGTCCATTAACATACATTTCTCTGGGCTGAAGGTTAAAATAAAAAATAGAAAAAAAAAAACAATAGTAAAATAGAACAAAATAAAGGTAAAAACAGAAAAAATAAAGATAACTAGAAATGTTTTCAGAGGAAAACAATGTTCCCCCACCATAAATAATCTTTAACAGCCATTTGACTCTAATAATAACTAGGTTAAGGTCACCAAAATGTAACATTTTGGCCAAAAGGGAGACTGTGACATTAAAAAAAAAAAAAAAACAGTCATTAAAAAGGTCAGATCACCAAAATCTAATCAAATTTGGTAGACTGTAATTAAATATTGTACCGAGTTTGAACAACATTCATTAATTCTTAAATGATACAGGGTACAGACAAGCCATATTTTGGCCCCAAAAGAACAGGTTTCAGGAGTACCTTGACCTGAGATTAAGGTCAAGGTCACCAAAATCTGAACAAATATTTGTTAGGTTGCAATGATATATTGCACCAAGTTTGACCAAATTTCATCAATTCTTGAATGAGACAGGGTGCAGACAAGCCAAAATTGAGTCTTTGTGGGGCCTGTGCCCTTGAAAAAAAGATCAAGGTCACCAAAATATAACCAAATCTGTGGTATGATGTACCAAGTTTGACTAAAATTAATCAATTCATTAATGAGATAGAGTGCAGTCAAGCTATTTTTGGCTCAAAATTGACTTTTTGGGGACCTGTGACCTTGTAAATGAGGTCAAGGTCATCATAATCTACTGACTGTTTCTCCCATCCTTATGATATAACCATGCAGGTTTGGTCAGAATCCATCTAAAGGTTCAGGAGATATAGTGCTTCAAATAGGCTAAGCAAACAGTGCAGCAGACCCAGATCAGACTGCTCCTTCAGCTGAAGGAGCAGTCTGATCAGGGTCTTCACTGTTTGCCATTCTGTCTGCAGCTTTAGGACTCCTTGCTGGATCGTGAACAAATTTGTTCATACATGTAATTTAGGAGAATTACAGCAAGTCCTTAAGGTGTCTGAATTTTTAGGATTTTAATGGTATACCGTGATCTGGTACTATCGAAAGAAATTTTTAGCGACTAAAGAACGAGTTCGAAACATGGCAAACAAGTTTGTTTGTTTGATTTGAGGTTTAACATCCCCGTCAACACTGTAAAGGTCATTTGGACGATGTTGCTTCCAATTTTGCAGGACTTTTCCCGACATTGAGATGAAATGACATCTCAAGCCCTGTTGCCCAATGAAACCAATAGGGTTTATAAGCATGGACGGGCTGACACATACCACTTTGCCTGGGCAGGCTTAGATCCTCTAAGCAGTTTACCAGTACAGTCTAACCTGTCTACAAAGACCACTCAAGGGAAAGAAGAAATATGGTCTTTGTCCACAGGTGGTCTTTATTCAGACGGTCAGTTTTGCATCAACTGCTCTACCTCTTTAGAAGGCAAGGTTAACTTCACAGCATTTATGCAGATATGTATTGGATAATCCCAGTTACACCTGAATGATTCACCGATTTAATCCCCTAAAGGTAACATTATGTCAGGTTTTAATAATGAATCACTAAAACAAGAGGGCCATGATGGCCCTGGATCGCTCACCTGATCCATAGGGTATCAAGTGGCCCCTGGGAGAGCCATTATTGACCCAGGCTATAATATGAAATCGGGCCAAAGGGCTAGGAGGAGATGTTGTTTAAAGGTATTTCTATTTTTAGCTCTGGTGGCCATTTTGTTCAGCGGAGCAGAACCATTCTAGCAATTTCGGTAGAGGGTCATCCAAGAAACATTTCAGTGAAATTATTTTGAAATCGGGCCAAAGGGCTAGGAGGAAATGCCGTTTAAAGGTTTTTCTATTTTTAGCTCTGGCGGCCATTTTGTTCAGCAGAGCGGAACCATTTTAGCAATTTCTGTAGAGGGTCATCCAAGGAACATTTCAGTGAAATTATTTTGAAATCGGGCCAAAGGGCTAGGAGGAGATGTCATTTAAAGGTTTTTCTATTTTTAGCTCTGACGGCCATTTTTTTCAGCGGAGCGGAACCATTTTAGCAATTTTGGTAAAGGGTCATCCAAGGAACATTTCTGTGAAATTATTTTGAAATCGGGCCAAAGGGGTAGGAGGAGATGTCGTTTAAAGGTTTTTCTATTTTTAGCTCTGGCGGCCATTTTTTTCAGCAGAGCGGAACCATTTTAGCAATTTCTGTAGAGGGTCATCCAAGAAACATTTCAGTGAAATTATTTTGAAATCGGGCCAAAGGGCTAGGAGGAGATGTCATTTTAAGGTTTTTCTATTTTTAGCTCTGGTGGCCATTTTGTTCAGCGGAGCGGAACCATTTTAGCAATTTCTGTAGAGGGTCATCCAAGGAACATTTCAGTGAAATTATTTTGGAATCGGGCCAAAGGGCTAGGAGGAGATGTCGTTTAAAGGTTTTTCTATTTTTAGCTCTGGCAGCCATTTTGTTCAGCACAGCGGAACCATTTTAGTAATTTCGGTAGAGGGTCATCCAAGAAACATTTCAATGAAATTATTTTGAAATCGGGCCAAAGGGCTAGGAGGAGATGTCGTTTAAAGGTTTTTCTATTTTTAGCTCTGGTGGCCATTTTGTTCAGCGGAGCGGAACCATTTTAGCAATTTCGGTAGAGGGTCATCCAAGGAACATTTCAGTGAAATTATTTTGAAATCGGGCCAAAGGGCTAGGAGGAGATGTCGTTTAAAGGTTTTTCTATTTTTAGCTCTGGTGGCCATTTTGTTCAGCGGAGCGGAACCATTTTAGCAAATTTGGTAGAGGGTCATCCAAGGAACATTTCTGTGAAATTATTTTGAAATCGGGCCAAAGGGCTAGGAGGAGATGTCGTTTAAAGGTTTTTCTATTTTTAGCTCTGGCGGCCATTTTTTTCAGCGGAGCGGAACCATTTTTAGCAATTTTGGAAGAGGGTCATCCAAGGAACATTTCAGTGAAATTATTTTGAAATCGGGCCAAAGGGCTAGGAGGAGATGTCGTTTAAAGGTTTTTCTATTTTTAGCTCTGGTGGCCATTTTTTTCAGCGGAGCGGAACCATTTTAGCAAATTTGGTAGAGGGTCATCCAAGGAACATTTCTGTGAAATTATTTTGAAATCGGGCCAAAGGGCTAGGAGGAGATGTCGTTTAAAGGTTTTTCTATTTTTAGCTCTGGCGGCCATTTTTTTCAGCGGAGCGGAACCTTTTTTAGCAATTTTGGAAGAGGGTCATCCAAGGAACATTTCTGTGAAATTATTTTGAAATCGGGTCAAAGGGGTAGGAGGATATGTCGTTTAAAGGTTTTTCTATTTTTAGCTCTGGCGGCCATTTTTTTCAGCAGAGCGGTACCATTTTAGCAATTTCTGTAGAGGGTCATCCAAGAAACATTTCAGTGAAATTATTTTGAAATCGGGCCAAAGGGCTAGGAGGAGATGTCGTTTAAAGGTTTTTCTATTTTTAGCTCTGGCGGCCATTTTGTTCAGCGGCGCGGAACCATTTTAGCAATTTGGGTAGAGGGTCATCCAAGGAGCATTTCAGTGAAATTATTTTGAAATCGGGCAAAAGGGCTAGGAGGAGATGTCGTTTAAAGGTTTTTCTATTTTTAGCTCTGGCGGCCATTTTTTTCAGCGGAGTGGAACCATTTTAGCAATTTTGGTAGAGGGTCATCCAAGGAACATTTCTGTGAAATTATTTTGAAATTGGGCCAAAGGGCTAGGAGGAGATGTCGTTTAAAGGTTTTTCTATTTTTAGCTCTGGCGGCCATTTTGTTCTGCGGAGCGGAACCATTTTAGCAATTTTGGTAGAGGGTCACCCAAGGAACATTTCTATGAAAGTATTTTGAAATCCATTCACTGGTTTAGGAGATGTCATTTAAGAGAATTGTTGACGACGCACGACGCACGCCGGACAAAGGGCGATCACAATAGCTCACCTTGAGCACTTCGTGCTCAGGTGAGCTAAAAATTAATTTGGCACATTAAAGGATGTCCACAAACAATTAATTGTCCAATTAAAACTTTGGTCAGCGCTTTTCAAAGCACAAATGGGTCTTTGTTCCGGGTAAAACTATGCATACGGGAAGGATTTTGACTGTCCTCTGGTCCTAGTGCACAGGTGGTCTCTGTTTACAGGTGCATTATATAGTATAATTGGATGGGGGGAATTGGAAGTGGTCTTTGTAGACAAGTGGACTTTGTTCACAGGTGGTCTTTGAGACAGGTTTGACTGTACTTGTGTGCGGGTTAGTTTCAGCACTGCGTGGAAGCATCATGCAGCCCATAGGTGGTTGAGCCATCAAAGAATCCATGTATGTGTTTGAAAGGAACCGACATTTGTCAGGAAACTGCTACTCTGAGAGCCATGAAAGGAAGATTTGTGGAGCACTGTGGTGCAGTGGTAAAGCATCAGATTTGAGATAAGAGGTAGCCGTTTTTATCCCCGCAAGCGACATGTGTTGTATATTTAAGCAAGACACTTTTTCCACATTGCTTAGTACTGGTTTCTATCCAGGAAAAAAGAGGGCCAGATGGAAGATTAGTATTAGTTTACTAAATGTGTTACCCTCTATAAAAAGGTTGATTATTATTAATATTACAGTAAAATTCCGCTATTCTATTAAGACCAACAAAACTTGAGACTAATTCTGCTTTAAAAAGCTTATTTAGACAGTTGCAGTTATTCTTTCTTTGCGTTTTCTGCACAAGTGTCGTCTGCTCAGAGACCCCCTTTGGGACTGTTCAAAAGTGGTCTAAAAGACCACTTTTGAACAGCCCCACAGGTGGTCTTAATATAGGAATTTTACTGTATTTATAATGTGTAAGAATGTACTCAAAATGTATATACCTCAAGTGAAGAAGGATACCACTGACATTTCTGTGTCTACACGGCTGAGCTGATCCTGTCCCCAGAAACACAACTTCTGGATACTTTCTCTTATCTGTAGAAACAACAAATACCATGGCACCATAATAATCTTAAGTACCGGGACAGACAAACTTTAAAAAGCAAACAGTGCAGACCCAGATCAGACTGCTCCTTCACTGCTACTGAAGGAACAGTCTGATCAGGATCTACACTGTTTTGCCATTTCCTCTGCCCTGTTTGGGCTCCTTGCTGGATCATGAAACAAATTTATTAAAATTTTAGGAGAATTACAGCAAGTTCGCAAGGCGTCTAATTTTTAGAATTTTTACAGTAACTACAACATTAGGGCTTTGGAAATACCATGCTCCACTTGTCCCATTTCACTCAGGAAAAGTAAAAAGTTTAGTTTACTTGTCCTGGGACAAGTAGTCCACCCTTTTGATACTGACATTCAATATAATGACAAAACTCGTCTTAACGACAATGTCAGTGGAACAAAACCTTAGCCCAAAATGAGACATAAATATGCAAGGATATTTTAATACTCCAAGAAAAAAATGTCGACAACATTTGTTTCTCGGAGTTAGTATGGGAAAAAGATTATATAACTCCCCGATTGGGGGCCGGCCTCGGTAGCTCAGTCGGATGCACGTCTGACTGGTGATCAGGAGGACGCGGGTTCGATACCTGCCAGGGTTGGCAACATTCTTTCGTATGGATTGATCATGAAATCTTTTCTATGGTCATTCTCACCTTTCCACAGATTCAAGAGGGGCAGTTGTTATAATGAGGGTCCATTGTATAGACAACTTTTATGGTCAGATTTGCAGGAACTATCTTCTTCAACTGAATGGCTACTTGTAAAATGAAGGTTACTCCTGCAAAAAAATGATTTGCTTCCAATGTCACACACTAGTTACTGCTTTCCTTAATGGTAAGCTGTACAGTCGAACTTCAATGGCTCGAACACCTTTCGGACCACGAAAATCTGTTCGCGACAGGGGTAGTTCGAGCCACTGATGACTACTTCAATGCATTACGTGGGTAATTTTGGACATCTTGCACACACAGCATAAATTTGCAAGATAAAAGGCGAAAATATCCGAACTTTCTCCTCACTATTTCTAATGTAGAGAAATTCCCTAGGGACTCAAGAACGGGTTCGACTATGCCGTAGCAAACGACCCATCGGTGTTCGAGCCATCGAAGTTCTACTGCATTTTGAAAAGGATCGTCTTTGCTACAACATGGTACTTTGTATAAAACATGACAGTAGCATTACAAAGGGACTATACTAGACTCATCTCATCATCATCATCACCAGATTTTTTATTAACTTGCAGATTAAAGGGGCAACATTCACACAAGGAGGTCCACTGACAGGTAGCTGGCTTGCTGCATGCATGGCAGGTCTCACACCAGATCTCCAGGTGTGCCTATCATAAGGGTCAGTAGCTGGGAGCTTCCACTCTCTGCAGTCACTCTCTGTCAGCTTCTTCCAGGTCATCTTGGTGGGCCTCCCAGACACCTGCTTTCCATCCACTGTATGTCACACGCTGTCTTAACTGTACCGTTGGAATGCTCCAGATGTCCATACCAGCGGAGCCTTCTCTCTTTCAGGATGAGGTCCAGGTCCTCAATGCCAAGCCGTGCAAGCCAAGTAGCTCACTGAACCTAATGGTGACAGTGTCTTGCACCCTGACATTCAGATCTGTCTGATCATTGCCCTGTTATTCCGCTGCAGATTTTGGTGGTTTGGATTTGCATCTGAGCATGTTATTTATTCATGGCCTATGAAGGCCTAGGTCAGCCTGCATTTTTGTACAGGCTGTTCTGGGCCTTGATTGTCTGTATATGGCTGACAATATATTTTGTCACATTATTGCAAATGTGTGTGAGTTTGAGGTTTATGTCTCACCAACAGCTAAGGTCATATGGAGTCGGGATTTCAGTTTAAATGACTCATCCAAAAGTCTGGAGAAGCTCGGGACTTAACCCACAACTGCTGGTTTATGAGGCAAGTAGCATAACCACTACACCACAGAGGCTTCTACATTGTGGCAAATATAACCAATATGTTCTCACTGAACTGCTATCAGTGAATAATATCAAAGATTGCATAGGTGACCCAAGATGGTTCAGGCAAGCCTGTGCATAAGCACCATCTCACAAGAGCCTTGTTGCATGCAGACAAAAAGTGTTGACCTGAAGGTTTTTTTTTCTTTTGTTTTGGTTTTACAACCTTTTCAAGATTATTCAACCCTTTTTGTACCAAATAGAATCTTTCTCCTTATATATACCAGGAGTCCATTCCAAAATTTAGGGGTGTCAGGTTGTGTTTTCTGCAAATTTTATTTGGAAAATGGCTTACTTTTTCGCTAACAGTGTAGGCCCTGATCAGACGCCACGTTCTGCGGCGTCTGATCTGGGCCTGCACTGTTTGCTACATACCCGTTTTGGAATTTCTAATATAAATTGGGTTAACTTATTTCAAGCTGATTGTTAATCTGATGTTGGCAAAAACAAGAGTACCCAGAGAAAACCACATGACCTTGGCATCTCACATTTGACCTGGGTGAGGCTCGAACTACAGCGGTGAGCAACCTAATGATTCAGAGTCAGCTCTCTTATCCATTAGGCCAGGAAGGCCCTAAGACCTTGAGATAGCTTTATTGGCATGAATGCTGCTGATGCCGCGGGGCTCAGACTTTTGATCTCTTGATAACAAGTTGGCCGCACATCAGTATAAGAAATCAGACTCACCATTTTGTTCTGAGGTGGTCCTGAGTTGCTGTTTCCAAGCTGACACTAGCTCAGCAGCCTGTTCATTCGCCTCCTTGAATGACTCCTCAATAGATTCTTCTCTGTTTATCACAAAGCATGAGTCCCTAGAGAAACATAAAAGTTATTAACCCATTCTTATCAAGAAACCCGTTTTGTTTGTTTTGGAGTTTAACAACCAAATCAAGACTATTAAGTAGGTCATATCCAGCCCGTCAATTTACCTAGCCACACTTTTCCTGGGCAGGCCTATATGAAAGCGGTAAACCAATACAGTGCAGATTCTTTTGCCAGAAACTGACAAATGCCCTTCCTGGATATGCAGAAGGAGATCTAGAAGAGAGTGATGCGAAAAGCTACTTTTGACTGCCCTCTAGGTGTTTTTGGTTTGTATTTAAGCAGCTTAGCTCATTGTATATTAGTAAGCTCTTCCATTGTTGGACAAGTCCATTTTTTCATATAAGGGGTGTCAGGCCTATTTTTTCTTTCTAATTCTATTAGAAAATTCTGTCACCAAATAGTGCAGGCCCTGATCACACATCACATTCTGCAGGGTCTGATCTGGGCCTGCACTGTTTGCCAAGGTACACCTTTAGGGGTTTCCCGCATGCAATGGGTTAGTAAATTTTTATCCCTTGTTCTGCTGAATAAATTAATTCTGCCAATCCCATTTTTTACTATCAGCCAATCAAATTACTTGCTGTAATTTATTCCTACAAATTCACCAGCTGAATAACAAACAGAGAAGATATAGATCAGATGGCTTCTCTAGAAGCCATCTGATCTGGATCTTCACTGTTTGCAAAGGTAGAAGCAATCGGATCTGGATCTTCATTGTTTGCAAAGGTAAAGAAAGGGTTTTACCTGGTTCAGCAGGAAAAGGGTGAAGGTCATATTGAGAAAGTCAGTTTCAATTACCACATTTTTCCTAGGCAGGCTTCTAAATATTAACCCTTATCCTGCTGTTGACAACAGCCCCTACCTTTGCAAACAGCGCAGATCCAGATCAGATGGCTTCTGAAGAAGCCTTATCCTGCTGAACATGACAACCCCTACCTTTGCAAACAGTGTAGATCCAGATCAGATGACTTCTGAAGAAGCCTTATCCTGCTGAACAAGACAACCCTACCTTTGCAAACAGTGTAGATCTAGATCAGATGGCTTCTGAAGAAGCCATCTGATCATGATCTACACTGTTTGACATTCAGTTTGCGAATTTGAATGAATAAATTACATCAGGTAGTTTGATTGGTTGAAATGTAAATGGGTGTGGCTAAATTAATTTATGCAGCGGGATAAGGTTTAAAGTGCTTCACCAGTATCATACACATTCTTTGGAAGCAACTGACAACTGCCCTTCTTGAGTCACAGGGCTGGAAAATTCTTCAAAATTTCACTCGTCCTGCATGATCAAGGTTATGTAGATTTTAAAAACATTTCAAAGAGAAGCGACAAATTTTTTACTCATCCTCCAAATTATTACTCGCCATGCCAAATGGATGAGTGGAATTTTCCAGCCCTGAGTGAGCAAGAAATAGTATGAGAGACATAAGCTTTAAGTCACATTGCCCTAATTGAAACTATTTGACCATGAAGGCCTGCTTTTTCCATTAAGAGTAGCCAACTATGAGATGGCTCATAGTAAAATTTATACTCGCCATTGCGAGATTGAGTGGAATTTTCTAGTCCTAAGTGAGCAAGAAATAGTGTGAGAGACATAAGCTTTAAGAAACATTGCCCTAATAGAAACTATATGACCATGAAGGCCTGCTCTTACCAGTAACAGTAGCCACCTATGAGAAGGGAAATAATTTTTTTTGTGTAGATTCCTTTTCAGGGACCGACAAATCCAAATTTCAACCACTTGTCCGGCTGTCCACAACATCTTGAAAATGGCTTAGAAATACAATATTCCTTATATATTTTATACATTTATAACTGGGCAAGCGAAATGAAAAATCACTTGCCTAGCCAAAATTTGGACTTGTCCCGGGTGGCTGGGCAATGGATTTGTCAGGCCCTGCTTTTTAACTTACCTTGATGTGACAAAATATGCATCAATCTATGTGACAAAATATGCATCAATCTATGTGACAAAATATGCATCAATCTATGTGACAAAATATGCATCAATCTTATACATGTCTTGATGTGACAAAATTTGCATTAATCTATTACATTTTCTTTAAAATTATCTATTATTAACCCACTGTATGTGGGAAACCTCTAAAGGGGTACCTTGGCAAACAGTGCAGGCCCAGAGCAGACACCACAGAATGCGGCGTCTGATCAGGGCCTACACTGTTTGCAAAATGTTCAGCCAGTTTCCGAATAAATTTTGACGAAAACACAGCCTGACTCCCCTAAATTTTGAAATGGACTCCTGCTATATATAAGGAGGAAGATTCCATTTGGAACAAAAAGGGTTAAGCATCAACATACCAATCAAATCCATGATTTCCTGGGTAAGGCTTCAAGTTGTATCTCAGGTTTGACTCTCCCTGAATGACAAGGCCACTGGTAGGTTTTGTCGGCATGGCATGCGTCTTATAGCACTCCAACTCTGGGAAGAGTCCTGAGTGTATGTTATTGAGACCCTGGTGAAACATAATAGAACCATGGACAACTGATTGCTTGGAGTTTCTATTCAACAACAGGTGTGATGTGGTTTTGAATCTAAAAAGAAACAACAAAAATATGTCAACAAGAGTTTCATGTTAAGTTAATCTAGGGTACATAATATAGTAAACTTCTGCTATTAAGGGGAATGGGAACACCTTCAGGGGAGGCAACTCCTGCAAAAGTATTTTAGTCTCCCATGTCACTAGGGGTCAACTCTTAAAGAAAAGAATTTGCTCCTGAGGAGCAAATTCTTTCCTTTAAGAGTAGACCTCTTTTTCAGTGGGACAGGGCTTATAGAAAAGCAAACAGGAAGTCTCCCTTTGAAAAATGGTGGTCAAATCTGCCAGGTGTCCCCATTCCCCTAAAGACCAGCTATAAGAATAATTCAACTTTTGGTAGGTATTTAAAAGATTTCAGTTTTGTTTTTTCTTGTTGTGTCTTCACCCGATGTCCTATGGTAAGGGACCACCTCTGGGACTGTCAAAAGGAATATAGGAAGTTCACTGCATAACTAGTGGGTGGTTGGGTGAGGCAAAGGTGATGTGTATCTTGCATCACTGGGGCGTCAACTGATATTGGCTTACAGTTTTGCAAGGCCTGTTGTCCTTGCATTAGGTATGGGTAAAGGCGGGGTTGGGGGGGGGGGGTCCTCTTTCTCGCCTGTCCCTCACTTACAACTCCACTACTATTTTTGTGTCTCTTTTCTCCAGCCCTTGCCCATCGAGGCTTGAAGAAATAGATGGCTGCATGATGCTTCCACGTAGAGCTGAAACTGACCACACATGAGTACTGGTAAACCGCTTAGAGGATCTTAGCCTGCCCAGGCAAAGCAGTGCGAGACAAACCTTCCATGTTTAAACCCTACTGGTTTCATTGGTTGACAGGGCTTGAGATGTCATTACATCTCAATGTCTGGTAACTGTCCGACAAAACTGGAAGCAAGGTCTCCAAAATGACCTATACAGTGTTGACGGGGACGTTAAACCTCAAATCAAGCAAACGAACAAATCTTTTTTTCTCCCTTTCTCTGTGAGATGACACAAAATAACCCTAAACAATTAATAACTGCATACCTAAAATTTGAGTTTATCTTAAAACCACTTTTGAGCAGTTTCAAATGTGACCCATCTATCGTGATCACTGCCAATGCAGCGAGCTGTCTTGGACCCCTGTGGCCATGTTATAACGACGTTGCACTGTATAGAACTTTTTCTTTAAATGCTATGAGAATGTAAATATTAACTATTATCATACAAGTTAATGATGTTGCACTGTTTTGGGTTTTTTCTTTAAATGCTTTGAGTGAGTGAGTGTTTGAGTTTTACATCCCACCAACAGATAAGGTCATACGGAGATGGGACCTTGGTTTAAAGACTCATCCGAAAGTCTGGAGAAGCCCGGGATCGATCCTGTGATCCCTGGTTTACAAGGTGAGTAGCGTAACCACTGCACCACAGAGGCTTCTATTAAATGCTTTTAGAATGTAAATACAGTAAAATTCTTATATAAAGACCAACTTTGGGTCTATTCAAAAGTGGTACTAAAGACCACTTTTGAACAGTCCTTAAGACCACTTTTGAACAGTCCTTAAGACCACTTTTGAACAGTCCTAAAGACCACTTTTGAATAGTCACAAAGGTAGTCTCTCAATAGGAGACACTAGGTGTAGAAAACACAAAGAAAGAATAATTGAAACCTCCTCAATAAGCTTTTAAAAGCAGATTTAGTCTTAATTTTAGGTGGTCTTAATAGCAGAATTTCACTGTATTAATCATTATCATACAAGTTTATGACAACCCTACAAACCTGTTCATAAATCCCTGGTACTCCTCTGTATCCACTATCTGGGCTGGACTCATGTGCACTATCAATTGTGGTTCATCATTCTCATCTGCTGATAGTTTATCAAGTTGTTCGGATGCTAAGAAAGACGCCAAATATTCTTTGCTTGGACATTCAAGCACTGAAATGAAATGGACAATATGTATGCAATTTAACCCCCTTTCATTTGCTACACTCATCCCCAATTTAGAGCCATTTGTGTTGTATGCTTTCAATTTGCCATGGTTTCAAAAGCAGAATGGAAAATAGTACAGATCCTGATCATCTGGGCCAGTTGTTCAAAGCATGGTTAGCTTTACAAGCTCGTTAGCGGTCATATTGTTAACTGTTCTAACAAGATTAATATTTAAAATTTTGGTATTTTTGCTGAAAAAATGTGAGCAGCTTTTGCATTTGCTTGCAAAAGCTGCTCACATTTTTTTCAGCAAAAATAGTAGCATATTTGCCATAATAAATGATCAAAGTTTTAACGATATGTTAACTAACGATGTCGTTAGTTTTGAACATCTGAACCAAGTTGTTCAAAACTAACAATTTGTTAATTAACAATTTGAAACTGTGATCATTTAAATGGAATGGGAACACTTTGTAAATTTTTCCGCCATTTTCAAAGGGAGACAACTTTCTGGACTTCCTATTTGCTTTTCTATAAGCCCTGTCACACTGAACAAGGGGTCAGCTCTTAAAGCAAAGACTTTGCTCCTTAGGAGCAAATTTTTTCTTTAAGAGTTGACCCCTATTTACATGGGAGACAAAAATACTTTTGCAGGAGTTGCCTCCCCTGAAGGTGTATCCATTCCCCTTAATATGGCACATATACTAATATTTTTTTTCTAGAAAATTAAACAATACAAATTTGATATGGTATACCAATTTGAGCAGTAACAGGTAACACTTTGATGATTAAGCTTGTAATGCTTTTTCTTGCACACCAGACAAGGAAATCCGTGATTTTACCCTGGGATAGAAATTTATGTTCTGACCCTGGTGTTCCGACCCCAAATCGAATATAATCGCGTGTTTGATAAATGCACTGGTTGAATTCAACCTCATGCGTGGGTGTTGTCATGCGTGACGTCACTAAACATTCCTGTTGTGTCATCACAAAATGGCGGACGTCCGTAACCGAAGTGACAGCAGCATTAAAAATTTGCTATAGAAATGGAAGGTATGCAAGAAAAAGAATCCTATATGGGTGTGAGGGGTGCATAGAAAAATCCGTCCCTCGGGATCACTGTCCGGCATCACTCGGCAAGCCTCGTGATGCCGGACAGTGTCCATCGGGACGGATTTTTCAATCCACCCCTCACACCCATATATGATTCTTATATTATCATATGATGCCGCGTCTGAGAATGTAATAACATCCGATAGTGGATTAACCTTCAGCATGCTGGAGGGGACTTTAGAAGCCCAAGGGGCTGGTCCAAATTGAGCAGCTTATCATGCTCATAAGAAAGCAAGTACACTCCATCCGATGAGGTTGTCCAATGCAGGGTGGATCCTTCTTTCTTAGAAGGGCACAGGTTTTACCAAAATTACTGGCTGTTAGATTTTACACCCAGAAATGACGTTGAACTTGACGATTTCTCTAGTACCAGTTTTCAACAGATCGCCCTTACCTGTTCTATCACAATTTTGTGCATACCAGACCCAATCAAGCTAAACAACTATTGGTGATAAATATGTAGCCATAATATAGGTAGCTACACAAGCTATCAATTTTATCCTTCAAAGCACACCCTGAGCGCTATTGCCTTGTAGTTTTATTTTTAAGTGTCTTAAACGTTTCCCAGTCAGATCATGTGGCTGCCATATTTGGAAGTCACGTGACCCATAATACTTCTGGTAGAAATGGCAGAAGATGTCTTGCCTATAATGTGTCAAAGTATGAGCAGAATTGGTTCAGGTTTAAGGAAATTATGGCTGCCGAAATAAGGGTACCCCTCCAAAGGGCGAGTATTGAACTAGAGCTGTCAGAGGATCTGACTATAGCCCCGCTTCAGCGCTGTCAGAAAAGAAAGTTATTTAAGCTGCAGAGAAAACAGTTATGAACAAGAAATAACTGTTGAAAATTTTACATTATCTGGAAAAACTCTAAGAGTTGTGAGCCCTTGTCCCTCATTTCAATGAGCATGATACATTACTAGAATGTCCATGTTTATACTAAATTTCATCTTCCATTTTTCAATGTTCAAAGGGTAATAACTCCTAAAGTAGGCAAATCAGAGTCAGGGTTCCTGCGCTCTGCACATTGTCTCACGGTGCTTTACACTTGTGTGAAGTGTCATGAAAATATCTCAAATGGTTTGTGAGTTATGGAGCCGACACAGTCAAAATTGCCTTTTTAAATGTTCAAAGGGCAATAACTCCTAAAGTAGGCAAACCAGAGTTATGGTTCCTGCACTCTGCACATCATCTCAAGGTGCTTTTCATTTATTTGAAGTTTCATGAAAATATCAGAAACGGTTATGGAGTGGACATAGTTAAAATTGCCATTTTTTAATATTCAAAAGCCTATAACTGAAAAAGTAGACAATCCAGAGTTTGGGTTCCTGCGCTCTGCACACGTAATATGGTGCTTTACATTTGTGTGAAGTTTCATAAAATTATCTCAAACGTTTTTTGAGTTATCGAGCAAAGACGGCTAAAATTGATATTTTTCAATATTCAAAGGGAAATAACTCAAAAATTAGGCAATCCAGAGTTATGGTTCCTGCACTCTGCACACCATCTCATGGTGTTTAATGTTTGTGTGAAGTTTCATGAAAATATGTGAATGGGTTTTAAAGTTATGGAGCGGACACGAAAATTGTTAACAGACACAGACAGACACACAGACAGACACACAGAAAATACGAAAACCAGAGTTATGGTTCTTGCGCTCTGCACATTGTCTCATAGTGCTTAACATTTGTGTGAAGTTTCATGAAATTATCTCAAACGGTTTTCGAGTTAAGAAGCGGACACTGCTAAAATTGCCATTTTTCAATGTTCAAAGGGCAATAACTCCAAAAAATAAGCAATGCAGAGTTATGGTTCCTGCGCTCTGCACATCGTCTCATAGTGCTTAACTTTTGTGTGAAGTTTCCTAAAAATATCTCAAACGGTTTTCGAGTTATGAAGCGGACACAATTAAAATTGCCATTTTTCAATGTTCAAAGGGCAATAACTCCAAAAGTAGGCAATCCACAGTTATAATTCCTTCGCTCTGCACATTGTCTTATGGTGTTTAACATTTGTGTGAAGTTTCATGAAAATATGTTAAGCAGATACAAAGTTATGGAGCCAACACAAATTAACGGAATCACGGAATTACGGAATTACGGAAAATGTTCAAAGGGCAATAACTCCAAAAGTAGGCAATCCACAGTTATAATTCCTTCGCTCTGCACATTGTCTTATGGTGTTTAACATTTATGTGAAGTTTCATGAAAATATGTTAAGCAGATACAAAGTTATGGAGCCAACACAAATTAACTGAATCACGGAATTACGGAATGACAGAAGGACATGGCAAATCCAATATAGCCCCACTTTTTCAAAGCGGGGCTATAATAAAACTCAGCATACTAAAGGTTAAATATGCAAATTAGTTAAATACACACAACAATGTTGCATGTATGACATTCTTAACAAGATCGCTTTTACTAATGGCAGAATATTGACATCTTTGTGCAAAAATTGTGAATGAAATACGTTTTATGTCATATGATAAATGTTCTCATGAATTATTGAATTTATTAAACAATTTGAGAAAAAGGGATAAAATGTGAGGCTTTTTGCTCATGTATTATTGAATTTATTAACCTCGTTGAGGAAAAGGGGTAAAATGCTCGGCAAAGCCTTGCATTTTATCCCTTTTCCTCAACTTGTTTAATAAATTCAATACTAGAATTTGTTTTTCTACAAAAACACAGATGTCTCCCCCGTTTTTGACTGCTAAGTATAACCTTGACATTGGAGGTATTGAGCTGGGTCTTGTGTGCAACACATCATCTAATGAAGATGAACATTTCTGCATAGTAACTTTAAAAATGTTCATAGAAAAATAAAAAAGTTATTGGCCGTAAACAAAAAAAGCACTTTTTTACCTTTGACCTCTAAGTATGGCCTTGACCTTTGCGGTACAACACATCATCTCATGATGGTTAACATTTCTGCCAAGTAATTTCATAATCCATCAAAAATAAGGAAGTTATTGACTGTCCTTTTTTTTACCTTTGACCTCTAGGTATGACCTTGACATTGGAGGTATGGACCTTGGTCTTGCACATGACTCATGGTCCAACTTTCAAGCCTCTAGCTCCAACAGTTTTTGAGATATCTTGCTGACAAGATTTTATTAAAAAAAATTCAAAGGGCAATAACTCTTGAAAGGGGCATAATCCAGATGAGAAAAAATACGTGTCAGCTTATTTTCCATTAGGAATGCATATATGAAATTTCAAAACCATAGCATAGACAGTTCTAAAGTTATGCTATGCATCACTTTTAGGATTCATTACAATGGGCACAAATTACCAAAATGACAAAAGGCCATAACTCGCAAAGTATTTTTCGGAATTTTGTCAAAAGTTAATCAGTTCATATACTCATCACCACCAATATACTCAACAACTTTCAAGGCTCTAGCTCCAATAGTGTTTGAGATATTTTGCTGACAAGATTTTATTAAAAAAAATTCAAAAGGCAATAACTCTTGAAAGGGGCATAATCCGGATGAGAAAAAAAATACACGTCAGCTAATTTTTCATGAGGAACCCATGTATGAAATTTCAAAACCCTAGCATACACGGTTCTAAAGTTATGCTATGCATCACTTTTAGCATACATTACAATGGGCACAAATTACCAAAATGATAAAGGGCCATAACTCACAAAGAATTTTTTGGAATTTTGTCAAAAGTTAATCAGTTCATCTACTCATCACCACCAATATATTCACCAACTTTCAAGCCTCTAGCTCCAATAGTTTTTGAGATATCTTGCTGACAAGATTTTATTAAAAAAAAATTCAAAGGGCAATAACTCTTGAAAGGGGCATAATCCTGACGAGAAAAAAAATACATGTCAGCTTATTTTCCATCAGAAATGCATATATCAAATTTCAAAATTATAGCATACACCATTCTAAAGTTATGCTATGCATCACTTTTAGCATACATTACAATGGGCACAAATTACCAAAATGACAAAGGGCCATAACTCACAAAGTATTTTTCGGAATTTTGTCAAAAGTTAATCAGTTCATCTACCCATCACCAACAATCTATTCACCAACTTTCAAGGCTCTAGCTCCAATAGTTTTTGAGATATCTTGCTGACAAGATTTTATTAAAAAAATTTCAAAGGGCAATAACTCTTGAAAGGGGCATATTCCGGACGAGAAAAAAAATACGTGTCAGCTAATTTTCCATGAGGAATCCATATATGAAATTTCAAAACCCTAGCATACATGGTTCTAAAGTTATGCTATGCATCACTTTTAGCATACATTACAATGGGCACAAATTACCAAAATGACAAAGGGCCATAACTCACAAAGTATTTTTCGGAATTTTGTCAAAAGTTAATCAGTTCATCTACTCATCACCATCAATATAATCACCAACTTTCAAGGCTCTAGCTCCAATAGTTTTTGAGATATCTTGCTGACAAGATTTTATTAAAAAAAAAAAATTCAAAGGGCAATAACTCTTGAAGGGGGCATAATCCGGATGAGAAAAAATACGCGTCAGCTAATTTTCCATGAGGAATCCATATATGAAATTTCAAAACCCTAGCATACACGGTTCTTTAGTTATGCTATGCATCAAAAGTGTAATGGACGGACGAACGAACCAGAACCAATATGCCCCTCAAACTTTTTCAAAGTTGGGGGCATAATAAGAAAGTTATTGACAGAACACAAAAAAGGCCCTTTTTTTACCTTTAACCTCTATGTATGACCTTGACCTTTCAGGTATTAAACTGGGTCATGCGTGCAACACATCATCTCATGGTGGTTAACATTTCTGCCTAGCAATTTCAAAATCCATCTAAAAATAAGAAAGTTATTGACCAAACACGAAAAAAGGCCCCTTTTTTACCTTTGACCTCTATGTATGACCTTGACATTTTAGGTACCAAACTGAATCATGCATGCAACACATCGTCCCATGATAGTTAACATGTTTGCCAAGTAACTTCAAATTCTATTTAAAAATAGGCAAGTTATTGACAAAACCCGAAAAAAGGCCCCTTTTTTTACCTTTGACCTCTAAGTATGACCTTGACCTTTGAGGTACCAACCTGGGTTATGCGCGCAACACATCGCCTTATAGTGGTTCACATTTCTGCCATGTGATTTCAAAATCCATCTCAAAATAAGAAAGTTATTGACCAAATACGAAAAAAGGCCCACTTTTTGACTTTTGACCTCTAAGTATGACCTTGACCTTTGAGGTACCGACCTGCCTCATGTACACCACACATCGTCTCATGATTGTTAATAATTATGCCAAGTAATTTTAAAATCCATCTCAAAATTAGAAAGTTATTGACCAAATACGAAAAAAAGGCCCCTTTTTTGACCTTTGACCTCTAAGTATGACCTTGACCTTTGAGGAACCGACCTGTCTCATGCGCACCACACATCGTCTTATGGTTGTTAATAATTATGCCAAGTAATTTTAAAATCCATCTCAAAATAAGAAAGTTATTGACCAAATACGAAAAAAAGGCCCCTTTTTTGACCTTTGACCTCTAAGTATGACCTTGACCTTTGAGGAACCGACCTGTCTCATGCGCACCACACATCGTCTTATGGTTGTTAATAATTATGCCAAGTAATTTTAAAATCCATCTCAAAATAAGAAAGTTATTGACCAAATACGAAAAAAAGGCCCCTTTTTTGACCTTTGACCTCTAAGTATGACCTTGACCTTTGAGGTACCAACCTACCTCATGCGCACCACACATCGTCTTATGGTTGTTAATAATTATGCCAAGTGATTTTAAAATCATCTCAAAATAAGAAAGTTATTGACCATATACGAAAAAAAGGCCCCTTTTTTGACCTTTGACCTCTAAGTATGACCTTCACCTTTGAGGTACCAACCTGCCTCATGCGCACCACACATCCTTTTATGGTTGTTAATATTTCTGCCGATTAATTTTAAAATCCATCAAAAAATAAGAAAGCTATTGACCGGACACGATTTGCCCATACATATATACATACCAACAAACTTCCAAGGGAGATAACTCAAAAAGTATAAATGCCAGAGTTATGGTTCTTGCGCACTGCACGTCGTCTAATGCTGATTAATATTTATACAAAGTTTCGTGACGATAGCTCTAACGGTTTTCAAGTTACAGAGCGGACACGAAAGTGTGACAGACGGACAGACAGACGCCCGGGGGAAAAACAATATGTCTCTCCGAAAAAAAATTTTTCGGGGGAGACATAAATACATGAACACTCATGTAAGATTCTCTATGAACAACTGTTCCCTGGGCCAAATTGTTCAAAGCATGATAAGCTCAACCCACTTAAACCATTGTATACTAGTGGACTCTTCCACTGCTATATGTTGGACAAGTCCATTTGTCATATAAGGGGTGTCAGGTCTATTTTTTCGTTCTTATTCTATTTTTGATGGAAAATTCTATTAGCAAATAGTGCTGGCCCTGATCAGACGCTGCATTCTGCGGCGTCTGATCTGGGCTGCACTGTTTGCCAAGGTACCCCTTTAGGGGTTCCCCGCATACAATGGGTTAACGATGATCTTGTTAGTGGTCAAAATGTTAACTATTCCAGCAAGTACAATATTATAAGAATCTTATATGGGTATGAGGGGTGGATGGAAAAATCTGTCCCAAGGGTCGCTGTCCGGCATCACTAGGCTTGCCGAGTGATGCCGGACAGTGATCCCGAGGGACGGATTTTTCTATCCACCCCTCACACCCATATTGGATTCTTTTTCTTGCATACCTTCCATTTCTATTGCAAATTTTTAATGCTGCTGTCACTTCGGTTACCGACGTCCGCCATATTTTGTTGACACAACAGGAATGTTTAGTGACGTCACGCATGACGCCGCCGCGCATGAGGTTGCAATCAACCAGTGCATTTATCAAACACGAGATTATGTTTGATTTGGGGTCGGAACACCAGGGTAAGAACATAAATTTCTATCCCAGGGTAAAATCACGGATTTCCTTGTCTGGTGTGCAAGAACAAATATTCTAGTAATATTGCTGGAAAAATGTGAGAAACTTTTGCGTTTTTTCATCAAGAATATCAGAAAATTTACCATATTAAATGATCAAAGTTTTAATGATATGTTAACCAACAAAATACATGTAAATAGTTTTAAATTGGACCCTGATCATTTTTTTTCTGTTTTGATTTTTTAAGTGGGGGGGGGGGGGGTTTGGGGGATGAGAATGATTGTGGCTTATGAAGAGTGGTGACCATTAATGGGGGTTTTACTGTTTTAACCCATTGTATACTAGTGGGCTCTTCCATTGCTGTATGTTGAACAAGTCCATTTGTCATATAAGGGGTGTCAGGCCTATTTTTTTTACTTTTATCCTATTTTTGACTGAAAATTCTGTTAGCAAATAGTGCAGGCCCTGATTAGACGCCGCGTTTAGCGGCGTCTGATCTGGCCTGCACTGTTTGCCAGGGTGGTACCGGTTTTAGGGTTTCTGGTATTAAATGGGTTAATCATATATCTGACTCTTTGCAATAACAATAATTCTTACTTTACCTACCTACAATAGGAGGCACTGGCTTGGGAGGGATCCCATATTCTTCACGAGTGATCTGTAAAAATATCAGATGAAACAGATGTGATAATAAAATATGCAAGTGCAGAGATTTCCTTGAGAATACCATAAAAATTAAAATTTCGTAAAGAAACTTAACCCTTGTCCTGCAAGACATAGGTTGTGGGTACTCACTGAGGCAGTCCTAGTGAGCACCTGCAATCTATGTTTGGAGTAAAAATAAAGAAAATATCACAAATTTTCTTTAATCCTTGTCTTGCTGAATATTTAAATATGCCACACCCACTACTGATTAACAACCAATCAGATGCACTTGATGCAAATTATTGTGACAAATTCATAAACTGAATGACAAACAATGAAGATCCACACGGACATGATATAGTAATAAGTTCCTTATTATCCCCACGTTTTTCAACGAAAAGTGGGGATATTGTTATCGCCTCCCTCTGTCCGTCCGTCTGTCCATCTGTCTGTCTGTCCGTCTGTCTGTCCGCCTATCTCCTCCTAAACAGTTAGCCGGAATTCAACCAAATTTGGTATGCGAGTTGCTTACATGAATGGCTTGCGCAAGAGCACATTTTTTTTTTGTCCCCGCCCCCAGGGGCCCTGGGGAGGGGTCAAAAGGTCAAATTTTGACTACTGTGGAGAAAATGTGGGGATTTGCGATGGCTTGCCATCGACTGCGCGCTCTAGTTAGATCTTGAAAATATATGTTGTGAATCCCCTCAGACTGAGTCTAATGAGTACATACTACATACCTTTATTTTAAGGAAACTTGAGAAAGACATAGAGGATCTTACATGACTGTTCATGAATTATTAAATTTATTAAATGAGTTCAGGAAAAGGGATAAATGCGAGTCTATGCCAAGCATTTCAACCCTTTTCTTCAACAAGTTTAATAAATTCAATAATACATGAGCACGAATGCAGGATTCTATTTATCCTATGACATTTAAAATGCATTTTATTCACGACTGCTTTATAAAAATGTCAGTATTTGGCCATTAGTAAACACGACATCGTTAAGGACGTCCCACATGTAACGTTGTGGGGCGTATCTAACTAATTTGCATATTTAATCCACTAGTGGATTATCAAATGTATTACATGGCATTATTACATTCTCAGACGCGACGTCATATGATAAATCTATATTATGCCTCCTGGCACAGTGCAATAAATAATCCTCACTGGGCTAGAACTACCCGTGCTTCAAACAAATTTTTATTGGTCCAAAAGGTGTTCAAGCCATTGAAGATTGACTGTATTTCATAGGAAAATGTCCATATCTGTGATAATTTTTTTTAACTGCACGTGGGAGATTTGCTGTTGTGAGGAGGGAGATGTAAAGAATATATAGGGAAATTCTCAGTTCAAATGAGGGAGACTCCAAAATTTTACTAAAATTTAGCATAAATTTGACAAAAATTAGCATCAAAGTGAGGGAGTCTCCCTCCTGATGAGGGAGATATCACAGGTATGGGTGTCACAACTGTATTCACTTACCATTACGATAACACACCTGTGCGACATACACCGGTAGTGCATTATTTCACATCTCAAAAATGGCTAGTTTTCGTCAGAAAATCCGTGATATTTTTCTCATTTATACTGCAAACATAGGTTTTGGGTGCTCGTTAGAACCGCCTCATTGAGGCGGTAAATGAGGCGGTAAAAAATAACGTATACCCCCCATAAACCCCAGTTTTCTCTATATAAAGTGGGCTTTAGGGGGGATGTTCATTTCACCAACATGTTCACGTGATGCCATGACAATTTGTTACATGCCTTTTCAGCACAGAATTATACATGTATCTACAACAGCAACAAAAGGGCCAAGGTGGCTCTGAATAGCTTAACTGAGATCAAGATTGTCATAGCTTGCAGAAGTGTGGGGGTCACAGACTTGAGATTTCTATTGTTAACTATGGCAGTCATCTTGTTCATTGCAGGACTATTTCAGCTATCCTAGTAGACAGACATCGATGCAACATTCCTGTAAAGTTTGACTGCAACAGGCCCAATGGTATAAGAGTTGTAATTGAACCCATTTTGTACCAGAAACCCCAAAACGGGTACCCTGGCAAACAGTGGAGGCATAGACCAGATGCCGCAGAGCCTCCACTGTTTGCTAAAAGTTCAGTCATTTTCTAAATAAATTTTGATGAAAACACAATCTGACACCCCTTAATTTTGAAATGGACTCCTGCCATATATAAGGAGGAAGATTCCATTTGAAACAAAAAGGGTTAAAGATTCTTAAGAACTAGAAATGTGTCCAGATGACACAGATGCCCCCGCCAAGGGCCCCGCCTCACCCAGAAATCCATGTTGCAACAAAATTTTCTAAGTGTGTGACCTTGACCTTGAGGTCATGGGCAGGGTCGTTGGCATGGGTGAATGAGACTTGAGAACTGTATCTATCATCATTCCAAATATGAAACCAATCTATAAATATGAGCCCTAAAACTTTAAAAGCATAATAAGACTATGTGACCTTGACCTTGAGGTCAGGGGTGGGGCCGTGGGGGTATATCCAACTTTGGACCTGTAACTATCATCATACCAAATATAAAGCAAATCTATATTGTTTGGTGAGTATGAGCTCTTAATAAACTTTAAATAAAAAACTTCTTTGTCTGTGACCTTGACCTTTAGGGCACGTGCATGGGTGGGGGTATTGGACCAGTATCAATCATCATACCAAATATAAACTTAATTCATCATACGATTTGGAAAATATAAACTCTTAAAATATCTAATTAAAAATTTCTAAGTCTGTGACCTTGACCTTGAGCTCATGGGCATGGGTGGGGGTATTGCTGAATAAAATGGACAGGTATCTAACATCATACCAAATATAAACTCAATCCATCGCACAATTTGGAAAATATCAACTCATAAAATATCTAATTAAAAATTTCTAAGTCTGTGACCTTGACCTTAAAGCCATAGGCATGAGTGGGGGTATTGCCAAATAAACATTTGGACATGTATCTATCATCATAGCATATATAAGCCAAATCCATAATATGGTTTGGAAAATTTGAGCTCTTTAAAATCTTTAACATTAAAATTGTCTAATTGTCTAAGTATGTGATCTTGACCTTGAGGGCATATGCATGGGTGGGGGTATTGCTGAATAAAACATTGTACCTATATCTATCATCAAAAGAAGCAAAGCCATCATAAAAGTTCAGGTTCTACCAGGTACAAATACCTTAACTGGAGTCTTTAACATGGAAAATTCCTAAGTCCATGACCTTGACCTTGAGCTCATGGGCATGGGTGGGGATATCGCTGAATAAAACTTTGGACCTACATCTATAATCATACCAAATATGAACCAATTCCATCAAATGGTCTCGAAAATATGAGTTCTAAAATGTTCAGGTCTACCTGTTACAAAAAACCTTAACCTGAGTCTTTAACATTGAAAATTTCTAAGTCTGTGACCTTGACCTTGAGTTCATAGGCATGGGTGGGTGTATTGCTTAATAAAACTTTGGACCTATATTTATCATCATACCAAAGATGAACCAGTTCCATCGAATGGTAAGGGAAATATGCGTTCTAAAAGTTCAGGTCTACCTGTTACAAAAACCTTAACCTGAGGTTACAGGATCACGTACGTACGTACACACACATGTACAGACGGACGTACACATGTACACACATACGGAAAACCGAAAAACTATATGCCTCCAGCATCATGCCGATGCGGGGGCATAAACAATATCTATTTATGAAAAAATACCACTTAGCTATCCTCATTACCACCCTTATCAGGATCTATAATGTAAATTTGACAAAATTTACTCACCACTCTTCCATCTTCTAGAGTATGAGATTTGCCTTCAAGAAGCTCCTTGATCCAAGGTCCTCCCCTGAAATATGTGTTGATCTGAATTAACCCTTCTCTTGCTGAATATTCAGTTTAGCCACACCCATTTCTGACTTTGAACCAATCAGATTACTTGATGTAATTTTTCCTACAAATTCATAAACTGAATGTCAAACAGTGTAGATCCTCATGGATCCATGACATTTCGTCTAAACCCAATTCGTCTAAAGGACATTTCGTCTAAAAGACATTTCGTCAAATACGACATTTCGTCTAAATTTCGTCGAAAAGTGTCTAAATTCGTCTAAAAATGTCTAAAAAAATTTTCGTTTAAATTTTTTCGCCTAAGTTTTGTTTACACATATAATGATAAGGAAAGACGGGTGATCTACAAAGGCTGATCTTTATTTGCCAGTGACATGGAATTTCTATGGTTTCAAAGTTAATATTTTAGGTTGTATCCTTGTGGCAAAGACTTCATTCGCCATCACAAAAACACGCCTTTATAATTTTGACCCACCTTGAATTCCATGTATATTGTAAAACTGGGGTTTACAGGGGAAAAGCCTATTTTTCCTATTTCTGCTCAAAATATAAACTGTTGGTACTCGTTAGAACCCACCTTGAATTCCATGTATATTGTAAAACTGGGGTTTACAGGGGAAAAGCCTATTTTTCCTATTTCTGCTCAAAATATAAACTGTTGGTACTCGTTAGAACCGCCTCTGAGTATTTTTAGCAGTAATAAGAAAAATCTGCACGATAGTCCTCTTAACGGGGTTGCTGCAGTATAAAAAGATAGATAGAAAATTATCACAATATTTCATCTGTATTAGTACAGACAACAGGCAGATTGTCTAAAATTGAAAAACAAGAAAGAAAAACAAAAAGAAGAAAAATAACAAAGGTGCGACATTTCGTCTGAAATCATTAATACTTTTTTCGACGAAATGTCGTAGCAGACCGGTTTTTTAGACCAATTGTCGTATTAGACGAAGTGTCTATTCGACGAAATGGGTTTAGATGAAATGTCGTGCACCCGATCCTCATTAGATGGCTTCTTCAGAAGCCATCTGATCTGGATCTACACTGTTTGCAAAGATAGGGGTTGTCGTGAACAGCAAGATAAGGGTTAACCTGATAAATTTTGGGCATACTGAGTTGATCTGTAGTTAACATGGTAGGTCACAGAGACCCTCCTGATACATCTTGTGCACATTGAGTTGATCTGTAATTAACAATGTGGGTCACAGAGGCACTCCTGATAAATTTTGGGCAAATTGTGTTGATCTGTAATGAACATTGTGAGTCACAGCAGCACCCCTGATAAATTGGGTCATATTGTGTTGATCTCTAATTAACATTGTGAGTCACAGAGGCACTCCTGATAAATTTTGGGCATATTGTGTTGATTTGTAATTAACATTGTGAGTCATAGAGGCACTCCTGATAAATTGGGTCATATTGTGTTGATCTGTAATTAACATTGTGAGTCATAGAGGCACTCCTGATAAATTGGGTCATATTGTGTTGGTCTCCAATTAACATTGTGAGTCATAGTGGCACTCCTGATAAATTGGGTCATATTGTGTTGATCTCTAATTAACATTGTGAGTCACAGAGGCACCCTTGATAAATTGGGTCATATTGTGTTGATCTCTAATTAACATTGTGAGTCACAGAGGCACTCCTGATAAATTTTGGGCATATTGTGTTGATTTGTAATTAACATTGTGAGTCACAGGGGCACCCCTGTTAAATTTTGGGCAAATTGTGTTGATCTGTAATGAACATTGTGAGTCACAGCAGCATCCCTGATAAATTGGGTCATATTGTGTTGATCTCTAATTAACATTGTGAGTCACAGAGGCACTCCTGATAAATTTTGGGCATATTGTGTTGATTTGTAATTAACATTGTGAGTCATAGAGGCACTCCTGATAAATTGGGTCATATTGTGTTGATCTGTAATTAACATTGTGAGTCATAGAGGCACTCCTGATAAATTGGGTCATATTGTGTTGGTCTCCAATTAACATTGTGAGTCATAGTGGCACTCCTGATAAATTGGGTCATATTGTGTTGATCTCTAATTAACATTGTGAGTCACAGAGGCACCCTTGATAAATTGGGTCATATTGTGTTGATCTCTAATTAACATTGTGAGTCACAGAGGCACTCCTGATAAATTTTGGGCATATTGTGTTGATTTGTAATTAACATTGTGAGTCACAGGGGCACCCCTGTTAAATTTTTGGCATATTGTGTTGATCTGTAATTAACATTGTGAGTCACAGGGGCACCCCCTGATAAATTTTTGGCATATTGTGTTGATCTGTAATTAACATTGTGAGTCACAGGGGCACCCCCTGATAAATTTGTGGCATATTGTGTTGATTTGTAATTAACATTGTGAGTCATATAGGCACTCCTGATAAATTGGGTCATATTGTGTTGATCTGTAATTAATTGTGTTGATTTGTAATTAACATTGTGAGTCATAGAGGCACCCCTGATAAATTTTGGGCATATTGTGTTGATCTGTAATTAACATTGTGAGTCACAGGGGCACCCCTTGATAAATTTTGGGCATATTGTGTTGATCTGTAATTAACATTGTGAGTCACAGGGGCACCCCTGATAAATTTTAGACATGTTGTATTGGTCTGTAATTAACATTGTGAGTCACAGGGGCACCCCTGATAAATTTTGGGCATATTGTGTTGATCTGCAATTAACATTGTGAGTCACAGGGGCACCCTTGATAAATTTTGGGCATATTGTGTTGATCTGTAGTTAACAGTGTGAGCCACAGGGGCACCCCTGATAAATTTTGGGCATATTGTGTTGATCTGTAACTAGAGCTGTCAGTGAAACTGACTAGGGCCCCGGCAGCGCTATCAGAGGAGTAGAAAAAATTTGTGGACGGACAGACAGACAGACAGAGTGATTACTATAGGGCACCCACACTTTCAGTGCGGGGCCCTAATTAACATTGTGAGTCATAGGGGCACCCTTGATAAATTTTGGGCATATTGTGTTGATCGGTAATTAACATTGTGAGTCACAGGAGCACCCCTGATAAATTTAAGGAATATTGTGTTGATCTATAATTAACATTATGAGTCACAGGGGCACCCCTGATAAATTTTTGGCATATTGTGTTGATCTGTAATTAACATTGTGAGTCACAGGGGCACCCCTGATAAATATTTGGCATATTGTGTTGATCTGTAATTAACATTGTGAGTTACAGGGGCACTGTTTATGCATGTTTTAGAACAAGAGCTGTTACTATAGGTGACCAATGTCCCCCATGGGAGCCAATTTCTGAGTTTGTGCAAAATTTCAAAGGGAGATTATTCAGCCAAAAATGACAACAGAGTTATGGCCCTTGGTCAGAATGTAGCCCTTGTGATGGTGAATAAGTGTGTGAAGTTTCAATAAAGTTTTTGTGACGGACAGACAGACAAACAAACAAACAGACAGGGACAGACAGACAAACAGAGGGCAAATACTATATCCCCCCCTCGGCGGGGGGGCATAAAAATTACTGTCCCCAGAAGTGGCAAAACAGACCCATAGTCAATCTGTAGATTTCAGTGATTACTAATCGGTTATTTATTGAAACATCCCAACTGATTATCGATTACCATTTTGGCTTCGATTAGCCAGGCCCAACTATCACGGGCAATGGGGCACATCCCAGAAAACAAATTGGTAAATTTTTACATTCAATCCATTAGTTTCTTTAATAATGATTCTGACAGTTACAGGGGTGGTAATTTAAACAGAATTAAAATACCAATAACAAGACTTCTGAGGCAGTATCAAAGTGGTTAGTTCATTTCTAATATCAGTTTTGAGTGACATAACTATATGGTCTCCTTTCATCCATTAATAGTCTGTGTCCCCCATAATTCCTAAATGTCCTCTAGAAAATGAGAGTCATCTAATATCTATATTTCAGACCTAGACACAACACTGAAGTACATAATCAGGAGGTGAGCAGATGACAAATACTGTATTCTTCCCATTTAGTGCGCTGCTCCTATAAGTGCCCAGCACTGTTTTTTCCAAGAATAAATTAACAAGCGCCCCTTCTGCTGTCAGAGGAACAAAACGTTTTGGATTACCTAAAGTAAAGATAAGCATTTCAATCATTGCCATATCTGCTGTAAATTGTATCTTGCAAGGTATTTCTAAAACCCCTGCTATCACAGAATGTTTGTGTTGACCAATTGGTACTTTACATGTCATGATTCCACCATAGATAGAAGACTTCCACATGTAATGGGTTTTAAACTTTCAGTTCTGATAAGATTTTTGTCTCTACTAAGTGCCCCAACTTTTTCCAATTTTTTAGCGCCCAGGGCACTAAATGGGAGGAATACGGTAAAGCATGTCAAAAGGGGTCTACTAAGGAGAAAATTATTCCCTTTAAGAGTAGATCCCTTTTTTTCAGATGGATTCAAACTACAGGAAAACAGGATGGCATAAAACATTAAACTTGTTTTCCTTCATTATGGAAGGAAATATATCTCGTCTGACTATTCCCCTAAAACAAGTCACTTACTTGACTTTTAAAGCCATCAGTTTAGCCTTGTCCATTGACCAGTGACCACATTTAGGCTGCAAAAATGAAAGTTCAAGACAGAAACATATTAAGGGGAATGGGAACACCTGGCCGATTTTTCCACCATTTTTCAAAGGGAGACAACTTTCAGGACTTCCTGTTCCCTTTTCTGTAAGCACTGTCCCACTGAAAAAGGGGTCTACTCTTAAAGGAAAGAATTTGCTCCTAAGGAGCAAATTCTTTCCTTTAAGAGTTGACCCCTATTGACATGGTAGACAAAAATACTTTTGCAGGAGTTGTCTCCCCTGAAGGTGTACCCATTCCCCTTAAATCAACATCTTTTGTTTTGGAGTTTTATGTCCCGTTCAACACTATAAATGTCATATTGAGCTGGTCAGTTGACCTAGCCACAAATGCCTGTGCAGGCTTAACCCTTCTTAACATTTGGGAAGAACAGTACAAAGTCTTTAACCAGTAACTAACAACTGCCCTTCTTGAATCAGCCCAAGTGAGAGACTGCCCATAAAAAATTATTTCATGATCTCTGCAACACAATGTGTCTCATGCCAGCCTGATCATCAAGTAAATATGCAGGAGACTGAGCTAGTACCTAATATTCTCATGTGTTAGATATGCAATGGTTGAATACGACCTCTTATGCACCGTCATTAAGGTTGATGTTTTTGTTTGATTTGAGGTTTAATGTCCCCGTCAACACTGTAAAGGTCATTTTGGAGACGTTGCTTCCAATTTTGTGGGACTTTTACCCGACGTTGAGATGAAATGACATCTCAAGCCCTGTTGCCCAATGAAACCAATAAGGTTTAAATGCATGGGCGGTCCCACTTATCCGACTTGGGCAGGCTTAGATCCTCTAAGCGGTTTACCAGTACTCGTGTGCGGGTCGGATTTAGCTCTGCGTGGAAGCATCGTGCAGCCCATATATTTCTTCAAGCCCCGATGGGTGGGGGCTGTAAGGTTGATGTCATAGCATATTACGCGGTGCCACTGAACATCACACCATTGTCATCACAATCTGGCAGACGACGGCAGCTGAAGTGACTGGATTATCAAAAATCCAGAAATGAAAGGTATGCAGGAAAAAAATCGTATGTGGTGTGAGGTGTGGATAGAAAAGCTATTCCTCGGGATCACAGTCCGGCATCACTTGGCAAGCTCGTGTTGCCGAACTGTGACCCTCGGAAAGGATTTTTCTACCAAGGCCATGAATGTTTCTTATAATAAACTATGATACATGTTTTTTTTCATTCATTAAAGTTTGTCTTGTCCTCAGAGTGTTCAAATATCTTCTGAGGGACCATGCAAATATTACTGCAATGAAATGACCATGGATTATCTTTTTTCTTTGTTTGTTTGTTTTGGAGTTTAACGACCCAGTCAACACTTTTAAGGTCATGTTTGAGCCGATCAATTTTCCTGTCCACACTTTTCCGGGCAGGTCTAAAAGTATGTGGTTAACCAGTACAGTGCACATTCTTTCACCAGAAACTGACAACTGCCCTTCTTGAATCAGTGGAAAGGAGTGAATGACTGTAGAAAAAATTTCATGATCAATCTCCACGAAAGACTGTTGCTGACCCCGGCAGGTATCGAACCCGCGACCTCCTGATCACCAGTGACAGTCAGAAGCGCATCCGACTGAGTTACCGAGTATCTTTATTCTTGCATAACTTATGATTCCAACAACGAGTTGTAAAGAAAATGTGAGGTGGAGGTGGTATCTCAGTGGGTTGAGCACTTGCCTCTGATGCTAGAGGTCCCAGGTTCGATCCCCAGCAGTGGTGATATGATTTTGATGTCCAAACATGCTTCATTGCGAAAGTTGCAGGGATGAATGCCATGAAGAGTGCAGTCCTTGGGATAAGGATGTTAACTGCAGCCCCATACACAGGGAGAGTCATTCTGTCAAATGGTTAAAAACCCTAACCATAAATACATGATTACTGTGTGCAAATCTGGGTCCAATTGTTCAAAACTAGTGACAGCTTTAGTTAACAAATCGTTAAAACCTTGATCATTTAATATGGCAAATATACCAAATTTTTTGGCTGAAAAAATGTGAGCCGCTTTTGCAAATGCAAAAGCTGCTCACATGTTGTCAGCAAAAATACTACCATACTACTGTTAACATTTTGTAAACGAGCTTGTTAATGCTAAGAAAAACTGGTCCCTGGATTGCATGTTAGATATAGTGAAATTCCTCTATTAAGACCACCTAAAATTAAGACTGCATCTACGTTAAAAAGTTTATTTAGAAGGGTGCACCAAATTTCTTCTTTGTGATTTCTGAAAACAGTGACTTCTGGTCAGGGTCTACCTTTGGGACTGTTCAAAAGTGGTCTTAAAGACCACTTTTGAACAGTCCCATAGGTGATCTTAATGTAGGTATTTTACTATACATCCTCTGAATGTCCCCTTGTGTGGGTTAAAGCATAATGGGAGACAGTTAGATAAATTTACTGGCAGCCCACTAGAAACCAGGGTGACGGCAACAGCTCTTTTTCGAAGTTTTGCAAAGGTGAGCTTAAATTGTTTTCTTGAAACTCTTACCTTAATGATGTAAGCAACAGCAAAGTCTGTATCTTCCTCTGTCAGTCTTTGTTTCTTCTCTCTTGGCGCTTCTGAAACAATGGCTGTAACGGATTAATTGATTAACTCTTTCAACCTTTTCTTTTCAATACGAAAACATGCCTATATAATTCTGACTCCCTTAAACCCTTCTTTTAAAACATAAAACTGGGGTTTCCTGGGGTATTCATTATTTTTCATATTTCTGCACAAAAACATAGCTTGTGGGTACTCGTTAGAACCACCTCACCAATGTGGTTCTAATGAGTTCCCATAATCTATGTTTTGAGCAGAAATGTGAAAATAATTAGTATTTTTTATGTGAAATTTTCATTTTGGTGGAATTTTTTTTTTTTAATATATTTGAATTGGCATGTTTTCGTAATGTCTTGTAGCCATGAACGAATAAAAAAAGAGCATTTGTTTATTTTTGCCATGATGTTGCTTTTGTCCTATAAAGTACTTCAAATAATATAAACAGTGTGTGTTTCAATCAGATGCTCCATGACCTGTTCTTTTTACGATATGCTAGTGACATAAATGCTTTTTAATTAAGCCATCAAAACACAAAGCAGCAGAAGCCTCCACATTGTGGTGGTTATGCTACTCCCCTTGTAAACCAGGGGTCGCAGGATCGCTCCCGGGCTTCTCCAGACTTTCGGATGAGTCTTTAAGCCGAGGTCCCGTCTCGGTATGACCTTAGCTGTTGGTGACACATTAAACTCAAACACTAAGCACAACTTAAGTAGATGACAATTTCAAATAATGTATTTTTCCCTACTTTTCAATTGTCTGCAAAGCAGACCATTTATATAACATGTAAAGGAAGTTTTCCTCTGAAAAGACATTAATAATGAAAGAATAAGCCCCCTTTTGCATTGCAAAGGCATGCTAATCAGAATGCTCGGCTGAAATTTTGCTTACAGCACTTAAGTGGAATGGGAACACCTTCAGGGGAGGCAACTCCTGCAAAAATATTTTTGTCTCCCATGTCAATAGGGATCAACTCTTTAAAGGAAAGAATTTGCTCCTGAGGAGCAAATTCTTTCCTTTAAGAGTAGACCCCTTTTTTAAGCGGGACTGAGCCTATAGAAAAGCGAACAGGAAGCCCCAAAAGTTGTCTCCCTTTGAAAAATGGCAGAAAAATCTGCCAGGTGTTCCCATTCCACTTAAAGGGCTTATATAAAAATTCAAAAGGTTAATGTACCCTTCTGGCCCTATTTTCCGTCTGCTCACCAAATGATTTAACTGTTGTCTCTTGCCTGCAAATTTTGTAATCTTTAATTCTTTTTTTCTTGAAAGGATGGCCTTTACATTTAAAATGAAATCTCCAATGGAGTCCAACAATGTCAAGCTCCGTTTTTAGAACAAAAACAAACATACACATTTCACAATGAAACCAGTTTCTCTTTAAAGACATGAGTTTTTAAAAAATTCAGCTGTCACAGAAAATTCAACCCTGTACACCCTCTTCGGCCCAAATATCCATCTACTCACCAAATGTTCAGCTTTCATCTGCTATCCCCAAGATTTTGTGATCTTTATGCATTTTACTTTTGAACACAGCAATTAACATTTTATTCAAATCCAGTGGAGTCAAACTGTCAGATTAAAATGTCAAGCCTGGTATGAGAAAAATGATAAAACTTTTAAAATCAAAACTGCTACTCTTTTAATACAGCTGGTCAAAAAGTTAACTGTTAAGTGCAAACCCATTTCAAATGGCCTCAGCCACTATCTCCTAGGCTCTTATTTCTGTCTACTCACTAAATGTCTACTCCTCTGCTGATCCCAAGAATTATAATATTTGTACATTTTTCTATTGAACACTTTGATTAATATTTAAATCAAATCATCTCCAAAGGAGAAAATTTGATTGAAATGTCAAGCCCTGGTTTAGGAAAAATAATAATATAAATTTTCCAAAGAAAACTGCTACTCTTAAATACAGAAGGCCAAAAAGTTATCTCTTACCTTATTATTAATTATGCAACAGGATAAAGGTTAATACAACCTACTGCAGAAGATTCAGCCACTTTCTCTTTGGCCCTAATTTCCATCTGCTGACCAAACATCTTAGCTGTCTTCTGCTAACCCCTACATAATGTAATCTTTATTCATTTCTCTTTAACACAGCCATTGACATTTGAATCAAATTTAAATTAAATCAAAATATCAAGCGTGTCTCCAGTGGAGACAATTTGATTGAAATGTCAAGCCCTGGTTTGAGAAAATAAAAATTAAAGTTTGAAATCAAAATGGCAACTATAAAGTACAAACCTGTTTCAGAAGATTCAGCAACTCCATCCTCAGACCTATTTTCCGTCTGCTCACCAAATGTTTTAGCTGTCGTCTGCTCACCACATGATTTTGTTATCTTTACATACTCTATATCCATCTGATAATTACTGTAAGATCCAGCAGATATCTCACGTTTCTCTGGAAAACAAAAATGATGCAAATCTATCGGAAATTTCAAACTGAAACCCGATGACCACATATAAACTTCTATATTACACTGTTCATTATAACTTGGTTTTAAATTAAACATGGCTGAAAAATGACTGCCACCTTTTTGGCATCCACATGTAAACAGTGTTGTGTCCGAAACCATGTTATATCATATGACGTCACGTCTGGGAATGTAATAATGCCATGTAATAAATTTGATAATCCACTAGTGGATTAAATATGTAAATTAGTTAGATACACCCCGTAATGTTACCCATACGACATCCTTAATGACGTCACGTTTGTTGATGGCGGAATATTGCCATTTTTGTAAACAAAATGTGAATAAAATGCGTTTAAATGTCATATGATATAAAAAAGAATCTTGTGTTCGTTCTCATTTATTATAAAAGTTATTAAATTCATTAAAGCCTCGCATTTTATCCCTTTTCCTCAACTCGTTTAATATTTTCAATAATATATGCGCACCCAGACCAACCTCGAGGAACAGTCTGATCTTGGTCCAGATTGTTTGCAAAAATGACTTTTAAAGTAACGAACAGACGACAAAGCAGACAACAATTGTCGTGATTGGTGTATTATGGGTTAATTTGTCTGTGTCATAGAAACAGATAAGCTGGGTATTTGGTGATAACTGAAGAATAATTTTTTTCTTGTTTCTCCTTATAAACCTATGTTAACCCATAACATGCCAATCTCGACAATTGCTGTCTGCTTTGTCGTCTGCCGGTTACTTTAACATCATTTTTGCAAACAGTGTGGACCCAAATCAGACTGCTCCTTCAGGAGCAGTCTGATTTGTGTCCACATTGTTTGCCTGTAAGCAAAACTATTTTTTCAAAGTGAATGCAAAAAATTTAGCAGACGACAGTCATAAGCAGACAACATTTTCAGATGTAGATTTTCTCGGAATCTTAATGGTTAAGGGTTTTCATTTGAACCTCAACGAGCTGGTTCTAATGAGTTCCCATAACATAGGTTTTTATGGAGAATCGTCAAAAACTATACTTAAATTATCAACAATTACCAACCTCATGTGTTTCCATGCCAACCTGTGCTTTGTTTTCTTTTGTTTGTTGGCTAGCACAGTTGTAAGATTGCTACTATATATAAAGCAGAAGATTTGTTATTGGACAGGCCAGTGAGTGTTTGAGTTTTACGTCTCACCAACAGATAAGGTCATACAGAGGTGAAACCTCAGTTTAAAGACATCTGAAAGTCTGGAGAAGCCCGGGGATTGATCCTGTGATCCCTGGTTTACAAGGGCGAGTAGCATAACCACTACACCATGGAGGCTTCCTTGTTATAGTGCAAAATGGATTTAAAGTGGAAGGCAGGAATTAAGAAGCTGACCCACATTAAAACAATTAACCTACCTATATTAGCTACTCCCTGGGGTGATTCTGAGAAATTTTTAGTCATCTGTAATACTTGCTCCTGTAAAGAATAAACAAACACATTGGCAAAGATGTTCAAAGTGTATTAACCCTTTTTGTACCGAATGGGATCTTCCTCCTTATATATAGCAGGAGTTCATTTCAAAATTTAGGGGTGTCAGGTTGTGTTTTCTTCAAAATTGATTTGGAAAATTCCTGAACTATTAGCAAACAGTGGAGGCCCTGATTAGATGCCGCGTTTTGCGGCGTCTGATCTGGGCCTCCACTGTTTGCCAGGATACCCGTTTTGGGGTTTCTGGTACTGAATGGGTTAAGCTTAAAGAGCTTGTTATTGGTCAAATTGTCAACTGTTCGAGGAAGTATAATATCATGCACTCTTGTATTTTTGCTGAAAAAATTTGAGTAGCTTTTGCGTTTGCAAAAGCTACTCACATTTTTTCAGCAAAAATATTTACCTATAGTAAATATGCCATATTAAATTTGATTTTGTTTGATTTGAGGTTTAACATCCCCGTCAACACTGTATAGGTCATAGTAAATGGTCAAAGCTTACTAACAGCATTGTTAGTTTTAAACAGTTGGACTATGTCATTCGAAGGAACGTGAAATTAAAGAAATCATTAGTGGTTGAAAAGTACTGTAAAATTCATATATTAAGACCACCTTTGGGACTGTTCAAAAGTTGTCTTTAAGACCACTTTTGAACAGTCCCAAATGTGGTCCCTGACCAGAGGACATGGTATGCAGAAAACCCTGTGAAAAGAATAACTGCACCCATCAAAATAAGCTTTTTTATAGGTGAATTAGTCTTAATTTTAGGAGCTCTTAATAGCTGATTTCACTTTATCTAATACACTGATATTTTCACTTTAAGTATGACAATTTTAAGTTTTGTTTCTTTTGAAGTTTAACAGCTGCTCAACACTATATATGTCATTTTGGAGATGTACCTTCAAATTTTGTGGGACTTTTACACGACACTGAGATGAGATGACATCTCGAGCCAGTGGCCCAATGAAGCGATATTGGTCTATATGCAATCATGGTCTGACTCACACGACTTTGCCTGAGCAGGTTTAGACCCTCTTAGTGGTTTACCAGTACTCGTTTCAGCTCTGCTCGGAAGCATCATGCAGCCCCATCTATTTCTCCAAGCCCCTATGGGCAGGGGCCTGACAATTTTAAGTATTTTCAATTTTGCTTAGCTTGGAGTTTATCAGTACTTGAACTTTTTATGCTATTAAAGTCATGCTGAACCAGTCAGTGTTGAACCAGTCAGTTTACCTAACTACAGTTTTTTTTTCCTGGGCAGGCTTACACTTAAGTAATTAATCAGTACAGTAAAGCACACATTCCATTCATTAGAAACTGACAAATGCACTTCTTAAATCAGCAGAAGGGAATGTCTGTAGAAAATATTTAACCCATAAAATGCCAATCATGACAACTGTCGTTTGCTTTGCCGTCTGCTGGTTACCTTAAAAGTATTTTTTTTTGCAGTGTGGACCCAGATCAGACTGCTCCTACAATTTGCAATCAGTGTGGACCCAGATCAGACTGCTCCTGTAGGAGCAGACTGATCTGTGACCACACTGTCTGCCTGTATGCAAACATATTTTTCAAAAGTTTGCAAAAATTTCAGCAGACGACATTTTTCTCGGTGTCTTAAAGGTTAATTATAAATCTCTTCCAAACAATGTTGTTAGACCTGTGCATCTGCTTCCCAGATAAGAAGGGATGATTTAGGAAGCTGACCCGGAAGGTATCAAACCTGTGACTGCCTGATGACCAGTCAGCTGCACATCCGAGCAACTGAGACCAACAGGTTGTAGGTACATGTCAGAACTGCTTTGATGATGTGGTTCTAAACCCAATGATGTGGTTCCAACTAACACCCATAACCTATGTTTGGAGTATTCATAACCTATGTTTGGAGTATTAATATGAAAAATGTCATCAGTAAAAAATGACCGTTTTGTAGATATGAAAGAATGCACTATGCCACATGGATGTGTTATCAAGATGTGATTGTGAATCTATGTCCTGGTCTTGAGCATATTACTAATAAAATTATCAGTACAAACCACTTGTGGGGGTCCATGGATTTTGATCACACTGTCTGTCCCACGCATCTCATTTTGACCAGCTGAAGTCATAAGCATCCCTGGAACAGAATACAACAAATGTCGGTCAGTTTCAAAATCAAGTTTTGGTCTTCAGGGAAGAGAAATATTTGTTTTCAGGTCAGATATGAAAGCAGCACTCTGATCTGTGAGCACATTAGCCTAAGCAAACAGTGCAGACCCAGATCAGACTGCTCCTGGGGGAGCAGTCTGATCAGGGTCTACACTGTTTGCCATTCTGTCTGCACATTTGGTCTCCTTGCTCAATTTTGAAACTTATTTGTTAAAATTTTAGGAAAATTACAGTAAGTCCTCAAGGTGTCCCAATTTCTAGGATTTTAACAGTATATCCTGGTTTAGCAGGACAAGGATTAAGGATTAACCCATTGTATACTAGTGGACTCTTCCATTACTTTATGTTGGACAAGTCCATTTGTCATATGAGGGATGTCAGGCCTATTGTTTCGTTTTTATTCAATTTTTCACGTAAAATTCTGTTAGCAAATAGTGCAGGCACTGATCAGACGCCGCTTACTGCGGCGTCTGATCTGGGCCTGCACTGTTTGCCAAGGTACCTCTTTAGGGGTTTCCCTGCATAAAATGGGTTAAAGAACATGGGTGGCGACCTTGTCTTGCAACACCCTTCCTGTGTAAGGATGTTCAGAATTTCTATTCCTGAAACTATATGTAGTTGAGTGGGTATGAGTCATCACATTGACAAGTCCGTGTTACTGACAACCATCACGAAAACACGCCTATATAATATTGACCCCCTTGAACCACACTTTTATATAGTAAAACGGGGGTTTCCGGGGGTATACCTTATTTTTCTTATTTCTGCTCTATAATATAGATTCTGGGTACTTGTTAGAACTGCCTCGATGAGGCGGTTCTAAAGAGTGCCCACAATCTATATTTTGAGCAGAAATAAGAAAAATATCACAGTTTTTCATCCTAAAATTTTCATTTATTTCCGGGATAAAGGTGGCAATGTATTTGTATAGGCGTGTTTTCGTAATGCAAGAAAATGTCACTCTGCATGAGTACATCACAATCTCTTTATTACACCATTGCTTGGGTCCAACTAACCATGTTAGTCAAAAATCAGTGTTATATTCAAACAAAAATGTATAGTTATATGGAAAAATGACCATTTATGGTCATTGTTCTATACAGTCTATATATATTATTTGGGATCTATCTTTAAAGTGTGTCATATCTCAAACCATCCATCTTCTCTCTTTTCTCTTTATTGTTCCTACATAATCTTTCCCGATACCCCTATTCTTAAAATGCAGGAAATAACCTTTTTTTTTCACACAGAAAGGTATGATAATATTCTATGATACTGCATTGTATTACTGTAAGATGTGTGGAGGGATTGTCTACCCCAATCCTCTACTCATATTAAATAAAACAAGATGTGTTTGTGAAATAGGAACATGTCCCCGGGCATGGTCATTTTTTTCAAAGTTGGTCACAGTTCAAAGTCAAGGTCACACTCACAGGGCAAGATTTTTGGTTTGAGTGGGAAGCCCTTGGCACAAGGAACTTACATGCCAAATATGAAGGCTCTATCTTAAATGGTTCGAAAGTTATGATCCATTTTATTTGTTTTTTTTAAGTAGGTCAAGGTCATAGTAAAAAAATTTGCATGAATGTAAAGCTCTTATCACAAGGAACCTACATGCCAAATATGAAGGCTCTATCCCAAATGGATCGAAAGTTATGTCCAAAATGTTAACTTTTTCTTTTAAGTAGGTCAAAGGTCAAGGTCACAGGTCAAACAATTTTGCATGAATGTAAAGCTCTTGTTACAAGGAACATACATGCCAAATATGAAGGCTGTATCTCAAACAGTTCAAAAGTTATGACTTTTTCGGCCCCCGCCCATAGGGGCTTGAAGAAATATATGGGCTGCATGATGCTTCCACGCAGAGCTGAATCCGGCCCGCACACTAGTGCTGGTAAACCGCTTAGAGGACCTAAGCCTGTCCAGGAACCGCGGTGCGAGGCGGACTGTCCATGCTAATAAACCCTATTGGTTTCATTGGGTGACAGGGCTTGAGATGTCATTTCATCTCAATGTCGGGTAAAAGTCCCACAAAATTGGAAGCAACGTCTCCAAAATGACCTTTACAGTGTTGACGGGGATGCTAAACCTCAAATCAAACAAACAAAATCAAAAGTTATGACCAATGTTAACTTTTTCTTTTTTGTAGGTCAAAGGTCAAGGTCACAGGACAAAAATTTTTGTGTGAATGTAAAGCTCTTGTCACAAGGCACCTACATGCAAAATACTAAGGCTGTATCTCAAATGGTTAAAACAAGAGGGCCCAGAGGGCCCTGGATCGCTCACCTGAGAATCAGTGTCTCTAGTACATTCTTGGCCACAGGGCTATACTAGGTGAAGCTTCATACCAAATATCATATACCGGAGCCTTGTGGTTTCAGAGAAGAAGATTTTTAAACATTTTCCCTATAATACTATAAGCATATGAAAAACCAAAGGGCCCTGAGGATGGGGGCATTTTTGGCCCCAGGGCTATAATTTGAACAATCTTGGTAGAGGTCCACTAGATGAAGCTTCACACCAAATATCAAAGATCTCAGCCTTGCGGTTTCAGAGAAGAAGATTTTTAAAGATTTTCCCTGTATAAGCCTATGTAAAACCAAAGGCCCCCGGGGCAGGGGCATTTTTGGCCCCAGGGCTATAATTTGAACAATCTTGGTAGAGGTCCACTAGGTGAAGCTTCACACCAAATATCAAAGATCTCAGCCTTGCGGTTTCAGAGAAGAAGATTTTTAAAGATTTTCCCTGTATAAGCCTATGTAAAACCAAAGGCCCCCGGGGCAGGGGCATTTTTGGCCCCAGGGCTATAATTTGAACAATCTTGGTAGAGGTCCACTAGGTGAAGCTTCACACCAAATATCAAAGAGCTGGGCCTTGCGGTTTCAGAGAAGAAGATTTTTAAGATTTTCCCTCTATAAGCATATGTAAAACCGAAGGCACCCGGGGCGGGGGCATTGTTACCCCCAGGGCTATAATTTGAACAATCTTGGTAGACGTCCACTACATGAAGCTTCACACCAAATATCAAAGATCTGAGCCTTGCGGTTTCAGAGAAGAAGATTTTTTTAAGATTTTCCCTGTATAAGCCTATGTAAAACCAAAGGCCCCGGGGTGGGGGTATTTTTGGCCCTAGGGCTATAATTTGAACAATCTTGGTAGACGTCCACTACATGAAGCTTCACACCAAATATCAAAGATCTGAGCCTTGCGGTTTCAGAGAAGAAGATTTTTTTAAGATTTTCCCTGTATAAGCCTATGAAAAACCAAAGGCCCCGGGGTGGGGGTATTTTTGGCCCTAGGGCTATAATTTTAACAATCTTGGTAGAGGTCTACTAGTTGAAGCTTCATATCAAATGGCATAGAGCAGGGCCTTGTGGTATCAGAGAAGAAGAATTTAAATATTTTCCCTATAAGACTATGAAAAACCAAAGGGTCCCACGGTGGGGGCATTTTTGGTCCTAGGGCTATAATTTGAACAATCTTGATAGAGGTCCAATAGATGAAGCTTCACACCAAATATCTAAGACCTTGGCCTTGCAGTTTCTGAGAAGAAGTTTCTTTAAAGATTTTCCCTATATAAGCCTATGTAAAACCGAAGGCCCCCGGGGCGGGGGCATTTTTGGCCCCAGGGCTATAATTTGAACAATCTTGGTAGAGGTCCATTAGATTAAGCTTCACACCAAATATCAAAGATCTGGGCCTTGCGGTGTCAGAGAAGAAAAGTTTTAAAGTTTTCCCCTACATAAGCTTAGGTAAAACCAAAGGCCCCCTGGGCGGGGGCATTTTTGGCTCCAGGGCTATAATTTGAACAATCTTGGTAGAGGTCCACTAGGTGAAGCTTCATACCAAATATCAAAGACCTGGGCCTTGTGGTTTCAGAGAAGAAGATTTTTAAAGGTTTCCCTTTAAAGGGCTATGAAAAACCAAAGGGTCCAAGGGTGGGGCCATTTTTGGCCCCAGGGCTATAATTTGCACAATCTTGAAAGAGGTCCACTAGATGAAGCTTCACACCAAATATCAAAGATCTGGGCCTTGTGGTTTCAGAGAAGAAGATTTTTAAAGATTTTCCCTGTATAAGCCTATGTATAACCAAAGCCCCCCGGGGCGGGGGCATTTTTGGCCCAAAGGCTATAATTTGAACAATCTTAGTAAAGGTCCTCCAGGTAAAGCTTCACACCAAATATTAAAGACGTGGGCCTGCTGGTTTCAGAGAAGAAGATTTTTTAATGATTTTCCCTATATAAGCCTATGTAAAACCATAGGCCCCTGGGGCGGGGGCATTTTGGCCCCCAGGGCTATAATTTGAAAAATCTTGGTAGAGGTCCACTAGATGAAGCTTCACACCAAATATCAAAGATCTAGGCCTTGCGGTTTCAGAGAAGATTTTTAAAGATTTTCCCTGTATAAGTCTATGTAAAAACAAAGGCCCCCGGGGCGGGGGCATTTTTGGCCCAAAGGCTATAATTTGAACAATCTTAGTAAAGGTCCTCCAGGTAAAGCTTCACACCAAATATTAAAGACGTGGGCCTGCTGGTTTCAGAGAAGAAGATTTTTTAATGATTTTCCCTATATAAGCCTATGTAAAACCATAGGCCCCCGGGGCGGGGGCATTTTGGCCCCCAGGGCTATAATTTGAACAATCTTGGTAGAGGTCCACTTGATGAAGCTTCACACCAAATATCAAAGATCTGGGCCGTGGGGTTTCAGAGAAGAAGATTTTTAAAGATTTTCCCTGTATAAGCCTATGTAAAACCAAAGGCCCCCTAGCGGGGGCATTTTTGGCCCTTAGGTAATAATTTGAACAATCTTAGTAGAGGTCCATCAGGTAAAGCTTCACACCAAATATTATAGACCTGGGCCTTGTGGTTTCAGAGAAGAAGATTTTTTAATGATTTTCCCTATATAAGCCTATGTAAAACCAAAGGCCCCTGTGGCGGGGGCATTTTGGCCCCCAGGGCTATAATTTGAAAAATCCTGGTAGAGGTCCACTAGATGAAGCTTCACACCAAATATCAAAGATCTGGGCCGTGCGGTTTCAGAGAAGAAGATTTTTAAAGATTTTCCCTGTATAAGCCTATGTAAAACCAAAGGCCCCCGGGGCGGGGGCATTTTTGACCCTAAGGCTATAATTTGAACAATCTTAGTTGAGGTCCACTAGGTAAAGCTTCACTCCAAATATTAAAGACCTGGGCCTTGTGGTTTCAGAGAAGAAGATTTTTTAATGATTTTCCCTATATAAGCCTATGTAAAACCATAGGCCCCGGGGCGGGGGCATTTTGGCCCCCAGGGCTATAATTTGAACAATCTTGGTAGAGGTCCACTAGATGAAGCTTCACACCAAATATCAAAGATCTGGGCCGTGCGGTTTCAGAGAAGAAGATTTTTAAAGATTTTCCCTGTATAAGCCTATGTAAAACCAAAGGCCCCCGGGGTGGGGGCATTTTTGGCCCTAAGGCTATAATTTGAACAATCTTAGTAGAAGTCCACCAGGTAAAGCTTCACACCAAATATTAAAGACCTGGGCCTTGTGGTTTCAGAGAAGAAGATTTTTTAATGATTTTCCCCATATAAGCCTATGTAAAACCAAAGGCCCCTGGGGCGGGGGCATTTTGGCCCCCAGGGCTTTAATTTGAACAATCCTGGTAGAGGTCCACTAGATGAAGCTTCACACCAAATATCAAAGATCTGGGCCGTGCGGTTTCAGAGAAGAAGATTTTTAAAGATTTTCCCTGTATAAGCCTATGTAAAACCAAAGGCCCCCGGGGCGGGGGCATTTTTGGCCCTAAGGCTATAATTTGAACAATCTTAGTGGAGGTCCACCAGGTAAAGCTTCACACCAAATATTAAAGACCTGGGCCTTGTGGTTTCAGAGAAGAAGATTTTTTAATGATTTTCCCTATATAAGCCTATGTAAAACCAAAGGCCCCCGGGGCGGGGGCATTTTGGCCCCCAGGGCTTTAATTTGAACAATCTTGGTAGAGGTCCACTAGATGAAGCTTCATACCAAATATCAAAGACCTGGGACTTGCGGTTTCAGAGAAGAAGATTTTTAAAGTTTTCATTTAAAAAATCTATTTTTAGCTCCTGTGACCCAGATGTGCAATGGACCGGAACCATTTGAACAATTTTGAAAGGGGACCACCTAAGGATCATTGCTGTGAAGTTTGGTCAAAATCTGATCAGTGGTTTAGGAGGAGATGTCATTTGAAGAAAAAGTTTACGCACACACACACACACACACGCACGCACACACGCACTGACGACGGACGAAAAGTGATCACAAAAGCCCACCTTGTCACTACGTGACAGGTGAGCTAAAAATATGACCAAAATGTTACTTTTTATTTTAAGTAGGTCAAGGTCACAGGTTAAATTTTTTGCATGAATGTAAAGCTTTTGTCACAAGGAACATACATGCCAAATATGAAGGCTGTATCTCAAGCCGTTCAAAAGTTATGAACGATGTTATTTTTTTCTTTTAAGTAGGTCAAAGGTCAAGGTCACAGGTCCAATTTTTTTGCATTAATGTGAAGCTCTTGTCACAAGGAACGTTCATGCCAAATATAAATACTATATCTCCAACGGTTCAAAAGTTATGACCAATGTTAAAGTTGTCCACGTACAAACCAACAAACAGACAGGGCAAAAACAATATGTCCCCGCTATCGCTACCGGGGACATACAAAAATCCAAAACCGTGCTATAACAAACAGTGTTATAATGACTATTGCTATAATGAGGTTGAGGTGTACTTGCAAAAGAGGGATTTACATTACATGTATTTTCCTATTTCTCTTCAGAAACACAGATTGTGGGTACTCATCAGAACTGCCTAAAGACGTGCTTGTAATGAGAACTCACAACCTACAATCCACAATCTATGCTCAAAGCAGCAATTAGAAAAGGATCATCAGTTTTCAGGAGTAAAAGTCTTTTTTTTCGGCGCCGTGGAATATAACACTATATCACATGGGCATATCTTTCTGATATACTCACCAAACAGTCCTCCGATATTTTCCCATGACCTGTGGGTTAGGAAAATGTCTTCGATTTGAACCAGTCTCACCCTGAAAAGTTGTAAAAGTAAAGGGGAATGGGAACACCTGCGGGGATGGCAACCCCTGTTTCCCATGTCAATAGGGGTCAACTCTTAAAGGAAAGAATTTGCTCCTGCTTAAGAGTAGACCCCTGTTTCAGTGGGACAGGGCTTATAGTAAAGTGAACAGAAGTTCTGAAAGTTGTCTCCTTTTGAAAAATGGGGGAAAAATTTGCCAGGTGTTCTCATTCCCCTTAAAAACATACATATGGATCTCTTTATTCACAAATTCACCACCAAGTTTCTGAAGTGGGCTCTTCTAGCATTGAATTTGGACATGCCCATTCTTGTCAATACTAAGGGCATTTGTAACTTAACCTATTTTGTACTGGAAACTCGAAAACAGGTACCCTGGCAAACAGTGCAGGCCCAGATCAGATGACGCAGAACACAGCGTCTGATCGGGGCCTACACTATTTGCAAAAAGCTCAGCTATCCAAATTAATTTTAAAGATAACACAACCTAGGCCTGTCACCTCTAAATTTCGAAATAGACTCCTGCCATATACATGTATAAGGAGGAAGATTCCATTTCATACAACAAGAGGGCCATGATGGCCCTGGATCGCTCACCTGATCCATACAGTAACAAGTGGGCCCCAGGGAGGGCAATTATTGACCCCAGGGCTATAATGTGCATAATGTTGAGGGAGGTCTAAAAAGGTGAAGCTTCATAGCAAATATCAACAAAGGCTATAATTTGAACAATCTTGGCAAAGATCCACCAGATGAATCTACATACCAAATATCAAAGACCTGGGCCTTGCAGTTTCAGAGAAGATTTTTTTAAAGATATTCCCAACATAAGCCTATGTAAAACCAAATGGCCCTGGGCAGGGGCATTTTTTGGCCTCAGGGCTATAATTTAAACTTGATAGAGGTCCACTAGATGAAGCTTCAAACCAAATATCAAAGACCAGGGCCTTGCGGTTTCAGAGAAGATTTTCAAAGATTATCTCTATATAAGTCCATGTAAAACCAAAGGGCCCCAGGGTTGGGGCATTTGAGGCCAGAGGGCTATAATGTGAACAATCTTGGTAGAGGTCCACTAGATGAAGCTTCATACCAAATATCAAAGACATGGGCCTTGCAAATTCAGAGAAGAAGATTTTTAAAGATATCCCTATATAAGTCTATGTGAAACCAAAGGGTCTCGGGTCAGGGGCATTTTTGGCCCCAGGGATGAAGAAGATTTTCAAAGATTATCTCTATATAAGTCCATGTAAAACCAAAGGGCCCCAGGGTGGGGGCATTTGAGGCCCGAGGGCTATAATGTGAACAATCTTGGTAGAGGTCCACTAGATGAAGCTCTATACCAAATATCAAAGACATGGGCCTTGCAGTTTCAGAGAAGAAGATTTTTAAAGATTTCCCTATATAAGTCTATGTAAAACCAAAGGGTCTCGGGACGGGGGCATTTTTGGCCCCAGGGATATAATTTGAACAATTTTGATACAGGTCCACTACATGAAATTTCACATCAAATATCAAAGACCTAGGCCTTGTGGTTTCACAGAAGAAGATTTTTAAAGATATTCCCTATATAAGTCTATGTAAAACCAAAGGGCCCCCAAGGCGGGGGCATTTTTGGTCTCAGGGCTATAATTTGAACAATCTTGGTAGAGGTCCACTAGATGAAGCTTCATTCGAAATATCTAAGACCTAGGCCTTGTGGTTTCAGAGAAGAAGATTTTCCCTATATAGTCTATGTAAAACCAAAGGGCCTCGGGGCGGGGGCAGTTTTGGCCCCAGGGCTATAATTTGAACAATCTTGGTAGGGGACCACTAGATGAAGCTTCATTCCAAATATCAAAGACCTGGGCCTTGTGGTTTCAGAGAAGAAGATTTTCCCTATATAAGCCTATGTAAAACCAGATGAAGCTTCATACCAAATAGCAAAGACCTGGGCATTGCGGTTTCAGAGAAGAAAATTTTTAAAGATTTTTCCTATATAAGCTAATGTAAAACCAAAGGACCCTGGGGTCGGGGCATTTTTGGCCCCAGCAATATAATTTGAATAATCTTGGTAGGGGTCCACTAGATGAAGCTTCATACCAAATATCAAAGACCTGGGCCTTGCGGTTTCAGAGAAGAAGATTTTTAAAGATTTTCTCTATATAAGCCCATGTAAAACCAAAGGGCCCCGGGGCGGGGGCATTTTTGGCCCCAGCACTATAATTTGAATAATCTTGGTAGGGGTCCACTAGACGAAGCTTCATACCAAATATCAAAGACCTGGGCCTTGTGGTTTCAGAGAAGAAGATTTTTTAAGTTTTCGGTGAAAAAAAATCTATTTTTGGCTCCTGTGACCTAGATGTGCAACGGACTGGAACCATTTGAACAACTTTGAAAGGGGACCACCTGAGGATCATTCCTGTGAAGTTTGGTAAAAATCCGATCAGTGTTTAGGAGGAGATGTTGTTTGTTTGAAGAAATTGTTTACGCACAGACGGACCGACGGACAAAAAGTGATCCCAAAAGCTCTCCTTGTCACTACGTGACAGTGAGCTAAAAAGGGTTAAAATAATTTAGGGGTCAGTGATGGTGGCTCAGTCGGATGCTCGTCTGGCTGGTGATCAGAAGGTCACGGGCCCAATACCTGCTGGGTTGGAAACATTTTTTCATGAAGATTGATCATGAGAGCTTTTCTACAGTCATTTTATCCCTTCCACTGATTCAAGAAGGACAGTTGTCATTTACTGGCCATAGAATGTGCACTGTACTGGTAACTGCCTACATGTAAGCCTGCCCAGAAAAATTGTGGTTTGGCAAACTGAATATGACTTAAATAGTGTTGACTGGGCCTTTATCTCCAAAACAAACAAATAAAAAAAAACTTAAAATCACAAGGAGAATACTACTTCTAGGACCATTCACTCCAAAATAACAAACAACGGAAAAACTTAAAATCATTACAGGGAGGTTTCAATATTAAGCTACTTTTAATAAGCTAGTTTGACAGGATATATTATTATACCACACATGACTTTCCCGATCAAACCTTGCCTCATTACATGCACTCCAGGTTTGCAGGATGAAAACATCATGAAATTACAACAGGGATCTTTAACCTGTACATGGGATGACTCACCATGCACATGGGCCTCCAGTTAATGTCCAGATCCTTTAGGATGGTGCACTTTGCAGTATTCATTCACATGTACCTCTTTTACAGCCCTTTCAAGATCACTTCACTTATTTCAACCGATGGTTAATCAGAGATGGGCAAAAACCGGAAGAAAAACCACCTGACCTTCCATTTCAGAGCTTGTTGTCGCACACGTGACCCAAGTTAGGCACAAACCACAACAGTGAGAAACCTAATGATTTAGAGTCAGAGCTTTTAGCCTTTTACCCAAATAGGCCACAGAGGTCTGTGTTAAAGGTAATTTTACTCTTAGCCTGCTAAACAGTAGACCAATATCAGATGCAATAAGGGGCATTCTTCCCTATCTCCAAAATAGTTACTTTTCTGTAAAGGTTTTGTGATATTTTGTCATATTAACACTCCAAACATAGGTTGTGCATGCTCATTACCCACAATCTTTGTCTTGGAGAAGAATAAGAAAAACAAGAGGGCCCAATGGCCCTATATCGCTCACCTGTTTGGACACCAGGGGCATGATTGGCAGGAATTATGTAGGTGACCACTTGCCATCGCTACATACTAAATATCTAAGCTCTTGGCCCTGTGGTTTCAGAGCAGAAGATTTTTGAAGCTTTTTCCATTATGAGTCTATGGGAGCAAAGGGGCCCCATGGTGTGGCCCATTTGAAACCCAGGGGCATGACTGGCAGGAATTATGTAGGTGACCACTTGCTGTTGCTACATGCTAAATATCTAAGCTCTGGGCCCTGTGGTTTCAGAGAAGAAGATTTTTGAAACTTTTTTTTCCATTATGAGTCTATGGGAGCTAAGGGGCCCCGGGGTGTGGCCCATTTGGACCCCAGGGGCATGATTGGCAAGAATTATGTAGGTGACCACTTGCCATTGCTACATGCTAAATATGTAAGCTCTGGGCCCTGTGGTTTCAGAGAAAAATATTTTTGAAGCTTTTTTTTCCATTATGAGTCTAAAGGTGCTAAGGGGCCCTGGGGCGTGGCCCGTTTGGACACCAGGGGCATGATTGGCAGGAATTATGTAGGTGACCACTTGCGGTTGCTACGTGCTAAATATCTAAGCTCTGGGCCCTGTGGTTTCAGAGAAGAATATTTTTGAAGCTTTTTTCCATATGAGTCTATGGGAGCAAAGGGGCCCCGGGGCGTGGCCCATTTGGAACCCAGGGGCATGATTGGCAGGAACTATGTAGGTGACCAATTGCCGTTGCTACATGCTAAATATCTAAGCTATGGGCCCTATGGTTTCAGAAAAGAAGATTTTTGAAGCCTTTTTTCAATTATGAGTCTATGGGAGCTAAGGGGCCCTGGGGCGTTTTGTTTGTTTGATTTGAGGTTTAACGTCCCTGTCAACACTATAAAGGTCATTTTGGAGACGTTGCTTCAAATTTTGTGGGACTCTTACCCGACATTGAGATGAAATGACATCTCAAGCCCTGTTGCCCAATGAAACCAATAGGGTTTATTAGCATGGACCGTCCGCCTCGCACTGTGGTTCCTGGACAGGTTTAGATCCTCTAAACGGTTTACCAGTACTAGTGTGCGGGACGGATTCAGCTCTGTGTGGAAGCATCATGCAGTCAATATATTTCTTCAAGCCCCTATGGGCGGGGGCCATGGCCCTGGGGTGTGGCCCATTTAGACCCCATGGGCAGGATTCATGTAGGTGACCACTTGCCATTGCTACATGCTAAATATCTCAGCTCTGGGCCCTGTGGTTTCAGAGAAGAAGCTTTTTGAAGGTTTTTCCCATTATGAATCTATAGGAGCTAATGGGCCCCAGGGCGTGGCTTGTTTGAAACCCAGGGGCATGATTGGCATGTATTATGTAGATGACCACTTGCCGTTGCTACATGCTAAATATCTAAGCTCTGGGCCCTGTGGTTTATGTGAAAAAGATTTTTGAAGCTTTTTTTCCATTATGAGTCTATGGGAGCTAAGGGCCCCCGGGTTGTGGCCAATTTGGACCCCAGGGGCATGATTGGCAGGAATTATGTAGGTGACAACTTGCCGTTGCTACATGCAAAATACCTAAGCTCTGGGCCCTGTGGTTTCAGAGAAGAAGATTTTTGAAACTTTTTTCCATTATGAGTCTATGGGAGCTAAGGGGCCCCGGGGTATGGCCCATTTGGACCCCAGGGGCATGATTGGCAGGATTTATGTAGGTGACCACTTGCCGCTGCTACATGCTAAATATCTTAGCTCTCAGCCTTGTGGTTTCAGAGAAGAAGCTTTTTGAAGCTTTTTTCCATTATGAGCCTATAGGAGCTAAGGGGCCCCGGGGCGTGGCCCGTTTGGACCCCAGGGGCATGATTGGCAGAAATTATGTAGGTGACCACTTGCCATTGCTACACGCTAAATATCTAAGCTCTGGGCCCTGTGGTTTCAGAGAAGAAGATTTTTTAAGCTTTTTTCCATTATGAGTCTATGGGAGCGAAGGGGCCCGGGGCGTGGCCCATTTGGACCCCAGGGGCATGATTGGCAGGAATTATTTAGGTGACCACTTGTCGTTGCTACATGCTAAATATCTGAGCTCTGGGCCCTGTGGTTTCAGAGAAGAAGATTTTTGAAACTTTTTTTCCATTATGAGTCTATAGCAGCTAAGGGGCCCCGGGGCGTGGCCAATTTGGACCCCAGGGGCATGATTGGCAGGAATAATGAAGGTGACCACTTGCTGTTTCTACATGCTAAATACCTAAGCTCTGGGCCCTGTGGTTTCAGAGAAGAAGATTTTTGAACCTTTTTTCCATTAGGAGTCTATGGGAGCTAAGGGGCCCTGGGGCGTGGCCCATTTGGAACCCAGGGGCATGATTGGCAGGATTTATGTAGGTGACCACTTGCCGCTGCTACATGCTAAATATCTAAGCTCTGGGCCCTGTGGTTTCAGAGAAGAAGATTTTTGAAGCTTTTTTTTTCCATTATGAGTCTATAGGAGCTTAAGGGCCCCGGGGAGTGGCCAATTTGAACCCCAGGGGCATGATTGGCAGGATTTACGTAGATGACCACTTAACATTGTTACAAGCTAAATGTCTAAGCTCTGGGCCCTGTGGTTTCAGAGAAGAAGATTTTTTAAACTTTTCCCATTATAAGTCTATGGGAGCTATATGTTGCCATGGCAACCAGAATTCCAATCTGATCAGCCCAAAAACCTGATGCAGCCTTTCCCCCTACCTGATGATGCTTCACATAAAATTTGATCAAGATTGGCCATGGGGTATTAGATATATACTTATTTGAAATTGTTTACGGACGCACGACGGACAAAATGTGATCACAAAAGCTCACCTTGTCACTACGTGACAGGTGAGCTAATAATGAATACCCATGTAAACCCAGATCTTTCTATATAAAGTGGGGTTTAGAAGACTTGTTAACATGATGTGAAGGTCCAATAATAGGGTCTAAATGTATACTGTTTGTCGTTCAGTTTGTGAATTTGAATGAATACATTATATGAAGTAATTTGACTTGTTGATGGTCAGAAATGGGTGCGGTAAAATTAAGTTATTTATTAGGACAAGGGTTAATGTAGTGGTACCCCTTGCCCAAGAATGTCTTACCTGCATTCCAATAACTGCCTCTGTGTACCCTCTCCACAGTTGAACAGGTAGCTTGAAAAAAAAGAGAAACAATATTTCATAAACTGCAGTTTGCTTTCTTTCCATGTCAGATTTTACCTTGTTAAAAAGTTTGAATAGGTCAGCATTAATGTACACCACAAGCTCATTATAACACAGTTTGTTATAACACAGTTTTGGATATATCACGGTTTTAAGATGGATCCCACAAATGTATAGATTTTATAGAAAAATGACCATAAATGGTCATTTTTCTATATAATCTATACATTTTTGTTTGGATATAACTAACACAGTTTCTGCTTTGGACCCCATTAATAATGTTATAAAGAGGTTGTGGTGTATTTGTTGGCTTACCAGGGAGGCAGCCATGTTTGATTACAAGCATATCATGAAATGACACATTTTGATTGGCTGGCTGCTTTATGAGAATTTTCACTGCCTTGTAAGTTGTATCTTGTAGATAAGAAAGTCAGTAATGAACATCATAACAAAGGCAGGATGAAGACAAGACCTGATTTTAAATAAGAATCTGAGAAGTGACACATTTCCAATTATATCAGTGACATTTTATAATTTCTGTGCATAAAGCTTTCAGCCATTAAAAGACCCATTAAGATTGGTAAAGTCCACCATCTGTATTTACCAGTGGCTTTCACCAGTATAAACTGGTACTCATCAAGTAGCAAATACTGGCAAATTGAATGTTTCACCTGACTTTAGAAAACATTGGGTAGAAACAGACAACCTACATGTAGTCTAGAGAAGAAATTCCCCATGGCTATCATATTAACACTATTTAGGCTCATTCTTTTTACATTGTGAATCTATGTATCTATTCTGTCTATCCATGTATCTATCTATCAGGGTTGTAAAATTCCACTTGCCCGCTCGCATTTGCGAGTAAGTTTTAAGGCAGGGCGGGTAAGATTTTCAAAACTGACCTTACTTTTTCTTCATTTTTAGCACCTACAGTGCGGCTAAGGTATAAGAACCAAAAAACTCTTCATTCCGAATCTCGGCATTTCGAGCACTTTCCAAAACACTCGGAATTGTTCCGAGTAGATGTATATATTCGGCGGACACTCCTCGAAAACACTCACAAGGTCCGGGCTAAGTGTGCGGTACGCGAAGTTTCACGAAATTATTCTGAGTCGTAATATCATACCTGGAGGGAATATTTTCTCGCGAAGTTATGCGGAAATACTCGGAGGAATGTGATGACGAAATACCTGGACATTTTTTTTGTTTAATTAATGTTCTTTTACCATCATATATATTTATATATAATTATAAGATAATATATATCACTGATAGTTATTATAATGTAAACGATGTCAAAAGTCAACAAAAAGGTAATCACTAATTATCCAGGGTGTGAAACTGTACAGTGATTTCAAACAAGGGAATCAGTTGGGCACGACGAGTACATACAACTCTTTCAAGTCCGTAATTGAAAGCATGTTGAACATTATAAAATTATGGTTAAATTTGATGTAATTACCTTAGAAATGTTAATTAGGTAATTGAGAGAGAAAAAATGACTGTCCTGTTTTATAACTTACCTGTACAGTTTAATTAAATTAATCACCACTAGCAAATACTCGCAAACACTCCGAATATCACAGGTAAGCTCTGAGGCCCACGGAATTTCCTCGGAATATCGAGCGCATAACTTGGAGTAAAATATTTTCACTCAGAGTGGTTTATTTCAAACCATTCGGAGGAAAAACGTGGATTTAAAAAGTTGTCCGCGGAATGAAAAAGAAAAACGGTTCAAATACCTGAGCCGCACTGTAAATGAAAAGTTTAGATGATAAGGCCGAGTAAGTTTGAGGGAAATTTTACACCTCTGTCTATACTGCGATCAGTCACATTTGACCATTACTCGCAGGTGTACAAATACACTCCGGCCCCCGCCCATTGGGGCTTGAAGAAATAAATGGGCTGCATGATGCTTCCAGGCAGAGCTGAAACCCACTGCACACGAGTACTGGTAAACCAATCAAAGGATCTAAGCCTGCCCAGGTAAAGCGGTGCGAGTCGGACCATCCTTGCTTATAAACCCTATTGGTTTCATTGGGCGACAGGGCTTGAGATGTCATTTCATCTCAAGGTCGGGTAAAAGTCCCACAAAATTGGAAGCAACGTCTCCAAAATGACCTTTACAGTGTTGACGGGGACGTTAAACCTCAAATCAAACAAACAAACACTCCGGTATTTGCAGGATGAAAGTCTACACAGTAATCATGTAATTACGGTAGGGGTCTTTAAACCTGCACAGGGGCCTCCAGTTAACGTCCTGATCTGAAGGACGGTGCACTTTTCTAAGTTCAGCTGGACCGAAGAAATGATGAAAATCATACTGAAGTGATAGATGTACATTAGTTCTGCAGTAATCAGATTACTTCCATTATTATTTATCTACACAGATGGTAAATCTTCTGCAACAAACTGAAAGCACAAATTAATTTTATGATAAATGTTTAAAACAGTGATTGTAATAACTTTGGTGGCAGATTTTCAACTGGACCATTCGGACCAGCCAGCCACTGACCTAACTAGACCTGACCAGGTTTCCACTAGACAATGTCCATCGGTATCGAACCCTGTGACGGCACACTTTATGACATCCCTACAAATGATGCCAATGGAGGGTGTTCTGAGACCGAAATTATCACTGCTGCCCCCGCGGGGGATCAAGCAGGGGTCTCTAGCATCAGAGGCAAGTGCGCTAACCACTGAGCTATCACGTTCCATCGATCATAGCCACCTGGCCACTGCTGAAGGTGCAGAGGATAGTGTAGCTAAGTTTACCTCTTTGGTGAGAGCTAGGGACTAACTTCCCATATCACAGGTCCTGGTGTATGAATGGCATTTGACAAGTCACCAGTAACAATTCTGATTAAGCTTACTTCTGAAATGGTGTCTCTATAATGACAGATTTTGGACCATCAAAAGCACCACTTTTAAGCACAACCACTTTGATTGAGTCTGTTCTTGGGATAATTCCTTTATTCAGCTGACTGTTCCTGTACTTTTCCTTTTTATTCAGCTCCACTGGGTCACTGCCAGGGTCTCTGGCTTTTCTACTGATGACCTTGCTCATCTCTTGTCTTCTAAACCCCTGGTAATTTTTACTTTTTACCCATGAAAATGTCCTTCTAGATAAAACAGATATACTTATGTTTGAGCTTGGTAGTTTTAGTACGATTCTTTGCAAATACATTGATTTTAAAGCAAATTTAATCTGATGAAATGTTGGAGTAATTCACATGGATGAAACCGGAAATAAAAAATGGATTTTCTTGTTTGTAAGAAAAAGCGGTGTACGCCTTCGGGGGACTCAAAACTCGGTATAGCTAAACAGCGAAAGGAAGATTTTTCTACGAAAGGAAGGTATTTCTGAGGCACAATGAGTGAATTTACGTATAAAAGGTATCATATAGACTGATTTTATTGAAATAGGGTATTCAGAGATAACATCAAAAGCAACCAAGACCCTAGACAGTCTAAGGATGTTGCATACAAAACATTGATTCGCTCTCAACTTGAGTATGCATGACCGATTTCGCATCCCAATGTTAGGGTACGTACAAACACCGGATCGGACCCAATTCTATCTATCTATCTTCCATAACACCTTAACCTCCGAAGAGGACTTCAGATGGGTATTCCGGTATACCAAGTGCTAAAGGGGGTTAGTTGAATAAAAGGGGACAGAAAAGTGGGTGAGATGAGTTTGTGCAGTGCGAAAAGAGAATGTTAGTATAGTTAAAAGATAAAAACAGCTTCTGGTGTTTAAGGTGATAAGTGGACTACCTGGCAGACAGCTGTACTAAACTGTGCCAGGGTAGGGAGGACCGGTATGTGATGGGGTAGGGCATTCCAGTGGATGATAGTGCGGGGGAAGAATGTGAACCTGTAGTAGTCTTTCAGAGTCATGATCTGTCGGTATGCTAGAGGATGGTTTTTTGAGGAGGTACGGGTATTCCGGATCAGGTAGTCAGCAGCAGGTATCGCAACAAGGTCAAATGTGACCTTATAAAGGAGGACCAACCGACTGTCTATGCGTCGTTGGTCGAGGGTGCGCCATTTGAGATTCTGGAGCATTTTCGTGGCGCTAGATGTATATCGGTAATCTCTGTTTACCCATCTAGCAGCCCTTCGCTGCACTGATTCCAATTTGTAGGTATCTGAAGCCGTATAAGGGGACCACACAGTAGAAGCATACTCTAACTGTGGGCGGACAAGCGTTTTGTATGCTGTGGCCTTCAGGTCCTTATTGTTGACCCGAATATTACGTTTTAGGAAGCCTAGAGTCTGATTTGCCTTTCTACTAATGTTATTTACATGATCTGTCCATCTGAGGTCTTCCAAAATGGTGACCCCTAAGTATTTGGCGGATGATACAGTTTCAAGTACACAGCCATGAAGACGGTATTCAGTTTGGAAGGGAGATTTACTTCGGGTCACATGGATGACCTGACACTTTGAGGGATTAAAGCTCATATCCCAGAGCTTTTCCCATTTTTCAAGGTTCTCAAGGTCTTTCTGGAGGATCTCCGAGTCTGTCTCAGCATCGAGGGCAAGGTACATGGCTGTGTCGTCTGCGAATAGCCTTACTCTGGATCTTACCTGATCCGGAAGATCATTTATGTAGGCTAAAAACAACATGGGACCGAGAACCGAGCCCTGCGGGACACCTGAGGGAACTGGGATGCTGTCAGAGTTAGAGCCGTTTAAAATAACTGATTGTGACCTGTTGTCTAGAAAATCTTTTATCCAGTTTAATGTGTTCCCTCTTATACCATAGAAATGAAGTTTTTGGAGTAATTTTTCATGTGCTACCTTATCAAAAGCTTTGCTAAAATCTAAAAGGATGAGGTCAGTTTGCTTTCCAGACTGCATATTTTTAGCAAGTTCATCAACAAGCATAATGAGTTGTGTCTCGCAGGATCTCTTTTCCCGGAACCCATGTTGTAGTTCAAAGAGAATATTTTGGTCAGTGAAATGTCTGGAGATGCTGGAGGCCACAACATGCTCAAGCACTTTGCAGAGGACACAGGTTAAGGATATAGGGCGGTAATTGGCAGGGTCAGATTTGTCGCCTTTCTTAAATTACCGGATCGGACCCGGTTTTCTGTGCTGGGGTCACTTTTTCTTCAATTTTTTATGCACAGTTGAGAGAGATGTTCAGCATACAAAATGATGTTTACCTCATATCTTCATCCCTATATCGAAAAAAGATATTGTTCACCATCGCAAATACCCGCCTTTTCTGAATTTATCTGCAGTCCCGAAATAATTTGTTTACCAAGTTTGGTCACCATAGACCAAGAAATAAAAACGGTATTTGCATTCACAAGCATTTTCTTGAAAATTTGACCTTTAACCTCACCCTCATGACCCCGGTGTCAGATTAAAATTGGAATACCTTCATGCGCATCTGCAGTCCCTAAGCAATATGTGTACCAAATCTGGTCACCATTGGCCAAGAAATTAAAAAATGGTTGCATTCACAAGGTTTGTGAGAGACGGAAGGAAGGACGGACGGATGTCCGGACGTACACCCTTGACGAAATTAAACAGTATAAAAACAGTCCATAACAGACATAACTTAATGCATACTGAAGAGAAACCAAAAGAATGAGTACATACTGAAAATAATAATAACAATAAAAAATAAAAAGAATAATAATAATAAAAAAAAAAAACAGAAAATATGGTAAAGTAACGTCACCCATATATAGCCATATATAGGGTTTGTAGCATTTGGATGTGGTTTTGAGTATACACCGAGCCAGCATCAAACAGCGGGCCAACGTTGGGCCGACAGCGATACGTTGCCACGTCGTATCGCCGCCGTTTGTTGACAGGGTGCAGCTTCAAACGCACTAGATTATTTTAACCAATCTGTACCCACAATCTATGTTTTGAGCAGACATAAGAAACAAATATCTACCCCTTTATACTACCGTCAGGCTCACAGCGATACATACATACGATACATGCCGTCGACCCGACATTGATCCGGCATTCTTTGTTGACTGGGCAGCTTCAAACGCATGAGATTCTCTATATACCGATCTATACCCAGTGGTCCTTATATTCTTAAACACTGGATGCACCCAACTTAAGGGGTCCATTACGAAAGCAAGCCTATTCAAATTCATGTTTACTGACAATTTTACTTAAAAAAAAATATATCAGAAATCAGAAAGAGTTCCAATATTTTTCATATATTTTCTCAAAACATAGACTGAGTGTAGTTGTAAGAACTGCCTCGAAGATACGGTCCTAACGAGTACCCACAATCTATGTTTTGTGCAGACATAAGAAAAAAATCTAACCCTGTAAATCATTTTTTGCGCACGCGCGTGCGTGTGCGTGTGTGTGTGTGTGTGGGGGGGGGGGTTACATTATCTTTTCTTATTTCTATTAATAAAACATGGATTGTGGGTACTCGTCAGAAGCGCCTCGCTGAGGCGGTTCTAACAATTTTCCCAAATCTATGTTTCGAGCAGAAATATGAAAAATATCAGAACTGAAAATTATCATTTTATTTTATATATTTTTATTTTTGTTGGTAAAATTTTCGATATACTTGGCCGTTTTTTCCGTAATGTAACAGTTAAATTTTTGTCCGTAACTTTAAAGCATCGGCCTTTCCCTTTACCTCCTGAAATATCAATTATCATTGACGTGGTCACATCGTTACCTCGTTAAGTGGATCACCTCTGTTAATCTGATAATCCGTTTACCTAATTGAGTAACAATTAACGACAATAAACGTATTCCAGTAGGTGTTAAACATCTATCGTATTCGTCAAATTGGGCCGTGCATTGAGAAAACGTACCCACAGCTTACGTGAGCAGCGAAGGTTAACATCACGAAAACACACCTATATAATTTTGAACCCATTGAACCCCACTGTTGTATAGTAAAACCTATTTGTCTTATTTCTGCTCTAAAATATAGATTGTGGGGGTACTCGTAATAACCGCCTCGATGAGGCGGTTCTAACGTCTAAAATATAGGTTGTAGGTACTCGTTAGAACAGCCTCGATGAGGCGGTTCAATCGAGTACCCACAGTCTATATTTTGAGCAGAAATAAGAAAAATATCACAATTTTTCACCTTTTTTTCACATTTTTTCGGCGGTTAAGTTTACAATGTATTTGAATAGGTGTGTTTACGCAATGAAGAAGAGTCTGATCGCCCATACACACTCGCCCAGCGTAATCTTCGCTTTTTACACTGCGTTTATTTATTTATTTATTTATAAATATAGCACATATAAATATATTCAAACTGGGATATATGTTAAATGGCGGGCGGAATTTCATTTTGATATCTGGATTCAGTTAAAACATATTCTATCTATCTATCTATCTATCTATCTATCTATCTATCTATCTATCTATCTATCTATCTATCTATCTATCTATCTATCTATCTATCTATCTATCTATCTATCTATCGTAGAAGTAAAACAAAGATCAGGAATCGATACAATTAACTTACTCCACTTACCAAAGACACCAAAGGGAAAGCAACACAAACATTAAGCGACCAGACCACAATGGAAACCTAAACAAAGGAAGGCCTTAAGGACAGTTACTTTCCCACAAAATGGCCATATGGCCATCCAAAATAAAAAGACACAAGTGATACACACAGTAAGTAACAAACAACAACATAAATAAACCGCCACAGAAGAACCGCCTTGGAACGGTCAGTGGAAAGATTTCCACTGGGGGGCTTAAATCGATTTTACGTGGCCACAATCCTCGCCATTACTTCCGTCGCGATTCAGACAAATAACTTGTTCAGTCCGCATGAAGGCCTCCTAACTCATTAGTGCAACATCTCCGTGAACACAAATAATCAAAGAACCACAGAGGTGAGACAACGGTGAGGACTCGACAGCAAGAAACCACTGAAATGCTGGAGCAAAAGAAAACCAACAGTTAGACTCCGATGGGCCCGATTTATTTATTTATAAATATAGCACATATAAATATATTCAAACTGAGATATATGTTACATGGCGGGAGGAATTTCATTTTAAAATCTGGATTCAGTTAAATCTATCTATCTATCTATCTATCTATCTATCTATCTATCTATCTATCTATCTATCTATCTATCTATCTATCTATCTATCTATCTATCTATCTATCTATCTATCTATCTATCTATCTATCTATCTATCTATCTATCTATCTATCCTGAATATGCTATTAAAATCACGGTGGCAAAATCTCCCAAGTATCTCCATATAGCGATGCGTAATATTTAAGTGCAAATGCAGTGATAACAAAACGGAACCAAATCATAAAAACTAATGAAATAAGAAAATAAAAAAATATATATATGGAAAAAAGTCGAAAAACTAAGGAAATAAATAGGGTCCGATCCGTTCCGATCCGGTAATTGGGTCCGATCCGGTGTTTGTACGTACCGCCCATCTCAGATTCAACAGGTCCAGAAGGTACAGAGGATAACAGCTCGATGAACCTGCCGGGGATGAAAAATAAAAGTAGCGTCGTTAATAATTATGCTTAGCGAATTGGAGTGACCGTCCTTTGCAGTTCTCTGCAGCACTCTGGTATAGTGTGTTTTAATAAAGATATATACTTAGCCCCTGCGACAGTTTCAACACAAACAAGGGAATCAAAAATAAACAACACGCACTGCCGTAGGTACCAGGCCTATAGTGATCCCCTGAAGCATTCTTTCTTTCCCAGATCTTTTCCTTGGTGGGATAGTCTTATCCTTATCTGCGGTAGATGCCAAGACCGCTGAGGAGTTCAAAGCCCGTACAGTATACACGTAGATTAGAACTCAGATATATGCGTTTTAGTATATCGCCGCTTATCAAACTATAAATAGTGTTAAGGGCTGATCCAGTGACTGATAGAGTTGATCCCTCGGAGGTTGATCCTGGAGAATGGAATGGTGAGTATGTTTCTCAAGGAAGGCTGTCTGTAGTGTGGAGGTTGGAGCCTTACGAGATTATGCTGTATATTTTGTAAAACATTGCAAGAGATGAAATTTGTCCTGTTTTTCAAAAGTAGGGAGATTAAGTTTAGACAGCATTGTGCTTACGTTGCTGGAGAAACAAGATAGTCATTAATCATGTACCTCACTGCACGATGTTGGATCATTTCTATTACATTTTGTTTTCTGCCAAGGGTTCCAAATAGGCGCCAATACACAATCGGTGGACGATCTCGCGAGTGTATGTTTTGTAAGCCATTTCTTTGAGTTTGGTCATTTCTCGTTATGAATTTCAATGTATTGGTCACTGCACAAAGAAATACATGTATCGATACCCGGGCTGTGAACCAAAAACGCCGAAAGGCATCTGATTCTGTCATACTTTTGCAATCAATAACAATGTTTTCAGTATTTTGTTTGTTTGTTTGTTTGTATTGGAGTTTAACAGCCCAATCAACACTATTTAGGTCATTTCTGAGCCAGTCAGTTTACCTATCCACACTTTTCCTGGGCAGGCTTAACTGTTAACTCTAAGGGAGTCTAACCGTTGGTTTTCTTTTGCTCCAGCATTTCAGTGGATTCTTGCTGTCGAGTCCTCACCGTTGTTTCATGTCTGTGGTTGTTTGATTTTTGTGTTCACGGAGATGTTGCACTGATGAGTTTAGAGGCCTTCATGCGGACTGAACAAACTATTTGTCTAAATCGCGAAGGAAGTATGGGCGCGGATTTAGGCCACGTAAAATCGATTTAAGCCCCCCACCCCCCAGTGGAATTTGTTTCACTGACCGTTGCAAGGCGGTTCTTCTGTCGTGGTTTATTTTTGTGATGGTTTGTCTTTGAGTGTGTATCGCTTATATTATTTTGTTTTGGGTAGCCAATTGGCCATTTTGTGGGAAAGTAACTGTCCTTTTGGCTTTTCGCTAATGATGTTTCCATTAGGGTCTAGTTGTTTCATGTTTGGTTTTTCTTTCCCTTTGGTGTCTCTGATGGGAGCTGTGGGTTAATTGTATCGATTCCTGATCCTTGTCTTCACTTCTATTTTTTTATACGTAATCGGTTATCCAGTACAGTGCAGAAACTGACAACTGCCCTTCTTGAATCAGCGGTAGAGAGCGAAGGCAGCGAATGACCATAGAAAAGATTTCATGATCAATCTCCACGAAAGAATGTTGCCGACCCCGGCAGGTATTGAACCCGCGTCCTCCTGATCACCAGTTAGACGCGCATTCGACTGAACCACCGAGGTCGACAATGCTTTCTGTATATAAAAATGATTTCATTAATTCGCCTATAACTCTTCTGCAAATTTCTAGTTTATTTACGAGCGACAAAATTTCTCATAGTTTTCCATCATCATCATCATCATCATCATCATCATCATCATCATCATCATCATCATCATCATCATCATCATCATCATCATCATCATCCCCCACCATTACCATCATTATCATCATCGTCTTCGTCGCCTATAACTCTTCTGCTTTCTAGTTAGTTTACGAGCGACAAAATATCTCATCTTTTTCCATCATCATCATCATCATCATCATCATCATCATCATCATCATCATCATCATCATCATCGTCATCGTCGTCGTCGTCATCATCATCATAATCATCATCATCATCGTCGTCGTTGTCATCATCATCATCATCATCATCATCATCAGCCCCACCATTATCATTATCGTCTTCGTCGCCGCACGCTCCACCGCCGACGTCGTCGTCATCATCGTCATCATCATCATCATCACCACCACCGCTGCTACCGCCGCCGCTATCATCGTCACCCTCAGTAAATGCCTTCCACAATACTTGAGTATTCTCAAAACGTGATGGGGTAGCTGGGTGAGGCAAAGGTGTCGTGTATCTTGCGTCACTTGGGCGTCAAACTGATACTGGCTAACAGTTGGGCAAGGCCTGCTGTCCTTGCAGCAGTTACTGGTGGAGGAGGCATGTTGTTATTTCTTCTGATTCTACACTTCTGTTTATTTTTCTCTTTCTCCCCGGCCACTCACTTTCATCTCCTCCACCATCTCTTCAAAAATATTTCTCCCTTTCTCTGGGAGACGACACAAAATGGTCCTTATACAAGAGTTGACGTGTCACAATCAATCAATCTCGAAATTTACCATTACTCTTATATATATTAACGTATCAAAGCGTGCGGGGTCGGCAACATTCTTTCGTGGAGATTTTCTATGGTCATTCTCCCCAATCCGCTGATTCAAGAAGGGAAGTTGTCAGTTTCTGGCGAAAGAATGTGCACTGCACTGGTAAACCGCCTACGTATATGCCTGCCCAGAAAAGTGTGGATAGGTAAACTGAGCGGCTAAAATGACCTAAAATAGTGTTGACTGGGCCGTTAAACTCCAATACAAACAAACAAACGTATCAAAGCCTCGAGAGAACCGAAATTACTGTACAAGAGATTCGCTGGTACGGAATTGATTGGTCGCAGAATGCTAATAGGTGTTTCGACTGCTGTTTATATGTTGAGTCGTTTTCTTCAGGAGCGTGAAGTTTCTGATGGCTGTGAATCATCCGGTTATTCCTCCATTCAAAACGGGTGAAAGCGATTTGCCGACAAATTATCGTTTAAAACTGAAGCCACCGTGTTCACGCACATTGAAACTATCTTAAAATCTGGGTACAAAAGTTTTAGGAATGATGCGATGAGTTTAATTTTGATTTAATTGCGAAGCTTTTAATCAAATGTATTTTTTTCATACCTATGGCCGTTACTTAAATATCTACCTATTGTTTGGAACGAATGTTCCAATCAATACCGTGATGCCCTTGAAAAGTTACAGAATGAGGCAGCTCGCCTGGTCACTAGCTTACATTATGAAAAGACGCCTATACAAATACATTTAAACTTTACCGCCGAAAACAAAGAAAAGTTTAAGATGAAAAATTGTGATATCTGCCTTATTTCTGCACAAAATATAGATGATGGGTACAGGTTAGAACCGCCTCATCGAGGCGGTTCTATCGAGTACCCACAATCTATATTTTAGAGCAGAAATAAGAAAAAATAAGGTTTACCCCAGTTTAACTGCATAAAAGTCGGGTTCAAGGGGCTCAGAATTAAATAGGCGTGTTTTCGCTATGACTAGATCAGTCTCACTAATAAATTTATGTTGTGAGTGACAGTGTGGCTGGGCAAGCTTAGCCGAGCGCAGAAAATGCAAAAATATTTGGCTGGCAAAAATTAGGACCAGCTGCAGTAACTTAAGTAGAAGTGAAGGCAATGATCAGGAATCGATACAATTAACCCACAATTCCCACCGGAGATACCAAAGGGAAAGAAACATAAACATGAAACAACAGACCCTAATGGAAACATCAATAGCGTAAAGCCAAAAGGACAGTTACTTTCCCACAAAATGGCCAAATTGGCTATCCTAAACAAGATAATATAAGCGACACAAACGCCCAAAGACAAACCATAACAAAAATAAACCGCCCTGGGGGATTTAAATCGATATTACGTGGCCACAGTCCTCGCCCTTACCTCCGTCGCGATTTAGACAAATAATTTGTTCAGTCCGCATGAAGGCCTCATAACTCATCAGTGCAACATCTCCGTGAACACAAAAAATCAAACAACCACAGAGATGAAACAACGGTGAGGACTCAACAGCAAGAAACCACCGAAATGCCGGAGCAAAAGAAAACCAACAGTTTGACTCCGATGGGCCCGACCAGAGACAAAGCATCAGGCACCAACCACCATTACATTGAATACTGGTCTATTTAGCAACCATTTGAAAGATGATCCTTCGTGCCAATGTGGCTAGGAAAAGGAAGATGCTCAGCATTTCTTTTTGTCTGTTCGAATTATGTGCCGAAGAATTGATATGTTTAGAACTCGTAAGGCGTAAAAAAAAGCTGTGTTTCCGCTAACCCGACCGACCCTGCTTCAGACCCCAGACTCTTCTATTTTTATCAATAAAAGAACAAAATAAAAATTAAACACCGACCCTACCATATTCAATTTCAGACCCAACCCAGTGTCGTCTTTGCATTTTCGCATAGTAATTTCGGGTTTTAAGTACATTTTTGTAGTTTTTGGCATTTAGTACCTTCCAAAATACAGAGCTGTCTTTTTTGAGCATCTAAAATGAATTATGATACACAGTTACAATTTTATTAACAAAACACACGTACAAAAAAAACACACAAAAAAAACAAAAACATAAAAATACAGGCCCGACCCTGTTTTTCTCGGGAGAAAAAATAAAATAATAAAAAAACATATATGCTTCTGATAGTGACAATATCCTATTTCAGCCAGTCCAAAAAATAATCAAATATAGCGGAAGATTTAATTAAGTTTAGATAATCATTTTTATTAACGCGTTTAATTTAGAGCCCCGCCCATCGGGGCTTGGAGAAATAGAATGGGTTGCATGGTGCTTCTACGCAGAGCAGAAACGGACGGCACATGAGTACTACTAAACCGCTTAGAAGGTCTAAGCCTGTACAGACAAAGTCGTGCGAGATGGACCATCCCTACATATAAACCTTTGGTTTGCTTGGGCTTGAGAGGTAATTTTATCACAATGTCGGGAAAATGCCCCACGCAATTGGAAGCGACGCCTCCAAAATGTCCTAAATAGTGTGTGTGGCGGGGACGTAAAACCTCAAATAAAAAAACAAAAACAACAACAACAGCAATAAAAAACGTTTAATTTAATTCTCGAACCGTGAACGCCACAGCTAATAGAGGTATTTTACAGCAGTTATAAAACGGTCAAAAGTTTAAAAACATGGCGAATAGAAGCTGACATTTGCCAGCTCGTTCAGGAAAGCCTGACGTGCAACTGTCCAACATGTTGCGGACACCATGGGTACCAGGGTTGATTCTGTTTATTCGTTTTTAACGGCCACCCTGGAGATGAGCAAACTGTTCACAAGCTGGGTGTCCGGACTAAAGCTGCAAAAACGGGACATTTCGAGAACAATTTTATTTTTTTTTTTGTTTTTTTTTTTCAGGATGACCAGTCAAATTCTTCCGGAGCTTTGTTACCCAGGAGAAGACATGGGTCACCATTTTGATCCGGATCCTAGTCTCAAAGTAAACGATGGGAACAGCCCATGTCCCTGCATTCTAAAGCGTAAAAATAGCCGTGTGTCTACTAACATGCTGAAAAATAACATTTGATCGGTAGGTAGGAGAAACTTTTTTTTTTATATTTTTCTATTTAAAAAAACATGATCGGGCCCGTGTTTTTGTTTTTGTACATGTTTTCTGTTAATAAAATTGTCATGTTGAGACTTGCACTGAATATCATAATTCATTTTAGATGCTCAAATTGTTAGCTTTGTAGTTTGAAGGTAATAAATGCCAAAAACTATAAAAATGTACTTAAAACGCGAAATTACTATGGGAAAATGCAAAGACGGCACTGGGTAGGGTCGGAAATTGAAAATGGTAGGGTCGGTGTTTTAATTTTTATTTTGTTCTTTTATTAATAAAAATAGTAGAGTCTGGGGTCTGAAGCAGGGTAGGTCGGGTTCGCGGAAACACGACTTTTTTTTTCAGCCCAAATAGTTCAAATGAATTGGCAATATCCCTGTGAGAGGTTGCTCATTATAGACTTCTTGCATAAAGATCAAACTAATAAAAGTTGCTGTTTGCGACAGCTGAAAAAAAAACAACAACAACAACATGCAATCAAAACAAAAAAGAAAATGAAAGCTTCGTTCAGACATTCTGTTCTACAGGACATCCATTGATTCAGACCACATACACGGGCCTCCGTGGCCTAGTGGATAAGAGCACTGACTCTTAGTCATTAGGTCTCTCACCGCCGTAGGTTCGAGCCTCGCTCGGGCCACGAGTGAGACGCCAAGTTCTGCAACGGAAGGTCAGGTGGTTTTTCTCCGGGTACTCCGGTTTTCGCCCACCTCTGATTAACGATCGGCTCGATATGAGTGAAATAATCTTGAAAGGGCCGTAAAACCCAAACCAAAAAAAAAAAAAAAAAAGACCACATACACAAGTAGCAATGACAGAGGTCGAAATATATGGGTTTGAACTGTTGCCCCATACCCCATATTCGCCGAATCTTGCAATGTCCGACTTTGACGTTTTTTTGTGAACTCGTCAGAGAGTTGTTTGCAGACATGTAGGGGGACAATGAGGTGGTTTCATACAAGAAGTCAAGCGTTTATATAACTCAGAAAATGGTAACGCTCTGCTTGCTGGGTATTTTTCGCAAGAGACGACATTTTGAAATATTTTCTAAGTTTCCCAGAAAACAGGACTTGACATCATAGGTGACAATTTGCATGAGATGTCAAGTCCCGTTGCCTTGGGAAAAATAAGAAAAATAACAATTTGTCGTCTGCTGAATTTCCCTAGAGAGTGGTTAAGGTTACCTTACATTTTCTATGTAAGTCAGCACAAGAAACTTGCAGCAAAGTTTGAAGTGAAAGAGCTTTCATAGGGACATGAAAGACAAATAGAATCTCTGATGGGGAAAGATCGAGCCTCAGGCAAGTTTTTAGTTTATCGAAGTAGAAGTAAAACAAAGATCAGGAATTGATACAATTAACTTACTCCACCCATAAAAGACACCAAAGGGAAAGCAATACAAACATTAAGCGACCAGACCATAATGGAAACCTAAACAAAGGAAGGCCATAAGGACAGTTACTTTCCCACAAAATGGCCATATGGCCATCCAAAACCAAACGACACAAGTGATACACACAGTAAGTAACAAACAACAACATAAATAAATCGCCACAGAAGTCTCATTTAGGAAACTTAATTAACAGAAAATGAGCCTGAGATATCCTGTCCGAGATCTCAACCCCATCAATGATTATTTTATCACCCACCAGCTTTAAAGAAATTGATATGGATGTTAATTTGTTTGCAAAGCTATTACCTTTAGACTGCCCATGAATGTATAAAAATCAGTAGGCAATATGGCACCTCCAAATAAATGTAAAACAAGCAAACAAACAACAACAACTGCTACAACAAAATAATAATAAATAAATAAAATATTGAGCTTTTCTAAAGAAAACTGTTTCAACATTTTCCGAGTGAGCTGCTTAAATTCATTTTCAAAATAGTCATTAACATGCAAAGGCAATAATTTCGAAATGAAAACCAGTTTTTGATTTCTGAACACTATAGTACAATGTAAATTTCGTGGGTTTTCCTGACAGCAGCTTGATGACATACTGAATGTCCATTTAATAGGACATGAAGTTGCTGTTAAAAATGCACATGGATAGATGCCACCTGTTTGCATGGGTTATGGGTAATGGGCAGCAAAAGATAGTTTTGGGGGAAATATTTCTTATGCAATACACAAAGTTGTCATTGAGAGATTAAGACAGGATGAAGCAGCAGTTTGAGACAACGAAATTACTGTCATACAAAAGGGACATTCTTTTCTCATGGGTGAAAAAGAATTTTCAAACCCATGGAGCAAGAATATCCCTTTGTATGACAATGTTTCACACTGCTCCCTAGGGCTTATTAGCTGTCTTAATCTGTCGTTCATTGCTTAATATTGGGAAACATGTACAGTGTATAAAATAATTATTTTTTCAAAGCTATCTTCTGTTGCATGTTTTTGTTACTCATGCGGTTAGGGAAACACCTCCTCTGTTTCTCATTAGATGTACATTTTTAAAGGTCGTACTGTCATATGCTTGATCAACCTTTGATGGAATGAACATTAGTGTGTCAACAAATTGCTGTCAAGTGCTCAAGGAAAGACAGTCATGAAATGTGTTCCGCAACTGGTTTTCGTTTCACATTTACCACTACCTGTAAATGAATATATAAAACATATCTGAGCAGCTCACAGAAAAAACAACAACTTTTAAACAATTTTCTTTAGATGGTAAAAACAATGAAGGCTCTACCTTTTGGCTCTGTTACAGTTGTGTAAAAGGACCATTTTGCAAATAAGTTGTTTGTTTACTTGGGAATAGCTTTGGAAGCAGTTTTACCATTCACAGCACATTCTTTAAAGTACGTGGGTCAGACAAATAATCAGTAATGGGATTGCCTCGGCATTGCCTCGCATGAGGCTAAAATAAACTGATAGCTTGCCTGAGATTTCCTTGTAGTTTCAATCCCATCATAGATTCTATTAACCCATATATGTCAATGGAATATTTCACCTAGTAATTTGGAGTGGTCCATTTTCAATCCCAGGGGTGCAGGGGCTCAGGTTTGTTTTTGTTTGTCTCAAATATTACAAAAGTTAATGTTCTTTAAGCAATGAAGACCCAGATCAGACGCCGCGTTCTGCGGCGTCTGATATGGGTCTGCACTGTTTGCCAATGTCCCAGGAAAGGGCCGCTAGGCATATTTGGGTTAATGTCACATGGACGTGGTTTCTTGAAGGGAATTCATGTTCGATTTCACAATTCCCTGGCTTCCCGGTTTACTAGGGCACGAACAGGTTGTAAATAAAAAACTTACCACAAAACACTTTTCAACAATATATTTAGAACAGCTCGCATAAAATGTCTTTTACATAACAACAAATTATTAATGTATGTTAATGGACGCGGGATTTGAAAATGGCTAGAAGATGATCTGACCATTAAAGGCGTACAAAGGATAATTTCGGGATATTTTTCTTATTTCTCAATTAAAACACATATTGTGGGTTCTTGTATGAATCGCCTCAATGTGTCGATTCCAACAAGTACCCACAACATATGTTCAAGAAATATGGTCAATTACCCCTTAATTATCCATAACAACAAATTATAAACATATGCTAATGGGCGCGAGATTTGACAATGGTTAGAACATGACTTAATCATTGCTTCAGAAAAGGAGTTATCGGTATAATTTCGGGATATTTCTTCTTATTTCTAACTTAAAATATTTGTTGTGGGTTCTGATTAGAATCGCCCACAATGTGTCGATTCTAACAAGTACCCAAAACGTATGTTTTAACAAGAAATAAAGTGAATTATCCCTTAATTATCCACAACAACGAATTATAAATGTATGTTAATGGGCGCGAGATTTGACAATGGTTAGAACATGACTTGATCATTGCTTCAGATAGAAAGAGGTAATCAGAATAATTTCAGGATAATTTTTCTTATTTCTAACTTAAAATATTTGATGTGGGTTCTTATTAGAATCGCTCCCAATGTGTCGATTCTAACAAGTACCCAAAACATGTTTTAACAAGAAATAAAATAAATCATCCCTTAAATATCCATAACAACGAATTATAAATGTTTGTTAATGGGCGTGAGATTTGACAATGTTAGAACATGACTTGATCATTGCTTCAGACAGACAAAATTCAGGATAATTTCGAGATACTTTTTCTTATTTCTAAATTTAAACATTTGTTTTGGGTTCTTGTTAGAATCACCTCAATATGTCGATTCTAAAAAGTACCCACAACATATGTTTTATCAAGAAATAAAATAAATTATTCATAACAACGGATTTTAAATGTATGTTAATAGGCGTGAGATTTGACAACATCACGTGAATAATTCCGTGAAATGAACCCCCAAACCCCACTATATATAGAGAAAACTGGGGTTTACGAGGGTTTACATTTTCTTATTTCTGCTCCAAGACATAGGGTAGGGTACTCGTTAGAACCGCCTCAATGAGGCGGTTCTAACGAGTGCCCAAATCCTATGTTTGCAGTATAAATAAAAAAATCACGGGTTTCCATCCGAAAGGTAGTCATTTTTGGACATGTGAAAAAATGCACTATGTCTCACGGGTGTGTTGTCATCATGATGGTTAGAACATGACTTGATCATTGCTTCAGATAGAAAAGAGTAATCAGGATAATTTCAGGATATTTTTTTCTTATTTCTAAATTAAAACATTTTTTATGTGTTCTTGTTAGAATCGCTTCATTGCGGCGATTGTAACAAGTACACCACAGCCCCATTATAACACGGTTCATTGTAACACGGTTTTGGATATAATACGTTTTCAAGATTGATCCCAAAAATGTATAGATTATATAGAAAAATGACCATAAATGGTCAGTTTTCTATATAATCTATACATTTATGTTTGGATATAACACGGTTGTTTAACTAACATAATATGGTTTCTGCTTTGGACTCCAACAATTGTGTTATAAAGAGGTTGTGGTGTACCCACAATTTATGTTTTTAACATGAAATAAAGAAAATCAACAACGAATTATAAATGCATGTGAATGGGCATGAAATTTGACAAACGTCAGAACATGACTTGATCATAGCTTCAGGCAGGAAGGAGTAATCAGTATAAATTGGTGATAACTTTTTTTCCCAATTAAAACATACGATGTGGGTAGTTGTTAGTGTCGCTTCATTGAGGCGATTGTAACGTGTACATGTATCCACAATTTATATTTTTAACAAGAAATAAAGAAAAATCAACAGCGATAAATGCATGTTAATGGGCGTGAAATTTGACAATGGTTAGAACATGACTTGATCATAGCTTCATGCTGGAAGGAGTAATCAGTATAAATTGGGGTATTTTTTCTTATTTCTCAAATAAAACATACGTTGTGGGTACTTGTGAGACAATTTTAATACACACCCACAATTTATGTTTTTTACCAGAAATTAAGAAACTTATTCCTTAATTATCCATAGGAACGAATTATAAATGTATGTTAATGGGCGTGCGATTTGACAATGCTTAGAACATGACTTGATCATAGCTTCATGCAGTGACAAGGAAAAAAAATGCCGTGTCGCCGGTAAAGATGAGCTGATACAGAGAAAATAAATAATGTATTTTGCGATGGTTAATGAAATGTGACACCATCCCAAACTCGCTCGACATCAAGAAAACACGCCTATGTATTTTTGACCCCCTTGAACCCCACTTTTATATAGTAAAACTGGGGTTTACAGGGGTAAACCTTATTTTTCTTATTTCTGCTCTAATATATAGAGTGTGGGTACGCGTTAGAACCGCCTCATCGAGGCGGTTCTAACGAGTACCCACAATCTATATTTTGAGCAGAAATAAGAAAAAATATCACAATTTTTCATCATAAAATTTTCGATTTTATGGCGGTAAAATAGTCAATGTGTTTGTATAGGAGTGTTGTCGTAATGTCTGACGAGTTACCAAGGTTGGATGGCTCCAGATGAAGCCAAGTAACTAGATAATTTTCAATAATATTTTTTTTTTATATAGAAACGAATGCTATGAATGCCGGTTAACCACTGATTAGAATCGCTTTAGACAAAAAATTATTTTTACTGTGTACCAAAACATATTTTCAAGGAGAAATACATAACGAAAACACGTCTATATAATTTTTACACACTTTGAACACCACTTTTATGTAGTAAAACTGGGGTTTACAGGGGTAAACCTTTTTATTCTTATTTCTGCTCTTAAATATTGATTGTGGGTACTCGTTAAAACCGTATCGACGAGGCGGCTCTGACGAGTACCCACAATCTACACTTTAGAGCAAAAATAAGAAAAATATCACAATTTTTTCATCTTAAAATTTTCATTTTTTCGGCGATTGTGGGTACTCGTTAGAACCGCATCGATGAGGCGGTTCTAACGAGAACCCCACAATATATATTTGTAGCAGAAATAAGAAAAATATCACAATTTTTCATATTAAAATTTTAGCTTTTTTGGCGGTAAAGTTTACAATGTATAGGCGTGTTTTCGTAATGAGATGAAAAAATTCCTTACGGTAAATGGGTACGTTTTTAGGAGTGGGGCAACAATTTCAAAACTATTATGTCTATCAATAAGAATAATAACAGAATAAGGAATTTGCTCATGAGGAGATAATTCTTCCTTTTATGACTGGGCCACGTTTTCTCTGAGAAGCTCAGTTTAAAGTATTTGATTAAATTGCACCGAATAGGCGATTTTAATATGTTCCCAAAACGCATATCGAAGAGGCGATTCTATTACGTTCTCATAGCGTGCATGTATGTTTCTTGAAAAACGTAGGAAAATACCCATAAATATAACCATGTACTTTCCGGTTCTGGAGCTGACTTTTCTTTTCATTCTCAAGGAAAATGAGTTAACAAACAATGACTGATTCAAGAGCTTACAAAATGAACACAGGCGGGAGTGCGTAAACGGAAATGCGTGAACGGAAATGCGTAAACAAGAATGACTTATCATAAGATACAGACACACTTCACTGGCTCGAACACCGATGGCTCGCTTACCATGGCTGATTCCAAGTCGTTCTTGAGTCCCAAGAAAAATCTTCATACAGCTTCAGATATCAAATACAGTAAAATTCCTCTATTAAGACCACCTTTTGGGACTGTTCAAAAGTGGTCTTTATGACCATTTTTGAACAGTCCCAAAGGTGGTCTCTGACCAGAGGACACTGTACGCAGAAAACACAAGAAAGAATAACTGAAACCGACTAGAAAAGCTTTTTATAACAGAATAAGTCTTAATTTTATGTGATCTTAATAGCGGAACTATACTGTATCTAGCGGTAAATTCGGGGGATATTTTCTTATTTTATCTTGAAAAGGTATGTTTTGTGTATTCATTAGAATCTCCACAATGAGCATATTTCACATGAGCTTTCCTTGCCACAGACCTTTTCAGCGGTACCATAATTTTGACCTTGTGACCTACTTTTTTAAGACTTGAGCATTGGCCATACCTTTTGATTGGTTAATGATAGCGCTTTCATATTTCACATGCACTGTTCGGGGGCATCAGTGTTTCACAAACACATCTTGTGTTCTCTGTCACATTTGTGTAAAAGCACCATGTCTGTTTACTTGGACAGCTTAATGACAATAGGTTGGAAGCATTTTTACTACTTGCAGCCCATTCTTTAAAGTAGGTGGGTAAGAAAAATGATCGGTGATGGGCTTGCCTCGGCATAGCCTCGCATTAGACTAAAATAAACTGAAAACTTGCCTGAGATTTCCTTGTAGTCTCAACCCCATCATAGGTTCTATCAACCCATATATGTCAATGGAATATTTCACCTAGTAATTTGGAGTGGTCCATTTTCAATCACAGTGGTGCAGGGGCTCAGATTTATTTTTGTTTGTCGCAAATATTACAAAAGTTAATGTTCTTTAAGCAATGTAGACCTAGATCAGACGCCGCGTTCTGCGGCGTCTGATATGGGTCTGCACTGTTTGCCAATGTCCCAGGAAAGGGCCGCTAGGCATATTTGGGTTAATGTCACATGGACGTGGTGTCTTGAAGGGAATTCAAGTTCGATTTCACAATTCCCTGGCTTCCCGGTTTACTAGGCCACGAACAGGTTGTAAATAAAAAAGCTTACCACAAAACACTTTTCAACAATATATTTAGAACAGCTCGCATAAAATGTCTTTTACATAACAACAAATTATTAATGTATGTTAATGGGCGCGGGATTCGAAAATGGCGAGAAGATGATCTAACCATTAAAGGCGTACAGAGGATAATTTCGGGATATTTATTCTTATTCTCAATTAAAACACATGTTGTGGGTTCTTGTATGAATCGCCTCAATGTGTCAATTCCAACAAGTACCCACAATATACGTTTTAACAAGAAAAAAAGTAAATTATCCCTTACTTATCCCATTACGAAAACACGCCTATACAAATACATTGAAACCGTTATCGCCGAAAAAATTAAAATTTTAAGACGAAAAATTGTGATATTTTTCTTATTTCTGTTCAAAATATAGATTGTGGGTACTCTTTAGAACCGCCTCGATGAGGCGGTTCTAACGAGTACCCACAATCAATATTGTAGAGCAGAAATGAGAAAAATAAGGTTTACCCCTGTAAACCCCAGTTTTACTATATAAAAGTGGGGTTCGAGGGGGTCAAAATTATATAGGCGTGTTTTCGTAATGCACAACAACGAATTATAAATGTATGTTAATGGGCGCGAGATTTGACAATGGTTAGATCATGACTTGATCATTGCTTAAGATAGGAAGGAGTAATCAGAATAATTTCAGGATATTTTTCTGATTTCTAACTTAAAATATTTGTTGTGGGTACTTATTAGAATCGCCCCTAATGTGCCGATTCTAACAAATACCCAAAACATGTTTTAACAAGAAATAAAAGAAATCATTCCTTAAATATCCAAAAACAACGAATTATAAATGTTTGTTAATGGGCGTGAGATTTGACAATGGTTAGAACATGATTTGATCATTGCTTCAGACAGAAAGGATTAATCAGGATAACTTTTCTTATTTCTCAATTAAAACATACGTTGTGGGTAGATATTAGAATCGCTTCATTGAGGCGATTGTAACAAGTACATGTACCCATTATTTATTTTACAAGAAATAAAGAAAATCAATAAAAAATTATAAATGCATGTTAATGGGCGTGAAATTTGACAATGGTTAGAACATGACTTGATCATAGCTTCAGACTGGAATGAGTAATCAGTATAAATTTGGGGTATTTTGTCTTATTTCTCAAATAAAACATTCGTTGTGGGTACTTGTGAGACAATTTTAATACACACCCACAATTTATGTTTTAACCAGAAATTAAGAAACGTATTCCTTAATTATCCATAGCAAAGAATTATAAATGTATGTTAATGGGCGTGCGATTTGACAATGCTTAGAACATGACTTGATCATAGCTTCATACAGTGACAAGGAAAAACAAAACAAAAACACAAAAATGCCATGTCGCAGGTAAAGATGAGCTGATACAGAGAATATAAATAATGTATTTTGCGATGGTTAATGAAATGTGACACCATCCCAAACTCGCTCGACATCAAGAAAACACGCCTATATAATTTTGACCCCCTTGAACCCCACTTTTATATAGTAAGACTGGGGTTTACAGGGGTAAACCTTATTTTTCTTATTTCTGCTCTAATATATAGATTGTGGGTACTCGTTAGAACCGCCTCATCGAGGCGGTTCTAACGAGTACCCACAATCTATATTCTGAGCAGAGATAAGAAAAATATCACAATTTTTCATCATAAAATTTTCATATTTTCGGCGATAAAGGTGGCAATATATTTGTATAGGCGTGTTTGCGTAATGAACACAAAATGCCATGTCGCAGGTAAAGATGAGCTGACACAGAGAAAATAAATAGTATTTTGCGATGGTTAATGAAATGTGACACCATTCCAAACTCGCTCGACATCAAGAAAACACGCCTATATAATTTTGACCCCCTTGAACCCCACTTTTATATAGTAAAACTAGGCTTTACAGGGGTAAACCTTATTTTTCTTATTTCTGCTCTAATATATAGATTGTGGGTACTCGTTAGAACCGCCTCATCGAGGCGGTTCTAACGAGTACCCACAATCTATATTTTGAACAGAAATAAGAAAAATATCACAATTTTTCATCATAAAATTTTCGATTTTACGGCGGTAAAATAGTCAATGTATTTGTATAGGAGTGTTTTCGTAATGTCTGACGAGTTACCAAGATTGGATTGCTCCAGATGAGGCCAAGTAACTAGATAATTTTCAATAGTATTTTTTTTTTGTTGTAGAAACGAATGCTATGAATGCCGGTTAACCAATGATTAGAATCGCTTTAGACCAAAAAAAAAAAAAAAAAAATGTTTGCTGTGTACCAAAACATTTTCAAGGAGAAATACATAACGAAAACACGTCTATCTAATTTTAAAACCCTTTGAACCCCACTTTTATAGGGTAAAACTGGGGTTTACAGGAGTAAACCTTTTTATTCTTATTTCTGTTCTTAAATATTAATTGTGGGTACTCCTTAAAACCGCATCGATGAGGCGGTTCTGACGAGTACCAACAATCTATATTTTAGGGCAAAAATAAGAAAAATATCACAATTTTTCATCTTAAATTTTTCATTTTTTCGGCGATTGTGGGTACTCGTTAGAACCGCCTCGATGAGGCGGTTCTACCGAGTACCCACAATCTATATTTTGAGCAGAAATAAGAAAAATATCACAATTTTTCATATTAAAATTTTAGTTTTTTTTGGCGGTAAAGTTTACAATGTAAAGGTGTGTTTTCGTAATGAGATAAAAAAAAATCCTTACGGTAAATGGGTACGTTTTCTGGAGTGGGGCAACAATTTCAAAACTATTATGTCTATCAATAAGAATAATAACAGAGTAAATAATTTGCTCATGAGGAGATAATTCTTTCTTTTATGACTGGACCACTTTTTCTCTGAGAATCTCAGTTTAAAGTATTTGTTTGAATTGAACCGAATAGGCGATTTTAATATGTTCCCACAACGCATATCGAAGAGGCGATTCTATTACGTACTCATAGCGTGTATGTATGTTTCTTGAAAAACGTAGGAAAATATCCATATATATAACCATGTACTTTCCGTTTCTGAAGCTGATTTTTCTTTTCATTCTCAAGGAAAATGAGTTAACAAACAATGACTGATTCAAGAGCTTACAAAAATGAACACAGGCGGGAGTGCATAAACGGAAATGCGTGAACGGAAATGCGTAAACAAGAATGACTTATCATAAGATACAGACACTCTTCGATGGCTCGAACACCGATGGCTCGCTTACCATGGCTGATTCCAAGTCCTTCTTGAGTCCCTAGAAAAATCTTCATACAGCTTCAGGAATCAAATACAGTAACATTTCTATATTAAGACCACCTTTGGGACTGTTCAAAAGTGGTCTTTAAGACCATTTTTGGACAGTCCCAAAGGTGGTCTCTGACCAGAGGACACTGTATGCAGAAAACACAAGAAAGAATCACTGAAACCGACTAGATAGGCTTTTTATAGTAGAATAAGTCTTAATTTTATGTGATCTTATTAGCGGAAATATACTGTATCTAGCGGTAAATTCGGGGGATTTTTCTTATTTTATCTTGAAAAGGTATGTTTTGTGTATTCATTAGAATCGCCTCAATGAGTACACACAACATACCTTTATTCAACAGAAATCATTCCTATGACACTTCCTGTCCTAGAGCTAGGGCTCACCCTTTCTGGCTCAAACTAATCCTGCCTCGTACAAATTTCATGGTCACAAAGGTGTTCCAGCTAATGAGGTATGACTGTACACACCTCGGACCTGTAACTGGGCCCGTACGAGTGAGTGAGTGAGTTTTAGTTTTACGTCCCACCAATAGCTAAGGTCATGCGGAGACGGGACCTCGGTTTAAAGACTCATCCGAAAGTCTGGAGAAGCCCGGGATCGATCTAGCGATCCCTGGTTTACAAGGCGAGTAGCGTAACCACTGCACCACGGAGGCTTCTGGGCCCGTACGAAATATCTTAATAAATAACATCATAGCATTAGGATTCTCAGATGACTCGTGCAACTGATGAAGACGCAGACCAGCCTGCACAGGCTGTTCTCAGCTTTCGCTGCTCGCATTTGCTAACTTGTATCAAGTATTGTGTGGGCACACACAAACCCCGACCTTAATTCACAGTCACGCTTATGCCAGCCTAGTTTGGGCTGTTTGCAATTAGATGTAAACATAGAACAATTGTAAATCGAATAAACAAACATACTGACGAAAAATGATAGCCACACAGTGTATTAAACACATACATGGGTCAACTCATAAGAAAAGGATAATGATCGCATAGGCGAGCCGCGAAGGCCAAGGCGATCTGCGCATGCGCGCGGTCTCACCAGAGCCTTTGGTGCTCACAGATAGTACAGATAACCCTCAATATACCGACATTTATTTTGTTTACAACGACAATTTCTATGGAACAAATCCTTAACTCAAATGTTTTGTTTGATTTGAGGTTTAACGTCTCCGTCAACACTGGTTAGGTCATTTTGGAGACGCGGCTTCCAATTTTGCGAGACTTTCACCCAACATTGAGATGAAATGGCATCTCAATCCCTGTCGCCCATCGAAACCACAAAGGGGTTTTACGCATGGACAGTCCGACTCGCACTACTTTGTCTTGACAGGCTTAGACCTTCTAAGCGGTATACCAGTAGTCATGTGCTGTCGGTTTCAGCTATGTGTGGAAGCATCATGCAGCCCAATCTATTTCCCAAAGCCCCGATTGGTGGGGGTAGGGAGGGTTGTTATGGAGGTATTCAAGCAAATTGTATTTTCTACTAAAAGAAAACTCTGCGGAAATTGTTAGGATAACCTCGGCGAGGCGATTCTAGCAAATATCCGCAACATAAGTTTCTTAGAGTAAGAGAAAAGGCCCCTATTACCTATTAGAATACTCATTACTGAGATTCTTTATAGCGGAAAATTCTTTATAACGGTAAAATGTAAGGGATCAAAATTAATACTGTCGCTATAGCGAGGATCCTCTATAGTGGAGAACTTGAAAGAGTTTCATCCACGAAGTCATGTGACTAGCCCAAATGGTTTCCTGCCCATGCTCGACAGATGCGATAAGTGCCCTTCTCTCATGACCTGCCTCATATCATTTCCACGCTCTGCATGCTGAGTATTTTTTCTCAGCAGACGACATTTTGAAATATGTTTTCTTATTTTCCCCAGAAAACAAGATTTGTCATATCATGCAAATTGTTTCCTGGAGACAATTTGCATGAGATGTAAAATCCTGTTTCCTGGGAAATAAGAAAAAGAGACAATTTGGTTGAAAATTCAAATCCTGTTTTCTGGGAAATTAGAAAAATATCAGTTGAATTTATCCCAGAAAGTGGTAAAGGTTGACACTTTGTGTCTAACAAGAGGGCCATGATGGCCCTGGATCGCTCACCTGATCCATAGTGTAACAAGTGGGCCCCAGAGAGGGCCATTATTGGCCCCAGGGCTTTAATTTCATAATGTTGGGGGAGGTCTTAAAGGTGAAGCTTCATACCAAACATCAACAAAGGCTATAATTTGAACAATCTTGGCAAAGGTCCACTAGATGAAGCTACACTTCAAATATCAAAGACCTGGGCCTAGCGGTTTCAGAGAAGAAGATTTTTAAAGATTTTCCCTATATAAGCCTATGTAAAACCAAAGGGCCCGTGGATGGGGGCATTTTTTGCCCCAGCACTATAATTTGAACAATCTTGGTAGGGGTCCACTAGATGAAGCTTCATACCAAATATCAAAGTCCTGGGCCTTGTGGTTTCAGAGAAGAAGATTTTTAAAGATTTTCCCTATATAAGCCTATGTAAAACCAAAGGGCCCGTGGATGGGGGCATTTTTTGCCCCAGCACTATAATTTGAACAATCTTGGTAGGGGTCCACTAGATGAAGCTTCATACCAAATATCAAAGTCCTGGGCCTTGTGGTTTCAGAGAAGAAGATTTTTTAAAGATTTTCCCTATATAAGCCTATGTAAAACCAAAGGGCCCCCGTGGCGGGGGCATTTTTGGCCCCAGCACTATAATTTGAACAATCTTGGTAGGGGTCCACTAGATGAAGCTTCATACCAAATATCAAAGTCCTGGGCCTTGTGGTTTCAGAGAAGAAGATTTTTAAAGATTTTCCCTATATAAGCCAATGTAAAACCAAAGGCCCCGTGACAGGGGCATTTTTTGTCCCAGCACTATAATTTGAACAATCTTGGTAGAGGTCCATTAGATGAAGCTTCATACCAAATATCAAAGTCCTGGGCCTTGTGGTTTCAGAGAAGAAGATTTTTAAAGATTTTCCCTATATAAGCCAATGTAAAACCAAAGGGCCCCGGGGCGGGGGCATTTTTGGCCCCAGCACTATAATTTGAACAATCTTGGTACGGGTCCACTAGATGAAGCTTCATACCAAATATCAAAGACCTGGGCCTTGTGGTTTCAGAGAAGAAGATTTTTAAAGAGTTTCCCTATATAAGCCTATGTAAAACCAAAGGGCCCCGTGACGGGGGCATTTTTTGTCCCAACACTATAATTTGAACAATCTTGGTATGGATCCACTAGATGAAGCTTCATACCAAATATCAAAGTCCTGGGCCTTGTAGTTTCAGAGAAGAAGATTTTTAAAGATTTTCCCTATATAAGCCTATGTAAAACCAAAGGGCCCCGGGGCAGGGGCATTTTTGGCCCCAGCACTATAATTTGAACAATCTTGGTAGGGGTCCACTAGATGAAGCTTCATACCAAATATCAAAGACCTGGGCCTTGTGGTTTCAGAGAAGAAGATTTTTAAAGATTTTCCCTATATAAGCCAATGTCAAACCAAAGGGCCCCGTGGCGGGGGCATTTTTTGTCCCAGCACTATAATTTGAACAATCTTGGTAGGGGTCCACTAGATGAAGCGTCATACCAAATATCAAAGACCTGGGCCTTGTGGTTTCAGAGAAGAAGAGTTTTAAAGATTTTCCCTATATAAGCCAATGTAAAACCCAAGGGCCCCGTGGCGGGGGCATTTTTTGCCCCAGCACTAAAATTTGAACAATCTTGGTAGGGGTCCACTAGATGAAGCTTCATACCAAATATCAAAGTCCTGGGCCTTGTGGTTTCAGAGAAGAAAATTTTTAAGTTTTTCCCTATATAAGCCTATGTAAAACCAAAGGGCCCCAGGGCGGGGGCATTTTTGGCCCCACCACTATAATTTGAACAATCTTGGTAGGGGTCCACTAGATGAAGCTTCATACCAAATATCAAAGACCTGGGCTTTGTGGATTCAGAGAAGAAGATTTTTAAAGATTTTCCCTATATAAGCCTATGTAAAACCAAAGGGCCCCAGGGCGGGGGCATTTTTGGCCCCAGCACTATAATTTGAACAATCTTGGTAGGGGTCCACTAGATGAAGCTTCATACCAAATATCAAAGACCTGGGCCTTGTGGTTTCAGAGAAGAAGATTTTTTAAGTTTTTGGTGAAAAAAAATCTATTTTTGGCTCCTGTGACCTAGATGTGCAACGGACCGGAACCATTTGAACAACTTTGAAAGGGGACCACCTAAGGATCATTCCTGTGAAGTTTGGTCAAAATCCGATCAGTGGTTTAGGAGGAGATGTCGTTTAAAGAAATTGTTTACGGACGGACGCACGCACGCACGCACGCACGGACGACGGACGACGGACAAAAAGTGATCCCAAAAGCTCACCTCGTCACTACGTGACGGTGAGCTAAAAAGGTAAATACAGCATTTTATGTGGTGGGTGAGTGCACTGAAAAGTAGCATAAAAATACCTGACACTATTTCCAAGTTGTTATGCAAAAAGTGTGGTACTTATGATCTGGCCAATAGATTCCTCTGTTCCAATTTCACCCAAAAAAGCAACCTTAATTTGAGAGACTGGTTTTATATATTTAAAATTATGCAGGTGAAAAGTCTTCAACTATGTGGATTTCATGTGCAAAAAGACTATTTTGTGATCTGACCAGTATGTTTCACATGTTCCAACTGCACCATCAACATATGAAAAATCAACATTAGAAAATACCAAATCAAGCGTTGTCATATGATCTGTGGTACATTCTTTTATAAGCATTTTGCATGAAAACTTATCACTTAATTTCTTAACAATGCTATGTTTCAGCAAAACATTAATATTGAAATCTCCAATTATCATCAATGGCTTTGATGGGGTCAAATATGGAATAAGTTCTTTGTTCAGACAAGAAAGAAGATTACTGTCAGACATTTGAGGTGACTTATACAAAAATACGATCTGACTTTCAATCGAGACATGCCTTGCAGTTATCATAATAAATTCTAATGTATCTGAACTATACTTTCTCTTCTGTATAATAATGATATCATCTTTGACATAAACTGCTAATCCATGAGGAGGTCTTTTGCAAGTACTGTATCCAATTTGGTCATTTCTTGTCAAACAATAGCCTTCTATTACATAATCACTATCATTATCAGGCTGATGTAGTCGTGTTTCTGCTAATCCAAATATGTGCGTTGACAACAGATTTTTGTCATGTCTAACATCACCAAAATGAAGATTCAAGGATCTACAATTATTGAAAGCAACTTTGAAATGCGAAACTGGATCTATCAATTCTAAAGATGTATCACACAGCTGAAGCATTGCTGTTTCATGCAATCGCTGCATTTCTGTCTTAACCTGGTCATCAACTTGTAATGCTTTCTCATTGAAGTTAAGGATCTGAAGCTTCTCAATTGACCTTACCCTGCTGAGTGCTACATAGTGTAAATGTGGAACTTTGCGAGTTTTACGTTGTGTTAAGTCAATAACAACTCTTTCAAGGGTACTACCTTGTGCTCTATGTACTGAACGCCCTGCAGAAGGTTGCAAAGGGAATTGAACTCTCTGAAAGGTCTTTCTGTTGTAAGTAAATGACCTGTTGACATCAAAAATTGGTGTCCAATTTTCATCAATATTGCTATGATACAGTCCCCTGTTTTTGTATTTGATTCTTGTTTCCATTCCTGCTTTTTTGTCATCAAACTGGACCCAAATTATGCTTGGACGTCGTGTGGTTTGTAGTTTATACTCAATAAACTTAACTACACATGATGCTCCATTTGCTAGTCCATCTTCTGTTTTTATGTTTATTGTTAAATCATAAATCATGTCAACAACAACTGTTAACGAGCAATGTAAATTTGCTGTTTGGTTTGAATCTGTTACATTCTTTAGATTCTTGAGTGCACAGTCTATCTTTTCTTTAGATAACTTAGGTGAGACATATGTATCCATGCATGGTATTTCAACCTTTTCTGTTGCCATATTTCTTATAATTTCATCATTAAAAACATGCATGAAATAGTTTTCTGCAAAGAGGTGAGGCGCATTTTTCTGATACTCGGTATCTTTTTTAGTTACTTCACATTGCTTAAACCTATTCTTGTCTTCAGCAGTCAAGGCATTGATCCTTAATCTATTTAACAATTCTGCAAATTCAAGGTCATCTTTTTGTCTCATAATTTCTGTTAGTTCAAACATGGTAAATAAGTCTTTCCAGAGATTTTGTGATAAAGCAGCTGCATCATGTTTCATGTCATTAAATATCCAATCACCACTCACTGGTTTCAACTGATAAAGATCACCAACAGCAATAATGCTAACACCACCAAAAGGCATTCTTGTTCCTTTCAATGCTTGAAGTCTCTGATCAATAAAATTCAACATAGAATTACTAACCATTGAAATTTCATCAATAATCACAACTGACAAATCACGGTATTTTGATCTAAAGGTATTCAGACTGTCACAGGTTAATGTTTGATCCGATTGCTTATACTTTTGTTTAAATGCAGATGAGATGGTAGAACCATTAATATTAAATGCTGCTTTTCCTGTAAATGCACAAAGAAGAACCCTTGTGTGATCCGCATCTTCTCCTTCTTTCAGATTTAATATTCTAAACAAAGTCTGATACAATGCTCGAATAACTAGACTTTTTCCAACACCAGCTCCACCAGAAAGAAATGCATATAAGGGGGCATCTTTTGTTTTAATCCAGTGAATCACATGATAGTAAAACTGTTTTTGTTTACTATTTAAACACTGCAGGAGCTTTCTGTAATCAATATCTGAAAGAATATTTTCATTCACATCAATTTGAGGTGCAGAAACGTAACATCCAATTTCAGTCCCTATATCATAGTCTCTATGCTCAATTCTATCAGGATTAAAATATATAAACTCTTCAGACTGAATTGGTTCAATTTCAGCATCATCACCTTCAACTTGTTGTGTACTTGGAGCAATATCATCGAATGCATCATATTCAATTTCTGCTAAATCTCTTGCTAATTCCAACTCTTCAGCATAATGTTCGTAAGTGGAACATTTATGATCTATCACATGCTTCATTGACTCATAGTGTTCTTTATATGTTCTAAAAGTTCCAAGTAAGTCAGTCTCTTCATTTCTCCATGGGTGAAAAAGTAGAAGTTTCTCTCTATAATAGTTCTCTTCATCTGTTTTGCGATTGAATCTCACATACCTTATTATTTTAGAATTACGACATCGTTTGATTTTTATGCCATTCTTTAAAGTTAAAATAGTTTCACCATCACCAAAGCATTCTTCATCTGACACTTCTGCATCTTTCTCATAATCTTGCTCCTCCTCATCTCTACTATCATTATGTCCATCTGGGTAAATGACTTCTAACTCAGACACATAATCGGCTAAGCAATACTTTTCCAATGGTTTGGGACGCTTCGAGTATCTTTTAATTTTATTGTCTGACATTATATCTGTCGAGTCTGCCGGCAATTCATCAAGTACTGACTTTGGTTTCAGTAACTGTACTCTCTGAGTTGGAAGTGACGTATTTATGAAGACAACACTCCTTGAACTTTTAGTCAATGGCATTTGCAGTACCAAATAAACTGCCTCTTGTGCACTTACTTCAACACTGTTTGAAAACACATTTCCAATATGTCTAACTTGTCTTTTGAGATCCATATTGCCATTCCTTGCTTCTTTTGCAGCTGCATGCAACAAATTACTCATCCCTCTTTGAGATTTACTAATGTATGAAACTATATACATAGCACAAGCATATGGATCTAACACAAATTGTATATCAATGTTTGCCTTCCAAGCTTTTAACACACTATCATTGTACAAATTTACACGGATTTCACTTGGTTTTCTTTTCAAAAACACTTTTGAAGAGTTTAAAGAACTTCTGATACATTTAATATATTCTTCCTCACTCATTTGGACAACACTTGTCAGAAACTCCTCATAAGACATATCATATCCATCTTTCTTACTGTTCATTGTTTTCTGTAAGTTTTGGTACAATTTATAATACTTGTCTTTTTCAGTTTCGAGAGGCTGTAAGACCATAGTTTTGGAAAGAGGTGGCAAAGGATAACCAAATCGACAGATTTTATCTTCTCGTTTTCTACATGTTCTAGAATGTTTGTGAATTTGAAGTTCTATTAAATGACGAAGATGTGAATTATCTATAGAACATTTCAAATACTGATCCACATAAGCAGCCAACTCTACATCCGAATCCACATTGAATTTTGGTGCATTCTGTACCCATACAATCATATGAATATGTGGCGATCCACGTTGCTGAAATTCCACTCTAAAAAAGTAATCAACAACTTTTCCAAGAGGTTCATGCTCACTCTTTAGAACTGTGTTGATGAATTCTTTAACTCTATGCTCGAAATATCTAGAACAAGTGACTGGATCCGATTGAATAAGTTTTATCTTTTGTTCCCATGCCAAGTTTTCAATTTGATCATCAGTGTAGTTGAAATTTTTATTTAAGGTAGCTAGCATTTTCAAAAGCTCAATCCATCTTGTATCAGCCGAGGACAATGACATAAACCAAGTTGGCAAACCCAACTGACGAATCATAGCATAAACATCTTTTTTTCTAGATTCTAAATATGCTGGAGAATTTCTTAGCTGTTTAAACAAATAGTAACCTTCATCATTTTTTACAATACTGTCAATACACTCTGAGTTTCTTGCTTGTACAGCAGTAATATTATTTGTTCCCGTTTGACACCTTCTAACAGCAAGGTTTGCTTTATCGTTCAGTTGCTTCATTTGTATTTTTTTCAGTTTAAAAAATATATTGGGTACACTGTTAGCAGCACGCCTATCTTGGCTTCTCAATTCCCATTTAGCAATATCACTATAATGTACAGGCACTTTTCTATCATCATTATCTATGCGCCTCTGCCCACAAAATATGGTTGGAAAACAAAGATATTCTGAATCTTTATCTTGAAATATACTGAGTGGCCTTTGACCTTCTCCAGGAGCAAATGTGAATGTAGAATTTCTGTTTTCAAGATCTGCATCATCCAATAGAGTGTCAATATTTCCCACATTTTCTTGTGCGATTTCTTCTGCATCTGAATCATACAGTTCTTCGACATGAGGTGTGTTATGATTTGAAATATCATTATTTTTTTCTAACTGATCGTTTGGATAATTGTTACACATTTCACTAACAACACCATCAAAATCAATAATATCATACTTTGAACATTCTTTTGTACACAACTCAAAAAAATTATGTATAACCTCAGCTTGGTTCTGATTACATGGACTATCCTGAAGACTTTCATCCAAAACACCATCAGAATCATCATTATTTGTTTCAGAGCAGGTTTTTTTTTGTGATTCAAAAAATGCATGCAGTGTTTCATTACTTTCTTCTGTGATTCTCTTTAACCACTGCTGGTCTATTTCAACATTTGCGTTTTTGTACAATTCACTACCACTCATTAGCCAATGCAAAGCACAAAGCACATGATATGGTCGAACATTTTCTGAGAAAACATATGACTTAAATGACATCTTCTTCTTTAATTTCACTGCAACTGTAACATTTTCATCAAAAGGCCTAGGTAAAGCATTTACAACTGGTTGAATGTCAACAGGTACATTAACAACATTTCCTTTTACTGATAACTGGCGACCTCTAGGTAGTTCTCTCATCTGCATGAATGGTATACGTAAAGCAATAAGGCGTTCTTCAAGTGGAAACAGCTCCAATTCTTTTGGTTTTGGTGGCCACTTCATTCCGTTTACAACAGACAATTTTGGGACTTTACCACACTTAATATTGTCTTTGCATGTACAGCATATCCATTCTTCTTCATTGACTGATTTCACCCCTGTTAAGTAATTTTCCTTGTCTTTAGAAACAAATGTTATAGCTTTTGATACAGACTCTTCAAACCATGTCTGTTGACAACAACTACATATATAGACAGGTCCAATTGATATATTCTTGTGAAACTTTTCAATACAAACATCAATATCACTACCACATTTTCTACGCTTTCTGGTTATATTTTCAGCTTGTGAAAAGGATGGATCTTTACGCTTGGTAGCTTTTCTTTTACAGTCTATAATGTTTTCAGCTTTTTTGTTTCTTTCATTTAATCTCCATTGTTGTTTTGCAAACCTTTCTTGTTCTAATATGTATGCATCTGACCTTGCCTTCCTCTTTGACCGATTTTGTATTTCAATTTCTTTTTGTTTGAATTCATGGCATTCTCGAGATTCTTTTTTCTTTTCACATTCCCATTTTTTGTATTCATCTATCAATCTTGCTCTTCTCTTACATGCTTTTGTCATAACTTTGTCTTTTCTCCGGTATTCTTCTGATTGTCTAGCACTCTGCTTAGATTTGAGTGAATATTCTCTATCTTTTTTTTGGTATTCTTCAGATTGTCTAGCACTCTGCTTAGATTTGAGTGAGTATTCTCTATCTTTTTTTTGGTATTCTTCAGATTGTCTAGCAATGTGCATAGATTTGCGTGTATATTCTCTATCTTTTTTTTGGTATTCTTTAGATTGTCTAGCACTCTGCTTAGATTTGAGTGAATATTCTCTATCTTTTTTTTGGTATTCTTCAGATTGTCTAGCAATGTGCATAGATTTGCGTGTATATTCTCTATCTTTTTTTTGGTATTCTTTAGATTGTCTAGCACTCTGCTTAGCTTTGAGTGAATATTCTCTATCTTTTTTTTGGTATTCTTCAGATTGTCTAGCAATGTGCATAGATTTGCATGTATATTCTCTATCTTTTTTTTGGTATACTTCAGATTGTCTAGCACTCTGCTTTGATTTAAGAGTATAATTTTTGTCTTTTACCTTGAAGTTAGAGTCTTGCCTTCGTTTCTGCATATAAACTCTCATATATTCTTTTCTTTCTGCTGCGTTTTTCTTATTTATCATAACTTCTTTGTTCCTAATATTTTGATTTTTAGTTATCTTTGTTCTAATTCCTGTCTTCTCTTCAAGTTTATGCTTTTGATCCTTAAAGTATTTTCCAATAAGTGTTTCATGATTTCCAATGCTTGAATCAGCAAAAAAGTCTTCTCTTCCATGTGCATGACTCGTATGGCTTTCAGACACCTTTCTTTTGTATGTTACAGATTTCCAAGCATAGTCACGTGAAGTGTCAGTATCACACTCTGCATGATTTTGAATATTCAATACACTGTTATGCTCAAGATTAGATAAGTCAAAGTCTACAGGAAGAATTTCAAACTGTGTGGAAATTGAAATCATCATACTTTCAAACAACGCATATAAAAATGCAACAAGATCATCTAAACAATTGAAAGCAGCTAGTAATGATTTTCCATCTGGAACAGATAACCCATTGAAACCATGTGAATGTGAATCAAATATAAAGTATTTGCAATCTCTCTTGAACACAGAGGTACAAATAGAACCGATCATTAATAAAACACTTGAAGAACATTGTAAAGTAGTATACAATGCTTGGTGAAGAGTAGGTAAATTGGTACTGACAAACTGTTCTGTGCAAAGACCTGTCACAACTGGAGATGTTTTCACAACAACTTCTTTGTTTAAAATTGAAACTAATCTTGGAAGTTCATCAAAGCAAAGTAACTTACTTCTGAATTTACCTTTTGTCTTTAATTCATCTATGATCTTATTATACAGACAATCTCCAGCTAAAAGAATGCTGTCTAGATCTGTACTACAAGAAATATCTGCGTATGTTGCATATATTAATGAACAAAGTGCATTTGCAGTGCATTGACATCCTCTGGACTCACTGCTAAATATTTCAGAACCTTGGTGAAAAGATCCCAGTTCAAATTTGACAGAGTTAAATGGACCATTAGAAGGCTTCCATAGCATTGTATCAGTTTGTTCTGTTAAAGGAAAGGCAGTGTACATAATTTCTTCGTCACTTTGTGTAGAGCTTGACAATACAGTGTTTGTAATCTCTTTTGGTGACTGGATTTTGGTATTTTGTACTAGCTGTATTCTGCTGATATCATTGTAATCTGTTCTTTGCAAAACTTTGGAATTTCGTACTCGTTGTTTTGTTTTAATATCTTTTTCATTTGTACATTGCAAAACTGAGGCAACAGATTTTTCCATATCTTTGTCAATTGTACTTTTCATATCTTTGTCAATTGTACTTTTCATTTCTTTGTCTTTTGTACTTTTTATAACTGAAGCATCAGATGATACGCTGAGGCAGGTCATACCCACATCTGAAGTATCTAGAGACCCTGCGTCAGATGACACTTTGGGGCAGGTCATACCCCCATCTGACAAACTATCTGACCCTGGCACAGATGTCCCCATCGCTGCAAGCGATTGGGGCTTAGATCCTCCATGATCTGTGAGGGGGGTCAGGCCCACATCTGCGAAAAATAACCCGGGGCTGCTACCATCAGCCCTCATCACTGTCTTTGCCAACGACTTTTTCCAGTTTTTCTTACGTGGCATGTCTCAACCTGAAATATACAGAAGTAGGTGTCCTCTTTAAATGGAAATAGATATTTAAGGGGAACTGGTATATATATAAGAAACTTATTCTGAATCATGGTTATACTAGATGAGTTTTTGTAAAACAGAATGTTTTTTTTTTCACTGGTTCTAAGTAATTTAACAGGGAAATCAGTAAAACAATATGATAGCTCTCCATCAGTCTAACTATTGGTTTTCTTTTGCTCCAGCATTTCAGTGGTTTCTTGCTGTCAAGTCCTCACCGTTGTTTCATCTCTGTGGTTGTTCGTTTCTTTTTGTGTTCAAGGAGATGTTGTCTGCCCCCGCCCATAGGGGCTTGAAGAAATATATGGGCTGCACGATGCTTCCACGCAGAGCTGAATCCGGCCCGCACACTAGTACTGGTAAACCGCTTAGAGGATCTAAGCCTGTCCAGGAACGGCGGTGCAAGGCTCATAAACCCTATTGGTTTCATTGGGTGACAGGGCTTGAGATGTCATTTCATCTCAATGTCGGGTAAAAGTCCCACAAAATTGGAAGCAATGTCTCCAAAATGACCTTTACAGTGTTGAAGGGGACGTTAAACCTCAAATCAAACAAACAAAACAAAATCAAGGAGATGTTGAACTGATGAGTTAGGAGGCCTTCATGCGGACTGAACAAATTATTTGTCTTAATCGCAATGGAAGTAAGGGCGAGGATTGTGGCCGCGTAAAATGGATTTAAGCCCCCCAGTGGAATTCGTTTCACTGACAATTCCAAGGCAGTTCTTCAGTCGCGGTTTATTTTTGTTATGGTTTGTCTTTGGTTGTTTGTGTCACTTATATTATTTTGTTTTGTATAGCCAATTGGCCATTTTGTGGGAAAATAACTGTCCATTTGGCATTCCCCTATTGATGTTTCTATTAGGGTCTTTTGTTTAATGTTTGTGTTAATTCCCTTTGCTGTCTCTGATGGGAACTGTGGGTTAATTGTATCAATTCCTGATCATTGCCTTCACTTCTATTTCACGTGATGACTTTTAGCATTGTGTAAAGTTTCAATCAAGTGTTTTTAATAGGATACATCAATCCAGCTGAAAAGCTGACTAATAAAAAGCGTAAACCACAGTGGAAGATGAGGGGGAGGGTTGGGGCACTGTAAAACCAGTTTAAACCCACATAAAGCAGGGTGTCCCAGCAATCATTCTTTTGCGAATTGGCTTTGTGCCATTCGTTCATATTTGGTCTGTTTTTGTGTGTGCCCCCATGTCACTTTCTTAAGGTGACTTGAGATGACTGCATTCTTAGATTGTTGCCTTTCCTGGGTGACCTTTTCTTACCAGTTTGTACTTTCATTGCAGTTTTATTTGTTTTATGTTCACTGTTGTTCAATTTTTATATGTTTTAATATTTCAACACTAATGTGTGTCAAGATTATTTAATTTAGTAAAGGTTACCAAGATATTACCTATTTGGGAAAGAACTGTTTTCATTGTTTATTTTGGAGTTTTATGGCCCAGTCAAATCAATAAAAAGTATTTCTTATCCACTCAGTTTACCTTATGACACTTCAACAGCAACTTATACATCAGCAGTAAACTAGTATAGTGCATATTCTTTAACCAGAAACTGATAACTGCCCTTCTTAAATCAGGGGAAGGAAGACAATGACCAATATTCACAAATGAATGTTGCCAACTGTTGCAGGTATCCAACACGCGAACTGCTGATCACCAGTCATACAGGCATCCAACTTAGTTACCAAGGCCAGCAAGTTAAACAGCTGTTAACTGGGCTTGTTGCCAGTAATTTAATAATTTGTTTAGAAGTGTCTGTTCATCTTTCTCTTGGATGTTTGGGATAGGCTTTGCTTCCCTCTTTAATTGCATGCCGGTGGGTCAGGCCTCAATTTCTATGACGGTTCCAGCATAAAGGCTTACTGAGAATTAGAGAGATCTAATTCAGTGAAGTGGTGGTCGGTGCCTGATGCTCTGTCTCTGGTCGGGCCCATCCAAGTCTAACTGTTGGTTTTCTTTTGCTCCAGCATTTCAGTGGTTTCTTGCTGTCGAATCCTCACCATTGTTACATCTATGTGGTTGTTTGATTTTTTGTGTTCATGGAGATGTTGCACTGATTAGTTAGGAGGCCTTCATGCGGACTGAACAAATTATTTGTCTAAATCATGACGGAAGGGCGATGATTGTGGCCACGTAAAATTGATTTAAGCCCCTCAGTGAAATTCGTTTCACTGACTGTTCCAAGACGGTTCTTCTGTTGCGGTTTATTTTTGTTATAGTTTGTCTTTGGGTGTTTGTGTCACTTGTGTTATTTTGTTTTGGATAGCCAATTGGCTATTTTGTGGGAAAGTAAATGTCCTTTTGGCTTTCTGCTATTGATGTTTCATTAAGGGTCTGTTGTTTCATGTTTGTGTTTCTTTCCCTTTGGTGTCTCTGATGGGAGCTGTGGGTTAATTGTATTGATTCCTGATCATTGCCTCCACTTCTATTTTGCGTTCTGCTTCAATCAGTTCCTTAAGTATCTTTAACCTGATTAAAATATTTCTCTAGGGGTTCTCCTGACAGGCATTAAGTAATAGATATATCCATTGTTTTTGTGAAATATTGGTAAATATTTGTACTGATTGATATCTGTACAGGATAATTTGACAAGCCCGCCAGGGCGAGTCTAATTATCCTGTACAGATGTCAATCAGTACAAATATTTACCAATATTTCTCAAAAACAATTGGATATATCTGTTTTAATCCACAGCTTATTGTAACTTCCACTTAAAGGTAATAGATAAAACCTATTAAAGCATATTTGTTTTATTTACTGTTAATTTCAATTTCTTTTATTTGACCTGATTTACCCCGTCTGGAAAATGGATTGCCCTGTCTGAAAGGACACTGTCAGCTTCTCTGCTTCATTAATATTCATTTGGATTTGATTGGTCTAAATCCAACTGACCATAGGTTATTTGATCATGCTTTTTTAACCTGATGTTTATCACTGGGACATTTTAATGCTGAACCTTCAAGTGTAGGACTTACTTTGAACTCAGATGTGTGTTTTTGCTGCATGCAAATGTTTCATAAAATGTTTGGCACCAGTAAATGGGAGTGTATTTTGTGATAATTCAGGGATATTGTTTTCTCCATAAAAAGGTATGTTGTGGGTACTCATTTTGAACAGCCTCATCCCACAAAAACATGTTGTGGGTACTCGTTGGAATTGCCTAGATGAGGCGGTTCTAGCGAGTACCCACAATTTGATTTTATGGAGGATTGGAGAAACTTAATCAGAAGAAGCAGTCTGATCAGGGTCTGCACTGATTAAGTAAAGGCTATTTTAAATGTGGGTACTCATTCAAATAACCTCGGCGAGGCTATTTTAATGAATACCCACAATGTTAATTTTGTCATGCTAGAAGCCCCTTCCCATTTTAAGATCAGAAGGAGCAGTCTGGTCAGGGTCTGCACTGTTTGTCATTAAGTAAAAGCTATTTTAAATATGGGTACTCATTCAAATAACCTCGGCGAGGCTATTTTAAGGAATATCCACAATGTTAATTTTGTCATGCAGAGCTAGAAGCCCCTTCCCATTTCAATTGTAGCTCAGTTGATTGGTCCATTCAAAACTGTACATGATATCAGTACATGATATCAGTACATGATATCAATACATTTATCAAAATTTATTAGTACTGCCAGCATCAAAGGAAAGTACTGGAAGCTGTGGATTAATTTGTGAAACAAAGGAACATAGTTGATAAAAAATGTACAGTTAATATTCTTTGATACTTTACTACCTCTCAATGGCCTCCGATGTTTTTGTTTACTAAATTAAAAGTGACCTTGACCTCCTGTCTCAAACTCAATATTATTACACATTACTGACAACTTGAATCAATTTATCAACATGCTATATTTAAGATTTTCGTGTTAATAATAATGTAGCCACTGTCTCCATTCTTTTGGCACTGATTAAGCAAACTTCTTCCATCAAACAAAAGATGTGGTCCACTCGGATTCTGCCAAAATCATATAGCCATTAGTTTTTCATCATTAGATAAATGTTCATTTACACGGGCCTCCGTGGCCTAGTGGTTAAGAGCGCTGACTCTTGATCATTAGGTCTCTCACCGCTGTGGTTCGAGCCTCACTCGGGTCACATGTGAGACGCCAAGTTCTGCAACAGAAGGTCAGGTGGTTTTTCACCGGGTACTCCAGTTTTTCACCCATCTCTGATTAACGATCAGCTCGATATGAGTGAAATAATCTTGAAAGAGCCGTAAAAACCAAAACAAAAAAAAAATGTTCATTTACCTTGGAATACAGTGATGAGTTGTTCAAGGACAGTCTTTTACTCTGTTTATACAGCACACTAGTCTCTTTTCACTAATAATGTCACATGTAACTATCAGACATACACTTATCACTGTCAATATGTATCAAAACACAATATAAATGTCCTTTTATCGCAAATCTTGTTGATACTACAAGAAAAGGAAAACTTTATCAGTCAATGTTGTAGAAACAAACAATTTTTTTAACATTCTAAAAAAATACTGTTTAAATAAATTAAGAAAAATAAAGTTTTAAAATAATTCTAATTAGCTAAATATCTTTACAAATATCACACTCACTTTAACCTCAAACCAGTGCTTCAGCTGAAGTGCACGACCCGCCGGATGCTTTTAGCTTTATGAGTGTTACCATACATGGGTATGGTGGCCATTTTGGTCATGTGACCTCGACCTATAACGGTTCCCCCAATAAATGAGCCTTATCGTAAGGAGCAAAAATATATCTGATACTTTAGTACTGTATTCTGAATCGTTTGCAGGATAAAATGCATTCTCACTTTTCCAATACAAAATCATATGTGTCAAAGTTTGACCTAGGCAGAAAGAAGGTCAAGGTCAACCCAAGGTCACCATTTTAGCAATTTATGATGGGCCTACGTCCCAGATGCCATTTGTCAAGTTTCGTGAAAATCTGCCCAGTGGTTCTGGAGAAGACTATTTTTGAAGGGTTTTTACCATATATGGCTTGACGGCCATTTTGGTCATGTGACCTGGACCCCATGAGCAAATTTTGGTTTCCCCCATCCCATAGAGGCTCCATATGAAATTTGACTTCAATCGGCCCAACTGTTTTCGAGGAGAAGCAGTTCGAAAATTTTCACATTTTTCGCCTCGGCGAGGCTATACTAAATGGTATGTAATATTTCTCAAGTTCATTGGTTAAATCTCATTGATATCTATCAGTATGCCAAAAATTGTTTAAATATTCCAACAAAAGCATATGTGTCAAAGTTTGACCTAGGCACAAAGAAGGTCAAGGTCAACCCAGGGTCCCCATTTTAGCAATTTATGATGGGCCTACATCCCAGATGCTATTTATCAAGTTTCGTGGAAATCTGCCCAGTGGTTCTGGAGGAGACTATTTTTGAAGGGTTTTTACCATATATGGCTTGGCGGCCATTTTGGTCATGTGACCTGGACCCATGAGCAAATTTTGGTTTCCCCCATCCCATAGAGGCTCTATATGAAATTTGACTTCAATCGGCCCAACGATTTCCAAGGAGAAGTAGTTTGAAAATTTTCACATTTTTCGCCTCGGCGAGGCTATACTAAATGGAATGTAAAATTTCGCAAGTTCATTGGTTAGATCTCACTGATATCTATCAGTATGCCAAAAATTGTTTAAATATTCCAAGCGGTTAAGTCACTATGACCAATTTTCACAAACGGATTATGGACGGAAAGACAGACAGACCATATATGGCTTGGCGGCCATTTTGGTCATGTGACCTGGACCCCATGAGCAAATTTTGATTTCTCCCATCCCATAGAGGCTCCATATGAAATTTGACTTCAATCGGCCCAACAGTTTCCAAGTAGAAGCAGTTCGAAAATTTTCACACTTTTCGCCTCGGCGAGGCTATACTAAATGGAATGTAATATTTCGCAAGTTCATTGGTTAGATCTCATTGATATCTATCAGTATGCCAAAAATTGTTTAAATATTCCAAGCGGTTAAGTCACTATCACCAATTTTCACAAACGGGTTACGGACGGACAGACAGACTGACAGACTGACAGAAAGAAACAGTGATTTTAGGGCACTCTTAGAAATCAACCGACTTCAGTCGGTCTCTTTTTCTGCTGGTCGTGCAATCTATAAACGTATGTAATATGAAATTCATAAATAATTTTCATGATATTTATATACAAAGTAGATTTGGTTTGTGTATGGCATTGAAATTTTCATTCATTGAACAGTGGAAAAGGTGACAAAGTAATATAATATGTCTCCCCACCGGGAGCATAAAAACATGATCAGCAAGGCGGTTTTACTCCAGGAAGAGACCCTCTATGCACAGATGAAGGTATAACAACAGGCAAAATGGAGTGTTAATTTTCTGTATCTTTGAAACAAACTGGATCTATCATGAAAAGTTATTAATAACTCACACATTGTACTGTCACAGGATGGTATGAGTTTTATACAAAGGCAATGAATTTATGTTCTTTTTTGACTGTTTTGTCCTTGACCTGGGTACATGGCATCTAACAGTTGCACTCTGCACATTCTGTAGAAACGGTGAAGATCTTATACAAGTTTCATGAAAATTGTAAATCTTCACACCGTAATTTGAAATTGATACAAAATGTCTACAGATGGACCAAACAACCTTCATCTTTCTTACCTGGTACGTCTGCGATCACCCTTTTGAGGATATTCATTGTTAGTGTTCTTTTCAGATGAAAACATTTGTTAATTTGTTTTGGAGTTTTATGGCCCAGCATACACTAGGTCATTTTTGAGCCAGTCAGTTTAACTAACCACACTTCCCTGACAGGCTTATACATAAAAGGTAAACCAGTGCAGTGCACATTCTTTAGCCAGAAATTGACAGCTGCCCTTCTTGAATAAGCATAAGGGAGAGAAAGACTGTGGAAAAGATTTCCTGATAAATTACCATTTAAGATCATAAAAAATATTTTTCATGATCAATCTTCACAAATGAATGTTGCCAACCCCTGCAGGTATCAAACCTGTGACCTGATCACCAGTCAGAAGAGCATCCAACAGAGACACAAAGGCCGGCTCAAATGAACTAGTTTTATTAGAGAAACTATCATTAATATTCTAAAGCAACAATAAACACTATCCCGGGTACGACTATAAACAACACCAATATTACTCTTCACCAAGCTGTAAACGACAGATATTCATGGATTTGAAATGATGCCTTGAACCTGAAAAAAAAAATCATAGTGTCAATATTATCAAAACAATTGTTAACATTATCTTCAATTCTGTTTTCTATTACTACACAAGTACAACAATGTATAATTTCCTTCATATTACCATGCATAAAACAACTTGTTTTAGGCTTTGGAGATTTTCAATGAAGGTAAACCGTGAAAAAGTCTCTTAATGATTAAGTTTTCACTAAAGTAATTTAATACATTCTGATAGCTCCCAAAAACTTTACCAATATTTTAAAAGTGCACTCCAGAGCAGGGGCATTTATTGCCCAAGGGCTATAATTTGAACAATTTTGGCAGAGGTCCACTAGCTAAGGCTTCAAACTAAATACATGTATCAAAGACCTAGGCCTTGTTGTTGCAGAAAAGATTTCTAAAGATTTTCCCTATATAAGTCTATGTAAAAATTTGAACAATCTTGAAAGAGGTCCACTAGACAAAGTTTCATAACAAATATCAAAGACTAAGCCTTCTTATTTCAGACAAGAAGATTTTTAAAGGTTTTCCCCATATAAATCTATGAAAAACCAAAGGACCCAGGGGCGGGGGCATTTTTGGCTATACTCTGAACAATCTTGATAGAGGTCTACTAGACAAATATCAAAAACCTGCGCCTTACAGTTTCAGAGAAGATTTTAAAAATTTTCCCTATATAAGTCTATGTAAAAACAGTGGGTCCTGGGGCGGGGGCATTTTTGGCCTGAGGGCTGTAAATTTAACAATCTTGATAGAGGTTCACTACAAAGCCTCATACCAAATATCAAAGACATGAGCCTTGTGGTTTCAGAAAAGAAGATTTTCCCTATAAAAGTCTATGTTTAAAAGATTAGACAAAACTACATACCAAATATCAACGACGTTTCAGACAAGAAGATTTTTTAAACGTTTTCCTAAATAAGAAGTCTTTGTAAAACTAAAGGGTCCCAGGGCTGGGCAATATTGCCCCAGAGGCTATTATTTGAACATTCCTGATTGAGGTTCACTAGACAAAGCTTCATACTAAATATCAAAGACCTGTGGCTTCTGGTTTTAGATAAGAAGATTTTTAAAGGTTTTCCTTATATTTACATAAGTCTATGAAAAACCAAAAGGCCAGGGGTGGGGGCATTTTTAGCCCAAGGGCTATCATTTAAAAAAAAAAAAATAATAATAAATAATAATCAACCTTATTTATAGAGGGTAACACATTTAGTACTAGTACTAATTTTCCATGTGGCCCTCTTTTTCTGGGTAGGAACCAGTACTAAGTAACAAGTGGGCCCGGGGGAGGGCCATTATTGACCCCAGGGCTATAATGTGCATAATGTTGAGGGATGTCTAAAAAGGTGAAGCTTCATACCAAATATCAACAAAGGCTATAATTTGAACAATCTTGGCAAAAGTCCACTAGATGAAGCTACAAACCAAATATCAAAGACCTGGGCCTTGCGGTTTCAGAGAAGATTTTTTAAAGATATTCCCTGCATAAGCCTATGTGAAATCAAATGGCCCCAGGGTGAGGGCATTTTTGGCCTCAGGGCTATAATTTAAACAATCTTGATAGAGGTCCACTAGATGAAGCTTCACACCAAATATCAAAGACCTGGGCCTTGCTGTTCAGAGAAGAAAATTTTCAAAGAATATCTCTATATTATATAAGTCTATGTAAAACCAAAGGGCCCCAGGGCAGGGGCATTTGTGGCCCGAGGGCTATAATTTGAACAATCTTTGTAGAGGTCCACTAGATGAAGCTCCAAACCAAATATCAAACACATGGGCCTTGCAGTTTCAGAGAAGAAGATTTTTAAAGGTTTCCCTATATAAGTCTATGTAAAACCAAAGATCTCGGAGCGGGGGCATTTTTGGCCCCAGGGCTATAATTTGAATAATCTTGATAGAGGTCCACTAGATGAAATTTCACACCAAATATCAAAGACCTAGGCCTTGTGGTTTCACAGAAGAATATTTTAAAGATTTTCCCTTTATAAGTCTTATGTAAAACCAAAGGGCCCCCGAGGCGGGGGCATTTTTGGTCCCAGTGCTAAAATTTGAACAATCTTGGTAGAGGTCCACTAGATGAAGCTTCATAGCAAATATCAAAGACCTAGGCCTTGTGGTTTCAGAGAAGATGATTTTTAAAGATTTTCCCTATATAATTCTATGTAAAACCAAAGGGCCCCGGAGCAAGGCATTTTTGGCCCCAGGGCTATAATTTGAACAATCTTGGTAGAGGTCAACAAGATGAAGCTTCATACCAAATATCAAAGACCTGGGCCTTGCGGTTTCAGAGAAAAAGATTTTTAAAGATTTTCCCTTTATAAGCCTATGTAAAACCAAAGGGTACCGAAGTGGGGCCATTTTTGGCCCCAGCACTATAATTTGAACCATCTTGATAGAGGTCCACTAGAGGAAGCTTCACACCAAATATCAAAGACCATGGCCTTGCTGTTTCAGAAGAAGATTTTTAAGGAATATCTCTATATAAGTCTATGTAAAACCAAAGGGCCCAGGTCGGGGGCAGTTTTGGCCCTAGCACTATAATTTGAACAATCTTGGTAGGGGTCCACTAGATGAAGCTTCATACCAAATAGCAAAGACCTGGCCCTTGGGGTTTCCGAGAAGAAGATTTTTAAAGATTTTCCCCATATAAGCCCATGTAAAACCATAGGGCCCGGGGCGGTGGCATTTTTAGCCCAAGCACTATAATTTGAACAATCTTGGTAGGAGTCCACTAGATGAAGCTTCATACTAAATAGCAAAGACCTGGGCCTTGCGGTTTCAGAGAAGAAGATTTTTAAAGATTTTCCCTATATAAGCCCATTTAAAACCAAAGGGCCCCGGAGTAGGGGGGGGGGGGAAGGATGAAGGACCATGGCCTTGTGGGATGAAGCTTCATACCAAATATCAAAGACATGGGCCTTACGGTTTTAGAGAAGAAAATTTTTAAAGATTTTCCCTATATAAGCCCATGTAAAACCAAAGGGCCCCGGAGCGGGGCATATTTGACCCTTCCACTATAATTTGAACAATCTTGGTAGGGGTCCCCTAGATGAAGCTCAATACCAAATATCAAAGACCTGGGCCTTACGGTTTCAGAGAAGAAGATTTTTAAAGCTCTTCCCTATATAAGCCCATGTAAAACCAAAGGGCCCTGGAGCGGGGGCATTTTTGGCCCCAGCACTATAATTTGAACAATCTTGGTAGGGGTCCACTAGATGAAGCTTCATACCAAATATCAAAGACCTGGGCCTTGCGGTTTCAGAGAAGAAGATTTTTAAAGATTTACCCTATATAAGCCCATGTAAAACCAAAGGGCCCCGGAGCGGGGGCATTTTTGGCCCCAGCACTATAATTTGAACAATCTTGGTAGGGGTCCACTAGATGAAGCTTCAAACCAAATATCAAAGACCTGGGCCTTACGGTTTCAGAGAAGAAGATTTTTAAAGATTTTCCCTATATAAGCCCATGTAAAACCAAAGGGCCCTGGAGCGGGGGCATTTTTGGCCCCAGCACTATAATTTGAACAATCTTGGTAGGGGTCCACCAGATGAAGCTTCATACCAAATATCAAAGACCTGGGCCTTGTGGTTTCAGAGAAGAAGATTTTTTAAGTTTTTGGTGAAAAAAATCTCTATTTGGCTCCTATGACCTACATGTGCAACGGACCGGAACCATTTGAACAACTTTGAAAGGGGACCACCTAAGGATCATTCCTGTGAAGTTTGGTCAAAATCCGATCAGTGGTTTAGGAGGAGATGTCGTTTAAAGAATTGTTTACGGACGCACGGACGCACGGACGCACGGACGGACGGACGACGGACGACGGACGAAAAGTGATCCCAAAAGCTCACCTCGTCACTACGTGACGGTGAGCTAATAAATGGAAGGCAGCACTTTAAGTCGTTTTAGCACAAGATGATGCATTTAATAATAATAATAATAATACTAATAAAAACAATGGGTTTTAAAAGGAAGAAGTATTCTTAGAGCCGATCAGACGGCGGTTCCGAAACGAACAAGGAGCATATTTTTCCCCAAACCTATTAGATGCCAAGAAAAACTGCATCCAAAATGTCGTCTGTTTATTTCATCTTCTACTTCTTTTAGACCTTTCAAACGAGTGTTTTGCATACAGGCAAAAAGTGTGGACCTAGAACTGACTGCTCTACAGGATCAGTCGGTTCAGGGTCCTTACTGTTTGCAACCATGGCTTTTAAAGTAACCAAGAGACAACAAAGCAGACGACAGTTGTTGTGATTGGTATCTTTAGGGTTAAGAGTAGACCCTTTTTCCTGTTAGGAAAAGTGTACAAGACAGCAAACAAGAAGTACCAGAATTATCTCATAAACTGCGGACTAACACATTTTAAGGGGAATGTTTACATTTCCATGTGTTCGTCCCCAGTTTCTGTTTTTCAGTGCATTCTAAAACGACTTACAGAAACTGTATTGCCTTACATTGTCACCATTTTTTTCTCCATTAACCCTTTTAGTACAAAATGGAATCAGTAGGAGTTCATTTGAAAATTTAGGGGTGTCAGGTTGTGTTTTCTTCAATTTTATTTGGAATATAGCTTAACTTTTCGCAAACAATGTTTCTGGTACTTAATGGGTTAAACCGGACTCTAAACTTTTTTTACCCGTATTCCCAAATTCGGGCTGGCCAACATATCAATAATTACCCTTAACGAACCAGTCACGCCTAGCAAAAGGCCTTCTGATTTCTTTTCTTTATCTGTCGTTTTTGTTTCAAAGAAAATAAGGATTGGATTACCTATCCATAGAACATATTTAACTTAACCGCAGCAGGTGTTAATGGATTATGTGGCGGCCGAAAAAAGTCTCCATGCTCTTCATCATAGGGTCGGTTTTATTTCTAGTCCTTTGGGATCATTGAATCCACTACGGAGTTTAAAAATATCTGAGGGCCACAAATTAGGCCTAATTTGTTAAAACTAGCTAGTATGGTCATGAAAAACTTCCAATAGACAGTTGTCAGTTCTGTTTCCAAACACAGAACATAACATTATATCGCCTGTTTGTTTGTTTTGGAGTTTAACGGCCCCGTCAACACTATTCAGGTCATTTTTAAGCCGGTCAGTTTACCTATCCACACTTTTCCTGGGCAGGCTTATACTTAAGCGGCTAACCAGTACAGTGCACATTCTTTCGCCAGAAACTGACAACTGCCCTTCTTAAATCAGCGGAAGGGAGAGAATGACTATAGAAAAGATTTTATTATCAATCCCCACGTAAGAATGTTGCCAGCCCCGTCAGGTAATATTATCGCCTGTTGGGCGGTGAGTCGTATGAAATGTCGAACCTTATTTTCTCTGAAAAATGGTAAGAATAAAGATTTTCCGTGGCGGTTTGAGAGTTAAATTCTGTCAAATTTTACCCGTACCAAACTATCACGTTCAACATCTGCCATTGTTGAAGTCGACAAAAACTTGTCGTCTGCACGACCAATCTAGTCAAATTTGATATTGTTGACTCCGACAAGTTTGACAGCGTGGACATGGCTTACGTTTTAAACCCATTTTGTACTAAATAAAATATCCCGCCGGAGTCCAATTCGACATTAAGGAGAGCCAGGTTGTGCTATTTTTAAAATATTATAAAGAAAATGGCTGCAAAAAGTGAAAGCATTGCTCAAACACCGCATATTGCGGCGTATGATCAGGGCATGCACTGTTTGGAAGTTCCACGTATAAACTGGGTGAAACTGGAGTTAAGACTTCATATCTAATAAAACTGGAAAATGTTAGCTATGTCCCCGGGGAATATTTAAAGCAAATTAAAATGTTTTTGTTATGTCTGAGAAAAAAATAAGAACACAGTAAAGGAATCTGAAATCAAAATGATTCTGAAATGACGGCAAATAACACGCACGCACGCACGCACGCACACACACACACACACACAGAGAGAGAGAGAGAGAGAGAGAGAGAGAGAGAGAGAGAGAGAGAGAGAGAGAGAGAGAGAGAGAGAGAGAGAGTCGGCATTAAGATCCTTCTGTGTGAGATAATTCTGTCTTCCGTGTCTCTAAAACTGACATTTTCAGAATGTAAAATTTAGTGTTACTTTACTTAGATTGTAGGTGCTCGCTTGACACCTCAACGCCGAGGTTTCAACGAATACTAACATTTTATGTTTTGGAGCAAAAATAAAGAAAACAACTAATATCCTTTTAAGCTAATCACGAAAACATGCCTATATAATTTTGACCCCCCTTGAACCCCCCTTTTATACAGAAAAACTGGGGTTTACAGGGGTAAACCTTATTTTTCCTTATTTCTGCTCTAAAACATAGAGTGTGGCTACTCGTTAGAAACGCCTCGATAAGGCGGTTCTAACGAATACCAACAATCTATGTTTTGAGCCGAAAAAAGAAAAATATCGCAATTTTTCATCTTATTTTTTTTTTTTTTTTTCGGTGGTAAAATTTACACTGTATTTTGTATAGGCGTGTTTTCGTAATGTCGCTTGTCGCAATATAAAGTTTGGTTTACAAATATATTTATTGCACGGACTTGCTAATATGATGAAAGAAGGAAGTATGAAAAAGAAAACAATTCTACTGAAAATGAGCAGTGAATGGTGAACGGAGAAAACTATACAGATAGAACATTTAAACTCTAAACTAATCACAGCTGATGTTCATAAACATGAAATAAAATGGAATTGAAACTTTGTAAGATAAAATATAAGCAGAATTATAGCTTTCTTCTGATATATACATATAATACAAACATATGTAAACATAGCTCTGAATAAGAATGAGCAGAGAGAATAATTGGGCCCCGTCAAGCGATTTTGGTACTTATCGCCTATGCGAGCAGCGAAGGTTCAGGCGAGCCTGTGCATCCGCGCAGTCTCGCCGGGAACCTTCGCTGCTCACTCATACAAGCAGTGAATCAAGAGGAACCTTCAGTCAGAAAGCCATATCCCTGGTCCCTCTGAATGGCTGGGTATGCGCAGTTAAAATTTGTCATGACGGAATGCTCGAAGACACAAATTCGCTTGGCGGGGCTCAATTTATGGATTTTTCTTATTTCTCCATTACAACATATGGTGTGGGCACGTGTTAGAATCGCCTCTTATAAATACCCTTCCCATACCCCTCTCTTAATAAAGCCATTCTATCACGTGCACATGCCCACACATATATTTAAAAATTAGAAAGAAATAAGGAAAATCATATCTTAGTTATCATCCTCGATACACCTCCTTATATGTACGTATGAATTCTGTAGCACATTTTAAACACAGAAAAAATAAAAATACGAAAAAAAAACTTCACGTGAATGAATTTAAATCTTAGGGAAGCTACTTCCACATAGCATAACTTGTCTCCCTCATTACGAAAACATGCCTGTCTAAATATATGGAAAATTTTGCCACCAAAAGCAGAAAATTTTCTGATAAAAATTGTAATATTTTCCTTATTTCTACTCAAAATATATATTAGGGGTAAAACATAAAATGCAAATAGCAGGATTACATAAACTCGATTCAAGCCCCACAGTGAAATAATGTTTACTGGCCGTTCCAAGGCGGTTCTTCTGACGTGGTGTATTATTGTTATAGTTCGTTTTTGTATTAATGCATTACTTTTTTTTTATTTTGGATAGCCATGTGGCCATTTTGTGACAAAGTAACTGTCCTTTTGGTTTTCTGCTTGTGTTTTCGTTCAGGGTTTAGTTATTTCATGTTCGTGTTTCTTCCCTTTAGTGTCTCTGATGGGAGGTGTGTAATTGTATCGATTCCAAATCATTGCCGTCACTTCTGCTTTACATACATCCGTATGATAGTGCCGGTTCTAAGTCAGCATTTACATAATTATTTCATTTAAAAAGTCGAAGAGTCCCAAATACGAAGCATCTTTAAGATATCAATAGATTTTATTTTTTTTATTTTTTTTTTTACAGTGGAACAGTTGTTCCTTGTTTTCTTTAATTCTTCTAAAACAAAGAAAGCATATTCGCTAGAGGAAAAGGTGTATCTAAATGGAGAACAGCAATATAAGTTTGGGGACTGAATAAGACAAGAATATCGGTGAAACCGATGGATGCTCCCCGAACGTGCAATAGTCGGAACAGGAAACATTATCCCAGTTAAAGAGCAGTATACTGTGTATACTCACTGTACTTCAAAATGGAGTATAACAAAACCTGTCAGTGGACAGATTAGCTTGCCTGATGGCACTGTCATACAAACATCAGCAACACAAAAGTCAGAATAAATGAAAGGAAGAACTGTTTAATACAAATTATTGAAAACTTACTCTCGTATACAGAGGCAATCCTCATAGGACTGTCACCAGGTATGGTTCGGTATTGGGTGCCTTTACATGCATATAAAATATCAGACGGGTTCGAAAATTATATTAAAATCCATCAGCAAATGTAGGTGCTAGAGCGATGACAAAGTTTTTCTAAAAATAGCCGCAGTGACCTTGACCTTGACCCCAGGACCCTGAAAGTCAAACTTGCTTGTGATATTTTCATACCCAACATTTGTGTGAAGTTATATTAAAATCCATCAGCAAATGACGACGCTAGAGCCATGACAAAGTTTTTTCTAAAAATAGCCGCAGTGACCTTATCCTTGAGCCCAGGACCCTGAAAGTCAAACTTGCTCGAGATATTATCATACCCAACATTTGTGTAAAATTATATTAAAATCCATCAATAAATGTAGGCACTAGAGGGATGACAAAGTTTTTTTTCTAAAAATAACCACAGTGACCTTGACCTTGACCCCAGGATCCTGAAAGTTGAACTTGCTTGAGATATAATTTCACCCAACATTTGTGTAAAGTTATATTAAAATCCATCAGCAAATGATGACGCTAGAGCGATGACAAAGTTTTTTTCTAAAAATAACCACAGTGACCTTGACCTTGAGCCCAGGACAGTGAAAGCTGAACTTGCTCGAGATATTATCATACTCAACATTTGTGTGAAATTATATTAAAATCCATCAATAAATGTAGGCACTAGAGCGATGACAAAGTTTTTTTCTAAAAATAACCACAGTGACCTTGACCGTGACCCCAGAATCCTGAAAGTTGAACTTGCTCGAGATATTATTATACCCAACATTTGTGTGAAGTTATATTAAAATCCATCCATAAATGTAGGCTTCAGAGTGATGACAAAATTTTTTCTAAAAATAGTGGCAGTGACCATGACCTTGAGCCCAGGACCCTGAAAGTCGAACATGCTCAAGATATTATCATACCCAACATTTGTGTGAAGTTATATTAAAATCCATCCATAAATGTAGGCTTCAGAGTGATGACAAAGTTTTTTCTAAAAATAGCCACAGTGACCTACCACTGCAGCTTTAAACAAAGTACCATAACTCTGTGACGAATCATCTAACCAGATAGCACGGATAATATGCGCATCCTCTATTGCTGCTTAAGGTTCCATTGAAGTTTTGTTGAATTTCTGCAAGTAGTTGCTGAGAATTCGCGTGGACATGAACAGTACCCTATATATTCATGCAGAATTCATCAAAGGGCCATAACTGTTGGAAAAATCATCGAACCAAAACACGCAGGTGATATGCGCATCCACCTTCGATACTTAATAGTCCCATGAAGTTTCATTGAAATCCGCCCAGTAGTTTCTGAGAATTCGCGCTGACAAGAGCGGGACGGACGCACAGACGCACGGACTCACGGACGCACGGACTCACGGACGCACGGACGCACTGACGAAGCGGCGACTATATGCTCCCCCGAAATTCTTCGGGGAGCATAAATATATGTTATTAATTGATTATCCTATATTACACAAGGTCAACCAATATTCAAAAATCATTAATCATGTTTTTAATTGCGTCAATTAATAAAATTGTCATTAATCAAGTAATTTCGTATTGGCCTAGTTACAGGCCCTCGGTCAGCTGTATTGGCCTCGGCCTTCGGCCTCCGGCCAATACAGCAGACCTCGGACCTGTAACTGGGCCAATACGAAATTACCTGATTAATAACATTATAGTATATTCCTGTGAACCATAGTTTTGTTAATATAAGTTGAGTTACGCCAGGGGTTTCACCATACGGAGACTGTTACTTCACATTACGCCTATACAAAAACATTGTTAACCCTTGTCCTGCTGAATATTCATATATGCCACACCCACTACCGATTATCAACCAATCAGATTGCCTGTAGCAAATTATTACAACAAATTCACAATCTGAATGTCAAACAATGTAGATCCTGATCAGATGGCTTCGTCAGAAGCCATCTGATCTGGATCTACATTGTTTCAAAGATAAGGCATATCCGGGATTAGCAGGACAAGGGTTAAAAAGAAAATTCTAAGATACAAATTATGATATTTTTCTTATTTCTGCTCAAAATATAGATTGTGGGTACTCGATAGAACCGGCGGTTCTAACGAGTACCAACAATCTCTATTTTGGAGCAGAAATAAGAATATAATGTTTACCCCTATAAACCCCAGTTTTACTACATAAAATTGCGGTTCAAGGGGGTCAGAATTATATAGGCGTGTTTTCATGTTGGGGTTCATTACAGTAAGGCACTTTAAATCTTAAAAACAGGCAATGTGCGTATTTAATAAACTGAATTAATGCTTAAAACCATTGTCGACAGCTCATAGAAAATGGCCAAAAACATTAAAGCAAATAATGGATGAATCTACAACCCGACAAGTTTTGTGTCCTATTTTGGATCTATTACTTTCGCAACCGTAAGCTCTTTGTGGCGACTTGTAGAATTTTACCACTTGGCCTTATGAGTAACTAGCCGATTCTGATGACATCCAGGTATCTTCCTGCGTCATTCCTAAAAGACGAGATTTTAAAAATGCCAAAGGAAAATCCCGTCAGTCCAGTGCGGAAGGCCGCCTGGCATAAAGCTGGTTTTGTGACTATAATCCAGATGGATAGAAATGTAGTAATAATTCAGCTTGAAAGTCTATTAACCCTTGACCTGCTGAGCCCAGATATGTCTTAACTTTCAAACAATGTAGATCCTGATCAGATGGCTTCTGAAGAAGCAATCTGATAGCCATCTGATCAGGATCTTCATTGTCATTCATTTCATGAATTTGTTGGAATAATTTGCATCAAGTAATCAGATTGGTTGAAAATCAGTAGTGGGTGTGGCTCATTTAAATATTCATCAGGTCAAGGGTTAAGGATAGTCTACCCCATGATTTGACAATTTTAATGAAATGTTCTGAAAAGTACTTAATTCACTGACAATAAGACCATCCCAGTTTTAAACAAGCTGTTTGATAGAAGAATGAATTCTGAATTTTTCACATTCTGTTTAACTTCCACCCAAATTGCAAAAAGTAAAAATCCACATTGCTTATTGATCCGGGGTATTTATATATGGGCCCCGCCAAGCGATTTTGGTACTTATCGCCTATGCGAGCAGCGAAGGTTCAGGCGAGCCTGCGCATCCGCGCAGTCTCGCCAGAACCTTCGCTGCTCGCTCATACAAGCAGTGAATCAAGATGAACCTTCAGACAGAAAGCCATATCCCTGGCCGCTCTGAATGGCTGGGCATGCGCAGTTAAAGTTTGTCATGACGGAATGCTCGAAGACCCAAATTCGCTTGGCGGGGCTCAGTTAATGTCATACAGCTTCCTTGAACACTGGTCTTCATAAGTTTGTCGCAAATGATTTGTATGAAGCAGTTGTTCAGTGTCCGATCAATGTTAGTGCAGAAATTTAAACTTATTATCTTTAATTCCACAGGGTTAACACGAAATCTGTGGTACAATTTCAAAGGCGTGACCTGGTTGTTGGTTTCCTGAGAGAAACGACCCTTTCGAACCGCTTGAGAAAATGAATCCATAAAGTAAAAATGGTTTAAGTTTCTTTTTCACGTCATAACAAAAATATCATTGAAACAAATAAGCAGTCCAAGCTTCAATGTTTTACCTTAAAATTGATACAAAAAATATTAAATGGCACCCGGTAATAGTGGAGTAAATATCAGTTAAATGTGACGACTGCCACCATAGCAGACGGCCAAAATAAAATCATGTGCCGCATGTTGCTTGGCGCATTTTCAAATGTGTTAGGCATGAAAATGGCTTTTAATCCATTTCACCGGTATCGTAGACACTGAACACATCCTTTCACACAATTCTTTGCTGTGATCATCCAATGCCATTTTTAAACAACATGTTATATAATTATCAATATATGTACTACTGCTAGACGCCTGAAAAGTGATGGTACTGATTTTTTTAGTAAGCCAGTCTTCCTTTAGAGAGCGAGGAATTAAACGCTCTGCATGCTGGGTATTTTTCAGCAGACGACATTTTGAAACGAAATATATTTTTTTCAGGACAGGATTTGACATTTCATGCAAATTGTCAACTTACATGAGATGCCAAGTCCCGTCAACTTGGAAGAATAAGTAATATTTCAGCAATTTGACGTCTGCTGAGGTTAATTAAATATTATGACATAAAATAATACATGCCCTTATAAACCTCACTTTCGGATTCACAAGCGGGTATTTACATCATTTGTTAACGTATTAACCCTTATCTTGCTGAATATTCATTTAAGCCACACCCATTTCCGTCTTTCAACCAATCAAATTACTTGATGTAATTTATTGCTACAAATTCATAAACTGAATGCAAAACAGTGTAGATCCTGATAAGATGATATTGGACTTAAATCTCTTCTGCAACAAGGTCTATCGGAACCCGAGTTTTATGGTGACTTAGTGTATAAATTCAGAAAAATATATAACCGCAATGACTTCAGCACACAATTTCGTAAAATCATTCTTCGATATAAAACGATTGGGTACAACATGGGTGTTATACGACTGACTGCATGCATGGTGGTTAACCTAATCATGGTTGGCAACTTTGCTTCCCTCTTTAATTGCACGCCGGTGGGTCAGTCCTCTGATTCTATGACGGTTCCAACGGAAAGGCTTATTGAGAATTAGAGAGATCTAATTCAAGGTAATGTTGGTTGGTGCCCGATGCTCTGTCTCTGGTTGGACCCATCGGAGTCTAACTGTTGGTTTTCTTTTGCTCAAGCATTTCAGTGGTTTCTTGCTGTCGAGTCCTCAACGTTGTCTCACCTCTGTGGTTCTTTGGTTTTTGTGTTCACGGAGATGTTGCACTGATGAGTTAGGAGGCCTTCATGCGGACTGAACAAATTATTTGTCTAAATCGCGATGGAAGTAAGGGAGATGAGTGTGACCACGTAAAATCGATTTAAGCCCCCAGTGGAAATCTTTTCACTGACCGTTCCAAGGCGGTTCTTCTGTGGCGGTTTATTTATGTTGTTGTTTGTTACTTACTGTGTGTATCACTTGTGTCTTTTTATTTTGGATGGTCATATGGCCATTCTGTTGGAAAGTTACTGTTCTTATGGCCTTCCTTTGTTTAGGTTTTCATTATGGTCTGGTCGCTTAATGTTTGTATTTCTTTCCCTTTGGTGTCTTTGATGGGTGGAGTAAGTTAATTGTATCGATTCCTGATCTTTGTTTTACTTCTACTCTACACTGTTTGCAAAGATAGGGGTTGTCGTGAACAGCAAGATAAGGGTTAAACTAAATCAGTTTTTAATTATATATTTTATAAAGTCATTACATGTATCGGAATTTAAAAGTCGACACAAAACCATAAACTTAAAGAGGAATATTTCATAGAAATAGCACTAGTTCTGTTAAAATATATATATATGCGAATCACAGACTTGTTCTAAATACAAATGCGTATAGTTAGATATCCAGTGAACTATACAATGCTGTCCCCTGAGAACAGATCTGACAGCACTGCCATTCTACTATAAGGTAGAAAAAGAATTAAAGTGCCGCCCGGGGAAACGAGGCAAATAGAGGATCTTAAATGAGTGTTCATGTATTATTGAATTTATTAAACGAGTTGAGGAAAAGGGATAAAATGCGAGGCTTTGCCGGGCATTTTATCCTTTTTCCTCAACGTGTTTAATAAATTCAATAATTCATGAAGACGAATGCAAGATTCTATTTATCATATGACATTTAAAGCGCATTTTATCCACAAAATATTACAAAAATGTCAATATTCCGCCGTTAGTAAACGCGACGTCGTTAAGGACGTCGTACATGTAACGTTACGGGACGTATCTAGCTAATTTGCAAATTTAATCCACTAGTGGATTATCGAAAATATTACACGGCGTAATTAAACTCTCAAACGCGACGTCATATGATAAAGTAGTATATATCAAAGTGACCTTATTCATTTTGACATATTTTTTAAACCTCTCCTTGCATCATTTACAATTAACAAAAGAAATTAAAGAAAATGAAAATGAATCTGAACTAAATGAAATGCTTGTAAATAGTTTGGATTGCACTGTTTACTTCAGAATATATGTCACATGCACAAGGCCCACGTTTGGCCATTAATAGATCCTTATGAACAATGGTTGGTCTGCTTCACTCAAACTTTTACCAAATTCTGAACAGACACATGTCGGTATAGATAAAAAATGTAAGCAGAACTATGTCCATTTTCAATACACTTATCATTCCAAACGATGTATAGTTAATAAATATTAAAACGTTGTTTTCCATACAATTATCTAATGAACTTGCTTTTAGCAAGCATAAAATCTCGGCATGTAATATAAAATGTCTCCAATCTTATTCCCTAATGAGTGTGTATCATTTCATTTTTGACACATCACAGAATGAGCTCCTGTGAAGTGTTCTATGATCTCGTTTAATATATGGGCCCCGTCAAGCGATTTTGGTACTTATCGCCTATGCGAGCAGCGAAGGTTCAGGCGAGCCTGCGCATCCGCGCAGTCTCGCCAGAACCTTCGCTGCTCGCTCATACAGGCAGTGAATCAAGAGGAACCTTCAGACAGAAAGCCATATCCCTGGCCCCTCTGAATGGCTGGGCATGCGCAGTTGAAATTTGTCATGACGGAATGCTCGAAGACCCAAATTCGCTTGGCGGGGCCCATATGTAAATAACACTTTCAACCCTGTGTGGCGGTACAGAAGCAAATTCAAACGGTGTAGATCCGGATGCGACAATTCACAACAGCCATATATTATTTCTTATCAACCCTATTCTGCTATTTGAATTCACCACTTATTAACAAAATGGACATACCCAAATTCACAGATGCAAGAATCCCTTGCAGAAACTCAGGGATGTAAGGATTAAATACCTATGTAGACAGCATTCACCATGTGTACTTATATCACATCATATCACAGCGAAACTAGTCATATGACCAACGTCTACGCGTTCTGTTGTAGCCTTGGGCAGCTTAGGTATAGGCCTGCCAGTATAGAACAAGAAATACCGGTAGCATGGTAGGCCAATTAAATCACAACCATTCCTTGTTGTTTCTTAGTTTTACCAACCAAATTCTTCTTACTTATATTACACCAGGTTCAAACTTGATGTGACCAATTGTAGGTTGGTATGAACCAGCTAAATAATAAACGTCACTATTTTCATCCAATGATATCACAGCTTTTCGTCTTCTGAATTCTTCGTATTTGAGGACCTCGCACTTGTGGGAGATGGTCTGGACATCATTCTCATCTTCATGATCCGATCGGAACAATGCACCCTTGAAATGAAATAAAACGTCAATTACAATTACTTTCAGTCATTACTTAGGTTAAAACATATTTATCCAATAAACTAGTAAACAGTATGCATCTAAATGTGGCACAAGCAACAGCAGAATTAGAACGAAATCAGAAGATACTTATATAATTTCTCTCACTGATGGAGTTACCTTGGTTTGCAAATGATTTAACCAGAATATGTAATGAATTCGATTTTGTTTTATCTTTTTGCCGCGTTTTTCGGCGATAACTTTTTTTATTTTGGATTCTTGATCAATACATCAAGCGAGAAAGTTGTGATGGAGAAACTCCGCCAATTTCTCGTTAAGGACTTAGCCTCCTGAACGCTTCACCTTTGCTCTTATCAAATGGACTTTTTACAATTTCTGAATGTTTCGATAAAAACGAAGTCCAATTCTGCCACTCACGCTATCGAAATGTAAACACATGACTTGCCTAGTTGAAACGATATCTATATATAGTTAAATCCCGTGCAGCCAACGAAGCGCCCAAAAGAAGAGACATATAGAAAGCATTAGAGTCTATACCAAAAATATAAAATTCATGGTTTTAGTCAGCAAACTAACAGTAAAGACAATTCAAATCCAGTGGCTTAGATCTATAATGTTCAAATATTTAAAATACTGCACCGGTAACTGCGACTTTCTGTTTCGCTCTCGAATGTGCATATTGTAAGCCTGCAGAATATTTAAATGACCCTCACGATTTTTCATCAATCAAGCATTGAACAGACGACAAATCGACAAACCAAACCATCAAGGCGTGACTTGTTAAGTAGAAGTAAAACAAAGAAACAGAAAATGTTTTGCACAAAGTTAAAATAGCAGAAATCTACATCCGATTACAGCTTACGTTTATAACTTAGGGACATGAAACATTTTTGAGAAGTTGCAGAGCTTGTCCTCTACAACTTTCTCGCCTGGATGTTTTGAGAAAAAATAACTAAAACAATAAAGAGCTTGTTGCCAAAAAAAAACGCGACAAAAAAGATACAAAAATTCGACTTTATCTACTACAGTATTTGCAAGCAGTGTAAATACAGACTAGACGGCTTCTGAGTATCTACTTTGCTTGACACTCAGTTCATGAAGTTGTAGAAATAAATGCCATCAACCTAACTTATTGTTTGAAAAACAGAAACGGATGTGACTAAATAAATTTATTTTATACTTTGCAGTGAAATCAATGCATATCTAAAAACAATTAAAAATGTTATTTTCACGTAGCGGTCACGACTACATTTTGTTTTCTTTTTCGCAAAAGTCAAGTACAAAATAAAAAATACCCTTTTTCAATAAATACCAAAAATATTTCACCTCCTGTGTTGAAATCTTCAGAATTTTCACGCATACTTCTCACTGGTGAAAATTCAAATGTTTTTAATACACTCAAAAAGTTAATATTCTCTATCTGTTTATCAGGACAAGAGTAAACTCTTTGGCGCTCACACATATCAAGTTGTACCTATACCTGTGCACAGACTCATTTACCTTCATATTCTGGAGTCGTCTTCCGCCTTTGGTTTCTTCCGGGTGATAAAACCATTTAACTTTCACAACCATTTGGCCTCCCCAACTCTCCCATAAACTTTCAATACGTCCAACGTATGGCAAATTTGGCCGCCCGGTAGAGAGAAACACGGCGCATTCCCCCACCTGAAACAGCAGATCGTTAAAGTGAATGCAAAGCCTCCTAAGTTTAATCCTTTCAGCAACGAGTTTCTGCAATAGTCACTCCAACCTTTCAAGGAAAGAACCATTACCGAAAATAGATATTTTAATTACCATCGCGTTAACAAGACGGTGAAATCAATAACCATTAAACTTAACTTCATAAAGAATAGACTAAAACTTACAGGGGTATAATATTTTAATACACTCAAAAAGTTAATATTCTCTATCTGTTTATCAGGACAAGAGTAAACTCTTTGGCGCTCACACATATCAAGTTGTACCTATACCTGTGCACAGACTCATTTACCTTCATATTCTGGAGTCGTCTTCCGCCTTTGGTTTCTTCCGGGTGATAAAACCATTTAACTTTCACAACCATTTGGCCTCCCTTCACTTTAACGATCTGCTGTTTCAGGTGGGGGAATGCGCCGTGTTTCTCTCTACCGGGCGGCCAAATTTGCCATACGTTGGACGTATTGAAAGTTTATGGGAGAGTTGGGGAGGCCAAATGGTTGTGAAAGTTTCGCATTTCTGCTCAAAAACATATTATAAGGGTATTCGTTAGAACCGCTTCAATGAGGCGATTCTTACGATCATCACAACGTATTTTTAGCTCATAGATAAGAAAAATGCAGCAAAGTTTAATAAGAACAGTAACCGTTTGGGTGATATGAAATAATGCGCTATGTATGACGAGCGTGCGACCGTAATGCAATTCAAAAACAGTTTGGCATATCGCGCAGATCCTTAGGAGATCGTCCTTCATAAGTAGTTTAACCCTTTTTGTACCAAATGGAATCTTCCTCCTTATATATAGCAGGAGTCCATTTCCAAATTTAGGGGTGTCAGGTTGTGTTTTCTTCAAAATTTATTTGGAAAATGACTGAACTTTAAGCAAACAGTGGAGGCCCTGCGGCGTCTGATCTGGGCCTGCACTGTTTGCAAGGGTACCCGTTTTGGGGTTTCTGGTACTAAATGGGTTAATTTGGATTAACACCATTGCATACACGTCTATAACAGTTTTCAGGGTTGAAAAGTTGAAGGAAATAATTTGCATTTAATTATTTTCTGACAGTACTAACATGTTCCATCAGTCGAATTCAAGTGAAGATAATTGTGCTTACACCGAGATAGAAAGTATAAATGTATTTTTCTTCTTCAGACACTACAGCGTGTATCTAAATTGAAGAATTCAATTAAGAAATGAATTTATTTTTCTGCCGTTCATGAAAGTAAGAACACCGTGGGTCACGTGCAAAGTAAATGGAACCCGAATGCTAGCGACCCACAGTCGTTCATACTTGCATGACAAGCAGAAAAATTAACTTTACTTCTATATTTACATTCTTTGCCTCTCATGACTGGTCGAAAAAAATGTTAATAGGGCAAACTTTTCAGGTTGAAAAAAATTCACACGCTGTTTATACTGCAAAGAGCGGAACAGCGTTGACGTCACCAACGCCCGTAGAGAACAATGGTTTAGAATGACGTCACTTGACGTCACTGAAAATCATGTAACTCGATGCGTTCTTGGAAGTATGAACTACATTGTTTTCTATAGGTTTACATTAGACTTTACACTGGAAATGTAAATATTTGGTAATATGCCGATTTGGTAGTTGTTGCACCTATTAACAGCAAGAACGGAGTTGATAGGAGAATCAGGTATCTGAGATAATTCAAATTGATGTCGTGTATCATATGTATTTTTCAGAAAACCCAGGAAAAAGAAAATGACCCCACCTTGTATCCATTTAAAATTTACATATTAACCGAAATTATTTTTTGCTCTACATGAACATGTCTGGACTTCACTGTTGTAGAGAGAATACCAGATTCGTGTCTTTTGACACCAAGTTTATCAGGCGCATGTGGAATCGCGAGTTTAATCATAACTATCATATCAGCAAGATAATTTATAGAATAAACCATAAAATCTTTAATGCCGAGAAAAATGAGGTTTGCAGAGGTAAGACTATTTGAGCCAATGTCAAGCCAAATGAATCTTCAGGTATGTGCAACAATACCATTTTGATTCCCGGGCTTTGATTCAAGTAGAGGTTCCTTTCTTGTCTTAGCATGGTTTGCGCTTGCTTCAGCAAGGCATGCGAGACCGCACGTCGCCATTCTACGATAGCTACGATTCAACGTCCTACCATGATCATCGTTGAGTCCAGATTTGAGCCAATCGATTATTTGTGGGCAGAAATTAGAATGCTAGTGTGATCAAGGGATATGCAACCAGTGCACCTTCGGCAAGTGGAAGCTGCTCTGATGACAGAGTAGCAAGCCATTCCGCGGTACGATATCCGATGTTACGTCTTTTCGATTGGTAAGGAGCAGTTATATGGGCATGAGTTGGGCATACCACATATTGAGATGTGTAGCCAAGATTACCTTATTAGATTTATTTTGATTTGAAAATCAGCTGGTAAAATTAATGTATCAAAGAATGGTATTTTACGTTAGTGTCTAATTTCATTCCAGATCTGAAAAATATTATTTCGTCACGTTGGTTTGAAGTATATAACTCAGACCCGATGTGGGCGACGGAAAAAAGAAATTGTTCTCTGATAATTTAGAAACGATAGCCTGAACGATCCCAAATGTTTTAATGATCCCAGAATGTTTTAAATGACGACACAGAGCAATGATAACAAGGTTTCTGAATATTTAATCCATGCTCTCAAAAGAAGTTCCTCCTAAACCTTTTCAGGTGATTATGACGACGATATATCTACAATATATGTGTATGAAAAAAGACTTGACTTGAGATTTACGAAAACGCAACAGACTTTTTCCAGCAAACCCTGGCGTTTTGACGGTGAACAGCGAGAACTACATAGCCCAGATAAGGAGGCGTATGAACATAATTAACGGGATTTTACTTATTTCTTGTTAGAAACAGATGTTGAGGGTGGTATTTGTTAACATTTCGATGGACATGGTGGGCGAAGCTTGCTTACCAAGTAATGCTTACTATCCTAGGACGCCTAATTACACTCTTCTGGAGTCCATGTCTGTTGGTCTGAACATTAATATTTGCCACTTCTCCATGGATTAATAATTTTGGATTAACGCTTTGGTACTACGACCTAAACTACTTCCTTATTCATGCGACTCTATCAAGAGCCCACAATTATGTTTCAACACATTTTGTACCGGAAACTCCAAAACGGATACCCTGGCAAACAGTGCAGGTCCAGATCAGACGCCGCAGAACGCGGCGTCTGATCAGGGCCTACACTATTTGCAAAAAGTTCTGCTGTTTTCCGAACAAATTTTAAAGATAACACAACTTGTCACCCCTGAATTTCGAAATGGACTCCTGTCATATATAAGCAGGAAGATTCAATTTGGTACAAAAAGGGTTAACAGGGAATTAAGAAACATATCCTAAATATTCCTATGGAACTGTAACAGATTCTTGGCCTATCCTCAAGCTTTTAATGTTCCCCTGTTTAGGAGGACGTTTCGACACTTATGACAAGGGACCATTGGTAATAAACATCATATCGATGAAGGAAGAAACATAATGAAAATGACATAATTAGGAGACAGACACACATATGCAAACCATATATGAAGCATGATAAAAGCAAACGGTTAGTCAGCCCATGTGAAAAGGGTGCTTACTGTTTGTGCGAAAAGCGAAGGAAAACCTGTCCTCGGGATTTTCGACCAGATAGGACACAACATCAGGAAAACATGTCTATATAAGTTTGACCCCCTTGAACCCCACTTTTATATAGTAAAACTGGGGTTTGCATGGGTAAACCTTATTTTTCTTATTTCTGCTCTAAAATATAGATTGTGGGTACTGGTAAGAACCGCCTCACCGAGGCGGTTCTAGGTGAGGCGGTTCTAACGAGTACCAACAATCTATATTTTGAGCAGAAATAAGAAAAAATATCGCAAAATTTCATCCTAAAATGTTCATTTTTTCGGCGATAAAGGTTTCAATTTATTAATATAGGCATGTTTTCGTAATGAACAGGCCTGCTCAGATGCACAGACTATCAGTTATTTAAAGATTTGATACAGAAACTAAGGTATTGTTCTACCAAAGCAGCGGGTACAACGGTGCTGATCTGACTGTGCGGATGCGCAGGCTGATCTGCACCAATGTTGTTCGCAACAGAGAAAAAAAAATAGTATAACAGAAGAAAAACAGATTTTTATATGACGTCATATAGACGGATCTTCAAAGTATTAAAGATCTGGCCATATTACGTATCCGTACAATGCACTGAAGAATAAGTAATTGATGTACCCTTTCAAGTGGACTGACTCAAATAATGAAAGATGCAATGAGAAATGAAGCAAATGCGAAAATTTAGGAGTGTTATACTTTGGAAAATATATGTATGACTTGTTTATTGTACATTTCCCCATCACCTTTTTGAACCAAACACACAACACTACTTCAAAATTGCCTCATATGTTCTGGCAATTTAAAACAATGGACCGAGCTATTTATTTAGATTCATATCGGTAATCAGAAATATCAGAGACATCTCCACAGATGACTATTAAATTAAGAATCTAGGGTCTAATTTCCAGAATTATTTTACTAATAAATATAGGGGTATGAAAAGGAGGACCGTATTTTACCATTTTTAATCCCAGTTTGAAATTATTTCAAATTAAGGATCATGAAACATACATGAAGCGATGGCTGCTAGAATCTAACACAATGAAGGACAAGTTGAATAAACTGAATAAATGAGTATTAATGGGATGGATGAGATCAATGTGTTGAAAATGATTTCTTGATTATTGTCAGTGCAAGAATACATACCGATATTGTTTCTCGGCCACGAACAATGCATTTGTAATACTCTTTTCTTGCTTTTCCTTTTAATCCTGGTCTTTTTGTTGAGCTACCAGACCATTTCCACAGTTGTCGCGGAGTTGTAGTTGGGACTGGAATAAATTACATTGACTACTTGTTGTGTGATGAAATGCCTTCTTATGTTTCTAGTTAGCATGTCATTATCTCGCAATTTGTTTTTAAATTCCAAAGTTTCTGATACACTGACAAGTTGTCGAAAAAAACCTTGAAACATTCTGCAGAAAGTGTATGAGTATTTAATTCGATTCTCTGATCCCTTTGGGTAAAGTGATTGCTTGGTTGTGTTGGAATTTAACGGCACGTCAACCCGCGTTTGTTATTTTCTGTCGTGACAAAGGAGACAGAAGAGATAGTAGAGGAGGTGAAAGAGGGTGACGGGGAATAAAGTAGAAAAGGAATGAAAGTGAAGATACCCCAGCAGGCACATGACGTAATTGTGACGTCACATCAACGTCGGTTCAAAGTCATGACGTTTATGCAACGTCACATCAACGTCGGTGCACCGACGTTGATTTGACGTTGCACAAGCTACGTGTGCCTGCTGGGACGGAAGAAATTAAAACATTCCCTCTCTACCCTTACCTGCTACAAGAATAGCAGATCTTGATCATCTGTAGGCCAATGTCAGTAGGACGCCCCGGCGACGTAAAATACACGACACAGTCGCCACACCCAACCACCCCACACTTTGGGTAGAATTTTAAACTTCAAACGAGATGTTATCTACGTCAATAAGTCGAAACACCTTTATATTAATTTCAACACTTCATTAACCATAATACTTGATATAGATAACTATCCTTATCTCTTAATTTACTGACACAAGCAGTAATAAATAATAACAAAGAACAGCCACTATGAAGCAAGGGACAATGAAAGAAATAAACGTTTGCATCTACAACAGGTACATGCCTTTAATATTATAAAAATACAAATCATATACCCAAACCAAAGACGTATTTGATCCAAGACTGTCACAATACTTCCACCCATAAAACATGTTTAATATCATATACAAAAACGTATTACATTAGCTCGTTAATATGAAATTGAACGCATAATTTACACGACAAAAATAATATCTGCTCAGATTTATAAATACCATTGAGACAGTAAAACAATTTGTTTATATATATATTACTTTTTAAAAGCATCTTAGGGCAAATTCATAAACGCAGAAAGAAATTCCGACTGTTTCTTGAGGTTTGCAAGAATTTAAACAATAACTTAACTAAGCGAATCTACATCCAAGACGGCCACCGCCCATCGGAGTTTGAAGAAATAGAGGATCTAAGCCTGCCCAGGCAAAGCAGTGGGAGTCGGCCCGACCATGTTAATAAACCCTATTGGTTTCATTTGGCCGACGGGATTGAGATGTCATTTTATCTCAATGTCGGGTAAAGTCCCACAAAATTGGAAGCAACGTCTCCAAAATGACATTTACAGTGTTGACGGGGACGTTAAACCTGAAATCAAACAAACAAACAAACATCCAAGAACACGACACTTTATATACGAAAACAGAAGGAAACAATTAATCAGGAAAAGCCTTGAATAATAAACACAGCCAAACATCAAAAGAAGGATCAACTTAGCGAGGACACACTTAAAACACAGAATATCATATGTACGTAGCAACAACATAAAAGTCAGTTTAATAACAAATAAGAACTAGCTAAGTGAGAAGTATCGTTCGAACTGATGCTCCATACATGTCAGTGGCACGTCTGCAGTTGCATTCCCAACTATATGCAGGATAAATACACAACATGTATCTCGGTTCCCGCCCATCGGGGCTTAAAGAAATAGATTGGCTGCATGATGCTTCCACGCAGAGCTGAAACCGACCACACACGAGTACTGGTAAACCGCTTAGAGTATCTAAGCCTGCCCAGGCAAAGCAGTGCGAGTCGGACCGTCCATGCTTATAAACTCTATTGGTTTCATTGGGTGACAGGGCTTGAGATGTCATTTCATCTCAATGTCGGGTGAAAGTCCCACCAAATTGGAAAGCAGCGTCTCCAAAATGACCTATACAGTGTTGACAGGGACGTGAAACCTCAAATAAAACAAAACAAACTACATGTATCTCAAAATTACTTTGTAAGAACTAGAAAAGCTATCAATGAACTGCAAATAAGTGGTATCTTGTTGGTTGTGCCTTTTTTCTGAATAATATTCGTTTCCATGTCAATGGAAAAAATCAACAGTAGAATGTATTGTTAAACTTTTTGAAATAATACAAATGCATTGGAACTTCAATGGCTCGAACTCCGATGGCCCGTTATCCATGGCAAAGTCGAACCCGTTCTTGAGTTCCTAGAGATATTCTCTTTATAAGAAAGAGTGGGAGATAATTTAAGAGATTTTCGTATTTTATCTTGCAAATGTATGCTGTGCTTTCTCATTAGAATCGCCTCGATGAGGCGATTCTAATGAGTACAAACAGCATACATTTTCATTATAGAACGCCAAAAACCTGTCCAATAGTGTCTCATTATGCATACTGACAGTAAGCCCCAGTGGCTCGAACTACCCCTGTCTCGAACAGATTTTCGAGGTCCCAAAGGTGTTTGAGCCATTGAAGTTCGACTGTAAATAGTAGCTTTCGATTTTTACCCCACATATACATTTTAGGTGCCTATGTTTTGTGACTATAATTCAGCCGGTGTTAGCAACCATTACGATATCACATCAGCTTGACATAATGCTTTTATAATAATTATTTCATGTCTCAAAATGGTTACTTTTCTGATGAAAATTTATACTTTTTTCTTATCTATATTCCATACATAGGTTGTGGGTGCTTGTTCCAAAGAGTACCCCCAACCTATGTCTTGGAGCAAAAATAAGAAAAATAATGTGTTCATTGCACGGAATTGTTATTGTGATGAGAACCACTCAGACAGAAGATTACCTTGTCTGCATGAAGAAATATTGGATAAAAGATCAATCATTGAAAGAACAGTGAAAACTGATCGAACAGTGCTGAAGCGCAGTTCGTTGTGCGTGCATGTCCGAGGACACATTTCCATATTACATAACTCAGTTAAGTTGATAAAAACCCTTGGTGTTTCTGATGGGAGCTGTCGGTTAATTGTATCGATTCCTGATCATTGCCTTCACTTTTATTTTACATTGGTGTGTGAGTTGGATAGAAAAATCCATTCCGAGGGTCACAGTCCGGCATAACGGTTTTTCTATCCACCCCTCAGACCCATGTTAGATTGTTTTTCTTGTGTACCTTTCATCTCTGAGCCTGCCTGGATTTTTATAATGCAGTCACTTCGTTGCCACCGTCCGCCATTTTGGAATGACAATAGTGTGATTTTAATGACGTCACGTAACGTGCTGTGACGTCAACCTTAACGACGGCGCATATGATGTCGTATTCAACCAGTGCATATCAAACACGTGAGGATATTCGATTTTTACCCTGTCCCTGGGAAAGAACACAAGGGTAGTAACAGAATTTCTATCTCAGGCTAAAACTATGCATTTCTTTATCTGGTGTGCAAGAAAACTTGCAGATTTCCCCTTTATCAAAAGGCGATGGATTGTGTATTTACGAGATTTAATAACATTTGGATTTCCTAATGTACCCACTGGAAGAAAGAAGAAATGCAAATTAAAAAAAGACTCTACAATACAGTTTTATGGTCAAAACGTACCTGTCTGTTTACTCTTTTGTTTTTTGGATGACCCTTTCTCACTCGTTTCACTTTTGTTGTCATCTTCATCATCTTTATCATCTGTTGCTGTTCCATTTGAAAACACATCTTCATCTCCAACCGATTCTTCAGACATGAGACGATCTGCCTTAGGGGGCCGCCCAGGACCTCTTTTAACTGTAGCCTTGTTCTCTTTTGGAGAAGGCGGAATGTTAGAACATGATATCCTAGGCTCACTACTCTCTGATGTAGACAAAGTACGTCGTCGTTTCGTTAGCAACAGAAGTGGGTGAGGGTCGTATTCTGCAAAGGCAAATGTTTCATATAAAGAAAGGTTCCAAATAATGTAAGGTGTTCTATATAAACGATATCCGTTGGTAGTCAAGACTACACCACAGAACTGATAATTGTGACGTGTTCCAGATTTTCTGGACCAGACTAGTAGGCTGAAATGCTTATCTGTAGAGTCGTATGCCTTCTTACAGTTTGAACAACGAGACAAAGTAGGATGTTTGTTTTCTTGTAAACACAATGGCATAAAGATGATACAAAAGCTTTGTTTCATGTACAATTTAAACCATGCTTAAACTGTATTGATAATAAAATTGGAATCTATTTTTAGAAGATATCGAAAAACTCCTTAATTTTGCATTCAATCTGCATTGGTGTTTCAAGAAAGGATATTTCTTTTAAAATTTCAATGACTTCAGTACTTACCAACAATGGGGAAATCTTGTGGAATCAAGCGAATATGGTCTAGGGGAATTTTACCATTGTCACCGTCATCAAATTCCACATTCACAAGAGATTTGTCAGCGTGAGGGTCGGGACTCGCTGTATAAAGAAAAGAGGTAATACGGATATTTGATCGATGAGGTGAATTTCATGAAATGTCAATAGTTGAATCATTTATATCTTTGTTAGATGGTTGTTCTAACAAGTTCTGATACTAAAATTTCAGCTATTCAGTTATTTATTCTCGGGCAAATTCTATGACTGATTGTCTCTCAATTTGAAACAGATTTTCATGCATAAATTTTTGAATTAATTATGACTTCAAGTTCAAATGAAAAAACAAAAACGAAACTAAAATCATTAGTTTTAAATTTACTATATAAAATATCTGATGCGAACTGTGGAAATAGACTTTCGATAATCTACTGGCAGCTTATCAAAATAAAACCGTAACCCAGAAGAATACATTTCAGGAGTTAATATATTTTAAAATAATACATCAGTGAAACTGCACTAACCTCTCGATACTGTACCGGGATACAGGCAACTGAACTGTTGACTCCAGTAGGCACAGACACGAGTTCCTTCTTTTAGATGTTTTGTTAAGTTCGGCCTGACATCTTTTATCTGAAATAACACAATGTCATGAAAAATACACACGAGCAGCTGTTACTGTCCTAATGTTACAATAAAAATGTATACCAAAGAGTTTTTGTACTTCTCGAAAGATAAAAATGTGCAGAAATAAATACTGGCATGTTTAACGAGGTGAGAAATGCATACAATAAGATTGCATATACATTTCACTGCTGCAATAACATGCACATGGAAATCACACAGTACCATAGAAATTAATTAATTGCTTTTGATGAAAGTTAAATAATGCAAGAATTTAATTGTTCCGGAAAACTCATAAAGTATATATCAATATTCAAGCTTAAATAATTGCTGATAGTGCAACTTTTATTGCACTAATTTAAATTTGGAACTAGCTAATTCGCTTGATTAATTGTAATAGGAAAACATCTGGAATGGCTTTATGCAAAAACGGGAGTCACACTGGCAAATAATTCAAATGTTATATAAAAAGTATTTCTTCGGCTGCAAGGACTACAACACAGGACAGAAAACCAGAGAGTGTACAAGTTTTGAACGTTCTATAAAAAGTACCTGTGTTAGCATGGACAACTACACGGAACTAAATACCTTAGTGTACATTTTTTTCTTGGCCTGACTAGCTAGATTAGGCCAATCAAGCCCAACCAGTCATCCTAAAATATTTTCGAAATTTTACCTATAACATGCCAACCACGATAATTGTCGTCTGCTTTGTCGTCTGCCGGTTACTTTAAAAGTCGTTTTTACCTATAGTGTAGACCCAGATCAGACTGCTTCTCTAGACTTCCCCAGTGTGATCTGGGCCCACACTGTTTGCCTGTAAGCAAAACTATTTTTTAAAACATTTGCAAATAATTCAGCAGGCGACATAAGCAGACGACATCTTCAGATACAGTTTTTTCGGTGTCTTAAGGGTTAAAGATCCCAAAGGACTATAAAATATTATTCACACTAAGATGAAATGCAGAGAGACTTTTTACGTCTGTTGAGACCAAAAGTATAAATATGTCTCTCTAACTTAGTTAGCATAAACACTTACTGCATCTCTTAGGATTTCTTCCTGCGAACAAATATGAGGTCTTGTCCTTCTCTCGTTGTCAAGTATAGCACCATAAACATCTGGAGGTCTTATTGCTTTCACTTCGCCCTCATGGAAGAGACCGTCCATGAAAATTAAAATGCGTAAACCATCCTGCAGTTCGTCTTTGTCTATGATGCATGATGGAAAACCTGTTTTTGAAAATTGTACAAGACAGTCTGTATTAGTTCTGTATTCAAAAAAAAAATCAGCAATCGATATTAACATCGTCAGAACATTTAAAAATAAACACCATTAAATATGAACCAGCGAATAACATAACCTACTTTCTTGCACACCAGACAAGGAAATCCGTGATTTTACCCTGGGATAGAAATTTATGTTCCGACCCAAAATCGAATATAATCGCGTGTTTGATAAATGCACTGATTGATTACGACCTCGTATGCTCCGTCGTTAAGGTTGACGTCACAGCACGTTACTTGACGTCTCTAAACATCTCAATATGGCGAACGTCGGTAATCGAAATGACTGCAGCATTAAAAATTCACGCTAAGAAAGTAGAGGTATGCAAGAAAAAGAATCCTATATGGGTATGAGGGGTGGATAGAAAAATGAGTCCCTCGGGATCACTGTCCGGCATCACTTGGCAAGCCTCGTGATGCCGGACAGTGACCCTCGGGACGGATTTTCCATCCACCCCTCACATCCATATAAGATTCTTATAAGAAGACCTGTCCAATCAAGTAAGTTCCATACCAGCCAGTACATCCAGCCAGACTGGCCAGAGTCTTCGCTTGCTCATCATGTTTGGTTTGCCCCCTCCCATCGCGGCCTGGAAAAATAGATGGGGCTGCACAATGCTTCCACGCAGCGCTGAAACCGACTGCACAAAAGTACTGAAAACCCGTTAAGAAGGTCTAAGTCTGTCCAGGTGAAAAAGTGGTGCGAGTCGACCTGTCTATGCATGAAAATCCCCATGTGTTTCATCGGCAGCAGGGCTTGAGATGTCATTTCATCTCAATGCCGAGTAAAAGTCATACAAAATAGGAAGCAGCGTCTCCAAAATGACCTAAATAGTGTTGACGGGGATGACAAACCTCAAATCAAACAAATCATCATGTTGGCTAGCCCGAAGACTCGTGTAAAGAGCAAACTCAGTTCAGACTGTAATGGTTTTTGTTTTGTCAATCCGAGACGGTGTTTAATATGGCTATACTTACACTTTCTCTATCTTGCACTGGTTATAGATAATTCTAACACAGCGCGCCTATATAGGCAATGAAAAATAGCTGTGTTTTATTCTACAACAAATCACGGCAAGGAAGAGCGTGACGAGTGACGCCATTTAAAACTGCAAATTTATGACGTCACTAGTCGATTTCCTTGACCTTGGACGGTGTAGCGTCATTCTCTTGCATCGAAAACGTTAGGAAAGGATATAAATGCATGTGTTTCATTCAATAATTTTAGCGGGATTTCTTTTAACAATGGCGAAAAGTTGTGAGAATTTGAAGGAAACAACAGCATTATTGCCGAGTTTCAGCGTGTTAGAATCGAAACAGATCAGCTCTAGCTAGTGATTTGTCTACTTTACAACTGACCTCCAAACTGTGATTTATTACTCAACAAATCACAGCTAGAGCTGATCTATTTCTTATGTATATAATTTGTAATCCAATAGTTTCATGAATATGATTTTCCATGTCAGATTTGTATGTCCATTTGGTTGTTATATAAAGAAATACACGTTATGGCTTCGATATAATGAAGATAGCTACCTAAACCATCTGTTTCATTCTTCAAAGAACTCAGCGGTAAGTCATCTGTACCTGCGTCACTTTCACTATCCGTTTTGGAATTACTCTTAGAAAGTTTTTTGAGTTTCTTTGTGTGACGTTTCTTTGTGAGCTTGTCTCTGGCCTTAAAAGAATAAAACATCTTATCTCAGTTATGGCTTGAAACAGGATATTGATTTACATTATATAATCACTTCCATGTCATCAGCATCCCTGTAATTCCCACTTTAAGAAGCACCACGAAAACATGCCTACAAAATCTTGACCCACTAAAACCCCATTAAACTGGGGTTAATCCGGGTATATATTGTATTTGTTCTTATTTCTGATCAAAAACATAGATCGTGGGTACTCGATAGAACAAAATATTAGGACCGCCCTGCTAGGCGGTTTCTTATGAGTAAGCACACTCTATGTTTTGAGCGGAGATACGAAAAATAGCAGAATTTTTATCTGAACAATTCCATTTTTGTTGTAAAATTTTCATAATATTTGAAAAAGCATATTTTCGTAATGGGGAAGTAAAAAAAATAGCCCACGGCCACCTCTGTGAACGGATTCTAACGAGCAATAACAAAATTTTGAAAACATATGAAACCAGAGGACAAATGGTCCTATTCCACACACCTGAGAATGCATTTGGGCTCTGAGAAGTTTTTGAAGGCTTTTTACTATGGCAGAAAATACAGTTTTACCAAAATAGAAGTGAAGGCAATGATCAGGAATCGATACAATTAATACACCGCTCCATTCAGAAACACCAAAGGGAAAGAAACACAAACATGAAACAACTAGCCCCTAATGGAAACATCACTAGCGGAAAGCCAAAATGACAGTTACTTTTCCACAAAATGGCCAATTGGCTATCCAAAACAAAATAATATAGGCAACACACACACACTAAAAGACAAGCCATAACAAAAATAAACCACGACAGAAGAATCGCCTTGGAACGGTCAGTGAAACGAATTACGCTGGTTAGGTAGGGGCTTAAATCGATTTTAAGTGACCACAATCCTCGCCCTTACTTCCGTCGCGAAAGCCTATGTGACCAACTTTAAACTTGGCCTTAAATAAGCAAAGGTCATCAATGATTATCATTTGAACAAACTATGATTGGCTCCAATCCCCAATGCTACGTTCCAAGCTTCAGGAAAATTAACCAACCATTTCTGGAGAAAAAGATTTCTGAAGGTTCTGTTTACCTTATATGGGCATGGCGGCCATACTGGTCATGTGACCAAACTCAAATTAATTAATTCACTTTCCTGTTATTGGAAGATTTATGATGAAATTTGGTTACAAATGGCCCAGATGTTCCTGTGGAAAATAAGTTTAAATTTTCATATCTCAATGACATTTGACGAAAGCCAAAGAATGACATTGACCTTGAATACTCATGTTGTTTGTAGCTTTAGGTTACTGCATCTACCGATTTCCACATGATAGCCTGCAATAGTTTCTGAAAATTGTTCCAAATATTTTTATATGGAATCAGGCCTCAGATTCTATGACGGCTCCAACGTAAAGGCTTATTGAGAATTAGAGAGATAATGTTGGTTGGTGCCTGATGCTCTGTCTCTGGTCGGGCTCATCGGAGTCTAACTGTTTGTTTTCTTTTGCTCCAGCATTTCAGTGGTTTCTTGCTGTCGAGTCCTCACCGTTGTCTCACCTCTGTGGTTCTTTGATTTTTGTGTTCACGGAGATGTTGCACTGATGAGTTAGGAGGCCTTCATGCGGACTGAACAAATTATTTGTCTAAATCGCGACGGAAGTGAGGGCGAGGATTGTGGCCACGTAAAATCGATTTAAGCCCCCCAGTGGAAATCTTCCACTGACCGTTCCAAGGCGGCTCTTTTGTGGCGATTTATTTATGTTGTTGTTTGTTACTTACTGTGTGTATCACTTGTGTCTTTTGGTTTTGGATGGCCATATGGCCATTTTGTGGGAAAGTAACTGTCCTTATGGCCTTCCATTGTTTAGGTTTCCATTATGGTCTGGTCGCTTAATGTTTGTATTTCTTTCCCTTTGGTGTCTTTTATGGGTGGAGTAAGTTAATTGTATCAATTCCTGATCTTTGTTTTACTTCTACTTTAATTACATATTACTTAGTGGTTTCTGAAGAAAATAAGGTTGAAATTTCATAGCTGGATAACCTTGGGACAAGGCCCAAGAATTACCTTGACCCTGAATACTCATGTAGTTTCATCCACTCATTTAGTTATCTGCATATATCGATTTTCAGATCAGAGACTGTAATAGTTTCCGAAAAACACACGGTTTTTGACTGTTTGCCATACTAAGGTCGGTAACCTAATTTGTCCTGGGCGTAAAATAGGTCAAGGTCATCTGAGTGACATCATCTGAACAAACAATAATGAGATTGAGTCCCCACTGCTACCTGCCCCCTTGTTCGGGATAAGAAGATTTTTGAAGGTTTTTTACCTTATATGGGCATGGCCGCAATCTTGGCTACGAGACCAAGTTTATTTAAATTAACTATCATTTCCTTGTTCCTAAAGGCGCTTATATAAAATTTGGCTACAAATGGCCCAGTGGTGTCTGAGGAAAATAAGCTTAAATTTTCATCTGAATGACCTTGGGCCAAGGTAAAAGAATGACCTTGAATACTAATCAACTCATCAACTCATTAAGCTAACTGTATCAATATTCAGATCACAAGCTGCAACAGTTTCCGAAAAATACACAATTTTGACTTTTCCCCATACAAAGTCTATGTAACCATATATTTGACCGTGGCAAAAAAACAGGTCAAGATCACCCGAAGGTCATCATTTGAATAAATTATGATAGGCCCAGGTCCCCAATGCTACATACCAAGTTTCATGAAAATCGGCCCACTGGTTTCGGAGAAGAAGGTTTTTGAAGGTTTTTTTTTCTTATATGGTGAATGCGGCAATCTTGGTCAAGTGACCAAACTCAAATTAATAAGGTTTCATTTCCTTGTTCTAAATCAAATTAAATAGAAGTAGAGGCAATGAGCAGGAATCGATACAATTAACCCACAGCTCCCATCAGAGACACCAAAAGGGAAAGAAACACAAACATTAAGCAACAGACCCCAACGGAAACACCAACAGTGGAAAGCCAATAGGACAGTTACTTTCCCACAAGATGGTCAAAAATAAAATAATATAAGCGACACAAACACCCAAAGACAAACCATAACAAAAATAAACCCCGACAGAAGAAACGCCTTGGAACGGTCAGCGGAAACGAATTCCACTGGGGGGGGGGGGGCTTAAATCGATTTTATGTGGCCACAATCCTCGCCCTTACTTCCTTCGCGATTAAGACAAATGATTTGTTTAGTCCGCATGAAGGCCTCCTAATGGCCCTATTTTGGTTACAAATGACCCAGTGGTTTTTATGAAAACTGAATGACACTGGGCCAAGGTCAAGGAAAGACCCTGACCTTGAATGCTCCTGCAGCTTCATCCACTCATTTGGCTTACTGCATCTACCAGTTTTTCATCACAGGCTGTAATAATTTCCAAACATGCTCAATTGTGAGTTTCTCTCATACAATAGTCTATAAGACCAAACTTGACCTTGGCGTAAAATATGTCAAGGTCATCCGAGGGTCATCATTTGAACAAATTACGATGGGCCTGAGTTTCCAATGCTACATACCAAGTTTCGTGATTATCGACCAGCTGGTTCCCGAGAAGAAGACTTTTGAATGGTTTATACCTTATATGGGCATGGCGGCCATCTTGGTCAGGTGAACTGGATTTCGCAAACAAACTTTCGTTCCCCAATCTCATTGATGCTCCACATGTAACTTGACTTCAATCGGCCCAGTGGTTTCGGAGGGGAAGATGTTTGAAAATGTTGACAGACAACAGACGGCAGACAACGGACCTTTGCCATAATATAAGCTCGCCTAAGAGCCTTCGGCTCAGGTGAGCTAAAATCATCTTAAATTGTTGTTAGAGTAATGCCAGCTAAGAGCTATTAAAGAAGCAGCATCTCATATGGATATTCTGCCTTAAATATGTAAAAAAAGGAATATGTTTACAACTCTTAAGAATGCTTCAAGAAATTCTCAGTTAATATTATGGGTGTCTCTTTTTTAAATGTTTCCTATTTTATCAACCAACAAATTAAAGTTAAGCTAAAATATAATCTACTAATGTTCTCACAATACCATGTTTAAATAACCAATTACCAAAAAAAAGAAAAAAAAAAAAAGAAAAAAAAGAAAACAATCATAATATACGCGTATACCAGTCGAGCACATAGTGGTTTAGATCACAATACATAATGATTACGTATGGAATGAAAAGTATTTCGCTATAAAGGGGAATCACTAATGATCTCAGCTGCGCTGTTCTAAAAGGGGATGATGCTTCCATGGACAGCCAATTCTATCCTGCAAGAGTGGTGCCATCGTTTCAAACAAAGAAGACTGTTCACTTCATAAGCCATATCATCTACAATACAAATGTTCTTTTGGCTGCGACAAGATGCACGCGGTACAAAGTAGAGACAGGATAAATCACCAAAATAAATAAGTAAATACCTTCAAGAGCTCTGATGTTTTGTCTTTGGATTTCTGACTGAACGTGGTGGAATACTTCTTCTTCAGTTTCTGTGAGATATCTTGTAGATTAGTCGTCTTTTGTTTCTTTGTCGACTCAGATCTCTGTTTATTATTATCATTTCCTTGTATACCCTTTCTTGTGTCTTTTTCCTTTCCTTTCTCTTTACCCTTTCTATCTGTATCCTTCGATTTGTCTTTCTCGTCTTGTTTTTGCTTCACGCCTGGTGAGGTATTATTTGGAGATGTTTGCGGACTGCTGTCACTGAGAAATATTCTTTCACTTCTTCTTACATTCCACTCATCTAGATACAAAGGCTTCAGAGGAGCTTTGCCTTCAAGCTGGGAACAAAGAATGTTCATATGATTAAACTTGTTTATCATATGACGTCGCGTCGGAGAATGCAATAACGCCACGTAATATATTCCATAATCCACAAGTGGATTAAATATGCAAATTAGCTAGATACGCCCCATTACGTTACTGGTACGACGTCCTTAACGATGTCGCGTTTTCTAATGGCGGATTATTGACATTTTTTAAAACAACTAGTGCTTCAGCTGAAGTGCACGACCCGCCTGATGCTTTTAGCTTTATGAGTGTTACCATATATGGGTATGGCGGCCATTTTGGTCATGTGACCTGGACCTAAAACTGTTCCTCCAATAAATGCGCCTTATCGTAAGGAGCAAAAATATATCTTATACTTTAGTGCTGTATTCTGAATCGTTTGCAGGATAAAATGCAAGTTATTATGGGCTTACGTCCCAGATGCTATTTATTAAGTTTCGTGGAAATCTGCCCAGTGGTTCTGGAGAAGACTATTTTTGAAGGGTTTTTACCATATATGGCTTGGCGGCCATTTTGGTCATGTGACCTGGACCCCATGAGCAAGGTTTCCCTGCCCTAAAGAGGCTCCATATGAAATTTGACTTCAATCGGCCCAACGGTTTCCGAGGAGAAGCAGTTCGAAAATTTTCACATTTTTCGCCTCGGCGAGGCTATACTAAACGGAATGTAATATTTCACACGTTCATTGGTTAGATCTCGTTCATATCTATCAGTATGCCAAAAATTGTTTAAATATTCAAAGCGGTTAAGTCACTATCATCAATTTTCACAAACGGGTTACGGACGGACAGACAGACAGACAGACCATATATGGCTTGGCGGCCATTTTGGTCATGTGACCTGGACCCCATGAGCAAATTTTGGTTTCCCCCATCCCATAGAGGCTCCATATGAAATTTGACTTCAATCGGTCCAATGGTTTCCGAGGAGAAGCAGTTCGAAAATTTTCACATTTTTCGCCTCGGCGAGGCTTTACTAAATGGAATGTAATATTTCGCAAGTTCATTGGTTAGATCTCATTGATATCTATCAGTATGCCAAAAATTGTTTAAATATTCCAACAAAAGCATATGTGTCAAAGTTTGACCTAGGCACAAAGAAGGTCAAGGTCAACCCAGGGTCACCATTTTAGCAATTTATGATGGGCCTACGTCCCAGATGCTAATTATCAAGTTTCGTGGAAATCTGCCTAGTGGTTCTGGAGAAGACTATTTTTGAATCGTTTTTACCATATATGGCTTGGCGGCCATTTTGGTCATGTGACCTGGACCCCATGAGCAAATTTTGGTTTCCCCCATCCCATAGAGGCTCAATATGAAATTTGACTTCAATCGGCACAACGGTTTCCGAGGAGAAGCAGTTCGAAAATTTTCACATTTTTCACCTCGGCGAGGCTATACTAAATGGAATGTAATATTTCGCTAGTTCATTGGTTAGATCTTATTGATATCTATCAGTATGCCAAAAATTGTTTAAATATTCCAACAAAAGCATATGTGTCAAAGTTTGACCTAGGCACAAAGAAGGTCAAGGTCAACCCAGGGTCACCATTTTAGCAATTTATGATGGGCCTACGTCCCAGATGGTTTTTATCAAGTTTCGTGGAAATCTGCCCAGTGGTTCTGGAGAAGGCTATTTTTGAAGGGTTTTTACCATATATGGCTTGGCGGCCATTTTGGTCATGTGACCTGGACCCCATGAGCAAATTTTGGTTTCCCCCATCCCATAGAGGCTCCATATGAAATTTGACTTCAATCGGCACAACGGTTTCCGAGGAGAAGCAGTTCGAAAATTTTCACATTTTTCACCTCGGCGAGGCTATACTAAATGGAATGTAATATTTACCAAGTTCATTGGTTAGATCTCATTGATATCTATCAGTATGCCAAAAATTGTTTGAATATTCCAAGCGGTTAGGTCACTATCACCAATTTTCACAAACGAGTTACGGACGGACAGACACACTGACAGAATGACAGAATGACACGGTGATTTTAGGGCACTCTTAGAAATCAACCGACTCAGTTGGTCGTTTTTTCTGCGGGTCGTGCAATCGTGAATAAAATGGGTTTAAAATGCCTTATGATAAATATGATTAAACACGCAGTTTGATTGTCGCCAGTCAAAACTCACTCGTCCCAAGCATTTTTTATCTAATGGCTGGCTTTGTGTAATTGATGAATCTATTTTATTGTTGTTTTTTGTTTGTGTGCCTTCGTGTATTTTTGTTTTTCTATTGTTTAGGTGAACTGAGTATGCTTGTGACTTTCGACATAGATTTCTTAATAGTTTCCTTTCTTTTATATTATATATTTTTTTACAGGTTCGACAAATTTGCACATGTGTATTTTTCCTGGACCAATACAGTTCGATATAAATGTTATTTATACTTCCTCTGTATTCCCTGACTTTGTAATTAATAAAGCTTCAACATTTAAATAATCACAAAGACCAACGTGTTAGATCAGAGGAGACTATAAATAGTACATTCTAGTTGAGTAAGTTTATCCATGACAGAGCATGAGAAAATGCAACATTTTGCAAACCACCTAGCAGACATTTTAACTGAAGCTCAATTTTCATAAAACATGCATGAGACCAATATCCTAAGATGACCATTGAACGTAATTAAACCAAATTACAACATTCTAGTAGCGACTTTATCTTTCCATCGTCCAGCTTTAACCCATTGCATGAGTGCAACCCCCTTTAGGGGTACCTTGACAAAAGTGCAGGCCCAGATCAGACGCCGCACAACGCTGCGTCATATCAGGGCCTACACTATTTTGCTAACAGAATTTTCCTCCAAAAACAAAATAAAAGTAAAACAAAATATGACCTGACACCCCTTAAATGACAAATGGACTTGTCCGACATATAGCAATGGAAGTGTCTACTAGTATACAATGGATTAACTCATACAAACATGTTTCATATACACCCAGTCACGGGAAAAACCTGTCTTCGCGGTTTGTAACCAGCTGAGGCACACACAAGGCAGCCCAGCTACACAGACTAGCAAGAACATGAGCTTGGATAAAGAATTTAGAGGTATTCTTTTTTATCAGTTATCCGCTATATCAATTGAATTGTAACATACTGGCGTGATAAAGAAATGCTATCTCAGGACAAGTGAGCTTTATCAGGTCAATGTGATATGGCACTTCTATGAACTGGACGACTGAAAAATGGCAATACTGTAGGAGTGTACAAGGGTATTAACTGATAAATAGAATACCAGATTCGTGTCATTTGATATCAAGTTTATCCGGCTCGGCTTCGAGAACGTATGTAGAATCGCTCGGCTAGCCTTGTGATTCTGTAAGCGTTCTCGAAGCCGAGCTTGATAAACTTGATATCAAATAAAACGAATCTAGTATTCCATTTATCAGTTTATCCCCTTGCACACTCTTACATTTTTTGCCATTTTTTGTAGCAGTCAAGTTCATGGAAGTGCAACATGGAAGTGCAATGTCAAGTTGACTTGATAAAGCTCACTTGTCCTGATATAGCATGTCTTTACCAGGCCAAAGTGTTACAATGCATTTAATATAGGGGGTAACTGATAAATTATTTTATCCAAGCAGCAACCACAAAGGTGCTGATCAGATTGCCCGGATTCACAGGCTCATCTACCATAGCTCCAGATAAGACGTTTTTCCGTCACAGAGGTACTGAGGTAATGGCCAAATGTGATCGACTCAGCAGAAGAAGATAGATGGATATTTTTCTTATTTCTGCATGAAAACATATGTTGTTGGTACTCATTAGAAGTGCATCGGCAAGGCAATTCTAATGAGTACCCACAACGTATGGTTTCTTGCAGAAATGAGAAAAATAATATGCGGATACCCTCTTATCAGGGGCTATGCCTATCTACACTATTGTTGTTCGCAAATGACAAAAACTGGCTTTTCATGATGTGGCAGATATATAATTATAAGCGTCTTATAAATCGGCTAATACCTTTAATACCTTCCAAACTCGCACACAGTATTGAACAATCATTGAAACAACGCTGAAAATATAGTTTAACATTGATTTAATATGTTGTGCGATTGTGAAGTAGAACTTATTTTAGCAGTTATCCCCTATATTAATTGCATTGCATCACACTGGCCTGATAAAAATATGCTATCTCAGGACAAGTGAGCTAAAACAAATCAGCATGATATTGCACTTCTATGAATTGGACTACTGGAAAGAAAATGGCAAAACTGTAGGAGTGTACAAGGGGATTAACTGATAAAAATATTATGAGTCTCGTGTCATTTGATATCAAGTTTATCAGGCTCGGCTTCAAGAACGCATGTAGAATCGTTCGGCAAGCCTCACGATTCTACAAACGTTCTCAACGCCTTGCCTGATAAACTTGATATCAAATAACACGAACCTGGTATTCTCTAGTTACTGATTTACTTATGACCCACCTCAAGCAAATATTTTTCTTCTGAAGAATCACTTCTGATAGTGAATTCCTGCAATTTGTTTAGAGACATCACTGTGCACTGACCATCTAGCTAGGAATGTCGGGCAAACGTCGGACTGACAGCGATCCTGTCAGCTCAACCTTGGCCCGCTGTTTTGTGCTGGTTGGGTATATGGATGCTCGTTGGCACAAAGCTTCTTTATGTAAATGCATTCAAATGTTTGGTTTAACTTACACTTATCTTCCGTTCTGGTTTGTCATCTTTCTGCCACCGGAAGAAATCTATGTGTTTTGACTGCTTAGCAACAATGGTTTCTACAAGAAACACCATAGACATTAATCAACCATCGCAAGTAAAAACAAACCAAGGGCCTTGTTTATCGAAGATAACAAAAACAATAGGCAATTTCACTTTAAAACTTCAATAATTCAAAAACACATATACCTCGTACTTCCTAGAAATAAATGAGTTGCTTTCGCATGGTTGCCATGCAAAAGCTTACTCACACGGAAAACACCAGTGTATTGCACGACCCGCAGAAAAAGCGCCCGACTGAAGTCGGTTGATTTCTAAGAGTGCCCTAAAATCACCGTGTCATTCGGTCATTCTGTCAGTCTGTCAGTCTGTCCGTCCGTAACCCGTTTGTGAAAATTGGTGATAGTGACTTAACCGCTTGGAATATTTAAACAATTTTTGGCATACTGATAGATATCAATGAGATCTAACAAATGAACTTGCGAAATATTACATTCCATTTAGTATAGCCTCGCCGAGGCGAAAAAAGTGAAAATTTTCTAACTGTTTCTCCTCGGAAACCGTTGAGCCGATTGAAGTCAAATTTCATATGGAGCCTCTATGGGATGAGGGAAACCAAAATTTGCTCATTGGGTCCAGGTCACATGACCAAAATGGCCGCCAAGCCATAAATGGTCTGTCTGTCTGTCCGTCCGTAACCCGTTTGTGAAAATTGGTGATAGTGACTTAACCGCTTGGAATAATTTTTGGCATTCTGATAGATATCAATGATATCTAACCAATGAACTTGCGAAATATTACATTCTATTACGTATAGCCTCGCCGAGGCGAAAAATGTGAAAATTTTCGAACTGCTTCTCCTCGGAAACCGTTGGGCCGATTGAAGTCAAATTTCATATGAAGCCTCTATGGGACCGGGGAAACCAAAATTTGCTCATGGTGTCCAGGGCACATGACCAAAATGGCCGCCAAGCCATATATGGTAAAAACCTTTCAAAAATAGTCTTCTCCAGGACCACTGGGCAGCTTTCCACGAAACTTGATAAATAGCATCTGGGACGTAGGCCCATCATAAATTGCTAAAATGGTGACCCTTGGTTGACCTTGACCTTCTTTGTGCCTAGGTCAAACTTTGACACATATGCTTTTGTATTGGAAAAGTGAGAATGCATTTTATCCTGCAAACGATTCAGAATACAGTATTAAAGTATAAGATATATTTTTGCTCCTTACGATAAGGCGCATTTATTGGGGGAACCGTTTTAGGTCCAGGTCACATGACCAAAATGGACGCCATACCCATATATGGTAACAATCATAAAGCTAAAAGCATCCGGCGGGTCGTGCACTTCAGCTGAAGCACTGGTTGGATACTGCACTTGTAACAAGATTTTATATCACTGAAAATGTGCGTAAAGCAGACGATGCTGTGAACGCGTGGCTCCATTTGTCAATAGCCTTAGTGGTTGAATAAATTGTTAATGGTCTAAATGCTAGCCGTTCCAACAAGTACAATGTCTATTACAGAGGTGTGTGTTTGCTGAATAAATGTGTATAGCATCTGCAATGCGAAAGATACTCATATTTCTTTCGGTAAATAATGAGGCGTTTGTCAAATTGAATAGCTGAAGATTTGAAGTAATGTTAAGTATTGGCGTCGTTAGCTTTGAAGAAGTTGGGCATGGTCTGTGAAAGTTTGAGAACAGATACGATTAAAATAACATACAGCAGGGCCCAGTTGTTTAAAACATCGTTAGCTTAACCAGCTCGTTAGAGTTCAAATTGTTAACTGTTCTAGTAAGTGCAATATTTAATACAATGGTATTTTTGGTGAAAAAATGTGAGCAGCTTTTGCATCTGAAAAAGCTGCTCACACTTTTTCAGCAAAAATATTAGCATATTTGCATATTTAATGATCAATGTTTTAACGATTTGTTTGTTTGTTTGATTGATTTGAAGTTTAACGTCCCTGTCAACACTGTATAGATCATTTTGGAGACGCTGCTTCCAAGTTTGCGGGACTTTTACCCGACACTGAGATGAAATGACATCTGAAGCCCTGTCGCCCAATGAAACCAATAAGGTATATAAACATGGACGGTCCGACTCGCACCGCTTTGCCTGGGCAGGCTTAGATGCTCTAAGTGGTTTTCCAGTACTCGTGTGCAGTCGGTTTCAGCTCTGCGTGGAAGCACCATGCAGCCTATCTATTTTTTCAGGCCCCGATGGGCGGGGGATTAAAGATTTGTTAACTAAAGACGTTGTTAGTTTTGAACAACTGGTCCCTGGAAATCCAAATAAAATAGTTAGACACACATACTCAGGAAAAGCCACAAGTGAAGATATTTTCAAACTCTGCAGATGGTTTCAAGTTTTATAACCCTCGTCCTGCTGCATAAATTAATTCAGCCACGCCTATTTCTGATAATTTGATCATCAACCAATCAAATTACTTGATCTGATGTATTCATTAAATTCAAACACTGCATGATAAATGCTCTGGATCTACACTATTTGCAATGGTAGAGGCTGTCGTGTTCATCAGACTAATGGCTAATGACACTGTTATATAAATAAACCCATCTGTGTTCTTTTTCAGACAAAAGAAGGTATACTCTCTAGTAATGACCAACGTCTATCTGAGCGCCAGTGACTTTTTGCGTAGGTTTTAGGTCGGCATATTTGTCTGAGCTTTGGTGGCCGCAATTCTGATAAGAACCCTTTTAACTGGCTCAAATATTGTTTATTCAATTAATACCATGGTGAACAACAAATTACGAAAACACGCCTATACAAATACATTGCAAATTTAACGCCGATAAAACCCCCGAAAATTTCCAGATGAAAAACTGCTCAAAATATAGATTGTGGGTACACGTTAGGACCGCCTCATCGAGGCTGTTCTATCGAGTAACCACAATCTATATTTCAGAGCAGGCATAAAAAATGATGTGAACCCCTGTAAACCCCCGTTTTATAATCTAAAAGTGGGGTTTAAGGGGTCAGAATTATAAAGGCGTGTTTTCGTTGTGATAAAAAAGTGAAGGCATACAGGGCATTATTTTTGTTTTTAGTGCTTACCTGTAACACCGGGTCGAATCAAATCACATTTCTTTGGTCTGCCTGGTTTTCTCTTCTTGTTTGGTGACTCGGGAGATGATAAATTTGCTTCTGGAATTATAAATATGTGGTACATCAAACATCAATATATCTTAAGAATAGTTTCAAGAGATAATACATGTATGAAATACGTTAATACAACGTAATGTTTACCAAGCTGTTTTAAACAGCAAGTTGGGATCATAATGTGCATTCATGAGAAATTGAGATATGCGTTGAATAGTATAGTTCTCACTATGAAGAGTCTACTTCTATTTTATGTGTAATTATCTTTTTTATTCACAAATTAACATCTTATTTATTTCTATGTGAATAAGCAGACATTCAAGCGATAAAAAGTAATGACGTAGCGTAAGATGTCATTTCCCCTGCTCAAAGCATTGGGTATTTTCTTGTTGCGCATAAATGTAGCTGGTTTAATTAGAGAACCTGAAAAGCTTTGTTTAAAGAGCATGAAAAATGTATGCTTAAACTAATCACATTTTTATTATGAACAAACTCCTATACAAATACATTTTAAACTTTACCACCGAAAAAAACGAAAATTTTATAATGAAAACTTGTGATATTTTTCTTTTTTCTGCGCAAAATATAGATTGTGGGTACTCGTTAGAACAGCTTCATCGAGGCGGTTCTAATTGGGTGGTCATAACCTATATTTTAGAGCAGAAAGAAGAAAACAAATGGATTCCCCCTGTAATCTCCAGTTATATATATAAAAGTGGGGTTCAAGAGGGTCAAAATTATACAGGCGTGTTTTCGTGATGTGTTGAAAAGTGACATTCCAAAGGCAACTAGAGCTGTCAGTGAAACTGACTAGGGCCCTGGCAGCACTATTAGAGGAGTAGGAAAATTTGTGGACGGACATACGGACAGACAGACAGACAGACGGACAGACAGAGTGATTACTATAGGGCACCCACACTTTCAGTGCGGGGCCCTAGTAAAAGAAAGACTGAAGTTTAGAAATAACAGTGACATAACCCATAAAAAGCATCCTTAGGCTGACTATTTTTATTTCCTTCATTCCAGTATTTCTCAGAATGAAATGCTGTACATATTTCAGCTAGCTGGCATTCAAAGTCATATGAATTTCAATACATTTTGTGAAGAGAATCAACAACACAGAGTCTCCCATGAAAATGTCAGGACCAAATAAGCCACCGAAAGCGTAGAAATACCCACTGACAGAAAGGCACACACTATAAGAATCTGATATGGGGTTCTGTTGTAGATGAGGCCGGCCTCGTATCTCAGTCGGATGCGCATCTGACTGGTGATCAGGAGGACGAGGGTTCGATACCTGCCGGGGTCGGCAGCATTCCATCGTGGAGATTGATCATGGAATCTTTTCTATGGTCATTCTCTCCCTACCGCTGATTCATGAAAGGCAGTTGTCAGTTTCTGGCAAAAGAATGTGCGCTGTACTGGTTAACTGCTTACGTATAATAAAAATCAAAAATGAGTTCCTTTAAGAGCAATGAAAACATTCATAAGAAAGAAGATGGGCCATACTACGTAGTTTCGGCTAATAAAGCCTCATCAGTGACCCTGTAAGCCTGTATAATGAGCTAAGTAGTTTACTGGGCCGTTAAACTCCAATACAAACAAACCAATACAAATCTGTTGTAGATGGGCGTTTCCAATCCGAGGGATGATCATGCTGAGGTTCCGCTGAGCACGATTATCTCTCGGGTTGGAAACGACCATCTTCAAAGGCACTACATATTAGATTCTTTTTCTTGCACAACACCACCAAGAATGTTCATTTTACTTTATTTAACGTTTTATTTTTCGCGCTCTATACTTATGTAGTTTGCCTGGATAAGAACACCGGGGTAAAAACAGAATTTCTATCTCATCCTTAAACCACGGATGTCCTTATCTGGTCTGCAAGAAAGCATTGCCTGTCCCTATCAATACACAAGCAACCACAAAGCAACGATTCTTTATACATATATGTATGCAAATGTACAAAATTATATGTACGTACCTTCATCTGCCTTCCTTTTCTTTTTTATCTTTTCTGATTTCTCCTTTTCTTTTTCTTTATCCTTTTCTTCTCTGTACTTCGTGGCATACTCAGCTAGCAAACCCAATCCACTCTCAACTATGTTATAAAAAAGTAATATTTTCTACAAAGCTAAGCCCTTGTAATCATGAAATGCACAGCAGAACTGAACATTTTAGCATGTGTAATATAAGAATCTGATATGGGGTTCTGTTGTAGATGAGCGTTTCCAACCAGGAGATGACCGTGCTGAGCGGAACCGAGGCTTCGCGGGGACGTTAAACCTCAAATCAAGCAAACGAATTCTCCCTTTCTTTGGGATACGACACAAAATGACTCGTAAGGGTTAAAACAATCAATCAATCGAGGCTGATAATTCGAAATGTGACTTTATGGGACGGCAAAAACACCCCGATGTACAGAAGTACTTCATATATTTCCGATTTAATTCATATAATTCACGTTAACTGGAGAAGATCGTTGAAATGTATGGAGCAAGCCTCTCAATTTTAACTGTTAAGGAAGACTTTCTAAACTTTTTGAAAATCTACCATTGCAAAGGAATACCATATTATTACTTTACAGAAAACAAAACTCGAGGGTTCTTGAAATCCGCAAAAAACTTTACCCAACCCATTCCATATGGGAAACCACGGCACTGGACACTGGTAAACAGTGCAGTCCCAGATCAGACATTAAGGTTTGCAAAATGTTCAGCCATTTAAAAAAAACAACAACTAAAAATTACAATCGGAAACCCCTAAATTTCAAAACGAGCTCCTGCTACATATTATTGAGGACAATTCTATTAAGAAAGTCGGAAAGGTAATTCTTTAGCTGAAGAACTTACAGTTTAAATTATTTAAACCTACCAATCTTAAATCTTGCTTACCTTCCTGTTTCTTTGGCTTCTTCTGTTTATCTTCTGTGCTTGATGATCCAGAATGTTTCTTTCTCTCTTCTTTTTCTTTTCGTTTTTCTTCCTTTCTTTTCCAAAGACCTAATGGGAGTTGAATGTATTTATGAAAAACATATTGAATGTATTTATAAAAACATGTATAAGCTAGTTCAGGAAAGAGCCATTGAAACAGCTAATGAGAAAATGCGATCAGCAAACACTCTGGCGAGCCTTAAGGGGAATGGGAACACCTGGCAGATTTTCCGCCATTTTCAAAGGGAGACAACTTTCGGGACTTCCTGTACGTTTTTCTGAAAGCCCTGTCCCGCTGAAAAAGGGGTCTGCTCTTAAAGGAAAGAATTTGCTCCTTCTTTCCTTTAAGAGTTGATCCCTATTGACATGGGAGACAAAAACAAATTTGCAGGAGTTGCCTCCCCTGAAGGTGTTCCCATTCCCCTTAAGCGCCGGCTCGCCACTCTTTGCAAGTAGAAGTCATGCTGAGGAGCCATTGAAGTAGATTCATGGCTTTGCACACGCATTTGAAGATTTGACATCAGAGAATGCGAAGGAATCGTTATCTCACAGATCGATTCAAATAGCAACGGCGTCCGCGACAATTCTACGTGTCTATCGAAATTATTCGTCGCAAAAATTGTAGAAACAGATACTCAGGAAAAGTCACAATCCAACTCAGCAGACACCCGACGTCTAAGCAACGTCGCATCAACGTCGGTGCAACGTCATGACGTTGCATCGATGTTGATACGACGTTGCAAACAAGTTGTGTGCCCACTGGGACGTTTACAGCCTACCAGTGGCACAAAGAGGAAGATTTAAAATCGCTACATCAAAAAACTGAATCTTACATTCTTCTTCTTCTTTTCCAATACTGTGACACCCTGTGCAAGTGTACATTACATACACTCCAGATTTTCAGGATGAAAGCCTACACAGTAATCATTACGGTCATATACATGCACATGGGATGGTTCTCCTTGCACCGGGCGGGGGTGGGGGGGTGGGGGGGGGGTAACGTCCCGATCCGAGGGGCGGTGTACTTTGTGGCATTTACCCCTGCAATGATGCCAGCGGGACATGTTCGGACACCGAACTTTTATTACCGCTACCGGAAATCGAACCGAGTGGCTTCTAGCATGATAGGCAAGTGCACTAAATTAAACCACAACGGAGCTTCCACATTCGTGATCACATGTGAGAAGCCAAGATCTTCAACGGAAGTTCAAGTGTTGTTTTTTTTCGGATACTCGGGTTAACTCCAACCTCTGATTAACGATCGGTGCGATATAAGTAAAATAATCTTGAAAGAGCCGTAACCACCCTCCCCACCCCCCCCCACCCACCCCCACCAAAAAAAAAAAAAAAATGTTATCGTACATATTTTAATATGAAAAATTTCGATGTACCCAAAGTGTACGGTTTCCAAACTTATTTCATACTTGTATTCTTTAATATGTTACATGTTGCAATGCAGAAGCCTTAATACTGGGTATAGGCAAACAGCACAGAGACCGACGAGACGCTAAAAGGCAGACTTTTTTCCGATTTAAAACAAACCAGACCTGTAAAAGCTGTACGCTAACACGAGCAATAGTTTAGTAGCAGTTGCTTCCCTTTGACCAAGCGCACTGTGACTATCAAATATACTGATGAGACATACCACCATCAAAACTTCTATCTTTTCCATTCAACTGTGACAGTCTTGATCTTTTTATAAGTCGGCGGAAATCCAGTGACTTCTTAACATGACCTGAAATGAATTACGCATATCACCAGGCGTTCAGCGTATACGTCCAAACTGTAAAATAATTTTTTAACATGTTTTGGACCGTTTTTGCAAATAAGACAATGAAATGTGTCTTAAAATTGTATTAGTTTTAATTGAAAGTACAGGGGAATTCTTCCTCGAACCCAATAGACATATTTGGTTCGATATTATTCATAACTCTCAATGGGTAGCTACCAAGCTAGCCTCCTACAACAAGGGCATTCCGGGTCCATATCTATAAGAAATGCAGATATATCGCCATGCGAAATCCCATTATTGCACGACTCGCAGAAAAAGCAACCGACTGAAGTCGGTTTTTTCTAAGAGTGGCCTAAAATCACCGTGTCATTCTGTCATTCTGTCAGTCTGTCATTCTGTCAGTCTGTCATTCTGTCTGTCCGTCCGTAACCCGTTTGTGAAAATTGGTGATGGTGACTTAACCGCTTGGAATATTTAAACAATTTTTGGCATACTGATAGATATCAATGAGATCTAACCAATGAACTTACGAAATATTACATTCCATTTAGTATAGCCTCGCTGAGGCAAAAAATGTGAAAATTTTCGAACATTTTTGAACTGCTTCTCCTCGGAAACCGTTGGGCCGATTGAAGTCAAAATTCATATGGAGCCTCTATGGGATGGGGGAAACCAAAATTTGCTCATGGGGTCAAGGTCACATGACCAAAATGGCCGCAAAGCCATATATGGTTTGTCTGTCTGTCCGTCCGTAACCTGTAAGTGAAAATTGGTGATAGTGACTTAACCGCTTGGAATATTTAAACAATTTTTGGCATACTGATAGATATCAATGAGATCTAACCAATGAACTTGCAAAATATTACATTCCATTTAGTATAGCCTCGCCGAGGCGAAAAATGTGAAAATTTTCGAACTGCTTCTCCTCGGAAACCGTTGGGCCGATTGAAGTCCAATTTCATATGGAGCCTCTATGGGATAGGGAAACCAAAATTTGCTCATGGGGTCCAAGTCACATGACCAAAATGGCCGCCAAGCTACATATGGTAAAAACCCTTCAAAAATAGTCTTCTCCAGAACCACTGGGCAGATTTCCACGAAACTTGATAAATAGCATCTGTGATGTAGGCCTATCATAAATTGCTACAATGGTGACCCTGGGTTGACCTTGACCTTCTTTGGGTCCGTCCGTAACCCGTTTGTGAAAATTGGTGATAGTGATTTAACCGCTTGGAATATTTAAACAATTTTTGGCATACTGGTAGATATCAATGAGATCTGACCAATGAACTTACGAAATATTACATTCCATTTAGTATAGCCTCGCCCAGGCGAAAAATGTGAAAATTTTCGAACATTTTTGAACTGCTTCTCCTCGGAAATCGTTGGGCCGATTGAAGTCAAATTTCATATGGAGCCTCTATGGGATGGGGGAAACCAAAATTTGCTCATGGGGTCAATATCACATGACCAAAATGGCCGCCAAGCCATATATGGTTTGTCTGTCTGTCCGTCCGTAACCCTTTTGTGAAAATTGGTGATAGTGACTGAACCGCTTGGAATATTTAAACAATTTTTGGCATACTGATAGATATCAATGAGATCTAACCAATGAACTTGCGAAATATTACAACATTTAGTATAGCTTCGCCGAGGCGAAATATGTGAAAATTTTCGAACTGCTTCTCCTTGGAAACCGTTGGGCCGATTGAAATCAAATTTCATATGGAGCCTCTATGGGAAGGGGGAAACCAAAAATTGCTCATGGGGTCCAGGACACATGACCAAAATGGCCGCCAAGCCATATATGGTCTGTCTATCTGTCCGTCCGTAACCCGTTTGTGAAAATTGGTGATAGTGACTTAACCGCTTGGAATATTTAAACAATTTTTGGCATACTGATAAATATCAATGAGATCTTATCAATGAACTTGCGAAATATTACATTCCATTTAGAACAGCCTCGCCGAGGCGAAAAATGTGAAAATTTTCGAACCGCTTCTCCTCGGAAATCGTTGGGCCGATTGAAGTCAAATTTCATATGGAGCCTCTACGGGATGGGGAAACCAAAATTTCCTCATGGGGTCCAGGTCACATGACCAAAATGGCCGCCAACCAATATTTGGTAAAAACCCTTCAAAAATAGTCTTCTCCAGAACCACTGTGCAGATTTCAACGAAACTTGATAAATAGCATCTGGAACGTAGGTCCATCATAAATTGCTAAAATGGTGACCCTGGGTTGACCTTGACCTTCTTTGTGCCTAGGTCAAACTTTGACACATATGCTTTTGTGTTGGATTTTTTCCTGCAATCGATTCAGAATACAGTACTAAAGTATAAGATATATTTTTGCTCCTTACGATAAGGCGCATTTATTGGGGGAACCGTTTTATGTCCAGGTCACATGACCTAAATGGCCGCCATACCCATATATGGTAACACTCATAAAGCTAAAAGCATCCGGCGGGTCGTGCACTTCAGCTGAAGCACTGGTTGTTTACTATGATACATCTGAAATGTATGAATGGGTGCATAAATTACTCATTCTTTTTCCATGTCTGTTTAAGACGAATGGATACACCTTCATTGGAGGCAACTCCTCCAAAAGTATTTTGGTCTCCCATGTCAATAGGGGTCGACTTTTAAAGGAAAGAATTTGCTCCTGTGGAGCAAATTCTTTCCTTTAACAGTTGACTCCTTTTTCCGCGGGACAGAGCTTTTCTAAAAGCGAACAGGAAGTCCCGAAAGTTGTCTCCATTTGAAAAACGGCGTAAAAATCTGCCAGGTGTTGCCATTCCCTTAAAAAACAAATAACAGCCACATATGTGATTATTTTGAATATCTCAAATCAACAGTGAATCTTCAATAACTCAAACACGGATATTTCGGTTGTCATGGTTATTTCGAACTTACCCTGGAATGCCAAGGAAGGAATTCAAATTGCGGGAAAGTAACTGTCCTTTTGGCTTACCGCTATTGATGTTTCCATCAGGGTCTAGTTAGTTCATGTTTGTGTTTCTTTCCCTTTGGTGATCTGACGGGAGGTGTGGGTTAATTGTATCGATTCCTGATCATTGCCTTAACTTCTATTTTCCCAGATCCATATATCAAAATATTTAGGATAATTCAAGGAGTTTTGTTCCTTTATCTTGAAAAGGTGCTATATGTACACTTTAGAATCGCCCTAATCAGGCGATTCTAAGGAGTATACACAATATTATTTTATTCTACTGTAGAGCAAATAGATTTTCTGAAGTAATGCCGTATATAGCTCATGACCAGCGCTATGCAGTTCGAACTACCTCACAGTAGTTGGAACTACCACTATCTCGAACAACTTACTATGGTCCCAAACATATTCGAATCATCGTTGTATTTGATTAGCGCAGAATTTAAAGCATTGGCTTATATAATTATTGGCCTTGTGTTGTTGGTATATGTGTTGATTTGTTTGTGCTTACATGTCACTTACTTGAGATGGCTGTGTTATTTGGGGCTTTTCAGGAATAACCTTAAGTTTACTTATTTTCATCCGGTGATACCAGTCCTAGTGCAATTACAGATAGTGGTATTTCCTGCATAAATATGCATTCTATCCTTATCGTAGACTCACACAGAGTGAGTAATTTTAGGATATTCTTTCTAAGGAATAATTAGACAAGTTTCCTCGGAAAATCCACCATAAGCAGAAATGCAACCTTAAGCAGAAAACGATGCCCACTGGCAAATTTATGCAATAACATAAGGTTTGGCTGCATCTGATAACAAGGTAATATTGCATGACTGAAACAAATATTGTCCCTTTGTAGAGATACCTTACAAACTGTGTAGATCTAGATTACTTGGGACTTTCTCATTAGAATCTACACCGTTTGCCATGCTGCTAATGATTTTGACTAAAATTCATAAAAACAACAACTGGCATTTCCAAATACAAAGATTGAAGGCGGGGGGCACATTTGAGCCCCGCCAAGCGAATTTGTGTCTTCGAGCATTCCGTCATGACAAATTTTAACTGCGCATGCCCAGCCATTCAGAGGGGCCAGGGATATGGCTTTCTGTCTGAAGGTTCCTCTTGATTCAATGCTTGTATGCGCGAGCAGCGAAGGTTCTGGCGAGACTGCGCGGATGCGCAGGCTCGCCTGAACCTTCGCTGCTCGCATCTATGCGATAAGTACCAAAATCGCTTGACGGGGCCCATTTTATAAAATCCGGGGTGAAAGGATTCATTATTCGTATCTCATATCTCCAGACAACGAGTAATTTAGAACAAATTATTTAGAAGCGGAGAAGGGCAAGTATGTAAAGGCTTATGCCATAGAAGTTTTATTCTTCAACACAAAATTAAGTTCTTGCGTATTTCTTCTACATTGTAATATTTTGGAAATAACAGCAGAAACTAGGAGAAACTAGGGACATTATAGAAAGATTTGCCCCAGGTCAGTAGCGCATAAACGCGACATTAAAAGCTTTATTAAGGTTATGCTCCTGGAAAAGGATATTTTTAGTCATGTGTGACACAATAGTCACATTTAATTATTTATAATTAAGAAATTGCCGAGTAACAATTAGCTGTTATTATTTCTTGCATTGTATTATATGTGCAGTTAGTAATTTATTAAACAAAGTGATCTGCCTCCTGCATTTTTTGCTGTAACAATATTTGTACATGTGGTATCGCTGAATTTCCCAAGACTGATTTTTAACTTTGAGGCAGGGTTACCTCCCTTAGACTGTTAGAATGCTTGAAATTGCCGTATGGTGGATGATTTTGATACCATGTTCTGGGATAAGAAAATCAATTTGAAAGGCAGATTTATCACGTACAGGGTCAGCTGTTAACATGTAAGCTTATTCGAATGAAATTAGAAGACCATAACCTAAACTGAAAGTAGAAAAATCAGCTCCGCTATTACATAACATTTTCACACATTTGTAGGTTCTATCAAATTGTGTATCATATAATGGAGCTTCCTGGCATGTAAATCAGTTGTCATTGTTCTGTTTGGAAAGCAGACTTGCAGAAAGTGTATAAACAGAAACACAAGAAAAAGAATCTATTCCAAATTGGATATATCACTATGGTTGCTTGGCATTAGGCATCGGCCCCCACCGAGGCTTGAAGAAATATATGGGCTGCATGATGCTTCCACGCAGAGCAGAAACCGACCCGCACACGAGTACTGGTAAACAGCTTAGAGGATATAAGCCTACCCACGTAAAGCGGTGCGAGTCGGCCCGTCCATGCTTATAAACCCTATTGGTTTTATTGGGCGACAGGGCTTGAGATGTCATTTCATCTTAATGCCGGGTAAAAGTCCCACAAAATTGGAAGCAACGTCTCCAAAATGACTACAGTGTTGACGGGGGCGTTAAACCTCAAATCAAACAAACAAAACAGACTTGGCATTAGGCATTCTGCTAATGATTTTGACTAATAGTCATATTTTCAAATACAAAGATTGAAGGCGGGTCCACTTCATAAAATCCGGGGTGAAAGCATTCATTATTCGTATATAATATTTTGAAAATAATAACAGAAGCTAGGGATATAATAGAAAGATTTGCCTCAGGCCAGTAGCGCATAAACGCGACATTAAAAGCTTCAATGCATGGATTTTTAGCTGATGTTGGTTGGTAGTTGATTCTCTGACTCGGGTTCACCAGTGTCTAACTGTTGGTTTTCTTTTACTCCAGCATTTCAGTTATTTCATGCTGTCGAGTCCTCGTCGTCGTTTCACCGCTATAGTCAATTGATTTCTATGTTCTCGGAGATGCAGCACTGATGAGCTAGAATGCCTTCATGCGGTCTGAACAAATTATTTGTAACATCACGTGAACAAGTCCGTGAAATGAAGACCCCCCTAAACCCCACTTTATATAGAGAAAACTGGGGTTTACGGGGGTATTCATTATTTTTTCTTATTTCTGCTCCAAGACATAGGTTGTGGGTACTCGTTAGAACCGCCTCAATGAGGCGGTTCTGACGAGCACACACAACCTATGTTATGAGCATTTATTGAAAAAATATCCAGGATTTTCATCAGAAAAGTAGCCATTTTTGGAGATTTAAAAATGCACTATGCCGTACGGTTGTGTTATCGTAATATAAACCACGACAGAACCGAGGGTGAGGATTATGGCCATGTAAAATGTAAAATTGATTACAGCTCCACTCTCCCCCCCCCCCCACCCCACCCACCCACCCCCCATCCCAACAACCTCGTGAAATAGTTTTTGCGGTTCATTTGTCGTGGTTTATTTTTGCTAACAGCTTGTCTCTGCGCGAATGTATTCCTTATATCTCTTTTATTTTGGATTGTTGTTGGGCCAGTTTGTTGGAAAGTAACTGTCCATTTGGCTTTCTGCTTGTGATGTGTTTTCATTATGGTTTAGTTTTTGAATCTTTGTGTTTCTTTCCCTTTGGTTTCTTTGATGGGATGTGTTGGGAAGTTGTATCGATTCCTGATCGTTACCTTCACTTCTATTATTGAAACGTCCAATGGTATTAAATATGCACTTACAAAACATTTTGTAACCACCAACAACACATCTTTTCTACAGTAATTTTCTCCCTTGCGCTCATTCAAAAAGGGCAGTTGTCAGTTTCTGGAGGAAGACCGTGCACTGTACTGGTTAACTGCTTACGTATAAGCCTACCCAAGAACAGTGTTATAGGTAAGCTGACTGGTTCGATATGACCTAAATAGTGTTGACTGGGTCGTTAAACTCCGAATCAAACAAATACAAAAACAACAGATTAACGATTCCGTATAAAGAAAACCCTGGTACACCCCACATTATATGGGCCCCGTCAAGCGATTTTGGTGCTTATCGCCTATGCGAGCAGCGAAGGTTCAGGCGAGCCTGCGCATTTGCGCAGTCTCGCCAGAACCTTCGCTGCTCGCTCATACAAGCAGTGAATCAAGAGGAACCTTCAGACAGAAAGCCATATCCCTGGCCCCTCTGAATGGCTGGGCATGCGCAGTTAAAATGTGTCATGACGGAATGCTCGAAGACCCAAATTCGCTTGGCGGGGCTCATATTATGAAAAGTGGTGTTTATAAACGTATACATGACTATTCTTACTTTTTCAATACAAACTATAGGTTGTAAGTACTCGTTTGAATCGCCTCATTTAGGCGGTTCTTACAATCATCCACAATTTATATTTGTGGTTTAACCCTTTTCCTGCTGTTCACGACAGCCCATACTTTTACAAACAGTGTAGACCCAGATCAGATGGCTTCTGAAAGCTAAATTAATTATTCAGCGGGATAAGGTTTAAATGGGAAAATGCCAGTTTTGCAAACATAACGACTTCACTGTCACAAATGGATGTATTGTCCTTTTTAGAACTAGGGGATAACTGTATTCAAAATTGCCATTTGGGGAGGTAAGTAGGTGGTTTTACGGTCGGAAATTTCGTTTTACGGCTACGCGTTAGCGGAGCCTTAAAAGGGAATTCATGACCGTATACCGACGATTTACCTACCCAAATGACTATTTCCAATACAGTAATGCACATTCTACTGTACCTACCCGGTTGTTTTGTTAACACTTATGCTATTTTGCTCACAGCGGCGAGCGCTATGAGCTGTGTAAAACCAAATACCAGCCAATTAAAAGCGACGGTACATGATGACGTCGGGTTTCCGACAGTATGTCGCAGGATATACCGTCGCAAACTTTTGACGTTATCCAATCAGACGTCGCGTTATATACGCATGTGCATTATAATGATTAGTATACTTACTAGGTTCACTCTTCTCCGTACTGCTGTTAGAAGCACCAGGGAGTTCAATTCTAGCAGGAGCGATCAGACTGATTTTCTTGCTCAGTGGAATCTAAATGAATATAAGCAGAAAAGTGTTATTTCCTTCTTGATTTATACTATAATGACCTGAACTTTTCATATATCTCAGCTATAGAATTGACCAAGAAAAAACGCAGAAATAAAAACAAAATATATTAAACTGAATAATGGTGTTTCAGTCGCATTCTGCACTGCGTATAAAGTTTTGTGTTTTCTTTGTTGAATGGTTTGTGTTTTCGTTGCGGAAGGTACTGGGATTTCTACATGGAAATAACTGCTTTTTCTTTGTAGAAAAAACTGTAGTTTTTGTGAAAAGTATTGTGTTCTCTTCTTGGGTAATAGAAGCCTCCGCGGTGAAGTGGTTACGCTACTAGCCTTGTGAACCAGGGATCGCTGGATCGATCCCGGGCTTCTCCAGACTTTCGGATGAGTCTTTAAACCGAGGTCCCGTCTCCGTATGACCTTAGCTGTTGGTGGGAGGTAAAACTCAAACGCTCACTCACTCACTCACTCACTCACTCACTCACTCACTCACTTCTTGGGTAGTATTTATTTTGTTTGTGGACAGCTCTGTGTTTTCTTTACGAAAAATATTGTAAAAGTACTATATCTGTTTTGTTAACCCATTGTAGGCGGGGAAACCCCTAACGGGGTACCTTGGCAAACAGTGCAGGCCCAGTTGCGGCGTCTGGTCAGGGCCTGCAGAATGTTCCATCAGAAATAGAATAAGAACGAAAAATAGGCCTGATAACCCTTATATGACAAATGAACTTGTCCAACATATAGCAATGGAAGAGTCCACTAGTATACAATGGGTTAAGAGAAGTGTATTGTGAACAGTATTGTGCTGAAAACCCCATTCATGAACAGTTCCATTGTTTGGGGGTTTCATTTTTCAGCTTGTAATGTTTGTAACTGTACAGGTTAAGGCCCCGCCCATTTGTACACACAGCATACATTTTATTATAGAACACCGAAAAGATGGCCAAAATTATCTCATTATGCCTCCAGACAGTAACCCTCAGTGGCTCGAACTACCCCTATCTCGACCAGATTTTCGTGGTCCCAAAGGTATTAGAGCCGTTGAAGTTTGACTGCAATTAGATCTTGTTTCATTTCACATAACACGCTTATGTAGAAAAAAGACAAAAGATTCTAGGTATGTTACCTTGAAAGAACTCCCAGCTTTCCTGAAAACCCTGTCAACCAACATTTCTGCAAGCTTCTTTTTCTTGTTCGACCCATGTGTACCATTACTTGAAGTCAGAGATCCATGTGCACTACTCGTGTGATTACCATGTAGTTTTGAGTGTTTTCCATTCTGTAGACTTTTGTTTGGTGTAGAAATTTCTTTCTTGACAACCTTTGCTTTTGGACTTTGAGATTCTCTAAAAATAGAAGACCGTCAGGTGAAACTAACCTTAAGGTGAAAGCGTACATATTCAGGGGAGTAGCTCTTTCCAACATAATTTTGTCTACATATTACCAGGGCCTACTCTTAAGGGAAAAGGGAACACCTAGTAGATTTGTCCGCTATTATTCAAATTAAGGCGTAACTATACCAAATTTAGTGACACAGAGGCCTTTCTGATATTTAATCTTCTTCAGTGTGTCTCAACCCAAAGTGCTGAAACCGAAACGGATGATGGTCAAGACCCGACAAACACAGCACATCTCCTGCCGAGCACATACCGACCGACGTAGCTCATGAGACAGGTCCACTGGAGGCATCAGGCAAGAGACGCCTACCCTAGGACTTATAGGCGTCCCCCACCGAGCCAACATAAGCAAACATGGCATCATTCAAAGGGAGATAATTTTCGGGAAAATTCCTGTTCGCTTTTCTATAAGCCCTGAACATGGGGTCTACTCTTAAAGGAAAGAGTTTACTCCTCAGGAGCAAATTCTTTTTGAGCCCTATTGACATGGGAGACAAAAATACCTTTGCAGGAGTTGCCACCACTGAAGGTGTTCTCATTCCCCTTAAAGGAAAACAAATCACTTGAGAAGCAAGTTAATTTCTTCAACATCATGTTCTTCAATTTGATGCCGGACTGAGACCCTCAGAACGGACTTTTCTATCCACCCCTCATACCCATGTAAGATTCCCATATTCGCCTACAGGAAAGAATTTGTTCCCAACCTGAGCAAAGTCTTTCTAGCTGTCCCCGAGGAAAGAAAAAGCACGGTTTTGTATTGTAGTCCTTGCTTCTACAAGATTACGTTTTTATAGAACTGTTATCACGACCTTATATTTTGGTCTGAATGCCGCCAATGGGTAAAATGTTAATTTTACAGTCCTTAACAGACAAATGTCGCCTCACGTTTACAAAAGTACAAAACGATGAAGAAGGATAGAAGATACTGAGTCTAGACGGATCCAAGCGTAGAATCGATTTAATTAGTTTTTGCATATGTGTATTGCTTATTTATCATATGAAGTCACATCTGAGAATGTAATAACGCCATGTAATATTTTCGATACTCCACTAGTGGATTAAATATGCAAAAATAGCTAGATACGTCCCGTAACGTTACATGTACGGCGTACTTAATGACGTCGCGTTTACTAATGGCGGAATATTGATATTTTTTGTAAATAATCGTGAATAAAATGCGTTTTAAATGTCATATGATAAATAGAATCTTTAATTCGTGCTCATGTATTATTGAATTTATTAAACTCGTTGGGGAAAAGGGATAAAATGCGAGGCAAAGCCTCGCATTTTATCCCTTTTCCTCGGGAAAATAACTGTCATATTGGCTTTCCGTTTGCGATGTTTTCATAAGGGTTTAGTTGTTTCATGTTCGTATTTCTTTCCCTTAGGTATCTCTGGTGGGAGGTGGGAGGTAATTGTATCGATTCCTGATCACTGCTTTCACTTCTATTCAGTTTTAGAAACTATGGTTTGGAAAAGTAATGTGTTCTTCAGCAGAACTCTACTTTCAAACTACTTAATATGATCAATAACTACAAAAGAAGCCTAAAACGGTCGCACTTGTTCAAACAACATCGACCATCAAAGAATGTATGAGCCTAGTGTTATGAAAATCTGTCTTATTTATGTAAACATGTAGATGAGAACTGCGCGGATACTCAGACAGGTTTGAATCTTCGCCATATGAATATGTCCAAAGCCATAGTTTAGAGTCTTGGGGCTATTATATATCTACAACGATTACAATATCCTGAAGTCTGTTGACTGGCGCCTATTATTAATATCTACGGAGTGTGTTTATTCGCAGGCATGTCGTGTCTTTGACAAAAATACATTCTCATATGAAAAAGACTCTGACGTCTGTAACGACAGCCAGAGACGATGTTGCTAGGTAATATGTGGTAGGTAAGAAAATTCGATATATATTTCAAAGCGCACTTCCTTGTAAAGTGTCAATTTCCAGTCTACCATTTTCTTAACCTTGTACCCCTCTTTTGTTTGATTTTTTATCTCCAATCTGAGTTTGGGCGGTCCATTATTGCCATTATCAGTTTTAGTTGAAACTATTGACAGACTAGCAATTAACCCTTTTTGTACCAAATGGAATCTTCCTCCTTATATATAGCATTGAGTCCATTTCAAAATTTAGGGGCATCAGGTTGTGTTTTCTTCAAAATTGACTAGGAAAATGGCTGAACTTTTGCAAATAATGTAACCGGCGTCTGATCTGGGCCTGCACTATTTGCAAGGGTACCCGTTTTAGGGTTTCTGGTACTTAATGGGTTAATGAGGATCCTGATAAGTCTTGGATCGCCTCATCTTTATCGAAGCTGTGCAATAAATATGTTTTGTCTGTTTGATTGAAATGAGGTTTAACGTCACCGTCAACACTATTAACCCTTATCCTGCTGAATAATTCAATTGGCCACACCAATTTCTGAATTTAAGCCAATCAGAATACATGATATAATGTTTTCGTTCATATTCACAACATGAATGACAGAGAAGATCCTGATCAGACGTCTTCTCCAGAAGCAATCTGATCTGGATTTACACTGTCTGCAGAGGTAGGAGCTGTCGTGAACAGCAGGATAATGGTTAAGGTCATTTTGGAGACGTTGCGTCCAAATTTTTGGGACTTTTACCCGACATTGAGATGAAATGACTTCTTAAGCCCTGCCGCCAAGGCTTAATATACATGTAGTCTGCTATTTTCATTAATTTGGTGTATTCATTGCTTACAAAGGATCTAACTTTAGAAACAGTCTTCTATTTTCGTTTATTTGGTGTATTCTTTGCCTCCAAAGGATGGTCTTCCATTTTCGTTTATTTGGTGTATTCTTTGCTTCCAAACGATCTAACTTCAGAGTCTACAATTGTATTCTTTGCTTCGAAGGATCTTACTTCAGAACTTATTTATCGTCACTGCAGCTGGTGTTTGCCGTGTGGCGGCCGTAAAACGTCTCCCCGTACATCATCATAGTGCAAATTATATTTTCTGGTCCTTTGGGATCATTGACTTCATTTTGAATCATTTTGAAAATAGAGCGCTGCTTAAGCCGGCGCTAGAGGGCGTGGCCGGTGTTGCACATTTCACTCAATAAAACCGAGTCTGCTATTTTCGTTTATTTGGTGTATTCTTTGCTTCCAAAGTATCTAACTTTAGAACGCGTTTATATGTACTGGACGGTCTGACTCACAACACTTTGCCTGGAGCAGGTCTCTGATCGGAGCTGTGGGTTAATTGTATCGATTCCTGATCATTGCCTTCACTTTTATTTAGTCCTTTTAAGCAGTTTACCAGTACTCATGTGCTGTCAGTTTCAGCTCTGCATGGAAGCACCATGAAGCCCAATCTATTTCTCAAAGCCCCGATTGGCAGGGGCAATATATCGGTATTTCATCAAGAAAACGCGTCGATATAATATTGACCCCCTTGAACTCCAATTTTATATAGCAAAACTGTGGTTTCCGGGGGTAAACCTTATTTTTCTTATTTCTGCTCTAAAATATAGATTGTGGGTACTCGTTAGAACCGCCTCGATGAGGCGGTTCTAACGAGTGCCCACAATCTATATTTGGAGCAGAAATAAGAAAAATATCGCAATTTTTCGTCGTAAAATTTTCATTTTTTCGGTGATAAATGTGGCAATGTATTTGTATAGGCGCGTTTGCGTAATGGGTCTACAAGGCAGAAATGGTTACACTACGATAGCAATTGCGTCAACGATGTCAAAACATAAAAATTCAATCAAGCACAATTCTGTTGATTTTATCTGTCCACAAAGTACAAATTTTAAAGGTAAAAGGATTAGAATATCAGCAGTTGACCTCATAAAATAACTAGAAATCTATGCGTGTCAAAATAATTTACAAAGTAAAGTCATTATAGAAAATTCGCATTTGAACAGTAAATGACGTTTTCCATTTGAAAGCATTTGTCAAATTCTCAAATCATAAAAAGGGACCACGAACGTCTCCAATTCAGTTCAAATCTCTGAATTCATTTAACATTCGTGTCATCGTGTTTCCTCCTAATGTTTCCTCCTATTTTCTGTTGTTATCCTAAAATAAGGATATCATATGTAAACAAACTAGCCTGGCTACTACAAAAACAATATAAGAACTTGAGGTCACTGATAAATTTGATAGTTTTGCAACATTTGTTACTCCCCCGCCCCTCTACCGCGAAATATGAATCTTCACGTTTCGCAGTTGCTTTGCAGAAGTTTTGTGTACTATACGGTATTTTTAGATCCACTTGAATTGCGGATTATTTCACAAAAGAGGATTTGTTTACGGTCAGTGCGTAACCAATATAGCTTAAATTTGAAACCAAAAGTAAATCATTCCGTCTCGACCATGACATAATACCCTGCTATGTTAATGTACCAATCTAAGTTTTATGTACCAATCTAAGTTTGTTAATGGTGACTTTTGCGCATGTACATTACTGTATTTCTACAGTTTTGACACAAGTTTCTTAAGCTTGCTTTATCATTCTACTTTTGCTAAGTTTTACGTTGGAGCCCACAATATTTAATATTATATCGCGTATGATATCTAAATTTATACTATTCATTGAAAGAGTTGTACACTCAGTATTTACATTTCTGTGTTGTAGTACTGGCTTCAATAGGTTAATAATAATAATAATAATAATCTACTTTATTTAAAGAGGGTAATACATTTAGTAAACTAGCACTAATCTCCCATGTGGCCCTCTTTTCTTCCTCTTCCTGGGTTGAAACCAGTACTAAGCTATGTGGATAAAAGTAGAAGTAAAACAAAGATCAGGAATCGATACAATTAACTTACTCCACCCATCAAAGACACCAAAGGGAAAGAAATACAAACATTAAGCGACCAGACCATAATGGAAACCTAAACAAAGGAAGGCCATAAGGACAGTTACTTTCCCACAAAATGGCTATATGGCCATCCAAAATTAAAAGACACAAGTGATACACACAGTAAGTAACAAACAACAACATAAATAAATCGCCACAGAAGAACCGCCTTGGAACGGTCAGTGGAAAGATTTCCACTGGGGGGCTTAAATCGATTTTACGTGGCCACAATCCTCGCCCTTACTTCCGTCATGATTTAGACAAATAATTTGTTCAGTCCGCATGAAGGCCTCCTAACTCATCAGTGCAACATCTCCGTGAACACAAAAAAATCAAAGAACCACAGAGGTGAGACAACGGTGAGGACAAGACAGCAAGAAACCACTGAAATGCTGGAGCAAAAGAAAACCAACAGTTAGACTCCGATGGGCCCGACCAGAGACAGAGCATCAGGCACCAACCAACATTACCAAGAATTAGATCTCTCTAATTCTCAATAAGCCTTTACGTTGGAGCCGTCATAGAATCTGAGGCCTGACCCACCGGCGTGCAATTAAAGAGGGAAGCAAAGTTGCCAACCGTGATTGGGTTAACTACCATGCATGCAGTATGTCGTATAACATCATGTGGATAAAGTCTCTTGCTCAAAGAAACAACACTTGGCGTTCGCGGGGATCGAACCGGCTACCTCTCCATCTCCAATCCGATGCTTTACCACTGCACCACTGAGCTCACTTTTTATGGAACATTTTGCTTCCAATACATTACTTTTGTATAGAACATTTAAATTCACAACAGCCGGCATTAAGCGAATGTGAGGCGACCATAAAAAGTCTCCCTGCTCTTCGTCGTCATCAAATGATGATGCCTAAATGGGCGATACTAGCTAACTTGTACACTCCGTCATTTTCATTTCTGCATGGTATTTCTTGTTTATTTATTTATTTTATTATTGAAAAAAATGATACAATGCATTGTTAAAATACATGGTGTCATCAGAGGGGATCATGGGAAACTTTATCAATATTTTATAATGGTTCATTAGAGTAATATATTCCGTTATTGTTGAAATTTCGTAGCATTTTATTTTATACTAATTTATTTTAGTTCGATTGCGATGAATGCTCCAAGCGTATAGGAATCGGTCTCGAACACTCATTCCGGATGTTATCATGCGTGCGCGAGAGGCAGTGACTTTTACACCACTCCTGGGTGGAGTGGGACAGTGGTATTATGTGTCTTGCCCAAGGACACACCTTGCCTCCGGTGGCGGGATTTCGAATTCACATCCTCGCGATCGTGTAAATCGAACTCTCTAACCTCTGAGCTTTTAATGAAATGCTGTTTTTTCCAATGAAATATTTATGAATGTCATAACAACTAAAATTAACAGTGAACCTCGTCAGATTTTGTTGTCTGTATGCAAACACTTACATATAAGAAGACCTTTTCATGATGTAATTATGTGGTATTATTCTTATGTATCCCTTCAAACACAGGCTACACGTGCTTGTCTCTATTCTTTGATAAAAACAAGGAAGTTATGCATATACTTGTATGTCTTACTTTCCCTATACGACTTGGCGTTAATAAGGGTATTCCATCACCAGAACAAGTCCGTGAAAATAAGACACCCTATACCCCACTTTATATAGAGAAAGCTGGGGTTTTAGGGGGTATACATTAGTTTCCTTATTGTTGCTGCAAGACATAGGTTGTGGGTACTCGTTAGAACCGCCTCAATGAGGCGGTTCTAATGAGCACCCGGAACCTATGTTTGCAGTACTTATAAGAAAAATATCACGGATTTTCATCAGAAAAATGACCATTTTGGAGATGTAAAAAAATGCACTAATTCGCCCGGGTGTGTTATCGTAATGCATCACACGGTATTGTTAACTTGACATGAACAAAACCCGGTACCAACGCCATTAAGTACTGATACTGACGCCAATCCTAGTGTCATATAAGCCAGCTAATAATACATATTAAATTTCGTTCAATACTGAAACTGATAATTTGCCGTGAAAGGGAAATCATCTGTTGAGCTCAAATTCTGAAAAGTATTAGCAATATATTTTCATATACCAAAACGCACCATTTTATTCAGAAACTGGTACTCAGTCGTATTAAAATAGAAAGATCATATATGTCATTAATTACCTATTATGAACACTGTTTTCCTCCAATTCATTCTTTCTTTTTTTCGGCCTTCCTCTTCCTCTTTTGAAATCAACGGTCTTTTCTCTGCAATACACAACACGTGATGAAATAAAATTGGGAGATGTGACAAATTAAATCAAGGTATGGCACAACGAACGTTAACTAATGAGGATCCCTAAACGTCCGACATCTCTACGTGTCCGATAAAGTAAACCCGCCAGTAATTTAACTGACCGTTCCAAGTCGGTGCTTTTGCTGTGGTTCCTTCATGTTTTGTGTTGGTGGACCATATATGTTATTACGTTGATTATTCTGATTCTTCCCCCTTTTTGGTTGTTAATTTTAGTTAATTTTTGTCATGTTGATGATTCTGATTCTTTCCCCCATTATGTGTATTGCTCCTTTTTTGTTAGGTTTGAATATTCTGAGTCACCAGCTGTTTGGGAAAGAGCTGCTGACTCGATTTGCCTGTTTTCCGTTGTGTTTACTGTCGTCACTCCATGTTTCGACTTCTTTCCCTTGTGATATTGTGGGAAGAAATTTGGGATCTGTTTGTATCAGTTCCTGATCGTTTCTTTTTTTAACCCTTATCTTGCTGAATATTCATTTAAGCCACACCCATTTCTGTCTATCAACCAATCAAATTACTTGACGTAATTTATTGCTAGAAATTCATAAACTGAATGCCAAACAGTGTAGGTCCTGATCAGATGGCTTCTTCAGAAGCCATCTGATCTGGAGCTACACTGTTTGCAAAGATAGGGGTTGTCGTGAACAGCAAGATAAGGGTTAATTTTCGGGAAGGTGTTGAAAACGCTGGGGAATGATCAATTATGGCATATTAAGTAAAACAAAATGCGTTAAAATTTTTTGCATCATAGTGTAGTTTACATTTTCTTGTCCTTTGGGATCATTGATTCCATTGTGGAATTTTGAAAAATATTTGAGGGTCACTGATGAGGCCTAATTGGCCGAAGCTAGCTAGTCTGGCCCAGAAAACATGTACACTCCACATTTTCCAGTTCTGTGGTGTATTCCTTGCTTCCAAAGGATAACCCTTTCTAGAATATATTAGTAAAATATTCATTTTTTTTTCTTGTCGGACACTTAGGGATGACCAAGTATCCCTAAGTGTCTGCCATCCCTAAATGTCCGACAACATGAAAATAAACTTAAAAAATATTATTTATCTTTTATAATCAATTATTATTGTATAAAAAGACAAAATTAACGTTAAACCTATGTTAGAAAAAATTGACCTTCGGAAATAAGCATCTTAACAAGGGATCTCAATATGCCCGTCATCCCGAAAAATCCGTCAGCGTGACAAGATTTTGTGAAATATTTCTTATATTTCTAACAATCCATTTTGAATGAATAAAAGACAAAATAACGTCCAAAACGTTTTTTAAGTCTACCATCGGAAATAAGTATTTTGCTAATGGATCCCAATATGTCCACCATCTAAAATGCTTGTCATGATTTCATTACGCAAACATGCCTATACAAATACATTGCCACCTTTATCGCGGAAAAAATGAAATTTTTATGATGAAAAATTGTGATATTTTTCTTATTTCTGCTCGAAATATAGATTGTGGGCACTCGTTAGAACCGCCTCATCGAGGCGGTTCTAACGAGTACCCACAATCTATATTTGAGAGCAGAAATAAGAAAAATAAGGTATACCCCCGGAAACCCCAGTTTTACTATATGAAAGTGGGGTTCAAGGGGGTCAAAATTATATAGGCATGTTTTCGTGATGTAGTATTGGCATATATATTGGGATTCCTTATGACCATGCTTATTTTCTAAGGTAGAATTTTTAACAAATGTTTATTGTTAGTTTGTCTTTTATATAATCATATTTATCAATTAGCGATTAGAAATATTTCCTAAGCTACTTGTCAAACTGGCGGGCAATTATTAAGATGCTTATTTCCGAAGGGCATCTTTTTAGCATAGGTTTAACGTTAATTTGTCTTTTTATATAATAATAATTGATTATTATTGAGATACAATATTTTCTGAGTAAAGGGGGTCTTTCAAGGTATAGGAAATTTGCAATGGTTTCTGCCCACGCTTGGATTTTGATGAAATTATGCACATTAATTGCCTTGGGTATAACCATTATAATTACGATGCATTCACTTTTAAATTTTATTTCCGTAGTAAATTTATTACATATTTTATGAAGTCTCTATCACAACAGAGAGTACTCTCATATAAACTTGTCTACAGTATTCAGGGTTTCATATATCTAATGCTTCTATGTTTTATGAATTAAAGCCATAATTGGTGTGTTAGTTGATACTATGAATAACCTCATATGTTTAGTAATAGTGGCTGGGCATTCAGTTTTCTTTGATGGTGTCCCCATATTTCAGCTCCTATTTTTGTATTCATTAAAATTTTATATGCATTTTTAACATGTTCCAATTTTTGTCAAGACACCATTTTAGCATAAAAACTACCCACATATCTTAGGAATATGTTGATGAATTTTGATGAAAATTGAGGACCGGTAACAATGTGTTTTAACTGACTGAATACTGATAGTCCTGATTCAGCAAAATGTGAAATTATATGATTATCATGTTTTGGTCATGCTGTTTAATAATACTTTACTATTGCTTTCAATTTGGATGGCTATAGTATAGTATGGTTTGTGTAAGTAGTTCATAGCATAATTATAAGTATTATTTCAAAACATCCATTTCCGTAAATTTGCCCCTATGGAACAAACTATTTTTTCTACAGAACTATACCGCAAAGTTTTGATGACAAACGTCATCACCCATGTAATCATGTGCACAGTTTTCTTTCTGTCTTTCTTGTCTAATTTGGTAATGGTGCTAAGGTGATGTTTAGATTTAACATTCAAGTCAACAACATACCAGTCACGTTAGATGTTGCTTCAGATTTTGTGAGATTTGTTATCCGACTCGAGATAAATGACTCTCAAGTCAAACTGTTGTTTGTTTATTTAACCCTAACTGTCCATTTAAAAAGAGGGAAATCAAAAACACTTGAGATTACTTTTCCGGGACATTAAGTTTTCAGAATTTGTATCTGCATAGGCACTAGCCAATCTATCTTTTTGTATAGCCCCTATGAACGAAATCAAACGGCTTCCTGAAGCTGTATTCTAAAGCCATTTGAATTTGCTTTTAGAATTCACATGGTCGTACATTTGTCAGTGTTGTTTATATATTTGTATAGGTCTTTCACTTCATTTACCTATCTCAGCAGTTGTTGCAGTAATTACAAAGCGCATTATGTAAGATAACAAGAAGCATTTAAACTGTTGATAATAATTATTCAATCTGTGAGTAGTTATCGCATTACTCATAGGATTTTAAATTATTTTCAGTAAATACATTGTGATGCTTTTTTCTGTCAAAACACTGCAATGCTCTTTCTAAGCTGAGAGATACATTGCACAGAAATGTACTGGTAATTATTAATGAACAAAAAGCTAGCAAGAACAGTGCTAAAAAAAAAAAACAAAAAAAAAAACAAAAAAAAAAACAGTGAACTTGCATTCAGCAGAAACATTCAAGAAGTGGTTGAAAGTTTTACAACCAGAAAAAAAATACTAAAAGTTCGCTTCCGATAAATTAACCACTATATTGACAAAGTAAATAGAAAAAATAAGACACTAAAGAAACGTCAACAATTACAACACCAATGCAAAAAAGAGACATATTTATACATGTGTACTATAAGGAAGGAAACTGTTTCTCTCCTTGTCTAATAGCAAAATTTCTCTAGGTCATGGAACAGCTTTGCTTACACCAAATATTCTGCGCCTCATCCATCAATGATATCTTTTGCAACAGAAACTCAATATCAGTGACAATTCGATTTTTGGAAATACTAACCAATAATTACTGTAACCTTTTTGTTAGGATAATAATCCAGGGTTCATAAAGACAGAGTATATCTAAGGCTTAATCTGGCCATGGATTTATCAACAGAACTATTTTTACTAGTAACAACAAACCACTGAACATTGCGTCCTTGCATACCAGCTTGGTATGGAAATGAAAATAATGGATCTCCTTGCCTTACACCTATTTGAGTACCATGACTTATGCAAAGTCATTAAAACTAGATTTCCTTAACCGCCTTAATCAATTTAGAAATTGCCAAAGTGATATAAATAGGACAAATATGGTCACAGCCCGTACAGAATTTAAGCGTTCGGTTAGAAAATACAGATTTGAATGCAGAAAACAGAAAACTAGGCAACTCTTGGATCTAAAATATAAAAATGCAAAAGAATATTGGAAACTTCTGAAAGATTCTCAAAATATAAACAGTCCAAATACGCTTTCAGCACAGAAATTTCTAAATTATTTTAAAGCTATAAATGACCCAGAAACTCCCTTTTATCAAGCGGATGAGGATATTTTGCATTTCAATAACAGATTTCTTAACTCCGAAGTACAGATTATGTTTGCAGAGCTAGATTTACAAATTTCCGAACAAGAAATTATTAATGCCATTAAAAGTTTGCATTCAGGAAAGAGTGGAGGACCGGATCGAGTATTAAATGATTTTTTTATTCATGGGGTAGAAATTTTACCAAAGTACTTAGCAAAGTTGTTTAATGTAATTTTTGATAGTGGGTATTTCCCTAAATGTTGGACCGATGGTTATATAGTGCCCATTCACAAAAAAGGTTCTGTTAATGAGGTGGAAAACTATAGGGGTATTACATTATTGAGCACACTTGGAAAATTGTTTACTGGAATTCTAAATGACAGATTGACCGATTGGGCTGAGATTTATCAAATATATATTGAAGCACAAGCTGGGTTCAGATAAAAAATGGTACAGTAGATAATATTTTTACACTGCATGGATTATTAACGCATGTCATTAATCAGGGAAAGAAACTATATTGTGCCTTCGTAGACCTCACAAAGGCATTTGATTATACTAACAGAGACATTTTATGGCACAAACTGATAAAGTTAGGGGTTAGGGGGAAAGTTCTAAATATCATAAGAAGTATGTATGAAAATATCAAATCGAGGGTTAAATACAACAATAGATTAAGTGAAGAATTCGAATGTTACCTTGGAGTAAGACAAGGTGAGAGTCTTTCGCCATTTCTTTTTTCCATGTATTTGAACGACATTGAAGATGAATTCTATCTAAATGGGGTGCAGGGGGTAGATATACATCAGGTCAAACTGTTTTTGCTTCTCTATGCGGATGATATAACACTATTTTCTGAAACTGCTGAAGGATTACAGACTGGCTTAAACGCATTACACACATATTGCCAAAAGTGGAGATTAACTGTTAATACGAATAAAACAAAAGTAATGGTGTTCCGAAAAGGAGGGATTCTCCCTCGGAATTTGCATTTCTCTTATAATAATACCGATTTAGAGATAGTAAGTACATTTTCATACCTGGGTATTGTTTTTTCGTCAGGTGGCTCTTTCTCGAATACTCAAATCACTCTTGCGGGACAAGCTCAAAAAGCAATATTTAAACTCAATAGTTACCTTTATAAATTTACAGATATTCCTCCAAAACAAACCTTGGATCTATTTGACAAACTTGTATCACCAATTTTGAATTATTCAGCTGAAGTTTGGGGATTTTTTAAGGCAAACCATATTGAGCGTGTGCATGCTCAATTTTGTAAGCGATTATTGGGGGTTAAAAAGACAACTCAAAATAATTTTATTTACGGCGAACTTGGAAGAATAAACTATCAAACAAGAAGATACCTCATTATTTTAAAATACTGGTTAAAAATTGTTAATACGGAAGAAAATAAATACATAAAGTATATATATAAAACTATGCTATCTGATATTGAAGTGGATGACAGAAAATCAAATTGGGCACTCTTAGTGAAGAAATTACTGTCAAATTTAGGTTTTTATGAAGTCTGGTTGCAGCAAAACGTTGGTGATGTAAATATATTTTTATCTGTCGCAAAACAGAGATTAAAAGACACTTTTATACAGAAATGGAACGAGGAAATAAATCATTCCTCTAGAGCCATATTTTACAGAAGCATAGCAAAGTTCGAGTTCAATCAATACTTAGATGTGATATCAATTAGAAAGTTCAGGGTAGCTTTATGTAAACTTCGTGTTTCCTCACATAGATTAGAAGTGGAAATGGGCCGCTGGGCGAGACCAGAGCGAACAGTATTTGAAGATCGAAAATGCAAATTGTGCAATAGAATAGAAGATGAATTTCATTTTTTACTAGAGTGTCCTCTTTATATTGATATAAGAACAGTTTATATATCTAGATATTATTATACTAGACCCAGTATGTTTAAACTTATAGAACTTCTTTCATCGAATAACAAGAAGCAGATTAGAAATTTGGCAACATTCGTTTTCAAAGCGTTTCAAGAACGAAATCGATTCCTATATGTATCTAATGTATGAGCTGAAATCGGTTCTACGATCGTTGCCACCATTTGTTGGTGCAGGCAATCTCTCCGACATGTATTTAACCAGATGTACGAATTATAATGTATTCATTTTGCATGTGTACCACACTGTTTGCCATTATGTATATTATATATTATATTTACTATGTAAACAACAGGGCACAAGGGTCAGAATGGCCTATTGCTTTTCAATAAATTTATCTCTATCTCTATCTCTCTCATTAAATAAAGTTGCACATGTTCACAATAATTTTGCTGCTAATAAAAAAGCAATATATGTTGTTAAGCCTAATTTGTTAATTAGAATACCTTTTGATTTAGTGTTTTATTATATACTATTTTGGATAGATCATAATGTATAAATGAAAGGAAAATATCAGAAATTCAAGATATTTTAATAGTTTCTGCGCTAGATCAGCTCAATATGTATTCATTTTGATTTGTATAATCTCATTTTATTACGTAAGTGTTACGAATTGCCTTTTTGTAAGGTTCTTGGATGATTTCAATAAAATAGTAAATTTTGCAGAAACGACTTACATCAATTAAAGGTGTAAAACTACAGTGTTACCGGTTTCGGATTTTCATGAAATTTGGCACAGCTAAAGAAGATACATATGGCAAGTTTTCCTAGCAAAATGAAATCTTGACAAAGACTAAAACATATTTATCTTAGGGATTTAATTTTGATATTTTTTAAAATTTTAATTAAAAAATGAGATTTTTGATAATTATTTTATCAGAAAATGTAAACTGTAATTAATTCAAAAGGTTTTTCAGTATCAAAGGCATGCCTATGGAGTTCTGCATTCAATCCAGTTCACAGATCTTGAAACAGATCTTTAAGACGCACTTATTTAGAGACAGACACCAGCTCATGGAGGGAGTCAGTTAGAGTGGCCTCCTGAGTCCTACTTTAATTTATATAAGTTATTAAATACATTTTTATAGGTTGTATATGCTGAGTTATTAATATACAAAGTTTAAAGAAAAAACATGCATGGGCACAGATGAAAGACCCCCTTTGCATGCTGTCGGACCTTGAGGGATGGCGGACATTTAGGGATGCTTGGGTCATCCCTAAGTGTCCGACAAGAAAAAAAAATCAAGTTAAATATTGTCATCTAATAGGTCATAACTGATCATTCCCCCTCGTTTTCAACAGATTCCCGAAAAACTTTCTTTTTATTATAAGAAAATTTTGCAATATCTTCCGCATTCGTGCTCGGATCATAGACTGTGAAACTCATTAGAACGAATAATCTATTTTTGAACATGAATGAGGCAACTACTATGCACCATTCAGGTTCACTTTTACCGCTTCAAAATGTGATTTACCAGGGTTTTCATTACATGGTATTATAAATGTGATGTTTTATGAAATAGGGTTTGCCGTGCTATTCAATGCGTTTGTTGTTAAGTTTATTGATAAATGCCGATAACAAATAACTTATTCAATGGGTCAATTGTAAAAAAAAATAAAGAGAGAATCTTACATAAGTGCTCATGTATTATTGAATTTATTAAACGAGTTGAGGAAAAGGGATACAATGCGAGGCTTTGTCGAGCATTTTATCCCTTTTCTTCAACGAGTTTAATAAATTTAATAATACATGAGCTCGAATGCAAGATTCCATTTATCATATGACATTTAAAACGCATTTTATTCACGATTATGTTATAAAAATGTCAATATTCCGCCATTAGTAAACGTTACGTTGTTAAGGACGTCGTACATGTAACTTTACGAAGCGTTTCTAACTAATTTGCATATTTAATCCACTAGTGGATTATCGAATTTATTACATGGTGTTATTACACTCTCAGACGCGACGTCATATGATGGAAATAAAATAAATCCACAACACTAACGTTTCGGGAATTGTATCCTTCTCTTTTTCTTCATCTTTCCCTTTGTCTTTCTCTTTCTTTGGTTTTAGCTTGGTAAGTTCCTTTTGTTTCTCTCTATAGCGTTTCTGAAGTTCCGCCAACCTCATTTTCATTTCCATCTCGATGGAGTCGATGACGTCATCATCTATATTGAGAAAAGAATCAACATCTGTTTCCTTGAGTTGTGATGCCAGCATGACAGAGCAACTGTAAGTTATGTTCATGTTACAAATCCGCATAATTTTATGCTTAACTAATATTCTTTTTTCTGTATCACATTTTGAAATACAAGATGGCAAAATTAGCAAAAACAGTAAAACGAAACTGCGTTGCTTTCAAATTGCTGCTATTAAGTTAAAAAAATTAACATCTAACAAGTTATGAGATACATAACATAATAAAGTAAGAACTCAAATGGAAATACATATAAAGGAAGCTAAATTCAGACAAAACAATTGAAATACTGAATCTTGTCATGTACTCAGGCTCAAACAAGTTAACCCTTAAGATGCCAAGAACAACTGTATCTGAAAATGCAGTCTGTTTATATCGACTGCTGCATCTAATTGCTAACTGTTTTTTTTTTCTTTTATTTTGTATACAGGCAAACATTGATCTGATATGATCTGGTTTGGGTTCATATTGTTTGTAACAATGATATTTATAGTGACCAGCAGACAACATAATAAAATTGTTATGACTGGATCTTAAGGGTTAAATTAAAGCATTTCTGGACACGCATACACCTTGTCATCATGACTACTTATGTGAGATAATTTTATCTTTTACTGCTCAAGAAACGTATTGAGAATTAAAATTGATGACTGATTCTTTTTATTTCAGCTCCAATTCAGACAATTATTGACATCTAAGAAAACCCGTTAGAACCAACTCAATCAGCAGAAATAATGAAACCACCATACTCTGGAAAACCCAATCTTCCCAACAGGCACATGACGTAATTGTTACGTCACATCAACGTCCTTGTAACGTCATGACTTTTATGCAACATCACATCTACGTCGGTGAAACGTTGTGTCGTTGCACCGACGTTGATTTGACGTTGCCCTTGCGACGTGTGCCTGCTGGGTTTCAAATAAGTGGTGATGGTACTCTGAAATTCCTAAAATATCATAAGATCACCTTTTGCAAGGTTGAAAAGTGTTTTTAGACCTCTTCTGAACGGTCCTAAAGGTGGTCTCTTAACAGTGGACCATTGGTGTAGAAAAAACAAAGAAAGAAAAACTGGAACCTTTTAAATATGTTTTAAAAGAAGAAAAAGGCTTGATTTCAACTGGTCTTAGTTACGGAATACTTGATGACAAAGAGCAGGCATGCATGCAGTAGGTAGACATAACAGAAATGGACATAATGCCGAACAGAAAACAAGCAATTTTCTAGCATGATGTAAACGTTTTTCCTACAGACACTAATGTCCAATTACGGTGCGAGTTTGATGGCGTCCAACAAAATAATTTTCTTCTGTCGACGTCAGGGTCAAAAGATGCATTCAGAAACGTCGCTTTTCCAATATATTCTTTTTCATTTATCATGTTAGAATCAAAATAGTTTTCCGTGCCGTGTTTTATTTGAGTACCACGTGTTGTTATCGGGCAGATGTGAATATGCTTCGCCATCATGAATTTATATTGCACAAACCGCCCCTCTAACAACATGCCTTAATCATGATAAAACGCGGTATGGAAAACCTATTAGGTTCAAGCAGATGTTAATAGCAGCAATATATATAAGCAAAGCTGATATGCTCTGTCAATATTTTGAATTCTGAAGTACACTGATACAATATACATGTACATATTAAAATATAACAACTCTTAACCCTTGTTCTGCTGAAAAACATATTTTTCCCGAAAGTCAGCCAATCAAATAACTTGATATGATATATTCGTTTAACTTCACAAGCCGAATGACAATGTGGATCTTGACCAGATGGCTTCTGATCTGACCTATTTGCAAAAGTAGCGGCCATTGTGGTTCAGCAAGACAAGAGTTAACCCTTGACCTGCCGAATATCTGAATATGCCACACCCACTACCGATGATCAACCAATCGGATTACTTGATACAAATTATTGCGACAAATTCATAAACTGAATGACAAACAATGAAGATCCTGATCAGATGGCTTCTTCAGAAGCCATCTGATCTGGATCTACATTGTTTGAAAGCTAAGACATATTCAGGCTCAGCAGGGCAACGGTTAACATATTTTGCCAAATTGCAAACACCCTAACGTAATGTTTACTAAAAAGAATATTGCAGGCCATGATAAAAAGAGCTGAAGCCTGTTGAAAAAGAAATAAAGGGCAAACTATATAGAGAATACCAGGTTCATGCCATTTGATATCAAGTTTATCAGGCAAATCTTTGAGAATGCTTGTAGAATCGCGAGGCTTGCCGAGCGATTCTACATGCGTTCTCGAAGCCGAGCATGATAAACTTCATATCAAATGCTATGAATCTGGTATTCTATTTATCAGTTAATCTCCTTGTACACTCCTACGGTCTTGCCTTTTTTTCCTGTAGTCCAATTCATAGAAGTGCAATATCACGTTGACCTGATAAAGGTCACTTGTCCTGAGATAGCATATCTTTATCAGGTCAGTATGATACAATGCAATTAATATAGGGGACACATGATAATAATTGATTGTTTACAAAGTGTGACACAATATCATCACGTTAATCAGTCTCTGAAATGAAGACCACTGTTAATTCTACTAAATACAGAAAAGTGAGGTTTACCGGGGTGTTCAATATTAACCTTATTCTAGTTCAAAAACGCGGAATGCGGGTACCCATTAATAGCATAGAATGTGGATATTCATTAAAATCGCCACATCCAGGCAATCTATTTTTGAGGCAGAAATTCGTAAGACAAATGCCATTTTCTTGCACACCAAATAAGGAAATCCGTTGTTTTGGTCGGGATAGAAATTATGTTCTTACCTAGGCAAACAACACAAGAATAGTGAGTGAAAATGAGTGAAAAATAAAACGTTAAATAATGTAAAATGAAATTTTTCGGTGGTGTTGTGCAAGAAAGAATCTTATATGGAGTTCTGTTGTAGATGGGCGTTTCCAAGCCTCGGGATGACTGACAGGGCTGAGCGGAACCGAATAAATAATACAGTAAAACTTCGATGGCTCGATCACCGATGGCTCGTTTACCATGGCTGAGTCGAACCCGTTCTTGAGTCCCGAGGGAATTTCTTCACATAAGAAAAAGGGAGGGTAATTAAGGATTTTTTCCTATTCTCTTGTAAATGTATGCTGTGTGTACTCATTAGAATGCTGTTTGTACTCATTAGAATCGCCTCTATGAGGCGATTCTAATGTGTACACACAGCATACATTTTTGTTATAGAACACCGAAAAGATGTCCCAAAATTAAGCCTGTTATGCTTCATGGCGGTAAGCCTCAGTGGCTCGAACTAACCCTGTCTCGAACAGATTTCCATGGTCCCAAAGGGGCTCGAGCCATCGAAGTTCGACTGTACTTCAAATGCATAATAAAAATAAATAAAATAAGCTGTTGCAAACATGCAGTTAGATAAAATGCAGACAGCAACGCATGTTTTGCTGGTCCCAAGACACATGTTTGAAGAAATAAGCTGACAATTAGATGGGTATAATCTGACATTCAACGAAATTAGTCCGGTTCAATAAAACCTACTACATGTTTATTATTACATGAGCGAGTCCAATATGGTCTCAGCATCAATTGGTGCATATCCAGGTTAGATAATGGTTTCCTATATACAGTAAAATTCCTATTTTAAAACCACTTTTGAGACTGTCCAAAAGTGGTCTTTTGAACAGTCCCAAACTCTCCAGCCAAAAAAAAGGTCTTTAAGACCACTTTTGAACAGTCACCCAGGAGAAAGTCTCAAAGGTGGTCCCTGACCAGAGAACGCTGGGTGTGGAAAGCACAAGAAAGTGTAACTGGAACATTTTTTAAATATGCTTTAAAAACCAAAATCTAAACAAAAGTCATAAGAAATTTACATCAGGTGACAAATCACACCAAAATCTATATATATTCTCCAGTAAAGTCTATATTTCATTCATAATGTTAAATGGTCTTTATAGCGGAACTGTACTGTATGTCTAAAAAACATTCATTCTATTTTTTTCTTCAAGATTTTACAATACAAACATAGATTGTAGGTGTTCGTTAGAACTACGTCATTGTGCTGGTTGTAACGAGCAAACCATAACGAAAACATGCCTATACAAATACTTTGTAAATTTTACCGCCAAAAAACAACGAATCTTTTAAGATGAAAAATTGTGATAATTTTCTTATTTCTGCTCAAAATATAGATTGTGGGTACACGTTAGAACCGCCTCATCGAGGCGTTCTAACGAGTACCCACGATCTATATTTTAGAGGAGACATAAGAAAAATAAGGTATACACCTGTAAACACCAGTTTTACGGTGTTGATGTTTCTATGAGGGTCTGTTGTTTAATGTTTATGTTTCTTTCCCTTTGGTTTCTCTGATGGGAGCTGTGGGTTAATTGTATCGATTCCTGATCATTGCCTTCACTTCTATTTTGAGGGGGTCAGAATTATATAGGCGTGTTTTCGTAATGACTCACAACCTATGTAGTGAGCTTAAATTAGGAAAATAATTATTCTTGAAAACCCACAATTTCTCTATTTAAAGGGGTGTGTGTAAAGGGTGTTCATTACACATATATGTGTTGCAGTCGTTCTGAGTCTCCCTGTCCTTCATTAATAGTTTTAGATTATAGCTCTAGTCTTTTAGGATCATCGGTTCTATTGCGGAATTTAGAAAATATTTGAGGGCCACTTATGAGGGCCAATTGACCGAAACTAGCTAGTATGACCAAGAAAAAAAAATATGCTCGATACGTGTAGAGTATTCCTTGCTTCCAAAGGATAATACTTTTATAGAATATATCTAATGTCACTACAGCTGGTATAAAGGGAATGCTGGGCGGCCGTAAAAACTCCTGCTGCCATTCACATCACGAAAACACGCCTATATAATTTTGACCCCCTCGAACCCCATTTTATATAGAAAAACTGGGGTGTACATGGGTATACCTTATTTTTTTTGTTTATGCTCTAAAATATAGAGTGTGGGTACTCGTTAGAGTACGAGTACATACAATCTACACTGTATATTTTGAGCAGAAGAAAGAAAAATATCCCATTTTTTTCATCTTAAAATGTTGATTTTTTTTTCGGCGGTAAAGTTTTCCTTTTGGTTTTACGGAGAACAGACAAAAATATCGCCAATATTATCACAAAATACACATCATACATGTATTTTTTGTTTCTATGCTCGCTGAATCAGGATATGCTTCACCTTTTGCTAACAATATACTGACAAGGGCCCAGTTGTTCAAAACTAAAGACGTCATTAGTTAACGTATCGTTAAAACTTTGATCATTTAATATGGCAAATATGCATATGTTTTTGCTGAAAAATGTGAGCAGCTTTTGAATATGTTTTTGCTGAAAAAAAAATTGCAAAAGCTGCTCACATTATTTCATAAAAATATACCTAAAAACTTAGATATTGTACCTGCTAGAACAGTTAACAATTTGACCACTAACGAGCTCGTTAAGCTAATGAGGCTTTAAACAACTGGCCCCAGATGGCCTCTTAAGCGTATCTTCAGTTTTATGGATTTGCAGGAATAAATTAAACCAAGTAATATGATTGGTTGAAAATCGGGGATGGGTGTTTCTAAATCAATATATTCAGCAGGGCAGGAGTGAAGCAAAATAGCATCATAAACGAATACAGGAATCAGTACAATACAGAGCTATAAATACTAAACAAATGCCAAAAGAAATTTATATCAGCTGACAAAACACGCCTAAACAAATATATTGTATCATTTATCGCCAAAAAAATGAAAATTTTCAGATGAAAAATTATATTTTTCTTATTTCTGCTCAAAATATAGATTGTGGGAACTCGTTAGAACCGCCTCATCGAGGCGGTTCTAACGAATACACACAATCTATATTTTAGAGCAGAAATAAGAAAAATAAGGTTTACCCCTGCAAACCCCAGTTTTACTATATAAAAGTGGGGTTCGAGGGAGTCAAAATTATATATGCGTGTTTTCGTGATGTGACAAAACACACCAAAATGTATATATATACTTCAGTAAAGTCTATATTTCATTCATCATTCCAACAAGTCCGTGAAATGAAATCCCCTCTAAATCCCACTTTATATAAAGAAAACTGAGGTTTATAGGGGTATACATTATTTTACTTATTTCTCCTCTATGACATAGGTTGTGGATGCTCATTGGAACCACCTCAGTGAGGCGATTCTAACGAGCACCAATAACCTATATTTGGAGAAAAATAAGAAAAATATCACAAATTTTCATCCGCAAAATAAAAAAAAATGGAGATACGTTTTCAGGGATGTGTTATATCGGTTATGATGTAATTATGCTACGATATTTATTCGTTACAATGTATTTCATAGCTATAATACGCATTTTGCTGCTGACATTTTGTGATATGTTTCTTAATTTCTTATTTATGTTTTAACTATAGAATATCCAGGCTATTTGGAACTGTTGCGATCGGCATAGGCATCAGTCGCGTTGGAAATACCTAAAGGGCATCCATTCTCATGGAAGATACTTATTATCTTTTATGGCTCTGAACATGGCAGTCTACTGATTATTTTCCCTATTATTTTCTGATATAAACATAGATAGTGTGGGTTTTTCATTTGAACCGTCTCGATAACGTTTTTCTAATAATCACCCATAGTTTGAAATATGAAACTCTAACATAACACACCTATATATAGACAATGGAAATGAACTGCAAGAAATCACGGGCGGAAGAGCGTGACGAGTGACGTCGTCGATTTATGACGCCATTCGAAGATTCCTTGACGTTAGACGGTGTAACGTCATTTTCTCGCATCGAAAACGTTACAAAAGAACATATATCTATGTGATACAGTCAATATTTTTTGCAGGATTTCTTCCAGCAATAGCGAAACGTTGTGAGAATTTGAAGAAAACAATATGATCACTGCCGATTTTCAGTGAGTTAGAGTAAAAAATAGATCAGCTCTAGTATGTGATTATAAATAAACCACAGTTTGTCGGTCAGTTGTAAGTAGACGAATCACGCGCGCTACGCGCTCGTAATTTGATCTGCTTTAAAACTTACCTCCAAATCGTGATTTATTACTCAGCAAATCACAGCTAGAGATGATCGGTTTCTTAAATATGAACACCCGTAAAAACCCATCTTTCCTGTTTAAAATCTGGGACCAGTTGTTCAAAACTATCGACGTCGTTAGTTAACGTATCGTTAAAACTTTGATCATTAAATATGGCAAATATGCTGAAATTTTTGCTGAAAAATGCGAGCAGCTTTTGCTGATGCAAAAACTGCTCACATTTTTCCAGCAAAAATACCAAAATTTACGATATTGTACTTGCTAGAACAGTTAACAATATGACCACTAACGAGCTCGTTAAGCTAACGATGCTTTGAACAACTTGCCCCTGGTTTACAAGAACGTGCATCATACGGACTTGTTTAAGTGCTGAACAATTATGGTAATTAATTGTTTACTAACCTTCTGGGATCGTTATTCCACAAAACGTTGTCATTCTCACAGGAGATGTCTGAGGATGCTCAGGTGTTTTGGAGGGCTTAAAGGCGTATCCACATTTTATACGAGACTTAGTTTGCTTCTTTGTCTCCTTGGGGGACTTAAAAATAGTCTCTTGTTCCGGGTCCGCTTTCTCGTGAAGAGATTTTGAAGTGGAGATTTTATCCTCTTTAAATGTATAAACATCCTCTGTAACAGTGTCATCCTCGGGCTTTTCTGTCAGATCCGTCGCTGCGGGATTCATATTTGAACATAATGAGCTTTTTTCTGCAAGAGTACTTAACAGTTCTAAGCCATCTGCCGCTTCTAAAATTTGAGGATCAGTAAAAGGGTTATATTCCGTAAGATCACTGAATATATTTCTGTCAGATTTGGAAGTTCTAAATGGTTTAATTATGGCTTCTTTTTCAGTGCTTAAATCTGTCTTATCCGCTATTTGTGGTGGCGTCACAACGTGTGGAATTTCTCGTACATCAGTTTTATCCTCTAAAATTTCGGATACCGATTCTTCAACAGAAAATGACTTCTTACTTTGACTTTCATTAACATCAGGTGGAACCTCCTTTGGCGGTTTTACCTCACTTTTGTGTTCTGAATCATCACACGACTTTATATCACAGTCTGAATGAACAATTTTACTTCCCATATCAACTGCCTCATTGTTCACTTTGACATCCGAAATATGTTCACTATAACTATCTACAAGTAAATCATTTTCAGGCACTGGGTCAGAGGTATTTTTCTCTTTACAATCTGAAGTCAAATTTTCTTTATCTAAAGATTTACATTCTGGTTCTTTATGTTCACTTACCACTTCCTCTATCTTTTCACCAAATGTTTCGACCTTATCGTCATGCGTAGAGCCACAGTCCTCATTCTCCTCATTTGAAGAATCGGTAGCAGGGAGCATAGGGGACGTACCACGTGACTGAACTGAAGTATGTTCAAGTTTTGTCTGACTGACTTCTGTGGTTGGTTCAGGAATATTATGCACAGGGAGTACTGATGGATTAAATATGTATGGCATTGCTGGTGGATGGAAAGTATACGCGCACTGCTGACCAGTCGTTAAAGATAAATCTGAAACAGATATACAGTCGAACTTCAATGGCTTGAACACATTTGGGGCTACGGAAATCTGTTCGAGAGAAGAGTAGTTCGTGCCACTGATGGTTACTACCAAGAGGCATAACGGAATTAATTTTGGAACATCTTTTCGGTGTTCTATGATAAAAATGTATGCTGTGTGTACTCATTAGAATCGCCTCATAGAGGCGATTCTAATGAGTACATGCAGCAGCATATATTTGCACATCTGCAAGATGAAAGTAGAAAATCTTCTTAATTATCCCTCACTATTTCTTGTGGAGAGGAATTCCCTAGGGGCGCAAGCAAGGGTTCGATTCAGCCATGTTGAACCAGACATCGGTGTTCGAGCCATCGAAGACCTAGTGTACTTGGACTATAGCACGGTCTATTCATGTCAAATTCCAGTCATTAAATCTATTTATTCTCTTGGGTATTTTAAACATGGCGATATTTTTAATGTATAGAACAGAACATAAACGGTATTTTCAATCGATTCTTACTAAGAGATAAACATGTACATGTCATAATAGAACATATACAGAGTAACTATTACAGTTATTACACATATGCTGAGAATTCTTTCAACTTGTAGACCAGAACAGGTACCAATGTAAACAAGATACCCATGCAAACAGTGTAGATACAGAATCAGGATCTAGACTGTCTGTCGCATAGTTAATGATTAATGATTTTGATTAAAATCCAAATTGGCAACACTGTGTGTGTCGAAAGTGATGATGGCATGGTTCAGTTACGAAATTCGGGGCGAAATGGTTTATGGCTACGTAGTAACATTTGAGTGGCTCCCTTTAGAGACAACTAGTACGAAGGGCGCAGTGACAAACACAATTTACAGGCCTCATACTGACTACGCTTTTCCATGCCTGAAAGGCCCCATTTTGCAGCTTCAAACCTTATCCTGCTGAACAAGACCAACTACATTACCTTTGCAAACAGTGTAGGTCCTGATCAGATGGCTTCTGAAGAAGCTATCTGATTAGGATCTACACTGTTTGTAATGGAGTTTGTGAAAATATAAAGTAATTTGGTTGACATATAGTCAGAAATAAGGGTTAAATAGTTTTTTTAAACAGACTATATACACAAAAATCAGAATCTAAAAGCATGAAATCCTGCAAATGCCTGAAAAATATGAGGCCTGAATTTACAGTTGCAATGAAGTTTGAAGATAGCACCCCAGCAAGCACACAATATTGACTCAACATTGAATCAGTTTTGAAACAACGTATTCGACGTTGAAACAACGTTGATTCGATGTCGAATGCCTGCTGGCACAACTCTGCAGACAACATTTTCAATTTTCTTCTCTTATTTTAGACAATAGTGCTTGATATTTTATACTGCCTGTATAAGGGACGGTATTTCTGTTTTTAAGGTAGTAGAAGCAAGCCGGGGCCGTCGGTTGTGGTCAATTCTTGGCTATCAATTTTGAAAGATGTTTAATGATGAAAATACGGTACAAAAACATACATGTACAACCCTTGCATTTCATTCTGCGACAAATCACAGCTTATGTAGAGGAAAATAAGTTTCACAGTAGAATGATAAAAGATATGCCTCCTCGGGTAATTAATAGCACCTAAAACCCCACTTTATATAGAGAAAACTGGGGTTTACGGGTTATTCATACATTAGTTTTCTTATTTCTACTCCAAGACATAGGTTGTGGGTACTCGTTAGAGGCGGTCCTAAACAGCACCCACAACATTATTTTTGTAGTATAAATAAAAAAAATACAGCATATTTTCATCAGGAAAGTAGTCATTTTGGAGATTTGAAAATATGTTGCACGGATCTGTTATCGTAATATTTTCTGTACTCATTAAGGCGGTTCAAAACATTCACATGTGACTCACGATAGCATGTCTTTGTTAAATTATAGCCAGCCCGAAACAAATTGAGATGAAGTGTGTATGGTTTGAGGCTAACAATAGATCGGGTTTGAGGCTAACAATAAACAAAAGTGACCGCTTGCAGTAGACGATATCGGAACAGGCCCAAGGTAAAACCTATAAACAACCATCTGCACAGACATTAAAGACCAGCTTAAATTAACATCACATAGGCATAAAACAGTTCTTGTTTAATATAGCAGAAGGAACCAATATGTAGAACCACAATGAATCTGGTACGTATGTTGTTCTGAATACACCACAACATCTTTATAACACGGTTCATTATTACACGGTTTTTGATAGAACACGGTTTCAAGATGGAGCCCAAAAATGCATTGTGAGTGAGCTTTACGTCTCGCCAACAGCTAAGGTCATACGGATACGGGATCTCGGTTTAAAGACTCATCCGAAAGTCTGGAGAAGCCCGGGATCGATCGTGCGACCCATGGTTTACAAGGCGAGTAGCATAACCACTACACCACCGAGGCGTCTACCAAAATGTAAAAGGTTATATAGAAAAAATGACCATAAATGACCATAAATGGTCATTTTTCTATAAAATCTACACATTTTGTTTGTATATACAGTCAAACCTGCCATAGTGGCCACCCCTATTAAGCAAGCAACCTGTCTTAAGCAAGCATGCATTTAGTTCCCAAAAATGCAAATGCATTAATATTCACCTGTATTAAGCAAGCACCTGTCTTAAGCAAACTCATTTTGAGCATCCCTGAGGTGCTTGCTGAACACAGGTTGGACTGTAATAAGGTCGTTTAGCTAACACGGTTTCTACTTTTAACCCCATTAATAGTATTATAAAGAGGTTGTGGCGTATTGTCTTTTCCAACAACTGAATATGTTTTGTTTTTCAGTGGCCTGGCTCATCTTACCAGTGACAAATGAGGGTGGAGGCACTGTCATTATTTTCTCCTTGTCAATATCCTGGTGCACCACTACTGAGACAGATCCATTATCTTGACCAGTGGTCAGGCCAACTGACGAGGTAATTATAGATTCCGCATTATGCTGTGTATTGATTTCACACTTCTCCTCTTTCACAGCGGCTTCTGGTCGTGGCAACACCTGAGACATAATAAAATTGTATAAAACATGGAAAAGAGTGGAGCAGAATTAAAGTAAAATTCCTATTTTAAGACCATTTTTGGGACTGTTCAAAAGTGGTCTTTAAGACCACTTTTGAACAGTCCCAAAGGTGATCCCTGGCCAGAGGATACCACGAAGAATGAATACTTGCACATTTCCATTTAAGCTTTTTAAAGCAAAATTAGTCCTAAATTTAGGTGGTCTTAATAGCGTACTATGTGATCTCGTGCGAGTGGTTATTTCCAAAGTATTACAATATCACACCCGCAACTGTTTCCATCACGGCTGATTTTTTTTCTTGGACAATTAATTAACAATATTGAGGATACTACTTTTTTAGGTGATTAAACATTTTTCATCAAGTGTGTTGAAAACATCAGATTTGTTTGCACTAGTCAAAAATTCTGTAGGTTTTCAACACACTAGATGAAAATATTTTTCGAATTTATTATTTTCTTTTCATTTTATACGGGACTTTGGCGAATAAAGTGGTTTGGGCCATATTTTTTTCACAATTTGAAAATATTGTACCTTTTCCCAATGTGAAAATGTCATTTTATTTGTTCCAGATATCCATTGGTTTCACTGCAAAGTATAAAATATTTTTTCCTAATTCTATTACAAGCATAATTTGTGCCGGGGCGCTTATTACAACCGTGACCGCCTTCAAGGCGATTCTTATGAGTGCCCGCAATCTATTTTATGTGTGTATGTGGGGGGATCAAGTTAAATAATGTAAACCGTGTTAAGTGTTAACCTCATTTCCAGTGAAATAGAGGATAATGCCTGTATATTTCTTGTGAAATAGAGGATAATGCATGTATATTTCTTGTAAAATAGAGGATAATGCATGTATATTTCTTGTGAAATAGAGGATAATGCATGTATATTTCTTGTGAAAGTAGAGGATAATGCATGTATATTTCTTCTATTCCATTCCACTCCACTCCAGACTGCGAATTAAGCTATATCAGACACCATTGCATGTAATAAGATTCTTCACAATAAGCGCAGAAATGCAATAATTCGAGAAATGAAATATTTCTAAATATGAATCAGATTATTAATAAGATTAACTCTTAAGACGCCAAGAAAAACTGCATTTGAAAATGTCGTCTGTTTATGTCGTCCGCCGAATCGTCTTGCAAAAAATTTAAAATAACATGCTCTTGCACGGAGGAGCAGTCTGATCTTGGTCCACACTGTTAGCCACAATGACTTTTAATGTAACCAACAGACGACAAAGCAGACGACAAATGTTGTGATTGGCGTCCAATCATTACAGAGATCGGATTAGAGAAGATTTTCTATATAACGATTCATTAAAGGAAACTTCCACTATATTACAGTAAAATTCCTATATTAAGACCACCTTTGTGACTGTTCAAAAGTGGTCTGTTAAGACCACTTTTGAACAGTCACAAAGGTGGTCTTTGACCAAAGGATACTGTAAGAAGAAAACACCAAGGAAGAATAACTGCAACCTTTTAAAACAGAATTGGTCTTAATTTTAGGTGGTCTTAAAGGCATTTATTCTTGTGACAGTAGGACATACCGTGTGTTCATAATTGTTTTATTGCCCCTGTGATATACTGTCTGTAGCAGATCAAAGGCGGACCTTAATAGGATAATTAGTAGCTCTTGTTGAATCCCCTGACTGAGGCACTTAAGGGGAAAATCGATAATGTACACTCTAGTCAACAGTTAGTAAATTATTGATTTTCCCCAGGGAGGTCCCTTACTTGTTGAGGGCAGAGGACTTCTCTTCAGTCAGCACTGAGGGCTACATAATATTATGTAATGAAATAATAGTCCTCAATAATCAAGAATAAATGTTTTTAACAGCGGGTGGAATTTTACTGTACCTAGCCGCTTACGTATAAACCTGCCCAGGCAAAGTATGGATAGGTTTTGTTTGCCAGTTTGATTTGAGGTTTAACGTCCCCGTCAACACTGTAAAGGTCATTTTGGAGACGTTGCTTCCAATTTTGTGGGACTTTTACCCGACATTGAGATGAAATGACATCTCAAGCCCTGTCGCCCAATGAAACCAATAGGGTTTTATAAGCATGGACGGTCCGACACTCACACCGCTTTGCCTGGGCAGGCTTAGATCTCCTGAGCGGTTTACCAGTACTCGTGTGTAGGTCAGATTCAGCTCTGCGTGGAAGCATCATGCAGCCCATATATTTCTCCAAGCCCCGATGGGAGGGGGCCGGTATGGATAGGTCAACTGACCGGTTCAAAAATGACCTAAATAGTGTTGACTGGGTCGTTAAACGCCAATACAAACACAATCATTGTTTATTCCATGTTTTGAACTATGCCAGTCATAATTAGATTTTTGTCACACTAAGCACAGAAATGCAAATTCTAGAAATGTAATACATCATGTCAAAGATCATTTGTGAGATTAAAACTATTCTTTTCAGTGATCGGATTAAACATATTTCCTAGATCACGATTTATATACAGCCATAATGAGAATAAAATTTCTTGAACATCAGATAAGAAAATCCTAGACTTCACCCTGGGATAATATATATATATATATATTCTACCCAGGTTATCCTCTACAGGGATAGGATAAAATCGAACGATTTCACTTGTTTGATATGCACTGTTTGAACAGGACGTCAAGCATGCCGTCGTCAAGTCTGACGTCACTGCACGTACAGCGATGTCAAACAAGCCCAATTATTGTCATCAACTTATGTTGGAAATCGACATTGACAAAAAATCATATTTCTGAAATGAAAGGCATGCAAGAAAAAGAACATCACATGGGTGTGAGGGTAGTTAGAAAAATCTGTCCCTCGGGATCACTCCGCAAAGCTCGTGATGCCGGGACGGATTTTTCTATCTGTCCCTCACACCAATGCAAGGATCTCATAGAAGCCTCTAACATGTGCACCTAGCAAAGCAACCCCACTTTATTCCATCCTTTCTGACATACGTGAGATAATTCTATCTTTTTATACATCTTCACAAATGGCCTTTTTCTGCTACAAACATAGGTTATGGGTGCTTGCTAGAATCGCCTCATTAAGGCAGGTCTTACGAGTAATCACAACCAATGGTTTTCGGCAAAAATAAGGAAGCTAGACCCCATGTCTAATTTAGTGGGACTCAATATACACAGATATATGTTTCTCGTTTATTTTTATTTTTTAAACTTATTTTACGATTTCGAAGAAATCGAAGGAAAGAAATTGAAGGACGGACACTTCTTGCCTTATGAGATTGTTTCTCCGTCTTTTTCTCTGTATCAAAATTCTGTTCACATAGGAGATCTAAAGGGGAATGGGAACACCTGGCACATTTTTCCGCCATTTCTCAAAGGGAGACAACTTTCGGAACTTCCTGTTCGCTTTTCTATAAGCCTTGTTCCACTGAAAAAGGGGTCTTCTCTTATAGGAGAGAATTTGCTCCTTAGGAGCAATTTCTTTCCTTTAAGAGTTGACCCCTTTTGACATGGGAGACATAAATACTTTTGAAAGTGTTGCCTGCCCTGAGGGCGTTCCCATCCCCTTGAAAGCAATATGTTTTTTCTCCGCCGCTTCATAAGTGTGCGCCTGTAGCATAGATATGCTGTAGTTAATGATTTTTTGACAAAATTTATCTCTCAACCGAAGTTGGATAGCCAATATCCCATTCTGAGCCTTCACTGTTTGCCAATATCCTAATTTGGACCTTAGACATTTATGGGTCAGCCATTTCATTAAAAGAAAAAAAAAAATCTCTTTCTAATACTTGTAGGGAGCATTAGTTTTAATGTACTCTGTAAATATTTAAATACATGCGGTTTAACATTATTGGCCAGCGATAGTCACGTGAACACCAGCAATATAACTGCGCTTATAAAAAAAATTTTGAGCCAGCGCATGACAAAACCTACAATAAAACATGTGCGCCCAACGAAGACTCAGATCAGCCTGCGCATCCGCGCAGTCTGATCAGAGTCTTCGTTGTGCGCTCTTAGGATAGCTAAGGTCCCAATGCTCCTCCATGCAGCAAGAGAATTGTCTGGTTAGACTATATGCATGCACAGGCTGATCCGCGTCTTCGCTGGACGCACATGTCTTATTGTAGGCTTTGTCATGCGCTGGCTCAAATACGTTTGGATCGATTGATAAACAATCGACCCAGTGGAACCTAGAGTACAAAATTCTTGACTGGTATAGGGCAAAATTCAATTGCTAGAGACTTTTATCTCCTTTAGTCACATTCTGCATGTGTTAATTTCGACATAAAAATAGATCGGACTAGACATGTCAATATCGTATCAGACAAAACAGACAGAATAAAAACCCCGTGAAAAATGTGTAATTTAATACTTAAAGCGTCAAGCAAACCTGATTAGCAGATGACAGTCTGGTTGTGTTCATTTATCTGGTTTAAAATCGGGCTTGACCTTTCATGTGAATCATTGCATACGATTCACATGAAAAGTGAAACCTTATTTTCTCTGATATGTAACAAAATAATATTTGGAAAATAAAATGAAATACAGTCGAACTTCAATGGCTCGAACACCTTTGGGACCTCGAAAATCTGTTCGAGACAGGGGTAGTTCGAGCCACTGAGGTTACTGTCTGGAGGCATAACGAGATACTTTTATATCTCTTTTCGATGTTCTATAATGAATATGTATGCTGTGTGTACACATTAGAATCGCCTCATCGAGGCGATTCTAATGCGTACACACAGCATACATTTGTAAGATAAAAGACTAAAATCTCCTTAATTATCCCCCACTATTTCTTATGTAGAGGATTTCGCTAGGGGCTCAAGAATGGGTTCGACTCATCCATGGTAAACGGCCATCGGTGTTCGAGCCATCGAAGTTTTACTGTACAGGGTGTGTATGTATGGGGGGGTTGAAGGCGGGGGCGGGGGGCTTAATGGGAGTGGGCAATCATGCTCCTGGATTGAAATTTACCTCAGTTCCAAATGGCCCATGAAAATGCGCCGAGCCAGCCAGTGAGGGCTGGCTAATAAATGTCGCCCCAGCGGCGGGTAGGTTACTCTGAGTCTGAGGGGTTGTCAAGAGGGACGTTCCGAAATTCTGCGTATTTGGAGTTCCGACTGGATAGCTGGAGAATATCCGACTGGAATCATACACATCTGTAGCTGTGAAATAGAACAAACATAAGTTTAAAAAATCATAATTTTACACCCATTTATCATACATTAAGTATAAAATACTTAGTTTTTGAATATGCCATACGAACGTGACATCAATGCATGTATCACGCTTGCACGTGCTGCCATATCGCATGGGCTTCATCATACCCCAAAAATCCATATCACAACCCTTTATCGCACCCCTAAGCCTTCATCATACCTCTGACGTCACCCTATTCGGAACACGCGGCGTTCTTCCTTTTGCGGCATTTCGCATTTGTTGTTCAGGACGCCATTTGCAATTTACAATATTTTCGTCTGTTCGAACTGTTCTCATTGTAACTTTGGTATTAGGCAGATGCAATTAATACAATTTATTTTGAACAATTTTTTTAAAAGCGAAATGTATGATAAATAGATTATCATATGGCATTTTTCATATCATACACCATATCAGCCCTCGACCAATATCAGCCCTCGGGCCTTCGGCCCTCGGGCTGATATGGGAGTCTCGGGCTGATATGAGATATGATATGAAAAATGCCCTATGATAATATCTATTTATCACATGACGTCGAGTCTGAGAATATAATAGCGCCATGTATTGAATTTGGTATTCCACTGGTGGGTTAAAAATAAGCTAATTAGTTAGATACGCCCCGTAACGAGGTCGCGTTTACTTATGACGGAATACTGACATTTTGGTAAAAAAAAATCGTGAAAACAATGCGTTTTAAATGTCGTGTGATGAACAGTTTTGCATTCGTGCTCATTCGTTGAGGAAAAGGGATAAAATGCTCGGCTATCCCTCTTCCTCAATTCGTTTAATAAATTCAGTAATACATGAACACTCATGTAAGATCCTCTATATCTCGTATATTGTATAGAATCCTCCATCTTATAGCTTGGCACAGATACATTACAAATTTACCCTTAAGAGGCAAACTCGACAAAAATTCTCGTCTACTTTGTTGTCTGCAAGTTACTTTAAAAGTCATTGCTGCAAACAGTGTAGCCCGGTTGAATCTCTTCTCCAGAAGCACTCGAACCAATGTCGAAACTGGTCGCCTGCATGCGTATATACATTTGAAGAATAGTTTGCGAAAAGACCAGCATACGTCGTAAACAGACGACATGTTTTCTTAGATTCTGGTTAATTCAATGTATTGCAAGTTTTACGAACATTCTTGTGCTTTCAGCAGTACAGAACCAAATCAATCGCCGCATTTTGCAGCAACGGTATGGGTCTTGACAATTAACAAATGCCCCTTCTAAGGACCGCTAGGCCTTCCTAAATAGGCATGACTTATACCGAGTCTACAACATGTGTTTCTAGAGTAATAATGGGGAAAAGACCTTTTATTATCTATCAGACTCCTAACTGGGATTCTTTATAACGGCAAAATCTTTATAATGGCACCATTATAGGGAACAAATACTGTAGTTATAACGAGGGTCCTCTGTACTATAAGGCATAATGATTCAATAACTAAAGAAAATTGCAAATTGCAGTTCATAAAACAAGTGGTCATTTCATAAGAATTTAATGTAACGAGCCTCTGGCGAGTTTCATAAATTTCATATGAAATGACCTCGAATTTAAGATTCTGTTTATCATATAACGATTTTAAATCATGTTTTATTGCCAAGAAGCTAAAAATAATCAATAGAAAAACGCGGTGTTGTCAAGGACGGCGTCATGAAACCATGTGTTATCACACATATGAGCATATGATTTTTTCGCCAAGTAACAGCAAATGTTCATAAGATATTCACCAAATAACAGGGTATGGTCATATGATATTCACCAAATAACAGGATATGGCCATATGATATTCACCAAATAACAGGATATGGCCATATGATATTCACCAAATAACAGGATATGGCCATATGATATTCACCAAATAACAGGATATGGCCATATGATATTCACCAAATAACAGGATATGTTCATAAGATATTCCCCAAATAACAGGATATGGTCATATGATATTCACCAAATAACAGGATATGGTCATATGATATTCACCAAATAACAGGATATGGTCATATGATATTCACCAGATAACATGTTATGGTCATACGATATTAACGTTAGAGGATAAAAACAATTACTTAATTTGCATGACCATCAAAGGAAATGAAGGCTGCATTTCCACTTGGAACTCAGGGGAAAACACCTTTAGGGGAGGTAAACTCTTTCCAAAATATGTTTGTTTTTCTATTCAACAGTTTTTCATATCCATTCTTGAATGAAAGAATAAGCAAATTATTATCCTAAAGAATAGCCCTTTTCCAGAGGGGCTGTATTTATTGGGAAGCAAACAGGAACTCATTTGAAAGTAAAGGTCGTATGTGTGTGTGTGTGTGTGGGGGGGGTGTCCCTAAAATATTTTCCTCATACATTTACCTTTAAATGAATATGGCGTACAATTAATATTATCATTTCTTTCATTGGAACATTATTAAATTTCCTAACCTGACGGAATGAGAAGAATCCCGCCTGTTAATGAATCCTGTGCAAGTTTGAATCCCGGCGGAACGGAAAATGGCAGCTGGGTTCCTTCTGACGTCGTTGGCTGGTTGGTAGATGGGAATGTCAGATGACTCTGGTCGTACCAACTTGTTTGGTTGATCTGGTTACCAGGTGGGAGGTACTGAGCGGCCAGCTGTCTGGAAGCTTGGTCGTTAGACCAAAACAAGCCGCCACTGTTGTTACTGCCACCTGATTTAAAATAACACATGATACAATGAGAATATTATATGGTTATGAGGGGCGGATAGAAAAAGTTCCGAGAGTCACAGTCCGGAAGAGGGTGACAGTCCGGAATCACGAAGCTTTCCGAGTGATTCCGGACTGTGATCCCCAGAGGTGGATATTTTTTATCTTACTTCCACAGCCGCAATAGAATAATGAAATTGCTTTGAATCCTGGCGTCCGCCGTATTGTGATGAAATAACTGTGATGTTTAGAGACGTTGATAGGCTTCTATAGTTGGTTCTGAGCAAGATTTATTAGAATAACGTATACCATCAAAACCCCCACTTTTCTGCATGTAAAGTGGAGTTTTTATGGTGTTTAGTCAGTACATGGAGATTCTAATGTGTTGCACAGTCTGGACAAAGGATAGTTAGAAACAAAATATATAATTAAGATAATACCCTCATGAGCATGTCTACAAAACTGGCATTTTTTTCTGATGAAAATATATGCTTATACTCCAAACACAGATTACGGACACTTATTAGAACCGCCTAAAAACATCCACAGCCTATGTCTTTGAGCAGAAATAAGAAAACTACTATCCACCCTTGTAATCGCTGTTTCTCTTGATTCAAATGCGAAATTTTGGAAATATTTTCGGGTCACTGATGAGGCCTAATTGACCAAAAACTAGCTAGTCTTGTCCAGAATAAAATCTTGTACACTGCACAATTTACACTTCTGTGTTGTATTTCTTGCTTACAAAGAATCACCCTTTTGGGGAGCATATATTTATTTTAATTTTATTTATTCTGTCTGTCTACAGATTGGGTGTGTATTTTGTGATAACTGAAGGATAGTTTTCCCTATTGCTCAATATAAACATATGTTGTGGGTATTCATTAGAACCGTCTCGTCGAGGCGGTTCTAATGAATACCCACAACATAGGTTTTTATGGAGAATTGACAAAAGCTATCCTTCAGTTATCACAAAATATGCATCTCATCTACATGTAACTTCATCACAACTGTCGTAACGGGAATGTGTGGCAGCCATAAAAAGTCTCACAGTCCTTCATCATCACAATGCGTGCTATATTTTCTAGTCCGTTGAAATAAAATGCTGATTTAATTCGGGCTGTGCCATTTACCGATCAACCCTAGAGGCTGATACAGACGGTACCGTAAAAATCCTAAAATTAAGGACACCCTGAGAACTTGCTGTAATTGCTCCAAAATTCTTTACTAAATTTCTTTCACGATCCTGCAACAGTCCAAAAGGTGCAGACGCAATGGCAAACAGTGCAGACCCTGATCAGACTGCTCCTGAAGGAGCAGTCTGATCAGGGTCTGCATTGTTTGCTTAGGCCTATCTGTCCAAATACTTAGAATCATTACGGTAGATAAAGATCAACTCTATCATCATGACCAACACTTTTTAAATCATTTCGACTAACCTCCCTATTTACAAAAATTGACTCGCCCAAATTCAAAATTGGAGGTGTCCACTTCAGAAACTAAGTGGGGAAAGTGTCAAACCATTTTTATCATGTACAACTACTAGAACTACTTTTGAAATCATACCTGTCACAATAAGATTTGCTGGTAGCTCATTCCGGAAATCTGTTGTGCCTTGTGTTTTACCTTTACTTGATGGTCTGATTATTTTTAGTGGTCTGGAAAGATAGAATGTGATATTATAGCGTTATTCCACTGTTATTGGTGAATATTGTGTCTCGTGACATCGAAGGATACTCGGAATCTCCATTCCTTCGATTTCCAATTCGGGACACCATACACCAATATCAGTGCAAGTATTCCTTTTATTATATAGCTATAAATATTGTTATTGCACTGATATATTCACCAATATCAGTGCAATTATTCCTTTTGTTATATAGCTATAAATATTGTTATTGCACTGATATTGGTGAAAACTGAATATCGTCACGAGTTGGAAAAATCGAAGGACACTCGAAGTATCGTGTCATTCAATTTCCCAACTCGGGACACCAATATCAGTGCAATAATTCCTTTTGCTATAAAGCTATAAATACTGTATGGTTATTGCACCATATTGATATTGGTGAATTAGTGAATGTTGTCTCGAGTTGGTAAATCCAAGGACACACGCAAGCTCGTGTCCTTCGATTTCCCAACTCGGGACAATATTAAAGTAATTTCGTATTGGCCCACTTAGAGGTCCGAGGTCTGCTGTATTGGCCCGAGGCCGAAGGCCGAGGCCAATACAACTGACCGAAGACCTGTAACTTGATCAATACGAAATTACTTGATTAATGACAATTTTATTAATTGAGACAATTAAAAATATGATTATTGATTTTTGACCTCAGCCTAATATCACTAGACCTCCGGTTAATATTGGTTGACCTGGTGTTAATACGGATGACCTCCGATCAATACAAGATAGTAAATTAATATATAAACTGTATACATCACTGAACAGTTTTTACAAATATAATACTTGCAGATCTAGAACAAAACACCAATTTTACTTCTTTAATAGTATGTAAACACAACGCACATATAAAGAACACATCAGCCGTGTTTTCACTTGGTTCCAATGACACGGTTTTGTATAAACCAAGGTTCAAAGATGGATTCCAAAAATATTTATATTATATAGAACAATGCTTTATAACTTTTCATAAAGTAGGTTAGATTTAGGCTTAATGTTCCCATCAATACTATTTAAAACTCGCATTCGTTCAAAGTTTTTTATCCAAATTTTCGGCGGCAACGCATTGCCGTTGAAATGTTTGTTTTGTAAATTTTCATTCAATCCCTGAAGAAGGGGGCGTCGCCGCCGAATATTTGGATAGAAAGAGCTGAACTTATGTATTTGTTTGTCTGTTTTGAAGTTTAACGACTAAGTCAACACTATTTAGGTCATTTTTCAGCCGGCCAGTTTACCTATCCACACTGTTCCTTGGCAGGCTTATACGTAAGCGGTTAACCAGTACAATGCACATTCTTTTGCAAGAAACTGATAACTGCCCTTCTTGAAATTTGTCCCGTGAACCAATGTTATCCATATATGGATTCATATTTCGAACACTATTTAGGTCTTTTTCATGACGCTGCTTCCAAATTGTGTGACTTTAACCCTACATTGAGATAAAATAGCATCTCAAGCCCTGTCGCCCAATGAAACCAACAGAGCTTAAATGCATTGGGCGGTCCAACTCGCCATCACATTGCCTGGGCAGGCTTAGTCCTTCTAAGTGGCTTACCAGTACCCATGTGCGGTTAGTTTCAGCTCTGCGCGGAAGCACCATTCCGCCCAATCTATTTGTCCAACCCCGGATGAGAGGGGGCCCTATATATATGAAGTATCTTTACTAAGGGATAAAGTTTCGTTGAAAATATTTCAGTTTTTACCCAGGCCTTGTGACACGCTTATGCTTTAAATAAAATAGGTGGTCGTAATACGTAACTATGTAAATACATTTATATTGTTTTGTAAAAACCAAACTGTGACTTGAAAGACTGGATATGAAAATAACAAAATAATGAATAATCAATAATGTAATCATTTGTCTCTGTGATCGAGAGGTCTTAGGTATGGTTATTCTCTCTCTTCCGCTAACTCAAAAAGGGCGGTTGTTTATACGGAAGACTGACTTCAATGGCTCGAACACCTTTGGGACCTCGAAAATCTGTTCGAGACTGGAGACTGGGGTAGTTAGAGCCACTGAGGTAACTGTCAGAAGGCATGACGAGATACTTTTCGGTGTTCTATAATGAAAATGTATGCTGTGTGTACTCATTAGAATCGCCTCATCGAGGCGATTCTAATGAGTACACACAGCATACATTTGCAAAATAAAAGAATAAAATCTCCTTAATTATGTCCCACTATTTCTAATGTAGAGGATTTCGCTAGGGGCTCAAGAATGAGTTCGACACATCCATGGTAAACGAGCCACCGGTGTTCGAGCCATCGAAGTTCTACTGTATCTGCACTGTACTAGTTAACCGCTTAGGCATAGATAGCTGTATTCAAAATTGTCATTTGGGGAGGTGGTCGGAAATTTCGTTTCACGAAGACGCGCTAGCGGTGCCGTAAAACGGAATTTACGACCAGAGAATCCCCTAATGACAGTTTTCAATACAGTTAGCCCCAAACTAATGCGCCTACATGTATTCAGTTGTTTTGTAAAAAGTTGTACTATATTTTGCTCAAAGCGGCAAGCGATATGAGCTGCGTAATCCAAATGCAACCCAATATAAAACGATGTTGTATCATGGGGTCAGATTTCCGACAGTTTTGACGCTATCCAATGAAGCGTCGCATGAAACCTTATGTTACACTGCTGCTGTTGTTGGTGGTGGTGGTTCTTATAGTGCCAATACAACACTGGCTTCATCCTCTGGGTGCGTCTATGACATTGTTGCTGTCTCCAGGTGCGTTCACTGAGTAAGCATTGCTGTTGAATGCTATTCTTGAATGGACCAAAAATCATGTTCAAACAATAAAAAACATGTTCAAATCATGAAATTCACGTGCTGTTTGAACACGGATTATGAACCAGATATTACAAGATGGGCTTTGCTTTTTTAACATTATGTTGAGAGACGTAACGTTGTCGCCCTGAACGCAACACGTTAAAATTGTATGACGACGTTACCGGCTCGATATGATCTAAAGTGTTGACTGGACCGTTAAAACAAATTAACTCATTTATAGAGTATATCAATCAATCAATCGGTACAGCACTAACGATTTGGCAATCATTAAGAAAACGACCCTATACAAACATGTTGGAAAATTTTACCACCAAAAAAATGAAACTTTTCTGATAAAAATTCTAATATTTTTGTTATTTCTTATTTTTGCTCAAAATATAGATTCCGGCTACTCGTTAGAACCGCCTCATCGAGGCGGTTCTTACGAGTACCCACAATCTATATTATAGAGCAGAAATAAGAAAAATAAGGTTTACCCTGTATACCCCAGTTTTACTATATAAAATTGGGGTTCAATAGGGTCAAAAATATATAGGCATGTTTTCGTGATGAAAACTTACCGAACAGGTTTGATTTCTGCGGCTGCTGCCATCTTGCCACGGACATCCTCGGCGGAAGTTTTCGGATGATCCTTATCTGCAAAATAAAATACTCGTGTGTTTTGAAGTTACAAAAACATGGGCGGTGCACTTTGAAAGGAAAGGTTAATACATTGGGCGCCTGTTTTGAGATCTTGGCACATTGAAACTGTAGAGACAGATCAGACGCCACAAGACGCGGTGTCTGATCAGGATCTACTTTGTTTAAAATACTTAAGTTTAAGGGGAATGGGAACACCGTCAGGGGAGGCAACTCCTACAAAAGTAGTATTGTCTCCCAAGTCATTAGGGGTCAACTCTTAAAGAAAATAATATGCTCCTAAACTTTCTGTGGGACAGGGCTTATAGGAAAGCGAACAGGAAGTCCTGAAAGTTGTCTCCCTTTAAAAATGGCGGGAAAATCTGCCAGGTGTTCACATTCCCCTTAAAGGTTAAACAAACATAGGCTAAGCCTCAGTTCAGGACTACTCTCCAAGCCGACACTGAGGGTCAATCGACCCACTAGTTTAATTCTATAAATATTGCTGTACAGGATATTACGCAGACTCAAAGAGATATCTGGTTGCTCTGACTTCTGTCTTTTATAATTTCTTTGGGATTCTAGATTTTAATGAAAATAATAGTTTCATAATCAAAGATCGGCCACTAAAGTAGATACGAATCACTAAAATATCAAAGATAGATACGAATCACTAAAACTTGCTTCTGATTGACCTGTATCATGTTACAGTTAGATCAGAGCAATTCTGTTGCTGACGAAATAGGTAGTATCTTGTTTTCTGTTGTGATTTCTCATCCATTGAAAGTACAGTCGAACTTCAATGGCTCGAAAGTCTTTTTGGGATCGAGACAGACATAATTCGAGCCAATCAAGTCAGGTGTCTTAATATTAAATGACATCTTGTCTATTTTGTTTAAAATGAAGGTGTGTTGTGTTTACTCATTAGAATTGCCTTATTATTGCGGATAATCTTTTGTCTCCTTATTATACTGGTGAGAATGTTCCGTCTTATCACAATTCGGTGAACGTTTGTCTTGTTACATATATTGTGGAAAATTTCTGTGTTATTATACTGTGGAGAATGTTGTCTTTTTATACTGTGGAGAATGAATGTTTTATTATACTGCGACAGGAGCACATAATTCTCCACACTATTCTCATTTTAAGAGAACAAACTATTTTTCTGTAAATTTTCATTTAACGTAATTGCGGAGAATGTTATGCCTTATTAAACTATCGAGACTGTTTTGTCTTATTACAATATGGATATTGTTTTGTCTTATTATACTGAGGAGAATGGTTTGCAGGGCCGTAGCTAGAAGAAAAGCATTTGTACGAAAACCAAAGAAAATACTTATAATAAGAACTCCGTTATGGGGACCACTCTTACAGGAAAGAATTTGGTCCCTTTAGGGAGCAAATTCTTTCCTTTATGGAGCGAATTCTTTCCTGTAAGTGCGGTCCCCGTTGCAAAGGAGGAAACTATGCTAGGTAATAAATAGTGTTGCGTATATCCTAGACACATACAGTTTTTCTTCTTCGCCTTCTTATTTTTATTCTTCCTCTGCTTCTTCTTTTTCTTTTTTTTTTCTTCTCTTTCCTCTTCTTTTTCTTCTACGTCTATTTTTACGTGTGTAATGTGTACGCAAGTGCGTAAGTGCGTATCTGCGTACAGGTAGCTACGCCCCTGGTTTGTCTTAATAATCTACGCCATTCCTAATACATGTAGTTTTCCTTCTGAACAAGAAAGGTTACACACGTCATGGGAAACAATTTTTCCAAAGTACTTTTGCCTCTCATTGATGGGGATCATTCTTAAAGGAAAGAATTTGCAATCAAAGAGCAAGTTCTATCTTTCCATCACGAAAACACGCCTATATAAGTTTGACCCCCTTAAACCCCACGTTTATGTGGAAAACTCTTCGCCCTTTTCCGACGAGGTCGATATTGCTATTCAATAAATTGAGGTCGGTAAATTGGTCGCCGTTCACAGGATGCCGAAAATACGAAAACCGACCTATTAGGCGATAACACTGACTAATTTGTTCTTTGCAAAGAGGTCAGTCTCATGTCAATTTGCACCAACTATAACAATAGACGTGTCAAAGAGGACGTCGTAAAAATTGTCTAGACCGGTAACATTGGTGGTAATATGTCAAGCCTATTGCATTTTAGCCCTTCATCTGTACTACTGAGACAGGCGACAATTGGATTTCATAAAACTATTTTTCATAGTAAATAAGGCTTAAATAAGGTTCTTCTGTCGCGGTTTATTTTTGTTATGGTTTGTCTTTGGGTTTTGTGTTGCTTATATTATTTTATTTTGGATAGCCTATTGGCCAGTTTGTGGGAAAGTGACTGTCCTTTTGGCTTTCGGCTATTGATGTTTCCATTAGGGTCTGTTGTTTCATGTTTGTGTTTCTTTCCCTTTGGTGTCTCTGATGGGAGCTGTGGGTTAATTGTACCGTTTCCTGATCATTGACTCCACTTCTACTTTAAAATCTGCCTAATCATTGCCTTCACATCTATTTTGGTTGGTGCCTGGTGCTCTGGTCGAGCCCATCGAAGTCTAACTGTTGGTTTTCTTTTGCTCCAGCATTTCAGTGGTTTCTTTCTATCGAGTCCTAACCGTTGTTTCATCTCTTTTGTGTTCACGGAGATGGTCACGACTGAAGTAAGGGATAGGATTGCAGTCGCGTAAAATCGATTTAAGCCCCCCCCCCCCCCCCAGTGAAATTCGTTCCACTGGCCGTTCCAGGGCGGTTCTTCTGTCGCGGTTAATTTTGTTATGGTTTTGTCTTTGAGTGTGTGTATCGCTTATATTTTTTTTTTGCTTTGGATAGCCAATTGGCCGTTTTGTGGGAAAGTAACTGTCCTTTTGACTTTCCACTATTGATGTTTCCATGAGGGTCTATTTTTTTCATATTTGTGTTTATTTCCCTTTGGTGTCTCTGATGGCAGCTGTGGGTTAATTGTATAGATTCCTGATCATTCCCTTCACTTCTATTTTAACATTGAAGTGGAGCTTGTGATTTAAACTCTCCGTAAATATTACTAGCCGTCCGGCCCAAGGCGTGACTCGTTGTGGTTTCATTTGTTTTATGGTCGTGTCCAAATTATTTGGTGGTCTTCTAGTCGTGCATAAGTAGTCAATTCACTGGACGAATCTTTGACTCATGTATACTCACCTGTTTTTGGTGCAATATTTCTTTGTCGAGCAACTGCAATGCCGACTGGTATTGTTGATCCTATAACAAACAAACAAGAAAACTGTATTACAAAAAGCATGAAGAAATCGTGTCTATGGAATATGACTTGTAAAACACGACACTTGAAATGACTATTTTCTGTCTCCTACAAACAGAAAAAGGGTAATGCAACAAATCAAGAATAGCAACGTTTATCATCTAATAAGTTCACATTTAAGTGATAACTGCGTTCAAAATGGACATTCGGGCGGTAAATCGGCACATTTAATGTTGGAAATTTGCGATCGTAAAACGGGCAACCTAACCACCCAAATGACATTATCACCATTCTAATTCACTGATACATTTAAGGTTTTAACCTCATCCTGCTGAACACGAAAAGCCCTATCATTTTTAAATAGTGAAGATCCGGATAAAACCATCTGATCAGGATCTACACTGTCTTTCATTCAGTTTTGGAATTCAAGTGAATAGACATTACGAAAACTCACCCGTGTGACATAGTGCATTTTTCACATCTTCAAAATGGGTACTTTTCTGATGAAAATCCTTGATATTTTTCTTATAAACATAGGTTGAGGGTGCTCGTTAGAACCGCCTCAGTGAGGCGGTTCTAACGAGTACCCACAACCTATGTCTTGGAGTAAAAATAAGAAAAATAATGTTTACCCCCGTAAACCCCAGTTTTCTCTACACAAAGTGGGGTGTAAGGGGGTGTTCTTTTCACGGACTTGTTCACGTGATGATATATCAAGTAATTTGATTAGTTGACAGTCATGGCAAAATGGTGGCAAAATTAATCCTTGTCCTGCTGAGCCCGGATATGGTTTTTTCTTTCAAACACTGTAGATCCAGATCAGATGGCTTCTGAAGAAGCCATCTGATCAGGATCTTCATTGTTTGCCATTCATTTTATTATTTTGTTGCAATAATTTTTATCAAGTGGGTGTGGCATATTTAAATACTCAGCAGGTTAAGGGTTAATACTTCAGCAGGATAAGGGTTAAACAGTGTAGTTTTCAAACAATCAGTTATGATTGACAGCCCCGTAAAACAAAGTGTCAGCCAATGAAAATCGACGCGATATACTGCCGGAAAACCGACGCCTTTACGGTAATACCAAACGACGCCTTTACGGTAATACCAAACATAGATTTTTATTGGCTGACATTTGGTTTACGGGGTTGTCAACCATAACGGCTACAACATCTCAAATATTTCCCTCTGTTTCACATCTACCTGAAATTTGGAGTTTTTCCTACGTGGCTGCTTAACAGAGGTAACACTTTATTAAGCTATATGATGTATAAAATTTAGAAATATTTAATCACCTTGTAAAGGTCCATGATCCCGCTTTTCCTTTGGCCCTTTTTCACTTTCTTTGGATTTCGACAGTTTCTCATCTTTACAGACTCCTTTTGCAGTATCACATTTGTCTGGTTTCTTAACGTCACTTTCAGCGATAGTAGCGTTATTCGCTTTATCTAGCAAACTTTTCTCAACAGAATCGTTTGAAGACCTGCTTGTATTTACTGTTTCAGCCAAATTAGTCTTGTTCAAAACTTCCTGTGTGCTTACTGATTCAGTCTGAATAGGTTTATTGACTTTTTTAAAGTCAGTACTACTCACACTAACAGACGTGTCACCTTTTGAATTATGGTTCATATCACAGGAATTTTCCGAAACTTTAGGAGAACAAGTATAAGTTTTACTCATTATTGCACTTGTTTTATTCTTACTTTCAGTTTCGTTCTTTCTTGTGTTCTTTGAATTATCTGCCGTATCTATATTGCTAGATTTGCTTGACTTACAGTCACTTTTGTTCGAATCACAATCTTTCTCTGATATTAAATCTGTAGTTTTACTCGTAGAGGAATATTCTGGACTGACACTTTTTCTCCTTTTTAACTGTTCAAGACATGGCAGTTGAACGCATACCTTCTCTGCGTTCTGACACGAATGGTCATCAGTTTTCATAGTCTGTATTATTTCCAGTGAAACATCTGACACGGAACGATCCTCTTCTTTTGACTTCCGTTCGATACATACGTCTGACTGTCTATTTTCTTCCTTTAAAGTAGGATTTGCTTTATTTTCACTTATTCCTAATTTATTGTCTTCATCGGTTTGTGAACGTGTAGGACTAGATTTAACAATAAACGCCGCTGGATTATTGGCATCAGTTTTATCTTTAGCCAAATCATCACTAACGTTGGGGCTATCAGTTGTCTGATGCTTGGGTAGCGTTTTATGCTCATTTTCAGATTGTGTTTTTGTATCTATTGCAGGAGGTGAATTCGCAAAAGGACGTTGAACGGTTCCAATTTCAGGAACGTATGTAACTGCGTGTACCTTTTTGCCATCTTGAGAATTCGGCTGAGACCGTGAATAGAGATTATGATAATACGGCAAAGAGTAGGTTGTAGATGTAGATGCAGAAGAAGGCGATGACAATGAGGGACTTAAATGTCTTGGACTAGATTCTGTAACAAAAATATAACATAGTTTAAAATCAACTGATATTGAGGCATATGTTTATCATATTAATTCATAGAATCAGTATGAATGTTTTCGTTTCAAAAGCGATCAAAGAAGTAATTAAGTATGCCGAAAATACAATATAAGGAATTTAATCATTAACGTGACATTCGGATAAAAGCCCTCAAGAAAAAGACAACCTTTAAATGATGCTGCGTTTGAAAAGTACATAGTTATTCAACAGAAGGTGACTTGGTAATTATCTCACAAATCAAATCACAATGACAATTGTTTGCGATGTAAGGAGTGTATATTTATTCAAACTAAAAGAAATTAGTCAGCATTTTAATGCACTTGTTAATGAAATAGTACGTCAGATTGGATAACATCAAATCTTTGCGACGGTACATCTGCAATATACTGTCGGAAACCCTACACCATTACAACCTACGCCATTAATTAACGTCGCTTATCACGGGTTAAAACCTGGTTTTATGCAGCAGGAAGCTCTTTCTAATACTGGCAAAATCTTCAATTTCTACCTTACAAATGAATAAGTGCATTGGAATTGGAATAACTGCATTGAAAATTATCTTTTGGGGAGATAATCGTTTAAACAGTTGCACATTACATTATTCGGCTCCGTTTGCGCAACGTCGTAGAAAAAAATTCAGACAGTAAATCCGCCGGTTTACCTCCCTAAATTGACAGTTTCGAATATAGTTATCACCTAATCTATAACAGCTTCAAAAAGTAATTCAAACTATTGAAAGTACCAACCTGTTTCTCTTCCAACCTTTTTGTTTGGATGTGGCAGTGACATATCCGAAGTTATCACATTTAGTGTTGAGGTAACTGTAACGGTCGTTCCAGTAATTATTGACTGTGTTTTAACAGCAACACTATCTAAGTTTGATACTGCACTTTTGTGTTTTTCTTGTTTTGCTACATCTTTAGAATTACCCTTTCTGTCTTTTACACACAAATTCTCTGGTTTCTCTTGTACCGGATGTGATATGTCTGTAAGTTGGACAGGGCTCGATGCCTTTTGGGACCGGCCAGGACTATGTGCTTTAGAACTTCTTCTATCAGGACTTATGACACGATCATTTCTTGATGGACTTTGAAAGACAGATGAACGAACAGGACTAAATGCAGACACTGGAATAAAATTTTCACCATATCCGACCGGACTACTTAGTTTATCAGTACGCTTTTTATCAGTCATTTGTGCTTCTATTCTGTAAGGTTTTAATCTAGAAGTGTTCGGATCTTCACTACATTCTCTACCTTGTCGCAAAACAGCTTCAAGTTTTGAACGTTTCTTTTCATGTTCAACCTTACTCACACTATAAGAACTTGTCGTTGCACTAGTGGAACTATTTTTCTTTATCCCATCACTACTTCGGAATTTCAATTGATCATCACTAGATTTCTTTAGAATCATTCCCCGCGTTCTTTCACTACTATCTGAAGTCTGAGTTTTATCATCATCGGGTAAACGACTTTTAGTATCACTTCCCTTAGCACTTTGATTGAGTTTGTTTATTTCTGACTCTAAATGTTTATGCTTGTCTTTCTCATCTTTGTATTTGGATTTATTAGAACCAGATATGGAAAGGTTGGTTGCTTCGACTTGACTAGACGACTGCGTAGGCAAAAGTAGTGATTGGGGGTAAAAACTCCCTGGGATTGATCCAGGTCCAAACAGGGCTTCTGAAAAAAAGGAAATGAAACTGTTATTACTAAAATGTTGGTGATGGTTTCCAAGCAACAGTAAAAGGGGCATGTCGGGCTTTTCAGTCTAGGTATATGCTATGGTATAGGAGTGATTAAACTATCAAATTTTCTTGTACAAGCTCGTATCAATTGGCAAAAATATTGGCCAAGAATTTGATAGTATAAACACCCACATAAAAGTTTAATCAAACTTTGATCGGAACAGAAACAAATCCTTTTTTCCGTCAAAGAAAGAGCCAGTCAGAATTCAGAGAACTCTTAGCACAGCTCATATGGCAGGAAATACATTGAAAGCAACGATTAGAGACACACTAAAATGAATACAAGAATACACTCCATATTGGCCGAAGATCTCCTCAAATGCATATATCTGCATCTCGAGCGAATGAAATTTTTATGTAAACTTTGGAAAATGCCACAACAAAGGTAAAACAATTATACATTAACTTAACATTAACAAGCCCTACCGCCCACAGAAACCGCTAAGGCTGGGCAGGCTTAGATCTTCTCAACGGTTTACCAGTCCTCATAAACACGGTCAGCTGCACTATGTAGCCCAGTTGGAATGATTTTTGTCTGACAATTTTCGCATGTTTTTTTTTTCAATAATTCATGCTACATCAAAAATGGTCAAGTTACAAAATGTTTAATGTGGCACCAGATATGGGTCAATCTACACACTACGAAAACGCATCCGTGTGGTACATGGGAAACTTTATTTTCTCTAAAACTAGCACTTTTCGGATAAAAAAAAACCCTGATATTTTTATCATTTTTAGTCCAAATATAGGTTGTGGTAGCTCGTTAGAACCGCCTCATTGAGGCGGTTCTAACGAGTACCCACAACCTATGTTTTGAGCGACAACAAGAGAAACAATGAATACTCCGTAAATCCCAATTTTGTCTATATAAAGAGGAGTTTAGAGAGGTGCTCATTTCACGCACTTGTTAATGTAACCAGGTTGGACCACTTCGAGATCAGAAAGATGGAGACTTAAGATAGAGTTATGCAACTATTGGAACTGACAGAACAATAATACAATCTCATAGGTGGTCTTCAGCAATAAGATGTTTTAATTGACAGTGTAAACTATTTTGAAGTACTGTACTTATAAAAAGGTGTATTCTGTTTTGATTTTTTGTTTGTATAGCTTTTTATAGTGACTCTTTTTCTCGAAAGACAGTCAAATTTTGATAACCTGAACATGAATGGCTCGTTTGCCTCGTTCTGGATTCCCTAGATATTTCTTCACATGACTCCATGTATCCATACATGGAGTGTTTTTCATAATTTATCATGGAAAGTAATACTAAGCATACTCGTTAGTTAGTTTTTTTTTTTCGGGTACTCCCTCCCGTTTTCGCCCACCTCTGATTTTGTTTTTGTTTGTTTGATTGTCTGGAGGTTTAAGTCCCAGTCAACACTGTATTTTGGAGATTTTGCTTCAAATTTTGTGGGACTTTTACCAGACATTGAGATGAAATGACATCTCAAGCCCTGCCGCCCAATGCAACCAATAGGGTCATATGCATGGACGGTCCGACTCACTAAACTTTGGGAGGATACTGATGTGTATACATAACACAAAATATCGTAAATACAGTGAAATTCCACTAATAAGGCCAGCTACAGTCTTCTCTCAACCCATTGTATGCTAGTGGACTCTTCCATTGCTATATGTTGGACAAGTCCATTTATCATGTAAGGGGTGGTAGGCCTATTTTTTTTTTCGTTTATATTCTATTTTCAATGAAAACTCTTTTAACAAAAAGTGCAGGCCCTGATCAGACGCCGCGTTTCGCGGCGTCTGATCTGGGCCTGTACTCTTTGCCAAGGTACCCCTTTAGGAGTTTCCCACATCTAATGGGTTAAAAGCATATTTAGCAGGTTTCAGATAATGCTATTCTTTTTAATGTGTTTTCAACATCCAATGTTCTCTAGTAAGAAACCACCTTTGGAACTGTTCAAAAGTGGTCTATAAGACCACTTTTGAACAATTCCAAAGGTGGTCTTAATATAGGAATTCTTATGTGTATCTTTCAGTCATCCTCTATTATGCATCATGGCTTGTCTGTGAGATCACCCCACCCCCAACCCCCCTCTTAGTTCGAACTACCCCAAAATGGAACATTTTTTCATGGTCCCAAATGTATTCGAGCCATTGAAGTTTGACTGAAGAGTGTGTTGTGTAAAAATATATCTAAAACTCACCTTTATGTAGGTCATATATTCTGTGATGGGCGGCGTGGGCTTGGGCCGCGGCCTGCACCTGTGCGGCCGTCGCTGAATTCTGGGCAAACAGCGATAGTGACTCCGTGGCGGGAAGATAGGGCAGGTAAGGATAATACATATTGGCTAGTAGTTGTCTTGCGTAGGCTGAAAAAGACGATAAAAAGAGACTTTTACCATAAAATCGATTTTGCTACTTTAGAATAATTCAGAGGAAAGGGTCATTACGTGTCATTACATCCGTGTGAAATAGTTTTTTTTCATTACTCCAAGAAAGAGACATTTTTCATTTGTTTTTGTTTGTATTGGAGTTTAACGGCCCAGTCAACACTATTAAGGTCATTTTTGGGCCGGTCAGTTAACCTATAAACACTTTCCTGGGCAGGCTTATACGTAAGCGGCTAACCAGTACAGTGCACATTCTTTCGCCAGAAACTAACAACTGGTCTTCTGGAATCAGCGGAAGGGAGAGAATGACCGTAGAAAAGATTTCATGATCAACCTTCACGAATGTTGCCGACCTCGGCGGGAGTCGAACCCGCGTCCTCCTGATCACCACTGAGCCAACGAGGCCGCCAAGACATTTTTCATTATTTTTCTTTAATATGTTTCTTATTTTGGCTTCAAACATAGATTGTGGACGCTTGTTATGAAAAATTGTGATCAAGGCGGTTCTAACGTGTACCCACAATCTATATTTTACAACAGAAATAAGAATCTATGAGGCGGTTCTAACGAGTACCCACAATCTATATTTCAGACCAGAAATAAGAAAATAAGGTTGATCCTTGTATACCCCAGTTTTACTATATAAAAGTGGGGTTCAATGGGGTAAGAATTATATAGGCATGTTTTCGTGATGAAACCTAAATGGTGCTACAATTGAACAGGAAGTACAGTAAAATTCCTATATTAAGACCACCTTTGGGACTGTTCAAAAGTGGTCTTTAAGACCACTTTTGAACAGTCCCAAAGGTGCTATACCCACTATAGCACATTGCATATCGAAAACACAAAGAAAATGTACCTAAACCTTCTAAATGTGCTTTTAGAAGCATAATTGGTCTTAATTTAAGGTGGTCTTAATAGCGGAATTTTCACTGTATAAGGTGCCACCTCAGAGGTTGCACCGGTTAAATAATAAACCCATATAAGGTTGTCGTTCGCTCGTTCGTTAGTCCGCCATCCTTTTGTTTGCACTGAGAAATATGGACTTCGATCAAATATGGCATATGGATCGATAGCTTGGGATTTGTTAATTAGTTTTCAGCGAGTTTTGGTCCTTGCTTGACTACTGCAATGGCTTGATAAACAAAATGTGGGCTTCTGATTAGATTTTTGCACGTGACTAGAGGACAGTCACGTGTGGATTTTTTTCATCACGTTCAGTAGTACGTGAATAGCCACGCAAACCCGAAGGTGGGGTTTAAAATGGCAAATGTTTTTCTTATACATGTATCTGTTTCAAAACATAGATTGTGGGTGTTATTAGAGAAGAAGAAGAAAAAGAAAAAGAAGATAAAGAAGAAGAAGAAGAAAAAGAAACATTCAAAAGTTTCCGTAGGCCCCCGCCCATCGGGGCTTCAAGAAATAGATGTGCTTCATCATGCTTCCACGCAGAGCCAAAACCGACCGCAAACCGCTAAGAGGATCAAAGCCTGTCCAGGCCAAGCGATGCGAGTCGGACCGTTCATGATTGTAAACCCTATTGGTTACATTGAGCGACAAGGCTTGAGATGTCATTTCCTGTCAATGTCGGGTAAAAGTCCCACAAAATTGGAAGCAACGTCTCCAAAATGGCCTTTACAGTGTTGACGGGGATGTTAAACCTCAAATCAAACAAAAAACAAATCACAAGGTTTAGATTGATTTGACTGATTGATTGATTGATTGATTGATTGATTGTGTTGAGGTTTAACAACACGTCAACCCTAGTGGGTCGTATTGTGTCGTCTCCCAGGGAAAGGGAGAAAAGGGATAGTGAGTAGAGAAAATGAAAGCGAATGAAGTATGGGAGAAAGAGGAAAATAAATGGAAGTGTAGAAACAGATCCCCCTCTACCCCTGCCTGCTGCAAGATCAGCAGGTCTTGCCCACCTGTAGGCCAGTATCAGCTGGAAAGAGACACGAAACCCTAGCCTCACCCAGCCGCCCAAAATTTCTGATTCTTTTACATACTTTGTACAGGCCCGAGTTGTTTTGACTACTTCACATGTCAGGCCTGATTTTACAAAATTGATATGAGCCAGCGCACGACATAACCTACAATAAGACATGTGCGGCCAACGAAGACTCAGATCAGCCTGCGCGTCCGCGCAGTCTGATCAGAGTCTTCGTTGTGCGCTCTAAGGACAGCTAAGGGCCCAGTGCTTCTTCATGCAGCAAGAGAAGTCTCTGGTAAGTCTATATGGATGCGCAGGCTGATCTGATTCTTCGCTGGGCGCACATGTAAATTGTAGGAAATGCTGTGACCCGGCTCAATTATGATTACACGAAACTTAGTGTTTACTTTGTGATACCATTTCCAATTTACCATCAGTTATAGTGACAGTCAGAAAGAGGGTTGTTCCATAAGCGTCTAAATGGATAAAATGTTAAGTTTTGACAAGAATGTTTTTTACGTGAAGTAATAAACAGTAAAAGCCGAAAGGTTTATTTTTATTTTATTTGATTGATTGACGATTGATTAATTGACTGACCCATCGATTGATTGATTGATTGAACGATTGATTGATTGGTAATGAGCAACTCATAACGATTTTCATATCTGTAGAATTTACAATTTTTTTTCAGATAATTTTTTTTCTAAATATTTCCAAGTTTCTGCTAAAAACATAGATTGTGGGTGCTCGTTAGAACCGCTAAATAAGAAAATAATCGCAGGTTTTCAGAAAAATATCCTTGGAATGCATTATTTCAAAGGGATTAACCCATTCCCACTCAGGGTAAAAAGAGGGTTGTTCCATAAGCCATGGTAATGAGGGGGCATCTCAAAGTTGTCAAAAATTGTGATTTCAAATGTATTTTTGACCGAATCTTAATCGACACTGCTGTCAATGTTTGGCACTTGCCATTTTCACTGTCGGCAGCATGTTTTGCCAGCGTCAATTTCGAAGCATTTTTGACCCAAGACACCCTCAGATTTCATTTCAATGGCCACCTGGGCCATTCCCCACACGCCCTCCCCCATTTTTTTTCGGCGGTGCCGCCCCCTTCAAACCCCCATAGGTATATTTTTAGTTGGGCGCCGCGCGAAAAAAACGGACCATTTTTAGGACAACTAATCCTAACGCAAACATAGCTGTCCATGGTTGGGGAATGCAGATTTTAGGTGGTTCTGGGGCTCGAAAAAAAGGGGGTGGGTGGGGTCAGACACGTAAAAAGACGTATCTGAGTGGGAAAGGGTTAATTGTCCTAACACATTTTCCCTTTTAGCCTTTAAGATGCCGATCGCAACTATCATCGTCTACTTTGTCGTCTGCTCGTATTTTTTTTTAAAAGTCACTGACTTCTCCTAGAGGGGCAGTCTGATCTGGTTCCACACTGTTTACCTGCATGCAAAAATATGTTTGAAAAGTTTGCGAAAAGATTCAGCCGACGACACAAACAGACAACTGCCGACCGATTTGTTGCCTGCTGGTTATTTCAAAGGTCATTGTTGCAAACAGTGTGGACCCAGATCAGACTGCTCCTAGAGGAGCAGTCTGATCAGGGTCCACACTGTTTGCCTGTATACAAAAATATGTTTCAAAAGTTTCCGAGAAGAGCAGCAAACGACATAAACAGACGACATTTTAAGATTCAGTTTTCTAAGGGAAACGATAGTACGGAACATTCTTTTTTTTTTTTTTCAAAAAAAAAAAAGAAAAGTCCTTGGTGTTCTTAAGATGCCACGAAAAACTGCATCTGAAAATGTCGTCTGTTTATGCCGCCTGCTGCTTCTTCTTGGAAAATTTCAGACACATTTTGCTTACAGTCAAACAGTGTGTCCCCTGATCTGGGTCTACACTGTCTGCAATTTTGACGTTTAAAGTTACCAGCATACGATAAGGCAGACGACAATTGTTGTGATTGGCATCTTTTAGGTTAATATTTTCCAGCACGCAATATGACAGCTGCTTTATATGAGAATATGGTGGCATTTAATTTTTAATGTCAGCAATGTTTATCATACATGATTTGGTTGCATAGTAACCAGCCCCTGGCATCGTTTTGCTTTCAGGTTGTTAATGATTGCCTCCAGATATTTTTCTCTATTTTTCTCCGTTATCTTTCATCAGAGTGAGGTAAATCACTCCCAGAAGAATCAGTTAAATAAAGGTAAAGATGATGATTTTTTTTACCATCTATTCACACGACAGATTTTAGTGGGCCTGCGTGGAGGTACATGTATTCTAGCAATGCCATGGTCCGCTACAGTAGGCACCAAGCCAGCAAAGAAGGACGGGCCACAGTCGGGCCGGCAGCCATACAACATGTATCGCTGTCGGCCCGACGTTGGTCTGCCGTTGCGTCCTAGCTAGGCAGTATGTGTACGCGTAAAAAAGAAAGTTTACTACGCTAACAAATCCGCGTGGTTGGATGCGTGGACTTACAAAATAGAACAGAACAGAACTTTATTATTAAAACTTATTTTTATCCCCACGTTTTTAAAAAAAGTGGGGATATTGCAATCGCCTCCGTCCGTCTGTCTGTCTGTCCGTCTGTCTGTCCGGCTATCTCCTCCTAAACCGTTAGCCGGAATTCAACCAAATTTGGTATGCGAGTTGCTTACATGAATGGCTTGCGCAATAGCACAATTTTTTTGTCCCCGCCCCCAGGGGCCCTGGGGAGGGGTCAAAAGGTCAAATATCAATAAAATTCAATTACAAAGTCAATTTTGAAGATTTTGATGCCAAACTTTGCACATGTACTTAGTTATGAAAAAAGTAAAACACATTGAACGGGATTTTGGCTGTGACCCCTAGGTCACGCTCTTGGGGTCGGACTTGGGGGGGGGGGGGGTCAAAATTAAAGTTTTTTCAGAACATAGTCATGTTGCATATCTATGCGAAGGGGATAATGGGTAGAATAAACTACAAGTAAAATTTTGACCCTGGGGTCAGATTGGGGCCCTGGGAGAGGGGTCAAAGGGTCAAAATTTAAGTTTTTTGGAACATAGTCATGTGGCATATGAAATTGAAGGGCATGATTAGTAGAATATAATACAGGTAATATTTTGACCATGGAGTCAAATTAGGGCCCAGGGTGAGGGATTTTCGGTACTTGGCCTCTCTGTAGAAAGCGTGGGGATTTGCGATGGTTCGCCATCGACAGTATTCTAGTTTAGATTTTTTTTTCATATATATTCTCTTTTTCTAATTTATAGTCCAAGCATCGAATACTGCCCAAGGAAAAGGCACTAACGAAGGCCAACAGTCTATTTCATTGAAAGTGTGTGTGTGGGTGGGGGGGGGGGGTTATATAATTTGAGCTTTACGTGTATTGTACATTAGACGGGCTTGTTAAGCTTATGCGAGATTTTTTTTCATTTCTGCTGAAAACCTCCTCGATGTGCTAACATTCTCTGTTTCGGGCAAAAGTAAAGAAAACAGCGTACATGTATATCCCTGTAAATCCCCTTTTCCGCCATACAAAGTGGGGTTTTACTCGGACTATTAAATTTATTAATCTAATGAATTCTTCAGGCACACGCGAACCCTTATCCTACTGATCACGCACGACAGCCCCTACCTTTGCAAACAGTCTGCCATCTGATCAGGATTTACACTGTTTATCAATCAGTTTGCGAATTTGAATGAAGGCATTATATCGTGTAATTTGATTGGTTGAAATGTACAGGGTTGTGGCTAAATTAATTTATGCAGCGGAATAAAGGTTAATTAATGAACTACTGTACATTAACGTAATCTGATTCAGGGACATAAAACCAGTAATTTATGCAAAAATGTACAATTAACGAAAAATTGGCCAAAAAGTGTCCGTCAAACATGACCGATATCTATTTGTTCAAAATTACCAATGGCGCCCAAAATGTGGACATTTATTGTCGCTTTAAGTGAGAAATGTTCATTTAAATTATAATTTGTTGGGGGATATAAATTATTCTATTTATGAAGGGTCTCTCAGCTCTAAAATTATATGCAATATTTGAATATAAATCGTCTTCGATTTATCGTCCGCGGCAACATGTATTTTCAACCTTTTGTTGTTTGAGCATGTTAGGATAATATAACCCTTCTTGTACCAAATGGAATCTTCCTCCTTATAGATAGCAGGAGTCTGTTTCAAAATTTAGGGGTGTCGGGTTGTCTTTTCTTCAAAATTTATTTGGAAAATTGCTGAACTTTTTGCAAACAGTGTAGGTCCTGATCAGACGCCGCGTTCTGTGGCGTCTGATCTGGGTCTGCACTGTTTACCACTTACCCCACTTGGGGTTTCGGGTTCCAAATGGGTTAATCAAGTAATTTCGTATTGGCCCAGGTAAGTTAAGGTCCGAGGTCTGCTGAATTGGCCGAGTAATGTCAATGTCAGGTAAAAGTCCCACAAAATTGGAAGCATCGTCTCCAAAATGACCTAAATGTTGTTGACGGGGACTTAAAACCCAATTCAAACAAAAACAAATCAACCTACCTTCCTGGGAAGTGCCCCAGTATTGCTGGAATTCTGGCATCAAGGCCTTGAAGGAATCTGGGATGTGACTACTGCCTCCAAAATACCCCGCCATCATTGCGTAACTTGCACCTGCAAGAAAAAGAGTTTATTATTATTTCTCATGCGTAAACTATAAAATAGATCCGATCTAGCAGCGATTTATTCAGTGATATATCACTGGTAAAGTAGATCAAACCACGAGCGCGTAGCGCGAGTGATATTTCTACTAACAACTGACCTCGATGAGGCGGTTCTAACGAGTACCCACAACCTATGTCTTGGAGAAGAAATAAACAAAATAATGTTTACCCCGTAAACCCAAATTGTCTCTGTGTGAAGTGGGATTTAGAGGTGAGGGGGGGGGGGGGGTCGTTTCACAGACATGTCAACGTGATGTATCAAAAATTTCAGCTGAAAAATATCTGTTATAGATAGTTGTTATGAAAGAATACACTATTGTGCGCTGACATTAAAAATAAAAATACCATGAAAATGCCTAAAGTATAGTAAAATTCCTATATTAAGACCACCTTTGGGACTGTTCAAAAGTGGTCTTTAAGACACTTTGAACAGTCCCAAAGGTGGTCTCTGATCAGAGGACACTGTATGCAGAAAACACGAAGAAAGAATAACTGAAACATTCTCAATAAGCTTTTTTAAAGCAGAATTAGTCTTAATTTTTGGTGGTGATATATATTTTTTATGTTTTACGACCCTTTCAAGATTATTTCACTCATATCGAGCCAATCGAGCAGCGACAGACCTAATGAATAAGAGAAAGCGCTCTTATCCGGCCGTATTGGTGGTCATAATAGCGGAATTTTACTGTAACTATATACTTTATGTGCACATTTTGTTCTATTTAGAGCATTTACGATTCTGTTGCTTAAAGTGAATGACCACCTTTTTAACATAATTACTTCATTTGCAAGAAAAAGTTACAGTAATGATTAATCTCTGACTTTTATTACCAATTGAAATCTGCTAAGCTAATTAAATCATCATTTAATGGTTTCAGTGAAGTCTTCTGGCAGCGGCCATATTTTCCCCAAGGTAATCCAAATCTTTCCCAGGGTTCAACATGTTTGCTAAAATCCTGATCTCATGGAGACTGTAGAAGCTCTATGTCTCTCTATGCAGCTACTAAAGGAGAAGTGATTAGGCTCTCTAATCAGGCTGAATTCTCAAAAATCCTTTGAATAGGCTGTCAGTTCAGCATCTTACATAAGGCTTCATTATGTCTTTGGACGAAAATAAAGACTTTGAAGACAGTTATTCTTGAGTTTGGTGCTCAGGGCTTTCAGTATGAGCCCGAATCACAGAAGAGGAGATAATTAATCAAGCCAGTCTTCCTTTGAATGTAACTGATGAACATGAAAGAAGTTATGATCTGTCATGGTGCCAGTGTGGACGTTGCAATGAAGAATCTGGAAAACAACATTTTTTGGGTAGATAGAATGGGGATTTACAAGGACATGTATATATTGTCTTATAATTTTTCCAAAACATAAATTATGGGTGCTCAAAGGAATCGCCTCATTGAGACATTTTTAACGAGTACCCACAATCTATGCTTTAAACTGAATTAAGAAAAATATTACAAAATACATGTACCATGCGAAATGCAATGAAATATTACCTTAACTTGTCAAGGCGTGTTAATGTAATGATTGGTTAAATGATAATGATATGCATTAATTAACCCTTTTTGTACCAAATGGAATCTTCCTCTTTATATATAGCAGGAGTTCATTTCAAAATTTAGGGGTGTCAGGTTGTGTTTTCATCAAAATTTATTTGGAGAATGACTAACAGTGGAGGCCCTGATCAGACGCCGCGTTCTGTGGCATCTGATCTGGGCATGCAATGTTTGCCAGGGTACCCGTTTTGGGGTTTCTGGTACTAAATGGGTTATTGAAGAAAAGAAAAGAAATAGGTAATGTACACTTGAAAACAGCTATCTTCAACATGTTTAGCACAAACAATGTTATGTGTGGCATAAACAAATGTCTTGATGATGAGATTCTCTGTTCCAAGATTATGAATCCATTTTTCACATAACTCTCTATTTTTCATAGGGTCAGGGCTAGCAAAACAGCTAATTCCTTGTCCTCTTATCACTGTGTAGTATTTGGCCTTACAAGAAGGCATTTTTATTTTAATGTTCACTTTCTTCTCTAAAATCCTCAGCTACTAAAATACCAAGATTTGTTAGCTACAGTTGCTGTGATGTCACTGCAGGAGATATAATCTGTAAACATGTCTGACACCCTATGAGCAACTTTAATGAGCCATTACAGTTAATTAGAGCAACAGTTTAGGAGAAGAATGTGATTTTATTATTCCTCAATGGTGTTATTATAAAATGGATATGAGAAAAAAAAATGGTGGTCATTCACTTTAAGTTATCGTTCATCTTTCATCTGTTTAAAACACGAAAATTGTTTAGCGAGGCATAATAATGTACGATTATGGCTGCAATTAAACATACACATGACTCACGTCTTAAATCAAAAGCAATGCAGACATCAGGTTAATAAGTCTGTGCAATGACACCCCCCCCCCCTCCCCTCAGTAAACCCCAACACATACATATACAAAAATACTACAACTGGAATTTACAGGGGATTACAATTTTTTTTTCTTATTTCTTATCCTATCCAGGACATAGAATATGGGTACTCGTTTGAACCGCCTCTAACGAGCACCCATACCGGCCCCGATAGCTAAGTTGGTAGAGTGTCCGCTCCGGGGAACGGGAGGTCACGGGTTCGATCCCGGGCCGCGACATACCAAAGTCGTTAAAAATGGTTCTAGCTGCTCCTCGCTTGGCACTCATATTTACGGGGAAGGGCTATAGGACTGGTCGACCCAGTGTCAGGATAATGTGACTGGGTGTGGTATCATGTTATGTGTCTGGGACGGGAGATGATACTTCAGTGAGGCAGCACTATAAAAGTGAGCATTGAGCTCCCTGTCGCAACCAGACACCGTCGTGATATGACTGAAAAATTGTTGAAAGCGACGTTAAACCCGAATTCACACAAACACACACACACTAACGAGCACCCACAAACTATGTATTGGGTGAAAATAAGAGAAATGCCATAGATTTTCATCAGAAATTTAAGCGTTTTGGAGGTCAAAAAGAATGCACTATGTCGCACGAATAGGTTGTCATGATGGACACCGTAGATGATATAAACATTCAGAAAAGCGGGCAGTCGTTTTCTGTTTTGTTTGCTTATTTACACTGCCCATGTCCATATGTAAGGCTGACACGATTAATCGTGTAATCGATTAATCGATCGATAAATTACACAGAAATGATTATCGTTTCTGATTTGATGGCAATCGATTACTTGTTAGGTACAATTTACTACCCAAAGTTATGCCTAAAATAGCTGGATGAGCGGCAAACAGTGCAGACCCTGATGAGACGCCGCATGCGGCGTCTCATCTGGGTCTACACTGTTTGCTAAGGCAAGTCTGTTCAAATGTACATATGATAAAGTGCAACATATTGTAAGAGTCATGCTCAGATAGAAAGCCAGACAGATTAAATTATGACAAAAACCTTAGCGATTACTAATCGATTATCGATCGCAATGACAGGACTGATAATCGATTATCTTTTCACTACGATTAGCCAGCCCTATCCATATGGCATCTTACATATCTCTAGGAGCACATTTTATTTTCCATTTGAACATTTTTAATAGTTTTCTTATTTCTGTTTTAAACGCAGGTTGTGAGTGCTTGTTAGAACCGCCTCAGTGAGGCGGTCCGCCTCATTGAGGCGGTTCTAACAAGTAACCACATTCTATGTCTTTGAGCAAAAATAAGGAAAACAATCTTCTTCTTCTTCTGCACTAGAATGTAAATATAAAAGTAAGAATAATAACTAGACAACATCACCAAAATGCTTACTTTTCTGAGAAAAATCCGTGATGATTTTGTTATTTATACTGTAAACACAGGTTGTGGGTGCTCGTAATAACCACCTCATTAAGGCGGTTCTAACGAGTACCAACAACCTATGTTTTGTAGCAGAAATTAGACACTAATGTATCCCCCCCCCCGTAAATTACGGGCCTCCGTGGCCTAGTGAATAAGAGTGTTTTGAGTTTTACGTCCCACCAACAGTTAAGGTCATACGGAGACGGGACCTCTTTTTATAGACTCATCCGAAAGTCTGGAGAAGCCCGGAATCAATCCTGCGACCCCTGGTTTACAAGGCGAGTAGCGTAACCACTACACGACGGAGGATAAGAACGCTAGGTATCTCACCGCTGTGGTTCTAGCCTGGCTCGGGTCACATGTGAGATGCCAAGTTCTGCAACAGATTGTCAGGTGGTTTTTCTCAGAGTACTCCGGTTTTTGCCCACCTCTGATAAACGATCGACTCGATGTGAGTGAAATAATCTTGAAATAGCCATAAAACCAAAACAAAAAAGTATCCGCGTTTACCCAAGTTTTCTCTATAAAAGCGGGGTTTCGAGGGGTGTTCATTTCACGGACTTGTTCACGCCGCGATGTTACGGAGTTTTCATGATAGAAGTTTTATGGTACAAAACAATAATCATAAAACTTAAGATGCAAGAAGCTTGAATAAGTAATAAGGCAAACTTTATTACAAAACCTTAACATTTTATTTGTTTGTACTGCATTTTAATCAATAAGTTAGCAGCTATTAGTTTGTAACTTGGTAAAATTTATATGGGCCCCGCATAAAAAATTGCTTCATTACAGTATTTTTGTACAGTAAAATTCCTTAAATATATGGAAATTTAATAGTCTATATAACCCCTTATGTGCTTGAGGAGCTCTTGAGAACACGCAGCACTATCTCTTGGCCTGCGAACAATTCAAAGGCATAAAACAGGACTAATAAATAGTCTCAGCGATTTGCCAGCTTTCCTTATATAAATATTCTTCTATATGGTTACTTGTACCGATCTATCTGCGAATGATAACACATATAAAAAACAGTTTTAGCAGTACATGTTTTTGATTTTAGTCTAAAGTCTGAACGATTTTGAGAGTATATCTCATACTGGAATAAATAAATAAATAAATAAATAAATAAATAAATAAATGAAATTCTTCCAGATACGAGCACATAAATACACCTACACTTAGACCCCGCCCATCCGGGCTTGATGAAATAGATTGGACTGCATGATGCTTCCACGCAGACCTGAAACCGACCACACATGAGTACGTAGAGGTTCTAAGCCTGCATAGGACGGACCGCTCGTGCATATAAACCCTACTGGTTTCATTGGGCGGCAGGGCTCGAGAGGACATTCCATGTGGAGCCTGCACTATTTGCCAGGGTACCCGTTTTGGGGTATCTGATACTGAATGGGTTTATCTATATGTACGAGTACAAGATGTACGTGTTTATATACAAAGAAATAAAGTTTAAACCAAATTAATAAGAGTTGATAAAATGATTGGTACATTTTTATTTATTTATTTGTGTATTTATTTTTATTCTTGGGTGGGGTTGGGTGGGGGCGGGATATTTTCTACCTACATGTATTGAGGTCTTTACGGTATAACTGCTTGTGTGCAGTCCTATCAAAACTAGCCATGGTCACTGATTGTATTTAACTGAAACAGAGATCCGTGGTATTTTTGGCAATGTAGCCCTCAACTCCTTGTGACAACTAACTATGTTTCTCTCATTAGGTGATTAACCCTTAAGAGGGCGAGAAAAACTTCATCTGAAAATGTCGTCTGCTTATGTCGTCTGCTCGATCTTTTTGCAAACTATTCAAAAAAAAATCCACACAGGCAAACTTAAAATAACCCTTATCTTGCTGGATATTTAACTTAGCCACATCCATTTTCTATTTTCAGCCAATCAGATTACATGATAAAATGAGTTCGTTCAAATTCACAAACTGAATGACAAACGGTGTAGATGCTGATCATTCAGAAGCCATTTGATCTGAATCTACACAGCTTGCAAAGATATGGGTTGTCGTGAACAGCAAGATAAGGGTTAAATTACTTGGCAGATGACAAAGCAGACGACAATTGTCGTGGTTGGCATTTTTTTTAGATAATATCTCTAAAACGGATCTTTTTGTTCAGGCGGTTCTTAGAAACACGTAAAATCTATGTTGTTGAGCAGAAATAAGTAAAATAGACTTTAACAAATAAAAACTCTACTTTTCTCTAAACATATAAAGTCTTTTACCTAATGTAATGAGAACACACATGGTTGTATAGTTTTACAGGAATAAGAAAAAAAATGTCTGTCTATCTATGTGAACACCATTTTCATCTATAAAGTGTGGTTTACAATACACAAGATGCTTAACGCTCTGCATGCTGGGTATTTGTTTCGCGACAGACGACATTTTGAAATAGTTTTCTAATTTTCCCAGAAAACAGGATTTGACATCTCAAGCAAATTGCCCTCTATGGAGGCAGTTTGCATCCTGTTTTCTGGGAAAAATAAGAGGAAAAAAATATCAATAATTTGTCGTCTGCTGAATTAGCCCAGCGAATGGAAAAGATTATGGCAGTTTTGTTATATTTTGTATTATCAGAGATTGTTTTGATCATTGTTCATCAGTCGATCCAAAGTTTCTTTCCAGCCTGTAGTCAGAGACAATCGACCCCGACCTATATATATAGAGAATATTTACTTTTTTGAGATGAATATCAAAAATATTTCATCGAGTGTGTTGAAAATTCTGATGTTTTCAACATACGAGATGAAATATTTTTGATATTTATCGAAAAAAAGTAAATTTTCTTTTTATTTTATAATATTTTTGGACACTTACTGTAATTGATCAATCGGTTCTTACGTCACAATTTATGACCCTGCTATGACGTCACAACTGTCAGTTGCAAACCATAAACAGTCGCCATTTTTAATACAGCATTTTTGCAGTTCAGAGAATGCTTTTTTTCAAGGTGTTTTACAGAATTATTTTATAGATAACGTATGGATTTTGGGGAGAAAAGTAGTCCGGGCTGCTACTGTGAAAATAACATGGCCATGCTATTTTTCACACTGTGAAAACAGCATTTATATTTTCACAGTGTGAAAATATCACTTTTATTTGGTTCATATATACTATATATACACTGATTTCACTGCTATGTATTAAATAAATGTGTATATTTAGGTCACTGTGTTTATTAGCATGCTTCCTCTCCCGAGGTTATGAAACCTTTTTTCATGCTCAACTCAGTTGAGCACAAATTTTGTCCTGCTAATAAATATTAAAATGCCAACAATTGTTGGCATTTTAATATTTATCAGCAGGACAAATAATATTCTCCGTGGATATAAATATGACAAAACCCTCAGATGTTGATAAATTTAATTATGAATTATATCACTATAAATTTCATGGTTAATTGAGTTGAGCATGAAATAATATAACCTCGGGGCCAGGGTACTTAATTTCAGTTCTTTCTTTGTTTGTTTGATTTGAGGTTTAACGTTCCCATCAACATTGTATAGGTCATTTTGGAGCCATTGCTTCCAAGTTTGTGAGACTTTTACAATTTCAGTTCTCGTGTTACCTATTTATTTCATGGCGATTTTCGTAAATATTCATTGCAAACAATTATTTTTACGGCGTAGCCGTTATGGTTTTGCTTTTGTCCTACATTTTTCGTTATTCCATTGGTCAGTAAAACCACATGTCCAAGGAGATGACCATTTCATTGGTCAATGATTTGCATAAATAAATCTACTCAAAAGTACGACAGTTTACTGAAGTTTTAACCTAGGAAATGTTTCGTTCTTTATGTGAGACATGAATGAAAAATATATACAGTTTCGGCTTGCTCACCGTCTTGTCCTTTGATGACCATACGTCATATGTATAATTGTGTTTCTAGTGAATTCTGTAACTGCTGCGGTCTCAGGCTGCGGTGAATAGCTATTTTGACCTAATTTCACGTGGTTGGTCTATATAGCGAAAGGAAACATTTCGCGAAAGGAAGGTTCCTTTCGCGAAAGGAAGAATTTTCTGCGAAAGGAATTGTTTGTTTGATTTGAGGTTTAACGTCCCAATCAACACTGTGTAGGTCATTTTGGAGACGTTGCTTCCAAGTTTGTGGGACTTTTACCCGACATTGAGATGAAATGACACCCAAGCCCTGTTGCCCAATGAAACCAATAAAGAGATATAGCATGACAAAAACATGTAATAATCGCATTACAAATTGACAGATGTTTAATTTAAAATATATGCTAAATAAAAGTTGCAGTGTATCATTCGTCTTCAGCATACTTTATGTCCTCCATTTTAACACAAAATGGACATTTTCGAATATCATTAATGATATAAATTCTGAAAAGGAATAAGTGTAATTTGAGTTTTAATTAGGTGCACATAAGATCAAGTTTCCGTCCGTTTGTCTGCTCGTCCGTTTGTTCGTCCGCCTATGCGTTTACGTTCACCATAGCGACAACCCGAAATGTTAACCCTAGAATTTGTGTTCAAAAACAGTAAATGATAACGTTTTCTTATTTGTTGTGCATATACTTGAGATCATATGCTCTTGAAATGAGGTCATGTTTTTAACCTTGACCTTTTACATTGACCTTAGCTCAAACAGGCGGGACACCGCCCTCTGCAAAGCTATTTTTCCTCGCGTGACATCTGAATTGTTTGAATACAGTAAACCAGTTCATAGCTAGACAATTGTTGCTGTCACTATTGTAGCTCATATTGCACGACCCGCAGAAAAAGCGACCGACTGAAGTCGGTTGATTTTCTAAGAGTGCCCTAAAATCACCGTGTCATTCTGTCAGTCTGTCTGTCCGTCCGTAACCCGTTTGTGAAAATTGGTGATAGTGACTTAACCGCTTGGAATATTTAAACAATTTTTGGCATACTGATAGATATCAATGAGATCTAACCAATGAACTTACGAAATATTATATTCCATTTAGTATAGGCTCGCCGAGGCGAAAAAATGTGAAAATTTTCGAACTGCTTCTCCTCGGAAACCGTTGGGCCGATTGAAGTCAAATTTCATATGGAGCCTCTATGGGATGGGGGAAACCAAAATTTGCTCATGGGGTCCAGGTCACATGACCCAAATGGCCGCCAAGCCATATATGGTCTGTCTGTCTGTCCGTCCGTAACCCGTTTGTGAAAATTGGTGATAGTGACTTAACCGCTTGGAATATTTAAACAATTTTTGGCATACTGATAGTATCAATGAGGTCTAACCAATGAACTTGCGAAATATTACATTCCATTTAGTATAGCCTCGCCGAGGCGAAAAATTTGAAAATTTTCGAACTGCTTCTCCTCGGAAACCGTTGGGCCGATTAAGGTCAAATTTCATATGGAGCCTCTATGTCATGGAGGAAACCAAAATTTGCTCATGGGGTCCAGGTCACATGACCAAAATGGCCGCCAAGCCATATATTGTAAAAACCCTTCAAAATAGTCTTCTCCAGAACCACTTGGCAGATTTCCACGAAACTTGATAAATAACATCTGGGACGTAGGCCCATCATAAATTGCTAAAATGGTGACCCTGGGTTGACCTTGACCTTCTTTGTGCCTAGGTCAAACTTTGACACATATGCTTTTGTATTGGAAAAGTGAGAATTCATTTTATCCTGCAAACGATTCAGAATACAGTACTAAAGTATTAGATATATTTTTGCTCCTTACGATAAGGCGCATTTATTGGGGGAACCGTTTTAGGTCCAGGTCACATGACCAAAATGGCCGCCATACCCATATATAGTAACACTCATCAAGCTAAAAGCATCCGGCGGGTCGTGCACTTCAGCTGAAGCACTGGTTTCTAAACAACCTTCCAATTAAATCTACGCCGCATATCTTTTTTAAAGATATTTCTTGTTTCAACTATATGTATTTAAATGGTTTCTTCTTCTATGACCTGTGTGACCTTTTCTTTGCTTAAATTGCTGTATAACCTAAAAATCAGAATTTCTTTCATTAAAGCCGCTTACACAGAATGAGATCCAGTTCATGTATTGCACTTTAAATCAACCGTCCACTGTCAAATAAGGCCAGACAATGTTCAAGACAAATAAAGTAAAATTTCTGCATTAAGACCACCTTTGGAACTGTTCAAACTTTAAGACCACTTTTGAACAGTCACCAATCTGTTCTCTTACTACATAAAATTAAGACATTTGGTGTAGAATACACAAAACAGAAAAAACTGAAACATTTTTCAGAGAGGCGTTTAAACTCTTATCCTGCTGTTCACGACAACCCTTTTCTTTTCAGATGGCTTCTAGAAGAAGCCATATGATCAGGATCTACACTGTTTGACATTCAATTTATGAATTTGTAGGAATAAATTACATCAAGCAATCTGATTGGTTCAAAGTCAGAAATGGATGTGGCTAAGCTGAATATTCAGCAGGATAAGGGTGAAAACAAAAAAATAGTCTAAACTTTAGCTGGTCTTTTATTATCCGTTGTCTTAGCGAGGGTTGCGATCAATCATCTGGGATTGCCCGGAGGAGATTCGACGTCGCCTCCAATAAAGGCATATCATATACCATTTTCGCGTTTCAATCCCACATTAAGAGTGTTCATTATGTTCCGTAGATCAATTTACTAAGATTAGACACAGCGTCAACAAAGTCGCGATTGGCATAAAACTGTGGACTTGTAGGGTAGTTGCAGACAATCGGATCAAGAGCTCATCACACATGTCATAAGCTCCTTGCGTGCATATATACTTTACACCGTACTCTATAAAATAAGTTACACCCTTTTTGTACCAAATTGAATCTTCCTCCTTATATATAGCAGGAGTTCATTTCAAAATTTAGGGGTTTCAGGTTGTGTTTTCATCAAAATTTATTTGGAAAATGACTGAACTTTATGCAAACAGTGGAGGCCCAGATCAGACGCCGCGTTTGGTGGCGTCTGATCTGGGCCTCCGCTGTTTGCCAGGGTATCCGTTTATAGGGGTCTCTGGTAATGAATGGTTAACAACACTAGTGATACGTCTTTATGTGTGCTCCCTTAAGACGCCGAGACAAACTACATCTGAATATGTCGTCTGCTTATGTCGTCTTCTATTTTATTTTTCAAACTTTTTAAAAAATATTTTTGCATACAGGCAAACAGTGTGGGCCCAGATCAGAGAGCAGTCTGATCTACATCCACACTGTTTGCCCCCCCCCCCCCCCCAAAAAAAAAAAAAAAAAAATTAAGGTAACCTGCAGACAGACGACAATTGCCGTGATTGGCATTTTATGGGTTAAACATTCAAAGATACTAGGCAAGCACCCCGTAATCAAATTTCAAACTGGCCAAGCATCATGGCTAAAATAGCGTTACGTTTTCTGGCACCCATCATACAAACCTTGCTAGTGCGATCGTCCAAAAAAAAAAAAGTCAAAACCTTACTGAATCCAGAATGAAAAAGTCGATGAAAGTTCGCACGAGCATGCGTCATCTTCCGCGAACTTTCGTCATCAATTTAACATTTTTTTTTCTAAATTTTACGTTGGTGACTTAAAATGACGTTTCTGGAGAGCATTTATCAAACTCCTTCGTTGATAAATTACAGTAATTCAGTACAAATAACCAAACAAAAAATGGGCATGTTCATTTGGCCGCATGTTCCTTCGTTGATAATTACAGTAATTCAGTACAAATAACTAAACAAAAAAATGGGCATGTTCATTTGGCCGCTAGAGCTAGCAAACATAGGGACTTTGTCGCAAAACAGACGTACCGTGATTTGAGACCCCGTCCTGTTTTTTTTTTTTTTTTTTTTTTTCCAATACAACTTCTTTCGAAATGGAATGGTACAGAAACAAGAATAGGGATTCCAGCTTTCAACAATATAAAACAATACCACTTATATGTCCAAAGTACCATATATTAAAGTTGAACACTTCAGTTTCTGTCAAACACAATTAGGTTAATGAAAAGTGGAGTAATAGCGTGCCTTAATGATTTATACCCTGTATTACCCCAATCCACACTTTATTCCCCAGGACGAATAAACTGTGTTTTGGTTAGTCTGATCCTGGCTATTTTTTTTTTTTCAGATGCATGGTCATCCCAGCTATTTTTGTCTTGCTTTACCGTGTCCTTGCTATTTTTTTTTATCTTTTTTTTCATAAAATCTTCCCGCCCCTCCAATAAAAATCAAATGGTCGCTCCCTAACCACACGGTATTGAAACGTTTAAAAACAATGAATCAAAAGGCGAAAACATTCAACTTAGATATTGTTTTGAATAGGGTGTTATTTTTAAATGGAGAACCCTCTTTCAAATTTATGTGATTTCTTGTATCTAAGATGTTCAAGTTCTGTTTAAAATAAAATTTTGATATCTGTTTCCTAAGTTATACATGTAATTTATTTCTTAAAATATATTACGTGTTGCTAGATTTATTTTACATAGTATATATAATACAACATATATAGTATATTTACTTTTTCAGGTGAATACCAAATGTGTAAAATGTGTACTTTTGTGGTAAAATTATGCGTTTGCAAATAAAACCAACGAATATTCGGACAATTCGCGTAAATGTATAAATCTGACAAACCATAATAATTAAGACAATATTTTTCATCACAGCACAAAAATATTATTCCTTATAGAGAACCTAGGATCATATACGTCCTATTATTCTATTTAGCCCAAGAACGAAGGCACTGTCCCGGAAGCATTAGGAAAACGCATGTGTGTTTGTTTGAACTGAGGTTTTACGTCCCCTTCAACATTATTTAGGTAATTATGGAGACGTTGCTCCAAATTTTATGGGACTTTTACCCGACACTGAGATGAAATGACACCCCATCCCTGCCGCATAAATGTAGGTTTGTGATCCTGTCTCAGAAGTGTACATTTTTCTAGTGAAAATCTTTTATGGTTTTCTTATTTCTGCTACAAAAATAGAATGTGGGTACCTCATCACGCGAACAAGTCTGTGAAATGAACACCCCCTAAACCCCACTTTACACAGGGAAAACTGGAGTTTTAGGGGGTATACATTATTTTCTTATTTCTGTTCCAAGACATAGGTTGTTGGTACTCGTTAGAACCGCCTCAATGAGGCGGTTCTAACGAGCACCCACAACCTATGTTTGCAGTATAAAAAGAAAAATATCACTGATTTTCGTCGAATATGGAAGAATGCTCTGTCACACGGATGTGTTATCGTACCTCATCTGGAGCGAAAATGTGGGAAAATAATACATACATTGTCTCCATGTAGTGGATCGACGGTTCATTTCAATGATTACGACAACAAGTAAATGCATATCTCCAAATCTGTTGTTTTTCTGATGAAAATTTGTGGTATATATTTTTATTTATACTCCAAGCATAGATTGTGGGTGCTCGTTAGAACCGCCGCAATGGGTAAACTTGGATGAGTTTTTGCGCGAAGTTTCCGCAAACTCGCTCGCCCACAATATTTTTCCCTAGTCATAAGTATTCGTTGAGACGTCCCCCATATACACATCCGCTGTGTAGATTACTGACATATCTATTATAAACAGCACAGGCAGGAAATATTTGACCTCGATATAGGAAAATGGATTTATTTCGTGTTCAGATTCGGATTGCCAGTAAGTGTGTTTCAAGCAAGGATTTACTGTGGTATGCTGAATAAATTACCAATGAATCTTCGTGAAAAATGGCAAGAAAATGACTTTCTGCGCGATTTATATTAAAATTTTAGCTTGCTGCGGAATGTACAGAGAATAGAAGAAATTGTGTTGTGACAAAGACGCGGCGCGTTCAGTGAAGAGAAAAAGAAAATGGCGAAGGCTGCGAGATCAGCAGTCAAATGTAAAGCATAAAGGCAAAACAATCTTTGCATATTAGCGCAGTTGTTGCGTTCTCAACCTCGTAAACTGTTTAGAAAGTCCAAGCCTGTCCAGGAAAAGCGGAGCCCAGAAAAGTGGTGCGATAGCCCTAACGTTTTCTTTGGGTTGTAGGGCTTGAGCTGTCATTTCATCTCAATGTAAAAATCCCACAAAATCTTTAGCAACGTCTCCACAGTTACCTAAATCATCACAAACAAATAGAACCTCTAAACTGCCAATCAAGACACTTGCAGACGCCACATTCACTCCAAACATTTCACGGTGTTTTTACCTATTGCATGCGGGAAAACCCTAGCAAACTGTGCCGGCCCAGGTCAGACGCCGTATGATCAGGGCCTGCACTATTAGCTAACAGAATTTTCTGTCTAAAAAAAAAAAAGTAAAACCGAAAAAAGGCCTGACACCCTTATATGACAAATGGACTTGTCCAACATATAGCATATGAAACCGTACAGGATAAGATACGGCGCGAAAAAAGACTAACTTACAGACACACTTTTTTCGCATCACGCTTGCATTGTGAATTATAATAATAATAAAACACACACACACACACACACACAAGATAAATCCCGCTTTATGTTAAGAAAAGTGGAGTTAACATAGTTTGTATAAAATATCACAAATAGAATTTGTTTCTCATTATTAAACCGTTCGTCTCAAGCTATTCTAGCCAGCTTTGAGATTAGAATTTAGTCTAAAACACCTTTCATAAACAGACACGACAGATATCTTTTTTTCAGTGTAAGATCGATTTTTATTTCACCGAGTGAACATCAAAATAAGTGTTTTCGCGCACGCACACACACACACGCACACACTATATCTTTATGCTTTAAACTGCAATTTTAAAGTGTCAACCGTCACCACACAGGACAGACTTTTTCGATGTAGATTTCTCTTCGATTTAGCAGTGTTCATTGGTTACAGAGTATAATGTTTGATGTGAATTGGGAGTTTGGACCTGGAAAATACCTGGAATGTCACTTTATCAAATGGTTCACTTGAAATTTGCAATCTTATCACACCTGGTCGAAAAAAAAATATATCTATGATATATACAACGTAACGATATTATTTGTTGTTTTCTTTGTTAATCATTTGCATGATCCATATAAAGCAAACATTCAGACACAGATGAACTTGTCCAAGATATGGAATTTCTTCATTTTGACACATGTCGGGAATTTTTCAACAAGAAAATAACTGTCATGCTTGGTGTATAATTTAAGAATCCGTGTTATATATATTTTTTTGTTTCTTTTAAGATAAATAGGTGGATGATGATGATTATGATGATGATGTTCATGTTTAACGACGCGTCAACCCTCCCTGTCGGCCATAAGCGTCAAACAATTTACGATCAAGTTGAGGATGTTGAGAGTTAAAATATATGCATAATGGTGTCTAAAAATCTGAATAATTAAATTTTATGAAAACAAAAAGTCTGATTACTTTTAAGAATGAGATAATATTATATCCGTTGGATAGAAAATTCGATGAAAACGCATACGTGCACGTACGCAATTCTTAGACCGTATCCGGTAAGAATTCTTTTTTTTTTTCCTTGAGACAACATGGGTGGCGGGAGTCACGCATTTTACCGTTTCGTAGCAACAAATAATGAAACTAAAACGGAGTAAATTAATGTGCAAATTTGCACATACCCCTGGCTTGAATTTGTTTTGCAAAAATAAAAGAAGTTTCATCTTACTGATATTTATATAGTCATGTTCAAGTTGCTGTATAAATTGGTCAGTATGTCACTATGAGAGATATGACGAACAAGACTAATGTAATATGAGATTTTCATGATTTTATTGGACTTAAATTTTAACAAAATTTAAGTGCAATAAAATCACAGAATCTCTTTTTTCAAAAAATAGCATTGTATTGTAATGATTGTTCCACCTAAGTTTACAATGTAAAATGACTGAATGAACAGATAAATAAATAACAAGGTGTTTGTGTTCTCATGTTCTTTTTAGTTTTGCCTGTGGGCCCATGATACATCACGTGAACAAGTCCGTGAAATGAACATCCCCACCCATGAATCCGACCTCATGTATTGAAAGCTGGGGTTTTACTGATGCATATATTATTTTTCTTATTTCTGTTCCAAGACATAGGTTGTGGGTAGTCGTTAGAACCGCCTTCTAACGAACACCCACAACCTATGTTTGCAGTATAAATAAGAAAATTATTATACATTTTCATCAGAAAAGAAGCCATTTTGGAGATGTGAGAAAAATGCACTATGTCATGATTTGTGGCACGGATTGCCTTGTAAGGCGGGTTGATTCAGTTTCATCTGAATTCCAATCCGTATAGTTCGAAATGTTTAAAGTTCACTACCTTGATTTAATCTTACAGCTCCATGTGGAACTGAAAATGCAAAAGAAGTCTGTGAAGTAGAAATCTTTTTCAATTTTTAATTTCTCCATGACAAAACCGAGGAGCGTTTGTAACAAAACACGCCTATTTAATACATGTATATTGAAAATTTTACTACCAAAACATAAAAATCCTGATATTTTTCATATTTCTGCTCAAAACTTACGCTGTGGGTACTCGTTAGAGGCGATTCTAACGAGTACCCACAATGTATGTTTTGAGCAGGAATATTTAAAGAAAATTAATGCATGTCCCTGTAAATCCCAATTTTACTGCATAAAAGTGGGGTTTAAGGGGCTCAAAATTATAGAGGCGTGTTTTCTTGATATAGGACGTGTATGACTAGTGAAGTGAAGTCGGCGCTGTCTGACCAGTCTTCCGTGGTGAGATGCATCTTCGACATCCACTGTTTCATCACGACGCATCACGAAAACACGCCTATATAATTTTGACCGCCTTTAACCCCACTTTTATATAGTGAAACTGGGGTTTACAGCGGTAAACCTTATTTTTGTATTTCTGCTCTAAAATATAGATTGTGGGTACCCACAATCTATATTTTTAGCAGAAATAAGAAAAAAAAATCACAATTTTTCAGCTAAAATTTCTCCTTTTTTGTTGGTAAAGTTTTCAAAGTATCTGTTTAGGCTCGTTCTCGTAATGAACTCATGACATGATGGTTGAATGTGGAGGTTAAACGAAAACTTTAGTGGGAGCACATGTCTAATTGTATTTAGCTTTTGTTGTGCGCTGGCTCGGTTATAAGCCATAAGGAGCCGAAATTCTATGTTTGGATCATAAAAATGCGCAAATTATCACTGTTTCATATGAAAAAAATAAATTAAATAAAATAAATAAAAAAATAATAACAATATTGTTAAAATCATTGGAATAAGGATACTGCACTGGAGGTGTGTTATGTTTAAACCACAATTTAAATATTTGAAACATAGAATATTCTAAAAAGATATGAACAGAACTTTATTTAATTGTTTGAGGTGGCGTAAGAGGATAGATTTGTACAAGCATTTATACACATGCACATACATGAACAAATAACGATAGCATCACCAAAACACGCCTATATAATTTTGATCCTTTAACCCCGACCCCACCTTTTAAATAACTCGTTAGAACCATGCCCCGAGCAGAAATATTAAAAAAATATCAGAATCCTTCATGTGAAAAAAAATCATTTTCATGGTAAGATTTTCAATATACAGTGACTTTCCGCTATTAAGACCACCTAAAATTAAGACTAATTCAGCTTTCTAAAGCGTATCTATAGTAGGTTGTAAGTATTCTTTCTCAGTGTTTTCTGCATACAGTGTCCTCTGGTCAGAGACCCACCTTTGGGACTGTTCAAAAGTGGTCTTAAAGACCACTTTTGAACAGTCCCAAAGGTGGTCTTAATATAGGAATTTTACTGTATTTGAATGTTTTCATGTCAGATGGGAAAGCAATCATGTCAACAAGTAATTCAAGACTAAATAATTTAACCGTTAGCATTTGTAAAAATCGTCACAATATGTTCTGCAAATGCATGCGGGAAACCCCTAAAGGGGTACCTTGGCAAATAGACTTGAAACAATGCAGGCCCAGATCAGACGCATGCATTATTTCCTAACAGAATTTTCTGTCGAAAATAGAATAGAATGAAAAAAATAGGAGATTCTAACGAGTATCCACAACCTGTTTTTTTAAGCAGAAATAAGTAAAATTCCATTATCTGAAAACTTCCATTTTTGGTTGTAAAATTTTCAATGTATGGTAGAACTTCGATGGCTCGAACACCGATTGCTCGTTTACCATGGCTGAGTCGAACCCATGTTTGAGCCCCTGGAGAAATCCTGTGCATAAGAAATAGTGGGGATAATTTAAGAGATTTTCGCCTTTTTTACTTGCAAATTTATGCTGTGTGCACTCATTAGAATCGCCTCGATGAGGCGATTCTAATGAGTACACACAGCATACATTTTCATTATATAACACCGAAAAGATGCCTAAAAGTATATCGTATACCTCCTGGTAGTATCCCTCAGTGGCTCGAACAATCCCCGTCTCGAACAGATTTTCGAGGTCCCAAAGGTGTTCGAGCCATTGAAGTTCGACTGTATTAGAATATGCGTGTGTGGTTTCGTAATAAGTTTGGGGCACAGGTCCATTTTCAATTTAAGAGGCGTCTGTAATTTCATTTATTGTAAGTTTTACCAAAAATATCTTGCACTTCAAGCAAAACAATGTTGACCCGGATGTCTTCTTTTTTTTTTTCTTTTTTTTTTTTACAAAAAAGACTTCATTTTATACATGAAATACAGTATTATGTTTAAAGTGCAAAATGTGTTACCGTGAAAAAGATTTTTCCTTCAATCTTCATTCTGATATTTGATGATAACATAATGATTGTAAAACATGTATTTAGTTCCTTGCATCAATATAATTTGTCACAACTAAATTTAAATTATTGGCCGTAGATGATTCATTCTCATTCATCAGATATTTCGAAAGTCTTCCATTCCAGAACACCGTCATTAGATATGAGAACAACACACCTATCATGGCCATGTATGATCATTCATACAGTCTTAAATTTTGCGGTTTAAGGGGAATAGGAACACCTGGCAGATTTTCAGTCATTTTTCACTTCCTGTTAGCTTTACTGTAAGACCTGTCCCACAGAAAAAGTGATCTACTCTTAAAGGAAAGATTTGCTCCTGCGGAGCAATTTTTGTCCTTTAAGAGTAGACTCCTATTGACATGGGAGACAAAAATACTTTTACAGGAGTTGCCTCCCCTGAAGGTGTTTCCACTCCTCTTAAAAAGGTTTCTTTTTCTATGAAACTTTGATGTTTCTTTCCTTTTCCTATAAACATAGACTGTGCAATGTCCTTTGGGCCGGAAAAAGTAGAAATAATATACTGATTATCCTTGTAAATCTATTTTCCCCGTCATAAACTGTCACGTACTGTGGGCGGGGGGATACAAGGGTATTTTCATATGACCTCGCGTCTAAGAGTATAATAACGCCATGTAATATTTTCGATAATCCACTAGTGGATTAAATATGCAAATTTATAATAGCGAGATACGTCCCGTTACGTTACATGCACGACGTCCTTAACGGCGTCGCGTTTACTAACGGCGGAATATTGACATTTTTGTAAACAATCGTGAATAAAATGCGCTTTAAATGTCATATGATAAACAGAATCTTGCATTCGTGCTCATGTATTATTGAATTTATTAAACTCGTTGAGGAAAAGGGATAAAATGCTCGGCAAAGCCTCGCATTTTATCCCTTTTCCTCAACGAGTCAAAGCCTCGCATTTTATCCCTTTTCCTCAACGAGTTTAATAAATTCAATTAAGAAATGAAATTTATTTTTCTGCAGTTCCTGGAAGGATGAACGCAGTGGGTCGCGTGCAAAGTAAATGAACCCCGAAGGGTTTCATGTAAACTTTGCTAGCGTCCCACCGTCGTTCATATTTTCATGAAAAGCAGAAAAATTAAGTTTATTTTTTTATATTTACATTATTTGCCTCCCCATCACTGGGCGAAAAAATGCTTATAGGACAAAGTTTTAAAGCTGAAAAACATTTACACGCTGTTTTTCTACAAAGAGCGGAGCAGCGTTGACGTCATCAACGCCCGTAGAGAACAATGGTTTAGAATGACGTCACTTAACGTCACTGAAAATCATGTGATTCGTTGCGTTCATGGAAGTGTGAACGCATTTGTCTTCTATAGGTCTACATTAGACTTTACACTGGAAATGTAAATATTAATACATGGACTCTCATGTAAGATCCTCTATTTATTACATAGAGTATCTATATAGAGGATTTTACATGAGTATTCATGTACAGGAGCATATAATTTCGTGAGTGAAATTATATGCTCCTGTCATGTATTTATTGAATTTATTAAACTCGTCGAGGAAAAGGGATAAGATGCTTGGCTTTGAGCACGAAAGTCAAATTCCATTTATCATATGACATTTAAACGCATTTTATTCACGATTGTTTAACAAAAATGTCAATATTCCGCCATTACTAAAATTGACTACTAAATGTGACGTCGTTAAGGATGTCGTACCAGTAACGTTATGGGGTGTATGTTACTAATTTGTACATTGAATCCACTGGTGGATTATCGAATTTATTACATGGCGTTATTATGCCCCCAACTTTGAAAAAGTTGGAGGGGCATATTGCTTCTGGTTCGTTCGTCCGTTCGTCCGTTCGTCTGTTCGTCCGTTCGTCCGTTCGTCCGTCCGTTACGCTTTTGATGCATAGCATAACTAAAGAACCGTGTATGCTAGGGTTTTGAAATTTCATATATGGATTCCTCATGGAAAATTAGCTGACGCATATTTTTTTTCTCGTCCGGATTATGCCCACTTCAAGAGTTATTGCCCTTTGAAATTTTTTTAATAAAATCTTGTCAGCAAGATATCTCAAAAACTATTGGAGCTAGAGCCTTGAAAGCTGGTGATTATATTGGTGGTGATGAGTAGATGAACTGATTAACTTTTGACGAAATTCCGAAAAATACTTTGTGAGTTATGGCCCTTTGTCATTTTGGTAATTTGTGCCCATTGTAATGTATGCTAAAAGTGATGCATAGCATAACTTTAGAACCGTGTATTCTAGGGTTTTGAAATTTCATATATGGATTCCTCATGGAAAATTAGCTGACGCGTATTTTTTTTCTTGTCCGGATTATGCCCCTTTTAAGAGTTATTGCCCTTTGAAATGTTTTTAATAATATTTTGTCAGCAAGATGTCTCAAAAACTATTGGAGCTAGAGCCTTGAAAGTTGTTGAATATATTGGTGGGGATGAGTAGATGAACTGATTAACTTTTGACAAAATTCCGAAAAACACTTTGTGAGTTATGGCCCTTTGTCATTTTGGTAATTTGTGCCATTGTAATGTATGCTAAAAGTGACGCATAGCATATCTTTAGAACCGTGTATGCTCATGGAAAATTAGCTGACGCGTATTTTTTTTCTTGTCCGGATTATGCCCCTTTTAAGAGTACTTGCCCTTTGAAATTTTTTAATAAAATCTTGTCAGCAAGATATCTCAAAAACTATTGGAGCTAGAGCCTTGAAAGTTAGTGAATATATTGGTGGCGATGAGTAGATGAACTGATAAACTTTTGACAAAATTCCGAAAAATACTTTGTGAGTTATGGCCCTTTGTCATTTTGGTAATTTGTGCCCATTGTAATGTATGCTAAAATTGATGCATAGCATATCTTTAGAACCGTGTATGCTAGGGTTTTGAAATTTCATATATGGATTCCTCATGGAAAATTAGCTGACGCGTATTTTTTTTCTCGTCCGGATTATGCCCCTTTTAAGAGTTATTGCCCTTTGAAATTTTTTTAATAAAATCTTGTCAGCAAGATATCTCAAAAACTATTGGAGCTAGAGCCTTGAAAGTTGGTGAATAGATTGGTGGTGATAAGTAGATGAACTGATTAACTTATGACAAAATTCCGAAAAATACTTTGTGAGTTATGGCCCTTTGTCATTTTGGTAATTTGTGAAAAACTTTGTCATCGTTCTAGTGCCTACATTTCTTCACCAATTTCAATATTACTTCACACAAATGTTCCTTATAAAAAAATCTCGAGCGAGTTTGACTTTCAAGGTCATGACCTCAAGGTCAAGGTCACTGTGGCTATTTTTAGAAAAACTCTGTCATCACTCTAGCGCCAACATTTCTTGACCAATTTCAATATAACTTCACACAAACGTTCCTTATGACAATATCTCGAGCGAGTTCGACTTCAAGGTCATGACCTCAAGGTCAAGGTCACTGTGGCTATTTTTAGAAAAACTTTGTCATCGCTCTAGCGCCTACATTTCTTCACCAATTTCAATATAACTTCACACAAATGTTTCTTATGACAATATCTCAGCGAGTTCGACTTTCAAGGTCATGACCTCAAGGTCAAGGTCACTGTGGCTATTTTAAGAACCACTTTGTCATCACTCTAGCGCCTACATTTCTTCAATGATTTCAATATAACTTCACACATATGTGCCTTATGACAATATCTTGAGCGAGGTCGACTTTCAAGGTCATGACCTCAAGGTCAAGGTCACTGTGGCTATTTTTAGAAAAACTTTGTCATTGCTCTAGCGCCTACATTTCTTCACTGATTTCAATAGAACTTTACACAAATGTTCCTTATGACAATATCTCAAGTGTGTTCGACTTTCAGGGTCATGACCTCAAGGTCAAGGTCACAGTAGCTATTTTTAGAAAAAATTTTGTCATCGCTCTAGCGCCTACATTTCTTCACCGACTTCAATATAACTTCACACAAATGTTCCTTATGACAATATCTCTAGCGAGTTCCACTTTCAAGGTCAAGGTCACTGTGGCTATTTTTAGAAAAACTTTGTCAATGCTCTAGCGCTTACATTTCTTCACTGATTTCAATATAACTTCACACAAATGTTCCTTATGACAATATCTCAAGCCATTTCAACTTTCAAGGTCAAGGTCAATATGGCTATTTTTAGACAAACTTTGTCATCGCTCTAGCACCTACATTTCTCCACCGATTTCAATATAACTTCACACAAATGTTCCTTATGACAATATCTCTAGCGAGTTCCACTTTCAAGGTCAAGGTCACTGTGGCTATTTTTAGAAAAACTTTGTCAATGCTCTAGCGCTTACATTTCTTCACTGATTTCAATATATGTTCACACAAATGTTCCTGATGACAATATGTTCCTTATGACAATATCTCAAGCCATTTCAACTTTCAAGGTCAAGTTCACAATGGCCATTTTTAGACAAACTTTGTCATCGCGCCAGCGCCTACATTTCTTCACCGATTTTAATATAACTTCGCACAAATGATCCTTATGACAATACCTCGACAGAGTTCGACTTTCAAGGTCAAGGTCACAGTGGCTATTTTTAGAAAAACTTTTTCATTGCTCTAGTGCTTACATTTTTTCACCAATTTCAAAATCGATTCACACAAATGTTCCTTATGACAATATCTGTAGCGAGTTCCACTTTCAAGGTCAAGGTCACTGTGGCTATTTTTAGAAAAAACTTTGTCAATGCTCTAGCGCTTACATTTCTTCACCAATTTCAATATAACTTCACACAAATGTTCCTTAAGACAATATCTCGAGGGATTTCGACTTTCAAGGTCAAGGTCACTGTGGCTATTTTTAGAAAAACTTTGTCATTGCCCTAGCGACTACATTTCTTCACTGATTTCAATATTACTTCACACAAATGTTCCTTATGACAATACCTCGAGTGAGTTTGACTTTCAAGGTCAAGGTCACTGTGGCTATTTTTAGAAAAACTTTGACATGGCTCTAGCGCTTACATTTTTTCACCGATTTCAGTATAACTTCACACGAATGTTCCTTATGACAACACCTCGAGTGAGTTTGACTTTCAAGGTCAAGGTCACTGTGGCTATTTTTAGAAAAACTTTGACATGGCTCTAGCGCTTACATTTCTTCACCGATTTCAGTATAACTTCACACAAATGTTCCTTATGACAATATCTCGAGCTATTTCGACTTTCAAGGTCAAGGTCACTGTGGCTATTTTTAGAAAATCTTTGTCATCGCTCTAGTGCCTACATTTATTGATGGATGTTAATAGAACTTCACACAAATGTTTCTTGTGGTAATATCTCGAGACTTTCAAGGTCATGACCTCAAGGTCAAGGTCACTATGGCTATTTTTAGAAAAACTTTGTCATTGCTCTACCGCCTACATTTATGATTTTAATCTAACTTCACACAAAAGATGCTTATGATAATATCTTGAGCAAGATCTACTTCGCGGCCATGGCCTCAAGTCAAGGTCCCTATGACTATTTTTAGAGAAATATTGTCATTACTCTAGAACCTACATTTATGGATGGATTTTTAAACAAACTTTACACAAATGTTGCATATGATAATATCTCAAGCAAGTTGGACTTTTGCCATTTCAGTGATTTCCACACACACGAAGTTGTCTTGTGCGTGGGTATTTGTATCGCATGCGATGCCTTGTTTTTTGTTAATAAAATCTTGTCAGCAAGTCCATATCTTGAGAACTATTAGAGCTTCATTAATCATTCTTGGTACAAACTTGCATCCAGGCATTGCAACTTCAACGCAAGCATCCATATCTGACCTTGACCTATATTTCATGGTTCACTGACTTCGTGAATTATTGCGACCACCCTGACTTTCACCATTTCTCGAAAACTATTAAAGCTTTTTAAATTATAATTGGTACAAACTTGCATCTAGGAATTGCAACTGCAACGCAAGCATCCATATTTGACTTTTACCCATATTTCATGGTTCACTGACTTTGTGAATTATTGCGACCACCCTGATTTTCTATCAGTCCATTTCTCAAGAACTATTAGAGCTTCATTAATTGCATTTGGTACAAGCTTGCATTTAGGAATTGAAACTTCAATGCAAGTATCCATTTCTGACCTTGACGTACATTTTATGGTTCACTGACTTGGTAGAAAAGTGTGACAACCCTAACTTTCACCCTGATGTAAGAGTCTGTTTTTAAGAGTTTCATTGATGATACTTGGTACATGCTTGCAACTAGGAGTGAAATTTTTATGCAGGCATCCATGTTTGACCTTGACCTAGATTTCATGGTTTGGTGACTTTGCGCCTCCACAGGCGCAACATAGCCTTCGTGGGGAATTCTTGTTGTATGTTTTTGAGTCTTTAACAATATTTGTTGAATATTTTGCCATCTAAGGACACGCAAAGGTTGGGGGCATTGTGTTTTACAAACACCATTTCTAGTTTCATTCTCAGACGCGACGTCATTATGGTATATAGACTATATACAAACGAGGAAAAAATATATGATAAGTGAATTATATTTCTTTTTGTTATAGAAGAATGTATTCCATGAACTACGCTATTTTGCATCGCCTCATCTGTGAGAGGTAACTTAGGAATTTAACAACACGGACCAAATATAGACATTAAGTGATTGTTTTTAACTCATATTTTGTGGCACATGATTATCTGTTTACATGATCAACTGATCAATAAACCACACAAGGATGTGACTCAGACAGGATTTTTACTGATAAGAAACTGTCCATGTGATATTAACGCTTTGATTTATAAAGGAAAGTGTGTTTTTTTTGGTATGTATTTTTTATCTTGTTCATGGAATGACGCATTAACGCATGTTTGGATACATATATCACATAAAACTTTAAAATATGGAGACGATTAGCATTTCATATCCATTAGGAAATGCTAATGGTCTCCATATTTTACTTACAAGATCACAACTTTAATTTAAGTCTTTCTTGCCATCAGCTCCGAGAATGGAATGAGCTCCCTAAGAAAACCAGCAACTAGCCCAGTCTAAATATATTTAAAACCAGGCTCAATATACCACCTCGATGCTATTTCATCGGCAAAAAAGACTCGGTCAAATCTATCATTCTAGGCCAAGAACTAGATTTAGCTCCGAACGTCAGCACTTGTTCTCTAAGAACATTGTAGATATTGCTCTCGGTGTGTTTGTGGATCCGTTGAGGACACGCACCCCTATCTTTTAGTATATGTGAACAGTATACCAAAGTAGAAGTAAAACAAAGATCAGGAATCGATACAATTAACTTACTCCACCCATCAAAGACACCAAAGGGAAAGAAACACTAGCTTGAAGCGACCAGACCATAATGGAAACCTAAACAAAGAAAGGCCATAAGGACAGTTACTTTTCCACAAAATGGCCAAATGGCCATCCAAAATAAAAATACACAAGTGATACACACAGTAAGTAACAAACAACAACATATATAAACCGCCACAGAAGAACCGCCTTGGAACGATCAGTGGAACTTGAAGAATTCCACTGGGGAATAGGCAAACTTTATAGGCGTGAACTATTTAACCGTGTGTGAGTAATATGCAATCCAAATTTCAACATCAACAACACCATTGTCCCCGCTGTTCATGACTATATACTGAAGTCAAAACATTTTCTAAATTGCTCCAGCATGTCAGTTATTTCTTGCTACCGAGTCCTCGCCGTATTGAACTTTCCATTATGGTCGTTATTTCATGTTTAATATGTTTCTTTCCCTTTTGTGTCTCTGATGCGAGGTGTGGGTTAATTGTATCGATTCCTAATCATTGCCTTCACTTCTGTTTTTCAATCAATTGATAACCTTGTTTTGAAACCATGAACGATAGACGCCCTTCTTGGATTGACGGCGTTCTTTTCTTCTCTTTTTATCAATATGACGAAGATTGAATATAGTACTCTATTTCCATCCCTTTCCCCGTGGAGCCTGATACACTTGTAGTTGATATGTTTTGTTACGTTTAGACCTTAAAGTTGCTACAAATAGTATTATATCACATTCTAACACAGCGCGCCTATATAGGCAATGGAAAAGTATGCAACAAATCACACCTCAGAAGAGCGTGATAGGTGACGTCATTAAAAACTCCAAATTTATTACGTCACTAGTCGATTTCCTTGACGTTAGACGGTGTAACGTCATTTTCTCGCATCGAAAACGTTAGAAAAGGATATAAATGCATGTGTTCCAGTCGACAATTTTAGCGGGATTTCTTCTAACAATGGCGAAAAGTTGTGAGATTTTGAAGGAAACAACAACATTATTGTCGATTTTCAGCCTGTTAGAATCGAAATAGATCAGCTCTAGCCAGTGATTTGTTGGATAATAAATCACAGTTTGTCGGTCAGTTGTAAGTAGACAAATCACGCGCGCTACGCGCTTGTGATTTGTCTACTTTACAACTGACCTCCAAACTGTGATTTATTACACAACAAATCACAGCTAGAGCTGATCTATTTCTTAAATATATTTTTTGTATGGGATACAGATTCAATAAAAGTCTTATGACCTTCTCCTGGATCCAATTTGTATGTACTGTTTCTATACGCATTTTAATGAATTGTATTGTTTAAAGTACACAAATGAAACAAAAATTTAAACTATATGATTTTATTTTGATATCTAATTTAAATAAAACAAAAATGGAAGACAGCTTTTTATTATATAGGTATGCCATTCCATTTATTGGAATGGATTATTTATCCCCCCCCCCCCCCACACCTCTGCATTATCTCTTTGTCTAGAAAACAACGACAACAACAACAACAACAAAAACTTGTATTTTACCTAGCTAGATATATATTTTTTCGAATATATGTATATAAATACAGCTATTTAAAGGTGTTGTATTCATAATCATCACAAAAACACGTCTATGTAATTTTGACCCCCTTGAACCACACTTTTATATAGTAAAACTGGTGTTTACAGGGGTAAACCTTAAATTTCGCGTTGTGGGTAGTCGTTAGAACCGCCCCTAGACTATGATGCGATTCTAACGTGTACCCACAATCTATACCGCCTCCATGCGGCGGTTCTAACGTGTACCCACAATCTATATTTTGAGCAGAAATAAGAAAAATATCAGAATTTTTCGTCTTAAAATGTACGCGTTTTTTTTTTTTTTTTGGCGTAAAATTTACAATGTATTTGTATAGGCGTGTTTTCCTAATGACTACATGTTTGTTGTACTCCCTCTCAACATTTTTCTTGACTGATGACAAATATTGCACATTTTTGACCAAACTGCGATGTTCTGATGTTGGTTATTTATAACTGGATAATTCTTGTCGCTATGACGTCATAACGCTTTGTAAATTGGGTTTACAAAGTGCCTCAGTCAGAGATACTAATCACCGCCTTTGATCTACTATAGACGGTATATCACAAGGGTCAATATAACTAATGAACACACTGTGAGCGCTAATGTGAGGGGAAAAAGTCCCTCTAAAAGCACCGTACGGATTTCTCCCATTTTTTAAAAAATATATCATAGATTGTGGGTACTGGCTAGAACCGTCCATCTACCGAGTCATGATTATATTTGTGTAACAGCAGTTAGAAAATTACCGCATTTTTTCCCCACAAACTGAATGCCATTTTTAGAGACAAGAACTTTGTAATTTTCTTTAACTCTTTAGACGCAGAGAAAAACTACATCTGAAAATGTCGTCTGCTTATGTCGTCTGCTGAATCTTTTTGCAAACTTTTTTAAAATATTTTTGCATACTGGCAAACAGTGTGGACCAAGAGCAGAGCAGTCTTGGAACACACTGTTTGCAAAAATGACTTTTAAAGTAACCAGCAGACGACAAAACAGGCGACAATTGTCAGGAGTTAACAAAGCAGATAAGTATATACGTCATTTGCACAATTTCTCAATTAGGGAAAGTTGATATGGACTTGTTATTGGCAATAGTATTAAACCCCAAAATAACCGAATAAGCCTTATTTCCCGTGTTTAATTTCGAAATGAAACGCTTATATGGAAAATAGAAATTAATCTAACTGTGCTTTATAATTAATTTTTAACGAAATGCAATTTACAATTTGAAACAGTCACATGAAACGTACAGCTAGTAATGAAAAGTTTTTGTCAAACTACCTAGCAAAGCGCATACTTTAATTTCGAAATAAAAAAAAATTGTTAAGACTAGTAGTAATCAGCTTCGAAATAAAAAGCAATTTATTTATTATTATTAATAATAATAATAATAATAATAATAATAATAATAATAATAATAAATTTCGATACAAAATGCTGTGTTTATAATACTAATCCATTTCGGAATAAAATGTTATTTATTATTTGAAACATTAATAATAATAATAATAATAATAATAATAATAATAATAATAATAATATTAATAATAATAATGTCTTGTCTGTCACATCAAATGACACAGCCTTTTTGTTTTTACAATGCAGTGATAATTAAAACAGAGACTGCCTTTTGCTTACTCTTATAAATCATTTATCAGAGAAAAACAGGCTTGTCATTTCATATGAAGTGCCCATCTTTCTTTGAAAAAAAAGTTTAATCTCCCCGTCAACACTATTTAGGTCTTTTTGGAGATGCTGCTTTCAGTTTTGTGGGACTTTCCCCCGACCTTGAGATGAAATGACATCGCAAGCCCTGCCACCCAATGAAAACAAAAGGCTTATATGCATTGGACGGTCTGACTCATAAGGAGCAGTTTACCAGGCACTCAGGCAGTACTCATGTGTGGTCAGTTTGAGCTCTGCGTGGAAGCACCATGCAGCCCAATCTATTTCACCAAGCCCCAATGGGCGGGGCGACAAAAACTGAAGGTACAGTGGAAATGAAGCTTACATCTAAATACATGTTTTTTTCTTGATAATGGCGTATTGCCGAAATTGATTGTTTGTATGTTTGTTTGATTTGAGGTTTAACGTCCCCGTCAACACTGTAAATGTAATTTCGGAGACGATGCTTCCAATTTTGTGGGACTCTTACCCGACATTGAGATGAAATGACATCTCAAGCCCTGTCGCCCAATGAAACCAACAGGGTTCATAAGCATGGACGGGCCGACTTGCACCGCTTTGCCTGGGCAGGCTTAAATCCTCTAAGCTGTTTACCAGTACTCGTGTGCGGGCCAGTTTCAGCTCTGCGTGGAAGCATCATGCAGCCCATCTATTTCTTCAAGCCCCGATGAACGGGGACCTATGGCCGAAATAATGATTAAGAGTAAATTGGAAAAAAATGTTTGCCAAACCCAACGCATGATTCCTGACCAGATTCTATAGATAACTATATGACGCAATACTCTTACTTCATAGCGATAAAAATAGCGCGTCTATTTTCTAAAAATAACCTTTACGATTTACCTGGATTTCTAAGAAATCAGTGATAATCACGTGGGCTTCAAAATAAAAAAGCTAGTATGGTAAGTAACTTTTGGTCGATTGACAAACAATCGACCATGTTATCCCTTTATTATCCTCCAGAGCTACGCCAAGCGAATTCGATTCAAACAAGGTAAATGATCCAACTGTCTTTGAGTCATTGGAGCTTTAATTTGTCCTTGTTATGTGAGAGTTCGTGCAGGAAACCGTGCTGATGCATAATACGCATGCTCAGCGAATAAATGACCGAATAATATATGGTTATTTGAGTCACGACAAGAAAAATGTGTTTTAGACCTGTGCACAGCAAAGACTCAGATCAGACTGCGCGCATGCGCAGTCTGATCTGAGTCTTCGCTGTGCACCAACCATCCGGATGTACATTGACCCGGCACATCCAACGTTGTATTCTGGTTGAGCGTGTTCGACTTCGCCGAGATCGTGTAGCGCAAGTGCTGGAAGACACAGCTACGCTTGGCGTGGCTAAACAGGGAAAAATGAGTTCAGACGACCCATTGATTCAATTTTAATTGCAACCCGAGAGAGTAAAAAAATGCGTTCATCTTTATTCATAGCTGAAAATAGGATGATTTGTCATGAAGTAAGGATAGAAACCTCTGAAATATTGAATATAACATAAAGCCCGTGTACAGAAAAATGTACAACTGGCATGAACGATTGAAATCGATCACAAAAACATGCCTGTATGATTTAAACCCCACTTTTATATAGTAAACCTGGGGTTAAGGGTTATACATTATTATTCTCATTTCTGCTTCGAAACATAGATTATGGGTACTCTGAGGCGGTTCTAACAAGTACCCACAATCTATATATTGAGCAGAAATAAGAAAAAATATCACAATTTTCCTTTTTACGGCGGAAAAGTTCACACTGTATTTGTATAGGCGTGTCTCTTTTTCCAGGAAGCCACGTCGCTCGATTGTGGTTATATGTGCAAAAACGCTTTTTTCCGCGTGACTACTACTGACCAGTAAAATTGCAGCAACTGAAACGGAGCTTTGTTTGTTTGGGTTGAGTCAACACGATTTAAGTCATTTTGAAAATTGAGGATCTGGAAGTACCGGAAAGTTTATATTCGCCCAGGTTAAAATGGGCCATTGGCAAACAGTGGGCACCCAGATCAAACGCCGCAAAACGAGGCGTCTGATCATGGTTTGAGTGTTTCGGTTAACCCTTAAATTAGAGTGTAGGAAATAGGTCCATGACCTTTTTTTCCAGCCTAATACTCAAAGGCAAGCGACCCGCCTAGAGGAGCAGTCTGATTTGGGTCCACACTGTTTGCAAAAATGGGTTTTAAAGTAACCGGCAGACGACAAAGCAGACGACAGTTGTCGTGATTGGCATTTTATGGGTTAAGAAACAAGAGGCCCATGGGCCACTATGCTCACCAGAGCTCAGGTGGGCACTGCCAAATTGCAGCCATGTATTTTAACATGATATCATTTTAATCTGCCAAATGAACCCCCATATCCAAATGAGCATCCATGTGGACTCAGTATATGAAACATTAGGCCTTTTATGAAGTAGAGGGGGTGGGGCATGGACCCAATGGAGCCCTGGTTGGTATCACTAAATGTGTCTTATCACAAAGAACAAGAATATATATGGTTTAGCAGTGGGGATCTGCATGGCTGGAGATATAAGTGGAGGGGTTGGAGCATGCCCTGTCGTTCCCAGGAAAGCCCAAGATTGTTATCCCTAAATGTGTCTCATCATAAGGACCAAGTATATATATGGTTTAGGGGTGGGAATCTGAACGGTTTCCAAGATATCCTTTCATGAAGTGGAAAGGAGAGGACTGGCCCCTGCGGACACACCTACAGTAGGTGTGCTAATAATAAGGAACAAGAACATATATGAATATGGGGTGGGGATTTAATGGTTTCTGAAATATATGGCCTTTTATGAAGTGGAAGGGCGGGGCACATTGCCTCAGCACAAAGAGACCCCCAAGTTGGTGTGACTGAATGAGTCGTATCATAAGGAACAAGAATATATATGGTTTAGGGGTGGGGATCTGAACTATTTCTGAGATATGTGGCTTTTAATGAAGTCAAGCGGTGGAGCAAGGCCCGGGCATGCCCCGGGGACTCACAAGCTGGTGTCAATGAATGTGCCTTATCATAAGGAAGATGAATATATATGGTTTAGGGGTGGGGCTCTGAACAGTTTCTGAGATATAAGGCCTTTTGTGAAGTGCAGGGGTGGGGCAAGGCCCAGGGAGACCCCCAGGTTGGTGTCAATCAAAGTGTCTTATCATAAGGTACAAGAATATATATGGTTTAGGGGTGGGGATCTGTAAGGTTTCCGAGATATTGTGATATTATGAAATGGAGGGGGTGGGGCATGGCCCCAGCACATCCCTGGGGACCCCCAGGTTGGTGTCACTGAATGTGTCTCATCATAATGAACAAGAACATATATGGTTTAGGGGTGGGGATCCGAACAGTTTCTGAGATATATGGCCTTTTGTGAAGTGAAGGGGTGGGGCATGGCTCCGGCGCACCCCGGAAGACCCCCAATTTGGGGTCAATGAATGCGTCTTATCATAAGGAGCAAGAATATATATGGTTTAGGGGTGGGGATCTGTAAGGTTTCCGAGATATTGGGCCTTTTATGAAATGGAGGGGCGGGACATGGCCCCGGCGCATCCCGGGGGACCCCCAGTTTCACTGAATGCGTCTTATTATAAGGAACAAGAGTATATCGGGTTCAGGGGTGGGGATCTGAATGGTTTCCGAGATATTGGGCCTTTTATGAAGTGGAGGGGGTGGGGCATGGCCTCGGCACATCCCGGAGGACCTCCAGGTTGGTGTCACTGAATGCGTCTTATCAATAGGAACAAGAATATATATGGTTTAGGGGTGGGGATCTGTAAGGTTTCTGAGATATAAGTCATTTTATGAAGTACTGGGGGCGGGGCATGGCCCCGGCACAACCTACTGGACCCCTAGGTTGACATAACAGCATATGGCTGAGAGAAGTTTACTAAAGGAACATTTCTATGAAAGTTTTGTCAAAATATCTGCAAAGGCTTTGTAGTTAATGCCATTTTTCAATTTTCCCCATTATAAGTCTATGGAAAATCTAAGTTGCCATAGCAACCAAACTAAAGAGCCGAATTTCTTAAAAAACACAAAACCTGTATAGGCAAATATGGTGAATATTTCCATAAACTTTCAGCCTCATAGAGCATACGGTTTCTGAGGAGATGATTTTTTAAGTATTTTTTTTCTATTTTTTCATTTTGGTTTCCATGGCAACCAATACAAATGAGCAGTAGGCCTAAAATCATATGGCAGATAGTAGATTGCCTAAGGAATATTTCTATGAAAGTTTTGTCAAAATATCTGCAGTGGCTTGGCAGTAAATGCCATTTTTCAATTTTCCCCATTATAAGTCTATGGGAGCTCTAAGTTGCTATAGCAACCAAACTAATGGGCCAATTTTCATTAAAAACACAAACTTTCAATCCCCCAGCCCAAGGATGCTACAGATGAAATTTGGGCTGAATCGGTCCAGTGGCTTCAGAGAAGAAGATGTTTGAAAGTGTTGACGTCAGACGACGACAGACGACGACGACGACGACAACGACGACGACGCCGGACAACTGCCTATCCTATAAGCTCCCCCGGAGCCTTCGGCTCTGGTGAGCTAAAAAACCTCCCAACAACACATTTGAAAGAATTTCCTGTCCTGAACGTATGATCATTCCCCTTGTTTGTAAAAAAGTTGAATTGTCTGCATATTCTTGCCCATGGACGTGGAAAGAGATTGGCAGACATTTCAGACAAATCGGTGATTTTCTACCGCCTTACGATGCATTTATTTCTATACAATATATATGAACTGTCAAATCTACTGTTGTTCATATACACGTTTATCATATAACGTCGATAACGTCATGCCATAAAAATCATGTGACCACACGTGTGATAAGACATGGTTAATGGCGTGTAACGTCGTGTTTGTCTGTTTGTTATTCGAGTTTAACGGCCCAGTCAACACTATTTAGGTCATTTTTGAGCATTTTTGAGCCTCCACACTTTTCCTGGACAGGCTTATACGTAAGCGGTTAACCAATACAGTGCGCATTCTTTCGCCAGAAACTGACAACTGTCCTTCTTGAATCAGCGGAACAGAGAGATTGACCCTAGAAAAGATTTCATGATCAATCTTCACGAAAGAATGTTGCCGACTTCGGCAGGTATCGAACCCGCGTCCCGCGTCCTACTCATCGCCAGTCAGACGCGCATCCGACTGAGCTACCGAGGCCGGCATGTAACGTCGCGAGCCCGTCCATGACAACCCTATATGTTTTCTTCGAAACTTCTATAAATCTAATTTTCTAATTTTTAATCGTTGTCATTTCATACAAATTTATGAAACTCGTGGAAGGCTCGTTTGATAAATTTCATATGAAATGACCACTCGTGTAAGATCCTCTATGTGTGATATCAGCAAAAGGACTCCCAAGTTCAAAGATTGCGCATACAATTCTGAAGGTGGTCATTCTGTTCTGACCATCAAGTTTATGCGGCTGATACGTCTGTATTTCTTTTGTTATGTTGATCAAAGATACTTTGTCGAACCGTCTCAATGAGGCGATTTTGAAAAGCACCGACGACCTATGCTTGCAGTATAAGCAAAAAAAAAAAAAAATTCCTTTCTCGACCCTTCAAATTTTACACAGTACGATATGAACTTTAAATTAACGCATGCGTAGACCTTGACTTACAAGCGCATGCGTAGTTCGTACAGTCTCTGCATTTTCATTATTAGTTTTATTCGCGTCGCGTGTGGTCGCATCTTGGTCGATCGATGTGTAGCTAGCTTTAAAAGAACATGCTTCAGTGAGTGACAGGATTTCTTTTTTTATCATATCTATGGCAACACACAAGAAATTCCATTGACTTCAAGGAGCTAATAAATCAAAGCATTGGGAGTACTGGTGGGTCGATTGTCCCTGAGTGTAAATTGGAAAAATGGGTCTGAACGACTGTTTCGTTTAACCCTTAAATTTCTGGGGCCAGTTGTTCAAAACTAACAACCTCGTTATTAGTTAACAAATCGTTAAAACTTTGATCATTTAATATGGCAATTTTACTAATATTTTTTCAGCAAAAAGGATAAAGCTACTCACATTTCTTCAGCAAAAAAAGCAAAATTTTAGATATTGTACTTGCTAGAAGAGTTAACAATATGACCACTAACAAGCTCGTTAAGCTAACTAGGCTTTGAACAACTGGACTCTGACCTGTAATGTATGCAAACCGTGTTAACACTGATCAGACGCTGCGTTTCTTCAGCGTCTGTCCCTCAAATTCATGTACTGTAGGCAAACAGTGTAGACCCTGATCAGACGCCGCGTTCTGTGGCGTCTGATCTTGGTCTACACTGTTTGAAGAGTCCAACCCATGATTCCAGCCCATATTCTACAGATTACCCTTTTACGCAACATGCTGACTTCACTGCGAAAAAGTACAAGAAATAAGTTACATTTTTTTCTCGGTTTTACAGCCCTTTCAAGATTATTTCACTCATATCGAGCCGATCGTTAATCAGAGGTGGGCGAAAAACGGATTACCCGGAGAAAAACCACCTGACCTTCCGTTGCAGAACAAATAAGTTACATAGATTGTTTTACAAATCAGTGATAGTCACGTGGACTCCAGCATTAATAGAGGTTTTGTCCTTATAACTTTGGGTAGATTGATAAACAGTCGACCTAAAAAACATCTTGTCCATTTAATGAATCATTTACCATTTACATTGCTGATTCGTCTACCCACTGCCTAGGGAATGCCGGCCATAGACCCAGACAACCCATAAAATATAAATCGTGACAACTGTCGTCTGCTTTGCCGTCTGCCGGTTACCTTAAAAGTATTTTTGCAGTGTCGAGGCGATTCTAATGAGAAGATGCAACATAACTTTGTTTATTATAGAAGATCGAACTATATCCCGAAATTATTTCAAATATAAATCCTACCCGGTGCCATGATGTCTAGTATACATTTCTACAGTATCAATCAATCAATCAATCAATCAATCAATCAATCAATCAATCAATCAATCAATCAATCAATCAGTCAATCGATCGATCGATCAATCAATCAACGGTCGGTCAGTCAGTCAGTCAATCAATCAAACAGTCAGTCAATCAATCAAACAATCAGGTAATCAATCAATCAATCTTACCTGGAGAATGTAACGCTGAGGAGGACATATATCGTCCCGGATACTGAGATAAACCGGCCGTCGGCGATCCGGCACGAGCTAAATCCGGCGGACTTGCCCCGGCTGCAGCAGCTGCCGCCGCCGCTGATGCAGCGCTCAACCGATTCAGTGCCGACGAATGACTTTGCTCGGATACTGCAAGAGCCGACAGACCGAGATGCCCAAGTGCGGACGAAGGGAGTGAACTCAGGAGCCGACTGCGTTCGAGAGCCGACAAATCCATACGGCCGTCCATGGATCTAGGTCAGTGCCTCTGACATCACGGGGATACCGGGTTCATCCGTCTACGTTTGTGACCTACATGTTCTGAAATGATAAAAAACACTATATTAAGTAAACATTTGTGACAAAATTGTATTAGAAGGACATAATGCAGTAAAATTACAAAAATAATAAGACCACCTTTGGGACTGTTCAAAAGTGGTCTTTAAGACCACTTTTGAACAGTCCTAAAAGTGGCCTGTTACTAGAAGACACTGGGTGCAGAAAAAAAATAGAAAGAACGTTCTTGTGAAAAAAAAAGGAACATATTCAAAGGGTTCCAGATGCGCTTTATTTTTCTTCAATCTGTGCCCTCCATTGAAAGACCACCTTGGGACGTGGTCTGAATACAGGAATTTCACTGCAATCATTATTGTCCGTCATGGCTGTATATGATGAAATTCTGTCATATTTTCGTATTTCCCATATTTACATTCCAAAGTAACCTTATGTCCCACTGAAAAAGGGGCCTACTCTTAAAGGAAAGAATTTGCTCCTGAGGAGCAAATTCTTTCCTTTAAGAGTTGATCCCTATTGACATGAGAGACAAAAATACTTTTGCAGGAGTTTTTGAACAGAAATAAGGAAATCAGGAATTTAAAGGGAAGCAATTGTACAATCACAACGCCACTTCCAGAAATTAAGGCTGTTCATTATTGAGAACAATAGAGAAAAATGGCGTTTACACTCGTTAATAATAAAATTATAATTGCTGTTCAAAAAAAAAAAAAAAACATGATGGGTACTCAATGAGGCGGCTGTAGCAAGCACCGACAATTTATGGTCGAAACAGCAAATAAGAAAAAATATCGACATGTAATTTTCCCCCACGATACTTAAGGGGAATGGGAACACCTGGCAAATTTTTCAACCATTTTTCAAAGGGAGACAACTTTCGGAACTTCCTGTTCACTTTTCTGTAAGCATTGTCCCACTGAAAAAGGGGTCTACTTTTAAAGGAAAGAATTTGCTCCTCACGAGCAAATTCTTTCCTTTAAGAGTTGACCCCTATTGACATGGGAGACAAAAATACTTTTGCAGGAGTTGCCTCCCATGAAGTTGCATCTATTCCCCTTAAGGGAAAGAATCGTGTTCACAAGGGTATGAAAGCCTGGTCAGACCAAATAGGGGAAAATTGTTTTTTTTCCTCGTGATTTAGAGCTTTAACGATAACAATGTAAGGTTTCAATAGGAAGAAATATGCCTGAACAAGGCTAAATTTAGCAATGATCATGAGTATTGAACCAGCGTATGACAAAACCTACAGTACGACATGTGCGCCCAACGAAGACTCAGATCAGCCTGCGCATCCGCGCAGTCTGATCAGAGTCTTCGTTTGCGCTCAAAGGATAGCTAAGGACCCAATGCTCCTCCGGGCAGCAAGAGAAGTCTGTGGTTAGACTATATGGATGCACAGGCTGATTTGAGTCTTCGATGGGCGCACACGTCTTATTGTAGGTTTTGTTATGCGCTAGTTCAAATATGACCTAACAACAGACATGACATGGTAAAAGCAATTATTATACAAGTCACGTCATGTGAAAACCTGCTTCTGCCATTTGTGAAAAGAAAAGGCGCAGATCAACCTGCGTATTGGTACATTCTGATCAGTACCTTAGCGTTCAATGATTGGGTAGTACAGTAGTTCTAGTGTTTAAAGACCCATGCTAGTCTGTGTTACTGAGCAGGCCGCTTTGTATCCCCCACCCACATTTTTACTAGTCGTGGCGATCAACAATAAGCTTTGAGGAGCGTTATAATTTATTTCTGCGTGTCAGGCACGCCGAGCCAAAATGCTATAAAACGTTTTATCTGGACTTTGAACAGAGACATCCGCGATAATACTGAGGTCAGGGTTTACACAGTTTCCTGCTATCTTCCACCATAATGCCATTAACACGCCTATACAAATGAATAGTTTAGGAAAGAGTTCATTTGTTTGATTTGAGGTTTAACGTCCCCGTCAACACTGTATCGGTCATTTTGGAGACGTTGTTTCCAGTTTTGTTGGACTTTAGATGAAATGACATCTCAAGCCCTGTCGCCCCATGAAGCCAATATGATTTATTTTATTTTACCTCACTGCAGCTGGTATTAAGTGCCATGTGGCGGCTGTAAAAAGTCTCACCGTGCTTCAGGGCTTCATTGAGCCCATTCTGGTTACACCGAAATCGAAAACCACGCGGGGCGGGGGGGGGGGGGGGGGGCGTATACAGCCTTGAAAACTACATTGCTGTGTATGAAGAGACTCAATAAAACCGAGTCTCCGATTTCCGTTCTTTTTTATGTGTTCTTTGTTTCTAAAAGCATGGATGGTCCGACTCGCACCGCTTTTGCGTAAAGCTGTTTACCAGTACTCGTGTCTGGTCGGTTTTAGCTTTGCGTGGAAGCATCATGCAGCACATCTATTTCTTCAAACCCCGAAGGGCGGGGGCCGCCAAAGAGATCCAAATGACAGATCATAATTACATAAAGACAATAATGACCTACCAAGATAAAATGCTACATGGTATAGTAAAGATTGCCTTTCATATAGAGGATATTTACAATGTAAACTCTTTTATTCTTTTTCCCGTTACAAAACGCAGATTGTGTGTACCCATTAGAACCGCACGTGGAGGACTACAATGTACATTAAAATTCCTATGTTAAGACCACCTTTGGGACTGTTCAAAAGTGGTCTTAAAGACCACTTTTGAACAGTTCCAAAGGTGGTCTTGATCAGAGGACACTGTGGGCAGAATAAACAATGAAAGATTCACAACACCCTTCAAAATAAGCTTTTTTAAAACAGAATTAGTCTTAATTTTATTTGGCCGTCTTAATAGCGGAGTTTTACTATATATATTTTGACCATATGTAAGGAAAGATCGCAACTTGTCCTCGCAAAACAAATCAATAAACAAACAAACAAACAAACAAACAAAAATAAATAAATAAATAAATAAATAAAAATAAAAATTTAAACATGTTTCCTAATGGTACAAGCAAATCAAACAAAACAAACAAACCAGGAAGCCCTAAAATGACCTGATAAGCCCCGGGCTCATATAAAATGCAGTGAATGTTCTTTTAACTTGCGCTCGTCTCTTGTCAAAAGCATGTATGACATAGCCTCATTAATCAAAATGAGACCAAACGGTGGATAAAAGGTGTCCTTCGAATGCGAATAAGGAAGATATTGACATGACTGCGCGTGTGCACAGTCTCATCAGAGCCATCACACTTCGCATACATAAACATATTGGTCAGAGGAAGAACAAAGCTGGGATCATCCCGAACAAGGTGCAGTTCTTTCATTGATCGCGGATGTGGTATAGGGCCCCTATCTTCGCGATACGGCCCCGTCTGAGCCAAGTCGTGAGAAGAGCATACTTATCGCCGGATGCGTCCTGCAAAGGCTCTGGCGACACTGCGCATGCGCAGAGATGCAGAGCCTTCGGTGCTCGCAGAAGTGTTGCTACGCACACACGTTATGGTCCCCGCCCATAGGGGCTTGGAGAAAAGATTGGGCTGCAGGAGCTGAAACCGACCGCACATGGATACTGGTAAAGGGCTTAGAAGGTCCAAACCTGCCCAGACAAAGTGGTGCGTCCCTAAATATAGACCCTATTGGTTTGTTTGGACGGCAGGGCTTGAGATGTCATTTCACCTCAATGTCGGGTATGAAAAGTCACACAAAATTGGAAGCAATGGCCATATTCGACTGGGACGTTTGATACAACGCATAATGTAGTAATGTAGTAATTTCTTCATTTTGATTTTTTTTACTACATTATGCGTTGGCATAGTCGACGCGAAATGAAGTAAAAAAATTATTTCATTTCGCGTTGATATGCACCATATCGACGCATAATGAAGTAATGATGGTAGAACATAGCTGTCTTCGAAAAGACTTAGGAAGCAATACAGTTAAATTCCTACAATTTAGACCACATTTGAGACGGTTCAAAAGTGGTCTTTAAGACCACAGTTGAACAGTCCAAAAGACGGTCTTCCACAAAAGCACACTGAAGGTCAAAATCACAAAGAAAATGTAGCTTTAACCTTCCAAATATGCTTTAAAAACAAAATTTGTATTAATTTTAGGTGGTCTTAATAGTGGAATTTCATTGTACATGAGTCCTCGTAATCTGCTTAGAAGGTCTAAGCCTGTCCAGGAAAACTGCTGCGAGTCGGCCCATCCATGCATATAAACCCTATTGCTTTTAATTGGACGGCAGCGATTGAGATGTCATTTCATCTCAATATCGGGTAAAAGTCCCATAAAATTTGAAGCAATGTCTCCAAAATGACCTAAATAGTCTTGACGGGAACGTTAAACCTCAAATCAAACAAACAAACTGTTGACGCATAATGAAGTAAAATTAAGTATGCCACCCATCGCCGCAAAATGAAATAATTCTTTCATTTTGCTCAAACCTCTTAGTATCGACGCATAATGAAGTAAAAACGACATTTTATTTCATTTCGCGTCGACTATGCCAACGCATAATGTAGTAAAAATTTCAAAATGAAGAAATTACTACATTACTACATTATGCGTTGTAACAGACGTTTCGTGAAATTTTCGTGAAATTCCACGCAGGAGTGTGGTGTTATCTTGTAATAGCCGATCACATGGTCCAATCAAATATAAGTTATTTTTCAAATACATAAGCGATCGTGGAGCACGATTCTATTCGAAGGAAAAGTCGAACCGTTCGTGCACCACGGTCGCTTATGAGCTATACGCAAATAAAATATTTGATTGGACCATGTGACCAGCTATTACAACTAGGAACCACACTCCTACGTGGAATTTCACGGAAATGTCACGAAACCTACCAGTCGAATACCGTCAATGTCTCCAAAATGACCTCAATAATGTTGAAGGGGACGTAAAACCTCGATTCAACCCCCCCTCCCCCCCCCCCCAAAAAAAAAAAAATAAATAAATAGATAAAAATAAACAAAAAAAAAAAAAAAAAAACAAGGAGCGCACATTTAAAGAACATAATTATCCCGCTGAGTAATTTAGCCACACCCATTTCTGACTTTGAACCAATCAGATTACTAATACAATTTATTCCTACAAATCACAAACTGAATATCAAACAGTGTAGATCCTGATCAGACGGCTTCTTCAGAAACCATCTGGTCTGGCAAACAGTGTAGATCCTGATCAGATGGCTTCTTCAGAAGCCATCTGATCTGGATCTACACTGTTTGCAAAGGTATATAGGGGATATAGGCTAATCCCGTTTTCTCGACTCTCGACTCAATTGTTTTTCATTAATAACATGCGTATTGCTTATGTCACAGATGTTGCACAGAGCAATTAATAATGCAATTAATCAAAGATTACTTGTCAGGATATAAATCAGTTTCATCATATTTATTAAATGTAAAACATTTCATTTATGTTTTTTCTTTTATATTAATATGTAAAAGGTTAATATAGATATGTAGTCTTTCTTTCTTTCTTTCTTACTTTCTTTCTTTCTTTCTTTCTTTCTTTCTTAGCGTGGGTCATGCCAAAGTAACAAGGTCAAACGGCCCCGCCCATCGGGGCTTGAAGAAATAGATGGGCTGCATGATGCTTCCACGCAGAGCTGAAACCGACCCGCACACGACTACTGGTACCGCTTAGAGGATCTAAGCCTACCCAGGAAAAGCGGTGCGAGTGTCGGACCGTCCATGCTTATAAAACTTATTGGTTTCATTGGGCGGCAGGGCTTGAGATGTTATTTCATCTCAGTGTCGGGTAAAAGTCCCACAAAATTGGAAGTAACGTCTCCAAAATGACCTTTGCAGTGTTTACGGGGACGTTAAACATCAAATCAAACAAAACAAACAAACAAGGTCAAACCTTCTCAGGCCAAACATTAAGGGAAATCTGTTATTCATGTTATTTAAGTGATGCGTAGCAGGCGGGCTTTCGCTTTCTTTCTTTCTTTCTTTCTTTCTTTCTTTCTTTTCGTTGTTATGCATGTTTACATATCGTAGACAATCTTTCAGTTTCTTTCTAACTTTCTGACATAGCAGACTGGCAATTTTTTCTTATTAATTTCATATGAACAACGATCATTTCCATGTGGCAAAACTACTGTTGGTATTTTAGAGCTTTCATATGCAAAATGTATCGAGTAATTTCGTGGTGAGAATGTAAATCATAATCCAATTTCCGACATCATCGATCTTCAGCGTCCGCCCGCTAAAAATTACGTATTTAAAAGAAAGTTGTGATGCGAGGAATCAAAACACTGACAGTACTGTTTTTTTTTAATTAGATTTTAGGTTTTACGTCACCGTCAACACGCTGAAAAATAAATGGAAACATTACACCAAAACTGGTGTAAGTTATCGCCATTGTATGCTCGGTATGTTTTGGTGTAATTACGCACCTGAAAATTGACGGAAAGTTTACACCATAGTGTAAATGATTTTCATTATCTGTGTAAATGTGCCATCATATTTTTAAGGAAACGTTTCCGGGTGTAATGTTTCCTTCATTCAGTCGATGTAACATTACACCAATAATAAAGACTGGCTACATCAGAGTGTACATTTGTGCAGTGTAATTATTTATTTATTTTTGTTTTTATTGGTATAGAACTTTTTATACTCTAATACCCCTTTCTTAGGGTACCTTTGATACACTTCTTATAGGGTATCAACTAACATTTTTCAATGGTAATGTCAGAGCTTTCGTAAAATGCTGGTGTAAAATTTTGCTTTTTCCATTAGATTTTGTGTAAATTCTTTATTCAACAGAAATTAAGTTTATACTGAAATGGAGTTTACCTAATTTTAATCTTATTTAGCAGGATTTTCATTACCCATGAAACAACCCTATAATCATTATTAATACTCATATAATTTGTATGATATTTATGCCGTTTTGAGCTATATGACACGAACGAGGAACAAAATAACATACAGTACATATAACGCATCTTTAATATATTGCTAGTTACGCGATTCGACAAGAAATATTAACTTACGTTACGATGAAACAAAACACCAGTATTGGTGCAACAGAGCACCAGTAAGCTGGAGATATAACGCTTTCAGAGTGTAATTACTTTTTTTTTCACTGAACATAACAAAATATTATCCATCATTTGAAGAAATATTACACCGATACTTAGATTCACCGAAAAAAGTGTAATATTCACAGTTACACCGCCCTTCAAAAAATGTTACCCTGCAGTATGACTAAAATTACCCTATTTAATAGCAAACCTTACACCATAAATAGTGTAATTATTTCAAACACCAGTTGATACGAAACGTAACGAATCGTTACACCAAACACCAAATTTGCAGCGCTACACCAAATTTTGAGTAAACTATACAAGTTATCAGTGTATTGTTACTGAAAGTTACATTTTACACTCAAAATGGTGTATGGTTCGAATTCACACGAGTTTTAGTGTAAACTTTACTCTGCCTTTAGGTATAATTAACACTAATTATTTTACAGTGAACTATTGAGACGTTGCTTCCGATTTTGTGGGACTTTTACACAGAGATGAAATGACATAAGCCCTGCCGCCCACACAAATGAAAGGGAGAATAAGGAAGAAAAATCAAAGACTAAAAGCCTGAAATCAAGAAACAAATCAAGCTTTAAAAGCCTGAAATGCCGCAAATGCCTGAAAAAATATGAGGCTTGAGATTTGAAAGAATTCACCGTGTCAAATTGGTGTGTGAGCCTAATGTCAACCACTGAAGCAATTTTTTTTCCGATTGCCATGTAGTTATATAGATAGAAATCTGCCTATATCTGCCAAATCCCATTTTGCATGATTTATACATAGTCAAATGGCTAATTTGCATGATGTCTGTCTCAATGTCTTGTCTCAGCCCTCTATTGATAAGAAAGATTGGTTTTCCTACATAAATTCAGTAAACTCGTATTTGAAATGAACTACTAGCAATTTTGGTCGATTGTTTGTCAATCGACCCTTGATATATATACAAAAGCGCATATACTGCTGAAATCCACGCGACTACCACTGGCCAACAAACTCAGCAGGCACATGACGTAATTGTGACGTAAATCAACGTCGGTATAACGTCATGACCTTTATGCAACGTCACATCTACGTCCGTGCAACGTCATGACGTTGCACCGACGTTGATTTGAGGTTGCCCTAGCGACGAGTGCCTGCTGGGAAAGCTTAACCCAGCCAATAGCGTTTGTACGAATCGAGGTAACATTTTTATAGTCACGCTTTGCCTCGCTATGACGTCAGTGTTTTCAGGCAAACAGGTTGATGCGTAAGGAGAAAAGAGATCAATAAAGATTAACACATTAATTTTTACAAAACACGTTTGGATCAGGGTCTTTACCGTTTGCTTAGAGTTCAGCAATGTAAGGGACAACGAAATAGTCTAAGTCTAGGTTCAAGCCTTTTTTCCAACCTATACACTCAGGGACAATCGACTCATCAGTTCGCCCCCGCCCATAGGGGCTTGAAGAAATATATGGGCTGCATGATGCTTCCACGCAGAGCTGAACCCGGCCCGCACACTAGTACTGGTAAACCGCTTGGAGGATCTAAGCCTGTCCAGGAACCGCGGTACGAGGCGGACCGTCCATGCTAATAAACCCTATTGGTTTCATTGGGCGACAGGGCTTGAGATGTCATTTCATCTCAATGTCGGGTAAAAGTCCCACAAAATGGAAGCAACGTCTCCAAAATGACCTTTACATTGTTGACGGGGACGTTAAACCTCAAATCAAACAAACAAAACTGATCAGTGTTGTTAGTGCTTTGAATGCCTGTCGTGTAAATGATGTCTGTTTTTACAGTTGAATGAAATGGGGACACCATCAGGGGAGTCAACTCCTGCAAAAGTATATTTGTTTCCCATGTCACTAGGTGTCAACTCTTAAAGGAAAGAATTTGCTCCTGAGGAGCAAATTCTTTCCTTTAAGAGTTGATCCCTATTTGCAGTGGAACAGGGCTTGTAGAAAGGCGAACAGGAAGTCCCGAAAGTTATCTTCCTTTGAAAAATGGCGGAAAATCTGCTAGATGTTCCCATTCCCCTTAAGTATCACGTCCCCGTAAACACTATTTAGTTAATGTTGGAGACTTTGCTTCCAATATTGTAGGTTTTCTACCAAACATTAAGATGAAATGACATCTTAAGCCCTACCACTCAAAGAAACCGCGAAGGATTATGGAACGGTCCGACTCGCATCGGCTAAAACCTAGTCGGTTTACCGGTTCTCAACTTCGGTCGGTTTCAGCAAGTCTGCGCGGAAGTACCATGCAGCCATATCTTTTCCTGAAGCCCCTGGGGGCACTATAAATATGCATGCTGTCTGTACTTATTAGAATCGCCTCACTGACGTGTACCCACAATTTCTGTTTTTCAGCTAGACTAAGAAAATAATGTAAACCTACTTTTCTCAATATAAAGTGCAGGGTTTATTTTGGGGCCGCGCCATGCGCCATATGCGCGTTAAAATCCGATATGGCGCAATAAAAATAATGTTCTGCGCCGATTCGGCGCGTCGAAATTACGTTTGGCCCATCAGTTTTGTAGTATCGGCGCCGGAACTCGCAGTCCGCGTTTTAGCCTACAAGATAAGGGGAGGCTAATCTTACGATCAAAAATACGAATCAATAAGACGCTTATTAATCAGCGCAGAAGTTTAACATGCGTCTCCATGAACGGTATTGTGACCGCCATGTCTAAACAAGCGAAACTGACAGCTTTTTTCGGCGATTTTAGCGCTAAATCTGCAACCGAAAGTCAGGTGGACGGACCCTCTGAGAAGGGTCTTTCCGGTGAAAGGGAACAGCGCAATTTCAAGGTATGTATTGTGATGTAGAATTTAACAATATTCGCTTATGAATTTAATATGGTTAAGCCATATTAACTGGGTTCTGGTAAGCTGTAGCTGAGAAACTTAAGCACTCGCAATCAGTATTTTCAATTTGTTTATTTAGGTTGACCACCATCCTATACATATAGGGTGGTGGTCAACCTTAAAAGGCTAAATTATTCAAAACACTGATTGAGAGTCCGAAAATCAAAACAGCATTCAATAAAAATGTCATTTTGAAGAGAAAATACAGAATTAAAGCTCCTTAAAATTCACAAATTTCCTATCAGGAAATAGCTCCTAGACACCCTCAGAAATGTTGAAATTCGTTTTCGGCCGGGGGGCGTTGCCCCCCTGCCCCCCCCTACCGGGGCGTTGCCCCTGGACCCCAATGGGGGCCTAGGCGGCCCCCATACCCCCCGCCTATTGGCCCCTGAAAATTCTGGTTGATGGGCCGAAGGCCCATCAACCAGAATTTCCAGAATAAACCCTGAAAGTGGGGTTTCACCAGGGTATCAATTTCCCATTGTTACCCAGTCAGCAAAGAAAACCGGGCCAACGTCCGACCGACAGCGATACGACGTTGCAACGTCGTATCGCTATGGAACAGTATTAAGGTAAAAACTCAATTATGCAATGTGCAATTACAATATGAATTGTTGAAACCGCACTTTGCATTATGAACCTTTCCATATCTTTCTACTTTATTCGAATATGCAACATGCACATTCTAATTTGAGACCTTTGTATTTAAATATGGCATTTGGACGTCCTATTTTGCATTATTCAGTTTCGATTCTGCTGTGGTTAGACGGGGTACCAGTCATTGAGGTGACGGTAACGTTCGGTAATGTCCGTGGATTTGCCGTATTTTTTCCGATGACAAGCGTCCGTTTGAGAAGATCGCATTCGCTTTTCCAGGGGCCAAATTCAAGCCAGCAGCGATAAATTTTATCCAGCTATTCAATAATTCGGATATTTACAATAATGTGTACGTTTGCATCTTTAAAATAAATTTTACAGCGCGGTTCCTTATTTATGAGAAACAGGATTTTTATTTAAAAGTTAATACTTGTTTGACGAAGGGGAAAATACTCTATCGTTGAACATTTACTAAATTACCATGAGGGATTAGTCTGTGCCGAATCCGTGGATTTGAAATGAGCAATTATTGTTAAAATTGATTAATTCATACAATTTTCATAAATCTGATCCTTCTGAGGTGTTACTTATAAAGATATTATTTACTAATTGCAACCTCACTCAAAACTCAAATGTTTGGATATTATAGAAGTATGTATATGTCCGCACAGCGTATCGCCGAGTGGTGGGGTAACCCCTATGTGCTTATGACGCCCGTTTACCTTCAAAACCAGTTTGTCTCTCTGTTCATCGGCAACGGGGATTCGTTCCCTGGGACCTCACCAGCTGACCACACGGGGAACTTGGAACACAACAACTAGTTCCCCAATTCCCATTGTAATTCTGATGTAAATATTTCATCCATTAACATGAACAGTACTTACTCATTGTCAGCCCCGACCCACAACCATAGAAACGCACATGTGGTCACAATGACAGCTGTCCTATTCATATGTCCGTCTGTCTGTCTTCATAAGTTAGACTGGGGCAGGATAGCTTTCATCCAACAGAATCACAACGCGAAAATATTAGCTTGTCGTCTGTCAGTTCGTCCGTCCGTCCGTCTGTCTTCAGCCAGCAAAACCTTGCTGAGCTAGTGTCGCGACTGTCTTACCAGCCTACTACATATTTCTTCAAGTTCTACATGTAACGATTTGGCAAATGGAGTGGCTGAATCCAAACCATTTTGTACTTACATGTATTTCCATGTATTAGGTCTACACCAAAGTTTTTTTTCTTCTTGTTTTATTACAGTTAGACCGCGTACAGCGTACCCAGGTTTACCTGGCGGAACTTAATGACATTATTTATTTATTTATTTATTTATTTACTTATTATTAAAGTTTACAGAATCCAGAAAAAAAAATGTTTTTGATGCATTAGATTTGTACATTTTACCGCCGAAAAAATACAACAACAAAAATTGAAAGATGAAAAGTCGTGATGATATTTTTCTGACTGTTGCTTAAAATATACATGTTGGGTACACGTTAGAAGCGCCTCTTCGATCCCATTTTAACGAGTACCCACAATCTATATTTTGGAGTAGAAATGAGAAAAATAATGTTTACTCCTGTCAATCCCAGTTTTACCCTATAAAAGTGGGGATCAAGTGTGTGTGTGTGTGTGGGGGGGGGGGGGGGGGGTAAGAATTATAAAGATGTTATTTTATGGTGGGATGCGCTTGGTATGTGAGTGCGTTTTTAGTTTTACGTCTCGACAACAGCTAAGGTCATACGGAGATGGGACCTGGGTTTAAAGACTCATCCGAAATTCTGGAGAAGCCGGTGTCGATCCTGCGATCCCTGGTTAATGAGGCGAGTAGCATAACCACTACACCACAGAGGCTTCCAGCGCTTGATATGTTACATTGTAGCAGGTGCGGGTTTTCCACCTGCACTCCGGTATGAAAGAATTTGCTGCGCGTTGTGTTTTTCTCAAACAAGAGGGCCATGATGGCCCTGGATCGCTCACCTGACCCATATGATAGAGTTACAAGTGGGCCTCTGGGAGGGCCATTATTGACCCCAGGGCTACAATGTGCATAATGTTGAGGGAGGTCTAAAAAGGTGAAGCTTCATACCAAATATCAACAAAGCCTATAATTTGAACAATCTTGGCAAAGGTCCACTAGATGAAGCTACACACCAAATATCAAAGACCTGGGCCTTGGGGTTTCAGAGACCATTTTTTAAAGATATTCCCTACATAGCCTATGTAAAACCAAATGGCCCCGGGGAGGGGACATTTTTGGCCTCAGAGCTATAATTTAAACAATCTTGATAGAGGTCCACTAGATGAAGCTTCACACCAAATATCAAAGACCTAGGTCTTGCTGTTTCAGAGAAGAAGATTTCCAAAGATTATCTCTATATATAAGTCTATGTAAAACCAAAGGGCCCCAGGGCAGGGGCTATAATTTGAACAATCTTGGTAAGGGTCCCCTAGATGAAGCTTCATACCAAATATCAAAGAACTGGGCTTTGCGGTTTCAGAGAAGAAGATTTTTACAGATTTTCCCTATATAAGCCCATGTAAAACCAAAGGGCCCCGGAGCGTGGGCATTTTTGGTCCCAGCACTATAATTTGAACAATCTTGGTAGGGGTCCACTAGATGAAGCTTCATACCAAATATCAAAGACCTGGGCCTTGTGGTTTCAGAGAAGAAGATTTTTTAAGTTTTTGGTGAAAAAAAAAATCTATTTTTGGCTCCTATGACCTAGATGTGCAACGGACCGGAACCATTTGAACAACTTTGAAAGGGGACCACCATTCCTGTGAAGTATGGTCAAAATCCGATCAGTGGTTTAGGAGGAGATGTCGTTTGAAGAAATTGTTTACGGACGCACGGACGCACGCACGGACTGACGACGGACGACGGACGAAAAGTGATCCCAAAAGCTCACCGCGTCACTACGTGACGGTGAGCTAAAAAATGGAAACCATTGCGTTTTGTCACTTGAAGCCAAAAATCTAGTATAAAAAGTCAGATAGTTTTCTATTTTCTTATAAATTAATGAATGCATTTAACACAAACAGTTACGAACATCTATATAAACATGTGACAAAACAAACTGGGAATCAGACCCCCGGCCATCGGGGCTTGAAGAAATAGATGGGCTGCATGAACTGAAACCGACCCGCACACCAGTACTGGTAAACCGCTTAGAGGATCTAAGTCTACCGAGCCAAAGCGGTGCTTACAAACCCTATTGGTTTCATTGGGCGACAGGGCTTGGAGATGTCATTTCATCTCAGTGTCGGGTAAAAGTCCCACAAAAGTGGAAGCAACGTCTCCAAAATGATCTATACTGTGTTGAAGGTGACGTTAAACATCAAATCAAACAACAGAACCAAAATGCCTAGTTTTAGAATTCCGTTGGATATGCCCTAAATTAGAAATAAATGTTAGAGGGAACGTAAGTCGTTTCTCATCTGAAAGCATTTTCACAAAAGAGAGTTGTAACTATGTTTGCTTCAGGTGATCATAAAGGAGCAGTCTCACCAAGGTCTACACGACATTGGACAGGAGCCTTCGATGCCATACAAAATTATTATAAGTATTTACAACAAATTTATATTTTAGAGGTGCAATGGCCTGAACACATTTGCGATATATTTAGATAAAACTTGGACACAAAACAAACACAGCAAAGCTGATTCCTGGTCTGACATATAAAATAAAAATTATGTGTAAATGATTTTATCGGCAAGGGTGTAATGTCCCCAAATCTTCCGTTTTATGCCAAAAATATAGCTCTCTCGTTTCTTTCACTCCTCCGTGTCACCAATACGCTTGCAGATTCTTTTTGGTATCTTCCGAATACAGGCGGACGTTTACGGAAAAACGATCACAGCGCCACTTAACGAGAATAATGAGAACTAGAAGAAGCAGAAGCGGAATATTTTGCACAATTGTAACTGAATATAGCATAACAGAATATCAAAATTGCATATTGCAATCTCAATGTTGCATAATTGAGTTTTTACCTAAATCCTGTTCCATAAATATAGCATAACAGAATATCAAAATTGCATATTGCAATCTCAATGTTGCATAATTGAGTTTTTACCTAAATACTGTTCCATATATCGCTGTCGGCCCGACATTGGCAAGCTATTTCCACACCGGTTACCGCAGTACAACGAACGCGACAGAGTACAACGAACGCCACAGAAATCATGACGTCACAGCAGTATTTTCGGTAAGAAAAAGGTTTATTTTAGCCCAGATCCTAATCTTTTTGGGTGGTTATTTTGCATAGCTGCAGAGTAATGGTATTACCATTTACTGATACAGTTGCAGAGAATTCTGTTCATTATTAACGAAAACACAAACAATTATCTTTCGTCTAATGTGTTTTCACCAACCCCAGCATACTTCGGTAAATGTTTTTTGACAGTAACACATCTTTTGTGCACATGATTTTGTGATTTATATGTTATTGCGATTTCAGAGCATCCATTGATGCATTTGCTTGAGCCCCAGTTCATGTCAATACCCACTGAATCCATGGATGGTTCAATGGTTGATTTTTTGTAAGGGTACACCTTACCACGGGTTATGATACACCATAACGCGGTTAGTCAGCACAATTTGGGTACAACAAACACGGACAATATTCTTCATAAATTGAAATATTTGTTTGAATTGGGATTTAACGTCCCCGTAAACACTATTTAGGTAATTTTGGAGACGTTGCTTACCATTCTGTGGGACTTTTAACCGACATTGAGATGAAATGACCTCTCAAGCCCTGCCGCGCAATGAAACCAGAAGGCTTATATGCATTGGACGATCTGGCTCACACCGCTTTGCCTGGGCAGGCTTAGTCCTTCTAAGCGGTTTACAAGTACTCGTTTGTGGTCAGATTCAGCTCTGCGTGGAAGCACCATGCAGCCCAATTTATTTCTCAAGCCCCGATAGGCTGGGGCCAAATAAATTGAAATAAAACTCTTTAATCCGCCAGCGAAGGCATGATACATGGTACTGTTTTTAATTCAAAAGATCCATTTTGCTGTTACATACTCTTTAATGCCTGTTTGATTCTAATTATGATCTCCGAACTTAAGCTTATACACGTGCGAATTTAAAGGGTTGGGTAAAAATCTTGGACAAAGGGGACGGGTGAACACATTTATTCTGGCTTTCTATAACGTTTTTACCACATCCCCCACTTATGAACAACTGAAACCCAACTTATTTAGTTTCGGCATTATTGGGGAAGGGAGACTCTTGAATTTATAGATTCTATTCTTTGCTACTGAAAATCTGAAAATAGTAAGTTTTTATGCCATCCTCCACCCCCGAGAATCTTTGATTCGGTGGGGGGGGGGGGGGGGGGGGGGTGCATTTAGTATTTGCCCATTCTGACCAAGGGCCATAGCTCTGTTTCATTTTTGGCTGAATTATCCCCCTTGAAATTTTGCAAAAACTCAGAAATTGGCTCCCACGGGCGGGGGGGGGGTGCATTGGTCACCTATAGTTTCAGCTCTTGTGTAAATGATATGGACCCAATATGAGTTAATGGCGAGTATACGGAGTGTGTTCCAGTTTTGTTTGGTTCCCGAATGGGACTGTTCTTATTCCTCTGTTATACTCCCTGTATATTAATCATATTTCCACCGACATTGACTCAGAAATAAGACTGTTCGCAGACGACTGGGTATACTGCCGGGAAATTAGAGTTACAGAGGACTAACGCAAACTTCGGAACCAAATGGATAGACTAGGATGTTGGGCATGAAAATGTGGCATGACATCATGCGAACAAGCCGTGAAATGAACACCCTTACTTTATATAGAGAAAACTGTGATTTAAGTGGATATACATACTTTTTTTATTATATCTGCTATAAGACATAAGTTGTGGGTACACGTTAGAACCGCCTCCTTGAGACGATTCTAACGAGCACCCACAACCTATGTTTGCAGTATAAATAAGAAACATATCGCGGATTTTCGTCAGAGAAGTAGCCATTTAGGAGATGTGAAAATCTACACTATGTCGCACGGGTGTGTTACCGGAGTGAGTTTTCAGGCCGTTTAATGCAATACATTAAGCAGATAACTAGGCAGAGAACCAATAAAATTGAGGGTTCGTGCATTAGAACTCCTTGAGTATCATTTCACATGGTTCTCGGACTCCCAGAAATTCGAGGGCGAATTTCAATGTGGAGGGGGAGAATGTCATAGCGTATATATATATAGCACACTTGTACTGCCTTTCGGTACAAGCCGGCTTTTACAGCAATGTGGTAGATTTGCTTATCAATCCGGCGGCCCGGGTTCGAACCCCGGCCGGGCCAAAGGTGTGTAGTATTTTGTCACCTGTTACACAATGTCAGTAAAAATGTCATTAATGTCCACGAAGAACAAAACTGGACCGAAAATGGCACCTTGTGAGACACTAGACAAAACTTGAGCCCAAACCTAAGTTTCACTGTTAGGTTCGGCAATAGTATACATGATGTTGGGGTCATCTGGATGACCAGCATCGCTAAACTCAAACTCAGCCATAATGTATCTTTCTGAAATAAAGAATATAAGACTCTTACTTGGGTATTCTTACCACATGAATGTCGTAACAATGGTGAAAATCATAGTTGTAAAAAGCGGAAAAATCCCTTATGGTGAGATTCGAACCTTGGACAATCGGGTAAATCAACTGCTCTAAGCACTAAGCCAAAGAGTCAACTGTCTTCCTCAGTTGTCTTCCGCTTAATCAACCAAGGCAGTGATAATGTAGGTTAGGTGCTGCGGGCCGTAACACCTCATCCCTTTTCTTCAAGTCCGTATGTTGACGCGAGGTCATTTTTGCGAAGAAAGTCAAATCCCGGGCGACTCACCATCTTCCGACATGACAGTCATAATGAAGGAATGGAGCATAGCTGAAAAAAATAATCGACTCTGTGCGAAAGAGTCGTATCCATGACGCAATAATTATTGTCATTGGTTATAAACCTATAGGCCAAGGAAGATAATTCAGGATTAGAAGTTGTGGGTCGTAACAGTATCAGGGGCGTAGCTGGAAGAAAATCATTTGTACGCAAACCAAAGAAAATACTAAAAATAATAACTCCGTTTACCAAATGGGGACCACTCTTACAGGAAAGAATTTGCTCCCATTAGGGAGTAAATTCTTTCCTGTAAGTGCGGTCCCCGTGGCAAAGGAGGAATCTATGCTAGCAGCTAATAAATAGTGTTGCGTATATCCTAGACAAATACAGTTGTTTTTCTTCTTCTTCTTCTTCTTCTTCTTCTTCTTCTTCTTCTTCTTCTTCTTCTCGTTCTTCTTCTTCATCATTATCATCATCATCATCATCATCATCATTTTCTTCTTCTTTTTTCTTTTTCTTCTTACTTCTTCTCTCTGCTTCTTTTTTCTGTCTCTTCTTCTTTTTTCTACTTTTTCTTCTTCTTTTTCATCTTCTTCTTCTCCTTCTTTTTCTTCTTCTTTTTCTTTTTATTCTTATTTTTCTTCTTCTTCTTCTTCTACTTCTTCTTCTTCTTCTTCTTCTTCATTATCATCATCATCATCATCATTTTCTTCTTCTTTTTCTTCTTACTTCTTCTCTCTGCATTTTTTTTCTGTCTCTTTTTCTTTTTTCTACTTTTTCTTCCTCTTTTTGATCTTCTCCTTCTTTTTCTTCTTCTTTTTCTTCTTTTTATACTTATTTTTCTTCTTCTTCTCCTTCCTCTTCTTTTTCTTCTTCTTTTTTTTTCTACGTCTATTTTTTACGTTTGCGCAAGTGCGTATCTGCGTACAGGTAGCTACGCCCCTGAGTATGATGGACAAACTTTCCTATCTATCCCTCACACTGATTTCTTTGGCTGGCTTGTTTCTTCGTTTGGTTGGGAGTTTTACAGCCCAGCAAACACTATTTAGGTCACATCGAGACAGTTCGTTCACCTTGAAGGCTTATAAAACCAGCACAGTGCATATTCTTACGCCAGAATTTGACAACCACCCTTCTTGAGTCAGTGAAAGGGAGAGAATGACGGTGTGTGTATTTTGAGTTATACGTCTCAGCAACCCGCTAAGGCTATACAGAGAGGGGGCCTCATGAAAGTTTGGAGAAGCCAAAAATCGAACCCAGGACCCCTGGTTTATGAGGTGAGTAAAACAGAATGATTACCAAAGAGAACATTTCATGGCACACCCATTTCAGATTCTTTTTCTTGCATTACTTAAATCTTAAATCATAGATATTGAATATGCGGTCACTTCAACTGCTAACGTCCATTGTGACGTTTAGTGACGTCGCATTACGGGCAGCGTACACGACTTTCTATACAAATAGCGCACATCAGACACCCTTTGAGTTATTTTGTTTGTTTGATTTGAGGTTTAACGTCTCCGTCAACACTATAAATGAAAATCAAAAAATCATTTTGGAGACGTTGCTTCCAATTTTATGGGACTTTTACCCGACATTGAGATGAAATGACATCTCAAGCCCTGTCGCCCAATGAAACCAATAGGGTTTATTAGCATGGACGGTCCGCCTCGCACCGCGGTTCCTGGACAGGCTTAGCTCCTCTAAGCGGTTTACAAGTACTAGTGTGCGGGCCGGATTCAGCTCTGCGTGGAAGCATCATGCAGCCCATATATTTCTTCAAGCCCCTATTGGCGGGGCCCCTTTGAGTTAAACACCTCAGAATTCTCGACTTCAATGCCAGCCCTTCGTAGAAAACCCGGGTAGGATAAAAGTTTCTATCCTAGGGTAAAATCTAGGATTTCCTCGTCTGGTGTGCAAGAACTTGTAAAACGGGGCTAGTCTTTCTTTGCTCGCAGAATTTGATCGCTTTCAGCGATCAGACTATGTGCATGCGCAACTTCTTACTAACAAATTATTTTGCGATTCTTGTGGTTGCACTGTAAGTGTTGTCTCATAGATGTTGGGTCATTTAAGTTATTCTTGGGCCCCATCCACCGCTGCTTGTGGAAATAAATGGACTGCATGATACTTCCACACAGAGCTGAATCCCGTCGCACAGGACTACTGGTTAACCACTTAGAAGGTCTTAGTCTTCCCAGGCAAAGTGGTGCGAGTCCGACCGTTCCTTCATATACATGTGAACCCTATTATTATCCTAGGGCGGTAGATTTGAGATTTCGTTAAATCTCAATGACGGATAAAAAGACTTGCAAAATTGGAAACAATTCCAAAATGACCTTAATAGTGTCGACGGGGACGTTAAAGCTCTGTTCAAACAAACAACAAACATTTTTGATGGATTATAGCGACTGTTAAGTGTGCATCTGTTGTAAAAAAATTGTCTCCATGTCATAAACACACCTTACAATCCAAAACACTTTTTTGTTTTAGGAATGGCCAAGCGCATACCGTGCATATTGTAACTTTTCAACTAAAGGGCAAATATGTATCGTTCCTCTTGGCTGTTTCTTGAAAAATGGCGCTTATAATGGGTAAAAACGTCCAGATTCGGTTTTTTCATATCCGTGTTTGTTGTTCCATTTGTTCCGTGTTAGGTGTACTCAGACTCAACACATGATCCGTGGTAAGGTGTATCCGTGTTTCAAAGTAGTGAGCCAAGAAAAATCGGTACGATTCTTATTCTAAATGTTTTTATGAAATATTAAAAATAGTATACTTACTTCGATCCCTAGAGGCATGAAAAACCCAAGAATGCTCGTGTATATGTCATTTATTTCTGATTGATAGACCCTTAAAACTTGAAGTTTTGTTTTTCTGCCTATTTTGGCCTAATTTATGGCTTTGATTTCCCTTCTCTGATCGTGTCATAACTTAAAATTTGGACAAAACAACAAAAACACAATCTGTTGTCATCGCAAAACCAACAGAAAAACGTAAATCGTGATACGTTCGACAAAATAAAGGAAACATTGAACTCACACTTCTCCTGTCAAAAAAAAAGACGGTAGCGTTTGTTGTACTCAGTCGCGTCACGTTGTACCGCGGTAACCGGTGTGATTTCGTACTGGCTGGGTAACGTAACTGGTTGACTAGATCAAGCGGCCTACGGGCCCCCGTGGCCTAGAAGATAAGAGCGGTGACACTTAACCAATAGGTCTCTTACCGCTGTGTGTTCAAGCCTGGCTCGGGCCATATGTGAGATGCAAAGTTCTGTAAAGGAGGCTCAGGTGCGTTTTTCTCGGGAGTACTCCGGTTTTCGCCCACCTCTGATTAACGATCGGCCCGATATGATTGAAATTATCTTGAACGGGCCGTAAAACCAAAACCAAAAAAATGGCGTGCAGGAAAGAAGACTGTTAGTTGGATTGTTTTACTCTTTACTTTACTCTTTACCCTGCTGAATAAATTGATTTATCACATGACGCCGTTGATAAGCGGTGGATAACGTCGTGTAATAAAAATCGTATGACCACACGTGTAATAACACTTTGGCGGGATTAAGTAACGTCATGACGACGTCCATGCCAACAATGCATCTTTGGTTCCAAAAATGGTCATACTTAAAGGCTATAAAATCCAGTTTAAAGTGGTCATATGATAAACAGAATCTTACACGAGTGGTCATTTCATATGAAATTGATGAAACTCGCCGAAGGCTCGTTTCATAAATTTCATATGAAATGACCACTCGTGTAAGATCCTCTATTTATCTAAACCCATTTCTGACTATACACCAATCAAATTACTAGTCCATTTAACAAAATGCATGACAAACAGTGTAGATCATGATCCGATTGCTTCTAAACCATCTGATCTGGATCTACACTCTATGCAAAGATAGGGGTTGTCGTATTCAGGAGGATAAGGGATTGTATGAAGTCTGCTACATACATTTAGTTGTGGGTAGTTGTTGGTTTGTTTAATATATTCTCGCGGTTAGGATACTAAAATGTATTTAACAATTTAACAATTTAAATACAGTAGAACTTCGGTGGCTCGAACCCCTTTGGGACCATGGTAATTTGTTCGAGACAGCGGTAGTTCGAGCCAATGTTGCAGACTTCCAGAAAACATAACGGGGGTACTTTTGGACATCTTTTCGGTGTTCTGTAACATAAATGTATGCTGTGTGTACTCATTAGAATCGCCTCATTGAGGCGATTCTAATGAGTACACACAGTATAGATTTGCAAGATAAAAGTATAAAAATCTCCTTAATTATCCCACACTTTATCTTGTGCAGAGGAATTCCCTAGGGACTCAAAAACGGGTTCGACTCAACCATGGTAAACGAGCCATCGGTGTTCGAGCCATCAAAGTTCGACTGTATTTAGCAATTAAAGTAGTAAAATTAAACATTCCTTTATTTGTTATGGAAACTATCATATTAGCCGGAGAGAACAGTAAAATACCTAGAGCACAAGTGCGCCAAGAGCACATAGGGGCTGCCCCTATTTTTGAGATACTCTACTTGCAGATGTCCCAGATGGGACCATGAAAATTTGTTCGAGACAGGGGTAGTTCGAGCCACTGAGGGCAAATGCCAGGAGGCGTAACGACATACTTTAGGACATCTGTTTCTGTGTTCTATAATGAAAAATGTATGTTGTGTGTACTCATTAGAATCGCCTCATCGAGGCGATTCTAATGAGAACAAACAGCATACATTTGCAAGATAAAAGACGAAAGTATCCTGATTTTTACCCTCCCTATTTTTTATGTACAGAAATTCCCTAGGGACTTAAGAACGGGTTCGACTCAGCCATGGTATACGAGTCATCGGTGTTCGAGCCATCGAAGTTCTACTGTATACTGCAGAGCTTTTTCGGCTTGGTGATAGGTTATAAGAATCTTACATGGGTGTGAGAGTGGATAAAAAAATCCTTCCCGAGGATCACTGTCCGGGATCACGAGGCTTGCCTAGTGATACCGGACAGTGATCCCGAGAGATGAAGTCACTTCGATTGTTGACGTCCGCTAGTACGGCGTTTTTGACGTCACAGTGCGTGCAGTGGCGTCAAACTTAACGACGGCGAACATGACGTCCTATTCAACCAGTGCATATCAAACACGTGAACATTTTCAATTTTTATTCTTTCTCTGGGTAAGATAACCTGGGTTGGATAAGACTTACTATCCCAGCGTTAAATCCAGAATTTCCTTATCCGGTGTGCAAGAATATTAACGTCTCTGATGATTGAGATGGTGACGTTTTGTTTTAGGTTTACGGCACTGTCAAGAACCTTTCACATATATCGGAGCCCGGCGAAATCCCCAAGTAAAACGAACAGCGCCATGACGGAATATGGCTTTACGGCGTAAGATACCTAGCTTTCGATTACACTCAGTCAAGATTAAGAAGTTGAACGTCGGATAAAACCCTTATCAGACCTCCCAAATTCGATGATCTACCTTCTGAAAAAATGATGAATAAACTCGGGGACCACATGGGATATTTCATTAAAAGCCCATTTATAAAGATGACATTGATGAATACGTTTGCATTTACACCATGTACCTCGTGTTACCACAAAATTATAAATGAGCCTGCGCACGACAAAACCTACAATAAGACATGTGCGCCCAGCGAAGACTCAGATCAGCCTGCGCATCCGCGCAGTCTGATCAGAGTCTTCGTTGTGCGCTCTAAGGATAGCTAAGGGCCCAATGCTCCTTCATGCAGCAAGAGAAGTCTCTGGTTAGACTAAATGGATGTGCAGGCTGATCTGATTCTTCGCTGGGTGCACATGTAAATTGTAGGAAATGCTGTGCCCCGGCTCAAATTATATGAGAAACAAGCCATTAAGATAAAATACATATGCAAGATAACGTTATGTTACATGGCTCCAGGATGAGATTGTTTCAGATGACAATTAATTTAAATTTTCGTATTTTAATGATCCAAAATGGAGATTTGAAAAAAGAGCCAATACTATGGGTACCCCTGCAGCTCTCTTTCAGAAAAAAAAAAAAAAAAAAAAAAACACCGACAGCAATGGAGAGTCACTTTTTACTCAGTGAATACAGTGAAGTATTTAAGAGTGAGTGTTTGAATTTTACGCCTCACCAACAGCTAAGCTCATACGGAGACAGGGCCTCGGTTCAAAGACTCATCCAAAAGTCTGGAGAAGCCCGGTAACGATCCTGCGACCCCTTGTTTACAAGGCGAGTAGCATAACCACTACACCGTGGAGGTTTCTGTAAATACAGTAAAATTCCTATATTAAGACCACCTTTGGGACTGTTCAAAAGTGGTCTTTAAGACCACTTTTGAACAGTCCAAAAGGTGGTCTCTGACCAAAGAACACTGTGTGCAGAAAACACAAAGAAAGAATAATGACAGCGTACTAAATAAGCTTTTTAAAGCAGAATTAGTCGTAATTATAGGTGGTCTTAATAGCAGAATTTTACTGTAGTCCTGACGACCCCCGCCCATCGGCGCTTGAAGAAATAAATGGGCTGCATGATGCTTCCACGCAGAGCTGAATCCGACCGCACACGAGTACTGGTAAACCGCTTAGAGGATCTAAGCCTGCCCAGGCAAAGCGGTGCGAGTCGGGCCCTCCATGCTCATAAACCCTATTGGTTTCAATGGGCGACAGGGGTGGAGATGTCATTTCATCTCAATGTCGGGTAAAAAGACACAAAATTGGAAGCAACGTCTCCAAAATGACCTTTATAGTATTGACGGGGACGGTAAACATCAAATCAAACAAACAAACAAAACTGTAGTCCTGAACTGAGACTTAATGTAAAACTTTTATAAAGCAAAATGTTAAGCAGCGTCAGACTCTGGTTTTTACAGTGTTTGACGATGTCTCAGCACATAAGTCTGGCAATCTTTTACAAAAAGCCCTTACCGCTTGACAAATCACTCTGTCGTCACTATGTCAAGAATATCGCGGCTAAAATAAACGCTGCCTGCATGGATTTCGTACAAATAAGCGATAATCAGGTGGACATCAACGACGTAAAGCTACTGTGCTTAGTAATTCCGGGTAAACTGACAATCGACTAAACATTAGGAACATTTTTTCTCGGTGTTGTGGAAGAACATTCATTTAATGCGTCCTCGTCAAAGTAATTGAGAGGTTGACATCGCAACATCTAGAGTTATCTTTCTTGCTTGGGGACATTCAGGCCCGTTTGTTCCAGAATTTAAATATACTTTCTGCACAAATAACTTTCTAGGATCTGGTAAAATTATGATTAAACCATGACTAATTTTACTCTTACTTTTAATATTATGACCCTTTAGAAAAATCACAGTAATATTCAGTGGTCATATTTCAACCCCTTTAGCGCTTTTACCGGACCAAAATAAATAAATTTGTCTGCCAGAAATCAACATGGCGGATCAAGGGAGAGTAATCTTTCAAAACTGCTGTGTCTGCAACCGCTCAATTGGTTACCGAAATACACATGTACCTTCATCTTGATGAACGTGTGAAATTATTCTCTTTATCTCCTTATCCGGAAGATATGACTAACTATTACCCCTATGTGAAACAACCGACTGCTCGTTTTCCATGGGTGAGTCGAATCCGTTCACGGGTACTTAGTGAATTTGTCGACCATTTTCAGACAAGAATTAGGCTGATTTTTGCATTTTAGCAAACAGTGTAGACCCTGATCAGACACAGCGTTCTGTGGTGTTTGATATGGCTTTAAACAGTTTGCCGATGGCTCAGCACTTGAGCGCCGTCCAGATTAATTCCCTTTTTGGAAAGTGAAATGGGCGTCCCAAAAGTTTTCGTCTTTGCAAAAATATGAAAAATATGGCAGGTACACCAATGACCCTTCAATTTACACATAATTTTGGAGGTTATATGGTAGACATAATCGACAGATAGCTGAACACGATTCTCTTGTCAAAGCTTTAAAAGTTCATTACCCATAGCTGTAATTTACATATCTTTCCCATTAACCCGTTTTGTACCAAATGGAATCCTCCTCTTTATATATGGCAGGAGTCCATTTCAAAATTTATGGGTGTCAGGTTGTGTTTTCTTCAAAATTTATTCGGAAATTGATTGAACATTTTTGCAAAAAGTGTAGGCCCTGATCAGATGCCGCAATATGCGGTGTCTGATCTTGGCCTGCACTGTTTGCCAAATACCCATTTTGGGGGATCCGGTACACAATGGGTAAAACGTATGTTAAAGCTGAGAAACTTTTATGTATAATACTTTGCTAGGCGAGTGAGCCTTCTGGGATCAGGAGCCCAATTCGTATACAGTAAAATGCCGATAAAATTTAGACTAATTTTTCTTTTAAAATATATTTAAAACTTTCATTTTTTCTTCCTTTGAATTTTCTACACCCAGTATCTTGGACTATAGTGAGAGACCACCTTTGGAACTGTTCAAAAGTGGTCTTAAGGCCACTTTTGAACAGTCCCGAAGGTGGTTTTAATGTAGGAATTTTACTGTAAATATCGAGATGGTGACAAATGCTGCTGCTCATGTTTCCGCTGTCGCCCTTCAAAATGCTCGGAATGACTGAAATACTGATGCCTAGCACAGAGAAACACCAATAACCCAAACACGCCCATCTCGTTTACAATGGTTAATTCGAATTCACACGTAAGTCTCTAGAGTATCCTTCTCAGAGTTCCAGATACCCAAGGGTTAATTTGTAGTTTTTTTTCTGAATCTGTCTTCCGAATACTCATTAGAGGCGATTCTAATGATTACATACAACATTCCTTTGTTAGCAATGTTGTGTGTACTCATCAGAATACCCTCATTGAGGCGATTCTAGTGATTATATACAACATTCCTTTGTTAGCAATGTTGTGTGCACTCATAAAAATACCCTCATTGTGGCGGTTCTAATGATTATATACAATATTCCTTTGTTAGCAATGTTGTGTGTACTCATCAGAATACCCTCATTGAGGCGATTCTAGTGATTAAATACAACATTCCTTTGTTAGCAATGTGGTGTGTACTCATAAAAATAACCTCATTGTGGCGGTTCTAATGATTATATACAATATTCCTTTGTTAGCAATGTTGTGTGTACTCATAAAAATACCCTCATTGGGGCGGTTCTAGTGATTATATACAATATTCCTTTGTTAGCAATGTTGTGTGTACTCATAAAAATACCCTCATTGAGGCGGTTCTAGTGACTATAAACAACATTCCTTTGTTAGCAATGTTGTGTGCACTCATTAGAATACCCTCATTGAGGCGGTTCTAGTGATTATAAACAACATTCCTTTGTTAGCAATGTTGTGTGCACTCATTAGAATACCCTCATTGAGGCGATTCTAATGATTATATATAACATTCCTTTGTTTTATAAGAAATGGACATACATTGTTAAGACATCCCCATTATGCCTTATGATTTTATTTAGCTTGTTTGAATTGGGATTTAACGTCCCCGTCCACACTATTTAGGTCATTTTGCTTCCGTTTTTGTGGGACTTTTACCCGACACTGAGATGAAATGACATATCAAGCCATGACGCCCAATGAAACCCAAAGGGTTATATGCATTGAACGGTCTGACTCACACCAACTGTCCTTGGCAGGCTTAGTCCATCTAAGCGGTTTACCAGCGCTCATGTGTGGTCAGTTTCAGCTATGCGTGGAATCACCATGCAGCCCAATCTGTTTCTCCAAGCCCGGATGGGCGGGGGCGATTATGCCTTATGATCTGGTGTTATGATGAACGCTTAGTATTTCGAACTACCCTAATCGCGAACAAATCGCCATGGTCCCAGAAACAATATTTTTCTAGCTATCGAAGTTCAACTGTAAACTGGAATGACTTCCATGTAAGCTGATCCTGTCTTAATATTAAGGCGAATGGGAATACCTTCAGAGGAGGCAAAAGTGTTTTTGTCTCCCATGTTTCTGTGTGTTGTTTGCTTAATTTGAGTTCAACGTCCTCGTCAACACAGTAAAGGTCATTTTGGAGACGTTGCTTCCAATTTTGTGGGACTTTTACCCGACATTGAGATGAAATGACATCTCAAGCCCTGCCGCTTGTCTCCCATGTCAATAGGGGTCAATTCTAAAAGGAAAGAATTTGCTCCTGAGGAGCAAATTCTTTCCTTTAAGAGTAGACCCCCTTTTTCAGTGGGACTGAGCCTGTAGAAAAGCGAACAGGAAGCCCCGAAAGTTGTCTCCCTTTGAAAAATGGCGGAAAAATCTGACAGATGTTCCCGTTCCCCTTAAATGGCTCTTAAATGTTTCTTGTTCTGACAGATGAAAACTTTTGATATTCAGATACCTATTCATATTGAGAGATTGTGTGCTTTCCCTCCCCCCCCCCCCCCCACCACCACTCCGCCCACCGTGGCTTGAAGAAGTTGCTTCCACGCAGAGCTGATACTGATCACACATTAGTACTGGGGACTAAGGCTCCCAAGGCAAAGAGGTGTGAGTCAGGCGGCGCTCCAATGCATATAAGCCTTGTAGTTTCATTGGGCGGCAGGGCTTGAGATGTCATTTCATCGCAATGTCGGGTAAAAGCCCCACAAAATTGGAAGCAGCGTCTCCAAGAGGACCTAAATGGTGTTGACGGGGACATTAAACCTCAATTCAAACAAACAAATTTAGAGACTGTGGATGGTCGTTAGAATTGTCCCGTGATGTTAAACAGGGTAATAAGGGATCTCAAATAGCTCATCATATCGTCTGATGTGCTCTTGGGGATCTGCACTCAAAGGGAATTCATTCCGTTAAGGGTACACTCCCTTTCCACATTCGGCGTAGGAGTAAAAATATGTTTGATAAGTTGTCTCCCATTAAGGTGTGTTCATCAGTCCCTAAAAATCATGTACATGTATTTTTAGGTGTATACATATGTTTCTTCATCCGTAATACTTCACGGAGCTATATGTGACACGCTGCATAACTTTGCGAACGACCCTTTGAAAAAAAAAAAAAGAGTGCGAAAAGAAAATCAAAAGAAACGACAGTTACGTTTAATACTTTATGGCTTCCCTTGCAAATCAATATGATGCTCGCCATTTGAAGCAATAACGGTAGATTTATTCCAAATGACTTTATTGCAAGCATGCGGAGAAATAAACCAGAAAATGTGTCTGCAAATGCTTGATGAGTGTGGCTCGACAAAGTTAGCAGGATGGCAGGACAGCAGGATGAAACATGTTAAGTTAGCAGGATGGCAGGACAGCAGGATGAAACATTAAGTTAGCAGGATGGCAGGACAGCAGGATGAAACATAATAAGTGAACAGGATGGCAGGACAGCAGGATGAAATATTAAGACAGCAGGATGGCAGGACAGCAGGATGAAACTAATAATTTAGGCGGATGGAAGAATAGCAGGATGAGAACTTGTTCTGAATTTCAAAATATATACAACAATGTAATTGGCACCTATAGCTATGTTAGAAACTAGAAATCAAATTTAGTCCCTTCCCGTCTTTAAAGCGTACGGCCGCGAAAACCCAATTTTCGTCCTGCCACAAATTCACCCAGATGAAAAATTGTTTCAAATCACTAAACTTTTACCATCATGTTGTAGGCAACAAAAATCTATGTAAGAAAAGGAAAATTAGATTTGGCTCCTATCAGCGTTTAAAGCGTACGGCCGTGAAAACTCAATTTTCATCCTGCTGGAAGTGCACCACCGATTTTCATCCTGCTGAACCTGTCAAGTTAGCAGGATGGCACCACAGCAGGATGAGAAATTCTTCTGAATTTCAAAATAATTACCACCATGTTGTAGGCATCTAAAAACTATGTAAGAAACTAGAAATCAAATTTAGCCCTTTCCCGTCTTTAAAGCGTACGGCCGCAAAACCCAATTTTCGTTCTGCCAAATATACACCCAGATGAAAAGTTGTTTCAAATTACAAAACATTTACCATCATGTTGTAGGCAACAAAAATCTATGTAAGAAAGTGAAAATTAAATTTGGCTCCTATCAGCGTTTAAAGCGTACAGCCGTGAAAACTCAATTGTCATCCTGCTGGAATTGCAACACAATTTTCATCCTGCTGAACCTGTCAAGTTGGCAGGATGGCAGCACAGCAGGATGAGAAATTCTTCTAAATTTCAAAATATTTACCACCATGTTGTAGGCATCTAAAAACTTTGTAAGAAACTAGAAATCCAATTTAGCCCTTTCCCGTCTTTAAGGCGTACGGCCGCGAAAACCTATTTTTCGTCCTGCCACAAATACACCCAGATGAAAAATTTTTTCAAATCACAAAACATTTACCGTCATGTTGTAGGCAACAAAAATCTATAAAAGAAAGTGAAAATTAAATTTGGCTCCTATCAGCGTTTAAAGCGTACAGCCGTGAAAACTCAATTTTCATCCTGCTGGAAATGCAACATCAATTTTCATCCTGCTGAACCTGTCAAGTTAGCAGGATGGCAGCACAGCAGGATGAGAAATTCTTCTGAATTTCAAAATATTTACCACCATGTTGTAGGCATCTAAAAACTATGTAAGAAACTAGAAATCAAATTAAGCCCTTTCCCGTCTTTAAAGCGTACGGCCGCGAAAACCCATTTTTCGTCCTGCCACAAATTCACCCAGATGAAAAATTGTTTCAAATCACAAAACATTTACCATCATGTTGTAGGCAACAAAAATCTATGTAAGAAAGTGAAAATTAAATTTGGCTCCTATTAGCGTTTAAAGCGTACGGCCGTGAAAACTCAATTTTCATCCTGCTGGAAATGCAACATCAATTTTCATCCTGCTGAACCTGTCAAGTTAGCAGGATGGCAGCACAGCAGGATGAGAAATTCTTCTGAATTTCAAAATATTTACCACCATGATGTAGGCATCTAAAAACTATGTAAGAAACTAGAAATCAAATTTAGCCCTTTCCCGTCTTTAAAGCGTACGGCCGCGAAAACCCATTTTTCGTCCTGCCACAAATACACCCAGATGAAAAATTGTTTCAAATCACAAAACATTTACCATCATGTTGTAGGCAACAAAAATCTATTTAAGAAAGTGAAAATTAAATTTGGCTCCTATCAGCGTTTAAAGCGTACAGCAGAGAAAACTCAATTTTCATCCTGCTGGAAATACAACATCAATTTTCATCCTGCTGAACCTGTCAAGTTAGCAGGATGGCAGCACAGCAGGATGAGAAATTCTTCTGAATTTCAAAATATTTACCACCATGTTGTAGGCATCTAAAAACTCTGTAAGAAACTAGAAATCAAAATTAGCCCTTTCCCGTCTTTAAAGCGTAGTGCCGCGAAAACCCATTTTTCATCCTGCCACAAATACACCCAGATGAAAAATTGTTTCAAATCACAAAACATATACGGTCATGTTGTAGGCAACAAAAATCTATGTAAGAAAGTGAAAATTAAATTTGGCTCCTATCAGCGTTTAAAGCGTACAGCCGTGAAAACTCAATTTTCATCCTGCTGGAAATGCAACATCAGTTTTCATCCTGCTGAACCTGTCAAGTTAGCAGGATGGCAGCACAGCAGGATGAGAAATTCTTCTGAATTTCAAAATATTTACCACCATGTTGTAGGCATCTAAAAACTATGTAAGAAACTAGAAATCAAATTTAGCCCGTTCCCGTCTTTAAAGCGTACGGCCGCGAAAACCTATTTTTCGTCCTGCCACAAATTCACCCAGATGAAAAATTGTTTCAAATCACAAAACATTTACCGTCATGTTGTAGGCAACAAAAATCTATGTAAAAAAGTGAATATTAAATTTGGCTCCTATTAGCGTTTAAAGCGTACGGCCGTGAAAACTCAGTTTTCATCCTGCTGGAAATGCAACATCAATTTTCATCCTGCTGAACCTGTCAATTTAGCAGGATGGCAGCACAGCAGGATGAGAAATTCTCCTGAATTTCAAAATATTTACCACCATGTTGTAGACATCTAAAAACTATGTAAGAAACTAGAAATCAAATTTAGCCCTTTCCCGTCTTTAAAGCGTACGGCCGCGAAAACCTATTTTTCGTCCTGCCACAAATACACCCAGATGAAAAATTGTTTCAAATCACAAAACATTTACCATCATGTTGTAGGCAACAAAAATCTATGTAAGAAAGTGAAAATTAAATTTGGCTCCTATTAGCGTTTAAAGCGTACGGCCGTGAAAACTCAATTTTCATCCTGCTGGAAATGCAACATCAATTTTCACCCTGCTGAACCTGTCAAGTTAGCAGGATGGCAGCACAGCAGGATGAGAAATTCTTCTGAATTTCAAAATATTTACCACCATGTTGTAGGCATCTAAAAACTATGTAAGAAACTAGAAATCAAATTAAGCCCTTTCCCGTCTTTAAAGCGTACGGCCGCGAAAACCCATTTTTCGTCCTGCCACAAATTCACCCAGATGAAAAATTGTTTCAAATCACAAAACATTTACCATCATGTTGTAGGCAACAAAAATCTATGTAAGAAAGTGAAAATTAAATTTGGCTCCTATTAGCGTTTAAAGCGTACGGCCGTGAAAACTCAATTTTCATCCTGCTGGAAATGCAACATCAATTTTCATCCTGCTGAACCTGTCAAGTTAGCAGGATGGCAGCACAGCAGGATGAGAAATTCTTCTGAATTTCAAAATATTTACCACCATGATGTAGGCATCTAAAAACTATGTAAGAAACTAGAAATCAAATTTAGCCCTTTCCCGTCTTTAAAGCGTACGGCCGCGAAAACCCATTTTTCGTCCTGCCACAAATACACCCAGATGAAAAATTGTTTCAAATCACAAAACATTTACCATCATGTTGTAGGCAACAAAAATCTATTTAAGAAAGTGAAAATTAAATTTGGCTCCTATCAGCGTTTAAAGCGTACAGCAGAGAAAACTCAATTTTCATCCTGCTGGAAATACAACATCAATTTTCATCCTGCTGAACCTGTCAAGTTAGCAGGATGGCAGCACAGCAGGATGAGAAATTCTTCTGAATTTCAAAATATTTACCACCATGTTGTAGGCATCTAAAAACTCTGTAAGAAACTAGAAATCAAAATTAGCCCTTTCCCGTCTTTAAAGCGTAGTGCCGCGAAAACCCATTTTTCATCCTGCCACAAATACACCCAGATGAAAAATTGTTTCAAATCACAAAACATATACGGTCATGTTGTAGGCAACAAAAATCTATGTAAGAAAGTGAAAATTAAATTTGGCTCCTATCAGCGTTTAAAGCGTACAGCCGTGAAAACTCAATTTTCATCCTGCTGGAAATGCAACATCAGTTTTCATCCTGCTGAACCTGTCAAGTTAGCAGGATGGCAGCACAGCAGGATGAGAAATTCTTCTGAATTTCAAAATATTTACCACCATGTTGTAGGCATCTAAAAACTATGTAAGAAACTAGAAATCAAATTTAGCCCGTTCCCGTCTTTAAAGCGTACGGCCGCGAAAACCTATTTTTCGTCCTGCCACAAATTCACCCAGATGAAAAATTGTTTCAAATCACAAAACATTTACCGTCATGTTGTAGGCAACAAAAATCTATGTAAAAAAGTGAATATTAAATTTGGCTCCTATTAGCGTTTAAAGCGTACGGCCGTGAAAACTCAGTTTTCATCCTGCTGGAAATGCAACATCAATTTTCATCCTGCTGAACCTGTCAATTTAGCAGGATGGCAGCACAGCAGGATGAGAAATTCTCCTGAATTTCAAAATATTTACCACCATGTTGTAGACATCTAAAAACTATGTAAGAAACTAGAAATCAAATTTAGCCCTTTCCCGTCTTTAAAGCGTACGGCCGCGAAAACCTATTTTTCGTCCTGCCACAAATACACCCAGATGAAAAATTGTTTCAAATCACAAAACATTTACCATCATGTTGTAGGCAACAAAAATCTATGTAAGAAAGTGAAAATTAAATTTGGCTCCTATTAGCGTTTAAAGCGTACGGCCGTGAAAACTCAATTTTCATCCTGCTGGAAATGCAACATCAATTTTCACCCTGCTGAACCTGTCAAGTTAGCAGGATGGCAGCACAGCAGGATGAGAAATTCTTCTGAATTTCAAAATATTTACCACCATGTTGTAGGCATCTAAAAACTATGTAAGAAACTAGAAATCAAATTAAGCCCTTTCCCGTCTTTAAAGCGTACGGCCGCGAAAACCCATTTTTCGTCCTGCCACAAATTCACCCAGATGAAAAATTGTTTCAAATCACAAAACATTTACCATCATGTTGTAGGCAACAAAAATCTATGTAAGAAAGTGAAAATTAAATTTGGCTCCTATTAGCGTTTAAAGCGTACGGCCGTGAAAACTCAATTTTCATCCTGCTGGAAATGCAACATCAATTTTCATCCTGCTGAACCTGTCAAGTTAGCAGGATGGCAGCACAGCAGGATGAGAAATTCTTCTGAATTTCAAAATATTTACCACCATGATGTAGGCATCTAAAAACTATGTAAGAAACTAGAAATCAAATTTAGCCCTTTCCCGTCTTTAAAGCGTACGGCCGCGAAAACCCATTTTTCGTCCTGCCACAAATACACCCAGATGAAAAATTGTTTCAAATCACAAAACATTTACCATCATGTTGTAGGCAACAAAAATCTATTTAAGAAAGTGAAAATTAAATTTGGCTCCTATCAGCGTTTAAAGCGTACAGCAGAGAAAACTCAATTTTCATCCTGCTGGAAATACAACATCAATTTTCATCCTGCTGAACCTGTCAAGTTAGCAGGATGGCAGCACAGCAGGATGAGAAATTCTTCTGAATTTCAAAATATTTACCACCATGTTGTAGGCATCTAAAAACTCTGTAAGAAACTAGAAATCAAAATTAGCCCTTTCCCGTCTTTAAAGCGTAGTGCCGCGAAAACCCATTTTTCATCCTGCCACAAATACACCCAGATGAAAAATTGTTTCAAATCACAAAACATATACGGTCATGTTGTAGGCAACAAAAATCTATGTAAGAAAGTGAAAATTAAATTTGGCTCCTATCAGCGTTTAAAGCGTACAGCCGTGAAAACTCAATTTTCATCCTGCTGGAAATGCAACATCAGTTTTCATCCTGCTGAACCTGTCAAGTTAGCAGGATGGCAGCACAGCAGGATGAGAAATTCTTCTGAATTTCAAAATATTTACCACCATGTTGTAGGCATCTAAAAACTATGTAAGAAACTAGAAATCAAATTTAGCCCGTTCCCGTCTTTAAAGCGTACGGCCGCGAAAACCTATTTTTCGTCCTGCCACAAATTCACCCAGATGAAAAATTGTTTCAAATCACAAAACATTTACCGTCATGTTGTAGGCAACAAAAATCTATGTAAAAAAGTGAATATTAAATTTGGCTCCTATTAGCGTTTAAAGCGTACGGCCGTGAAAACTCAGTTTTCATCCTGCTGGAAATGCAACATCAATTTTCATCCTGCTGAACCTGTCAATTTAGCAGGATGGCAGCACAGCAGGATGAGAAATTCTCCTGAATTTCAAAATATTTACCACCATGTTGTAGACATCTAAAAACTATGTAAGAAACTAGAAATCAAATTTAGCCCTTTCCCGTCTTTAAAGCGTACGGCCGCGAAAACCTATTTTTCGTCCTGCCACAAATACACCCAGATGAAAAATTGTTTCAAATCACAAAACATTTACCATCATGTTGTAGGCAACAAAAATCTATGTAAGAAAGTGAAAATTAAATTTGGCTCCTATTAGCGTTTAAAGCGTACGGCCGTGAAAACTCAATTTTCATCCTGCTGGAAATGCAACATCAATTTTCACCCTGCTGAACCTGTCAAGTTAGCAGGATGGCAGCACAGCAGGATAAGAAATTCTTCTGAATTTCAAAATATTTACCACCATGTTGTAGGCATCTAAAAACTATGTAAGAAACTAGAAATCAAATTTAGCCCTTTCCCGTCTTTAAAGCGTACGGCCGCGAAAACCCATTTTTCGTCCTGCCACAAATACCCCCAGATGAAAAATTGTTTCAAATCACAAAACATTTACCGTCATGTTGTAGGCAACAAAAATCTATGTAAGAAAGTGAAAATTAAATTTGGCTCCTATTAGCGTTTAAAGCGTACGGCCGTGAAAACTCAATTTTCATCCTGCTGGAAACGCAACATCAATTAAGTAACGTCATGTCGACGTCCATGTCAACCATGCATTTTTTTTTTCAAATTGTCAGATAAAAAGGCGATAAAATCCAATTTAAAGTGGTCATATGATAAACAGAATCTTTCACTCGTGGTCATTTCATATGAAATTTATGAAACTCGCCAAAGGCTCGTTTCATAAATATCATATGAAATGACCACTCGTGAAAAATCGTCTATACCCGACATTGAGATGAAATGACATCTCAAGCCCTGCCGCCCAATGAAACCAATGGGGTTTATGAGCATGGACAGCCCGATTTGCACAGCTTTGCCTGGACAGGCTTAGATCCTCTAAGTAGTTTACTAGTACTCGTGCGTGGTAAGTTCCAGCTCTTTGTGGAAGCATCATGCAGCCCGACCCATCTTTTTCTTTAAGCCCCAATGGGGACGTAAAACTTTAAATAAAATCACATTTGTTGTAAAGCAAACTCAGTCACTAAATCCGTTTAGGCTTGTGAAAAAGTTGGCAAAAAGAAAGAAAAATGATGTGTATCAGCGTATGTAAACATAATGATGCATAAGAAATAAAAAGTCGCCCCCGCCCATAGGGACTTGAAGAAATATATGGGCTGCATGATGCTTCCACGCAGAGCTGAATCCGGCCCACACACTAGTACTGGTAAACCGCTTAAAGGAAATAAGCCTGTCCAGGAACCGCGGTGAGAGACGGACTGTCCATGCTAATAAACCCTATTGGTTTCATTGGGCGACAGGGCTTGAGATGTCATTTCATCTCAATGTCGGGTAAAAGTCCCACAAAATTGGAAGCAACGTCTCCAAAATGACCTTTACAGTGTTGACTTGGACGTTAAACCTCAAATCAAACAAACAAAGAAATAAAAAGCAATAAGTAGAGGTAAAAAATAATAAAAAAAAACATGGAAAAATCAAGACTCGAACACGGATCGCTAGCGTGAGAGCGTGAGAGTCGACGCCGTTGCTTATCGCGCCATAACACCTTTCAATTATATTAAATAAAAATGTCTGTGGTGATTATTTTATTTGACGTTTAACTTTCAAGTCGACACTGTAATGGTTATTTTGGAGACGTTGCTTCCCATTTTGACGGACTTTTACCCGGCATTGAGATGAAATGACATCTCAAGCCCTGCCGCCCAATGAAACCAATATGGTTTTTAAACATGGACGGGCCGACACGCACAGATGACAGAATTTTTTTTTATTTTTATTATTTATTTATTTTATTATTGTCGTTTTTTTGGCTGTTATTTATTTATTTATTTTATATTATTTATTTATTTATTTTTTTTTTTTTTTGCGGGCTATCTCATTAGGAAAGTGTTGTCGCCCTTGCTTCGCCACTTAGATGCCCAATGACCGCATCAAAGAGTTTAAATCCCCTTAAACATGTAACACATATAAGGGGCCCCGTGGGGAAGTCTTAGAACCATCTCTTCGAGGATGTTATAAAGAGCATGAACAGTTTTATTTTTGAAAGCAAAAACAAATATTGGGGTGCTCCTTAGAACCGCCTCATTGGGGCAGTTCAAAAGAGCACCCGTAATATGTTTGCTTTAAAATATTGACTGGGGGTAATTATTAGAACCATATTATCGAGGCATTTCTAACGAGACCCAACAGTCAATATTTGGGGCAGAAATAAGGAAAATTTCATTTTTTTTTCTTAAATCTTTTTTTTTTTTTTTTTTTTTTTTTTAGTGTTAAAGTTTTCAAATATATTTAAATAGACGTGTTTTGGTAATGTGCTCGACACTGAGATGACTTCTCAAGCCCTGCCGCCAAATGAAACCAATATGGTTTTTATGCATGGATGGTCCGACTCGCACCACTTTCCTGGGCAGGCTTAGGACCTCATAGTAGTTTACCAGTAGTCTCAGCTCTGCGTGGAACTATCATGCAACCCAATCTATTTCATCAAGCCCCGAAGGGCGTGGGCCAACAGGCCTATGTAATAATTCAATGCGTACCCAAATGTATATCAAGAAATAAAATGGATATTTTTAAATTATAATATGAAACTACTACTCAAAAGGTCAAAACCAGCTTGTGTCCCTGTACCCTTTGAATGAATGGTCCCGCACTTTCGGTATTGGGATATATTGCAAATATATCTCTCCCAATGGAAGTGTCTTTGAGATAGTTTCGTTCAAATTCTTAAACCTGCATTTTTAGCTCACCTGGGCCGAAGGCCCCAAGGGAGCTTATAGAATAGTGGGTCGTCCGTCGTCCGTCCGTCCGTCGTCCATCCGTCCACACTTTTGAGCAGCTATATATCTGCAGCCTGCAGGCTAATCTCAATCAGTTCTCGTCTGTAGCATGCCTCTGGTGGGGCATTATGGCATAAGCTTTCTTTCAAAATCGCACGAAAACTTTAGTTGCTATGGCAACCACAAGGTCCCATAGACATACAATGGTAAAATGCTTGTCATCACCGTAGCGCCTTCAGTTTTGATCGGATCTTTCTGAAACTTATATGTAAGGTGGCTTGGGATAAAATCTCAGATGAGTTCGAAAACCAGTCAAGTTGGCCCATTTATCATAGAGTTATGTCCCTTTGATTGCTGAAAATGCCGATTTTTGACCTTGTCATCACCGTAGCCCCTTCAGTTTTGATCGGATCTTTTTGCAACTTATGCGTATGGTGGCTTGGGATAAAATCTTGAAAGTGTTCGAAAACCAGCCAACTCGACCTATTTTTCATAGAGTAACGTCCCTTTGATTGCTGAAAATGCCGATGTTTGACCTTGTCATCACCGTAGCCCTTTCAGTTTTCATCGGACCTTTCTGAAACTTATATGTAAAGTGGCTGGGGATAAACCCTCGGATGAGTTCAAATATCGGCTAAGTTGGCCCATTTATCATAGAGTTACGTCCCTTTGATTGCTGAAATGTCGATTTTTGACCTGTCTATCACCGTAGCCCCTTGAGTTTTGATCGGATCTTTTTGAAACTTATATGTAAGGTGGCTGGGGATGAAACCTCGGATGAATTCGTAAACCGGCCAAGTTGGCCCATTTATCATAGAGTTATGTCCCTTTGATGGCTGAAAATGTAGATTTTTGACCTTGTCATCACCGTAGCCCCTTCAGTTGTAATCGGATCTTTCTGAAACTTATATGTGAGGTGGCTGGGGATAAAACTTTGGATGAGTTCGAATACAGGTCAAGTTGGCCCATTTATCATAGAGTTACGTCCCTTTGATTGCTGAAAATGTCGACTTGTGACTTTGTCATCACCGTAGCCTCTTCAGTTTTGATAGGATCTTTCTGAAACTTATGTGTAAGGTGGCTAGGGATAAAATCTCGGACGAGTTCGAAAACTGGCCAAGGCGGACCATTTTTCATAGAGTTATGTCCCTTTCATGGCAGAAAAAGTAGATTTTCGACCTTGTCATCACCGTAGCCTCTTCAGTTTTGATCGGATCTTTCTGAAACTTATATGTCAGGTGGCTGAGGATAAAACCTCGGATGAGTTCGAAAACCGGCCAAGTCGGCCCATTTATCATAGAGTTACATCCCTTCGATTGCTGAAAATGCTAAATATTGACCTTGTCATCACCATAGCTCCTACAGTTTTGATCAGATCTTCCTGAAACTTATATGTAAGGTGGGTGGGAATAAAATCTCAGATGAGCTCGAATACTGGCCAAGTCGGCACATTTATCATAGAATTACGTGCCTTTGATTGCTGAAAATGCCTATTTTCGACCTTGTCATCACTGCTGCCCCTTCTGTTTTGATCGGATCTTCATGAAACTTACAAACAAGTAAGTCAGGCAGAAAAGCTCGGAGGAGTTTGAAAACTCTTGAGTTCTTTTATCATAGAGTAACATTCCTTTGATTGCAGCAGTTAGTTGCTTATTTTTGAAATTGTCATCACCCCAGCCCCTTCAGTTTATACCGGAGCTTCTTAGCAAGTCAGGAATAAAAGCTTGAATGAGTTTGAAAACAGTGAGGTCAGCCTATATATCATAGAGTTACATTCTACTTGATTTGCAGAAAATGCTGACCCCGTCGTCACCTTGTCCTCCCATAATTCCTTCAGTTAAGTTTGGCACTTCCTGAAACTTTGAATCTGTCAGCTCAGGTGAGCGATACAGGACCATCTTGGTCCTCTTGTTTGTTTCTCTGATTGGGTTTCTTTTCAGTTACTTTGTGAACTTGTAGCATGTCTTTCTTGTTTTCTGTTTCCTCTTAAAAATTAAGTAATTAAATGAATAATTGAATAAGTAAAAATATAAATATCAAGAATTAAATGAAAAAAAGTGAACAAATAGCTAAAAAAAAGTTGAAAGCTATGTTGATTGGCAAATAAATGAAAAAAGTAAATAATATAATATTATAAAAGAGCAAACTTATTCATAAATTAATAAATGAAATCATAAAGCTAATATAATAAATTTATAATCCATAAGTACAGATAAATGCATCTAAATAAATAAATGAAGATAAAATAAATAATTCAGTAATGCAGAAGACAGGAATGTCATGCTACAAACCCCTGAATTCTGATACTTAGCTCGCCTGAGCCGAAGGCACCGGGGGGGGGGGGGGGGGGGGCTTTTGTGATCAGTCACCTTCCGTCGACATCCGTCTGTAGGTCCGTACTTCCGTCCGTCAACAATTTCTTTAATAATAAGAGATCTCCTAAACCGCTCAACAGATTTTGACCCAAATTGGCTGAAATGATCCTTGGGTAGTCCTCTCTGACTTGTTTAAAGAATTCCATTCTATGCAGAACTCTGGATGCCATGGCAACCAAAAGGGGAAAATTAGGGAAAAAAAACTTCGTTTGAAACCAGAAGGCCTAGGTCTTTGACATTTGATATGAAGCTTCATCTAGTGGACCTCTACCAAGATTGTACAAATTATTATCTCTTCCTACGTGAAGGAAGGCACCATAGGAGGAATGTGTATTCCTACCTGGCCATTTGGGGGCCCGAGACAACTTGCGCCGACCTCGTTAGCGACGTAGTTAGTTTTGTTTGTTTGATTTGAGGTTTAACGTCCCCGTCAACACTGTAAAGGTTATTTTGGAGACGTTGCTTCCAATTTTGTTGGACTTTTACCCGACATTTAGATGAAATGACATCTCAAGCCCTGTCGCCCAATGAAACCAATAGGGTTTATTAGCATGGACCCTCGCCTCGCACCGCCTTTCCTGGACAGGCTTAGATCCTCTAAGAGGTTTACCAGTGCGGGCCGGATTCAGCTCTGCGTGGAAGCATCATGCAGCCTATATATTTCTTCAAGCCCCTATGGGCGGGGGCCGACAACGTAGTTAGTACAAATTGATATAATCATGCAGGTCGCATACAATCGCCCACCTGCGCACGTGCGCAGTCGAGCGCTCCAAAGCGATTTTGTTTTTTATGTTTCATATTTACAGTTAAAATGTTTGAATTCGTTTTTTGGGAGAAAACTCTTCTTCTTCTTCTATCTCCAGGTTTTTTAATCTCTCTTTTTCTATACCATTTTCTCTACTGTATTCTTACCCTCCGTGCGTCCGTCCGTCCGTAAACAATTTCTTCAAACAACATCTCTTAAACCAGTGATCGGATTTTGACAAAATTTCACTGAAATGATCCTTAGGTGGTCCCCTTTCAATGTTGTTCAAATGGTTCCGGTCCGTTGCACATCTAGGTCACAGGAGCCAAAAATAGATTTTTTTTTCACCGAAAAGTTAAAAACTCTTCTTCTCTGAAACCCCGCCCATAGGGGCTTGAAGAAATATATGGGCTGCATGATGCTTACACGCAGAGCTGAATCCGGCCCGCACACTAGTACTGGTAAACCGCTTAGAGGATCTAAGCCTGTCCAGGAACCGCGGTGCGACGCGGACCGTCCATGCTAATAAACCCTATTGGTTTCATTGGGCGACAGGGCTTGAGATGTCATTTCATCTCAATGTCGGGTAAAAGTCCCACAAAATTGGAAGCAACGTCTCCAAAATGACCTTTACAGTGTTGACGGGGACGTTAAACCTCAAATCAAACAAATCTTCTCTGAAACCACAAATCCTATGTCTATGATATTTGGTTTGAAGCTTCATCTAGTGGAACCCCACAAGATTGTTCAAATTGTAGTTCTGGGACCAAAAATGCCCCCGCCCTGGGCCCTTTGGTTTTACATAGGATTATATAGGGAGCATCTTTGAAAATCTTATTCTCTGAAACCACAAGGCCCAAGTCTTTGATATTTGGTAAAAATTTTGTGATTTGAAACAATTTTTCATCTGGGTGAATTTGTGGCAGGACGAAAAATGGGTTTTCGCGGCCGTACGCTTTAAAGACGGGAAAAGGCTAAATTTGATTTCTAGTTTCTTACATAGTTTTCAGAAGCCTACAACATGGTGGTAAATATTTTGAAATTCAGAAGAATTTCTCATCCTGCTGTGCTGCCATCCTGCTAACTTGACAGGTTCAGCAGGATGAAAATTGATGTTGCATTTCCAGCAGGATGAAAATTGAGTTTACACGGCCGTACGCTTTAAACGCTGATAGGAGCCAAATTTAATTTCCACTTTCTTACATAGATTTTTGTTGCCTACAACATGATGGTAAATGTTTTGTGATTTGAAACAATTTTTCATCTGGGTGTATTTGTGGCAGGACGAAAAATAGGTTTTCGCGGCCTTAAGCTTTGAAGACGGGAAAGGGCTAAATTTGATTTCTAGTTTCTTACATAGTTTTTAGATGCCTACAACATGGTGGTAAATATTTTGAAATTCAGAAGAATTTCTCATCCTGCTGTGCTGTCATCCTGCTAACTTGACAGGTTCAGCAGGATGAAAATTGATGTTGCATTTCCAGCAGGATGAAAATTGAGTTTTCACGGCCGTACGCTTTAAACGCTGATAGGAACCAAATTTAATTTTCACTTTCTTACATAGATTTTTGTTGCCTACAACATGATGGTAAATGTTTTGTGATTTGAAACAATTTTTCATCTGGGTGTATTTGTGGCAGGACGAAAAATGGGTCTTCGCGGCCGTACGCTTTAAAGACGGGAAAGAGCTAAATTTGATTTCTAGTTTCTTACCTAGTTTTTAGATGCCTACAACATGGTGGTAAATATTTTGAAATTCAGAAGAATTTCTCATCCTGCTGTGCTGCCATCCTTCTAACTTGACAGGTTCAGCAGGATGAAAATTGATGTTGCATTTCCAGCAGGATGAAAATTGAGTTTTCATGGCTGTACGCTTTAAACGCTAATAGGAGCCAAATTTAATTTCCACTTTTTTACATATATTTTTGTTGCCTACAACATGATGGTAAATGTTTTGTGATTTGAAAGAATTTTTAATCTGGGTGAATTTGTGGCAGGACGAAAAATGGGTTTTCGCGGCCGTACGCTTTAAAGACTGGAAAGGGCTAAATTTGATTTCTAGTTTCTTACATAGTTTTTAGATGCCTACAACATGGTGGTGAATATTTTGAAATTCAGAAGAATTTCTCATCCTGCTGTGCTGCCATCCTGCTAACTTGACAGGTTCAGCAGGATGAAAATTGATGTTGCATTTCCAGCAGGATGAAAATTGAGTTTTCACGGCCGTACGCTTTAAACGCTGATAGGAGCCAAATTTAATTTCCACTTTCTTACATAGATTTTTGTTGCCTACAACATGATGGTAAATGTTTTGTGATTTGAAACAATTTTTCATCTGGGTGTATTTGTGGCAGGACGAAAAATAGGTTTTCGCGGCCTTACGCTTTGAAGACGGGAAAGGGCTAAATTTGATTTCTAGTTTCTTACATAGTTTTTAGATGCCTACAACATGGTGGTAAATATTTTGAAATTCAGAAGAATTTCTCATCCTGCTGTGCTGCCATCCTGCTAACTTGACAGGTTCAGCAGGATGAAAATTGATGTTGCATTTCCAGCAGGATGAAAATTGATGTTGCATTTCCAGCAGGATGAAAATTGAGTTTTCACGGCCGTACGCTTTAAACGCTGATAGGAACCAAATTTAATTTTCACTTTCTTACATAGATTTTTGTTGCCTACAACATGATGGTAAATGTTTTGTGATTTGAAACAATTATTCATCTGGGTGTATTTGCTGCAGGACGAAAAATAGGTTTTCGCGGCCGTACGCTTTAAAGACGAGAAAGGGCTAAATTTGATTTCTAGTTTGTTACATAGTTTTTATATGCCTACAACATGGTGGTAAATATTTTGAAATTCAGAAGAATTTCTCATCCTGCTGTGCTGCCATCCTGCTAACTTGACAGTTTCAGCAGGATGAAAATTGATGTTGCATTTCCAGCAGGATGAAAATTGAGTTTTCACGGCCGTACGCTTTAAACGCTGATAGGAGCCAAATTTAATTTTCACTTTCTTACATAGATTTTTTGTTGCCTACAACATGATGGTAACTGTTTTGTGATTTGAAACAATTTTTCATCTGGGTGAATTTGTGGCAGGACGAAAAATAGGTTTTCGCGGCCGTACGCTTTGAAGACGGGAAAGGGCTAAATTTGATTTCTAGTTTCTTACATAGTTTTTAGATGCCTACAACATGGTGGTAAATATTTTGAAATTCAGAAGAATTTCTCATCCTGCTGTGCTGCCATCCTGCTAACTTGACAGGTTCAGCAGGATGAAAATTGATGTTGCATTTCCAGCAGGATGAAAATTGAGTTTTCACGGCCGCACGCTTTAAACGCTGATAGGAGCCAAATTTAATTTCCACTTTCTTACATAGATTTTTGTTGCCTACAACATGATGGTAAATGTTTTGTGATTTGAAACAATTATTCATCTGGGTGTATTTGCTGCAGGACGAAAAATAGGTTTTCGCGGCCGTACGCTTTAAAGACGGGAAAGGGCTAAATTTGATTTCTAGTTTCTTACATAGTCTAAGATGCCTACAACATGGTGTTAAATATTTTGAAATTCAGAAGAATTTCTCATCCTGCTGTGCTGCCATCCTGCTAACTTGACAGGTTCAGCAGGATGAAAATTGATGTTGCATTTCCAGCAGGATGAAAATTGAGTTTTCACGGCCGTACGCTTTAAACGCTGATAGGAGCAAAATTTAATTTTCACTTTCTTACATAGATTTTTGTTGCCTACAACATGATGGTAAATGTTTTGTGATTGGAAACAATTTTTCATCTGGGTGTATTTGTGGCAGGACGAAAAATGGGTCTTCGCGGCCGTACGCTTTAAAGACGGGAAAGAGCTAAATTTGATTTCTAGTTTCTTACATAGTTTTTAGATGCCTACAACATGGTGGTAAATATTTTGAAATTCAGAAGAATTTCTCATCCTGCTGTGCTGCCATCCTGCTAACTTGACAGGTTCAGCAGGATGAAAATTGATGTTGCATTTCCAGCAGGATGAAAATTGAGTTTTCACGGCCGCACGCTTTAAACGCTGATAGGAGCCAAATTTAATTTCCACTTTCTTACATAGATTTTTGTTGCCTACAACATGATGGTAAATGTTTTGTGATTTGAAACAATTTTTCATCTGGGTGTATTTGTGGCAGGACGAAAAATAGGTTTTCGCGGCCTTACGCTTTGAAGACGGGAAAGGGCTAAATTTGATTTCTAGTTTCTTACATAGTTTTTAGATGCCTACAACATGGTGGTAAATATTTTGAAATTCAGAAGAATTTCTCATCCTGCTGTGCTGCCATCCTGCTAACTTGACAGGTTCAGCAGGATGAAAATTGATGTTGCATTTCCAGCAGGATGAAAATTGATGTTGCATTTCCAGCAGGATGAAAATTGAGTTTTCACGGCCGTACGCTTTAAACGCTGATAGGAACCAAATTTAATTTTCACTTTCTTACATAGATTTTTGTTGCCTACAACATGATGGTAAATGTTTTGTGATTTGAAACAATTATTCATCTGGGTGTATTTGCTGCAGGACGAAAAATAGGTTTTCGCGGCCGTACGCTTTAAAGACGAGAAAGGGCTAAATTTGATTTCTAGTTTGTTACATAGTTTTTATATGCCTACAACATGGTGGTAAATATTTTGAAATTCAGAAGAATTTCTCATCCTGCTGTGCTGCCATCCTGCTAACTTGACAGTTTCAGCAGGATGAAAATTGATGTTGCATTTCCAGCAGGATGAAAATTGAGTTTTCACGGCCGTACGCTTTAAACGCTGATAGGAGCCAAATTTAATTTCCACTTTCTTACATAGATTTTTGTTGCCTACAACATGATGGTAACTGTTTTGTGATTTGAAACAATTTTTCATCTGGGTGAATTTGTGGCAGGACGAAAAATAGGTTTTAGCGGCCGTACGCTTTGAAGACGGGAAAGGGCTAAATTTGATTTCTAGTTTCTTACATAGTTTTTAGATGCCTACAACATGGTGGTAAATATTTTGAAATTCAGAAGAATTTCTCATCCTGCTGTGCTGCCATCCTGCTAACTTGACAGGTTCAGCAGGATGAAAAATGATGTTGCATTTCCAGCAGGATGAAAATTGATTTTTCACGGCCGCACGCTTTAAACGCTGATAGGAGCCAAATTTAATTTCCACTTTCTTACATAGATTTTTGTTGCCTACAACATGATGGTAAATGTTTTGTGATTTGAAACAATTATTCATCTGGGTGTATTTGCTGCAGGACGAAAAATAGGTTTTCGCGGCCGTACGCTTTAAAGACGGGAAAGGGCTAAATTTGATTTCTAGTTTCTTACATAGTCTAAGATGCCTACAACATGGTGTTAAATATTTTGAAATTCAGAAGAATTTCTCATCCTGCTGTGCTGCCATCCTGCTAACTTGACAGGTTCAGCAGGATGAAAATTGATGTTGCATTTCCAGCAGGATGAAAATTGAGTTTTCACGGCCGTACGCTTTAAACGCTGATAGGAGCAAAATTTAATTTTCACTTTCTTACATAGATTTTTGTTGCCTACAACATGATGGTAAATGTTTTGTGATTGGAAACAATTTTTCATCTGGGTGTATTTGTGGCAGGACGAAAAATGGGTCTTCGCGGCCGTACGCTTTAAAGACGGGAAAGAGCTAAATTTGATTTCTAGTTTCTTACATAGTTTTTAGATGCCTACAACATGGTGGTAAATATTTTGAAATTCAGAAGAATTTCTCATCCTGCTGTGTTGCCATCCTGCTAACTTGACAGGTTCAGCAGGATGAAAATTGATGTTGCATTTCCAGCAGGATGAAAATTGAGTTTTCACGGCCGTACGCTTTAAACGCTGATAGGAGCCAAATTTAATTTTCACTTTCTTACATAGATTTTTGTTGCCTACAACATGATGGTAAATGTTTTGTGATTTGAAAGAATTTTTCATCTGGGTGAATTTGTGGCAGGACGAAAAATAGGTTTTCGCGGCCGTACGCTTTGAAGACGGGAAAGGGCTAAATTTGATTTCTAGTTTCTTACATAGTTTTTAGATGCCTACGACATGGTGGTAAATATTTTGAAATTCAGAAGAATTTCTCACCCTGCTGTGCTGCCATCCTGCTAACTTGACAGTTTCAGCAGGATGAAAATTGATGTTGCATTTCCAGCAGGATGAAAATTGAGTTTTCACGGCCGTACGCTTTAAACGCTGATAGGAGCCAAATTTAATTTCCACTTTCTTACATAGATTTTTGTTGCCTACAACATGATGGTAAATGTTTTGTGATTTGAAACAATTATTCATCTGGGTGTATTTGCTGCAGGACGAAAAATAGGTTTTCGCGGCCGTACGCTTTAAAGACGGGAGAGGGCTAAATTTGATTTCTAGTTTCTTACATAGTTTTAAGATGCCTACAACATGGTGGTAAATATTTTGAAATTCAGAAGAATTCCTCATCCTGCTGTGCTGCCATCCTGCTAACTTGACAGGTTCAGCAGGATGAAAATTGATGTTGCATTTCCAGCAGGATGAAAATTGAGTTTTCATGGCTGTACGCTTTAAACGCTGATAGGAGCCAAATTTAATTTAAAATTTCTTAAATATACTTTTGTTGCCTGCAACATGATGGTAAATGTTTTGTGATTTGAAAGAATTTTTCATCTGGGTGAATTTGTGGCAGGACGAAAAATGGGTTTTCGCGGCCGTACGCTTTAAAGACTGGAAAGGGCTAAATTTGATTTCTATTTCTCATCCTGCTGTGCTGACATCATGGTAACCTGACAGGTTCAGCAGGATGAAAATTAATGTTGCATTTCCAGCAGGATGAAAATTGAGTTTTCACGGCCGTGCGCTTTAAACGCTGATAGGAGCCAAATTTCATTTCCACTTTCTTACATAGACTTTTGTTGGCTACAACATGATGGTAAAAGTTTTGTGATTTGGAACAATTTTTCATCTGGGTGAATTTGTGGCAGGACGAAAATTGGGTATTCGCGGCCGTACGCTTTAAAGACGGGAAGGGGCTAAATTTGATTTCCAGATTCTAACATAGCTATAGGTGCCAATAACATGGTTGTATAGATTTTGAAATTCAGAACAAGTTCTCATCCTGCTGTTCTTCCATCCTCCTCAATTATTAGTTTCATCCTGCTGTCCTGCCATCCTGCTGACTTAGTATTTCATCCTGTTGTCCTGCCATCCTGTTCACTTATTATGATTCATCCTGCTGTCCTGCCATCCTTCTAACTTAATGTTTCATCCTGCTGTCCTGCCACCCTGCTAACTTAACATGTTTCATCCTGCTGTCCTGCCATCCTGCTAACTTTTTTGAGCTTTAACTGTGGCAAGGCATGAAGTCGGCGCGAAGAAATACGCCCTGCGTGGGTTTAGTGCTCCATTCAACTTTATAGGAAGGACCAAAGCACTGACATCACTGGTGGGTCGATTGTCTCCGAGTGTGAAATGGGACAATGATCCTTGACCGGGTTTTAGACTATTTAACATCCCAGCAGACATGACGTAAATCTGACGTCAAATCAACCACGATGCAACGTCATGACGTTTATGCAACGTCACGACGTTGCACCGACGTTGATTTGACGTTGCCCTAGCGACTTGTGCATGCTGGGATATCGTATCTCCAAAAGGGGCAAACAATCAATGGCACATACTATGTTTCACTTATGACGCAGTTACGGGAAAATATTAAACTTAAGCGGCGCGGAAAGCTCACTAAAGTTGTGTTGTTCCATTAGGACAATGCTCATGTTCACAAGTCTGCCGTTGCTATGGCTGCCATTCACGAGCGTGGCTTTAAATTGATTCAGCACCCGCCTTAGTCACCTGGTCTCGCTCCATCAGACTTTCATTTATTTCAGAAACTGCAAACGGCTATTTCAGGCACCCACTTTCAGTCCGATGATGACGGCACACATGTATATGCAGTGGATGGCTTTCTGAATAGCCAAGAAAAGGAGTTCTATAAAAGTGGCAAAAGTGTATGGATACTGAAGAGGATTATGTTGAAAAATAATACAATAATTATGCCCGACAAAATTTACGTGCTCTTAAAGACAAGAATTTGCTCCCGGGGGTCGGGGGGATTCTTCACTTTAGAAGAAAATCCCCTTTTTCAAGAACGGTTCAGCTGACAGATTGTCTTTTCTTCGGGAAATATACCAGGGGCCAGTTGTTCAAAGCATCGTTAGCTTAACGAGCTCGTTAGTGGTCATATTGTTAACTGTTCTAGTAAGTTTAATACTTACAATTTTGGTATTTTTGCTAATAAAATGCCGCAAAAGCTGCTCACATTTTTTTTAGCAAAAATTTCAGCATATTTGCCATATTTAATGATCACAGTTTAAACGATACGTTAACTAACGACGTTGTTAGTTTTGAACAACTGGCCCCAGGTGAATTCATTCCTCTTAACATGAATGGATAAACCAAACATATTTTCTTTAAATTGTGCAAGGAAGACAACTTCTGCGGAACTCCTTTTCTTGCCTCCCTGCTTCTGGGCAACCCCACACGCCCGCCCCGCCCCTGGCCCGAAAAAGCGGTCTCCTCTTACAGAATACATCGAGGCGGTTCTAACGAGTACCCACAATCTATATTTTAGAGCAGAAATAAGAAAAATAAGGTATACCCCCGGAAACCCCAGTTTTACTATATAAAAGTGGGGTTCAAAATTATGGCGTGTTTGCGTGATGTTTTATTGCCGAAAAGTCCAAAAGAATTTCAATAGAGAACATATAGACACATCGTTACGCCAGTTACATTATGCCAATTTATCTTATGAAGTCGCGTATGAGAATGTAATAACGTCATGTTTTAAATTCCGTAATCCACTGGTGGATAAAATATGCAAATTAGATAGATACGACCCGTAACGTTACACGTGCGACGTCGCGTTTACTAGTGGCAGAATATTGACGCTTTTGTAACAAAATCGTGAATAACATGCGTTTCAAATGTCATATGATAAAAAAGAATCTTGCATTCGTGCTCATGTATTATTGAATTTATCAAACTCGTTGAGAAAAAGGGATAAAATGATCGGCGAAGCCTCGCATTTTATCCCTTTTCCTGAACTCAATCATACATGAGCACTCATGTAAGATCCCCTATGACATGACGTCCTTTCATTAAATGCCCGAGTTTTTACCGTAACTTTGGTACAGCGGCACCATTATCGCAGGAAAAATTCTTCACCTCACACATAAGTGTCAATTCTGCCTATGAAAAAGCACACGATGCAATTCCGTGTTACGGGAAATCGAATGTAAATTTGCATAAGTATGTCTGTTGGTTACCATGGTAACAGATTATGAAATTCTTTTACCCATACTGAAGCTGTAAAAAGAAACAATTTCGGAGGCAGGAAAATCTATCGCCCAGCAGACACACGTCGCTAGGGCAACGTCAAATCAACGTCGGTACAACATCACGACGTTGCACCGACGTAGATGTGACGTTGCATAAACGTTATGACGTTGTACCGACGTTGTTGTGACGTCACAATTACGCCCTGTGCCTGCCGGGCGTGATCAATTTTCTTTTTTGATCGATTAGAATAACAAACCTATGTAATGTCATAGGGTTATTGCTTGCTATTAACAATTTCTTGACAAAATATATACATACATAGAGCATACAGTACAGTTGCCGCGAAGCCTCGGTGGTTCGTGCATTTTGCATGGATATTTTTTATTTTTCGCGTTTCCGTTAGTAATTTTTGCCTGGATTTTGCGTGAATTTTGCATCCAAGGATATTATGCAGGCTCGGCTTATACGTATGCTCTCCTTGATGGCCGGTATATATGACGATATACACACACAAACACAACATATTAATTCATATTCGTCAGTACCCCAATGCTGAATCAGCGTTCGGACAGCTGCGAAATCTTTGAGAAAACACTGTTGTGTGACGAGTAAGTTGTCATGACTGTTATATAAACAGAAAAATATTGAGTCGCTACCTGTTACAACGCATAATGTAGTAATGTAGTAATTTCTTCATTTTGATTTTTTTTACTACATTATGCGTTGGCATAGTCGACGCGAAATGAAGTAAAAAAAAATATTTCATTTCGCGTTGATATGCACCATATCGACGCATAATGAAGTAATGATGGTAGAACATAGCTGTCTTCGAAAAGACTTAGGAAGCAATACAGTTAAATTCCTACAATTTAGACCACATTTGAGACGGTTCAAAAGTGGTCTTTAAGACCACAGTTGAACAGTCCAAAAGACGGTCTTCCACAAAAGCACACTGAAGGTCAAAATCACAAAGAAAATGTAGCTTTAACCTTCCAAATATGCTTTAAAAACAAAATTTGTATTAATTTTAGGTGGTCTTAATAGTGGAATTTCATTGTATTTGATTAAGTCAGTAGAATTAAAATCGTACGCCTTGCGCTATTTTGGTCTCATGCCTGATGTCTTTCCCTCATTTGTGTTTTAAATTGGAAGCAACGTCTCCAAAATGACCTAAATAGTGTTGACGGGGACGTTAAACCTCAAATCAAACAAATCAAACAAAAGACAGACAGGCAGACAGACAGACAGAATGGACAAAAACTATATACCCCCTTGCATACTTCGTATGCCGGGGGTATAAATAGATGGGCTGCACGATGCTTCCACGCAGAGCTGATACCGCCCGTACATGAGTCCTCGTAATCTGCTTAGAAGGTCTAAGCCTGTCCAGGAAAACTGCTGCGAGTCGGCCCATCCATGCATATAAACCCTATTGCTTTTAATTGGACGGCAGCGATTGAGATGTCATTTCATCTCAATATCGGGTAAAAGTCCCATAAAATTTGAAGCAATGTCTCCAAAATGACCTAAATAGTCTTGACGGGAACGTTAAACCTCAAATCAAACAAACAAACCTCTTAGTATCGACGCATAATGAAGTAAAAACGACATTTTATTTCATTTCGCGTCGACTATGCCAACGCATAATGTAGTAAAAATTTCAAAATGAAGAAATTACTACATTACTACATTATGCGTTGTAACAGCCCTTCAATATCCCAACGAGGGACAATTATTTCAAATATCAGTGCAAAACCATTTTTAAAGCTCGTGGAGACGACATTGTTATATTCATGTGTAAGTTGTCATGACTATTATATATGGAGGATCTTACATGAGTGTTCATGTATTATTGCATTTATTAAACGAGTTGAGGAAACAGGGATAAAATGCGAGGCTTTGCCGAGCATTTTATCCCTTTTCCTCAACGAGTTTAAAAATTCAATAATACACGGGCACGAATGCAAGATTCTATTCATCAAATAACATTCAAAACGCATTTTATTCGCGATTTTTTAACAAAAATGTCGATATTCCGCCATTAGTAAACGCGACGTCGTTAAGAACGTCGTACTTGTAACGTTCCGGGGTGTACCTCAAACTAATTTGCATACATGTATTTAATCCACCAGTGGATTATCGAATTTATTATATGGCGTTATTAAATTTTCAGAGACGACGTGATACGATACAGAAAAAAAATATGAAAGTAATTGCACTGCCGGAATAATGTCTCTAGTTGCGATATCGAAAGACCAAGCGAGTTAACTTCGACAATAATGTCAAATATAAGCGCAAAAACCATTTTTAAAGCTATAGCTATTTTGAGCAATTATCAAAAGCTATAGCCTCCAAATAACCATTTTTTTCATAATGTACGCGTGCTCAGCAAATATTGCGCGTGGCGTCATTGTCGTAAGACGCCACCAGAAGCAACGTCTACTAATGGTAAAATTCAAATACATCCGAGTAGGCTAGAATTACAAAGGCTGATGAGATTTGATTTTTTCCCATAAGGTATCTTTAGTTGATGTGCCATTCCTCTGTGGGTCAGGATTAAATAAAATCTGGCCTTGAATGGTGGCGTAAGATAAAATATGGATTGCGAAAACAACTATTAAAGGCATTTATTCATGATTATTGAGGACTATCATTTCATTACAAAGAGGATCTTACATGGTTGTTCATGTATTACTGAATTTATTCAACGAGTTGAGGAAAAGGGATTAAATGCGAGACTTTGCCGAACATTTATCCCTTTTCCTCAACGAGTTTAATAAATTCAACAATACATTAGCACGAATGAGAGATTCTATTTATCATATGACATTTAAAACGCATTTTATTCACGTCTGTTTAACAAAAATGTAAATATTCCGCCATTAGGAAACGCGACGTCGTTAAGGACGCCGTACATGTAACGTTACGGGGCGTACCTAACTATTTTACATATTTAATTCACTAGTGGATTGTCGAATTTATCACATGGCATGTTTACATTCTCAGACGCGACGTCATATGATAGATAATACATTATTGATTTTCCCCTTAAGTGCCTCAGTCAGGAGTTTCAACAGGAGCTACTAATCACACTATTAAGGGCCGCCTTTGATCTGCTATAGACAGTATATCACAGGGGGGGGGGGGCAATAAAACAGAAGGTGTGTCCTACTGTTACAAGAATAAATGCCTTTAAACCTCATACACATCAGAATCGTCAAAGAGTCGGACCGCCTGTGCACATAAACCCTATTCGTTTCATTGGGAGGCAGGGCTTGAGATGTCATTTCATCTCAGTGTCGGAAAAAATCCCACAAAATCGGAAGCAACGTCTCCAAAATGACATAAACAGTGTTGACTGGGACGTTAAATATCCAATCAACCAACCAACCAGCCAACTAACGAGTATGCTTATTATTACCTTTCGTGATAAATTATGAAATCACTCCATATATGGATATCTGGAGCCATGTGATGAATTATCTAGGGAGTCCAGTCAGGTGATTCAACAAGAGCTACTAATCACCCTAGGGCCGCCTTTGATCTGCTATAGACTATATATCACAATAAAACACTTATGAGCACACGGTGTGTCCTACTGTTACAAGAATAAATGCCTTTAACATCTAGGACTTGAATAAGTCTACCGAGTAGGCATGCGATACCAAGTTACCGTGGTGATATCGAGTGATATCGACACGATAGTTCCCCAGATTTTATCGTTCATTTCTAACCATTCAATATTTCCTAGCTTCCTGATCAAAATATAGATTGTGGGTACTGTATAGAACCGCCACGGGTACCCACAATAAGATATACATTAAAAAAAAACATCAGTCAAAAATGATCTCACATTCATGTTTTTCGAAACAGAAAACCCCATCAGAGGGAATCTGCCAATCTTGCTTCTTTAATCCTTTTCCATGGTGCCTGTTTGACAGATTGAGTTTTTAAATTAATGTGCTATTGACAGACACGGTAGCTAATGATTTGTGAGTGAAACACCAGTAAGACAAAAATCGTTGCGCAGTTGGCTAAGAAATAATCAGAAACAAAGTACAGACAGTCGTTCTTTCCCAGCAGGCACTCAACGTTGAATCAACGCTGATCAACGTTGAATTAATTTTATGTAATTCAATGTATAGTCAACGTTGTATGGTGGGTTTCAGCTTATATATTTCCCGCCTTTTTTATTACAAGAGAGTCAAATTTCGTTGCGCAGTTGGCTAAGAAATAATCAGAAACAAAGTACATGTTAACAGCTAAGCCTGTCGTTCTTGCCCAGCAGGCATTCAACGTTGAATTAGCGTTGAAACAACGTTGAATCAGCGTTGAAACAACGATTCAACGTCGAGTCAACGTTGTATACCTACATGGTTAGTTTCAGCGTACACATTTCCCGCCTTTTTTGTTACAAGAGAGTCAAATTTCGTTGCGCAGTTGGCTAAGAAATAATCAGAAACAAAGTACATGTTAACAGCTAAGCCTGTCGTTCTTGCCCAGCAGGCATTCAACGTTGAATTAGCTTTGAAACAACGTTGAATCAGCGTTGAAACAACGTTAAATTAAATTTATGTGATTCAACGTCGAGTCAACGTTGTATACCAACATGGTTGGTTTCAGCTTACATATTTCCCACCTTTTTTATTACAAGAGAGTCAAATTCCATGATTTTACTGCTTGGTTTCCCGTACATAAAGTCCCTCCGAAAAAGGGATTCTTCTCCTCAGGAGCATTTGTTCCCTACAATGGATGACCCCCGCTGATAAAGAAAATAAATATTTTAGAAAGAGTTGCAGCCCTTTTATAGAGCTGAAAGCCTGAAATAATAACAATCTTCCTCCAACCCTTCCCTATTTCACTTATAATCAGAGTATTTGCTTGTTTCTTTGATTTGAGGTTTAACGTCCCCGTCAACACTCTATAGGTCATTTTGGAGACGTTGCTTACAATTTTGTGGGACTTTTACCCGACATTGAAATGAAATGTCTTCTCAAGCCCTGTCGCCCAATGAAACCAATAGGGTTTGTAAACACGGACGAACCGACTCGCACCGTTTTGCGTAGGCAGGCTTAGATCCTCTAAGCGGTTTACCAGTACTCCTAGGCGATGGGTTTCAGCTCTACGTGGAAGCATCATGTGGCCTATCTATTTCTTCAAGCTGCGATAGGCGGGGCCGGATAATCAGAGTAAAGTCGGTTGTGATGCAGGTTGACTGTCCAAGACAAGAGAGGAAGGCTGGAATATTGGGGCCCGCTTTTCATATATATGCTAGCCTCTAAACATCACGATGTGGTTCTTACAAATCATTACTCCTATGAGAAAAACTTTTATCTTTACCTACATACATATTCTTGTAATGTAATTATAAAATGCTGATGATTTTTCCAATTTTAAAGAGTTTTGCCAGATGCTCCCAACATGTTCTATATTGATCTTTTAATAGCAGTTTTATAGCTTTTTCGGGCATATGCCAGTATGCCAGAGTTTGTTGTAATTAACCATGCGCAGAGTTTTGGAACAAAAGTGGATGAATTTACCCCATTTCGAACGGAAAACCATAAAACGGGACATTGGGAAATATTGCAGGCCCAGATTAGATGCCGAAAAACCCGATGTCTGATCAGGGCCTTCATCGTTTGCAAGTTACGCAACCTAACACCACACAGTTTCAAAATCGACACCCACTTCAGATTTTACGATAATTTTTTTTTTTAATTTTATCTTGAAAAGTATGATGTGCGCGCGCATTAGAATCGCCTCCGGTATGGCCCTCACATGTATTTAGAAAGGCATTCACATACCAAGAAAATCTAATGATGGCCTCCCTTTGATAAATGCGACATCAATTCATCGTACTCAGAGTTAAACGGCACCGTCTGTAGTATTTGGGTCATTCCGGGCCAGTTATTTATCCCATTTAGTACCAGAAACACCCAAACGGGTATACCCTGGCAAACAATGCAGGCCCAGGTCAGACGCCACAGAACGTCTGATCAGGGCCTCCACTGTTTGCTAATAGTTCAGTTTTTTTTCCAAATAAATTTTGATGAAAAAACAACCCGACACCCCTAAATTTTGAAATGAACTCCTGCTATATATATATAAGGAGGAAGATTCAATTTGGTACTAAAAGGGCTATTACCCGCAAAAGCGTGCAATGTTTTTCGCCAGAGCTGGAATCGTATATGACGGGATTGAAAGGCCGGAGAAAATGTCAGTATTGCCCACGTTATGTCTGAATGGCTGTAGTCCCTGTACTATGATATTGTACTATGTAACATCTGTTTCCATTTTTGAAAAGCTATGATTAACCCGTTTGGTACCGGAAACACCAAAACGGGTACCCCCTGCCAAACAGTGCAGGTCCAGATCAGACGCCGCAGAACGCGGCGTCTGATCAGGACCTACACTGTTTGCAAACTTTTCAGCCAATTCCCAAATAGTTTTTGAAGAAAACACAAAATGACACCCCTAAATTTTGAAATGGACTCCTGCTGCAAATAAGGAGGAAGATTCATTTGATACAAAAAGGGTTAATAAAAAGTTATATCTCCATTCATCTAACATAAAATATCGCATTACTGAGCAGCGCATATGTCAGTACTATTTCTAGAAAACCATTTACCAAAGAAATTCTAAATATTCGGACACACTGAGGACTTGCTGTAATTCTCCTAAAATTTTAACCAATGTGTTTTACAATCTGGAATGGCAAGGAGTCCAAGAAATGCAGCCGGTGGAATGACAAATAGTGGAGACCCTGATCAGACCGCTCCTTCAATAGGAGTCTGATCTTGGACTGCGCTGTTTGCGAAGGCCCAAAAGCAGTACGGTAACCTATGAATAATACGAGCCCGTATCGAAATTAAGGGATGCGAGGTTGACTGGTGTTTAAGAACTTGCTTGAAATGGCCAAAATAGATTCGCTAATAAATAGGGAAGCGGTCTGCGGCGTCTGATCTAACTGAGACTGCGCTGTTTTGGGGTTTCACGTATAAAATGGGATAAGGGACAACACGTGTCAATGGATGGTTGTAGGCAACCGTTCATTACGATAACATACCCGTGCGCCATAGTGTATTTTTTCACATCTCCAAAATAGCTACTTTTCTGGTGAAAATCTGTGATATTTCCCTTAAAAATACTGCAAACATAGTTTGTGGGTGCTCGTTAGAACCGCCTCAGTGAGGCGGTTCTAACGAGTACCCACAACCTATGTCTTGGAGCAAAAATGAGAAAAACAATGTATACCCCTGTAAACCCCAGTTTTCTCTATATAAATTGGGGTGTAGGAGGAGTCTTCATTTCATTGACTTGTTCACGTGATGGTAAACATTTTGGGACAATTGTTTCCCTTCCACTGACATTAGCGAGCCAGTAAGGCACTTATATACAACGACATTCTATATTCATTTGAATGACAATTAATTTGGCAATTACTGTCTAAAGTGTAACTGAAAGAAAACAAAAATATAAGGAAAGAAAAAGAAAGAAAGGATTTGCTTTTAACGTCCCCGTCAACACTAATGAGGTCATTTTGGAGACGTTGCTTCCAATTTTGCGGGACTTTTACATAACATAACACAATAACATAATATTCCTTTATTAAGACAAACTCAGGTCATACAGATGACATATGAGTGTAAAGAAGAAAAAGAAAGAACATAAAAAAGCACTCAACATGGGATCAGCTCCCATTCAACGCTTGATCAACGCTTTCAACATTGAATCAGCTCTGAAACAACGTTGAAAACGTCGTTTCAACGTTGTTTGGTCGTTTTTGTTCCTGTCGGAAATACATAATTATGCTAAAAGCAATACAGTGACAATGCAAGACTGTTTTGGAAAAGCATAAAAACATAATTTAAAGATCACTGGACTAGTTTAATAAGTATTTTCGCGAAAATACAGATGCTACGTAGTTCGTTATCATTTTCGCAGTTCAACAATTCTCTTAAAATTTAGCACGTTGGTACACCTATAGTAATAGTTATCTATATATTTTTGTCTTTCAGTTTTGAAAAAAAGGACAGATTAATATATAATGAAATTCATCTCCTACTTCTTGTAAGTTACATAAAGTCACGACATTGAGATAAAATGACATCTCAAGCCCAACCAATAGAGCTTGTACGTGCATTGGGCGGGCTTAGTCCTTCTAAGATGTTAACAAGTACTCCCTCTGCGTGGAAACAACATGCAGCCCAATCTATTTCTCATAACCCGATGGCGAAGAAAGAAAGAAATAAAGAACAAGATTCCTGCAATAAGTCAAAATAGCTGAGCCCCGCCAACTTCGAGCATTCCGTCATAACAAATTTTAACTGCGCATGCCCAGCCATTCGGAGGGGCCAGGGATATGGCTTTATGTCTGAAGGTTCCTCTTGATTCACTGCTTGTATGAGCGAGCAGCGAAGGTTCTGGCGAGACTGCGCGGATGCGCAGGCTCGCCTGAACCTTCGCTGCTCGCATAGGCGAAAAGTACCAAAATCGCTTGACGGGGCCCAGTTCATGTCTAAACAGAAATCTCACGGTAAGCCGGAGAACTGCCAAATGACCAATTTGACGTGCGTCGAAGCGAAGAATACGCAGTCTGGTCTGAGTTTTCGCAGGTTGTTCGAGTCATCTGTCGACCACGTGGCATCCAAAGGACTGATCATTCTTGAAACGTACGCAAATTTAATCTGAATTTTCTCTGTTTGCGAAAGTCAACATGATCATTTTCCTGTACCGCGGCTGAATTGTAATGCACGATGCACCGAATTACTTTCTGACTTGCAATGCGTTAAAGGTATTTCTATTTGCAGTCGTTCAAAGTGTGTACCCATTTAAAATGTTTTATGTCTTAATCGATTGAAACGCCTTTCTATAATAATAGGTTTTGTAGGCTAGCCAATCAATTACCACGATTTGTCACGTGATTGTGATTTCTGAAAAAAAAAAAAAACACTTCGTTTGCGAAATTTCTATAAGCTTGTTCTTGCTACTCGTACTACAACTAATACTACTACTACTACTACTACAACCATTACTACTTATATTGCTGTTGCTGCTCCTTCTCTCGCTGTTACTGCTTCTACTACTTCTACTACTACTACTTCTACTACTACTACTACTACTACTACTACTACTACTACTACTACTACTACTACTACTACTACTACAACCGCTACTTCTATCGTCATGCATTGAAGATGCAGCAAACGTCTAAATTAATCAGTCCAAACCGCTAGGAAATATGTAAAACAATTTCAGAAGCAGACTGAATGACAGATAGGCAAACCGATATTGTCCAGTTACTGACAAGGAAAATAATTGATCATAACAAGTCCAGGAATTAGACTTCAGTGGCATATTTACGCAGAGCGGGAGAACTTCTTCAACAACCCTCTTCCGCGAACTGTACAGTGCGCTCCCTTCTGCGCTTCTGCGATTTATACTTATTTATACTTTCGGTCCTGTCGATCTGTACAGGTACCATTCAGATCGACATTACCAAAACACGCACATACAAATACATTGTAAACCATACCGCCGAAAAAAGGAAAACTTTAAGATGCCAAATTGTGATATTTATCTTATTTCTGCCGAAAATATAGATTGTGGGAACTCGTTAGAACCGCCTCATCGAGGCGGTTCTAACGAGTACCCGCAATCTATATTTTAGAACAGAAATAAGAAAAATAAGGTTTATCCCTGTTAACTCCAGTTTTACTATATATAAAGTGGGGTTCAAGGGAATCAAAATTAAATAGGCGTGTTTTCGTGATGGAGATGAGAAAAAGGCTCATATTGGGTTGTAAAAGTATTTTCATTTTTTTTATTTTTTTTTTTGGGGGGGGGGGGGGGTTACAGCCCTTACAATTTCACTATTTCGAGCTGATCGTTAATCAGAAGTGGGCGAAACTCGCAGTACCCGGGCTTCGGTTGCAGAACTTGGCGTCTTGGCTCGAACCTACTACAGATGTCACAGTGAGAGACCAAATGATTAAGAGACTTAGGCCTCGGTATCAGTTTGACATCATTTTTATGTTTTTTTATTTTGTAGAAGTAATATATTCCTGTATTAACCCTTATCTTGCTGAATATTCATTTAAGCCACACCCATTTCTGTCTATCAACCAATCAAATTACTTGACGTAATTTACTGCTACAAGTTCATAAACTGAGTGCCAAACAGTGTAGATCCTGATCAGATGGCTTCTTCAGAAGCCATCTGATCTGGATCTACACTGTTTGCAAAGATAGGGTATGTCGTGAACAGCAAGATAAGGGTTAAGTCCTAAATAATTGGAGAGAATTTTAACAAAGACCTGTGTCATGCGCCCTTATCCACTAGGCAACGGAGAACCGTAGGGCTGTAATACTCCGTTTTTATCGGCGCGATATGGCCTTCTTTGTGCTGATGCGCCATAAAAATCAATCAATCAATCAATCAATCAATCAATCAATCAATGAGTAAACTGTTCTTTAGGAGTAGATCCCAAGAAATGAAAGGTTACCGCCCTTTGATATTAAAGGCTTTCCTTTCGAACATGCGTAATGGGTTCTGTGCCTCTGAAATTTATTTCAGCGTCGGATGATGGCAAACTACACAAGGGAATAACCTATTTTGTCCTTAATTGAATCTTCCACCTTATAGAGCAGAGTCCGTTTCCTTATCTAGGAGTGTAAGGGTTGTTATCTTTAAAATTCATTCGGAAAATGGCTGAACTTTTTGCAAACAGTGTAGGCCCTGATCAGACGCCGCGTTCTGCGGCGTCTGATCTGGGCCTGCACTGTTTGCCAGTATCCCGATTTTGGGGTTTCTCATACAAAATGAATTAATCTACAGAAAATCGATGGAGATTTATTATCCTCAAGTCGGGTAATCACGTTCAGTTGGCTAGTTGACAATATGCCCTGATCTGAAAAACTCTCCATAATTAAGTTACTCGCGATGTAACTTGTGTAACATATACACACGTCCAAAGTACAAGTAAGTGGATTCAAATTCTCGATGACAACTTTTCTTGGCTTTCCCAGTTGTCATTTTAACACCTTATGGGCGACAGGGCTTGAGATGTCATTTCATCTCAATGTCGGGTAAAAGTCCCACAAAATTGGAAGTAACGCCTCCAAAATGACCTATACAGTGTTGACAGGGACGGTAAACCTCAATTCAAACAAACAAACAAAAAACGCACGAGCACCCAACTAAATGCATTGCTTTATAAGTTTTGAATTACTGAACAAGACGTCAACGTTTGATGTCTAACAGCTTTAAATTGAGGTACTACAGGTGGAGAAAAGCCAGTGTAGTTTACTGCTGAACCTTTGAAAACGCCACGACCCGGCTGGTGACAGTCAATCCCTTGATATGTTTTTCACCACTCGATATCTTCGCCAGCCTTTCGAACCCTTGCTATGCAGCAGAGGTATTGGAAAGAGAGTCCCGAACGCTACGCACTGAACTACACGGACCCCCCCCCCCCCCCCCCCACACACACACACGCAGGCTACCTCATTGCTTGTCTACGAGCAGAAGAGGCTCTGGCGATACTGCGTTCATGCGCAGTCTCGCCTGAGCCTTTTCTGCTCGCCTGTGCGAAGGTACCTTTTCTTGGATGGACGAGCCTTTTCCGTATATTGAAGTTGCACAACATACAGTTTTACAAGATTATTCTCCCTTTATCCACCATGTTGGAGGCACCTAAGCTGCGTGCACAATTTTGATCGCTCCCATAACCTTATCATAGATAGTATCTGAATGACAGACGTAGGGATTGAAAGTCGCGACCAGGGTTACAAAAATGTAGCAGCCATTGTTCCAACAACAACAACAACAAAAAGTACATAAATAAATAAATAAAGCTTATAGCTTTTACCAAAAGCTTGAGTCATTAATTTGTGTAGTCATAGGATTTGAATGTCAAATGACAAAGCTGCTCATGTGTATTCTGTATAAGTGTGCCAGTAAATACTGAGCCAATAATTCCAAAAGTTGACTTCAGTATTGTACATATACAACATAAACAAAACTACTAATCTTTTACCATGACAACCACTCGTACTAAGGAAACGAAAAATCAGTAGAACAGATGCCTTCTTTTAGTGAAAACAAACAAAAAAAGATGTACTGTATCATCGGTGAGAAGACAACATCCTGTGAACCTAGAAAACAGAGGGTGTGATAAACGTACGGAAGTTTTCCGTCAATCCCGGTTTTTAATCATTATAACAAATAACACTGCTGACCAGTCAATAGAATATAGCAATCAGTCAGTAATGGCCTTTTCTTTAATGCTTCTTGAGCAAAAGTAAACCTTAGGTAGTCTACACCCACAGGCGTTGACAATAACACGGATGACATGCTAATAGAAAATACCATTCAATTAGTCATGACCTTTTCTTAAATGGTTCCGGAGCAAAACCACTCATAAGATTGTCTCCGCCCGTGGACGTAGACAAAAATCCGCCTGGGGGTCTCCATCAAGGAAGGCAACTCTTAAGTGTGATTTCATCAGCAACGTCTCAACTTCTCAAGTGAATGCTAGAGGGCGTAAGCAGTGTTGTTTATGGAGAGTCTATATAAAACCGTGGCTCCCATTAGTTCCGCACTGCATGACCTAATCAAAGCGGGTGAGGGGACAAGACTCCCATTTTCTTGCCTATGACGCTGCATAAATCGTTCTAAGCACCAAGTTCTTTATGCTTGTACTAACGTCAAATGGCAGCTATCTTTAAAGGCGGTGTCTTTGACTATTATTTGGGTAAGAACATTTCTTTTTTTTTCAGCGGAAACGTTGGATAGACATTGGTTTGGATTTACAACATTCAATGAATATACCGGTATACGCACATCTCCGTGATTGAGTTCTCTATCTCCGCGAATGAGTTCTCTAACTGAACTTCATCACGAAAACACGCCTATATAAATTTGACCCCCTTGAACCACTCGTTTATATAGTTAAACTTGGGTTACAGGGGTAAACCTTATCCTTTATATTTCTGCTCTTAAATATAGATTGTGGGTACACGTTAGAACCGCCTCATCGAGGCGGTTCTAACGTGTACCCACCATCAATATTTTGAGCAGAAATAAGGAAAATATCACAGTGTTTCATCTTAAAATTTTCGCGTTTTCTTTCGGTGGTAAAATTTACAATGTATTGGTATAGGCATGTTTTCGTAACGTGGTCTTAAGAATTCAAGTAAGCCTGAACGTAAAAAGTCGAACTTCAATGGCTCGAACACCTTTGGGAATATCATAACGAACACACGCCTATACTAATACATTGTAAATTTTACCTGGGAAAAACCAAAATTTTCAGATGAAAAATTATGATATTTTTCTTATTTCTGCTCAAAATATAGATTGTGTGTACTCGTTAGAACCGCCGCATCGAGGCGGTTCTCACGAGTACCCACAATTTATATATATTTTAGAGCAGAAATAAGAAAAATAAGGTATACCCCCAGCAAACCCCAGTTTTACTATATAAAAGTGGGGTTCAAGGGGGTCACAATTATATAGGCATGTTTTCATGATGGTTCGAGATATGACTAGTTCGAGACACAAAGGGTTAATTATAGGAACAAGTCAAGCGGCATTATGGGATGGCTGATCTTACATGTAAAACCTTAAAGCTAAAGGATAGGGCATGCTTTTGCATTTGTTAGAATTAATTATATTTAGATTTAATTAGGAATACACATGTACACGTATTTAAGGCATTTCGTACCAAAAATGTCCGTTTTTTTGTTTTTGCTCAACCTTAACAACGCTATTCTAAAAAGCCATCTGATATCATTGCAATGCATTATACGGCTCCGCCCATCGGGGCTTGGAGATATAGATTGGGCTGTACGATGCTTCCACGCAGAGCTGAAACTGACCGCACATGAGCATTGGTAAAAACCACTTAGATGATCTAAGCCTGCCGAGGCAAAGCGGTGCGAGTCGGACCGTCAATGCTTATGAACCCTGTTGGCTGCATTGGACGACAGCGCTTAGATGGAATTTCATCTCGATGTCGTGTAAAAGTTTCACAAAATTGGAAGCAAACTCTCCACAATGACATATACAGTGTTGACGGGGACGTTAAATCAATCAATCAACTGATCCAAAAAGCCATTTGACATCTTCGTGAACCCAATGCATTATCAATATAAGATGTATTGCGCAAGGTAGGAATTCTCACTTTGCGCAACAAAGTGAGAATTCTTACTTTGCGCAGGACAATTCTAGAATTGTACCGATTCTTACTTTGCGCAGAATATATACATGTGAAATTCAATGGCTCAATCACCTTTGCGGCTATTTGTTCGAGATGGCGGCAGTTCGAGCCATTGAGCGCATTATGCATGTACGGGCCGACTCAGACTGCGCTTTATGTACGCATTCGAATCGCCATACAGCATACCTCTTCAAGATAACGTTAGAAAAACATTTCTAAATTAGCCTACATTTATGAATATCTGGAAATTATGAAAATTTTCTAGGAAAACATGTCCGTGTGAAATAATAGCGTCCAACATGGTGTCAGAAGTGACAGATTTGGGGTAATAATGATAACATCTTTCTTATTTCTACTTTCAATATAGATTGAGGGTGCTCGTTAGAACCGCCTCATTTAGGCGGTTCTAACGAGTACCCACAATCTATGTTTTTGAGCAAGAATAAGGCAACTAATGTATAACCCCCTAAACCCCACTTTTCTTTTATATAAAGTGGGATTTAGAGGGGTCTTCGTTTCACGGACTTGTTATCGTGATGAAGAGCGAGTTTGAATTAGCCGGTAATTCGAAATTGCCCATAAGGGGGATGGGAACACCTCCAGGGGAGGCAACTCTTGCAGAAGTATTTTGTCTCCATGTTAATAGGGGTCAAGGTGAGAAGCAAATTCTTTTCAATTCTTTCCTTTAAGAGTAGACCCATTTTCAGTGGGACAGGGCTTATAGAAAAGCGAACAGGAAGTCCCTAAAGTTGTCTCCCTTTGAAAAATGGCGGAAAATGTGCTTGGTGTTCCAATTCCCATTAAATCCCTAGAAAAGTCTTCTCATGACAGGTTAACCGAACTGTTCGCGTTCGAGTCTAACAAGTTTCACTATAGCTGACATTTCGAAGAGGGTCTCATCATGCCCAATTAGGTGTTGTAATGACTGTACTTTTTAAAAGTCTGTAATATATTCAGTTATTCTAAAATGAGCTGCGTTATCAAGGGGCTGCATATGTATATGCTACAGATGGGCGTATAAAATGTCAATGCACATGTTTTCTCATTTCTATAAATGTCACTGTGCTCCCAATCAACAAAATGAACCGCCGCACAAAAAAGTAGTACCACAATTCCTTCGCAGGGTGCTTATTCAACCGTTCCTGCCCCGGTCCCCATTAGGGCCCAATTTATGTCCCTTTATCTGGTGCTTCTACAGGGTTCCAAACACTGATGTCGCTGGCGATTGCGCATGTGCAGGCTTGTTTGAACATTCCCTGTTTGCCAATGCAATAAATACATTCCCCACTCAGGCGGCAACTATTGTATTCAGATTGTCATATTATCAGATTCTGTCATTAACCCATTCAGTACCAGAAACCCCAAAACGGGTACCCTGGCAAACTTTGCAGGCACAGATCAGACGCCACAGAACGCGGCGTCTGATCAGGGCCTACACTGTTTGCTAAAAATTGTCATTTTCCGATCAATTTTGAAGAAAACACAACCAGACCCCCCCAAATTTTGAAATGGACTCCTGGTATATACAAGGAGGAAGATTCCATTTGGTACTAAAAGGGTTAATGAATTGAAATATTTTACATCCCCCCGACTTTCATACGTTTTCCAGGTGGTATTGACAAATGTAACAATCAGGCTGGTCTTTTTATCAATTTAATATATCACAAGGGGAAAATGCAAATGTAATCATGAATTGAAAGCGTGTTATGTTATTTCATTGCCTCGCGCTGGCACATGTGGCCTCTTAAAGGTTAGGTGATTTTTTTCTGCGTGCATTACGGTGTTCTCCAACCTCTGATTAACTGTCGGCTCGCTATATCAGATAGTCAAGAAAGTAAAAGTAAACCAAAATAAACTGGGCCTGCACTGTTTGCCCAGGCCTATCTGTCCCAATACTTAGGTTCATTACGGTTATCACCAATGTCAGTGCAATCGACCTAGATTATAGAATCTGTGACTGACTTGCTCCTTTGTCCGTCCGTCCATCTGTCGGGTATTTGTGTTGCGTTACACTGAGATAGGTTGACTTTTTGGACAGGTCAAGTAGGTCCGGCAAGTAAGACGACATTAAGGATGACGCATTAAGGCCCTTAGGTGTTAGTTGTTCCTTTAATATACGAGTGATTGAAGTAAAACCTGACGTTTCAGGAATTTCTTGAAACTCCCCGCTGTTGGGAGATTTCCTGTTTATCTAAGTAGAGGCGAGAAATATCGTTATCGATACCACGACATTAATTTCGGTCAGCACCAACAATATGTGTAATATTACAAAATTTCGATCATGTTATTGGTTATGAAACCAATGACACCCATATTCAAGTTGAAGTAGATTGAAAAATAAACCACGAAAAGTGAAAAATTCTAATATTTTTGCATATTTCTGCTCAAAACATAGATTGTGGCAACTCAGAACAGCCTCGGCGAGGCGGTTCAAACAATCCACAATCAAGTTCCAAAATCCATGTTTTTGAGCAAAAATAAAAAGAAAAATGTATATGTATATACCCCTGTAAATATAAAAAAGGAATTTGAGGGGTTCAAAATTATGAACGTCATGTCAAAAAAAAAAAAGGGACGAGTCGGGACCAGTCTTGGATCCCTCGATGAGGCGATTCTTATGAGCAGACAAACACATTTTATTTTATAAAAGTGAACACATATTCCAAAATTGTTCCTATGCTGTCTCTTAGCAACCCAACCCTCAGTGGCTCGTACTAGCTCTTGCCTCGAACAAATATAGGTGTATGGGCATTTTTATGTTCGCAGGTTTTTCACCCACCCCAAGTTTTCACAAACATAAACCTTCACCATGTTGAACCCAATTATATATCTCAAACCAGTTTTGGTCCAACCAGCTGATTCAACTGTTTGTTTGTTTGATTTGGGGTTTAACATCCCCGTCAACACTATTAAGGTCATTTTGGAGACGCTGCTTCCAATTTCGTGGGACTTTATCCCACATTGAGATGAAATGACGTCTCAAGCCCTGCCGTCCAATGAAGCCAAAAGGGTGTATATGCATGGACGATCCAACTCGCACCACTGCCTGGCCAGGCTTAGACCTAAGCGGTTTACCAGTTCTCATGTGCGCGGTCGGTTTTTTTGGCCATGCTTGGAAGTACCGTGCAGCCCAATCTATTTCTCCTAACCCCTGTGGGCGGGGGCGCCTGATTAGGATGTTTACTTGCAACCTCCTTCTGAATCCATAGCAAACCGAAGTCATGCAACACAAATGGCTGAAATTCTGAAAGAAGTGTATATTAGAATAAACAGCGTGGTGGTGGTTTAACCCTTTTTGTTCCACATGGAATCTTCCTTCTTATATATATAGCAGGAGTCCATTTAAAAATTTTGTGGTGAGAGATTGTGTTATCTTAAAAATTTATTTGGAAAATAGCTAACCTTTCTGCCAGTAGTGTAGGCCGAGAATGCGGTGTCTGATCTGGGCCTGCACTATTTGCTAGTGTACCCGTTTTGGGGTTTCTGGTTCTAAATGGGTTAATATGCCCGGCAGAACTAGTCCTAATCTAAGCTCGCTAGTAGGGCGAGCGAGGGGGAGGGGGGGGTGACTGCCAGACTAGGGTCTGCCTCAATGAGGGGGGCTACAGTCCCGGTCAATACGTAATTATATGATCAACACTATGGCTGTAAACATACATTTGTCGTTGGCAACTGCTTACGTCAATGGCCTTCATATATTCAGCGAAAATAATCTGGTATACAATATTTATATAGCGACATTAATTAAACATGGCGAACGCTTTAACCACTCTGGGCAATTAATGATATCTTGTAATATGTGTTTACATAAACTTGTTATTTTAGATTCGTGATGTACCCACGTTAATAATATCAAATTGTACCAACGTTAAAACTGCAAGCATCGGTCACATGTGAGACGCCAAGTTCTGGTGTTTTTCTCAGGGTACTCCCGTTTTCGCCCACCTCTGATTTTGTTTGCGTTTGTTTGTTTGATTTGAGGCTTATCGTCCTCGTCAACACTGTATAGTTCATTTTGGAAACGTTGGTTTCAGTTTTTGTGGGACTTTTACCCGACATTGAGATGAAATGACATCTCAAGCCCTGTCGCCAATTGAAGCCAGTAGGGTTTAAAAGAATGGACCGTAGGACTTGCACCGCTTTGCCTGGGCAGGCTCAGATCCTCTAAGCGGTTTACCAGTACTCGTGTGCGGTCGGTTACAGCTCTGCGTGGAAGCATCATCCATCTATGTCTTAAAGCCCCAGTGCGCCCGACCTTCCGTTGGCGAAATTGGCGTCTCAAATGTGACCCGACCCAGGCTCCAACCACAGTGGTGAGAGACCTGATAATTAAGAGTCCGCGCTTTTATCCACTAGGCCACGGAGGCCCGTCCTGGAGCTATAATTAAACCTCAGTATAGTTGGATCTTACTCTATCTTGAACAAATTTTCACAGTCTCTAAGGGCCAACCTCGGTAGCTCAGTCGGATGCGCGTCTGACTGGTGATCAGGAGGACGCGGGTTCAATACCTGCCGGGGTCGACAACCTTCTTTCGTGGAGATTCATCATGAAAGTTTTTGTACGGTCATTCTCTCCCTTCCACTGATTCAAGAAGGGCAGTTTCTGCATGGTGTAAGAATGTGCACTGTACTGGTTAACCGCTTACGTTTAAGCCTGCCCAGAGGCAGGGTGGCCGCCTCAGAAATGACCAAAATAGTGTTGACAAACACTAAGACATTCGAGTTGTTGAAGTTTAATTGTATGTAACAATCTGCATTACAATAACACATCCGTGTGCATAAATGGCACCTCTCCTGCTTCTAACACTAGCATTTATCAGCTGAAAATCTTTGATATTTTTCTTATTTCAATGAGGCGGTTCTAACGAGTTACCACAATCTATGTTTTGGAACAAAAATAAGAAAAATAATGAATACCCCGCAAACCCCACTTTTCTCTTAATAAAACTGGGTTTAGAGGGGTGGAGCGCTTTTGGAAAGAACATTCCCTCTGCCGTCGCCATTACTTTTAAATGGCATAGAGATCTCTGCTGACAACAGAAATTGACATATTCAGCGTCCTTAGGCTTGGGGATCGAAATTTTGTTCAAGAGATTTTGTTTACATGATCAAGAGAGAATGTATTTGTTTTAAAGAAAACACTCGTTTTCTTCAAAAGGAAGATACAAGACGCCCAAAAACCTGATTCGAGTGGCCAGCAACAGGGTGTGTTCTGTTTATTTTCCTAGGTTGGTCTTCGACCTTTAAAGGAAAGTTGGGATTTTAAATAAAATTCCCATATGCAGATCACCTTTGGCACTGATAAAAAAAATGACCTCTAAGACCACTTTTGAACAGCTCCAAATGTGGGTCTCTTATTTGGGTACACTGGGTGTAGACCCTTTCTTCATGAAAATCGCTCGACATTCATTTAGAGGAAGCAACATGCAACAGATGGCAAATATCTCAAATGGTTTCAGTTGATGGATCTTTGGGTCATCCGTAGGGTTATTTAAAATAATGAACAAATATGAAAAAGAAATCTGAATTAAAATTAAAGCTTCAGCTCACCTGTGTCGTTATGACGTCATGCATATTCAAATAACACCCCCAAATGTTTTAAGGCGAATAGGAAAACGTTCAGGGGAGGCAACTTCCTCAAAAACAGTTTTGTCTCCCATGTCAATAGGGGTCAACTCTTAAAGGAAAGAATTTGCTCCTCAGGAGCAAATTCTTTCCTTTAAGAGTGGACCCTTTTTTCAGTGGGACAGGGCTTTATAGAAAAGCGAGCAGGAAGTCCCGAAAGTTGATTCCCTTTGAAAAATGGCGGGAAAATGTGCCAGGTGTTCCCATTCCCCTTAAATACCAGCGCTGTTTCGTGTATTCTACTCAAGTGGGCAAACGCTCCAATAGTTGTCAGAAGAAGCGATACAAGGTCACCCTCCTCGACGCCTCCCTCAGGGACTTCAACATACCAACAGAGTCGTGGGAACATATTGCATAGGGCCGAGCAAAGTATTGAGACTAATCAGAAGGAATGCTATAGTAAATAAGAGGTAAAAAAAAATCAGCGAAGCCGAGCAGATACGTATCCGTGCAGGTTGCACTACAGTAAATAATTGGTCTTTATGAAAGCTGTACTTGCTTTGGGGAGCTTTCAGTACAGTATTGAATATTCTGCTGCTTCTGATTGGATTTGGTGCTAAGCCATTATTTTTCTGAGAAGTTTTATTGTTTATTAGAAGAAATATTAGTAGGTATTTGCTATTGTGAAAAGCAGCTGATTTAAATTGAACCAGAAAATTGTGCTGACTGGCCACTGGAAATGCCTGGATTTATTCGACGCGGTATGGGTTTGTTGACACTGGCTGCCAAAAAGGCCAAAATATGCCGCACAGCATCGATATTTTTAGCTGCTTCTGGAAGGTAAATGGTCAGCCTGTCAAATTATATGCCTCATAATGGAAGCATTAGATTTGCTGAAATGTGGTAGAACATGGAATATGCCCCAATTTACATTGTGAGTAAGGGGATTTTTTTTTACTGTAGTGCCACCTGCAAAGCTAAAGCAAAATCTTTCTTCCTCTGACCTGTCTTTCTCTATAACAGTGACCCCTTATATTAATTGCATTGTAACACATTGATGAAGATATGCTATCTCAGGACATGTGCGCTTTATCAAGCCAAAGTGACATTGCGCTTCTGTGAACTCTATGAACTGGACTACTAGAAAAATTGTCAAAACTGTAAGAGTGTACAAGGATAGAATACCAGATTCGTGTCATTTGATATCAAGATTATCAGGCTCGGCTTCGACAACGCATGTAGAATCGCTCGGCAAACCTCACGATTCTTCAAGCGTTGACGAAGCCTTGCCTGATAAACTTGATACCAAAAGATACGAATCTGGTATTCTCTATATATACACCTAAGAGTGGTTTTATCAGCCTTCTAAGAACAGCCCAAAAGATTTGATTAAGATCGGCCGTTGCCAGTTATTACGACAAAGGACCCCAGTTATTACGACGGTATTTGCTGCTATAACGAATTTGACGCTATAAAGAATCCCAAAACAGAAAGGAGTAGTATAAAATGCAATAAAGCCCCCCTCCCCCCATACATCCCCCCCCCCCTCCCCCACAACACACACTTCTTGAATACCCCAAAATGTGTTGCGGACATTTGTTAGAATCGCCTTAAATTAAAAAAAAATCATGAATATCCCCATTACCGGTAATTAATCTCAACTAGAGCTAAGCATAAGTATCTAATTAAGAGTTTTGTATTAGCGGATTTTGTTGTTACAAAAGAGGGTTGACTGTAGTAAAAGTAATGCTAAAAACTTATTCCGTACAAGATCATGTCCTGCTCCTTAACGTACCATACCCAATCGCGATATAATATTTTCTTTTATGGCCGAAAAGATTCTGTGCGCGCACGGGATGTGGATTGCAGGTGCGGGATGAGTGGTTCTAACGTGCACCAATTATCTTTGTTTTTCAAAAAGAATACACCATTGTATTTAAAATTCCATTTTTATAAAGCGAGGTTTACAAAATGTGTTTTTTACAAAAAAAAAAAGAAAGAAAGATAGTTACTCCGAAAAAGTTACAAACAAAGACCATTAGCCGGATAGCACGCCTCGTAGACTCGTATGGGGTTGCCGGCGCCTTCGGGAACTTCCGGCCATGACTTACGAGACTTGAAAAACGTCAACAAATGTTCCCGATTTATGATATTTAGTCAACTGTATCAAGATATTTTGGAAAAACGGGCAATGGTATTCTCAACAACTCTGCATCAGAAAAGATAAGTGGGAACAACATGAAAACTCCTGGCTTAAATAGTTGTGCCGATTATGACATACGAGGCCCGATTGTCCCTTACGGGAATATTACCCTTCCGTGGACTGGAAAACCCATCTGATTATGGTGGGTGTCTGAATTCATTTAACAACCCACACAAACAGTCTATCAAGGCCTTGAAGGCACTGCAGTTGTTCAATACTGTTTAATTTTATTCAGAACGACATTGCCTGTTGTTAAGGTGAATGGGAACACCTTCAGGGGAGGCAACTCCTGCAAAAGTATTTTCGTCTCGCATGACAATAGGGGTCAACTCTTAAAGGAAAGAATTTGCTCCTCAGGAGCAAATTCTCTCCTTTAAGAGTAGACCCCCTTTTCAGTGGGACATGGCTTATAGAAAAGCGAATAGGAAGTCTCAACAGTTGTCTCCCTTGAAAAAATGGCGGAACAATCTGCAAGCTGTTCCCATATTTCCCTTAGCTGAGAATAAAATGTATCCAACTTCATTCGCTCGTACGAACTGCTCAAAACCTGAATTTATTACATTTATAATGTATTTATCTGATATGCTCATACACTAAAATAAATACTGAACGAAGCAACGACCAATCAGTTGGCTTTTCCTGTCCCCGTAAAGGGTAATCGGGTCTCGAAAGACGTAATCAGCACAAATATTTAAGTCCCCGGGAACAAATCCTGCGGAAAGTTTGCAGCCTATGTAGTTCGGAATACGTTTAATTTGACATGTAAGGGCATAGCCTGGATAGCTGAAAATGCCTTCATTCGGCACTAGAAAACAGGTCAAAACAGAAATATCTGACTACCTTCCTCCGGGAGAAATTAAATTAAAAATCGACCGCTTGCCTTTTCATGTCCACACCTATCATTTCTGATGCAGAAATGAAAGTTGTTGAGAATAGCATTGCGATTTGTCAAAATATGTTTACAAAGATGACAAAAATCATAAATTGAGAACACTCACCTATTTGTTGACATTTTTGAAGTCTCGTAAGTCATGGCCGGTTGTTCCCGTAAGGATTGTGAGTGCATTATCGCCGGCTACCCAGGCATGGATAAGTGACGACATTGATATATGAAAGTAGGAATTCTGCCGTCATTATTTACGCCACGTGAGAGCTGTCGTCTCAGCCCGTGCACGAGAACCGTTAAAAATAGAACTAATCCTGTCTCATGCTCAAATCTTTAGTCAGAAATAGTGGCTCATGATTAAGAAAAGTAAGATTCGCATATTCTGACAGAAATAGTGATAAATGAATTAATTGCACTCACAAGATTCCAAGGAAGAAATATGTTGAGATTCGTTTAGCGTTTATCGCACGTTATGCAACGGAAAGCATGCAATGAGTGAACTGCGACGCGTTGCAATGAGATGATTCCAAGCCTTTTTACCCACCGAAGCCTTGCGTCCCAGAAATTAGAATACCAAATAATGTAGACCAAAATCAGACGCCGCATTCTGCGGCGTCTGATATGTGTCTACACAATTTGCTTACATCGTGTTTATAATTCTTTTAAAGGTACAACAAATAAAACAAGTCAGACACCCCTTAAACTAGAAAAATGGGTGATATGCCCAAAGCCTCTATGCGTCATATAATATTGAGCCCCGCCAAGCGAATTTTTGTCTTCGAGCATTCCGTCATGACAAATTTTAACTGCGCATGCCCAGCCCTTCAGAGGGGCCAGGTATATGGTTTTCTGTCTGAAGGTTTCTCTTCATTCACTACTTGTATGAGCGAGCAGCGAAGGTTCTGGCGAGACTGCGCGGATGCGCAGGCTCGCCTGAACCTTCGCTGCTCGCATAGGCGATAAGTACCAAAATCGCTTAACGGGGCCCATATGAATTACCGTTTTTGTACGTCACAGGCACGCATGTCATACCAACATATTTCCATACTCTTCTTTTTTTCTGTTTTTTTTTTCCATATTAAATCGAAATCATAAGTGGGTCTCGATCAAGCTGGATGCCGTTTTATGTTTTGATATTTGTCATCATCATCATCATCATCATCATCATCATCATCATCACGAGTTACTAGTTTTTTTGTTGTTGTTTTTTTTGTTCGTTTTTATTTTTATTGTGTGTGTGTGTGTGTGTGTGTGTGTGTGTGTGTTCGCCCATCGGCATAAAGGCGTAGACTGTCTTAGGGTTGAATTTTGCTTCGAAGCAGTTTTGAAAAGTTCGTGGCTGTGTGAATGTTATTTTCTGTTGATTGGTCATCTTAAAACCCAGAAATGGCCGGGAACTCTGTCTTACATTTTGGCGCTCGTGCTTACAAAATAAACATCTGGATTTAAAATAGTTACATGTATTTCATGTTTCATATGATTCGTAGTGACGATTTCAACATACAAGGGGCTTCCGTGCCCGCTGACTCTTACCCCATTGTATGCTGGTGGATTCTTTTATAGCTGTATGTTGGACAAGTCCATTTGTCATATAAGGGGCGGTGGGCATATTTTTCGTTTTTATCTATATTGGACGGAAAAGTATGTAAGCAAATAGTGCAGGCCCTGATCAGACGCCGCGTTCTGCGGCGTCTAGAACGCGGCGTCTGATCTGGGTCCTGCACTGTTTGCCAAGGTAACCATTTAGGAGTTTCCCCGCTTACAATCGGTTAAACGTAAGAACTGTGTTTGTTATTATTATTATTATTATTATTATCCCCACAGCTCCGGATAATGAGTAGTAAGGCTGATTATTAAGGGATAATCTTTCTTAATTAATTTCCTTAAAAAAACAAATGTTCTGGGTAATCGCGTCTCTGATAAGAGTCGGGGCACACCATTTCCTACCATTCACATGTGCGCCAATCAGCCTGCGCTACCATATAGTCTGACCAGAGACTTTCCTTGGTACATGAACGAGCATTGGGCCCTTAGCTATCCTTAGAGCACGAAACGAAGACTGATCAGACTGCGTGGATGCGCAGGCTGATCTGAGTCTTCGCTGGGCGCACGTGTAAATTGCAGGAAATGCAGTGCCACGGCTAACAAGAAATAAGCAAATTATCTCTTAATCTTCATCGTTATTCCGGAGCTGTTCCCCAGCACCAGCCTTTTTTGGGTGGGGGCGGGGTGTTGATTTCACGGCCCTTTCAAGATTATTTCACTTATTTGGAGCATGTCATTAATAAGAGGTTGGCGAACACAGGAGAACCCGAAGAAAAATACGTGGTATTCCGTTGCAGAACTTGGCATCTCACATGTGACCTGAGCGAGGCTCGAACCACGGCGGTGAGAGATCTAACTATTAAGCGTCAGCACTCTTACCCACTAGACCACGGCGGCCCGTCCCCGCCTAAATTTATTTATATATTAAAATTAACGTTTGTTCTTTAACACGTTGTATACTGGTGGACTCTTCCATTGCTTTATGTTGGACAAGTCCATTTGTCATATTATGGGTGTCAGGCCTATTTTTTCTTTTTTATTCTATTTTTGAAGGAAAATTCTGTTAGCAAACAGTGCGGGCCCTGATCAGACGCCGCGTTCTGTGGCGTCTGATCTGGGCCTGCACTGTTTGCCAAGGTCTCCCTTTAGGGGTTTCACGCATACAATGGGTTATTGTTTATTTGTTTGTTTGATTTGAGGTTTATAAGCATGGACGGTCCGACTCGCACATCTTTGCCTTGGCAGGCTTAGATCTAAGCGGTTTACTAGTACTCGTGTGCGGTCGATGTCAGCTGTTGCAGCCCATCTATTTCTCCAAGCCCCGATGGGCGGGGGCGGATACAATGGGTCTAGATCACGTTTAATCTGGGAATCGGAACGATACCAGACTGGGTCGAACCGAACTCCCGTAGGTGTTAATTAGGCACCAATTTAGCCCCGATCTGTTCTGGACCATTCTGGTAAGGCTCAGATCTGCATTCGGTGAGAGTACCAGACTGGAATAGTTCAGATTTGGTACCTCTAATATGAATGCAAATCGGTCTGTCAAATAAGTCCGTGTCAGCCCTGCAGGCTTAACATTCTAGTGTGAAAGCGGCCTAAAGGTTTCATTTAGTGGTCCACAACTTGAAGCCAAATAATAGCAAATATTTTATGGTAACATTGATTTCTTCATGAAAAGAGGATTTTATACATGGGCCCCGACAAGGTAGAAAGAGTCCTCGCGCATCAGACTTACCTGTCCGTAGACAAACCTATATTAAGACCACCTTCAGGACTGTTCAAAACTGGTTTTAAGACCACTTTTGAACAGTCTCAAAGGTGGTCTTCCACTAGATAACACTGGATGTAGAAAACACAAAGAAAATATAACTGCAATCTTCTACTCGTAAATTGCTTTAAAAACGAAATTTGTCTTAATTTTAGGTGTTCATTTCAATGTACTTAGCTGAAGAAGTTTTGCATCAGAGTACTTATCTTAACCCTTTTTCTGCTGAATATTTAAATATGTCACGCCCACTACTGATTATCAGCCACAGAAGCCATCTGATCTGGATCTACATTGTTTCAAAGATAAGGCACATCCGGGCTCAGCAGGACAAGGGTTAATAAAGTATGAAGAAGTTTCGAGTCAGAGAATATCAGATCAATATAGCACAATGCGAAAACTCTGACTATAGCGCAATGCGAAAACTCTGGACCAAGGGTCGGCAACATTCTTTCTTGGAAGACTGATAATAAAATCTTTTCTCCGGACATTCTCTCCCTTCCGAACAGTTGTCAATTTCTCGTGAAAGTGGTAAATCGTTTATATATACAAGCCTGTCCAGGAAAACTGTGGATAGGCAAACTGACATTTATAATAACAGTGTTGACTGGTTCGTTAAACCACAAGCAACAAAGTGTCATAAAAAATAATAGAACAGGGCGACAACTTCTGGAATGGTCACAACGCTTTATCCTTGAATATGATTCATCCGGAAATGTCATTATCACCAACATGACCAATGGACGTGCAATTTGACCTTTGACTTGTCCATAGCAACATATAAGGTAAGTATTTTGTGATAATTGGATAGATTTTGTAAATTTTCCATAAAACCTATGCTGTTGGTATTCATTAGAACCGCCTCGGTAAGGCGGTTCTAATGAATACCCACAACGTAGGTTTATATGGAGAAATAAAGAAAACTATCCTTCAATCGTATATCTAGAACGTCTAGAAGTCAGCTATTAGTAAGATGGTAATTCTAGGAAAGGCGGCCATAGAAGACAACCAAATATATGAACGACTAGGGACAGACAGACAGACAGACAGACAGACAGACAGACAGCCTGATAGATAGATAGATAGATAGATAGATAGATAGATAGATAGATAGATAGATAGATAGATAGATAGATAGATAGATAGATAGATAGATAGATAGACTGCGAACGTGCAGTTTCTTTTTCAGAATCTGTTGTTTTTGCTCATCAAACCAATCTTCTTCAAACAGGTCGCGCTTTTCTTCATTTTTAACCATGTTCTTTTCTTCATGCGCTGGCTCATCAACAAACAGAAGATACGAAATAGAGACTTGCCATTTGTTTCGGCAATCAGCAAAAGGGCAAATGCAGAGCTGTACATGCAATAAGGCATTGATTTTTTTTTTTGTAACAAAAATCAGGAAATTGTACCATGGTATCAGGTGCTGTTGCCATTGTCCTTCTGCCATCCAGTCACAGCCTAGTACACACTGAACTGATGAAACCACTTGGCATTTGTCTATAAACCTAAATAAACTTAATGTTCTAAACATGCTAACTAACCATTGAGTTTTCTTTTTTTAAAGGAATTCTAGCCTATAGTTGTAAAAAAAAAAACATGAATTCCAGCTGAGGTGTGAGTCCAGCCCTAAATAGACCCTTGCCAGCATCTGCTGCTGTCTATTGCGAGTAAGGTGAATGGGTCCATTGCAGCATGTTTATGGTCTTTTGAGACCAATGTTTCGTTCTATGTATCGACAAGAATGTCGTTTATATGTTAAAGAATATACATAATTAGCTTCCTTTCTGCCCACGTATAAACTGATGGCATGCGTAAATACGAGTACTTTCTCTAGCATGCACATAGTTAACATAGACAAGGAAAAAAGTAGAATCATCCATTTAGAGGGCCGCGAAAGAAAACTATCTTCGATGGGTGTAATAAAGTCGTTTGGGTGGATTTCAATCTGTACAAGGAAACGTGCAACATCAAGCAGGGTTTTTTTCCGCGTGTTTCATTTCTCAGGTGTGTAGCTAAATGCATTTTAAGCACAATAAGATCATCTATGTGAAAAGAGACTTCTCTTTAATATCCTGACAGGGGCAAATTTGGGCACAATTTATTTTGGTTTTAACATATTTATTTCATTAGTACAAATACAGTAAATCCAATATACAATTTTGTGAACAATAGAAGGATAAGGCCGAAAGCATATATGCTTATAGAGTTCCGCTCCTTATTTTCTTCAAGAGGAGTCCCTAAGATATGGAATGAAAAGGACATTGCAAAATTCTCATAACGCACGTGCGTAGTATTATATTAAATGTACTAAAAGCGTTACTTCTATAAATTACAAGAAAAAGCCACATTTTATCAGTGTTTTATTTAGCCTGCATTTTTTGAGTCAAATACTCACTTTTCCGATTTGATTCGTTAAAATTTCCATTTTTTTTTCTCATTTTTACACTGAACTGATTTTTTTTTATAAATTGACTCATTTAAAGAAAATTGTACATTAAACACTGTTTATACAGGAATTATCTTGTACACCACATGAGGCGATCCTCGATTGATAAAATAGAGAATTCTCATGGGCTTGATGTGCACCGCCTAATAGGAACTGTTATGTACGGTGACATTTTTGCATCATAACGTGACGTCACTAGTCATCTGAATATGGATGACGTCGGCATCACGTTCAGGTGCAACAAGAATTCCGCCGAAGGCTATGTCGCGCCTGTGGTAAACTTGAACCTTAGGGTGAACGCTAGGGTGGTCGCAAATGTTGACGCATTGACGAACGGACGGACGAACGAACGGACGGAAAACCGGGCGCCTATATCGCGCCATGCTAATAGCAGGCGCGACAAAAAGAATCGTACATGCGTGTGACGGGTCTGTTGAAAAATAAGTCCTTCAGGAGCACAGTACGGCATTACTCGGCAAGCCTCGTGAAGCCGGTCAGTGACACACGGAACGATTTTTTACTCCCCTCTCACACCAGTAAGGGTGTGTAGCGTGATGTCTGGTACACTTTCTCACAATATTTGCTATTTTCAAATTCATGTCATACAAATGTTTTAAAAGTGCAATGGGTTCTACAAATCTCCAATGACCTTTTGTGCCTTTGTAAAAGACAAGCTATCACAATAAATTTTCGTTTGTCCCTAATAAAGTACCGTACGTGTAGTTCATTACCAAGGACCCTTTGGCTATTTTTGGATTCAAAGAATAATACGCCATAACTGACATGTGGAAATATTAACAATAATTGATACAGCTGGCACATTTTGAGACAGAGAAAAAAATAGCCAAAAATTAAAGGATTTCTTCTTTACTTTCGTGTTAATTAAGACCCTCTGAAAAAATGGGACTTCTCTTAGAGGAAAGGATTTTTGAATAAAGCTACACCCATTCCCTTAAAAAGGTGCTTGTTTCAGATGGTTTGTCTTTAATCGATTTCAGCTTCAAACATAGATTTTGGAAACTTCATATAAGTTCTGCCTCCTAGCAATGTTTCCTTAATAATGTATTGCATTAGTTCACTAATTTCTATATATAACGAAACGTTATTTTGCGTTTTATTTTATATCATTACTTGGTCTTAATTCAAGTGTCGCAATGCAAAACGATTTACACGTTGAGCGTCAAGCAAATACAACTTTGTTTCGGAAAATAGAAGAAGAAAAACGGCTATCCTTAAAATCCTATTGTAGATGGCGTACATATTGATTGCACCCTTTTACTTTTAGTAAAATTTCAAGGAATGACCGTCGAATATGATAACCTTTTTTTATATATTGATGATTTTGGGACCGCGGGCTGGGTCTAACAATTACTCATCATCCAAGTGCGTTTCTGGACTCAAGAACCTCACGAAAACACACCTATGTAGTAAAACTGGGGTTTGCAGGGGTTAACCTTATTTTTCTTATTTCTGCTCCAAAATATAGATTGTGAGTACTCGTTAGAACCGCCTCGATGAGGCGGTTCTAACGTGCACCCACAATCTATATTTTGAGGCGAAATAAATTTTTATTTTTCTTATTTCTGCTCTAAATATATAGATTGTGAGTACTCGTTAGAACCGCCTCGATGAGGCGGTTCTAACGTGTACCCACAATCTATATTTTGAGCTGAAATAAGAAAAATATCAAATTTTTTTCATATTTAAATTTGATGTTTTCGGCGGTGAAGTGTACAATGTATTAATATAGGCGTGTTTTCGTATGAAGAAACATAGTATCACGTATCGAAACACCGTAGCAAATTCCACTTTATGGAATACATTTCACGTAAAGCCACTTTTGAACTGTTCCAAAGACGGTCTGAATACAGAAATATCTCTGTACTTCTAAATCATAAATTATATGTGCATGTACTTGCATGGGTTGCTTCCTTTCAGAGCATTTAAAATCTATGTTGGTACATAAAAAACAACAAAAGTTTAGCTGAACATGTCAGTCATATATAGGGCAATTAAAGGTATTAAATATACTAGTTATGAAGTTCGAACAACTCCATGAAAACCTCGCTTTTAAATGTGTGCAAACTTGAGTACATGTATCCAAGTGTTTATATCATAGCTATGGCTATTGTTTTTTTGTGTGTGTGTTTTTTTTTTTTTTTTTTTTTTTTTTTCTAAAATATAATAATTCAACGCCCGTTTCATGTTTGTTTGAACAACGAATTAGAAACGACATGCAGTCTAACTCCAACGTTTTGGAAAGTCTCAATAAAAAGGTATGGTAAAACTACAACTATTTCTGGAGGACAGCATTTTTTTCTCCAATTCTCAAAATCCTAGTGAGTACCCTGCAGTCCGCATGCTAAAATGGTTCACTGAATAGTTACATATTATGTTTGCTTTCTTAGAGACACATCCCAAATATTAAATCAAAATTTTCAGAATTTTTTCAGATACAAGTAACAGCGGTCGCATTCCAAGTGCACGTTTTGGCAAGGTTTGTTTGCATATATACGGGAAATTCTGAGGGAAAAAAACGCTACGCTTGCATTAAACATAGGAAATGTTATAGGGAAAATATACGACCGACATATGCTTATGTTAAAGTGGTTGGCTTTCCAAGAAAACTCGTGTATATTTAGATTTCCCGGAATCAAACACGAAACCATTACATTATTTCCAGAACTTGTTTTTGTTTGCCGACTACAAAAAGAAACTCAAATTAAAGATTATCGTGTCAATGTGATGAGCTCTTGCCTCCGAACAATACAGGATAGTCAATTAATAAGGCAATGTACTAAACGCCCCAGTAGGTCCGAGGTCTGCTGTATTGGCCCGAGGCCGAGGCCAATACAGCTGACCAGCTGACCAAGGACCTGTAACTTGGTCAATACGAAAATACTTGATTAATGACAATTTTATTAATTGTCGCCATTGAAAACATGATTATTGGTTGTTGACCTAATTGTTAATACGGATGACCTCCGAACAATACAGGATAGTCAATTAATATGGCAATGTACTAAACGCCCCAGCAAACCAATCATTTTTATCATATGACGTCGGTTCCGAGAATGTAATAACGCCATGTAATAAATTCGATAATCCACTAGAGGATTAAATATGCAAATTAGCTAGATACGCCCTGTAACGTTACATGTACGACGTCCTAAACGACGTCGCGTTTACTAATGGCGGAATACTGACATATTTAATAAACAGTTGTGAATAAAATTCGTTTTAAGTGCCATATGATAAATAGAATCTTGCATTCGTGCTCATGTACTATGGAATTTATTAAACTCGTTGAAGAAAAGGGGTAAGCACAAATTATCCCAGTTCCTCAACTCGTTTAATAAATTCAATAATACATGAACACTCATGTAAGATCCTCTATATACAAAAAAAATGGCTTTTCAGGAGCATAGTTAGACTAGCCTACTAGTCTGATAATAAAAGTCTGATCACTTTTTAGCATTTTTTATCACAGCATAGGTTTTCAAGGAGAATCCACAAATTATCAGAAAATACCAACCTTATTTGCTGCAACTGATCAAAGAAATTTATGCCACAGATGTCGTAAATATTCACCCTTAAAACCCAATCTTAAAGACGGAAAACGTAGCTTTAGAAGCCATGGCTATGGAAGATCCCCTTATATACCTTATGATCAGCCATTAGATTGAATAATAATAATAATAATAATAATAATAATAATAATAATCTTTCTCCAGAGGAACAGATAAGCTGGACATTTCCGTAAATAAGGGTATTTCCATAAAGAGAACCCAATTAAATTGCAAGAATACCCGACTAAAAATACACTGAAGGGTAACAAAACCAAAATAAAAATCCGAAATACCCAAATCATACATGTATATAATTCTTATGGATTCCAAACTTTCTCTTCTGGTTATAACCTGTGCTGGTTTGTAATTCATTAGGTGCATGCTTTTAACAAATGCACAGGAATGTACAGACATTTAAGCACAAAAACATAAATTGGTTCCAATAAAATGGGTTACAGAACATGATAGTCCCTGTCATTCTTTCGAATATCCAGTGGAAGTTGAATATAAAAGCGAGAAAGAGTTACAGAACTTTCAATTCACTTAACACTTGACTGTTAAAGCTGTCTTGACCCTTTTTGGCATATGAGTTTGAGTTTCAAGTCCTACCAAAACTAATGTCAAATGAAGACGGGACCTCGGTTTAAAGGGTGAAGATGACAAGATGATATTTTGTACAGGAGCCTCGCCGAAGTCATCATGTAAACAAGTCCTTGGAAAGAAAACCCCCGCAAACCCCAATTTATACAGACAAATCTGGAGTTTACAGGGATATACATTATTTTCCATATTCCAGTTACAAGGCATAAGTTGTGGGTACTCGTTAGAACCGCCTCGTTGAGGCGGTTCTAACGAGCACCCACAACCTATGTTTTGAGCAACAATAAGAATAATTAAATTTTTTTTTCATCAGAAAATCATTTTGGAGATGTTTTATCGTTATTTAATGATACTTCATTATAGGGGTTATACATTATTCTAGAACATCATATCTGTCTGAGAAAGTACCCTCCTTCATTTGCCCAACAGTGACATGTTTTTTCTGACCAAAAACTGTAATAACCAGGCCATCCTTAAAAACAAAATTTGTTTGCTGTGCTCCTACTCATCATATGTGAGGTGGGTAGGAAGGTAGGTCTTTCTGTTTTAGATCTGAAAAGATATTTGACCCTTAAAGCACCATTCACCTTATTTGCATTATCTGCTGGTTCCTAGTCTGTAGGTCATCAGTGTTGGAAAAACAGGTAACCAGACCCCCCTGACCTTGAAAGGTCAGGGGGGTCTGGCTACCTGTTTTTCCAATATTGACAATGTACAAGCTGGGAGCCAGCAAATAATGCAAATATGGTGAATACAACAACCGGAAACATCATTTCAAATACTTATTTTCTGATTTTTCAGAGAAAATCAAGCTTGATATTTCATTTGAATGGTCTGTTAGGCAGACCATTCAAATGAAATGTCAAGCCTGATTTTCTCTGAAAACAAATACCCACCCCCCCCCCCCCCCCCCCCAAAAAAAAAAAAAAAAAAAAACAAGAATGTCATCTTCTTGAAATTTGGCTTAGTGTGTTAAATTTGAATTTTTAATCAGGATTTCAAAAAAAAAATCTTTTCCTCAGAATGGTAATAAATTTTTTTGGGGTAGGGGCAATCTGTGTGGGTAGGTAGGAGCACAGCAAACCAAGAATTTTTTAAGGATGGCCCCAGTCTTTACATTTATCAGAAACATGGAAATAATGCATAGCCTTAAAAATCTAACTTTTTTCCACATCATAGTGGCGTTTACGGACTTGTTTTCGGGAAGTGTGGTATCTTTTAAAACAAATTACTAGTGCCGTAAGAGTTGGACATAAAACACATTAAGAACGAGAAAAGGGAAATATAAAAAAAAATCAACAGAAAAATAAAATCTAATTTAGATGATAGAACGTTGGAATGTTATCCCTGGGAACTAAGTTTTCTTGTTGTTACTGTAACTTCCAAACATAACAGATTGGGTCCAACATAAAATTTCAACATCACGCAAACACGCCTATATAATTTTGACCCCATTTAACCCCAATTTTATATAGTAAAACTGGGGTTTACAGGGGGGGGGGGGGATTTATCTTCCGTATTTCTGCTCAAAATAATAGATTATGGGTAGTCGTTAGAACTGCCTCTAACGATTCCAACAATCTATGTTTTGAGTCGAAATATGAAAAATATCAGAATTTGTTATCTGAAAATTTTCATTTTTTGGTTGTAAAACTTTCAATATAGGCTGTTTTCGTAATGAAATTTAGTTTGCTTGCAACTGCCTACCAACTCAAAAACTTTGGCAACTGAGCAGAAAAAGCAGTTCCAGTTCAGACTGTTTCTTTGTCCTACCATTTGTATGATGTAACATCTCAGTACTATAGTAGATTTGGCCAAAAATAAAATTAATGTTTAACTTAACGGTGTATGCCATTTTATGTAGTACTGAATTATTTGGGCTTTTTGTTTGTAGATAATAATAATAATAATAAAATAGGCCAGCCTACCATGCATGGGCCTGCACCAGATAAGGCGATTTTTCGTCTGAAAAGAACTGATATTTTTCTTATTTCTGCATGAAAACCTATGTTGTGGTGAAAGGCGTTTCTAATGAGTACCCACAGCATATGTATTTGTGTAGAAATAAAAAAACGCATCTGTGGATACCCGGTCTTATATTGGGCGATGTCAAGTACTAACACAATATTATTTTATTGTTGGCCTAATGATGGTCTCCTCAGAACTGTTATAATGAGGCTGTTTGGTATTATATGCATCACGTGAACAAGTCCGTGAAATGAAGACCCCCTATACCCCACTCTACATAGAGAAAACTGGGATTTACGGGGTATACATTATTTTTCTTATTTTTGCTCCAAGACATATGTTGTGGGTACTCGTTAGAACCGCCTCCATGAGGCGGTTCTAACGAGCACCCGCAACCTATGTTTGCAGTATTTATAAGAAAAATATTACGGATTTTCATCAGAAAAATGGCCATTTTAGAGATGTGAAAAATGCACTATGTCGCACGTATGTGTTAACGTAATGTGCACCTTTGCAAATCCCTTTCTTCTGTTTATTACGAAAACACTCCTATATAATTCTCACCCCATTGAGCCCTACTTTTATCCAGTAAAAATTGGGTTTACAGGGGTAAACCTTATTTCTGCTCTAAAAATATAGATTGTGGGTACTCGTTTGAACCGACTCGACGGGGCGGTTCTAACGTGCACCCTCAATCTATATTGTGAACAGAAATAAGAAAAATATGACAATTTTTCATCATAAAATCTTCGGGTTTTTTTTTTTCGCGAAAAAGTTTGTATAGGCGTGTTTTCGTTATGTTCACTAGAATACCACATCTGTCTGGCATAGTTTCCAAAACTGATTTTGTGATACAATTTTCTTATTTCTGCTCCCGCGATGAGCTCTTTTAAATAGAACGGAAACTGTTAACTTGATGTTTCATATGAAATTGGGTTAACAAAGGCATTGGTAAGTTAACGGACTTATTACATATACGCGGCTTCGCTCAATCTATGTTTTCAAGCAACAAAATAGAATGTAAATTCTGCAAACCATTTGAAAAACGCGCCTTTATAAATATATTGTCAATTTTACGGACAAAAAAAAAATCGAAAAATTTAAGATGAAAAATTGTATTATTTTCCTTATTTCTGCCCAGAATATAGATAGTGGCTACACGTAAGATCCGCGCCACAGAGGCGGTTCTAACGAGTTCCCACAATCTATATTTTAGAGCAGCAATAAGAAAAATAAGGTATACCCCCCTATAAACTCCATTTTTACTTTATAAAGGTGGTGTTCAAGGAGGTCAAAATTATATAGGCGTGTTCTCGTGATGCAAGCAACAAAATAGAATGTAAATTCTACAAACCCCACATTTAAACTGTTTGGAGCAGGTGGTAATTACTTGAAACTGGCAATTCCGACAGACCTGGTCCCGCGGTTATAGAACTTTGTTCGTGCTCAGCTCAGTAAGAAATTTATCATGCACACATTTTAATAACAATTGTTGGCATTCTAAAATTTATGAGCAGGACAAATAATATTGTTGTTCTGAGCAGGAAAATCGCCTCATTTGTTTATATTTCAGTAACTCTGACTGAGTATTAAAAATTTCATGCTCAGCTGAGTTGAGCATGTTTAATGTTTTATAATTCGGGGGCAGGCGCATTCTGTCTGAAAAAAAATACCATTTCGTTTTTGCTGTTGTTGTTTTTTAATCCCTTGCACCGTGGTTCTTTTTTTTCTATCAGAACTAATTCTTCATTATCTTCGAGTGGATTTTATATCACCTAAAAGGTAAACACACCTGTAAAACTGGGGTTTACAGGGGTAAACCTTATTTTTCTTATTTCTGCTCTAAAATATAGATTGTGGCACCCGTTAGAACCGCCTCGACGAGACGGTTCTAACGTTTGCCCACAATCAATATTTTGAGCAGAACTAAGAAAAATATCAAAAATTTTCATCTTATTTTTTTCAATTTTACGCAGGTAAAATTTCCTGTGTATTTGTATAGGCGTTTTCGTGATGAGGTGTCTATCCAGTTTGCCTTCCTTCTTCAAGTCCATTCTTCTTCTAATCATCCATTTATTTTCTTGGGTGAAAATTAAACCTTGGTCTGGGGTATTTTATATTGTGAGAGTTTAGTTTATTTTTTCGCGGTAAGGAATGATGATTATTTATTTATTCATCCGAAGGGTCTGACTATTTAACATATTTTTATTGCTATATTATTATTCCGGAAAAAAAATATGAATGATTATAAATTTAATGAAAATATCTCGTATTCCTACTGCATTAAAATGGTGATGACCTCACAAAATATGCAGGGGTTAGGATGAAAAAAAAAATCGCAAAAAATATTCACCTACCGGAAAATGTTGTTGTCGGCCTCAATATCCGAACGTTAAAATATCCAAAATTAAATCCATTATATTAATATCAAAACACTCACAGAAAAATATGATTTTTACACCCCGAGATGGGATAATGCCTTAATAATCACATGTAACAGTTGTCACTTTAATCACTTTTCTCATTTCTTGGGAATAATTTCTTAACCAGACAGGGTATCGCCAAATAATTCATTACTACATCCAAATATTCACAGAAACTCCCATATATTTTGTAATCCAAATACACACTTCTTCAGCATAAGATAATTTCACTACATACATGAGAATTTGTAAAATCCGTATTTCAAATAATAATATTAGTTCATTTCTGGTAAATCCCTGTTTCTCCGTTCGTATCTAGCATGTCTCTGAATCCAGCCAGGTTTTTAACATCCAGGTTTGCCGTTGTAAGCTCAAGACACATGAGTTCTTGTTATTGCAAGGCCGTCTATCAATAACGGTGAATACTCGCAGCTGATTGGCTAACGCATTAAACCCTCGAGGACATATTTATCTCGCACCGTTTCAAGATCCCCCAAGTAAACAAAACGTGAATTCTTATCGTTTGCAGAGGAGTGTTCGATCTATTTTAATAATCTTGCGGAACGAGTTTCTTTATGGTCACGAACTGGTGTGTGTATAAGTTATGGGGACTCAGTTTATAATTAAAAGATACGGTATATGAACTATTTTCGAAAGGCTGAAAAGCTTTGATTTTCGAAACGATGGCAACTTGTGTTTTTCATCGATTGGGTACCTAGAAACGGAGTTTGAAACCGTTGAAAATTTGCCAGATCTACCGCCTATAATCACGTTGCAAATCGAGAAAGTTGGCTGTGTTCTTTTCTTTCAAAAGCACTCGGGTTTAGTAATGTTTTTGATTCAGGAAGACGGATGGAGTTTAATGTTAGGGGTTTCTGTTTGGCGTGTTTACCGAAAACAGGAACTTTAATGGTCATTAACTTGATTAAATTCCGCAGGCATGACGTATATTGTGGTTTATAAGTAATATTTGCACGCGGATAATTATTGCAGTGCTTTAGGGCATGAATCTTGAATAAATGTGCTGACAATTCATTAAAACGGATAAATAACAGATAAATCAACCGCTGAGCCGACCGGCTAAAACCATCAAATCCCCAAACGAGCCCCTCTTGGCTCTGATGAATGTAAACAGGATGCGCTTGTTTGAAATGGTGAGAAGGATTATTGTTACTGGGCGATGAAGGAGCCGAAATGTCATTTATGGTCCCAGCGATCAATCTTTTTACGACATGTAACAAAAGCCGCATTAGAGGATAAGAATGAGTTTGGTATTCAATTTGGACAAATCACGATGTGGGTTCATTGTACACCGTTGAAATTAATATTGGGCCGGGGCACAGTAAAGGGTGCAAGGTGGCATATGCGAACTGCGAAGATCGATCAGACTGCGCAGATGCGCAGTCTGATCAATATTCGCAGTTTGCAAGATCTGCCGATAGAGTGGAAAGCTATGACCGATTGTACCATATGCGTACATTGGCACTGACCGCACGTACCAGTTTTCACCTTTTATCCTTTTGATACATGCCCCGGCTCAGATGAATTTGTTTATCGGAATACACAACCTTGGCCAGGTTGTGTATTAGGCCAGATGTGTTATCGTGTTATTTTTGCAATGAACCTGCCATCAGGCCTAATCGATTTTCCATTATCTGGTTCTTGGGGGTCATCTCAAGACACTAAATAAACGGAATATAACGGAAACAAAAATACGCATGTTAAAGTACAATGGCAAACTGATTTGAACGAGTTTAAAAATTGCCTAAGAATACCCGCGACAAGATACAAAGTGGGTAACGTTATGTAACGGCTGCAATGACGGACGGTAAAACCGACGAAACGTATTTCATTAGAAACTATGTGTTATATATTGTTGGTTCGTAATATTTAAAGAGCCCGAGTGCATGTTATTATAACACCATGTAAATTCCAGTTCATACTGAGGAAAGTTGGAATTGCATGGGAATTCTCATTATTCTCGAAATGTTATATTGAGGATAAATACATAAAATTTAACTCCATGTAAGAAGTAGAAAGGAGAAAAAAATCAAGGGATGTTTATTGTTATTATTTTTATTTCTTGTATATATTGTGGGTGCTTGTTAGAATCGTAAAAATTCTGGACCCGAAAATGTTGCTTGCAGTTTTTTTTTTTCATTTCCAGTACAAGTGGTGCCTGGGCTATTTTTTCCCCCACTACAGGTACTTTTTTCCTATATATCGCATTAACATTATTGTGTCATTGAAATGAATATAACGGGCCTCCGTGGCCTTATGGCCTAATCATTAGATCTGTGGTTCGCGCCTCGGTCGGACCACATGTGAGACGCCAAGTTCTGCAACGGAAGGTCAGGTTGTTTCTCTGTTCGCCCACCTCTGATTAACCATAGGCTCGAAATAAGTGATCTAATCTTGAAATGGCCGTAAAACTAAACAAATGTGATTTAAAATACAACCTCATATGCATATAGAGATATGTGATGAAGTTTAGAAGTTTAACACAGTTTTCCTTTTACTTTTTGTTGCTTGAACATGGGTTGTAGGTATTCGTTAAAACTGCCTCAAAAAGCTCCCAAATCTATGTTTGCAATAGACATATAAGACAGCATAATTATTTTCATATTTTTAAAGGGTATATTATTCTTATCTTATCCTCGTTATCTAACCTTCCTTATCCCACCTTGTTGTGCATTGTTTGCAAGGTGTGGTGGTGGTATACAGCGACGGCAAAATTTCAACTGAAAATGTGCATGAAGGGGAATGGGTACACCTTCAGGGGAGGTAACTCCTTCAAAAATAATTTTTGTCTCCTGAGGAGCAACTTCTTTCCTTTAAGAGTAGACCACTTTTTTTCAGCAAGACTGAGCCTATAGAAAAGCGCACAGGAATTCCCGAAAGTTGTCTCCCTTTATACAAGGCGGAAAATGCGCCAGATGTTCCCATTCCCCTTAACTCTTATCATGCTGTTCACGACAACCCCTATCTTTGGAAACAGTGTAGATCCAGATCAGATGGCTTCTGAAGAAGCCATCTGATCAGGATCTACACTGTTTGGCATTCAGTTTATGAATTTGTAGCAATAAATTACATCAAGTAATTTGATTGGTTGATAGACAGAAATGGGTGTGGCTTAAATGAATATTCAACAAGATAAGGGTTAAGACCTATAAAAATAGGCGTGTTTCCGCTAACCCGAACGACCCTGCTTCTGAGCCCCCGACTCTGCTATTATATTTTTCATCAGTAAAATTAAAACACCGACCCTACCATTTTCAATTTCCGACCCTAACCAGTGTCGTCTTTGCATTTCCCGTAGTAATTTAGCATTTTACATTTTTCCTGTAGTTTGTTTTGGCATTTAGTACCTTCTGACTTTTTTGAGCATCTAAAATGAAATATGATATACAGTGCAAGTCTCAATATGACAATTTTATATATATAAAAAAAAAAAAAAAAAAAAAAAAATAACAGCAAAAAAGAAAAAAAAAAAAACATGTAGAAAAACAAAAAACACATAAAAAATACAGGCCCGACCTTTTTTTTCGGGAGAAAAAATAAAATAATAATAAAGTTTCTCCTACCTACGGACCAAAATTTTTTTCAGCATGTTTGTAGAAATACAGCTTTTTTTTCTCAATCCATTTCTAAAGGGGTACCCTGGCAAACAGTGCAGGCCCAGATCAGACGCCACTCAACGCGGCGTCTAATCTGGGCCTGCAGTGTTTGCTAACACGATTTTCTGTCAAAATATAATAAAAACGGAAAATATAGACCTGGCACTTCTTAATTGACAAATGGGCTTGTCCAACATACAGCAATGGAAGAGTCCACCAATATACAATGGGTTATCCCATTTGATACCGGAAAACCCAAAACGGGTAGCCTGGCAAAACAGTGCAGGCCCAGATCAGACGCCGCGTTCTGCGGCGTCTGATCAGGGCCTACACTGTTTGCTAAAACTTCAGCCATTTCCCAAATAAATTTTGATGTAAACGCAACCTGACACCCCTACATTTTGAAATGGACTCCTGCTATATACAAGGAGGAAGATTCCATTTGGTACAAAAAGGGTTATAGAAACTAAAGAATCAACAGAGTTTTCATGTCTCGGATTACCTCGACTCCCGTGCTTTTTCATATTTTAACGAAGTTCTATATATTATAAGTCCTGAAATGAATTTCATTTTCGTGGATTTTATCGTTGTGTAAACTCCGGCAAATTACTCACAAACTGTGTGTTCAGGCTTTATGCTAAGTTTGTGAGTGATTCGCCGGAGTTTACACATCGATAAAATCCACAAAAATGATAATTCATTCCTCATAATTCCAACTATGTCATCGACATATTAAAAATGCCACCAAAATGGTATTTTTTTTTTTCAAGGAATTATTTCGAAAGCGTAAGAATGAAGGTATCAACGACCACGGCGGAATGATTATTCAATTAGAAGCTGCCATCTTTGAAAAAAAAAAAAAATAAATAAATAAAACAAGCGAACAAAACGTCAAGTCTATAAACTCAGTTTATTTGTCTTCTAAAATTTACGTTTTCAATAGTCTTCCATCTTTTCATTACGAAAACACGCCTAAACAAACACATTGCCACCTTTATCGTCGAAAAAAATGAAAATTTTTATTATGAAAAATTGTGATATATTTCTTATTTCTGCTCAAAATATAGATTGTGGGCACTCGTTAGAACCGCCTCGATGGGGCGGTTCTAACGAGTACCCACAATCTATATTTTAGAGCAGAAATAAGAAAAATAATGTTTACCCCTGTAAACCCCAGTTTTGCTATATAAAAGTGGGGTTCAAGGGGGTGAAATTTACATAGGCGTGTTTTCGTGATGTAATCGAACGCTGTTGGCGTCGTTTATAAACAATGACGTAACACGCGGGTTCAAAACGCGCTCTTTGACGTCACGTTATATTACTACCTGTCACTGTGTGATAAGTTCTGAGATTTTTGCTCACGGAATTTATCGAAGTATAAAACATTTTTGTCCCCCGCCTTTTCAAAGAAAAGCGAGGGGATATATTATTCGGCTTTCCGTGGTGCGTGGTTCGTGGTGCGTGATGCGTGGTGCGTGGTTCCGAGCTTGTAGTAGGTACCTTGTGAGCGCAACTCCTCCTACAGTTTTAAACCGATCGTTCTGAAATTTTACAGGTGTCTTTATCATGGTTTGAAGTTGTGCATGTGCTTTTTTCAGAATCCTTGGATTAATTTTTTTCACTTTTTCACATTTTTAACTTAGACTTTTTTGCATGCTTCCGAATTCATAGTAGGTACCTTGTGAGCGCAACTCCTCCTACAGTTTTATACCGATCGTTCTGAAATTTTACAGGTGTCTTTATTATGGTTTGAAGTTGTGCATATACTTTTTTCAGAATTCTTTATTTTTTTTTTTTTTCACTTTTATTTCATAGCGCATGCTAATGTGCAAAAATTCCAATTTCTTTATCATATATTCGAGCGATTTGGTAAATTGACAATATGATAAAGAATTGAAATTATCATATGACGTCGTTGATAAGCAGTTGATAACGTCGTGTAATAAAAATCGTATGACTACACGTGTAATAACACTTTGGCGGGGGGATTAAGTAACGTCATGACGACGTCCATGTCAACAATGCATTTTTCGCAGAAAAACTGTCAAATTAAAAGGCGATAAAATCCAATTTAAAGTAGTCATATGATAAAGAGAATCTTACACTCGTGGTCATTTCATATGAAATTTATGAAACTCGCCGAAGGCTCGTTTCATAAATTTCATATGAAATGACCATTCGTGTAAGATCCGCTATTTATTGCACATTAGCATACGCTATTTTTGCCTTGGCAACACGATTGCAATAATGCAAGAGGTGACCTGGTTCGACGAAAGAAATACTCATAAATTTGATAAAGAGATCGGAAAAAAATGACCTGCTCTGTGCAAGAATTTTTTTTTTATTAGTATGGCTTCGATAAGTCGGTCCAATCCTCGAGATTCCTGGGCTGAACAAAATTTCGGCTTATCCGCGGTTCCCAGGTGCCAAATAGGCACAAAATTATAATAGGCGGTATTTTGAAAGGTGTCGGATTGAAGGACACAAAAAAGTTTGGATATAAGACGCCTTGTACAATATTTTGCAACGTCTTAGCCTCGGTTGCTAGGTCCCGATAGGCCTTGTTTCAACAACAGAAAGAAACTAAAGAAAGAAAAGAAAAGCAAGAAAAGGAAAATAAATAAATAATAATAATAAAAAAAAAAATCAAACTCAAAAACAGTAAAATAAATAAATACAATAAGAAGAAAAGTACATGTTTAACATGTAAAGGAATATGAGGTTAGATTTGATAAGAAGTAACGTGTTCAAACTTTTTCAAGGGAAGCAACTACCGGGGGGGGGGGGGGGGGGGGGGGGGGCTAAAGATTTTTTTTCTTCAAGATTTTGGATTAATTACTGGTCTCAAATTATTAATTTCCATTTATAAAAAAATATACTATTCAACAAAAAATTGAAATGATAGACGGATGTGAATTTGCTATAGAAACGAATCAATATGCTGGCCTACTTTCATTATAAACTACGCCTACTAAATGACCAAACAAACAAACAGACAAAAAAAAAAACAACAACAAAAAAAAACAAACACACACACACACACACAACCCCCCCCCCCCCCCAAAAAAAAAAAAAAAAAAAAAAAAAAAAACAGCAAAATCAACATATAAATAAAAACACAAATCACTTTCAAAGTACAGAAATGTACAACATTATCATAACATTCCTTGAAGCTTTGGCTGATCATCACGAAAACACGCCTATATAATTTTGACCCCCTTGAACCCAAATTTTATACAGTAAAAGGGGTATACATTATTTTTCTTTTTTCTGCTCTAAAATATAGAGTGTGGAGGGGGCACTAACATATATCCACAATCAATATTTTCAGCAGAATCACAATTGTTCATCTTAAAATTTTGGTGTTTTTTTTTCTTTTTTCTTTTTTTTTTTCGACGTTAAAATTTACAATATGTTTTTATAGGCGTAATGTGACGCATCCAAAACATATTACGTAACATTATGATTGTCAGATTACCAATCTGAAGTTGGTTTGAAGTTGGGCTATCTATGAATAGTATATTTATTAGTAAGTAACTGTTTTAAAGTATCAAGGTATAGCTTTAAAAATCGCCCCCAAAAAGGAAACAACAAATAAGAAGCAGGTTTGTTAGAATGTACGTTTTTATTAGACTCGCCTCATTGAGGCAGCATATGTTTTAATTAAGAAATGAGTACTCTTCTTCATCACGAAAACATGCCTATATAATTTTTACCCCCTTGCATCCCACTTTTACATAAAAAACTGGGGTTTACAAGGGTAAACCTTATTTTTCTTATTTCTGCTCAAAATATACATGTAGATTGTGGTACTCGTTAGAACCGAGTATCCACAATCTATATTTTACAGTTTTACATCTTAAAAAATCTTTTTTTTTCCGGCAGTAAAATTTACATTGCATTTGTATTGGCGTGTTTTTTTTTTGTAATGTAGGGAGTTATGTATGTTAGTAATTATATTAAAATTGATGGCCTCACTCGTTCTTTCATATTTTCATCGTTAAAATATGAATGGTTTAAAACGAAATGATAGGAAAAAAAACTGATAAGAAAAACAATACATTCTGCATCATCACGAAAATATGCCTATATAATTCTGACCCCTTTGAACCCCACTTTTAGCATTACTAAAAAAAACGCCTATACAAATGCATTGTAAATTTGATCGCCAAAAAGTGAAAACTTTAAGCTAAAAAAAATTGTGATATTTTTCTTATTTCTGCTCATAATATAGATTGTGGGTACACTTTAGAACTGCCTCGAGGCGGTTCTAACGACCACCCACAATCTTTTTTTTTTGTTTTAAATAAGGTGTACCCCTTTAAACCCAGTTTAATTGTACAAAAGTGGGGATCAAGGGGGTCAAAATTATATAGGCGTGTTTTCATGATGTATAGCAAAACTCGGGTTTACGAGAATAAACCATATTTTATTTATTTCCGCTCTAAAATATAGATTGTGGGTACTCATTAGAACCGCCTCGGTGAGGCGGTTCTAACGTGTACCTACAATCTATATTTCGAACAGATATAAGAAAAATATCACAACCTTTCATCTGAAAATTTTCATATTTTTGTGGGGAAACTCTCAATGTATTTGTATAGGCGTGGTTTCGTAATGTGTATTTTGTTAACCTAGTCACAAATATTCCAGTTAAGAGATTTAAAATGTGGTCCTTTTTTGTGCCGCTGCCCTCTCGACGTCAATAATAATAATAATAATAATAATAATAATAATAATAATAATAATAATGATAATCGACTTTATTTATAGAGAGTACAGGCATGTGTCTTTTCAGATTTTTGGCAGATTTCGGATTTTTTGCATGAAAGGTGCAAAAATTACATTTTTGGAATGCAGATTTTTTCGCTCAGGTTTCAGATTTTTTAGCAGTCCTCCAGTCTCGACGTCAATATTCCTCCAGTGGAGCGCTGTGGTACAGTGGTAAAGCATCGGATTTGAGATCGAGAGGTAGCCGGTTCGATCCTCGCAAGTACCACGTGTTGTTTCCTTGAGCAAGAAGCTTTATCCACATTGCTTAGTACTGGTCTCTACCCAGGAAAAGAGGGCCACCTGGAAGATAGGTTATTATTGTCTCATGCCTGAGAGTAACACTATTAGTAAACTAGAACAAGGAGCTTGACTAAAACTAATATTCCATTTGGCTCTCTTTTTTTCCTGGGTAGAACCCAGTACTAAGCAATGTGGCTCAAGGAAACAAAACTTGATGTTAGTGGGGATCGAGAAAAATAGGAAAATATCTGTCGCCGATTAGGCAAATAATTTCTTTTTGTAGCAATCTGACACAGGTTAACGAAATACGACAACTCTGTATTTCCTCTCATTTCAATTTCAATACGTTAACAAGTCCGCGAAATGAATAATCTTGTTAACCCCATTTTATTAGAAAAAAATGGGGTCTACAAGTTAACATTTTTTTTCCTTTATTCCTGCTCAAAAAACACTCCCGTGCAACATAGTGCATTTTTCACATCTCCAAACTGATCATCACATGCACGAACAAGTCTGTGAAATAAAGACCCCCTAAACCCCACTTTATATAGAGAAAACTGGGGTTTAGTGGGGTAAACATTATTTTCCTTGTTTCCGCTCCAAGACATAGGTTGTGGGTACTCGTTAGAACCGCCTCAATGAGGCGGTTCTAACGAGCACCCAAAACCTATGTCTTGCTCCAATGAGGCGGTTCTAACGAGCACCCAAAACCTATGTCTTGGAGTGTAAATAAGAAAAATATTACAAATTTTTATCAGAATAATTACCTTTTTTGAGGTTTTAAAAATGCACTTTATCACACACTATTTATTTTTTTTACAGCAATCATAGGTTGTGGGTCCTCATTGAGGTGATTCTAGGGTTTTAACGGGCTTGTCAGTAACGTGATAGGAAAGCGGTTTTACAATTTAATTTAATTTAATATGTTATCCTAACGATTCGCAGCTTAAAAGTTTCGAAATCCGTGGAAATTTATTTTTCGGGGAAGTCCTTTTAACCTGGCTGTTTATACAAACAGGGTAGACCCCGCGTTGTGGGTTTTCTTGGACGCTGGGTATTGAACTGAACTGAACTGAACTTTATTCTCTCAAAACTCTGGCCACGCAGAGGTGGCGTAAGAGCTTAATTGATTCTTTCTGTAAACCGGACTGAATGTTCGTTTAACTGGTATAAAATAATAAATAAATGAATAAATAAATAAATAAATAAAAAAAATAAAAAATGAATAAGCATGTTTTATCGCAACAGTTCGTTACAGTGGGAGTATAATGTGGGCATACCATAAAATCAGATTATTATTATTATTATTATTATTATTATTATTTGGTACCAGAAGCATATAATTATCTATCATATTCTGCCAATGAATATTATGATGAGAGCTTGATTCTGCTTATCTATATCAGAGAGTTAAGCAAACTTGAAATACAGTTGCAAATTAGCAATCACATTCAAATGGACATGCATTTAGGTTTAATTGTCCTCATAAATTTTCTGCCAAGAAATTTGATTACGAAAATGATTGACATTCATTAGTTCGTTTTAAAGTTTCCTGCATAAATCACGTGGAAATTACGTTGGCTGCATCATCATATTATCGCCCCGCCCATCGGGGCTTGAAGAAATAGAACGGCTGCATGATGCTTCCACGCAGAGCTGAAACCGACCGCACATGAGTAATGGTAAACCGCTTAGAGGATCTAAGCCTGCCCAGGCAAAGCGGTGCGAGTCCATGACCCGTCCATGCTTGTAAACCCTATTGGTTTCAATGGGCGGAAGGGATTGAGATGTCATTTCATCTCAATGTCGGGTAAAAGTCCCGCAAAATTGGAAGCAACGTCTCCAAAATGCCCTATACATTGTTGACGGGAACTTTAAACCTCAAATCAAACAAAGAATCAAGCATCATCATATTATCTTTACTCGCTGAAATCATATAACACTAAAACTGGACTGAAGTCATAATTAGATCACCAAAATGATAATCTCAAGGTTCTTATCCTTATACTTGTGTGTATAATTCACATACATATAACCCAGTGGTGGGTTTTACATTATGCAATCAAAAGCTAATCAGATTAATCTAAGCCTGGTCATCCATCTGGTCCAAACAGCCTTCAGTGTACACCTGGTGGACCCCGCTCATCGGGGCTTGAAGAAATACATGGGCTGCATGATGCCTCCATGTAGAGCTGAAACCGACCCACAAACGAATACTGGTAAACCGCTTAGAGGATCTAAGCCTGGCCAGGCAAAGCGATGCGAGTCGGCTCGTCCATGCTTATAAACCCTAGTTTCATTGGGCGGCAGGGCTTGAGATGTCAATTCATCTCAATGTCGGCTAAAAGTCCCACAAAGCTGGAAGCAACGTCTCCAAAATGACAGTTACAGTGTTGACGGGGACGTTAAACCTAAAATCAAACAAAATCAGTGTACACTTGAAGTAAGCTAGGATCCCCAGCTACCCATTTAATGCACATCCAAGACTGTGATAAGACTGGCAAGATGCCTGGGGAGATGTCACGCTTTAGTGGGTGCACATACCACATTGTTGGTTTTGCTACATGAATGTTCATATTACTAGACCTTTTATGTCAAATCACAATACACACATGATGTACATCTTTTCCTTCAAGACACTGTTCTGCTAAAGCTTGATTCTAATCACAGTCTTCAGTGTCATCTGCATTATCCATCTGAATGGAATTCAGACAGCCAGTTCACTTGCATACTCCACACATTTGGGAGCATGTAAGGCCATGCTTGCGACTAATGAACAGAAGAGTTTTACAATCGGCCTAATATTTACACCCGACGACCTTGAGCAGCCTCTCAGGTGCTGGTGGTTTATCTGTATGTACCGCCAGCAATTTGTCACCATTCACTGCCCAACCCATGTTTTCTACAGGTGCATATGTCTCCATAGTCCTATTTCATTGTTGCACTATTGACAGCTATCAGACCTTCATGATTAGAACAGAACAGAACAAAACTTTATTTAACTAACTGCTTCTCAGGCCACTCACAGGTGGCGTAAGAGAATGAATTTGTACAAACATTTACACACATGCACATACATGAACAAGTAAATGACAAAATAACGAAAGCATCACGAAAACACGCCTATATAATTTTGGCCCATTTACGCTCGTCATTCAAAGTAAAACTGGGGTTTACAGGGGTATACATTGTTTTCCCATTTCCGCCCAAACCCACAAGCCGCGGCTATCCGTTAAAACCGCCTTGCCGAGGCGGTTCTAACGAGCACCCACAACCCATGCCCGGGCCGAAATATGAAAAAACTATCAGAATCGTTCATCTGAAAATCTTCATTATCCGTTGTAAGATTTGATAGGTGTGTTTTCATGGTCGAAATGCAGTCATTTCGAAAGGTAATGGGAGACTGAACAATTTAACTGTTACAATGTGAAAAACATTTCATAATAAGTTCTGCAAATTTGGATAACTTAAGGAGTTGTTTAACATTTTTAGATGTTAACAGTTCCTTAAATTCAGTGTAAGAAACACCCGATTTTTTTCTCAAACGGTTATTTTTGTCTTATGAACATTTTTTATTTTTTCTTCTTATTTATACTGGAAACAGAGATTGTGAGTACCAACAATCTATGTCTTAATCTAAGAAATATAATGCATAAAACCCTATGAACCCCAGTTTTCTCTATATAAATTGGGGTTTACAGGGGTGTTCATTTCATGATGGGCTCGAACACAGATGGCTCGTTTACCATGGCTGATTCGAACACATTTTCATGGGCTCAGACCATTGAAGTACGATCTTATATGAGCTTATATAGACAAATGTGGGACTCTAACCATTTACACGGGTGAACATTTTCAAATTTCTACCTACTCAATACGTAGATTCAAGATTGTTGCTTTTCGTTTAACCGCCTCCGCGAGCCACACGGCCCGCACAAAAAATACACATTTTTGTCTCAAAAGCTAAGAACATCACCTATTTTACATGGGTATGATGTGTCATACTTTGATACTTTGATGCACACCTCTTCGGGATTATCGGGGTTTACATTCAGATGCGTTTTAAATCAAAATGTTGTTGTTTTAGATATAATTTTAAAATACCATTTCTTGCTGCAATAACCACGCTGCATGGATAGTAGCAAACAGTTTATACCTTCATCAGTCGCCGCATAACGCGACGCAGGACAACGCAGCGCTGCACAACGCGGCGTCTGATCAGTGTCTACACCGTTTGTTTCGTGTATAGGAATTTTCTAACACTTACAACAAATTTGACAAGCTCGAAAACTGGCAATGAAACGGGGACAATTCTATATACGGAAAGGCCATAGAAACAGCGGGCGCCAACATTTTACATGGCAATATGCCTTAGTTAGCAATGTACAGTTTCTTTCCTCTGATCCAAGGCATGGCATGTTTTACACCGGAGAACAAGTACATGTCATGAGCGTCCTTACAAATCCGGAAAAATGTCCATTACGAAAACACGCCTATATCAATATAGTGTAAATTTAACCGCCGAAAAAAAAAAAACACGAAAATTTTAATAATGAAAAATTATGATATTTTTTCACATTTCTGCTCGAAATTGAGATTGTGGGTACACGTTAGAACCGCGTCATACGAGTACCCACAATCTATATTGTAGAGCAGAAATAAGAAAAATAAGGTTTATCCATGTAAACCCCAGTTGTTCTACATAAAAGTGGGGTTCAAGGGGATCAGAATTATATGGGCGTGTTTTCTGGATGCGTCTGACTGTTTTTTCCTCACAGGCGTAGTATAAAGCACAAAAATTGTCGTCTATTTTGTTGCCTGTTGTTTTCTTGAAAGTCATTGGTGCAAACATTTTGGGCCCAGATTAGTCTGACCAGGGCCCACACTATTTGCCTCCACATTCTTTGCCTGTATTCAAATAAAGGTTTTGAAAAGTTTGCAAGAAGATGCCGCAGACGCCATAAACAAACGACTTTTTCAGTTTTTTTTTTTTTTTTTTTTTTTTTTTTTTTTGGCTACGCTACTGCTTATCTAGACATGTAGTGATATACATGTCGCACATTCTTTCACATCTAACGTTATTTTGTGATGTTTTTCCTATTTATATACTCCACACATAGGGTGTGTGCGCTCGTTAGAAACACCCTAATAAGGCGGTTCTAAAGAGTACCCGTAACATGCCTCGGGGCAAAAAAATACGAAAAACAATGCCTCATTTTTTGTATATTAACCCTTGTCTTGCTGTTCACGACAACCCCCATCTTTGCAAACAGTGTAGATCCAGATCAGATGGCTTCTGAAGAAGCCATCTGATCAGGATCTACACTGTTTGGCATTCAGTTTATGAATTTGTAGCAATAAATTTACATCAAGTAATTTGATTGGTTGATAGACAGAAATGGGTGTAGCTTATATGAATATTCAGCAAGAGAAGGGTTAAGCGCGGTTAAAAGGGGATATTCATTGCACGGACTTGTTAACATGATGTTTTATAGACATAAAATAATCAATGCTTATCAATGGTATTTTCAACGTGTGAAAAGATACACGCCTATACAAATACAATTTTAAACGTTACCGCCGAAAAAGCGAAATTTTGAAGTTGAAAATTGTGATATTTGTATTTGTTTTATTTCTGCTCAAAATATAGATTGTGGGCCGCGTCATCACGGCGGTCTACCGAGTACCCACAATCTATATTTTACAGCCGAAATAAGAAAAATAAGGTTTACCCCTATAAACCCCAGTTTTGCTATATAAAAGTGGGGTTCAAGGGAGTCAGAATTATATTGGCATATTTTTGTGATGTGAAAATTAACATGATTTGGACTACTTTTGTGATTTGTTTACATTACAATACAAATTTACTTACATATAAAACAAAAAGAAAATTACTTTTTTTTCGGTAAATACCAAAAAATATTTCATCTCGTGTGTTGGAAACACCAGAATTTTCACTCGAAAAAGTAAATATCAGAAGTATGCAATAAAATATGTTTACACTATAAAAAAGTTAATATTTGGATTTTCATGTGACTGTTACCCGCATAAACACCAGTTTGAGGAAATAAGTAATCATATTTCATGAATTTATTTTGTTTAATTTCCATTAAAGCATATTCAAACATGTCGGATTTCATCAAGACACTAATCTTGAATTTTCGAAATTTTAATTCATTTGATAAAATGTTTGGTAAAGTGGAAAATATAGATTCCAGTACAGTTATATTGAACAGTTTCAAAGCAAATAAATAAATTGAAAATGATAAAACATAGTCCTAACTATTGTTTTAACTTCCCCGTCAACACTATAAAGGTCATTGGGGAGGTAAATCGTCGGTTTTATGATGGTCGCACGCATCGCCGTCAAACGAAATTTCCGACTGTAAAACCTCCGATTTGCGTCCCCCAAATGGCAATTTTGAAAGTTATCGGGCTTGTCGGCGTAGAAAACGAAATTTGTGACTAGTGACAATTTTCAATATATATGTGTTGGACAAGTCCATTTGTCATAATTGGGCCCCGTCAAGCGATTTTGGTACTTATCGCCTATGCGAGCAGCGAAGGTTCAGGCGGGCCCGCGCATCCGCGCAGTATCGCCAGAACCTTCGCTGCTCGCCCATACAAGTAGTGATTCAAGAGGAACCTTCAGACAGAAAGCCATATCCCTGGCCCCTCTGAATGGCTGGGCATGCGCAGTTAAAATTGGTCATGACGTAATGCTCGAAGACACAAATTCGCTTGGCGGGGCTCAATTATAAGGGGTGTCAGGCCTATTTATTCGTTTTTATTCTATTTTTGACGGAAATTTATGTTAGCACATAGTGCATGGCCTAATCAGCGGCGTCTGATCTGGATCTGCACTGTTTGCCAAGGTATCCCTCTAGGGGTTAAATTATTCTTAGTCCTGTCATTCCGAAAACACGCCTATACAAATACATTGTAAATTTTACCGCCGAAAAACGAAAGTTTTAACATGAAAAATTGTGATATTTTTATTCTTACTTCTTTCTGCTCAAAATATATTGTAGAGCAAAGATAAGAAAATAATGTTTACCCCTGTAGATCCCAGCTTTACTATATGAAACGGGGATTCAAGGGGGTCAGAATTATATATAGGCGTGTTTTCGTGATGTGTGAAAAGCGACACGAACGCACATACTCTGTCCTTCTGATACAGTTATTTTTTTTAAATGTTCTGAATAGAATAAAGACTGCGTGATGTACTTGATTAACAACAACAACAACAACAACAACTATAATAATAATAATAATAAAGAAAATAATAATCCCTACCATTATCATTACTATCATAGGCGGTTCTATGAGTACATTACGCAAACACGCCTATACAAATACATTGCCACCTTATCGCTGAAAAAATGAAAATTTTATGATGAAAAATTGTGATATTTTTCTTATTTCTGCTCCAAATATAAATTGTGGGCACTCGTTAGAACCGCCTCATCGCGTTAGAACCGCCTCATCGAGGCGGTTCTAACGAGTACCCACAATCTATATTTTAGAGCAGAAATAAGAAAAATAAGGTATACCCCCGGTAACCCCAGTTTTGCTATATAAAAGTGGGGTTCAAGGGGGTCAAAATTATATAGGCGTGTTTTCGTGATGAGGCACAGTGTATGTTTATGAGCAAAAATGAAGAAAAACAAAAAAAACAACAAAAAAACAACAGACTTACTGACGTGATGTCATTTATTAAATGTCCCCAACTTCGAAGAAATTGGAGGGTCATATTGCTTCTGGGGCGTTCGTCCGTTCGTCAGTCCGTCTATTACGCTTTTTGATGTTTAGCATAACTTTAGGACCAGGGGTTTGAAATTTCATATATGGATTCCTGATGAAAAAATAGCTGTATTTTTGTCTTGGCGGGGTTATGCCCCCTTCAAGAGTTATGATACCTTTGATTTTTTTATGGAATCTTGTCAGTAAAATATCTCAAAACCTATTAGAGCTAGAGCCTTGAAAGTTTATGAGTGGATTGGTAGTGATAAGTAGATTTGACTCAACTCCGAAAAATACTTCATAAGTTATGGCCCTTTGTAATTTTGGGCATTTGTACAGTGTATGCTTTGCGATGCATAGCATTAGCATAACTTTATAACTATATATATATATATATATATATATATATATATATATATATATATATATATATATATATATATATATATATATATATAATATATATATAATGTATATATATATATATATATATATATATATATATATATATATATGTCCCTTTCAAGAGTAAAGACCGCGCCCCCGCCCATAGGGGCTTGAAGAAATATATGGGCTGCATGATGCTTCCACGCAAAGCTGAATCCGGCCCGCACACTAGTACTGGTAAACCGCTTAGAGGATCTAAGCCTGTCCAGGAATCGCGGTGCGAGGCGGACCGTCCATGCTAATAAACCCTATTGATTTCATTGGGCGACAGGGCTTGAGATGTCATTTCATCTCAATGTCGGGTAAAAGTCCCACAAAATTGGAAGCAACGTCTCCAAAATGACCTTTATAGTGTTGACGGGGACGTTAAACCTCAAATCAAACAAACAAACAAGAGTAAAGACCCTTTGAAAACTTTTTGATAAAATCTTGTCGACAAAATATCTCTAGAATTATTGGAGGTTTGTGAATAGATTGGCAGTCATGAGTAGACAACCTAATTAACTTTTAACTAAACTCCCAAAAATACTTCATGAGTTATGGCCTTGTCTAACTTTGGGCATTTCGATAGTGTATGCTTTGTGATGCATAGCATAACTTTAGAACTATGTTTGCTAGGATTTTTGAAATTTCATACATGGACTCCTTAAGAAAAAAATAGCTGACTCGTATTCTTTCCTCGTCAGGATTTTGCCAGTTTCAGGAGTTATGACCCTCTGATTTTTTTTATGAAATCTTGTCAGCAAAATATCTCAAAATTCATTGGAGCAAGAGTGTTTGAGTTTTACGGCTCACCAACAACGGAGGTCATACGGAGACGGGACCTCGGTTTAAAGATTCATCCGAAAGTCTCGAGAAGCCCGGGATCGATCCTGCGAACCCTGGTTTACAAGGCGAGTAGCATATCTACACCACGGAGGCTTCTTTGGACATTTGTAGTGTATGCTTTGTGAGGCATAGCTTAACTTTAGAACTATGTATTCTAGGGTTTTGGAATTTCGTATATGGATTCCTTATGAAACAAACGCTGACATGTATTTTTTTTTTCTCGTCGGGATTATGCCCGTGTCAGTTATGGCCCTTTGAATTTTCATTTGAAAAACTCTTGTCAGCAACATGCCCCAAGAACTATTAGAGCTAAAGCCTTGAAAGTTTGTGCATGGATTGGTAGTGATGAGTAGATGACCTGATAAACTTTTGACTAAATTCCGAAAACTACTTAATGAGTTATAACGATTTGTAACTGTGGGAATTTCACAATGTAGCTTTGTGATGCATAGCATAAAGTTAGAAATATGTATGCTAGGATTTTGAACTTTCATATATGGATTCCTTTTATGGCCCTATGAAAATTGTTTGATGAAATATCGTCAGCAAAATATCTCAAAAACTATTGGAGCTAGAGCATTGTAAGTTGGTGAATAGATTTGTAATGATATTAACCCTTATCTTGCTGTTCACGACAACCCCTATCTTTGGAAACAGTGTAGATCCAGATCAGATGGCTTCTGAAGAAGCCATCTGATCAGGATCTACACTGTTTGGCATTCAGTTTATGAATTTGTAGCAATAAATTATATCAAGTTATTTGATTGGTTGATAGACAGAAATGGGTGTGGCTTAAATGAATATTCAGCAAGATAAGGGTTAAGATGATGACCTGAATTACTTTTCACTTAATTCGAAAAAAATACTTCATGAGTTATGACCCTTTATAACTTTGGGCATTTGAACAGTGTATGCTTTGCGATGCATAGCATAACTTCAGACTTATATATGCAAGGGTTTTGAAATTTCAGATATGGAATTCCTCATTAAAAATAGCTGACGCGCATTTTTCTCCTTGTCCGGATTATTCCCCTTTCAAGAGTCATGGCCCTTTGAAAATGTTTAATGAAATATCGTCAGCAAGATATCTAAAAATATTGAAGCTAGAGTCTTGAAAGCTGGTGAATGAATTGGTGGTGATAAGTAGATGAACCGATTAGATTTTGACTAAATTTCGAAAAAATACTTCGAGGATTGTGTTAAGCCCCCAAATGGAATTCGTGTCACTGACCGTTCCAAGGCGGTTCTTCTGTCGCGGTTTATTTCGTTATGTTTTGTCTTTGAGTGTTTGTATCGCTTACATTTTTTTGTTTCGGATAGCCTTTTGGCCATTTTGTGGGAAAGTAACTGTCCTTCTGGCTTCCCGCTGTTGATGTTTCCATTAGGGTCTAGTTGTTTCATGTTTGTGTTTCCTTCCCTTTGGTGTCTCTGATGGGAGCTGTGGGTTAATTGTATCGATTCCTGATCATAGCCTTCACTTCTATTTTTCATAAGTTATGGCCCTTTGTAACTTTGGGATTTAGTTGAGCCCCGCCAAGCGAATTTGTGTCTTCGAGCATTCCGTCATGACAAATTTTAACTGCGCATGCCCAGCCATTCAGAGGGGCCAGGGATATGGCTTTCTGTCTGAAGGTTCCTCTCTCTTCACTGCTTGTATGAGCGAGCAGCGAAGGTTCTGGCGAGACTGCGCGGATGCGCAGGCTCGCCTGAACCTTCGCTGCTTGCATAGGCGTTAAGTACCAAAATCGCTTGACGGGGCCCAGTTTATACTAATGTATTTTAGTTCGATTGCGACGAAAGCTCCAAGCTTATTGAATCGCTCTCGAACATTCATTCCGGCTGTTATCACGTTCGCGCGCACGAGAGAGAGAGGCAGTGACCTTTACACTTACACCTGGGTCGAGTGGGGCATTGTCATAACGTGTCTTACCCAAGGACACACCTCGGCTCCGGTGGCCGGATTCGAACGCACAACCTCTCGATCATAAGTCGAACGCGCTAACCACTGAGCTATCGAGGCTGATTAAGGCATTTGTATACAGTGTATACTTAACCTTAGAACAATGTATGCAAGGGTTTTGAAATTCCGTGTATGGATTCCCCATCAAAATGTTGCTGACACGTATTTTTTTCTCGTCTGGGTTATGCCCCTTTCAAGAGTTATTTCCCTTTGAATTTTTTTTGACGAAGTCTTGTCCACAAAATATCTCATTAACGAATAGATTGGTAGCGATAAGTATATGACCTGATTAACTTTCGCATGAAATTCCGAAAAGTGCTCCATGAGTTATGACCCTTTGTAACTTAGGGCATTTCAACAGTGTATCATCGGCTCTGTGATGCATAACATTACTTTTAAGCTACGTATGCTAGGATTTTGAATTTTCATATATGGATTCCTTATGAAAGAAGAGGTTCATGGGTCACTACGCTCACCAGAGGTCATGCACAGGCGTGGCAACCATCTTGTTCATGTGACTACACTCACATAAATAACTTTGCACTGTCTCATCCTAGAGAGGCTGTTCATGTAATTTGGTTTCAATCAGCACAGCAGTTTTGGTGGAGAAGAATATAAAAATACTGAAACTAAGCCGTCTAGGGCAAAGGTCAGTAAATGACCTTGACCTTCAGAATGGATAAACTTCCATTCAGCTGATAGCAAATATTAATACCGATGCAAAAGGCTACAATAGAATCAGAAAAACCCACTGCTATTCTGAAATATTAATATGTTTATTGTCATTATTTTTATTGCATCTTAGAAGTTAGAAAGTACATGTATTGTCTTTTTTATCTCCAGAGCCAGCACTCTTCAGAGAAAAAAATATTTGATGTACCGGAATCAAAAGCCATTGTTTCTAATTTATGTTTTTGGAATCGACTGTTTTGTTTGTCGCATTTCACTACATAAGTTGATGTGAAGGCTAATTATGCATCTAAAATACAGTGTATATTAATTCGCCTGTGAAGTCCTGTGTCCGTCTAGGTCCGACTGGACTTCAGTATCTTCCATTTACCCAGACGAAATCTTCAGAAAAGACGGAAGTGTGTCATTACTACAATAGAAAAGATTGCGAGATGAGTTGCCATCCTCCCGAAACGAAATGGAAGGATTGACAGACCCGGAGAAAGGATGCAGGTAACATATTTTATTTCAATCTACATGTACAGATACGCTTGCGAGAATGTTGTCAACGCACACGCACTTGTCTCCCGTTTGTATCGCGTGAGGTACGCACTCGCAGTTCACGCGTTTCAACTGCGAAGTAGATTTTAGCGAATAAATCTCCTTTATGAAAAACGCGATATTGCGCGTAAATCGCGATTTTCGATCAGCCAATCAAGCCTGCGTGTCGATAACGCAGAGACAATCTCCTCTGCGTTTCAAAAGCAACCAATTAATGCCGCATAAGTACATGTATTTCGCGCTTATCGCCCTTTTCACTTTTTTCTTCCAATTTTGTTTGTTCCAGATTTTTTTTTTATATCTGATTACTTCCGAAAACTGAAATAGAATAAATGGAAACTGAGAAAATAAAAGTAAATGGACAAGCCATTTATTCAGTTACAGTAAAACTGCAATTTTCCTGGGGTTAAATGGTAAACTGTAGGTACTGCATAGTGATTGAAGCTGATGGTATATCTACAGGAAGTTGACTGACAAAATGCAGGCTGTTTATTGATGGAGAGTTTTATGACACCCAGGTGCACCTCGGAGCTATAAAATAACACCTCATTATCTTCACCTATACCAGATGTCAAGACCAGAAATAAACCCTTTTCATTCACTCACTCACTCAAAGAAGCGGCTTATTGTAATCTTCATTTATTTATTTATTTTATTTATTTATTTAATTATTTATTTTCTTTGTCTTAATTTAATTTCCGTCAGGTTAACAAGTCCATCGGGATATAAACTTTAACCTATATAGACTTATCGCCCTTTTTGGTTCATTGGCTAACAGTGTAGACCATAGACTTATCGCCCTTTTAACCAATTGAATTGGCTGTTATTTAACGCTTTGAAATTGCGCATGAATGCGATGAACCGCGCATTGAAACGCAATAATTTCACACGCACATAGTGCGCATGTGCCACACAGACAACACGCGTAAATGGACAACTGTCTCGCAAACTTTCCTGAAGCATATTAATCACATTACTGCTGATAACCACTTTTATATGTTGTTTCTGATCCAGGGTTGTAATAATCTGTACGACATAGTGCATTCATCTATCACTGATATTGAAATTTTGTGATACTATTCTCATCGAGATAAAAAAAAAACAAAAACAAATAATAAAATAAATAAAAGGCGTGATAGTAGTCTGTTTAACTCATTATATGCCTAGTAACTTATTTTATGTTCAAATACTAAAGTTTAAATTCAAAATAGAAGTGAAGGCAATGATCAGGAATCGAGACAATTAACCCACAGCTCCCATCAGAGACACCACAGGGAAAGAAACACAAAACATGAAACAACTGGACCCTAATGGAAACATAAATAGCGGAAAGCCAAAAGGACAATTACTTTCCCACAAAATTGCCAATTGGCTATCCAAAACAAAATACATGTATAAGCGATATACACACCCAAAGACAAACTTAACAAAAATCATCCGCGACAGAAGAACCTCCTTGGAACGGTCAGAGAAACGAATTCCACTGTGTGTGTGTGTGGGGGGGGGGGGGGGGGGGTGGGGGATCGATTTTACGTGGCCACAATCCTCGCCCTTACTTCCGTCGCGATTTAGACTAATACTTTGTTCAGTCCACATGATGGCCTCCTTACTCATCATTGCAACATCTCCGTGAACACAAAAATCAAACAGCCACAGAGATGAAACAACGGTAAGGACTCGACAGCAAGAAACCACTAAAATGCTGAGCTAAAGAAGACCAACAGTTAGACTCCGATGGGCCCGACCAGAGACAAAGCCTAGACATTTCGGTAATTCATAAATCAATACAATGACTTGTTTTTGTTTCTTGCATGATATGTATAGGTGATTGTAGTTTTCCATACTAGCCCATCGAAATCTACACTTATTTGTATTTGATATTTTCTATCTAAATAGATTTTCCTGACAGGGTAATAATTTGTGCAGTTTCTTAAAATGAAAATCAGATAGTTTCCTTATATTTTGATTTTTAACTCTACACTCACAGATTTTTGTCCATTCCCGTTTGTCAGGGAACAGGTTATTTGTTTAAACAATATTTTATTCAAATATAAGGTACACATAATACTACATACAATGTCTTTTTACAATGCTTACATTTGAAAGGGATACAGAAGTAAGTCTTGGACTTTTTTTTTTAATCTGTCTCCCTTGCAAATCGTACAAACAATTGATATGCGAAAAACCAGTGATAATTTTAGAAACGAAGTTTCTCTATCAATTAGTATAACCTATGAATTCATGGATTATATGTGTTGCAAGATGTGAAAGACTATTGTTGATCAACACGGAGAATAAGAAAAGATAGACGAAAGCAAGCTGCAGGAAAGACAGTTTGTCACAAGGCATGAGTCCCAGTGAGAGTGTATGACAAATTTAGCTTTAATTATTGCTGATTAAGGTGGAGATACTTTTCGTTCTGAACACACATACCAGATTGAGGTATTTAGAATCTTTTAGTATGTAAGATGTAATCCTGCACAGCCTCAAATATTAAAATATTGATTTGGTTTGTTAGTCTATGATCACCGTAAAGCAGGGTGTCAAGAATCGGTGGACAGTGTTGGGCAATCTTTTCTGTCAATACTTGTCTCTGTGCTAGGCATCTTGGACAGTGAAAAAAGAAGTGGCATGGGTCCTCGATTTCCCCACATGAACAAAACTTATTGCGTATTATGTTTTGCGAAACAGGACAACATTGAGACTTCTACAGTTTTTCTAATTCTTTTGTGTAGTATTTGGCCCCTACGAGTTCCGTGTGAATAGTATTTAGGAATGATTTTCAGTTCTGAAATTGATCTTTTCAAACTTGCCACTAATTGGGAGGAATGGACAGAGGCGTCAAGAGAATTCCAATCACGTATTACTGACGGTAAAAAGGAATTATAGTACAGCTGAAATTTTGCATGAATTAATTGGTATTGGTCACTATTTCTTAATGGATACCTGGAGATTTCACCAACAAGAGGGGGGAGTAGCGATGACAAGTAAGGAGGACTTATGTTATTAACCATTTTATAGAACAGTTGCCTTCGTCTTGACTTAAGTGTTTCCCATCCAGTTTCCTTGTAAAAATTTTCGAAAGAGACTAATTTGGTTGTTCCTGTGGTAATTCTTGCAGCTTCCAGTTGTATTTTCTCCAGTTCATCTTCGTCGTATTTTGTAAGATTACATCATACACTATCGGCGTATTCTAAAATAGGTCCAATGAATGCTGTGTAAATAGTTTCCGATGCTTTCCTATCTAATAAGAACTTAAGTTTTCTCATAATATAAATATGTTGCCACGCTTTCGAAGTAATCAGTTCAATATGTTTATGCCAACTACCATTTGTTTCTATTATTACGCTAAGTGTTTATGGTTATCAACCTCTATTATGGGTTCATTACTCATAAATACAGGTGGGTGTATTGGAGGGTTAATTTTTCGACATAATATCATAGATTCGGTTTTTCTGGCATTAAATGATACTAGCCATTTTTCAGCCCATGGCGATATTTTAGCTAGGTCTTGATTGAGTTGTCGCGATGCATTATCTGGAGTATCCACTATAATATAAAGACATGTGTCATCGGCGAAAAGGCGAATTTCAGAATTTATGTCCTGAACGATGTCGTTTATATAAACGAACAATAATAATGGCCCGAAAATCGAGCCTTGGGGCACACCAGCTGTTATGATGACCCAGTCGGATAAGCCACCCGGCAGGACAACTCTTTGCTTGCGATCACTCAAATAGTGTTTGAACCAGTCTAAAAGAGAATCAGTTATACCTACAGACATCAGTTTTAGGAGTAAACCTTTGTGCCAAACGTGATCAAATGCCTTGCTAATATCACAGAGAATTGCCCTTACTTCCAAACCATTATCTAAAGATTTGCAAAAGTATTATAGATATATACTAATTGATTTACAGTAGAGTCTCCAGGAACAAAGACTGACTGTAGGGAAGTTATAACGTTATTTTCATTAAAGAAATTAAAGACATGTTTATGAACTATTTTCCATTACCTTTCCTACCGTACTGAGTAATGAAATAGGTCTGTAATTTTAACAATCAGCAGGATCATCTTTTTTGAAAACTGGAGTCACATTAGCCTCTTTCCATGATCTAAGAACCTTGCTTGTTGAAAATGCTATTATTCCAACCTGTTCTCAATATTTCCTCCATCACGAAAACACACCTATATAATTTTAAACCCCTTGAACCCAACTTTTATATGGTAAAACGGGGATTTACAGGGGCGAACCTTGTTTTTCTTATTTCTGCTCTACTTCTTATTTCTGCTCTGAAATATAGATTGTGGGTACTTGTTAGAACCGCCCCAATGAGGCGGTTCTTACGAGTACCCACAATCTATATTTTGAGCAGAAATAAAAAAAATACCACATTTTTTTCACGTTAAAACTTTTGTTGTTTTTTTCGGTGGTAATGTTTACAATGCATTTGTATAGGCGTGTTTTCGTACAACTGCGCGTTTCAATTTTGCTTATCGGTATATTGTAATATTGTCTTGCTTTGCTAGGTAAATTATAACTAAACTTACTGTATAACAGAAGAAAAGGTTTGAAATAATAAGTATTTTAGTGTTTCAACATTTAAGACAACTATTGAGTTTTTTCTTCTACTTTTTCAGTCAATTTCTTTAAGATCTACTTCTTTTTTATTATTACCGAAGTAAACACCTAAAGCTTTAATAGAAGTGTTACTCCAATTAATGTCTGCAAAAATGTCATTTCTATTTTTTCCTTGCCCTATCCGTAACCCCTCTGTTTTTCCTTTATTAAGCTCTAGGCCGGAAACCTTTCCAAATTTCTCTACAATTTGTAACCCCTTCAAAACAGATTTTATTTTTTTTTTAAGTGTTGTATCGTCTGCAAGCTGGGATATTTATATATTTTTTTCATTATCCTTAACTTTTATTTTTAGATCAGATCTTCAGTATTTCTTAAATGTATATACGGCAAGAATTTCTACAACCAACAGAAACAGTAAGGCACTTAAAGGGCAACCTTGCCTTATTCCTTTATTGATCGTTATTGGCTGAGATGTCCATCAGTTGTTTGTTACATATGATTCCGCTTTTCGATACATCACATCTATCCATTTTTAAAGGATTCGCACAAGTTAAATTTTGAAGAGGCATTGGATATGAAAGCTTGACTAACTGTGTCGAACGCCTTCTGAAAACCTAAACGAAATATAGCTCTTTGTTAATCATTGTCTTAAAAGTAATCTATGACATCTTGTATTAGCCTAATGTTTTAGCAGATGTTTCGTCCTTTTACATACCCGGACTGGTCTGTGTAAATTTTTTAAGCCGGTTTGTTAGAACATGGGCAAGACTTTTATAATATGTATTTAACAAGCTGATTGGGCGCCAATTTGACAGTAAGGTTTTAATTTTTCTAGTAAAAGGTTTAGTATTCCTCTTTTCTGGGTAACAGTTTTATGTTGGGGAAGCTGGCTGTCAGTTGCCAGTTGCCATTTGCCTATTCAATCGGCAATTGGCAAATGGCAGCTAACTTCACATTCTGAATGCCAATTCGCAGATTCTAGTGAATTGGCAACTGGTAACTGGTAACCAGATGCCAATTCGATTTGAGAGGGTTTTGGAGTATAACCAATAAACAGGTAACTGACAAACGGCAGCCAGATGCCAATTCACAGATTCTAGTGAATTGGCACCTGGAAACTGGCAGCCAGTTGCCAATTCGATTTGAGAGGATTTTAGAGCATAGCAACTGAATAGGCAGCAGGCAAACGGTGGCCAGATGCCAATTCGCAAATTCTAGTGAATTGGCAACTGGCAAATGGCAGCCAGCTGCCAAATCGATTGGAAAGGGTTTCAGAGCATAACAACTGAATAGGCAACTGGCAAACGGCAACCAGATGCTAATTCGCAAATTCTAGTGAATTGGCAACTGGCAACCAGCATCCAGCTGTCAGTTCGATTTGCATTACACCTTAATAGGCAACTGGCAAATGACAGCCAGATGGCAATTCGCAAATTTTAGTGCATTGGCAACTGGCAGCCAGCTGCCAATTCGATATGAGAGGGTTTTAGAGCATAACAACTGTATTGGGCAACTGGCAAACGGCATCGAGATGCTAATTTGCAAATTCTAGTGAATTAGCAACTGGCAGCCAGCTGCCAATTCGATTTGAGAGGGTTTTGGTGCATAACAAGTGAATAGGCACTTGGGAAACGGCAGCCAGATGCCAATTTGCAAATCATTACGCAAACACGCCTATACAGATATATAACCACCTTTATCGCCGAAAAAAAAAATGAAAATTTTATGATGAAAAAATGTGATATTTTCCTTATTTCTGCTCAAAATATAGATTTTAGAGCAGAAATCAGAAAAAAATGGTATACCCCCGGAAACCCCAGATTTACTATATAAAAGTGGGGTTCAAGGGGGTCAAAATTATATAGGCGTGTTTTCGTGATGTCTAGTGAATTGGTAACTGGCAGCCAGCTGCCAATTCGATTTGAGATGGTTTGCCATCGACCCAGTGAACAAGTGGTGTAGATATTTGTTAGAATCGCCTTTATGCAACACTCTATTGGTTTCATTGGGCGACAGGGCAAGTCCCACAAAATTGGAAGCCAAAATGACCTATACAGCGTTGACGGGAACGTTAAACCTCAAATCAAACAAATAAACTTACCTCACAGTGAAAAGTTGTAGATAATCACTAATAAAATAACACGATAGCCGTATTACTAGAGCATGTTAACTTGACGGACATCCTAAGAATAACGCAGCCTTTTCTTTTAATAACTATTACCTGGATTTCTACAAATCAGTGATAGCACTGAAGAGCTTCGAATTTATGTAACGTTGGGTCGATTTACGATTAATTGACCCCAAAAGTGCCAATGTAAACCACCTTTCTCTGTAAAGATGAGCGGCCTAAAATAAAAAGGGTCCGTTTCTGACACGTGCACCCATCGAAGGGTCAGATCAGCCTTCGAGGTCAAGGTCGCGGTTTATGGTAATTTCGGTTAAAGGTTTTTTAAACATCGACATTTTAGGAAACCTTAGTGGATTTATTTCATGTTCTGATCTATGTTAGATACTCTTCTCAAGTACTTAAAACAGTTTATCAGCGCACCCGACATGCCGCACAGGAACGTGTGAGCTTGCGGTCAGGACCACTTGAGTTTTGAGTTTTGTATTTTATGTTGTTTGGAAAATCGTGCATTTATGTTGCACAAACTAAAATGCACTATTGTTTCTTTCAGAATACTGCAAGGAAATGTATTTAGAAGACAGATTCAGCAGTTGACACGATGTTACATAGAGGATCTTACATGGGTGTTCATGTATTATTGAATTTATTAAACGAGTTGAGGAAAATGGATAAAATGCGAGGCTTTGCCGAGCGTTTTATCCTTTTTCCTCAACGAGTTTAATAAATTCAATAATACATGAGCACGAATGCAAGATTCTATTTATCATATGACATTTAAAACGCATTTTATTCACAATTGTTTACAAAAAAATATCAGTATTAACGCGAAGTCGTTAATGACGTCGTGCATGTAACGTTATGGGACGTATCTAGCTAATTTGCATATTTAATCCACTAGTGGATTATCGAAAATAATACATGACGTTATTACACTCTCAGACGCGACGTCATATGATAAAATTAAATATCAATCGTCTAGAGATCAGTCCAAAATCGTCCTTGAATCGACTGTTTCTGTTTATGGTGAAAATGGTGTTTAGAAGGTCCATGGTCCATCTCGAGTAGATTGACGTTTGCAGACAGAAGCTCCAAGCCCTAAACTATCAACGTATTGATATTATACATCTCTTCTAAAACTTTCACTTCAGACATAAAGGAAGAAATGTGAAAGTGAATAGAATGATAGCGTGTTTAGCAATATCATTTATAAGAAAAGTGGCAGGCAGATTTTCTCCGGTGATAGGGAGACTTCGAAGTTGTCTCTAGCTTGGGAGCGTAAGCGATTTCAAACCCACAGACCGGTAGTTTAGATTGCCAAGACGAGTGATGGATCGAGAAACAGTATACAGGGCGGTGTTCGCAACCCTGTTAAAAGGAACAAAGTATAGGAGTGACCGTTTGGACGGGAACTTGGGAACGTATATCAAGCGACCATGTGAGGCTTTTCCAGAAAGTAAAACTCTGAACAAGCATTCAGATGTGATCGTGAAAACAGAGAAAGAAGACGGCAGCCAGTTTAATATGATGGATAAAAACCAAAGTAAGCTTTTGTCACAACATGAAAATGAAGGAAGTTTAACCATTAAATATCATTCAGTGAAGTGTTCTAATGAACTTAACCCATTTCAGACTGGAAACCCCTAAACGGGTACCCTGGCAAACAGTGCAGGCATCGGCGTCTGATCAGGGCATACACTGTTTGCAAAAAGTTAAGCCATTTTCCAAATAGATTTTAAAGAAAACACAACCTGACATCCCTTAATTTTGAAATGGACTCCTGCTATATATAAGGAAGAAGATTCCATTTGTTTCAAAAAGGTTTAAGCAACAGGACTGCTGAGGACGAAATACGACACAGTAAAGCGCACTGATTTATTGAACTAAAGATGAAAGTTAATACAGCAAATGAAATAGATATGGGCTATAGTGATATTACCAATGAAACTGATTCCGAAACTCTAAGAAGTATATATCTCATTTAGAATCAAATTCTGACATATCGCATGTTACTGAAAAGAACACTTGCGCTATTAATCTATGCGAGAAATTAGGTCATGCGAAACTAAATGATCAAAATTCCTGTAAACGACCTGTACGAAAGAGACGTTTAAAAGTTGCAAACGATTTCCAAATAAATGAAAATGGTGACTTGGGAGATGACCGCATTAAAAAGAAAACGAAAACGAATACAAAGCAGATAAACAAAAGAAACACATTAAAACACAAACTTCTGTCGAGGACGAAGCGCAAGGTTTATCTGATAATGGTATTGAGGAAATAACGAATTTTATCAGTTACCTTATATATATAGTTCATTGAAACGCATTGACCTGATAAAGATAGGCTATCTCAGGACAAGTGAGCTTTATCACGTCAACGTGCCGTTGCACTTTTACGAATGAGGCGGAATACGGGCAAAAATGGCTAAAACGTTATTATTACTAGAAAAATTGGAAAAATTACATTTAAAAAAATATCAAAAGAAAAAAAAAAAACGGTCAGCTGATAGTATATATGCTTACCGATTATATTCCGCGCCGGAATGTTGGGACGCGCTGACTGATCGTAAATTGCCAATTTAAAGAGTTTACAAGGGGATAAACTGATAAATAAAATGCTTGATTTGTGTCTCTTGATATTAAGTTTATCAGACACGGCTTCGAGAACTCGTGTAGAATCGCTCGCCGAGCCCCGCGATTCTACAACCGTTCTCGAAGCCTTTCCTGATAAATTTGATATCGAAAGACACGAACCTGGTATTCTCTATATAAATATATCGATAGGTCACACATTAAAGTAAAACAATACTCTGCCAAGACGCTGATTGAAAAACACAAGAAATTTCTCATAGATAAAGGTCTCAAATCCAAAATACCTACTAAGGAAACAAACTTGCCAAACTGAAACAAGAAGCTTAGGTGTCAGAGAGAAAACTTAACTGATTAACAAGATAAATATGAGATAAAATTACGAAAACAAGCCTATTCAAATATATTGGGAATTTTGCCACCAAATCCGATAAATCTCAACATAGATTGTAGGTATTCGATAGAACCGCAGGACAAGTGAGCTTTATCATGTCATCGTGACAGTACACTTTTTTGGAACCAGACTGCTGGAAAAATTGGCAAAATATTGTTATTATTACTGGAAAAACAGCAATAATTACACCACAAAATATCATAAGAAAAATTACTCAAGAATATCTCCGAATATTACATGCATTACAGAGAAATACCATGATTTCTACCAGACATAAACTTGGTATTTTCCTTTTTGCTAAGAAGAAATATTTCCTCTTAGCCGGGGAAATAAATCCCTTCAGCTGGAACTACTTTATGTACAAGATACGAGATACCGCTTTGCAGTGAAATTGTTCTATTCAAACGCGGGAAAGTTTCAATCACGGCGACGTTATTCATGACGTCATTGTAATGACGTCTAAGAAATATCAACAGACGTTCAGAATGCGTGACGTTTGAGTCAGATGCAACGCTGAAACAAAAGAAAACATGGATATGACCATTGATTAGGATGTAAGTTTTGCTTTATTTAATCTAACGTTTTACTTGTTTTATCACTGAAACACTTTGTTTCTTCTATTTTTGTTCAAAACTGTAGAAAGCGCTTTCAAAATGGCGCCCATCCAGTTGTTCTTCCACCCAGATTCTGTAACACTTCGCTGATTGAACCGTTTACATGAGCTGTAAACAGTCAACTGAACGGGCATTCAGATCCAAAATTCAAGATCCAAACTCTCCTAAAAGTCTATGGAAGTGCATGTAATATACAGATTATACGTTTCTCCTATTTGAAATATGGGATTTATAAACCTCGGGAGGTAAAACAATCCGTTAAAGAAACTCGTGCTTCGCACTAGTTTCTTTATCGGATTGTTTTACCTCCCTCGGTTTATAAATCCCATATTTCAACTAGGAGAATGAATAATCTATATTTATTGTGCACCAGTAATGGTGGAACCGATAACCTATCGTCAGTTGCCAATTTCAGAGTGTACAAGGGGATACTGATAAATATGGGGTGCCGTTTTACTATTTAATCCATATTTATAGATATCCATAATTCGATTTATTGATATTCATAATTCGAATAAATGATATGCATAAATCAACCAGCCGAATAATGGATATCCATAATTCGAGTTATAGATATCCATAAATCGCAATATAGATTTCTATAAATTGGGCTGAATTAATGATATCCATATTTCGAATTATGGATATCCATAATTCACCATTTAATCTTTGGTCTAAGCCGTTATTCATGTCATTGTTTTTTTCTTGCAAAGACGAATTATTGATATTCATGATTCGAATTAATGATATCCATAATTCAACCGAATAATGGATATCCAAGATTCGAAATATAGATATCTAGAATTCAATTCATGGATATCCAATATTCGATTTATGGATATCATTAATTCAGATTGATTTATGGATATCCACGAGTTACGGATATCATTAATTCGAATTATGGATGTCATTAATTCAAAATTATGGATATCCATAAATAGAATCCATAAATAATTATGGATATCTATAAATGGGAATAAATGCGCCCCATTGACAAATTCGTGTCATTTGATATTAAGTTTATTAGTATGCATGTAGAATCGCTCGGCAAACCTCGCGATTCTACAAGCGTTCTCAATGCCTTGCCTGATCAACTTGATATCAAAAGACACGAATCTGGTATTCTCTACATCTGTATGCTATATATTTTTTTAGGGGCAAAAACATGTTGGGGCATATGTTTCACAAACATATCTCTACTTTTTGTTGTCTTTTGATTTTGAACAGGTCACAGAAAAGGACATGCCTTGGAGAATACTGTGACCTGTGATGTCTGTGGCGTAGCAGTGAAAGATACCAAAGCACTTTCTTTCCATACAAGAAGGACCATGCGGATAATAACAGCATATCACCACGCCCCCAGCAGACATTCAATGTCCAGTCAGCCGTTACGAAAACAACGTAGTTTTTAGATAAAAAATATGATATTTTTCTTATTTCTGCTCAAAATATAGATTGTGGGGAAATAAGGTTTACACCTGAAAACACCGGCTTTACTATATACAAGTGGGTTCAAGGGGTTTGGAATTATATAGGCGTGTTTTCGTGATGATTGAACCATTATTTTGGAAGATGTTAACAACGTTGGATCAGTTTTCACTGGGTAATATTTAAGAAACTCCTTTAGGAGGGTTTCTTTTTGTCGAGTATCAAGTATCGAGTTGTAAAAGTCGAGTATCGAGTTACGTTGGTCGAGTATTGAGTTAAAATTGTCGAGTATCGAGTTAAAAATGTCGAGTATCGAGTCAAAAAAGTCGAGTATTGAGTTAAAATATATAAGAAAAAATATCGAGTTGTAAAAATCGAGTATTGTGTTAAGGTGTTCGAGTATCGAATTAAAATTGTCGAGTATGGAGTTGAAATTGTGGAGTATCGAGTTAAAAATGTCGGGTATCGAGTCAAAAAGTGGAGTATCCAGTTAAAAATATCGAGTACCGAGTTAAATAAGTCGAGTATCGAGTTAAAATATATAAGAAACAATATCAACACCTTAGACCCTCTAAGCAGCGAACAGTTTGTCGTCTGGTGAATTGGCCCAGGGAGTGTTTTTTGTTGTTGTTTGTATTGGAGTTTAACGGCCCAGTCAACACTATTTTAGGTCATTTTTGATTTTTGAGTCAGTTTACTTATTCACACTTTTCCTAGAAAGGCTTATACGTAAGCAGTTAACCAGCACAGTGCACATTCCTGCGCCAGAAACTGACAACTGCCCTTCTTGAATCAGCGGGAGAGAATGACCGTAGAAAAGATTTCATGTTCAATCTTCACGAAAGAATGTTGCCGACCACGGCAGGTATCGAACCCGCGTTCTCCTGATCACCAGTCAGACGCGCATCCGACTGAGCTACCGAAGCCGACCCCAGAGAGTGGTAAAGGTTATAGAGGATCTTACATGAGTGTTCATGTATTATTGAATTTATTAAACGAGTTGAGGTAAAGGGATAAAATGCGAGGCTGCGCGGAGCATTTTATTCCTTTTCTTCAACGAGTTTAATTCACGATTTCTGTACAAAATTCACGATTTCTGTACAAAAATGTCACTTTTCCGCCAATAGTAAACTCGACGTCGTTAAGGACGTCGTACATGTAACGTTACGGAGCGTATCTAACTAATTTGCATATTTAATCCACTAGTGGAGTATCGAATTTATTATATGGCGTTATTACATTCTCTAACTCGACGTCATATGATAAATAGAGGATCTTACACGAGTGGTCATTTCATATGAAATTTATGGAAGGCTCGTTTCATAAATTTCATATGAAATGACCACTAGTGTAAGATTCTCTTTATCATATGACTACTTTAAATTGGATTTCATCGCCTTTTAATTTGACAAGTTTTCTACGAAAAGTGCATTGTTGACATTGACGTCGTCATGACGTTACTTAATCCCGCAAAAGTGTTATTACATGTGTGGTCATACGATTTTTATTACACGACGTTATCCACTGCTTATCAACGGCGTCATATGATAAAAACATTTCTTACATGCTTTTCAATGAATGATAGAGATTTATCAGTGAAATATAAATCGATATTTTCACTGTTTCAAACAGTGAAAATACGATTTTTTATTTTTCACTGTTTGGGACTACTTTTTTCTTCAAATCTAACTCTAATTTCAATTTTATCTTTGTCAGATAACTGAACAATACTGAAATGTGTTCTAATTGACGCATAGCCCGTTCATGTGTGACGGGGACGTTACTGACGTCATTTATGACGCTGACGTCACGTCTTTTGTCGCGCGACGTTAGACTTGCCAGCAACTTCTTTGGAAAACTACTCTCTCAATTATTTCATTAATCATTCATAATTTCTCCGAATGTGAGCGACACCATTAAAGACGCTAAATATTGCCTTTTGAAGCATGTAAGAAACAGAAAATTTGATTTTTTCAGTGCAAGATCAAATTTTATTTCACTCATGAACACCAAAACTGCTATTTTCACTCGTGGCTACGCCACTCGTGAACATAACAGTTTTGGTGTTCATTCGATGAAATAAAATTCGATCTTACACTGAAAAAATCAAATATCCTCTATTTATTACATTTCTAACAATGAATTACCAATTTTTCTCAGTGAAAGAAAACCCGATAATCGTTCGACAGTGAATTCCTTCGTTTCGAACGTTTTGACGTCATAATTGCAAGGCGACGTTGCTGACGTCGTTGGTAACACTAATAACAAGAGTTAACGTTTGAAAATCTGATAAAATCATACAAATCAGACTTCAATTTTCGCGTCCATTTGACGTTTTTGAGGAGAGACCTGCAACACGAAGATAAAAGTATTATTTTCATGAAAATACAGTTGTAAGTTCATGGCATTTGTGCATCTGTATTTCAAGGATAGTATGATTTTTGCATTGAAATGAAAAGAAGATGGCGACTGATTTTCAAACTAAACCACGCCTCCTGACATCCATACCCTAACTGGAGCTATTGTAGTTGGAAATCAGAATGGTTGAATTTGAAAATTCAATGGTAAAACATGAATGGAAATGTAATAAACAGTTTATTTTCTTGTTTTGATTGATTACGGAGAAATAATTCACTCGTGTTCTAAGGCTTTCGTGTAAAAAAAAACTCGTTCGCTATCGCTCATTCGTTTTTTAATCGGAAGCCTTAGAACACTTGTGGATTATTTCACCGTAAACGATAAATAAATAAAAAAAATAAATAAATAAATAAACTCTATGTATTCGCATTTGCTAAAAAATTATACCGAGTTGCTTATCTCTCACTTAGAGCAGCCTCCCCGTATTTCATTGATTTATCCCCATAATGCAATGGTCTGTGATACCATTTTTATATGACTTTTATATTTTATGCTTCTATATTGTCTTCCAGTTTTGATGCGTTTCAGGTTTCTTTTTCATTAATTGTATGGTGATCACTTTTCATATTTGCAGATATAATTATGCAGAGTTAAAAAGGTGAATTAATTTGTTTTATTAATTAGTTTTTGTAATATTTACAACCACAATTCATACATGTGATTTAACGGTGAACATGTATTTTATTTCGTATTTTCGCGGAATAATTTTTCAATTGCATCATATAGATGCGTTATGTATACTTGTTAGAGTGCCGGTTTTTTGTCGCGCCTGCTATAAGCATGGCGCGTTCTAGGCGCCCGTTTTTTCGTCCGTTCGCCTGTTCGTCCGTCCGTCCGTTTGTCAAGGCGTCAACATTTGCGACCACCCTAGCGTTCACCCAAATGGTCAAGTTCATTTCTCAAGAACTATAAGAGCTTCATTAATGATACTTGGTACAAACTTATATCTTTGAATTGCAACTTAAATGCAATCATCCATATATGACCTTTGGTTCACTGACTTTGTAAACTATTGCGACCACCCTAGCGTTCACCCTGATTATCAAGTTTATTTCTTAAGAACTATAAGATCTTTATTAATGATACTTGGTACAAACTTGTATCTTGGGATGGTAACTTAAATAGAAGCATCCATATTTGACCTTGGCCTATATTTCATGGTTCACTGACTTTGTTAAATATTGCAACCACCCTAGCGTTCACCCTATTGGTCAAGTGAATTTGTCAAGAACTATTTGAGGTTCATTAATGATATTTTGTGCAAACTTGTATCTAAGGATGGCAATTTTAATGCAAGCATCCATATTTGACCTTGACCTACATTTTATGGTTCACTGACTTTGTGAAATATTGTGACCACCCTAGCGTTCACCATAATGGTCAAGTTAATTTCTGAAGAACTATAAGAGCTTTATTAATGATATTAATGGTACGAACTTGTATCTAAGGATGGCAATCTAAAGCAAGCATCCATATTTGACCTTGACCTAAATTTCATGGCTCATTGACTTAGTGAACTATTGCATCAACCCTAGTGTTCAACCTAATGTTTAAGTTCATTTCTCAAGAACTATTAGAGCTTCATTAATGATATAATGTTATTAATCAAATACTTTCGTATTGGCCCGGTTACAGGTCCGAGGTCTGCTGTATTGGCCCGAGGCCGAAGGCCGAGGCCAATACAGCTGACCGAGGACCTGTAACTTGGCCAATACGAAATTACTTGATTAATGACAATTTTATTAATTAACGTAATTAAAAATATGATTTATGATTTTTGAATATTGGTTGACCTGGTGTAAATACAGGATAGTCAATTAATAATATTTGGTACAAACATGCATCCAGGAATGGTAACTTTTATGGAAGCATTAATATTTGACCTTGGCCTAGATTTCATGGTTAAGTGACTTTGCGGCCCCACAGGCGCGGCATAGCCTTCGGCAGAATTCTTCTTTAATAGAGATCACACGAGTGGTCATGGCATATGGAATGTATGAAACGAGCCTCGGGCGAGTTTCATAATCTTCATATGAAATGACCACGAGTGTAAGACTCTATTTTTCATATAGCGATTTTATATCGATTTTTTTTCCCAAATGAATTCCAGTAGAAAACAGGGTTGTCGCGGATGGCGTCCTTACCTAACTCCAGTAACTATGTTTGTGTGTTTGATTTGTGGTTTAACGTCCCCTTCAACACTATATAGGTCATTTTGATAACTTCATTTCAAGAGGATAACATATTTGGCACGAGTGTCAGTCTAACCAATAGTCCTCATTGTAACATTTAAATGAGCATGTATACATTGTTGATAAAATTGTCCGCACCTAATGATACAAATTGAATTTAAAACATATTCACAAACCTATACATTAAACGAGCCCCGCCAAGCGAATTTGTGTCTTCGAGCATTCCGTCATGACAAATTTTAACTGCGCATGCCCAGCCATTCAGAGAGGCCAGGGATATGGTTTTCTGTCTGAAGGTTCCTCTTGATTCACTGCTTGTATGAGCGAGCAGCGAAGGTTCTGGCGAGACTGCGCGGATGCGCAGGCTCGCCTGAACCTTCGCTGCTCGCATAGGCGATAAGTGCCAAAATCGCTTGACGGGGCCCAAACGTTAGAAGGACCTTGGCTATCAAATATGCACAACATATTACAGTATCTTGTTTGCACAACATATTACAGTACTTTGTTTGCACAACATGTTATCTTGTTCGCACAACATATTATCTTGTCAGCACAACATAGTATTTTGATCGCACAACATACTATCTTGTGCGCACAATATATTATCTTGTTCGCACAACTAAATATCTTGTTTGCACAATATAATATCTTGTTCACAAAAAAAAAATATAATTTCATTTTAAGAAACAAGATATTTGAACAAGATAATATGTTGTGCAAACAAGATAATATTTTGTGCGAACAAGATTATATGTTCCCAAAATGAATTTCCTTAGAAAACAGGGTTGTCACGGACCTAACATAAACGCCAGTAACTATATTTGTTTGATTGAGGTTTAACGACCCGTCAACACTATCTTGTTTGCATAACAGATGATCTTGTTTGCACAACATATTAGCTTGTTCGCACATTTTGTCTTGTCCGCTGAACATATTATCTTGTTCGCACAACATATTATCTTGTTTGCACAACATAATATCTTGTTTGCACAACATAATATCTTGTTCGAAAATATATCATTTCCCTTTAAGGAACAAGATATGTGAACAAGATAATATGTTGAGCAAACAAGATAATATGCTGTGCGCTCAAGATGTTATTTCTGCGAACAAGATAATATGTTGTGCCAACAGGATAATATGTTGTGCAAACAAGACAATACGCTGTGCGAACTAGACATTATTTTGTGCGGACAAAATTATGAGTTGTGCGAAGACCATATCATCTTGTGCGGACAAGATGTTATGTTGTTAACAAACCAAGATAATGTGTGGTGCGACCAAAGTATTGTGTTGTGTGGACAAATAATAAGCTGTGTGAACAAGACATTATCTTGTGCGCACAAGATATTATCTTGTGCGCACAAGATATTATGTTGTTCGAACAAGATAATGTCTTTTGCGCACTAGGTATTATCCTGTGCGCACAAGATGTTTTCTTGTGCAGACAACATAAAAAAAACCAGCATGTCCCTTCCCGGGTTCCATACAAACCATTTTGAGTCTTGGTTGAACTTAATGCCCCATAAGAGTACAGTACTTTGGATACATTTCTTCACTGAAATGGAGAAATAGAAATCTGCTATCGTATTGTTGTTCTGAAATTCAGGCCCATTTTAAGTACTATAATCATGTGTAACCATATAACATAAACTCAAATAAATGTTGTTAATTACAATGTATGCGGTTTTTCTTATCATTTTCTTTGCAAAAATTACTCTTGTAATTGTACGACAATTCTTGCACACCAGATAAGGAAATCCATGATTTTAGCCTGGGATGGAAATTCTGTTCTTACCCTGGTGTTCTTACCCAGGCAAACTATATAAGTATAATCACGATAATGCGCGGAAAATAAAACTTTAAATAAAGTAAAATGAAAATTTTCGGTAGTGTTGTGGAAGAAAAAGAATGGGGCACTGTTGTAGATGAGAAACGCACATCCAAAACATAACCCCATCAGATTCTTATATTATGGCACAAGCGAGCAAGATTCTATCGCTTAGAAATGCTCAGGTAAGAGCAGTTTCGTCTCAGTCTTTACTGGGAGACCTTATAAGAATCTTACATGGATGTGAGGGAGTTGAAAGAAAAATCCGCCCTCAGGGTCACTGTCCCCGAGGGACCCCCTCACACCCATGTAAGATTCTTTTTCTTGCATTTCTTGCCGTTCTGAGAGTGAATTTTTTATGATGCAGTCACTTCGAAACTTACAAAGAAAACAGCGACCCTGAAATGCCTTATACATTTATTTGTTTGTTTGAAATGAGGTTTTACATTCCCGCCAACACTATTTAGGTCATTTTGGAGACATTGCTTTCAAAACCCGACACTAAGATGAAATGACATTTCAAGCGCACTGGCGCAGCCGCCCAAACAAACCAAAAGGGTTTATATGACTCGCACCACTTTGGCTGGGCAGGTTTAGTTCCTCTCAGCGGTTTTTCACCATGTTAACAAGTACGTGTAATGAACACCCTTGTAAACTCAACTTTATAAGAGAAAAGTGCGATTTACATGGGTATACTTTATTTTAGTTCATTTTGCTCCAAGACATAGGGTGTGGGTAATCGTTAGAACCGCCTCAATGAGGCGGTTCTAACGAGCACCCACAACCTATGTTTGCAGTATAAATTAGAAAAATATCACAGTTTCGTATGAAAAGTAACCACGTTGGAAATATGATGAAAAAAATGCTCAATGTCACAGGGGTGTGTTATCGTAATGATCAGTACGCATGTGCGGTCGGTTTCAGCTCTGCATGGAAGCATCATGCGGCCCAGTCTATTTTTCCAAGCCCCGATGGGCGGGGGTCCCAACTGGAACTGCCTAAATCTATTGAGAAGGATAATTCTACAGGAATAACGATTTAACAAAGTTGGTTCTAACGAATACAATCTATGGTTTTGAGCAGAAATACGAAACTATAATTTAATCATTTTGTCTAGGGCTGCATATGCGAGGCGGAACCAAACTTTCTCTATTCAACGCCTTAGTCGTCCTCAAATGGCAAAGGGGATCGGGATGAATGCCTTCGACCCCACGTTGACCCTTAATGGCCATCCAACGCAAACTGTGTAGATCCACAGGAGATGGCTCAATGAGCCATAGCCTCTGGATCTACACTGTTTGTCAGCCTAGCAATGATTACTGGACCAGCCTGACTAGCCAGTTTCGGCCAGCTAGGCCTAATCGGTGACCCTGTTTAATTGAATGGATGTGTCCAAAATTCAAAGATTAAGGATTTCATTCTAGAAACTCAGGGTTGAAAGGGATAATGTTAAATACAGTAAAAATCCTATAATAAGACCACCTTTGGGACTGTTCAAAAGTGGTCTTTAAGACCACTTTTAAACTGTCCCAAAAGTGGTATCTTTCAATAAGACAATGAGTGCAGAAAACACACAGAATGAATGACCAAAACGTTTTAAATATGCTTTCTAAAGGAGAATTAGTCTTAATTTTAGGTGGTCTTAATAGCGGAATTTCTCTGTACTTCTATCCGTAAAACGCAAACTTCCGCAATGTTTTTTTTTTCTCCGGATATTCCAATTTTCACCCACCTCTGATAAACGAGCGACTCGATATATAGAGGCTCTTACATGAGTGTTCATGTATTACTGAGTTTACTTAACGAGTTGAGGTAAGGGGATAAAATGCGAGGCTTTGCAGAGCATTTAATCCCCTTTTCTCAACGAGTTTAATAAATTCTATAATACATGAGCACGAATGCAAGATTCCATTTATCATATGACATTTAAAACGCATTTTATTCACGTATTGTTTACAAAAATGTCAATATCCCGCCGTTAGAAAACGCGACGTCGTTAAGGACGTCGTATATGTAACGTTACGGGGCGTTTCTAACTAATTTGCATATTTAATCCACAAGTGGATTATCGAATTTATTACATGATGTTATTACACTCTCAGACGCGACGTCAAATGATAAAAGTGAAATAATCTTGAAAGGGCCGTAACACAAAATAAAAATACCGCATATAAACCTTATTTTTCTCTACATAATGTGAAGTTTCCCAAGCTTTTGCACAGTATTCCGAGCGATATAAAAATGCTAGACTTGCCCAAGTCTGTTAATTAGGTGTCCATTGTAGAAAAAAAATGTTTACAAAAAAATAAAAAATAAATACATTGTAAATGAAATAGCAATACAGTCTTTTATGAAAATTGTGAAATTAAAATTCAGAGATGAAGACTAAAGAGACTTTTACAATTTTTGTTGTTGTTGTTGTTGTTGTTGTTGTTTAAAGGGACATTCATTTAAAAATAAAAAAAAATGTAAATGTAGGGACTTGGGCAAGTCTATAAAAATGCTTGACGTTGGCAAAAAACGAGCTTTAATTCAAGACATAAAAAACGCTTGACGCTGGCAAAAACAGGCTTTAATTCAAGACAGGTAATATGACTACCTTTCATTGGCAAGTTGTCTTCACGCAACGCATAGAATGGCTGTTTTGGAGCGGAAGAATATTGCTTTTTAGGGTTTTTGCTTCATTTAACATGACCTAGAAACCTGGTAAACTGATTCAAAAGCTGCGTGAACTTTTAAAGTCTATAGAAATATCTTTGTATCAGGTGTTTTGCCTTCTTGTCATTCAAAAATAATGAAGATATTTAGACTAAGCCAAAACAGAAAGATCACGGAACTTGGAGACACAGTGACTACCATTTCGAACCCCAGAGAGAAAAGTTGAGTTTTGAAGGATAAACAGTAAACTTCCGCTATTTAGACCACCTAAAATTCTGCTTTAACCCTTATCTTGCTGAATAATTCATTTTAAGCCACTCCCATTTCTGTCTCTCAACCAATCAAATTACTTGATGTAATTTATTGCCTCAAATTCATAAACTGAATGTCAAACAGTGTAGATCCTGATCAGATGGCTTCTGAAGAAGCCATCTGATCTGGATCTACACTGTTTTCCAAGATAGCGGTTGTCGTGAACAGCAGGATAAGAGTAAAAAAAGCTTATTTAGCTGGTTGCAGTTATTCTTTCTTTGTGTTTTCTCCATACAGAGTCCTCTACTCAGAGACCACCTAATGGACTGTTCAAAAGTGGTCTTATATTCATTGTTATTTACTGTTGACAACGCGTGCTGATTTTGTTTCTGTGTTGTTGTTTTTTTTCAAATCTATGGGGCGCCGTTTTACTATTTATTCCCTATGTATAGATATCCATAATTATATATGGATATCCAAAAGTTGAATAAGTAATATCCATAAATTGAATAATGGATATCCATTATTCGATTTATGGATATCCATAATTCAATCATAATGGTATCCATAAATCTAATTATGGATATCCGTAATTCGGGCCATTTATGGATATCCATAATTAGAATTATGGCTATCAATAATTCGTCTTTGCAAACAAATACAATAAATAATAACTGAAACCAAAGGCTTTTGCGGTGAATTATGGATATCCATAATTCGAAATATGGATATCATTAATTCAGCCCGATTTAAAGATATCCATAAATCGATTTATGGATATCCATTAATTATGAATGTCCCTAAATCAGCGGAATAATAGATATCCATATTTTGATTTATTGATATCCATAATTCGAATTATAGACATCCATAAATCAGCTGAATAATGGATATCGAATTATAAACATCTATAAATATGGATTAAAAAGAAAACCGGCACCTCATACAAATCGTCAGGCGCTCGGGTATAGTGTACCTTGGCAACGCAATTACGTAAGCATACACGCGGTGATCCGACTCACTTAAATAAATAAAAGCAAAACAAATGGATAAACTGAAAGAAGAAATTGTCAGGTTTGCAAACAAAGCAATCTTTTATCTGTATGGGTTCGATGTACGCATTTTCAACCCTCCTTCCCAGGCCAGTTGACACGACCAGGCGTTTCTAACGCGTTCCCACAATCTATGTTTTAGCAGAAATATGAAAAATATCATATTGTTTTCATTTTTTGGAGATAAAATTTTCTATATATTTGAGAAGGCGTGTTTTCGTGATGACTGTTTCCAAGGCGGTGCTTCTATTATGGCTTATTATTCCCATTGTTTGTCTTTGCATGTATGTATCCTTTATGCTTTTGAAAAACATGCCTAGTCAAATATATTGGTAAATTTTTTACCACCAAAAAATGAGAATGTTCAGATAAAAATCCTGATATTTTTCATATTTATGCTCAAAACATACATTGTGGGTACTTGTTAGAACCGCTTCGACGAGACGGTTCTAACGAATACCTACACTCTATGTTTTGAACAGAAATGGGAAAAATAATGTACACCCCTATAAACCCCAATTATACTATATAAAAGTGGGATTTAAGCGGGTCAAAATTATAAAGTCGTGTTCTAGTGATGTATTTGGACAGTGTGGGAATGAAACTGTCTTTTTGGTTTTCTCCTTTAATAAAAAACGACCCCGTTGTTATATGTATTTGTTTCTGACCCTTTGATGTCTTGTATGGAAGATGTAAGGTAATTGTATCAGTTACCCCCTATATTAATTGCATTGTAGCACACTACCCTGGTAAAGATGTTATCTCAGGACAAGTGAGCTTTATCAGGTCAACATGTCATTTCACTTTTATGAATGAACCGGACTACAAGAAAAATTGGCAATTATGGGAACAAATGGGAAAATTGCTTGTAAAAATATTACAGAAAAAAATATGGTCAGCTGATACTATATTTATCGACCATCGGAATGTTGGGACGCACTGAGGACCATCGATAACTTATCGTACATTGCTAATTTAAGAGTTTGTACAAGAGGAAAACTGATAAATAGAATAAAAAGCATCAGATGAGTGTCTTTTGATATCAAATTTATCAGGCTCGGCTTCGAGAACGCATGCCTTGCCTGATAAACTTGGTATAAAAAGACACTCACCTGGTATTCTCTATGTATCGATTCCTGATAATTGCCATCACTGTTATTTTGGATTTTTTTTCTTTTGACCGATCAGTTTCAATTGGAACTATCCAGTAAAATTGAGAAAACGCGTGTATGTAATGTGCATCATTAAACAAAGTATGCATTTCATGCAGCAAGCCATTTACGAACTTCATTGAAACTTCGTTGAGATTGAAACTGCATGGCAGTTTGATTTGATGTCAGCATTTGGTATCCATGGGAACTTTAATTCAGTCACTGTTGCTAAAAATAGTAAATTTACAATTTTTTTAATTATCCTAGAGTGCCCAAAGTTCGTTACACTAAGCCAAAGTGGTCTACGCAAAAACAAATAAAGCAGCACAAATCAAATCAATTCACTAACCTCATTAGCTTACCTTATTTTTGAGTGACAATGCAATTCTCCGTACAATAAAATAACAACAGTTTCAAATGTAAACAATTATGGCCTCTTCAACATTTCTGGTCCATAATTCGTGACCCCATGACGTGACATTACGTGAACAAGTCCGTGAAAAGAAGACCCCCCTAAACCCCACTTTATATAGAGAAAACTGGGGTTTACGGGGTATTCATTATCTTTCTTATTTCTGTTCCAAGACATAGGTTGTGGGTACTCGTTAGGACCGCCTCAATGAGGCGGGTCTAACGAGCACACACAACCTATGTCATGAGCATTTATAAGAAAAATATCAAGGATTTTCATCAGAAAAGTAGCTGTTTTGGAGATGTGAAAATGCACTATGTTGCACGGGTGAGTTATCATAATGTCAGTTTTTGTGCTTCTCTCTGATAGGCTACAGTAAGTAATTATTTGGTTTTAGGTACTTATACTCAATATTTGAAGAAATGACCAGTTTAAAGTTTAAAAGCAAACTGACCAGTATGAACTCTTGACTTATAAAAATAATGCTAACACAGACAGTTTTACTTTTTCAACATCAAAAACATCCAAAAAATGAAATATTACTTGTGTTTGATAACATATTTATTCCTCTTATGGGGCAACTATGCAATGTGGGCCTAGGAACACTGTGTGACGCCTTACGACTAAGATATCAGTGCAATGTTTGAGATGCACCCAGCGTTTACATGGTTACCCATTCCTGAACCCGTCACATTGTATTCTAAGAACTAACTAACTAACTAACTAGCGCCCGATTACCTTAAAAAAACAAATCAATCAATCAAGAGGTTCTAAATTGCTATGGTATTTATATATTTAAAATTGACAGATTGGAAGCCCATATTCGGTTACCACAGCAACTGGAATTCAGTAGCCCAACAGCTACAAAAATGACATATAGATTCAGAGACTTTCAAGGTACAACTATAGTGGTATGTAGTATATTCTAGCAATTATAAAACTATGTGATTTTTTTTTATTTCATAAAACTCCGTAGTCAAACCAGATATATGTTTCACAAAGATCGCGAAGACACGCCTATATAATTTTGACCCCCCCCCCCCCCCCGCGCCTGAAACCCGCATTTTACACAGTAAAACTGGGGTGTGCAGGGGTAAACCTTATTTTTCTTATTTCTGTACTATATATAGATTTTGGGTACTCGTTAGAACCGCCTGGATGAGGCGGTTCTAACGAGTACCCATAATCTATATTTTGAGGAGAAATAAGAAAACTATCACAATTTGTCTTCTTAAAATTGATAAAGGTTACAATATATTTGTATAGAAGTGTTTTCATAATGAATTGCAATTATTGCTAGATCAAAATAGAAGTGAAGGCAATGATCAAATACAGTTACCTGAGACCGCAAAGGGAGAGAAGCACAAACATAAAACAACGTCACCATAATGAAAATGTCACAAGCGGAAAGCTAAACGGACAGTTATCCCCCCCCCCCCTCCTGCCCCCCCCCCCCCCGCCAACCCGCCAACACACAAAAATGGTCAAACGGCTAACCAAAATATAAAAAGATATTAGCAATAGTCCCATGCAAAGACGAACTATAACATTAATGGAAGAAGCACTTTGGATGGTCAGTAAAAAAGTCTTTACTGTTTTACTAGGTAAATGTGCATATGTGTGTGGTGTGGCTTGAAACCATTATAGGGAGCTTTACACTAAATGTTTGCCATAGGCGACAATAGTAACCTTTTACCTGCTCCCACAAAAACTACCCATACAAAACTTTTCAAACCTTACTTGTTTATAGAGCCATCGTAGCCCAAAAAGTTAATGAGAAAAAGTCCACATGTTGATCTGCTCCTTTTCAAGTTACAGTCAACCATGTTTGTTTACATACTAGAACGGAGTAAATGCAAACCAACATTTTTAAAGGAGGGGTGACCATATAAAATCAGCAAAAATTTCTTTGAGCTTGCAGATATATTTATAAAACATGCATCATTTTAGTCCCTTATACCTATCATTTTCTTACATTGAAATAAAACATGGGATATATCCAACTGAAGCAAGTCGGGTATTTAGAACGCAACTAAAAGCTCGGTCCAAAAGTGATAAAATCCGGTACCTTCCAGTATTTAGTGCAATGCTACCTTTATGTGGCCACAATGCTCGCACTTGGTTCTGTCATGGTTTAGACAAATATTTTGGTCTGTTCGCATCAAGGATTTCTAACACATCCATTCAGTATCTCCGAGGACATAAAAACTAGACGAATAAAGAGATGCAACAACGATGAGAACTCGACAGCATGAATTAACTGAAATGCTGGAGCAAGAGAAAACCAACAGCTGAACTCCGGTGGGTCCGACTAGAGACAAAGCGTCAGGCACCAACTCACATTATTTATAAACAGTTTAAGAAAGTCTTTAGACGTGAGCAGTGATAGAGTCTGAGGGCCGATCCGCCGACATGCAATTAAAGAGGGAAGCAAAGTTACCATATGGGCCCCGTCAAACGATTTTGGTACTTATCGCCTATGCGAGCAGCAAAGGTTCAGGCGAGCCTGCGCATTCGCGCAGTCTCGCCAGAACCTTCGCTACTCGCTCATACAAGCAGTGAACCAAGAGGAACCTTCAGACAGAAAGCCATATCCCTGGCCCCTCTGAATGGCTGGGCATGCGCAGTTAAAAATTGTCATGACGGAATGCTCGAAGACACAAATTCGCTTGGCGGGGTTCATATGGTTATGTATTATTATAATTATTATTATTTAATTTTCATTAAGTGTCTGTTTCACCTTGATCAGCTCTTGTGGTGAAGAGGGATTTGGTTGCTATGCTGTTTGTGACTCGATGTCCTTGGTTGTTTTCCTCATGGTTAGTTGGTTGCTCTTCCACGTCGTGCCATTGGTAGGCTGTATCTTTGACTGTGGATTTTCATAAAGGTAGCAGAATATAAGAATCTTATATGGGTGTGAGGGGTGGATTGAAAAATCCGTCCCGAGGGACACTGTCCGGCATCACGAGGCTTGCCGAGTGATGCCGGACATTGATCCCGAGGGACGGATTTTTCTATCCACCCCTCACACCCATATTGGATTCTTTTTCTTGCATACCTTCCATTTCTATTGCGATTTTTTAATGCTGCTGTCACTTCGGTAACCGACGTCCGCCATTTTGTGATGACATAACAGGAATGTTTAGTGACGTCACGCATGACGACGCCGCGCATGAGGTTGTAATCAACCAGTGCATTTATCAAACACGCGAGCATATTCGATTTGGGGTCGGAACACCAGGGTCAGAACATAAATTTCTATCCCAGGGTAAAATCACGGAGTTCCTTGCCTTGTGTGCAAGAACACAGTTTCCAGCCTGTGCACATGGGGAAATTTCTTCATAAGTAAGGATAGGGATCAAATTCAGTGTCTAAATACTGTTTGGCAATTATGAAAGCAATATCTTGAATTCAGTCTATTGTTTTGTGTCATTGTGGAGAAATATGAATTAATTCAAGGTCACATGACCTGGATATTAAGGGATGTAACTGAAATACGAAACTACTGCTATGGGATATTTATCGTTACGCTTCCTGTTTCATACAGTGTGTTGTAAACGGCTGGCAGGGGTCAATTTATAGCCCCATTTCATTTTTGTAGGTGTACAATAGAGCTGGATGCTGAAAATTGTCCTTGCAAATGCAGGGTGCTGCTAGGGCTCCCTTCAAAACAGCAGAAAATGGTAAAAATTTGCAACAGAAGTGGGTGGGGTAGTATTTGTCTACATAACCAAGACATTGGCTGTACAGTGAACAAGCTATTGAATCCAGTTTCAAATTATTCTGTGGCAAGTCACAATGCAGAGATAATATAAAAGAGAAAGGTTGCAAAGTGTACTGTTTGTTACCAGTCCATGGACTAAGTGTCAGAAAATCGGTTCTGAGAACCCGTAATTAAATTAAGGAGCCATGGCAAAATAATTAGCCATAACTACCTTCCAAACAGCAGGATACAGAATCTTGCATGAGGGCAATGTAATTAATAACCTTGTGACCTGGTGCAATACACTTCGTCCGCTGCGCGTCCGAGTCACGCCAACAGCTTGGAATAGTGGTTTGCTACATAAGCATCTATTTCTATAGTTTTATCACACGTGATATGGATAACTACCATGCATGCAGTCTATCGAATAACATTTATGTTATTCCCAATCGTTTTTATATCATTAAAAGCATAAAATTTGTGAGTGATGAGTGATTTGTCATGCGTAACAACAACACAAGATTATTAGAATATCAAATCAGGCGCCATTGCTCGACAGTCTGATTTAAAGTCCATGTTTGACTTCTATGGAAACTGTTACAATAATGATAGATGTCATGTTCTGCAACGGAATGTCATGTTTTTTCTCCAGATACTCCGGTTTTTGCCATCTCTGATTAACATCGTTTCGAAATTAGTGAAAAGGTCGTAAAATCAAAAAAAAAAAAAAAATAAAAAATAAAAAAAAAATAACAACAACAAAATATACTGATTTCAAGGTATATACTTTCAAGGTATACCCTAGCAATAATTAGCAATATATTTGATTTATACCTCCGATAGTCAAACGAAATGTTTGTTTCGCAAATCGTTGCCATTGCAACACCAAATCAAAGTTTGAATATGTTTCCTTCTTTTAGAAATCCAAAACATTTGCCCATCGAAACTATGAAATACAAGAAACCTAACTTGAAAACGATCACCCTGTATGAAGCGGGGACACATAATATGCATCGAAAAAATGAAATACAGTGTTGTCATGACAACAAAGTAAAGTGATATAAAAAGGTTTTAACATGAAAAAAATCTATTTTCATTCTTTAAGGAATATGAATATAACTATCCAAACTATCTCGTTTCAACAGAAGTAGGAATCAAAAACATAAACATACAGATACTGAAAAATAACTTGAGCCCCGCCAAGCGAATTTGTGTCTTCGAGCATTCCGTCATGAAAATTTTAACTGCGCATGCCCAGCCATTCAGATGCGCCAGGGATATGGCTTTCTGTCTGAAGGTTCCTCTTGATTCACTGCCTGTATGAGCAAGCAGCGAAGGTTCTGGCGAGACTGCGCGAATGCGCAGGCTCGCCTGAACCTTCGCTGCTCGCATAGGCGATAAGTACCAAAATCGCTTGACGGGGCCCACTTATTTTTTTTATAAAATGAAAACCTTATGATTTCCATTATTCCATGACAACCAATACAGGCGCTTAGCCACGGAAATGGATTAAATATACAAATCTGAAAAAAAAACATCACATGTCTTTCCCTAAATAGATTAGCATTCAAAGGGACCAGCTATATACAAACTTATGCATGCACGGGTAGTTAACCCAAACACAGTTGATAATTTTGCTCCACTCTTTAACTGCATGCCGGCGGGTCGGGCCTCAGACTTACGTATTTTCTATGTAGGGTAATGCATGATGCTCTGTCTCTGGTCGGGCCCACCGGAATCCCACTGTTGAATCTCTTTTGCTGCAGCTTTCCATATATTTCATGCTGTCGGGTCCTCAGTACGGAACCCGGGAAGGGACATGATTTTTTATTTTTATTATGTTGTGCGAACAAGATAATATCTTGAGCGGACAAGATATTATCTTGTTCGGACAACATATTATCTTGTGCGGACAAGATATTATCTTGTGCAGACAAGATATTATCTTGTTCGCACAACATATTATCTTGTGCGAACAAGATACTATCTTTTCCGCACAACATATTATCTTGTTTGCACAACATAGATCTTGGGAAGTTGTGCGAACAAGATATTATCTTGTGGGGACAAGATATTATCTTGTTCGGACAACATATTATCTTGTGCGCACAAGATATTATCTAGTGCGGACAAGATAATATCTTGTGCGCACAAGATAATAAGTTGTGCGAACAAGATAATATCTTGTCTGCACAAGATCTATGTTGTGCAGACAAGATATTATCTTGTGCGGACAAGATAATATCTTGTTCGCACAACTTAATATTCTGTGCGGACAAGATAATATCTTGTCTGCACAAGATAATATGTTGTCCGCACAAGATAATATCTTGTTTGCACAAGATAATATGTTGTCCGAACAAGATAATATCTTGTCCGCACAAGATATTATCTTGTGCGCACAGCTTATAAAATAAAAAAAAATCATGTCCCTTCCCGGGTTCCGTACTACCTCAGCGTTTTTTTTTTTTTTTTTTTCATTGTTTTTTTTTTTTTTTTCATTGTTTTTTTTTTTTCATGTCTGTATGCGTGTGATTTTTATGTTCTCAAAGATGTTGCACGGATGAGTTAGAAACCCTTCATGTGGACTGAACAAATTATTTGCCTAAACCACCACGAAACCAACGGCGAGGATTTTGGCCACGAAAAATCGATTTGCGCCTCATCACCACACCCAGTAAAGACTTTTAACTGACCGTTCCAAGGCGTTTCTTCTATTGTGGTCTATTATTGTCATAGTTCGTTTTGCATGTAAGTATTGCTAATTTCTTTTTTTTAGGATATCCTTAGCCCCCACCCATCGGGGCTTGAAGAAATAGATGGGCTGCATGATGCTTCCACGCAGAGCTGAAACCGACCCGCATACGAGTACTGGTAAACCACTTAGAGGATCTAAGACTACCCAGGCAAAGTGGTGTGAGTGTCGGACCGTCCATGCCTATAAACCCTATTGGTTTCATTGGGCGACAGGGCTTGAGCTGTCATTTCATCTCAATGTCGGGTAAAAATCCCACAAAATTGGAAGCAACGTCTCCAAAATGACCTTTACAGTGTTGACGGGGACGTTAAACCTGAAATCAAACAAACAAAATTTAGGATATCCGTTTGGCCATTTTGTGGGAAAGTAACTGTCCTTTTGGCGCTCCATTTGTGACGTATTTATTAAGATGAAGTTTTATGCTGTTGTTACCATTCCTGTTTGTGTCTTAAGGGGAATGGGAACACCTGACAGATTTTTCCCCCATTTTTCAAAGGGAAACAACTTTCGGGACAACCTGTTTGCTTTTCTATAAGCCCTGTTCCACAGAAAATGGGGTTGACCCCTATTGACATGGGAGACAAAATACATTTGAAGGAGTTGCCTCCCCTGAAGGTGTTCCCATTCCCCTTAAATAGGAGGTGGAGGTAATTGTACCGATTTCTGCCTATTGCCTTCACTTCTTTTTTCTATATGTCATTTTCAAGACAACTTGAATTCAGTGACAATAACTAAAACAGCAGATAAACTGCCAAAGGCATTAAATAAAAACAAGAGCTGTCACTGTAGGTGACCAATGCCCCCCCCCCCCCCCCCCCGTGGGAGCCAATTTCTGAGTTTTAGCAAAATTTCAAGGGGAGATAATTGAGCCACAAATGACAACAGAGTTATGGCCCTAGGTCAGAATGTAGCCCTTTTGATGGTGAATAAGTGTGTGAAGTTTCATGGGGCTAGGTCAAATACTTATGAAGTTATGACCAAGGTTAAAGGTTTTGTGACGGACGGACGGACAGACAGACAAACAAACAAACAGACAGATAGGGCAAATACTATATGCCCCCCCCCCCCCACCCCGAATCAAAGATTCTCGGGGTGGGGGGCATAAAAAAGAAAAAAAAAGAAAATAATAATATTAATGATAATAATAATAATAAGAAGAAGAAGAAGAAGAAGAAGAAGAAGAAGAAGAAGAAGAAAAGAAGAAGAAGAAGAAGAAATAAGAAATAAAAAAATTAAAGAAGCATGCCGTACAATCTTGTTATAGATTTCAGGGATGCACTAATGTTTTATGTTTTAATCATGGACCCTGTGATGACAAATTATCGTTTCAATGGCTTCTTTGACAACGGTGGCATAGTTACCATTCCCTGTATGTCAGAACAAAATAAACGATCGGATATTGCAGAAAAAAGGCATGTATCTTTTTGTCTTCTTTTTGTATTCGTCTTTTACCTTTCAAGGCCATAATGGTACCTTATTTTATTTAACCCTTTTTGTACCAAATGGAATCTTCCTCCTTACGTATAGCAGGAGTCCATTTCAAAATTTAGGAATGTCAGGATGTGTTTTCTTCAAAATTGGTTAAGAAAATGGCTGAACTTTGTGCAAACAGTGTAGGCCCTGATCAGACGCCGCGTTCGGTTCTGCGACGTCTGATCTGGGCATGCACTGTTTGCCAGGGTACCCGTTTTGGGGTTTCTGGTACTAAATGGGTTAAAGCTTGGAAGGAAATTGAATTGCTGAAGTAACGTCTGATGTATTTTTTATGAAAATGAAAAGCCATCCTAGGTTGTCATGGTTGCAGATATTCAATGAAAAAACTAAAGGAAAAAAAGAACAACATGTTTTAGTTATGCCGTTGCATATATTTTAGCAATAAGTTAACAGAATTGTTCCTCAAGAGGACCGATAAGCATATGTCACCTTGCAATTTTAGAGTCTGCTAGCAAATGGTCTTTGCTGTCTCTGATGGGAGGTGTGAGTTAATTGAATCGATTCCACTTCTATTTTATTACGTCGCAAAGGGGATTCTCTTCACAGCTCATTATGCGTATATTCATACGCGCAACCAGGTGCAAAGCAACACTGAAACGGTAATGTCAACCTGAATCAGCGAACTTTGCATGGCCTACATGACTGTAGCTGAAATCGACTTTGATAATGCAATTTGTAATATCAACTTCAAAACTTGATGTTGAAAAACACACGCGTTACTTTTTTTAGGGTTGTAACTCTGCACGTAGTATATTATTCACACCATATTTGATGGTCTCGAGAAATGTATCAGCATTTACATAATCAGAACAGAAGTGAAGGCAATGGTCAGGAATCGATACAATTAACCCACAGCTCACCATCAGGGACACCAACGGCCACCAGAGACACCAAAGGGAAAGAAACACAAACATTGAAATAACTAGACCCTAAAAGAAACATCAATAGCGGAAAGCCAAAAGGACAGTTACTTTCCCACAAAATGGCCATTTGGATATCCAAAAACAAGCAAATATATATATATATGCGATACACACACTCATCGACAAACCATAACAAAAGTAATCCGCGGCAGAAGAACCGCCTTGGAACGGTCGGTGAAACGGCCGAATTTCACTGGGGGGCTTACATCGATTTTACGCGGCCGCAATCCTCGCCCTTTCTTCCGCCGCGATTTAGACAAATATTGTGCTCAGTCCGCATGAATGCCTCCTAACTCATCAGAGCAACATCTCCGAGAACACAAAAATCAAACAACCACAGAGATAAAACAACGGTGACTACTCGACAGCAAGAAACATTGAAATGCTGGAGCAAAAGAAGACCAACAGTTAGACTCCGATAGGCCCGACCAGAGACAACTGCAATTTTAGAGTCCGCTAGTAAAATTAATGGTCTATGGTGTCTCTGATGGGAGGTGTCATCAGTTGCCATTAGAAGCAAAGTATTGATATAATATGTAACAATTCAGTCTGAAAAGGAGAAGGTGTGTGTGTGTGTGGGGGGGGGGGGATACTGATGAGGAATCGATAAAATTACCTTGCACCTTCAATCAAAGACAAGGCTCAAATCGTCTTTGCAACATCTCCGAAACAAATTCAGGGATGAAACAACGATAATGCCTCGACAACATGGAATAACCCAAACGCTGAAGCAAATGGGCCCGACCAAAAACGGTGCATCAGGCACCAACTGACTAACTTAAAAATATTTAGGCCAGAACCTTTACGAAACCTAAAGCCCGATCCATCGGCATGCAATTAAAGCGGGAAGAAAACAGTGTCATAGGGTTAACCACCATTCATGCAGTCTATCCTATTACATACCTGTTTATACTCAGTCTTTGAATATAGAAGGATGCTTTTTTTCGAGTACTTAAATCATCTGCCTGAATTTATACGAGTATACTAAGTCAATAAAATTCAGGGACCGGTAGGCCTTGTTGTAGAGGAGATTAAAGCAAAACATCGAGTTTTGAAATTTCATCGAAATGACAGCTGTTAACGCTTTGAAGGTCTTAGCCTGTCCTGGCAAAGTGGTGCGAGTCGGACCGTCCTTACATATAAACCGAATTGGTTTGTTTTGGTGGTAGGGCTTGAAATGCCATTTCATATCAGAGTTGGGTAAAAGTCCGAACGTCACCAAAATCACGTATGTGACATTGACGGGGATGTAAAACCTCAGTTCAAACAAACTAGCCTCAAATACCGTGCACAGCATAATTACATCATCCAGACCATTCCTCACACATCAGCCCAGAACCTGCTGGATACCAAGAAACCACTGGTTTTACCTTGAAAGTGTTTCTACACATTTCCTAACCCGAGACGATCAACCAATGTCGGTCCAGGCTTCTTTTTATTAGCAACATGCAGTCCGGTCTGCGACGCATCTATATACAACGCGACTTACAGTGTGCTATAATCAGATCATTTGTCTTGGAATCCAAGTGTCGACTGAGCCGCCAGCACTGGCTTCATATCATTTACTATGCTTGTACATCACACAGTCTAGCCCGGCTTTGGGAAGTCAGTAGTCTTACAGGATCAGCCGATTTCGGTCCAGGCTACTACATGCAGTCCTGTCTGCGAAGCATCTTTGCAGTGTGTTATAATTTGTCTTGGAATCCAAGTTTCAACTGAACCTAAAGCACTGCCACATATCATACACTATGCTTGTACATCACACAGCCCAGCCTTTGGGAAGTCAGTAGTCTTACAGACTTGTCAAGAGTCCCGGGTTACCCTTAAGATACCGAGAAAATCGGCATACGAAAATGCTGAATCTTCTTGTGAACTTCTAAAAAGGCAAACTGTTGACCCAGATCAGACTGCTCCTAGAGGAGCAGTCTGATCTGGATCAACACTGTTTGCAATAATGACTTCTGAAGTAACCCACAGACGACAAAGCAGACGACAATGGTCGTGATTGGCACTTCGTGGATTAACGGACGGCGTTATGAAACCATTCCAAATTTTTTACAGGTTTAATACAGAATCTTGGCCATCGTTGTCTAGGGCCATCACTGCTGAAACCGAGTATTGGTCTCAGACCATAGAGCGAAAGATCTGATGACTAAAGCCAAACACAAGCTACACAAACTAATACTCAATCTATGACGGCATTGCATCAATGGACAACGCGGGAGTTATTTGTTTCTCGCTTCTGTTCATATTCCATTTTGTTCTTTCCATTTATGGCTTCTTTCTTCGATCTGCATCCGATTGTTAAGACGGAACTGATCCGCCTAATGCACTTGTACATTGGTACAGATTTCGTTTTAAAGTAGACCACGTAGCACGCTCATTTTCCGCGTGTTGACGGGGTTAGCCGACCGCCAACTAGGTGTCTGCGAGATACGTACACAGTTTGTCGTAAAACTTTTTCGCTCCTTGGCAAACGAAATGACTTATTGATTGTATTATGTCAAATTCGTTACACCGGTTACCGGCTTATGTGTAGGTGAGGTTGCGGAATCTGAATGGGCAAAAACAAAAGAAAAACACCCTAATCCAACTCCTCAATACTACTGAAAATTTACTCTCACTGCTATATAAATGCACTTGTATAGAATGTTATTATTAAGGCGACACGGATGTGAAAATTACCATATAAAAATAGATTTTTTCATTGCCAATATGAAAAACATTAAAAAAAATAATGATGATCATATTTTATCATATGACGTCGCATCTGAGAGTGTAATAAAGCCGTGTAAATTCGATAATCCACCTGCGGATTAAATATGCAAATTAGCTTGATATGTCCCGTAACGTTACATGTACAACGGCCTTAACGACGTCGCGTTTACTAATGGCGATGCGATCATGTATTATTGAATTTATTAAACTCGTTGAAGAAAAGGGATAAAATTCTCGGCAAAGCCTCGCATTTTATCCCTTCTCCACAACGAGTTTAATAAATTCAATAATACATGAACACTCATATAAGATCCTCTATGTGCAATGCATCGAACTTAAATCGCTCGAACTTGTTTAAGACAGGGGTGGTTCGAGCCACTGGCGCATCTCCAACTATTTCAATACAGGCAAATATAAATCTAAATCAGGGGAATTAACGGAGCTTCGTGAATAATAACTTAAGGTCAACAGAGTTGCGTAGCGTGACAGTCTATAATTGTTGGTTACATTTTGTCAATATGAATTCAAAACTTTTCGAAATATTTTAAGAGGTTAAAGAGTTACACAGATTTTCACAGACTGGCTGTGGACGGACGGACATGGCTCGTCGTTAGTCCCCAATTAGTCGTGTAATTCTAGCTTCTTTTAACCCTTTTTGTACCAAATGGAATCTTCCTCCTTATATAAATCAGGAGCCCATTTCAAAATTTGGGGGTGTCAGGTGGTGTTTTCATCAAAAATTATCTGGAAAATTAATGAACTTTTAGCAAACAGTGGAGGCTCTGATCAGACGCCGCGTTCTGCGGCGTCTGATCTGGGCCTGCACTGTTTGCCAGGGTATCCGTTTTGGGGTTTCTGGTACTAAATGGGTTAAAGTATAGCCATTTTCGCCGATTCGCATTTGCCTGGACGAGGTTATTTATAGAGAAATCTGGCATTGTTTAGGTTAGTCAGCATGCCATAATGATCAAGAAATTCCACATGGTCACTCACTGATAACGGAATATCACTTCTGCCTGAGCGAGACTATTTATCTAAAAAAAAAAAAAATCTGTCAATTGACAATTGCATAATTTCGGTCTGAGGGTTGGGATCCCATAAAGTTAACTAAAAACCAGAGTTTTTTTACTGACCGTTCCAAAACTGTGGTTCCTTCATGTTTTGTATTGGTGTTTCTGATTCTTTCCCAAATCATATACTCCCTAATACATTGATGATTCTGATTCTACCCCACCCCCTTTTTTAGTTGTTCATTTTAGTAACGTTTGTCCTTCCAGTTGAATGGATTCTGATTCTTTCCCCCATTTACATTACGTATAATGCTCCGTTTTAGTTAGGTTTAGATATTCTGAGTCACCACCTGCTTGGGAAAGAGCTGCTGACTCGGTGTACCTGTTGTCCATTTTGTTCACTGTAGCCACTCCATGTTTCGACTTCTTTCCCTGGTGTTATTGTGGGAAGAATGTGGGATCTGATTGTATCCGTTCCTGTTAGTTTCTCTTTTTAATTTACTTGTCAATATCTATCCGCATGTTCAAATTATCAAAATATTCAAAAAGGTTTTAATTAGTTCCACGAGAAAAGGACTACATTTCCTCCCCTTGCAGTGTGTTTGTTTTATTTGTTTGATTTGAGGTTTAACGTCCCCGTCAACACTGTAAAGGTCATTTTGGAGACGTTGCTTCCAATTTTGTGGGGACTTTTACCCGACATTGAGATGAAATGACATCTCAAGTCCTGTCGTCCAATGAAACCAATAGGGTTTATAAGCATGGACGGTCCAACTCGCACAGCTTTGCCTGGGCCGGCTTGATACTCTTAGCGGTTTACCAGTACTCGTGTGCGGGTTGGTTTCAGCTCTGCGTGGAAGCATCATGCAGCCATCTATTTCCTCAATACCCGATGAGCGGGGGCCGCCCCTTGCAGTGTGCCTTTGCTTTATATTATACAAAATTGACATCTGAAGACAAATAATAAAATGTTTCTATGAAATAGTTTTGTTTATCAATGCTTATGTCCGCAGAAATCGCTGCAGCCGTCCCAGTAATTAAAGGGCAATATGCCAAACTGGCGCATTTACAATAATCTGTCACACAAAAGTCCCGTTTTCTGACAGCTGGAATGATTAGGAGATCTTCCATTCATGCTAATTTTCGCCTCTGTAAATGCTAATTTTCTCTAATTATGGTTAAAATAAGGGTCCACCGCTGGAAGCTCCCTTCGTGAAATTGCGATGAAGTACTTTATTTCTAAGGTTAACCAAAATTAATTTGTTTTGCTGTAGGTTTCTCTGCCATTACGATAACACATCCGTCCGATATAGTGCATATTTCTCATCTCCAAAATGGCTATTTTTCTAATGAAAATCCCTGATATTGTTCTTATAAATACTGCAAACATAGGTCGTGGGTGCTCGTTAGAACCGCCTCATTGAGGCGGTTCTAACGAGTACCCACAACCTATGTCTTGGATCAGAAATAAGAAAAATAATGTATACCCCCTTAAACCCCAGTTTTCTGTATATAAAGTGGGGTTTAGGGGGGTCTTCATTTCACGGACTTGTTCACGTTATGGCATATTCTTGCACACCACCACTTCGGGGTACTCTTGTGGCACGCCCAGTCATTGTATGGTAAGGAACTTCACATCACTTGAACTATCCGTGAAATGAACACTCCCTAATCCCCAATTTATAAAGAGATTTCTGGGGTTCACGAGGGTATATATTATTTTTCTTATTTCTGCTCCAAGACATAGGTTGTGGGTACTCGTTAGAACCACCTAAATGAGGCGGTCCCCACGAGCACCCATAACCTATGTTTCCAGTATGAATAAGAAAAATATCACGGATTTTCATTAGAAAATTAGCCATTTTGGAGATGTGAAAAAATGCACACGGTGCGTTAAAGGTGCATTATTGAGCTATCCGGAAAAAATGCTTCCAAAAATAAAATACATATAGCCGGTATTTTTCTTTAAAACAATACAAATGAATGCATTTTATGCAAAAATGCGAACAATTATGGTGACAGGTAAACGAGTTTGAGAGGGATTCCCTAACTAGGCTTCGAACACTAGTTAGATCTATTTTTAGTTCGTGACAAAAATAGAATCTCCATATATGACGTTATGCGACGTTCATTTTTGGCCTTGTTTGCTTAGGCCATGCCTGAATTGGAAAAAAAATGACGCTGAATACCTTGCCATTAAGTAACGACACTCAGAGACGATACTGTCGCCATGAATGTGTTAAGTGACAGATTTATTTTTAGAACAGAAATTCCGAACACATGTTCAGATCGAAGGGTAAACACGAATGAAAACGACCATTTTCACAAAGTTCTGAAGCTGTATTTGGCTCCAAAAGTGTACACATGACAAAGGAGTATGCATTGAAGATAAAAACCAGAAATAAAAATTTGAGACCCGGTAGCTCAATAATGCACCTTTAACGATCAGCTCGAATGCCTCTGGGACCATGAAAAATTGCTCGGGTTTGGACATGTTTGAACTACTGAGGGTTAATCATGGCGCAATGTCAGGAGACATAATAGGGTTGACTTATAGAATTAAGCCGGCGCATGACAAAACCTACAATAAGACCCGTGCTATGGTCGAAGACTCAGTTCATCATGGTCGGAGCATTTCCTTGTTGTCCTATGAATAACCCAGACGCTATAGAAGGCTCATGCGAACAGCGAAGACTCTGATCAGACTGATCTGAGTCTTAGCTGGTCGCACAGGTCTTATTGTAGATTTTGTCGTGCGCTGTCTCAACTAGTATTCTCAATCTTCACAAGAAACATGTATAATATGAGCTATCTTGTATACTCAGATTCAATGAAAAAGCACCACTAGTATTATATCTCAAATTTTAATTGATTCACAATATGTCCAGCATTTGATCACGTTTAATGGCTTTTATACTGTTTTATCACTAAGTTATCCACAGACTCACTACAGAGTTACAGCATTTCATTGGATGCAGAGAGGTGGAGACTCGAATAAGTCCACACACACGAAAACTCAAAATCACATATCCTAATACCGGGTATGTCCACCATTAGCATCAAGTGTGTGTGTGTGAATTCGGGTTTAACGTCGCTTTCAACAATTTTTCAGTCATATCACGACGGTGTCTGGTTGCGACAGGGAGCTCAATGCTCACTTTTATAGTGCTGCCTCACTGAAGTATCATGTCCCAGACACATTACACGATACCACACCCAGTCACATTATCCTGACACTGGGTCGACCAGTCCTAGCTCTACCCCGTAAATCTGAGTGCCAAGCGAGGAGCAGCTAGTACCATTTTTAACGACTTTGGTATGTCGCGGCCCGGGATCGAACCCGTGACCTCCCGTTCCCCGGAGCGGACACTCTACCAACTGAGCTATCGGGGCCGGCGAATTAAACGCTGTATCTGGTCTTGTGTGATGGTGTCCCATTCTTCCTGTAGCGCCATGGTTGATTTGCGGATGACGTCGGCTGTACACACGTTTTCAGAGCTGGTCCCAAAGGTGCTCAATCGGGTTTAAACCCGGCGAAAACGCAGGCCAAGGACGGTCCCCGCCCATCGGGGCTTGAAGAAATTGATGGGCTGCATGATGCTTCCTCGCAGAGCAGCTCAAACCGCTCCCTTGGTTCAGCTTCACTGACCTGATTCATGACCCCTCCAGTCATGATATCGCGGTTATGTTTCTCACTCGTTCTCTCGTCTCTCGTGGGTACATTTACGCTTGATGCGTGGTCCTTTATCCTCATGCTGTTAGGATTATGATGTCCTAGTGACCCGTCTTCGCAGATTAGTAGCATTCCCAGTTCAATTAATGTGTTCTTGCTAATCAGTGGTGGAGAGTTTATTCTCCCATTCGATAACTACTATCTTTGCCAGTGTTCCAAATGTCTTGTTTCTGAGGGCAGTAATGAACTCCCCTTTCACTGAAAAAAGTGCTAAGCTTTATCCTGCTTAATTCTCACATACTCACATAACTCACATAACTGGAACACCGGACCAGGCTATCTAGCCGCTGAAGGTGCATTCTGGTAATAATCTCTGGGTTTTGGTCCGGGGTCGTAGCACCAGGGATTGAACTTGTATGGATGGAACTTCCAAAATGAGTTTAGTCTAGCCTTAAAACAGTTCAGGGAGGGTGCCATTATTACACTTTCTGTAGTGAATTCCATGAGTCAATGACTCTGATACTAAAGCTATTTGCCCGAACTTTCAACCTATGTTGTCTCTTATTAATTTTCATTGAGTGGTCTCGTGTTGCATGGTAAGTGGATAGTTTGAAGAATTTGTCCTTTTCTATATTGTTAATGCCGTTCATTATCTTATACACTTCAACAAGGTCCGCTCGCTCCCTCCTACAGTATATTCAAGGGATGGGAGTCCAAGGCATTTTAGTCTTTCTTTGTAAGTTAGGTGGCTTATCGTTCGGACAAGCTTTGTGGCTCTCCTTTGCACATTTTCTATTGCAACCATATCTTTCTTATAAAGAGGTGTACATACTGTGACGGCATACTCAACTTGTGGTCGAACAAGACTTTTATAAAGGTTCAGAAACATGGTCCATGTATGAGAATGTTCTAAAAATGATCCCCAAGTTACGGTTTGCTTTATTGATTTTACTACTAATATGTTCACTGATGTTTAAAGCTTTGTCTATTATAACACCCAAATCTTTTTCACTAGTTACTTTTTCGATCTCAAATTGTTCTTGGCCTGATTTCATGGTATATGTGGCTGGCTGTTGTCGAGCACCAATATGTAAATGTTTACATTTATGTAGGTTAAAAAACATTTCCCAGGTTTCAGCCCTGGTTTCTGATTGGTCTACACTGTTCTGAACTTCGTGCACATTTTCCACTGTTGAGATGCTTTTATAGATTTTTGCATCATCTGCAAAAAGTTTCATGATTGCCACAATAGTATCAGGAAGATCATTGATATATATCAAGAAGAGAATTGGACCTAGGACACTGCCCAGGGGAACCCCACTTGTGACATTTACTGGCTCAGATGCTATGCCATTGATCTTTACTACCTGTGTCCTGTTGGTCAAAAAATCTTTTACACATGAGTGTATTTTTCCTCTTATTCCGTACCCCCAGTTTCTTCAGTAGCCGTTTACGTGGGACCTTATCAAAGGCCTTACAAAAGTCAAGGTAGATGAGATCTACGTCATCGCCCTGATCCAAGGCCGTGGTAATGTCCTCAAGAAACTCTAACAGTTGGGTTGTACATGATTTCCCGGCTAGAAATCCATGTTTGGATTTTGAAAACAGTTGGTTGTTTTTCATATGGTCGACAATTTCATCCCGTATTAATCTTTCCAGTATTTTCCCAGGCATTGAAGTAAGGCTTATTGGTCTGTAATTTTCAGGTTTAGATCTACTTCCCGACTTAAAAATTGCAGTAACATGCGCTAGTTTCCATATTTCCGGTATTGTAGCTCCTTCGATTGATTTTTCAAATATCAATTTCAATAGATTCAGTAGTGATTTTCACATTCCTTTATTAGCATTGGATGGATGTGGTCAGGACCCTGAGATTTTTGGGATCATTGAGTTCATTTAGAATCATTTTGAAAATAGAGTTCTGCTTAAGCCGGTGCTAGGGGGCGTGGCCGGTGTAGCACATTTCAGTACTGGTCATGAACAGACTCAATAAAACCGAGTCTGCTATTTTCGTTTTTGGTGTATTCTTTGCTTCCAAAGGATCTAACTATTCAGAACTTATTTATCTTCACTGCAGCTGGTGCTGTGCCGTGTGGCGGCCGTAAAAAGTCTCCCCATACATCCATCATAGTGCAGATTATATTTTATGGTCCTTTGGGATCATTGAGTTCATTTAGAATCATTTTGAAAATAGAGTTCTGCTTAAGCCGGTGCTAGGGAGCGTGGCCGGTGTAGCACATTTCAGTACTGGTCATGAACAGACTCAATAAAACCGAGTCTGCTATTTTCGTTAATTTGGTGTATTCTCTGCTTTCAAAGGATCTATCTATTCAGAACTTATTTATCTTCACTGCAGCTGGTGCTATGCTGTGTGGCGGCCGTAAAAAGTCTCCCCGTACATCCATCATAGTGCAGATTATATTTTCTGGTCCTTTGGGATCATTGAGTTCATTTAGAATCATTTTGAAAATAGGGTTCTGCTTAAGCCGGTGCTAGGGGGCGTGGCCGGTGTAGGACATTTCATGAACAGACTCAATAAAACCGAGTCTGCTATTTTCGTTTATTTGGTGTATTCTTTGCTTCCAAAGGATCTAAATATTCAGAATTTATTTATTTTGTCAATAGCCTTGAGAATATTTTCTTCAGTTATAGAAATTGTGTTCAAATCCTGCATAAATATATATACAAACAAAATGACGTCACGTCACCTAAAATGCAATGTTGCGTTACACGGTTTCAAAAACGGTTAACATGCGACGTTGTGCCAATAAAGGAATATTGATTCTATGAATATGACATTATCCACGACACTCCCGCCACAAAAAAGGTTAATTGTTCAGACTGTCTTTTAACAGTTCAGAAATTTTCTGCTTGGCTTTACTAGCTGCTAATCTGGTAGGTCTGCCTAAGCCTGTCTGTTGATTCTGAGGCATCGTCATTCAGCGTCGTAGAAGAGATTCTTCCCTCGGGTGTCTTATCAGGTTCAGTCACCCTACATTCCACTAGGTAGGGTAAATTTAACGGCCTTCCTATTATTCTGTTTGATGGGAGCAGAACCTTAGCTGATCTTTCTTGTCCATCTCGGCTCTTTATAACTTCCTGAATGCGTCCCATTCTCCAGCTCCCCCTGGGTAGCTCATCTTTGATTAAGACCACATCACCAATGTTTGCAGCATGTGACGACTTTATCCTAGGTTCCTTTAGTTTAACCTGTGAACGTTCTCTGAGACTTAATAGATAGTCATTTCTCCAGATATTCCAGAAAGAGCTCAAATGTTTCAGCCCCTTCTTCCATGTTGCAAATACCCTGTCTGCAGAGGATTTATCGGGTTTAAAATCAGTATCACCAGAGTCATCTATGCTGGCTGGTAGGCCAATTTTGGGATTTAATGTCAGGAAATGGGCTGGTGCTAGTTCATAAATGAGTTGATGTCATCTCCGACATACACGAATGGCCTGGAATTGTTATAGCCTCTGCTTCCTTGCGTTTTGTTAATAGCTGTTCACCGCTGAGACATTATTTACCTATCGCCTTCCGAAGGGATCTCTTGACAAAACCCACAAGCTTTCATAAAATCCACCCATCCAGGGTGCCAGCTCCACTGTAAAAGTCCACTGAATATTTATGTTGGCTATCATCTTCGGTTAAGATTTTCCCCCATATTTTATCAATAGTGTCTGAGGCAAGTTTGAATTGGGCAGCGTTGTCCGAGGGGATTTTACAAGGTTTACCATGTCTAGCTATGAACCTTCTAAATCCGAGTAAAAACTGATGGGCAGACATATCATACATCAGTTCAAGATGTACAGCCCTTATCACCAAACAGGTATACAGACAAACCCAAACCTTTTGAGTTTTTCTTTTATAAAGAGAGGTCCAAAATAATTGAGGTCAGTTTATGTAAAGGGCGCTGATGCTGACACCCGCTCAGTTGGTATTGGTTGCATCAGTGGCATTCTGTATGGACCTCCTTCGTGGTGTCTACATATGGTGCATTTTTCAAGAACTCTTTTGACTGCAGACCGCACTTGTGGAATCCAGAATTTGTGCCTTATTAAACTTACAGTTTGAGCATTGCCTGCATGAAAAGCTTTTTCGTGATACATTTGACTCACCAGGGTCGTATATCTGTGATCTCTTGGAAATAATACTGGATGCTTGGCACCTTCACATATTGCTGCATTTTCAAGTCTTCCCCGACATCGTAAGTGACCGTTAATATCCAGGTAAAGTCCCAGCTGAATCACAAAATTGTTGCGTTTCTTCTCATGAAAACTGGCTATTATGTTTCTGTATTTTGGGTTTTGAATATATGTTGTCCACATTTTTCTACATTTTTTTTTTCAGATGCTTCCAGTGGACCTGCTAAGTAGAAGTAAAAGAAAGATCAGGAATCGATACAATTAACCTACTCCACCCATCAAATACACCAATGGGAAAGACCGTAAATGATAAGACCGTCTGTCTTGTTCGATGGATCTAGAAGTCTGTGAAGTCTGTTTTCTTCCTTAATTTATGTATGAATCTCATCACTAGGGCTGTAACCCGTAAAAACTTTGTCAGTGAGGAGAATCTGTTGATATCTAAGTTGAATGGGGCATTGTATTCTGTAGGACCCTCCGTAGCTACAAGTTTACATTCATACTTCACTTTAGTCTTCTTGAATTTAAATCAGTTTGAGCTGTAATGTCCTCCTTTTGGGTGTCGGAAGTTTGACATTTCCACTCGGGCCAAATTTCATTCGGTTGTATTAGCCAGTCTGGGCCATGCCACCATAACTTGTCCTCTTGAAGCTGAAATGTTGATTTACCACGACTAGCTATATCTGCTGGGTTTTCTATTGTAGAAGTATAGTGATATTGTATACTTCTGTCTTCTTTAATCTCCTTTACTCTGTTGTCTACAAAAGTTCCCAATGGTTTCTGTCTAGCAATCCAGTTTAGCACACATTGAGAGTCAATCAACATGTGTTTTTGACATATTTGCATTTTTAATTCTTTTTCAAAAAAAAAAAATTAAGCACCTTGCGCCTATAAGGGCTGCTAATATTTCTAGTCTTGGTATAGTTATCTGTTTATTAGGTACAAGCCTTGTTTTCGTAAAGAGAAGATCCACTCTACGACTGTGTTTATTTTCTTGTAGCGAGTACACTGCAGTCGTAGAATGGATCTTGTCTTTTCGAAAACAAGGCTTTTGCACTTCTAGCTGTATAAGAACATCCTTCGGTAGTTTGGCTGTAATCATTGAAATAAAAACATTCTGTTCAGTGTCTTGCTCTAATGCTTTTTTAACTTCTTATGTGTCTTTCAATTTGATTGTAGAGATTTCGAAGCCCCTTTGGATTATTTGGGGCTGATTTTAGATTTATAAGCTCTGTATAATGAGATGTTAAAACTGCCTGTGTATCCCCATAACTTTCTTTCAATAACTCGACTGCAACTGCATAGTTTTCATTGGAAAGTAAGATACCTGACACAGAGGTTTTGGCCTCTCCACTTAGCTTACTCATTAGGTAATTGAGTTTCTCAACTTCAGAAAGTGAGGTATTTCTATGACTAGTTGCCTCAAATGTGTCCCAGAACTCTGTCCATTTTAATTTCTCCGCCACTAAATGAAGGAATCTCCAGTTTCGGAAGTCTGACTGAGTTACTTGTATACGTATATCTCTGACTTGATTGTTCCTGTTCTAGATGTTGCTGTTTGAGCTGTTGTTGTCCTTTCAGAACCTGTTGCATTTGTGCAGTCATTTGTATCATCAGGTTAAACCTATCCTCTGTAACTGTTATCGATGAAAAGTTTTCTGAAGGTGACCTCTGATCTTGAAGCATCTGTTGAATGTCCACGAGCTCATCCCGACTGTCTACCACTTGTGCGATATACAACCAGTCCTCTTTGATAAGCTCTTCAACTTCTTGTGCTCCATCCTGACCATCTATTACTACAGACAACCTTTCATTTGTCTGCTCCAACTTTTCAATAAAATCATTTAACCGTCTGATAAATTACTCAAACCTTTAGAGAAAACTTTAATAATCTCATACTGTTCTTGTGTAGCTCCTTCAATCAGGCTCCTCCCCTTTTCTAGCTCCTTCTCCAGCAAATTTCTATACATTGTTCAGTTTCCCTTTACAAATGAGGTTGACATAGTTGATGTTTGTATTTTCCTTTGTTGAATTTCAATAGATTCCATTACGATAACACATCCGTGTGATATAGTGCATTTTTTCATACCTCAAAAAAGGTAATTTTCTGATGAAAATCCATAATATTTTTCTTATTTATAGTCATAACATAGGTTTTGGGTGCTCGTTAGAACCGCCTCATTGAGGCGGTTCTAACGAGTACCCACAACCTATGTCTTGGAGCAGAAATAAGGAAAATAATGTTTACCCCCGTAAACCCCAGTTTTCTCTATATAAAGTGGGGTTTAGGGGGGTCTTCATTTCACGGACTTGTTCACGTGATGTATGTCTTAAAGTTCTCGGGTTCCGGCACGAATAATGTGGCGACACGTTAATGAACTCACTTGATTTTTAAGACATTTAATAAATGTGCCACATTAGATTATTAAATAATGTTTTCAAATAATACTAAATAAAATGTTAATTTCTTTAGCGCTTTGTTCACTGTAAAACTATTCCTACAGATTATAATGTCCAGAATAACTGTTCGTTTCTGGATAATAAAACATCTTCTGTCCTTCTCTACTGCTGTCCCCTTAGTAAGTAACGTCATCACCTGACGTCACGTCATAATGACGTTACGTCAAAAGACACTGTAGTAACTTAATTGAGTAATTCATTAGCCAAAAGAATTATTGTTACTAAACCCATTAGAGCTCAAATTTGAGGATATAAAAAGATATAAAATGTTCGTGGACCGTCCACGACACGGCGTGTGTCGCTTATATTACTTTGGTTAGCCAATTGGCCATTTTGTCGGAAAGTAACTGTCCTTCTGACTTTCCGCTATTGATGTTTCCATTAGGGTCTAGTTGTTTCATGTTTGTGTTTTTTTTTCCCCTTGGTGTCTCTGATGGGAGCTGTGGATTAATTGTATCGATTTCTGATCATTGCCTTCACTTCTATTTTTATCTGTAGTGGTCGATCCCAATACAAAATTGGGTCACACATTTCAAAACTTGCTTTGATCGAATTTGTTTTTATCAGTATGACAGTTATTATCACATTGCCTTTAAACATTAAACATGCACCCGATCAGGGGATGTCCAATTCACAACCAACAAAATAGCACATATTGAATTTCTCACAATTATGTCCTCCGGTCAGGAGATTTTAACCCATTTTGGACCAGAAACCCCAAAACGGGTATTTTGCAAACAGTGCAGGCCCAGATCAGACGCCGCAGAACGCGGCGTCTGATCAGGGCCTACACTGTTTGCAAAAAAAAGTCCAGCCAGTTTCCAAATGATTTTTTAAGAAAATGCAACCTGACCCCTAAATTATAAAACGGACATGTGCTATATTTAAGGTGGTACAAAAAGTGTTAAATAAGGAAAAGGTCAAAGCGGAGTCATGGGTAAAGATAGACGTTTCAGCATATGGCCTCAGTCTCTGGTACTCTCAGCATCACTGACGTATAAATTTGTTAATTTGAATTGAGGTTTAACGTCCCCGTCAACACTGTAAAGGTCATTTTGGAGGCGTTGCTTCCAATTTTGTGGGACTTTTACCCGACATTGAGATGAAATGACTTCTCAAGCCCTGTCGCCCAATGAAACCAATAGGGTTTATAAGCATGGACTCGTGTGTACCGCTTTGCCTGGGCAGGCTTAGATCCCCTAAGCGGTTTACCAGTACCCGTGTGCGGGTCGGATTCGGCTCTGCGTGGAAGCATCATGCAACCCATATATTTCTTCAAGCCCCGATGGGCGGGGGCCGACTGACGTATAAATAAAACATGGACCATGCAATAAAAAAATATAAAGGTATGAAAATGAACCATCCGTCATTGCAATATGCTCAGATCTAATCTATAACGCATTCCTTATCGCAAATGTTCACCACTCCGTTTCAACAATTTTTCCGCTCCACTGTCGCTCTTGACACATATCTGACACATCGGCTTTTATACTGTTTTCTCTGATTGGTTAAGTTCGACACAAAGTCTTTGTGGGCGGAGCGAATGTCAAGCTGGGTAATATAATATCAAAAAAAGATTTAGGTCGTCAGTGAGCATTTAGATCATCTAGATCAAGGTCCCCTTTACATTTTCGTAGCTGAGTGTGACGCGACCGTATCGTTTATACCATTATGCATGCATTATTGCATACATGCATGCATTCTAAGGAACCCTATATCTTTCTTGGATTTAATGAACCATATATGCAAGGATATTTATAGTCGCTGGTAAGTTTGTTAATAACAACGGAAGCCATCACTGGAAATGAATATCCCACAGCTGGAGGCATCGCTGAAAAAAATCAATGAATGTCCGATAGGGTTTTAGTCTCAGAGGTTTTGGTTTCGGATAAATTTATTAAAAGTTTTTGTTTTTTTTTTGTTTTTGTATTCAGCAATACACAGAGCTTATCAATGCCTTTGTTTGAGGTCGCGGCCTATGTAACGCAAAATAGTCGCAAGTAAGCCAAATCCCTCAAGACTGGAGCATATAATTCTTTTAGAGAATTATATGCCCATGCGCAAGATTAATAGTTATTTATTACGAAGCGCTTTGTGAAGGTATAAACGTAACAAACATATATCATGAAGCATAGACAAAAATAACTTGGGACATGATGGTCGTACACGTTTACGATGGCGCCATGTCTAAACTATAATGTAAAACATAAATGGCGTGTAAAGCTAAACTGATCGTCTAGATTTTCTCGGCCTGACACGCAATAATGCCAGAGCGGTGACTAAATGCCACTGCAGTGAATTAAACAGACATGAAGATTTATCTTATGCCTTCATGTCGAATAAAGTTTAACTTAATTACTGAACTAGAAATGACAGTGCTGATGCATATTACATATCATATCATTAAGGGGGCATCTCAAGAAACTCTTGTCCAAAGTACAATGCCCCAGTATTGTCAGTGTTCCATAAAACCAAAAAAAAAAAAAAATATATATATATATATTTTGGATAATCTAAAGAGCCTTTTTATTATTAAGAGCCTTATTATTATTATTATTATTATTATTATTATTATTATTATTTTATCATATGACGTCGCGTCTGAGAATGTAATAACTCGGCAATCCACAAGCGGGTAAAATATGCAAATTAGTTGGATTCGCCCCGTAACGTTACACGTGCAACGTCCTTAACGACGTTGCGTATACTAACGGCTTTTGTAAAACAAAAGTCGTGAATAAAATGCGTTTCAAATGTCATATGTTAAATAGAATCTTGCATTCGTGCTCCTGTATCATTAAACTCGTGGAGGAAAAGGGATTAATTTAAAATGCTCGGCATACCCTCGCATTTTATCCATTTTCCTCAAATCGTTTAATAAATTCAATAATGCATGAATACTCATGTAAGATCCTCTAAAAGTATTTTTATTATTTCAACTTGAAAATTAGGTTGTGTGTATTCATTAAAATCGGCTCGATGAGACGATTCTACTTAGTATCCGGGACTTTTATTTTAGCTATTCCTATTTGCCCCCTGATCTGACGCTCGGATTAACCCATATTTGACAATGGAATCTTCCACGTAATATGTTTTGAATGGTCAACTTCCAATTATATGGGAGTCAGGTATGTTTTGTTTGTTATAAATTAAAAAGAAAAATGGACGTTCTTAAAGCACACAGTGTAGGCCAGGTTCGGTATAGGTTTTACTCTGGAAAAGCCAAACAGACCAAAAGGATAGAAAATATTTAGTGACATAAAGGCACAAATGAAACTCAAACCTATATGCCTGCGACAAAACATAAGTCGAACATTTATTGTCGGTATGCATAATAATGCATTAAATAGGTAGAAAAGAAAACTACATTTTTGCAGTGATTATATACGCTGTCTTTACTGTCTCACAAAAATCTCGAGACATAGGAATTAGTAGTTTATCATATGACGTCGCGTCTGAGAGTGTAATAACGCCATGTAATATTTTCGATAATCCACTAGTGGATTAAATATGCAAATTACCTAGATACGTCCCGTAACATTACATGTACGACGTCCTTAACGACGTCACGTTTACTATTGGCGGAATATTGACATTTTTGTAAACAATCGTGAATAAAATGCGTTTCAAATGTCATATGATAAATAGAACCTTGCATTCGTGCTCATATATTTTTGAATTTATTAAACTCGTTGAGGAAAAGGGATAAAATGCATCGCATTTTATCCCTTTTCCTCAACTTGTTTAATAAATTCAATAATACACGAGCACTCATGTAAGATCCTCTATATAATAAATAAGTACGATGTGATAAAATAAGTATCATGAAACGATTCCGTTCATCTTCTAACAATAATGATATGCATACGGTATGTGTTATTATATTCTTCTTATCAAAAAAAATGTATTAAGCAACATCTGTTCTGACTTTGGGGTCTCTGATGGGAGCTTTGGGTTAATTTTATCAATTCCTGATCATTGCCTCCATTTCTATTATCAAAATAGTTTAAGAAAGATTTTTTTCCGAATACATTTACCAAGGACAACCAAGTAAGAGCTAGTCAAATTTGAAATTGCAATTATCTATTTATAAATACAAATGAATAACAGTGCCATCATTCGACTCCATCAGTGCATCTCAACTATCGATCTGATGTTATAAGTGACATATCTAGAAATTCGGTATTTGATGAGAATTTATCCTTGATATTTTACAAAAGTTTGGTGCTAAATTCACAGTTTTGCTCATGTAATTACCTTTTTTTTTTTCAACGAGTTGGATAGATTCAGTTATGCATGAGCACGAATGCATGATGACTTATAAAACGCATTTTATTCACGATTGTTTCACAACATTACGAAAACACGCCTATACAAATATATTGCCAAATATTTTGGCCAACAATTAGAAATTTTAAGGTCAAACATTGTGATATTTTTCTTATTTCTGCTCAAAACATAGATTGCGGGGACTCGATAGAACCGCCTCGACGAGGCGGTTCTATCGAGTACCCACAATCTATGTTTTTGAGCAGAAATGAGAAAAATAATGTATACCCCTTAAACCCCAGTTTTACTATATAAAAGTGGAGTATGAGGGGGTCAAAATTATATAGGCGTGTTCTCGTAATGAAAAAAGTGTCGTTAAGGACACCGCACATGTAACGTTAAGGGGCATATCTAGCTAATTCGCAAATTTAATCCACCAGTGGATTACCTAATTTATCATATGACGTCGCGTCTGAGAGTGTAATAACGCCATGTATTATTTTCGATAATCCACTAGTGGATTAAATATGCAAATTAGCTAGATACGTCCCGTAACGTTACATGTACGACGTCCTTAACGACGTCGCGTTTACTAATGGCGAAATATTGATATTTTTGTAAACAATCATAATTAAAATGCGTTTTAAATGTCATATGATAAATAGAATCTTGCATTCGTGCTCATGTATTATTGAATTTATTAAACAAGTTGAGGAAAAGGGATAAAATGCTCGGCAAGCCTCGCATTTTATCCCTTTTCCTCAACTTGTTTAATAAATTCAATAATACATGAACACTCATGTAAGATCCTCTATTTATAACATGTCGTTGTTGCATTCTGAGACGCGAGGTCGTGTGATAAACGTATGTATTTGTTATTTGTGCCAATATGTGTATCATGATACATTTACGGTATTTTTGGGAGTTCAGTATCTTTTATTGTGCTATTATCTGATATTTTTGTTACTGTATATTTTTGCGTCTTAATATTCTGTCATGCATCATTGTATTTGTGTTGAGACAATAAATTGATTTAATTTCATTTGATGCTGCTCTCTGATAATTTTTTAATTTAATGTGGGCTGTACAAAGTATTCTAAACAGCTGCCATTTGGCAATGGGTTAAAGCATTATGCTGATAGATCATTAACTTAACGTATTTTTATTACATGAAAAACCGGTCCCGATAGCTCAGTTGGTAGAGTGTCCGCTCCGGGGAACGGGAGGTCACGGGTTCGATCCCGGGCCGCGACATACCAAAGTCGTTAAAAATGGTACTAGCTGCTCCTCGCTTGGCACTCAGATTTACGGGGTAGAGCTAGGACTGGCCGATCCAGTGTCAGGATAATGTGACTGGGTGTGGTATCATGTAATGTGTCTGGGACATGATACTTCAGTGAGGCAGCACTATAAAAGTGAGCATTGAGCCCTCTGTCGCAACCAGACACCGTCGTGATATGACTGAAAAATTGTTGAAAGCGACGTTAAACCCGAATTCACACACACAATTACATGAAAAACTGTTTCAATATATTTCACATGCATAGTTCAACCATTAGGATAATTCGCCTGAATGATATGGTGATTTGTTTTTGTAAATTTCTGCAGCAAACATCGAATGTTTTTGCCTGTTAGAACCACCTCAATGAAGCGAAAATCCACAATTTATATTTTTGAGCAAAACCAAGAAAAATAAAGAATCCTCTTGTAAACACCATTTTAATTGTGGATAAAGCATTTTTTTTCAAGACTGTTCATTTCATGAGTTGTTAGTTAACGAGAATTATCATATTACGTCGCGACTGAGAATGAAATAACGCCACGTAATAAGTTCGATAATCCACTAGTGGATTTATAAGTATGCAAATTAGTCAGATACGTCCCGTAACGTTACATCTCGGACCCAATAGCAATTGTCAATTTTGACACAGTGTGGTTGAAAAAAAATAATATTGTATTGATTATAATTGAAATCAACGCAGCTCGAAGCCTCTAAATTTGACGAATGTATGCCAAAAGTGCAGAAAATACCTGCAATAGGTGCCTGGGTTTCTCGTTAAAATTTCAAAAACTGTTGAACTTTTCATTAAAAATAATGTTACATTTCTGCAAGCAGTACATTCAACTATTGCTTTTTAAAATAATACAAATTTATTAAAAAAATAAGAGTGAAAAATAAGAATAAAACTGCAGTAACGAAACTGTAGCTTACAAAATTTTTAAGGCTCAGCCACGACAGCATTTTGCTGATAAATAATATCACACTGAAGTGACTATTCCCTGTTGAGTCCGTGGTTACGTCATGTGCGACGTCCTAAGCATCATTGCGTTTACTAACGGCGGAATATTGACATTTTTGTTAAACAATCGCGAATAATATGAGTTTAATTTAAATGCCATAAGATAAATAGAATCTTGCATTCGTAATACATGAACGGTCATGTGAGATCCTCTATGTCCATGAAAAGCGCTTTCAAATGTAAGTGCAGATATCTATGAACCAAAGCAGCCTTCAATTCTTCATGTACATGTAACTATCTATTTTTCTTCTTTTTGGTGGTTTGAAAAGGCTATTTTCTTTGACCATGTCTTTTTCTTTGTTACATCCTTTTCTGTCTAGTTCTCTTACTAAATTTATAACATTGAAGTATGTTGTAGTGTGAGGTCAACGCATCACGAAAAAACGCCTATACAATTTTGACCCCCTTGAACCCCACTTTTATATAGTAAAACTGGGGTTTGCAGGGGTAAACTTTATTTTTCTTATTTCTGCTCTAAAATATAGATTGTGGGTATTCGTACCACAATCTATATTTTGAGCAGAAATAAGAAAAATGTCACAATTTTTCATCTTATTTTTTTTTCAATTGTTTCGGCGATAAAGGTTACAATGTATTTGTATAGTTTTCGTAATTGCTTGGTTCCGACGAGGAAGACAGTATGTCCATAATTTCTGGCGTAAATAGAATATGACATACGTCTCATAGAATAAAATTGACATACGTTTCGAATTTTCCATTGACACTCGGGTTTGGATTTTTCTCTGCATGGGATACAGAGAAAAAAATCAAACCCGAGTGTCAACGGTAAAGTCGAAAGGGAAGGATGTCGAGTTGCCGACATTTTCCGTTAACCCACGGGTTCTCGTTTGTCGGCATACGTCGGTGATGGATGTTTGATTATGTTTCACACCAGCTTTCATCATTTTTTCCTATTTTGCCTTTGATTTTACGTGTCGTAACGACCCACCCAATGCGTTATTCGCTTTTTTTTTCGTGCAAACGCGTAAATGAAGAATTATTATGCCATTTTAACATCGTGTGGGAGATGTCTAAGCCCATGGGGAAAACAAAATTTCTCTGCACCATTTAAAACACAAAAACATGTCTATATAATTTTGACAACATTGAAGCCCATAAGTAAAACTGAGGTTAACTGTTTTCTTATTTCTACCTAAAAGTATAGATTAAGGGAACCAGTTAGAACCACCTCGATGAGGATGTACTTTTCCATTGTGTGTGTGTGTGTGTTTTTTTTTTTCTTTAACTTTTTATAAAAGTTTAGAAAAAGTGGAGATCATAATTAATTGATAACAAAAGCAATCCAAATGTTAGGCTGTGACAAGAGCTTACGTGCTTATGTGCTGCTTGGTTGTATATAAAGTTTATTTGGCCGATTCAGCGATGTCGGAACAATGATCCACTGATTGCTAAGAATGACTTTGGGATGGCGAACCCCACTCACTTAAGCTACGATTGGTTCTGATGATATATATTAAAATGTTGGCGTTTTAATGTATATTATCAGCAGTTTAAATAGCATGCATATTCCACGGACATAAATATGGCACAATCTTCAAATGTGTTTTTTTTTTTGTTGGTATTGGAGTTTAACGACGGAGTCAACACTATTTTTGTATTTTTTGAGCCGGTCAGTGTACCTATCCACACTTTTCCTAGGCAGGGTTTTACTGAACCCATTTAGTACCAGAAACCCCTAAAGGGGTACCTTGGCAAACAGTGCAGGCCCAGATCAGACGCCACAGAACGCGGCGTCTGATCAGGGCCTCCACTGTTTGCTAAAAGGTCAGTCATTTTCCGAAAAGTTCATGATGAAAACACAACCTGACCTAAAACCTAAAACACAACCTAAATTTTGAAATTGACTCATGCTATATATAAGGAGGAAGATTCCACAGAACGCGGCGCCTGATCAGGGCCTCCACTGTTTGCTAAAAGGTCAGTCATTTTCCGAAAAGTTCATGATGAAAACACAACCTGACCTAAAACCTAAAACACAACCTAAATTTTGAAATTGACTCATGCTATATATAAGGAGGAAGATTCCATTTAGTACAAAAAGGGTTAAGCGGTAAACCAGAACAGAAACCAGAAACTGACATCTGCGGAAGGGAGAGAATGATCAGTCATTCGAAAGAATGTTGCCGACCCCGGCAGGTATCGAACCCGCGTTCTCCTGATCACCGTAAGCATTTTAATTAATCTAAGTACTGTACTAAAAATTTCGTTGATCATGGAAAAACTTTTATAACCTCGGGGCTTGACATTTATTTCACTGTTCGTGACTTTTTCTTATTAATCTTTTCCCTTTGTTGTGAGCGATAGCAAAGTTGTGTGTTGTTGACCTTTTAAACTCTACCTCATCGTTTTTAACTCGGTTCGATTTAGGATCATTGAACCCTTTTTATTAGGTACCTGATTATATGGGCACGCTTGAGGGCAGAACAGTCCTTTCTGGAAATAAGATTTTTTTTTTTCAGATGAAAACTTTTGATATTGTCCATATCTAGCCCAAACATAGTTTGTGGAGAGTTTGTGGAGTGGTGATGGTAGTGTCTGGGGTCAGGACCTCGAAATTTTCGGTGTTTTTAACGAATACCCATCCACGATCTATAATTTGAGCCAAAAAAAAAAAAAGAACAAAATAATGGTTAGCCACATAGCAACAGAAAAGGCGAGTATTTTGTGATAACTGAAGGATAGTTTTTGTCAATTATCCATATAAACCTATGTTGTGGCTTATCTAGAGAAAACCTTATCGGTTGCTATGTAGCCCCGTCACCCACACTTTTCTGTTTTATATATATGAGCCCCGCCAAGCGAATTTGTGTCTTCGAGCATTCCGTCATGACAAATTTTAACTGCGCATGCCCAGCCATTCAGAGGGGCCAGGGATATGGCTTTCTGTCTCAAGGTTCCTCTTGATTACTGCTTGCATGAGCGAGCAGCGAAGGTTCTGGCGAGACTGCGCGGATGCGCAGGCTCGCCTGAACCTTCGCTGCTCGCATAGGCGGTAAGTACCAAAATCGCTTGACGGGGCCCATATAATGGGCCTTTAAACAGGGGTATTCTTTACCTGGACTTAACCATTGTCCTGCTGAATATTTTAATCTGCCACACCCACTACCGATTGTCAACCAATCAGATTACTTGATGCAAATTATTGCAACAAATTCACAATCTGAATGACAATATAGATCCTGATCAGAAGCCATCTGAACTGGATCTTCATTGTTTGAAAAATAAAGGCATATCGAGAAGGATAACCTGTCGTAGAGTGTCATAATAAAACCGAGCCCCCTGTTTCCAAAGGTACATCCCATTTGTATTGATATATTGTTTGTAACCTTTACATGTTATATATGTTATGATACAAATAAAATACAGTTTAAACCAAAGCTCCATCAGCTGGTGGTATATATTTTTATTCGTCAGAGACAATTAAAGGGTTATCCGATAAGTCATAACAAAAGTATTTGAATTTCTGATGTTTTCGTTTGGTTTTTGGAAAATAATCTCCAAAGTATTGGTTTTAATTTTAACACAGCTTCAGACAATAAAAACATAATTATTTATTATATTGAACTGAAACATTTTCTTGGAAAGAGCTCAATCGGTATCATCGGTATCATGAACTGCGTAAATCTTATTTTTCTTCCTGGAATTTTACAGTCGTCATCACGACTAAACTTCTGCAACAAGTGTTGAATTTGCAGGGATTTAGTTTATACATGTAAACTGCGTAACAATAACTGTGCAATTCGGGAAAATTATTGCCATGTTCACACATATTGCATGCAGACATGGCGTTATACGACAGAAGAAGTAGAAGACGAATAATGTGTGGTGGCCGTAAACATCGACCTTTCCACCTACTCAGTTCATTTCTTTACCGGTTTGATTATTTTATATGATTTTTTTTTCCGCAAAAAGAATTTTCATGTTATATTTTGTTATTTCAGTTGTCGACACTCTATACTCTTTAAGCATTACTGTCGCTTCGTATCAAGTAAAGTGTCATATGCTCAGGATCCCCTGTATTTTTGCCTGTTTGCATATTGTCTTCTGTTTCATTATTTATTATTTTCTGGGTTGCCGTTGTGCTCTTTGATTGTGAAAACATGCCTTTATAAATTTGACCCCCTTTAACCAAACTTTTATATAGTAAAACTGGGGTTTACAGGGGTAAACATTATTTTTCTTATTTCTGCTCTGAAATATAGACTATGGGTACTCGTTAGAACCGCCTCAATGAGGCGGTTCTAACGAATACCCACAATCAATATTTTGAGCAGAATTAAGAAAAATATAAATTTTTCATCCTGAAATTTTCATTTTTTCGCCGATAAAGTTTACAATATATTTTTATAGGCGTGTTATCGCAATGGTATCGTGAACTTTCTGTTTCTTCATTATTGTAAGCATGGCTGAGAATGAATGAAAATAATTTGCAAATGCACTACCAATCCAAGACACCAAAGGAAAAAAAAAACAAACAGCATCTTTAAGCCATTTATTCTTAGACAGTAGGACACACCGTGTGTTCATAATTGTTTTATTGCCCCATGTGATATACTGTATATAGCAGATCAAAGGCGGTCTTTAATAGGGTGATTAGTAACACCTGTTGAATCCCCTGACTGAGGCACTAAAGGGGAAAATCAATATGGTACACTCTAGTTAACAGTTAGTCAATTATTGATTTTCTCCAAGGAGGCCCCTTACCAGTTGCAGACAAAGGAGTTCTCTTCAGTCAGCACTGAGGGCTACATAATATTATTTAATGAAATAATCAAGAATAAATGCCTTTAAATTAAACATCACAAGCGGAAAACCAAAACGACAGTTCCGTTGTTAGCAGAACAAACGGCGTAAAATGTAAGTATACATGCATAGCAACAGAGAATGTCCGTATTTTGTGATAATTGAAGGATAGTTTTGACAGGTCTCCATAAAAGAAATCTTTGTTGTGGGTATTCATAAGAACCGCCTCGGTGAGCCACACAGCACGACATAGGTTTACGTGGAGAAATAAGCAAAACTATCCTTCAAGTTTCACAAAATAACTACCTTATATGTTGCTATGGATACTGTGTAAAATGTTAGTTGTATAACATATTGAATAATTAACAATACAGAAAACACATTACAGTAGAATACCTATATTAAGACCACCTTTGGGACTGTTCAAAGGTGGTCTTAAAGACCACTTTTGAGCAGTCCCAAAGTTGGTCCTTGACCAGAGAACACTCTGTGGGCAGAAAACGCAAAGAAAGATTAAGTGCACCCTTCAACATAAGCTTTTTAAAGCAGAATTGGTCTTAACTTTCGGTGGTCTTAATAGGGGAGTTTACTGTACTTGTGTACTGGCACAAAACATTTCTTTCTCCTTTTTTCTTTAAATATTAAAATTCTGAATTGGTGTTTGTTTATTTTAATAATTGTTTAGCACAAAACAATAATTTGAAGATTTGACAAATTTAAGTCTGTGGGCGAGGAGTTATTTATTTAAGTTATTTCCGATATTTTTTATGTTGCATAAATATTACCAGTGTCACTGAATGAATTGGTTCTAAATGGGGAGGTAACTGCTATCCAATTAACATTTTCTCCTAGTATAATTCCAACTTTCCATCATTTTATACATTTCGAGCGATTTGATTGGTTGAAATAAAAGTTTTAGACAGTAAATCCCGTTATTAAAATAAAGAATAAATCTGCTTTTAAAAACTTATTGAGAAGGTGTCATTCATTCTTTCTGTGCGTTTTCCACACTTAGTGTTTCCTATTATGAGGCCACCTTTGAGACTGTTCAAAAGTGGTCCTAAAGACCACTTTTGAACAGTCCCAAAGGTGGTCTTAATATAGGAATTTTACTGTACCTCGATAATTTCCATGAGCAAGAATCTCAGAGCTATCACACAGCGACAGGTAGTAATATAACGTGACGCCAAACGGCCCCCGCCCATAGGGGCTTGTAGAAATATATGGGCTGTATGATGCTTCCACGCAGAGCTGAATCCGGCCCGCACACTAGTACTGGTAAACCGCTTAGAGGATCTAAGCCTGTCCAGGAACTGCGGTGCGAGGCGGACCGTCCATGCTAATAAACCCTATTGGTTTCATTGGGCGACAGGGCTTGAGATGTCATTTCATCTCATTGTCGGGTAAAAGTCCCACAACATTGGAAGCAACGTCTCCAAAATGACCTTTACAGTGTTGACGGGGACGTTAAACCTCAAATCAAACAAAAACGTGACGCCAAAGAGCACGTTTAGAACCCGCGCGTTACGTCGTTGTATGAATTAACGCCAACGTCGTTCGATTAAAAGATGTGAAACTATTGAAAAGAGAAAAGAGAAATAAACTGAAAATATAGACTTGACGTTTTTTTTTTTTTTTTTTTTTTTTTTTTTTGTTTTTATTTTCGCTTCGGTTCCTTACGGAGATGGCAGCTTCTGACTGAATAATCATTCCGCCGTGTACGTTGGTAAGTGCATTCTTACGCTTTCGAAAGAATTCTTCAAGTGGCGTTTTTAAACATTCCAATGACAAAGTTGGAATTTTAAGGAATGAATTATCATTTTTGTGGCTTTTATCGATGTGTAAACTCCGGCGAATCATTTTTGTGGCTTTTATCGATGTGTAAACTCCGGCGAATCATTTTTGTGGCTTTTATCGATGTGTAAACTCCAGCGAATCATTTTTGTGGCTTTTATCGATGTGGAAACTCCGGCGAATCGCCGGAGTTTACACATCGATAAAATCCACAGAAATGAAATTCATTCCAATAATGAAGTGCAAAAGGTTTTTAAACATTCCATTATGATGTTAATGATGTCAGTGTGTGAATTATTGTAGTGCATTTCTAGACAAGGTCATACTAATTAAGCTATATGTCAAAGAAGATCGATCATGTAATATACCAGAGACGGGCGGTGCTTAGAAATAAATGTGCATTTCCTTTTCAAGTGCAATGCATTCTATTTGCCCTGTCGACAAATCAAATTAATTCGATCAACTCACAAACTGTTTGACAAACAGTGCAGTTCCTGATCAAATGTTTTTTTGAGAATTTGTTTGATTTGTGGTTAACTTCCCCGTGTACTAGTATAGGTATTTTGGAGACGTTGCTTCTAATTTTGTGGGACTTTTACCCGACATTGAGATGAAAGAACATCTCAAGCCCTGTTGCCCAATAAAACCAATAGGGTTTATAAGCATATGGACGTTCTGACGCGCACCGCTTTGCCTGAACAGGCTTAGATCCTTTAAGCCGTTTACCAGTACCTTGTGCGGTCAGATTCAGCTCTGCGTGGAAGCATCGTGCATCCCATTTGTTTCTTCAAGCCCCGAGTGGGCGAGGTCCGTTGTTTTTTTAGAAACAATCTGATCTGGATCTACACTGTTTGCAAAAAAGGGGTTGTCCAGATCAGCAGGTCAAGGGTTAATATGAATCTATACATTCATAAGGGGAATGGGAACACCTTCAGGGGAGGCAAATCCTGCAAAATGAAAAATTTTGTCTCCCATGCTAATAGGGGTCAACTCTTAAAAAATGAATTTGCCCCTGAGGAGCAAATTCTTTTCTTTATGAGTAGACACCTTTTTCAGTGGGACAGGGCTTATAGAAAAGCGAACAGGAAGTCCCGAAAGTTGTCCCCCTTTGAAAAATGGCGGGATAATCTGCCAGGTGTTCCCATTCCCCTTAAACTGACAACCAATCGCATTAATGTGTGTGCTTTTTTATGGTCCCCGCCCATTGGGGCTTGAAGAAATAAATGGGCTGCATGATGCATCCACGCTGGTAAACCGCTTAGAGACCCTAAGCCTGCTCAGGCAAAGCGGTGCGAGTCGGACCGCCATTGCTTATAAACCCTATTGGTTTCATTGGGCGACAGGGCTTGAGACGTCATTTCTTCTCAATGTCGGGTAGAAGTCCAACCAAATTGGAAGCAACGTCTCCAAAATGACCTATATAGTGTTGACGGGGGACGTTAAAAATCAAATCAAACAAACACAACAAAGCAGAAATGCAAAAGGTTTTTAAACATTCCATTATGATGTATTAAACATTATGTAAAGTGATGTCAATGTGTGAAGTTGTGAACTATTGCAGTGCATTTCTAGACAAGCATTTCTAGACAAGGTCATGTTAATTAACTCATTTAGTACCAGAAACCCATAAAGGGGTTCCCTGGCAAACAGTGCAGGCCCAAATCAGACGCCGCAGAACGCCGCGTCTGATCAGGCCCTCCACTGTTTGCTAAAAGTTCAGCCATTTTCCAAATAAATTTTTGATGAAAACACAACCTGACACCCCTAAATTTTGAAATGGACTCCTGCTATATATAAGGAGGAAGATTCCATTTGGTACATAAAGGATATTAAGCTATATGTCAAAGAAGACCAATCATGTAATGCACCAGAGACGGGCGATTCTTGCTTTAAAGCACATAGAAAATATGTGTGAATTTCCTTTTAAAGTGCAACCTTGTCTGTTGAACAAGTACGTAAAATATGCCACCACAATTTCTGACTATCAGCCAATCAAATTACTTCATATACTATATTCGTTTTAATTCACAAACTGAATGACAAACAGTGCATATCCTGATCAAATGGCTTTATGAGAAACTATCTGATCTTGATCTACACTGTTTGTAAAAAGGGGTATTGTCCTGATCTGCAGGGCCAGGGTAAACATGAATCTATATGCTTAAGGGGAATGGGAACACCTGGCAGATGTTCCGCAATTTTTCAAAGGGAGACAATTTTTGAGACTTCCTGTTCGTTTTTCTATCAACTCTGGCCCACGGAAAAAGGGGTCTCCTCTTAAAGGAAAGAATTTGCTCCTTAGGAGCAAATTCTTTCCTTTAAGAGTTGACCCCTATTGACATGTGAGACAAAACACTTTTGCAGGAGTTGCCTTCCCTGAAGATGTTCCCATTCCCCTTAAACAACGCGTCAATCGAGAGTAATTCAGATGGTAATAAAGTTTATTCTAGCTCAAACCTAGAAGATTTCATAATTGTAACGCAACATACAAAGTTAAAGAACTCTAATGGTACGAAATTTTATCACAGTGCTCTGACTAGATTGAGGAAATGAAAAGATGCATAATATAATTTATTATACATTTTTCTTTTCAGTTTTGTTTATATGGGGAGTAATAACAAAGAAATTCTTATGTTTTTTTTTTTTGTTTTTTTTTTGTAAAACATCAGTTTCAAACTTCTCTTGTTTTGGTGGCTTTACATTACGAAACACGCCTATATAATTTCGAGCACTTATACCCAACTTTTATATAGTAAAGCCGGGGTTTACAGGTGTAAACATTATTTTCTTTTTATTTCTGCTCAAAAAGATAGATTGTGGGTATCCGTTAGAACTGCCTCGCCAATCTATGTTTTGTGCATAAATATAAAAAATATCAGTTTTTTTTTTATCCAAAAAAATTTCATTTTTGGTGGTAAAATTCTTAGTATATTTGAATAGGCGTGTTTTCGGTATGGATGACTGTGGTCTTTACCAGTGTTTTTGTTTGTTTTTGTTGTTTTTCTCGAGTTACAATTTCTTTCTATTTTTCAACCGGGTATCTCACTACACATAGTACACAGTAACTATACCAGACATTAAGAAAACACGCCTATACAAATGCATTGTAAACTTTACCGCCGAAAAAATGAAAATTTTAAGATGAAAAATTGCGATATTTTTCTTATTTCCGCTCAAACTATTGATTGTGGGTACTCGTTAGAACCGCCTCGACGATGTATATTTTAGAGCAGAAATAAGAAAAATAAGGTTTACCCCTGTAAACCTCAGTTTTACTATATAAAAGTGGGGTTCAAGAGGGTCAACATTATATAGGCGTGATTTCGTGATGTCAACTGGATATCTCACTACACATAGTACACAATGACTACACCAGATTTGTGTAAATGTGACCTCGCCAAAATGCTTCAAGTCGCAATACTACTAACTATAAGAATACTAACTCACTACTTATACTGTACCCAGACCTGCCCTTCGTGTCTCTGAAAATAGTTTTTTTTCCCTGACGAAACCTTACGGAACCCGGGAAGGGACATGATTTTTTTTTTATTTTTTATAAGTTGTGCGCACAAGATAATATCTTGTTCGCACAACTTCCCAAGATCTATGTTGTGCAAACAAGATACTATGTTGTGCAAACAAGATACTATTTTGTGCGCAACGGGCCTCCGTGGTCTAGTGGTTAAGATCGCTGACTCTTGATCATTAGGTCTCTCACCGCTGTGGTTCGAGCCTCGCTCGGGTCACATGTGAGACGCCAAGTTCTGCAACGGAAGGTCAGGTGGTTTTTCTCCGGGAACTCCGGTTTTCGCCCACCTCTGATTAACGATCGGCTCGATATGAGTGAAATAATCTTGAAAGGGCCGTAAACCAAAACCAAAAAAAAAAAAAAATAATATCTTGTGCGCACAAGATATTTAGCTGTGCGAACAAGATATTATCTTGTGCGCACAAGATAATATGTCTGCACAAGATAAATTATGTTGTCATATCTTGTGCGCACAACATATTATCTTGTTCGCACAAGACAATATCTTGTTCGCACAACTTAATATCTTATTCGGACAACATGTTTAAAAAAATACCGTCCCTTCCCAGGTTCCGTAAAACCTTGGAATATTTTCACCATTTATGCAGTTCTGTCGACTCCTTGGTGCAGATGTAAAAAAAGAAAAACATATTACAGTTTGTTAATCGCATTTTTTATCTGTTCACGGACTTGTTTAGGTAATGTATGTTATCCAGTTTCCGGGCGTGCCACATTTCGTAAATGATTTAAAAAGCGTCATAAATGAGCCCCGCCAAGCGAATTTGTGTCTTCGAGCATTCCGTCATGACAAATTTTAACTGCACATGCCCAGCCATTCAGAGGGGCAAGGGATATGGCTTTCTGTCTGAAGGTTCCTCTTGATTCACTGCTTGTATGGGCGAGCAGCGAAGGTTCTGGCGAGACTGCGCGGATGCGTAGGCTCGCCTGAACCTTCGCTGCTCGCATAGGCGATAAGTACCAAAATCGCTTGACGGTGCCCAAATAATAATGTAAAATTAAACCATCGTGAATATTTCTTTTGATGGTTTAAATGTTCCATTATCAATAAATAATGGAGACATTTATTACACATATTAGAAATGAATTAGAAATGAATTTATAAATGAGTTTTGCATTTCCGTTTAGACTGATGCCAAGTTGGTGCTAGTTTGGTAATTAATGCCAAAATGAAACCGACTCCGAAAAATTAAACATTTATTATTCATAGAATTAGCCATTACAATACATCGAAAAGCAATTATAATATCCGGATTCGATCGGTAATTTCATAGTTATGGTTATGTATAGTGCCTTTCATAGCAGGTTGAAATGTATAGACGGACGCGGTGCATGCTTTAAGATCAATTTGTTTTGTTTGATTTGATGTTTATCGTCCCCGTCAACAATACATAGGTCATTTTGGAGAAGTTGCTCCCAATTTTGTGGAACCTTTACCCGACATTGAGATGAAATGAGTCCTGTCGCCCAATGAAACCAATAGGGTTTATAAGCATGGACGGTCCGACTCGCACCGCTTTGCCTGGCAGGCTTTGATACTCAAACCGGTTTACCAGTACTCGTGTGCGGACCAACTCAGCTCTTCGTGGAAGCATCGTGCAGCCTATTTCTCTCTTCAAGTCCCGATGGGCGGGGGCCGTTAAGATCAATGTAATATTTGATGTAATATTTGATTCTCTGTCATAATTTCTCCGTAACATATATGGTAACATATTATGATCATTCGTTTAAGACGAGTGAGTACATGTGTATAATTTCCCCATTTTGTCCATGTTCAGTTTAACTTTTTTTCTCTATGTACATAAAAATATTTTATTTGGTTTTGCGCCTTTTCAAGATTATTTCACATATTTCGAAGCGATCGTTAATCAGAGGTTGGCGGACCGGAGTACCTGGAGAAAAAATACCTGACCTTCCGTTGCAGACCTCGGCGTTAGCGAGGGGCGAACCACAGCTGTGAGAGACCAAATGATAAAGAGTCGGCGCTCTTGCCTTTTTCTATCGCAAATTTGGCCTTTGAGCACTTCTGTGAATTGCCCTAATCATGGGTACTTATAACAGTACCAAATATCAATGTTTGGAACCTTAAAGACAATAGCTTACAATATCACAGTTTAATAGTCTAGTTGGTTACCACGTTTGTGGAATCTGGACGCTTTTTGTCCATCTACTGGCCTAATTTTGACAGATTAGCCTAAAGGTTCTTTGATAAAGTAAGTAGCTTTTCTGCGCGAGATGTTACATCGTATATACGTATAAACATCAAATTGTATACTGTATAAATCAGTATTACTAAAACACCTGACGGTCTGAACGGCAAAGTCACCTGTTTTCGTGCTATTTGTTAACATTTCAGTTTATGTTTGTTTGTTTGTTTGTTTGATTTTAGGCTTAACGTCCCCGTCAACACTGTGAAGGTCATTTTGGAGACGTTGCTTCTAATTCTGTGGGACTTTTACCCGACATTGAGATGAAATGACATTTCAAGCCCTGTCGCCCAATGAAACCAATAGGGTTTATTAGCATGGGCGGTCCCGCCTCGCACCGCGGTTCCTGGACAGGCTTAGATCCTCTAAGCGGTTTACCGGTACTAGTGTGCGGCCGGATTCAGCTCTGCGTGGAAGCATCATGCAGCCCATATATTTCTTCAAGCCCCACATTTCAGTTTATGACTTTTTCAATTAAAATCAAAGTTTATCGGATGGTTACGTAATAACGTCCAGAAATTTCGTTTGACTGAGAATCGACGGTTTTTAAGGGGTGACATAAATAAGCTCTCTTTTTTCATAAGTTCAGTTACGAACTCTTGACGATTTTTTTTTTAATTTCTTGTTACGAAATACAGTAAAAGTCTGCTGTTATAGGACCATCTAAAATTAAGACCAATTCTGCTTCAAAAAAGCTTATTTAGTAATTTACAGTTATTTTTTCTTCGTGTTTTCTGCATACGGTGTCCTCTGGGCAAAGACCACATTTGGGACTGTTCAAAAGTGATCTTAAAGACCACTTTTGAACAGTCCCAAAGGTGGTCTTAATATAGGAATTTTACTATATTCCAGATACGATTACGGAATCTGGACGGCCAAAGAACTTTCATTTCCTTTTTTCTGACATTTCATCACAAGTCCTTGAGCAAATGGACCACTCAGCGAACGAGGAGACTTTTGATTTTATTACTAATCTCATGAGCACACCAAAACACTCAGTGTCAATGGTCTTCACATGAACAGGTCCGCAAAATGAGTACCCCCATAAACCCCCATTTATATAGAGAAAAACTGGGGTTTACGGGGGTATATTTCTGCTGCAAGACATAGGTTGTGGGTACTCGTTAGAACCGCCTCAATGCGGTACTAACGAGAACCCCAAACCTATGTGTGCAGAAAAAACAAGTCAAATATAACAGATTTTCATCAGAAAAGTATCCATTTTGGAACTGTGAAAAAATGCACTATGTTGCACGGGCGTGTTAGTGTAATAGCGGGGCCGATCAAAAAGAGGAAAAACATAGAGTGTATTATTTGTAACAAAAGAACGTATTTTCGGCATAACCCGAAACGCCATGTTTCCACTGTGCATAGTGAGGATCATGTGACATTTAGATGTGCACATTGATCCAAAGACTTCTGCGCTAAATATGACCTTATAAATAGAAGTGAAAGCAATGATCAGGAATCGGTACAATAAACCCACAGCTCCCATCAGAGACACCAAATGGAAAGAAACACAAACATGACACAACAGACCTTAATGGAAACACCAATAGCGGAAAGCAAAAAGGACAGTTACTTTCCCACAAAATGGCCAATTTGCTATCCAACACAAAATAATATAAGCGATACAAACACTCAAAGACAAACCATAACAAAAATAAACCGCGACCGAAGAACCGCCTTGGAACGGTCAGTCAAACGAGCTCCACTATAGGGCTTAAATCGATTTTACGTGGCCACAATCCTCGCCCTTACATATGGTTAAAACCCACATTTCATTTAAGCATGGAGAGTCAAAACTGATGTATGATGTCTTGTACCCGCCAGCCTCTTTCAAGGCACAAAAATGGTTCGGAAAGGTGATTGTAAATTCAAGTGTACTTATTGCGTATTTTGGACACTTTAATGCAAAACGTATATATAAGATTCAGTAACGCAAGATACCTTTGAAAATCTTTTCAGGTTCCGAATGACTAATGATCTAAAAACTCGGTAAACAGCATTAATTTTGAGACTCGGGCTTTGGTTGACCTTTACCAATCTACGTCAAGGTCAAATTTGGTCACGTAGGCATTTGCAGCATTTGTATGGGGAAAAGGCAAACTGTTGATTTTACTGACTCTGTTGTTGCCTATGTGGCATCAAATCATATGAATACCAAAAGTAAATGTCATTTACAGGCATTTGTCCTGGTTGCCTTATATTCAGTTTTTATGTCTTCCTGTCATCTACAACTGCTGGGTTTATTGAGACCAAATTACTTGTGGCGCCTCCATGGCGCTGGGGAACAAAATTTTGTTCGTGATGACCAAAATGGACACCATTCCCATATACCGCGCCTAGTAGACTCGTAAGTGTTAGCCGGCGATTATGCACTCAAAATCCTTACGGGAACTTCCGCCCATGACTTACGAAACTTCAGAAATGTAAACACATAGGTGGGTCTTCCCGATTTATGCCGGTTTTTAGTCAACTTTGTAAACACATTTTGAAAAATCGGGCAATGCTTTTCTCAACAACTTTCATTTCTGCATCACAAAAGATAGGTGTAGACATGAAAAGGCACGCTTTCGATTTTTAATTTAAGTGCTCTCGGGAAAAGGTAGTCAGATATTTCTGTTTTCCCCTGTTTTCTAGTGCCGAATGAAGTTATTTGCAGCTACCAGTACCCTTATCTAACATGCCAAATAAGATGCATTATGTTGAAATATATAAGCGCCAAAGTTTTCGCAGCATTTGTTCCAGGGGCTTAAAATTTGTACCGATTATGACTTACCAGGCCCGATGATCCCTTACGGAAATATTATCCCTTTCGGGGACAGGAAAAGTCAATTTATGGGGGTGTCTGATAACAATTCGTTTATTTATTCAATATTTAATTTAGAGTATGAGCATATCAGATAAAAACATTAAAATGTAATAAATTCAGGTTTTAAGCAAATCGTAGGAGCGCAGCTGTTACAACGCATAATGTAGTAATGTAATAATTACTACATTATGAAATTTTTACTACATTATGCGTTGGCATAGTCGACGCGAAATGAAATAAAATGTCGTTTTTACTACATTATGCGTCGATACTAAGAGGTTTGAGCAAAATGAAAGAATTATTACATTTTGCGGCGATGGGTGGCATACTTAAATTTACTTCATTATGCGTCAACAGTTTGTTTGTTTGATTTGAGGTTTAACGTTCCCGTCAAGACTATTTAGGTCATTTTGGAGACATTGCTTCAAATTTTATGGGACTTTTACCCGATATTGAGATGAAATGACATCTCAATCGCTGCCGTCCAATTAAAAGCAATAGGGTTTATATGCATGGATGGGTCGACTCGCAGCAGTTTTCCTGGACAGGCTTAGACCTTCTAAGCAGATTACGAGGACTCATGTACGGGCGGTATCAGCTCTGCGTGGAAGCATCGTGCAGCCCATCTATTTATACCCCCGGCATACGAAGTATGCAAGGGGGTATATAGTTTTTGTCCATTCTGTCTGTCTGTCTGTCTGTCTGCCTGTCTGCCTGTCTGTCTTTTGTTTGATTTGTTTGATTTGAGGTTTAACGTCCCCGTCAACACTATTTAGGTCATTTTGGAGACTTTGCTTCCAATTTCATGGGACTTTTACCCGACATTGAGATGCCGCCCAATAAACCTTTTTCTTTGTGATTTTGACCTTCAGTGTGCTTTTGTGGAAGACCGTCTTTTGGACTGTTCAACTGTGGTCTTAAAGACCACTTTTGAACCGTCTCAAATGTGGTCTAAATTGTAGGAATTTAACTGTATTGCTTCCTAAGTCTTTTCGAAGACAGCTATGTTCTACCATCATTACTTCATTATGCGTCGATATGGTGCATATCAACGCGAAATGAAATAATTTTTTTACTTCATTTCGCGTCGACTATGCCAACGCATAATGTAGTAAAAAAAATCAAAATGTAGTAATTACTACATTACTACATTATGCGTTGTAACAGCGCACGAATATCACAGTTGACAGGAGGCAATATCCTTCTGCATAAAAGTAACAGTACAGTATTTTCAGTCGTACCGAACAATTACAGTGTTAGAAGCCTCCGTGGTGTAATGGTTACGCTAATCGCCTTGTAAACCAGGGGTCGCAGGATCGTTCCCGGGCTTCTCCAGACTTTCGGCTGAGTCTTTAAACAAAGGTCCCGTCTCCGTATGACCTTAACTGTTGGTAACTGCAGTGCATTCAGGGCTTTGATTTACTGTTTGTGTGGGCTATTGAATGAGGAAGCGGATTGTAATCAGACATCCATTAGTTGGCTTTTTTCTGTTCCCTTAAGGCGTAATATTCCCATAAGGGGTAATCGGCCACGTATGTTATAATCGGCGCAGATATTTAAGTCACTGGAACAAATCCTGCGTAAATTTTTCTGCTTATGTATTTCATCATGGAAGTAGTTCGAATTACGTCTTTTTGCCCTGGTAGCTGAACATGTCTGCCTATATAATTTTGAACCCTCAAACCCCACTTTTGTATAGTAGAAGTGGGGTTCACAGGGGTAAACATTATTTTTCTTTCTATGTTTCTGCTCAAAAATATAGATTGTAGGTACTCGTTAGAACCACCTCGTCGAGGAGATTCTAACGAGTCGGGTAAAAGTCCCACAAAATTGGAAGCAACGTCTCAAAAATGACCTATACTGTGATGACGGGGACGTTAAACCTCAAATCAAACAAACAAACACATCAAAAGCTATAATCCATGTTTATAAAACAGAGATTGTGGATACTCTTTAATCTATGTTGTGACCAGAAATAAGAAAAATATCATCTTTTTTTAATCTGAAAATTTTCATTTTTGGGTGGTTAGATTTTCAGTATACTTGAATAGGTGTGTTTTCGTAATGAACGGCAAATTCTCTATAGCGGCACAATATTAACATCACGTTAACAAGTCCGTGTAACCAACACCACCACCCCCCCCCCCCCCGCCCCTAAACCCCACTTTATATAGAGAAAACTGGGGTTCAAGGGGGTATACATTATTTTTCTTATTTCTGCTCCAATTCATAGGTTATGGCTACTCGTCAGAACCGCTTCAATGAGGCGGCTCTAGCGAGCACCCACAACCTATGTTTTGAGTATTAATAAGGAAAATACCACAAATGTTCATCGGTAAAGTAGCCATTTTGGGGATATGAAAAAATGCACTATATCACACGGGTGTGTTATCGTAATGCAAATATTGTCGTTATAACGAGGATCACCAGATTTTTTCTTTCTTTTTCAGCAAAACTATGGCGACACATATGGTTAACAAATACGTCTGGAAACTTTGGATTACATCGTTGTACAGCTTATAGGGATGAATACACAGAAGCCTCGTGTATAGACTGCTTTATTAATAAAAGCACTGAGAGTACTGGTGGGTCGATTGTCTTTGAGTGTAGGTCAGAGAAATAGTCATATACTGTGATTTAAACTGTTTACTTCAACCATAGAATTCCGCTTTTTAAGCAAATAGTGTAAATCTTGATCGGAAGCCGCATTCTGTGCGTCTGGTCTGGGTCTACACTATTTGCCAAGCCCAACCTTTGATTCCAAGATAGCCCTCTCACGCAACACTCAGACCTCAATGCGGCTATTTTCTATAAGTTAAAAGGTTATTCCGACAAGTCAGTGTTAGTCATGTGGAATTTAGCACTGAAGATCTTTTCTGCTTAGTAACTTTGGGTGGATTGAAAAACAATCGACCGAGAATAGCCGTGTTATTTGTTCCACTATGAGTTCAGAGTGCTGCGTACATGTAAGAGAGTTATCTGTTAAACCTGAACTGGAATCATCTGTTTGGTTTAGCAAACAGTGTTGACCCAGATCAGACGCCGCAGAACGTGGCGTCTGAACAGGGTCTACCCTGTTTGTGCTTAGTACAAGAACGTAAGGATATACCGAAACAGTCCAAGTCCCCGTTCCCCATTTCCACAGCCTGCATTTAGACAATCGGCCAATCAGTGCTGTCAGTGCTTTGATTTATTTACCCTCAATCCCTCTCACTTTTGTGTTTCTGGAGTGCACTCTTTCGCAAGCCCATTCTACTAAATAGGGCGTCTAGATGATTACTGTATCCCGGTAAGATAGCTTAGAGCCATCACATCAGGATCTACAGTGTTTGCATAAGTATCTGTAGCGGGCTTAAGAGTTGTAAGGTATACCTGTTGTTGTTCCGAGATGCAGGCTTAATTAATATTGCGCAGGAAGTAACATACATTGGAACTAGAAATGCGTCCATAGTACACGGATGCCCCCGCCTAAAAATATGTTGATGTTAGTATTTGACGTTCGACAGCTAAGTTTGACCTTGACCTTAAAGGTACGAACCAGGGTCTTGCGTGAAGCAAATTGTCTCGTGATGGTTAACATTTGAACAAGTAATTTCCAAATCCACCCAGGAATAACAAAGATACTGGGCACACACAAGAAAAAAAAAACAACATTGTTTACCTTTGACCTCTAAGTATGACCTTGACCTTAGACGTACCACCCTTAGACGTCTTGCGCATGCCACATCAACTCATGATGGTTAACATTTTTACCAAGTAATTTTCAAATCCATTCAGAATAACCGAACAACAAAAAGACATTTTTCTTTACCTTTGACCTCTAAGTATGACCTTGGCCTGGATCTTTGGCAGGACACATCGTGTCATGATGGTTAACATTTCTGCCAAGTAATTTCAAAATCCATTCAGAAATAAGCAAGTTATTGACTGTGTTTAAGATTCAAACCCTTTGTTTTTTAAACATTTGACCTCTAAGTACGATCTTGACCTTGGAGGTACGGGCCTGGATGTTGTATGAGACAGATCGACTAAGGATGGTTAATATTTCTGCCAAGTAATTTCAAAATCCATTCAGGAATAAGAAAGTTATTGGCCGTGTTTACGTTCTGGACACTTTTGTTTTTCCTTTGACCTCTAAGTACGACCTTGACCTTGGAGATACGGACCTGGATTTTGCACGCGACACATCGTCTCATGATGGTAAACAACTTCCGTTTGATCATGACGTCGATAGCCCTGATCCTACATTTCCGTGTTCATATATGTTTTTGTAATCGACAAGATGTTGGTTAGTTGAGTATAGATAAACAACATGGTTGAGACTATATTTGATGACATGCCCCACGCCGGTTAAGCAGTTTGCAGATCCGGGAAGACAACTGATCAGATTCCGGGTCTTGTAGCACTCTCATTAATCTGACGTCAAAATGCAATTGTGACCTCGAAAGGTTGGAAGGCGCAAACAGAAAATTCTTATCCCAAAATATATGATTGATTGGTTTGAGGTTTAACGTCCCTTCAACACTGTATAGATCATTTTGGAGACGTTGCTTCCAATTTTGTGGGACTTTTACCCGACATTGAGATGAAATGACTTCTCAAGCCCTGTCGCCAAATAAAACCAATTTGGTTTATAAGCATGGACGGTCCGAGTCGCATCGCTTTGCCTGGGCAAGCTTAGATCCTCTAAGCGATTTATCAGTAATCGTGTGCGGTCGGTTTCAGGTCTGCGTGGAAGCATCATGCATCCCATCTATTTCTTCAAGCTCCGATTGGCGGAGGCCATGCAAAAGTATATGACTACATCATTCAGCATAAAGGTAGGTAAACGGAGAAACAGCGTTTTAATTGGTCACATTCTGCCAAATAAATTGTCAAAACGTGGATCAAAATCGAAATGAAATTATGAATTGTCTATTACTTATTGCAAAAATATTATATGATAATGTCTCACTTTGTATTTATGAATTGCCTAAATTGTTGTAAATATATTATGGTGACGCATCACTTGGTTGATATTTCACGGACCGTTTTCCAAATTGTGTACCACGGTCTCCTCCTAACGGGGAACCACCCCTCAAAAGGCTCAGTTTTCGTGCGCAGCTCACTGAATACGAGTGCGAAAGTATCTAATGCCAACAGCCGGCCTCGGTAGCTCAGTCTGATGCGCGTCCGACTGGTGATCATGAGGATGCGGGTTCGATAGGTGTCGGTGTCGGCAACATTCTTTCGTGGAGATTGATCATGAAGTCTTATCTACGGTCATTCTCTCCCTGATATCAAATGACACGAATCTGGTATTCTATTTATCAGTTTATCCCTTTGTACACTCTTACATTAGCATTTTTCGGTCAGTTATTGATAGTCCTCAGTGCGTCCAAGTATTCTGGTGGTCGATATATTTAGTATCAGCTGAGCATGTTTTTCCTACGTTATTTTTATTTCAAGTAATTTTAACATTTTTCCCAGGTACAATAACATATTTTTGTCATTTTCCAATAGTCCGGTTCATTCATAAAAGTGCAATGTCACGTTGACGTGATAAAGCTCACATGTCCTGAGATAGCATATCTTTATCAGGTCAGTGCGGCACAATGCAATATATACAGGGGGTAACTGATAGTTGTAGGCAAACATCATAAAATATTTAATACCCATTTTTCTCTTTATCAGTTACCCCCTATATAATTGCATTGTAGCACTCTGACCTGATAAAGATGTGCTAGCTCAGGACAAGTGAGCCTTATCAGGTCAACGTGGCATTGCACTTTTATTAATGAACCAGATTACTAGAAAAATTGGCAAAAATGTTGTTATTACTGGCAAAAAAATTGAAAAAAATACTTGACAAAAATATCCTAGGAAAAACATATGGTCAGCTGATACTAAAAATATCGAACGCCGGAATGTTAGGACGCACTGTGGACCATTGATAACTGATGGTAAATTGCTAATTTAAGATAATACAAAGGGATAAACTGATAAAAAGAATACCAGATTCGTGTCATTTGATATCAAGTTTATCAGGCTCGGCTTCGAGAACGCATGTAGAATCTCTCGGCAAAGCCTCGCGATCCTACAAGCGTTCTTGAAGCCTTGCCTGATAAACATGAAATCAAAGATACTCATCTGGTATTCACTATATAGAGTGGTTAAGATGGATCTTAATTGCATGGATTTGTTAATCTGATGGCTAGCGTGGAAATTAAAAAGAGAAACGGTCAGCAACTGATACAATCAGATCCCAAATTCTTCCCACAATGAAGTCGAAACATGGAGTGACGACAGTTAACAAAACGGAACACAGGTAAACCGAGTCAGCAGCTCTTTCCCAAACAAGTGGTGACTCAGAATAAACCAAACCTAACTAAAAAGGAGCAAAGCACATAATGGGGGTAAAGAATCCGAATCACCATGACAAAACAGTAAACAGCATATATGATTGGGGACCATCACAAAACATGAAGGAACCACAGCAAAAGCACCAACTTCGAACGGTCAGTAAAATTACTGGTGGGTTTAAGCATGACAATGCTCTTAACTAGAAAATCACTTGACAAAAATTTTCCTGGCAACCCTAAAAAGATTTAGATGACCTAGAAAGGGATGCACGAATGCAAGAACCGTCAAAACCGGCACACCCCGGCTTCCTCGCGCATTGGAAAGTCGACTATAAGAAACAAGGGGTGACCAAGCCACCAACCACCTGGCTAACTCAGTGGACATGGGTTCGAAAGTGTCGCACAAGCTTACAGACATCATCCTCGAATGAAGAGCGGACTCTATCATAACTAATGCTGACACGATTAATCGTATAATCGATTAATCGATCGATAAATTCCACAAAAACTTTTATCTTTTCTGATTTGCTTTTAATCGATTATTTGATAGGTTCAATTTACTACCCAAAGTTATTCCTAAAATAGCTGGATGAGTGGCAAACAGTGCAGACCCTGATGAGACGCCGCATTATGCGGCGTCTCATCTGGGTCTACACTGTTTGCTCAGGCCTGTCTGTTCAAATATACATATGGTAAGAGTCACGCTCAGAAAGTCAGACAGGTAAAATAATGACAAAAACCTTAGCGATTACTAATCGATTATCGATCAAAATGACAGGACTGATAATCGATTATCTTTTCAGCTCCGATTAGCCAGCCCTAATCATAACGATCATAAAGTGCGATTGGATCGCGACCGAAATCCCTTTTGTGAACACTGGGTTCTCTTCCCATTATTTAAAGATGTTTTTTTATTCTTCTGAAAAATATGCAAAAACATAAGCAGCGCATTCACTCGCTCTCACTCTAATTCACATAGAGTAATATTCCTTTGGGACTATTCAAAAGTGGTCTGAAAGACACTAAGGGTAGTATTTTTTTGTGTTTGATTTGAGGTTTAACGTCCCCATCAACACTGTAAAGGTCATTTTGGAGACGTTGCTTCCAATTTTGTGGGACATTTATCCGACATTGAGGTGAAATGACATCTCAAGCCCTACCACCCAATGAAACCAATATGGTTAATAAGCATGGACGGGCTGACTCGCATCGCATTGCCAGGGCAGGCTTAGATCCTCTAAGCGGTTCACCAGTACTCGTGTGCGGGTCGGTTTCAGCTCTGCGTGGAAGCATCATGCAGCCCATCTATTTCTTCAAGGCCCGATGGGCGGGGCTATCACTAAGGGAAAAAACACAAAGAATGAATAACTGGAATCTTCTCAATTAGCTATTAATTTTATGCGATCTTAATAGGGGAATTTTACGGCCCCCGCCCATCGGGGCTTGAAGAGAAATATAGGCTGCACGATGCTTCCACGCAGAGCTGAATCCGACCGACACACGAGTACTGGTAAACCGTTTAGAGGATCTAAGCCTGCCCAGGCAAAGCGGTGTGAGTGTCGGTCCTTCCTTGCTTGTAAACCCTATTGATTTCATTGGGCGACAGGACTTGAGATGTCATTTCATCTCAATTCGGGTAAAAGTCCCACAAAATTGGAAGCAACGTCTCCAAAATGACCTTTACAGTGTTGACGGGGACGTTAAACCTCAAATCAAACAAACAAACAAATAGGGGAATTTTATTGTACTATATAAAAACAATCAAAATCATGCATGGTGGAGAACAAAAAAAAAAAAAAAAAAAAAAAAGAAAAGAAAAGAGTAAGGATGAAATGAGGTAGAGAGAGACCCTTGTTCGTAAAAGCTTCAGTCGCATTAATGACCAAGCCGATGGAACTTGTTCTTGTTCGATGATGAGGTCAGTAGTTCAAGGTAGATATTTTCGAGGTCCAAATATGACCGACTCAGTATAAGAAGATAGATAGATAGATAGAGGTCACATTCGCCGAACGCCAATTACCTCGGTCCGGTTGTTCAAAGCCTTGTTAGCTTAACGAGCTCGTTAGTGGTCAAATTGTTAACCCTTCTAGCAAGTGCAATATCTAAAATTTTGTTATTTGTGCATTTTGTTATTTGTGCTGGAAAATGTGAGCAGCTTTTGCAAAAGCTCCTCACATTTTTTCAGCTAAAATATTAGTATTTTCACCATATTGAATGATCAAAGTTTTAACGATATGTTAGCTAACGACGCCGTTACTTTTGAACAACTGGCCCCAGATCACGGCGTTCTGTTAGCTCATGACTCGCTGTCGGAGGAGACGGGAAGCAAAATCTTTGAATAATGTTTACATTAGAAGAACAAAGAGGAAGAGGAAGAAGAAGAAAGAGAAAAAAAAGAAAGAGGAATAATACGAAAAGAAGAAGAAAGAAGAAGTAATAATAATTACAGTAAGATTCCTATATTAAGACGACCTTTGGGACTGTTCAAAAGTGGTCTAAAAGACCACTTTTGAACCGTCCTAAAGGTGGTCTCTTATTAGGATACACTGGGTGTAGTGAGTGCGTGTTTGAGTTTTACATCTCATCAACAGCTACGGTCATACGGAGACGGTACCTCAGTTTAAAGACTCATCCGAAAGTCTGGAGAAGCCCGGGATCGATCCTGCGATCCCTGGTTTACAAGGCGAGTACGTAACTCTATGATAAACGAGGCGACTTGGCCGGTTTTCGACTTCTTCCGAGTTTTTATCCCCAGCCACCCTACATATAAGTTTCAGAAAGATTGGATCAAAACTGAAGGCGCTACGGTGATGACAAGCGTTTTCCCATTGTAAGTCTTTGGCACCTTGTGGTTGCCATATCAACCAAAATTTTCGTTCGATTTCGAATAAAAGCTTATGTCATCAATGTCCCACCAGAGGTGGTCAAAGGTGTGGACGGATGGACGACTAACGACCCACTCTACTATAAGATCCCATGGAGCCTTCGGCCCTGATGAGCTAAATGGTCATTTTCAGCAATCAAAAGGACGTAACTCTATGATAAATAGACTGACTTGGCCGGTTTTCGAACTTATCCGAGTTTTTGATCCCCAGCCACCTTACATATAAGTTTCAGAAAGATCTAATCAAAACAGAAGGGGCTACGGTGATGCAAATTTAAAAAAATAGGCATTTTCAGCAATCAAAGGGACGTAACTTTATGATAAATGGGCCGACTTGGCCAGTTTTCGAACTCGTCTGAGTTTTTATCCCCTTACATAAAAGTTTAAAAAAGATCCGATCAAAACTGAAGGCCGTTGGTCCAAAATAGGCATTTTCAGCACTCAGAGGGACGTAACTCATACGAGTTTTTATCCCCAGCCACCTAACATAAAAGTTTCAGAAAGATCCGATCAAAACTGAGGGTCTACGATGATGACAAGGTCAAAAATAGACATTTTCAGCAATCAAAGGGACGTTACTCTATGATAAATGGACCGACTTGGCCCGTTTTCAAACTAGTCCGAGTTTTTATCCCCAGCCACCTTACATATAAGTTTCAGAAAATTTCGATCAAAACTGAAGGGTCTACGGTGATGAAAAGGTCGAAAATAGGCATCCCAGCAATCAAAGGGACGTAACTCTATGATAAATGGACCGACTTTGCCGGGTTTCGAACTCACCCAAGTTTTTACCGCCATCCACCTTACATGTAAGTTTCAGAAAGGTCCGATCGAAACTGAAGGCGCTACGGTGAAGACAAGCATTTTCCCATTGCAAGTCTATGGGACCTTATGGTTGCCATAGCAACCAAAGTTTTCGTGTGATTTTGAAAAAAAGCTTATGTCATCAATACCCCACCAGAGGCATGCTACAGATAAGATATGATTGAGGTCAGCCCGCAGGTTGCAGAGATATAACTGGTCAAATGTGTGGACGGACGGACGACCCACTTTACTATAAGTTCGGGCCAGGTGAGCTAAAATGCCGATAATGGCGATCTGTCTTTGCAACTTCAATGATCATGAGCACCCAATCTAATAATTGTAGTTTATCCAATTTTGTACCAGTAATCCCCAAAACGGGTACCCTAACAAACAGTGCAGGCCCAGATCAGACGCCGCAGAACGCGGCGTCTGATCAGGGCCTACACTATTTGCAAAACGTTCAGCTATTTTCCACATAAATTTTGAAGAAAACACAACCTGACATCCCTGAAATTTGAAATGGACTCCAGCTATATATAAGAAGGAAGATTCCTTTTAGTACACAAAGGGTTAAAATGGTGTATTATTGCATTTTCCTTTCGGGTAACTTGATAATTAGAATATTTTGTGGCAAATCATTTCTTGTCTCTATATAAAGTGGGGTTTAAAGGTTGTTTTTTTTATCACGGACTTGCTGTCGCGATGGTGCTTTAACTTCGCTACAGCTACAAGAATGTATGGCGGTCGTAAAAATTCTTCATGCCCTTTTTGGGTCATCTGTTTATCAATCGACCCAACGGCCCCGCCCATCGGGGCTTGAAGGAATAGATGGGCTGCATGATGCTTCCACGCAGAGTTGAAACTGACCGCACACGAGTACTGGTAAACCGCCCTGCCCAGTAAAAGCGGTACGAGTCGGATCGTCCATGCTTATAAACTCTATTGGGTCCTTGGGCGACGGGGCTTGAAATGTCATTTCATCTCAATGACGGGTAAAAGTCCCACAAAATTCGAAGCAACCTGTCCAAAATGACCTATACAGTGTTGACGGGGACGTTAAGCCTAAAAAATAAATAAATAATATAATAAAATAAAAATTAAAAAAAAAAATCAATTGACCCAAAGTTATAAAGCCCGGTATAAGCTTTCCAATGCTGAAATCGACGCGACTATCACCACAAGTAGAAAACAGCCGCACTAATTTTATCGATGCCTAAGGGGGTTATCTATAGAATTTAGGCTGGAATCAGGGGTTGGGCCTGGCAAACAATGAAGACCCAGATCAGACCAATATATGGGCTGCATGATGCTTCCACACAGAACTAAATCCGGCCCGCACACTAGTACTGGTAAACCGCTTAGAGGATCTAAGCCTGTCCAGGAACCGCGGTGCGAGGCGGACCGTCCATGCTAATAAACCCTTTTGGTTTCATTTGGCGACAGGGCTTGAGATGTCATTTCATCTCAATGTCGGGTAAAAGTCCCACAAAATTGGAAGCAGCGTCTCCAAAATGACCTTTACAGTGCTGACGGGGACGTTAAACCTCGAATCAAACAAAAAACAAATATACGCAACACGCTGAACTTAATCACGCCATGGGTAGCCGGCGATTATATATACGCATTCAAAATCCGCCCATTACTAAAGAGATATCAAATATGTCAGCCAAGTTCTGCAACTGACTGTCAGGTAGTTTTTCTCCGGGTACTCCGATTTTTGTCCACCCCTGATAAACGATCGACTCGATATGAATGAAATAATCTTGAAAGGGCCGTAAAAACAAACAAACAAAAAAAAAATCAAATAAGTCAATAAATAGGCGAGTGTTCCCGATATATTTTGGACATGAAAAGGCAAGCGGACGATTTTTAAATTTCTCCCAGGTATTTCTAGTTTGACCGAATGAAGGAAGTTTCAGCTACCCGGGCTGTGCAAAACTTATCTAACATGTCAAATAAGACGTAATTCGAACTATTTTTATTCCGAAAAACATAAGCTGCAATATTTCCGCAGGATTTGTTTGAGGGGATTTAACCCTCCTACTTATTTATACAGGAATCTTTTCCAAAATTTAGGGGTGTCAGGTTGTGTTTTCATCAAATTTTATTTGGAAAATGGCTGAACTTTTAGCAAACAGTGGAGGTCCTGATCAGACGCCGCGTTCTGCGGCGTCTGATCTGGGCCTGCACTGTTTGCCAGAGTACCCGATTTGGGGTTTCTGGCACCAAATGGGTTAACATTTGTGCCGATTACGACTTACGAGGTCCGATTACCCCCTACGCGAATATTACCCCTTACGGGGACAGGAAAAGCCAACTAATGGGTGTCTGATTATAATTCGCTTCTTCATTCAATAACCCACACAAACAGATAAATGAAAGCCCGGAAGGCACGGCAGCTGCTCGGTACGACGGAAAATACTGTTAATTTTATTCAGCTGATAACATCCAAATTCATGCGCTCGCACGAATTGCTCAAAACCTGAATTTATTACATTTTTAATGTATTTATCTGATATGCTCGTACACTAAAATAAATTTCATATTACATATGCATTTTATCACACACGACAGCTTTTCTTTGAAAAGTAAGAGCAGAAACAGACTCACATGGCTCTATAAATGGAATTTATGAAGTGATGTTTGATGCTATTTGCCTTAGTGTTGTTCCAAATATGGATTGTGGGTACTCGTTAGAACATCGAGGTGATTCTTATTCGTAATCGGTACAAATATTTAAGCCCCTGGAAAAATCCCGCGGAAAGTTTGCAGCTTATGTATTTCAACATGGAAGTACAGTAAAATTCCTATATTAAGACCACCTTTGGGACTGTTCAAAAGTGGTCTTTAAGACCACTTTTGAACAGCCCCAAAGGTGGTCCCTGACTAGAAGACACTATATACAGAAAACACAAAGAAAGAATCACATGGCCCTTGTAAATAAGCTTTTTAAACCAGAAGTTATTCTTCATTTTAGTTTTAGATAGTCGATGTAGCTGAAAATACCTTCATTAACAAGTCAAAACAGAAATATCTGACTACGTTCCTCCGGGAGAACTGAACCCATTCCCACTTCGTGACTTTGTGAAGTTGCTGATTTTCAGTGTTGCCGGGGACAGCAACTTCACATAACGAATGGTCTGTTTTATATCAAACTCGGTAGGAATGTTCACTGGGCAGTAGCCTTTCAAATGGAACCTTTTTAGCCTAGGCTAGATGTCGCGACGTCAAGACCAGACTATCCTTCTAGCACATTTGCGAAACCGTCATCTTACTGCTACCGAAACTGCCCTTGATACGGTAGGCACGCATAATCGACAGATTTCCACGAGAACTGGTCAACGTCGATTGCTAGAGCACGGTCTTCTAGCCCGCCGTCCGTACGTTGGTCCGCCCCTAACTCAGGCACGTCGCTTGCGTCGTATGGCGTGGTTAGCGGCCCATGCACCCAGGCGATTTCCGATGAGGCAGTGAGATGAGTTCCTTTTACAGACAGGTCTCGAGTCACTGTTTTTCGCCCAGATGGTCGACACCTTGTATACCGACGCCGCGGAGAACGCTTTACTGATGCTTGCATTGTCAAATGGGATATATTTGGGGGTGGCTCCATTATGGTCTGGGGAGGGATTGCTCATGGGGTGAAATCTCAGTTGATCATTGTTGCTGGGAATATGACAGCGGTAAGGTACAGAGTTGGGAACCTGCAAACTGTTGCAGTCCCCATATGCAACAACGTCATCTGATTCTACAGCAGTTCGATGCCCGACCACATGTTACTCGAGTTTCAGTCGTACCGAACAATTACAGTGTTAGAAGCCTCCGTGGTGTACTGGTTACGCTAATCGCCTTGTAAACCAGGGGTCGCAGAATCGTTCCCGGGCTTCTCCAGACTTTCGGCTGAGTCTTTAAACAAAGGTCCCGTCTCCGTATGACCTTAACTGTTGGTAACTGCAGTGCATTCAGGGCTTTGATTTACTGTTTGTGTGGGCTATTGAATGAGGAAGCGGATTGTAATCAGACATCCATTAGTTGGCTTTTTTCTGTTCCCTTAAGGCGTAATATTCCCATAAGGGGTAATCGGCCACGTATGTTATAATTTAAGTCACTGGAACAAATCCTGCGTAAATTTTTCTGCTTATGTATTTCATCATGGAAGTAGTTCGAATTACGTCTTTTTGCCCTGGTAGCTGAACATGTCTGCCTATATAATTTTGAACCCTCAAACCCCACTTTTGTATAGTAGAAGTGGGGTTCAAAGGGGTAAACATTATTTTTCTTTCTATGTTTCTGCTCAAAAACATAGATTGTAGGTACTCGTTAGAACCACCTCGTCGAGGAGTTTCTAACGAGTCGGGTAAAAGTCCCACAAAATTGGAAGCAACGTCTCAAAAATGACCTATACTGTGATGACGGGGACGTTAAACCTCAAATCAAACAAACAAACACATCAAAAGCTATAATCCATGTTTATAAAACAGAGATTGTGGATACTCTTTAGAACCGCCTCGTCGAGGCGGTTCTAACGGGTACCTACAATCTATGTTGTGACCAGAAATAAGAAAAATATCATCGTTTTTTAATCTGAAAATTTTCATTTTTGGGTGGTTAGATTTTCAGTATACTTGAACAGGTGTGTTTTCGTGATGAACGGCAAATTCTTTATAGCGGCACAATATTAACATCACGTTAACAAGTCCGTGTAACCAACACCACCCCCACCCCCGCCCCTAAACCACACTTTATATAGAGAAAACTAGGGTTCAAGGGGGTATACATTATTTTTCTTATTTCTGCTCAAATTCATAGGTTATGGCTACTCGTCAGAACCGCTTCAATGAGGCGGCTCTAGCGAGCACCCACAACCTATGTTTTGAGTATTAATAAGAAAAATACCACAAATGTTCATCGGTAAAGTAGCCATTTTGGGGATATGAAAAAATGCACTATATCACACGGGTGTGTTATCGTAATGCAAATATTGTCGTTATAACGAGGATCACCAGATTTTTTCTTTCTTTTTCAGCAAAACTATGGCGTCACATATGGTTAACAAATACGTCTGGAAACTTTGGATTACATCGTTGTACAGCTAATAGGGATGAATACACAGAAGCCTCGTGTATAGACTGCTTTATTAATCAAAGCACTAAGAGTACTGGTGGGTCGATTGTCTTTGAGTGTAGGTCAGAGAAATAGTCATATACTGTGATTTAAACTGTTTACTTCAACCATAGAATTCCGCTTTTTAAGCAAATAGTGTAAATCTTGATCAGAAGCCGCATTCTGTGCGTCTGGTCTGGGTCTACACTATTTGCCAAGCCCAACCTTTGATTCCAAGATAGCCCTCTCACGCAACACTCAGACCTCAATGCGGCTATTTTCTATAAGTTAAAAGGTTATTCCGACAAGTCAGTGTTTGTCATGTGGAATTTAGCACTGAAGATCTTTTCTGCTTAGTAACTTTGGGTGGATTGAAAAACAATCGACCGAAAAATAGCCGTGTTATTTGTTCCACTATGAGTTCAGAGTGCTGCGTACATGTAAGAGAGTTATCTGTAAAACCTGAACTGGAATCATCTGTTTGGTTTTGCAAACAGTGTTGACCCAGATCAGACGCCGCAGAACGAGGCGTCTGAACAGGGTCTACCCTGTTTGTGCTTGGTACAAGAACGTAAGGATATACCGAAACAGTCCAAGTCCCCGTTCCCCATTTCCACAGCCTGCATTTAGACAATCGGCCAATCAGTGCTGTCAGTGCTTTGATTTATATACCCTCAATCCCTCTCACTTTTGTGTTTCTGGAGTGCACTCTTTCGCAAGCCCATTCTACTAAATAGGGCGTCTAGATGATTACTGTATCCCGGTAAGATGGCTAAGGATCACATCAGGATCTACAGTGTTTGCATAAGAATCTGTAGCGGGCTTAAGAGTTGTAAGGTATACCTGTTGTGTTCCGAGATGCAGGCTTAATTAATATTGCGCAGGAAGTAACATACATTGGAACTAGAAATGCGTCCATAGTACACGGATGCCCCCGCCTAAAAATATGTTGATGTTAGTATTTGACGTTCGACAGCTAAGTTTGACCTTGACCTTAAAGGTACGAACCAGGGTCTTGCGTGAAGCAAATTGTCTCGTGATGGTTAACATTTGAACATGTAATTTCCAAATCCACCCAGGAATAACAAAGATACTGGGCACACACAAGAAAACAAACAGCGTTTACCTTTGACCTCTAAGTATGACCTTGACCTTAGACGTACCACCCTTGGTCTTGCGCATGCCACATCAACTCATGATGGTTAACATTTCTACCAAGTAATTTTCAAATCCATTCAGAATAACCGAACAACAAAAAGACATTTTTCTTTACCTTTGACCTCTAAGTATGACCTTGGCCTGGATCTTTGGCAGGACACATCGTGTCATGATGGTTAATATTTCTGCCAAGTAATTTCAAAATCCATTCAGAAATAAGCAAGTTATTGACTGTGTTTAAGATTCAAACCCTTTGTTTTTTAAACATTTGACCTCTAAGTACGACCTTGACCTTGGAGGTACGGGCCTGGATGTTGTATGAGACAGATCGACTCAGGATGGTTAATATTTCTGCCAAGAAATTTCAAAATGCATTCAGGAATAAGAAAGTTATTGGCCGTGTTTACGTTCTGGACACTGTTTTTTTTCCTTTGACCTCTAAGTACGACCTTGACCTTGGAGATACGGACCTGGATTTTGCACGCGACACATCGTCTCATGATGGTAAACAACTTCCGTTTGATCATGACGTCGATAGCCCTGATCCTACATTTCCGTGTTCATATATGTTTTTGTAATCGACAAGATGTTGGTTAGTTGAGTATAGATAAACAACATGGTTGAGACTATATTTGATGACATGCCACACGCCGGTTAAGCAGTTTGCAGATCCGGGAAGACAACTGATCAGATTCCGGGTCTTGTAGCACTCTCATTAATCTGACGTCAAAATGCAATTGTGACCTCGAAAGGTTGGAAGGCGCAAACAGAAAATTCTTACCCCAAAATATATGATTGATTGGTTTGAGGTTTAACGTCCCTTCAACACTGTATAGATCATTTTGGAGACGTTGCTTCCAATTTTGTGGGACTTTTACCCGACATTGAGATGAAATGACTTCTCAAGCCCTGTCGCCAAATAAAATCAATTGGGTTTATAAGCATGGACGGTCCGAGTCGCATCGCTTTGCCTGGGCAAGCTTGGATCCTCTAAGCGATTTACCAGTAATCGTGTGCGGTCGGTTTCAGGTCTGCGTGGAAGCATCATGCATCCCATCTATTTCTTCAAGCTCCGATTGGCGGAGGCCATGCAAAAGTATATGACTACATCATTCAGCATAAAGGTAGGTAAACGGAGAAATAGCGTTTTAATTGGTCACATTCTTCCAAATAAATTGTCCAAACGTGGATCAAAATCGAAATGAAATTATGAATTGTCTATAACTTATTGCAAATATTTTATGAAAATGTCTCACTTTGTATTTATGAATTGCCTAAATTGTTGTAAATATATTATGGTGACGCATCACTTGGTTGATATTTCACGGACCGTTTTCCAAATTGTACCACGGTCTCCTCCTAACGGGGAACCACCCCTCAAAGGGCTCAGTTTTCGTGCGCAGCTCACTGAATACGAGTGCGAAAGTATCTAATGCCAACAGCCGGCCTCGGTAGCTCGGTCTGATGCGCGTCCGACTTGTGATCATGAGGATGCGGGTTCGATAGGTGTCGGTGTCGGCAACATTCTTTCGTGGAGATTGATAATGAAGTCTTATCTACGGTCATTCTCTCCCTTCCCCTGATTCAAGAAGGGCACTAACGTATAAACCTGTCCAGGTCAAGTGTGGATATGTAAACTGACCGGCTCAAAAATGACCTAAACAGTGTTGACATGGCCATTAAACACCACTACAAACAAACAAATCTAATGCTAACGACCGCTGCCAATACTTTCACCAGATATACCACTAGGTTGAGCACGGCGAAGTTGAGCATACAAACGGTGAAGGTCCCGGTCAGACCCAGCCTTCCTGATCTGGGAATCCACAGTAACATTGCGATAACACGCCCGTCCGCTAAAATGGCGTTTTTCTTGTCTCCAGAACTAGCAGTTTTCAGATGGAAATGTTCGATGTTTCTTATTTTTAGGCCTAATATTTGTTATTTGTGGCGGTTCTAACGGCTATCAATAAATAGAAAAAAAAAAAATAATAATAATCGACCTTATTTATAGAGGGTAACACATTATAACTAGTACTAATCTTCCATGTGGCCCTCTTTTCCTGGGTAGAACCAGTACTAAGCAATGTGGATAAAGTCTCTTGCTCAAGGAAACAACACTTGCCACTCGTGGGGTTCGAACCCGGTACCTCTTGCAAGCCTCGCGATTCTACAAGCGTTCTCAAAGCCTTGCCTGATAAACATGATATCAAAAGACACGAATCTGGTATTCTATTTATCAGTTTATCCCTTTGTACACTCTTACATTAGCAATTTTCGGTCAGTTATTGATAGTCCTCAGTGCGTCCAAGTATTCTGGTGGTCGATATATTTAGTATCAGCTGAGCATGTTTTTCCTACGTTATTTTTATTTCAAGTAATTTTGACATTTTTCCAAGGTACAATAACATATTTTGTCATTTTCCAATAGTCCGGTTCATTCATAAAAGTGCAATGTCACGTTGACGTGATAAAGCTCACATGTCCTGAGATAGCATATCTTTATCAGGTCAGTGCGGCACAATGCAATATATACAGGGGGTAACTGATAGTTGTAGGCAAACATCATAAAATATTTAATACGCATTTTTCTCTATATCAGTTACCCCCTATATTAATTGCATTGTAGCACGCTGACTTGGTAAAGATGTGCTAGCTCAGGACAAGTTAGCCTTATCAGGTCAACGTGACATTGCACTTTTATGAATGAACCAGATTACTAGAAAAATTGGCAAAAATGTTGTTATTACTGGAAAAAATGAAAACAAAATACTTGACAAAAATATCCTACCGTAGGAAACAATATAGTCGGCCGATACCAAATATATCGACCGCCGGAATGTTGAGACGCACTGTGGACCATTGATTACTGATCGTAAGTTGTTAATTTTAGAGTATACAAGGAGATAAACTGATAAATAGAATGCCTGATTCGTGTCATTTGATACCAAGTTTATCAGGCTCGGCTTCGAGAACGCATGTGGAATTGCCCGGCAAGCCTCTCGATTCTACAAGCGTTCTTGAAGCCTTGCCTGATAAACTTGATATCAAATCAAGAGACACTCATCTGGTATTCTCTATATAAAGAGTGGTACAGATTTGTTTGTTTGTTTGATTTGAGGTTTAACGTCCCCGTCAACACTGTATAGGTCATTTTGGAGACGTTGCTTCCAATTTTGTTGGACTTTTGCCCGACATTGAGATGAAATGACATCTCAAGCCCTGTCGCCCAATGAAACCAATAGGGTTTATAAGCATGGACGGTCTAACTCGCACCGCTTTACCTGGGAAGGCTTAGATCCTCTAAGAGGTTTACCAGTACTCGTGTGCGGTAGGTTTCAGCTCTGCGTGGAAGCATCATGCAGCCCATTTATTTCTTCAAGCCCCAATGGGCGGGGGCCACGGAATGATAAAGATGGATCTTAATTGCATGGATTTGTTAATCTGATGGCTAGCGTGGAAATTAAAAAGAGAAACGGTCAGCAACTGATACAATCAGATCCCAAATTCTTCCCACAATGAAGTCGAAACATGGAGTGACGACAGTAAACAAAACGGACCACAGGTTAACCGAGTCAGCAGCTCTTGCCCAAACAGTTGGTGACTCAGAATAAACCAAACTTAACTAAAAAGAGCAATGCACATAAAGGGGGGAGGGGATCAGAATCACCATGACAAAACAGTAAACAACATATATGATTGGGGACCAACACAAAACATGAAGGAACCACAGCAAAAGCACCAACTTGGAACGGTCAGTAAAATTACTGGTGGGTTTAAGCATGACAATGCTCTTAACTAGAAAATCACTTGACACAAATTTTCCTGGCAACCCTAAAAAGATTTAGATGGCCTATAAAGGGATGCACGAATGCAAAAACTGTCAAAACTCTGCACACCCGGCTTCCTCCTCGCGCATTGGAAAGTCGACTGTAAGAAACTAGGGCCTGACCAATACACCAACCACCTGGCTAACTCAGTGGACATGGGTTCGAAAGTGTCGCACGAGGCTTATTGACAACATCCTCGAATGAAGAGCGGCGTCTATCATAACTAATGCTGACACGATTAATCGTATAATCGATTAATCGATCGATAAATTCCACAAACATGATTTCTGATTTGCTTTTAATCGATTACTTGATAGGTACAATTTACTACCCAAAGCTATTCCTAAAATAGCTGGATGAGTGGCAAACAGTGCAGACCCTGATGAGACGCCGCATAATGCGGCGTCTCATCTGGGTCTACACTGTTTGCTCAGGCCTGTCTGTTCAAATATACATATGGTAAAGTGCAACATATGGTAAGAGTCATGCTCAGAAAGTCAGACAGTTAAAATAATGACAAAAACCTTAGCGATTACTAATCGATTATCGATCACAATGACATGACTGATAATCGATTATCTTTTCAGCTCCGATTAGCCAGCCCTAATCATAACGATCATAAAGTGCGACTGGATCGCGACCGAAATCCCTGTTGTGAACACTGGGTTCTCTTCCCATTATTTAAAGATGTTTTTTTTTTATTCTTCTGAAAGATATGCAAAACGTAAGCAGCGCATTCACTCGCTCCCACTCTAATTCACATAGAGTAATATTCCTTTGGGACTGTTCAAAAGTGGTCTGAAAGACACTAAGGGTAGAAAACACAAAGAATGAATAACTAGAATCTTCACAATAAGCTTTAAAAAGCAGATTGAGTTATAATTTCATGTGATCTTAATAGGGGAATTTTACGGCCCCCGCCCGACGGGGCTTGAAGAAATATATGGGCTGCACGATGCTTCCACGCAGAGCTGAAACCGACCCGCACACGAGTACTGGTAAACCGCTTAGAGGATCTAAGCCTGCCCAGGCAAAGCGATGTGAGTGTCGGACCGTCCCTGCTTATAAACCCTATTGGTTTCATTGGGCGACAGGACTTGAGATGTTATTTCATCTCAATTCGGGTAAAAGTCCCACAAAATTGGAAGCAACGTCTCCAAAATGACCTTTACAGTGTTGACGGGGACGTTAAACCTCAAATCAAACAAACAAACAAATAGGAAACTTTTACTGTACTATATAAAAAGCAATCAAAATCATGCATGGTGGAGAACAAAAAATAAAAAAAGAAAGAAAAGAAAAGAGTAAGGATTGAAATGAGGAAGAGAGTGACCCTTGTTCGTAAAAGCTTCAGTCGCATTTATGACCCAGCCGATGGAACTTGTTCTCGTTTGAGGATGACGTCAGTAGTTCAAGGTAGATATTTTCGAGGTCCAAATATGACCGACTCAGTATAAGAAGATAGACAGATAGAGGTCACATTCGCCGAACGCCAGTTACCTCGGTCCGGTTGTTCAAAGCCTCGTAGCTTAACGAGCTAGTAAGTGGTCAAATTGTTAACCTTTCTATCAAGTGCAATATCTAAAATTTTGTTATTTGTGCTGAAAAATGTGATTTGCAAAAGCTGCTCACATTTTCAGCTAAAATATTAGTATTTTCATCATATTGAATGATCAAAGTTTTAACGATATGTTAGCGAACGACGCCGTTACTTTTGAACAACTGGCCCCAGATCACGGAGTTCTGTAAGCTCATGACTTAACATGTATCGCTGTCGGAGGAGACGGGAAGCAAAATCTTTGAATAATGTTTACATTATAGAAGAAAAAAGAGGAAGAAGAAGAAAGAGAAAAAAGAAAGAAGAGTACGAAAAGAAGGAGAAAGAAGAAGTAATATTAATAATTACAGTAAAATTCCTATATTAAGACCACCTTTGGTATTGTTCAAAAGTGGTCTTAAAGACCACTTTTGAACAATCCCAAAGTGGTCTCTTATTAGGAGATACTGGCTGTAGTGTGTGAGTGTTTGAGTTTTACATCTCACCAACAGCTACGGTCATACGGAGACGGGACCTCGGTTTAAAGACTCATCCGAAAGGCTGGAGAAGCCCGGGTACGATCCTGCGATCCCTGGTTTACGTGGCGAGTAGCATAAACACTGCACCACGTAGGCTTCTAAGACACTGGGTGTAGAAAATGCAAAACAACTGAAACCGTCCCAATAAGCTTAGAAAAGCAGATTTGGTTTTAATTTTAGGTGGTCTTAATAGCAGAATTGTACTGTTTGCCAGTCTGCCCCGCCCATCGGGGCTTGAAGACATAAATGGGCTGCATGATGCTTCCACGCAGAGCTGAATCCTACAGCACACGAGTACTGGTAAACCGCTTAGAGGATGTAAGCGGTGCGAGTCGGACCGTCCATGTTTATAAACCCTATTGGTTTCATTGGGCGACAGGGCTTGAGATGTCATTTCATCTCATTTTTGGGTAAAAGTCCCACAAATCTTGAAGCAACGTCCACAACATGACCTACACAGTGTTGCCAGGAACGTTTAACCTCAAATCAAAAAAAAAAATCTATTCACCAAATTGAGAATGATCAAAGTTTTAACGGTACGTTAGCTAACGACGTCGTTACTTTAGAACAATTGGCCCCAGATCACGGGGTTCTGTAAGCTCATGACTTTATCGCTGTCGGAGGAGACGGGATGCAAAATCTTTGAATAATGTTTACATTAGAAGAAAAAAGAGGAAGAAGAAGAAAGAGAAACAAGAAAGAGGAATAATACGAAAAGAAGAAAGAAAAAGTAATAATAATTACAGTAAATTTCCTATATTAAGACGACCTTTGGAACTGTTCAAAAGTGGTCTTAAAGACCACTTTTGAACAGTCATAAAGGTGGTTTCTTATTAGGATACACTGGGTGTAGTGAGTGCGTGTTTGAGTTTTACATCTCACCAACAGCTACGGTCATACGGAGACAGTACCTCACTCATCCGAAAGTCTGGAGGAGCCCGGGATCGATCCTGCGATCCCTGGTTTACAAGGCGAGTACGTAACTTTATGATAAACGAGGCGACTTGGCCGGTTTTCGACTTCATCCGAGTTTTTATCCCCAGCCACCCTACATATAAGTTTCAGAAAGAGTGGATCAAAACTGAAGGCGCTACGGTGATGACAAGCATTTTCCCATTGTAAGTCTATGGGACCTTGTGGTTGCTATAGCAACCAAAATTTTCGTTCGATTTCGAAAAAAAGCTTATGTCATCAATGTCCCACCAGAGGTGGTTAAAGGTGTTGACGGATGGACGACGGACGACCCACTATACTATAAGATCCCCTGGAGCCTGCGGCCCAGGTGAGCTAAATGGTCATTTTCAGCAATTAAAGGGACGTACATGTAACTCTATGATAAATGGGCTGACTTGGCCGGTTTTCGAACTTACCCGAGTTTTTTTTATCCCCAGCCACCTTACATATAAGTTTCAGAAAGATCCAATCAAAACAGAAGGGGCTACGGTGATGCAAAGGTAAAAAACAGGCATTTTCAGCAATCAAAGGGACGTAACTTTATTATAAATGGGCCGACTTGGCCAGTTTTCGAACTCGTCTGAGTTTTTATCCCCTTACATAAAAGTTTCATAAAGATCCGATCAAAACTGAAGGCCGTTGGTCAAAAATAGGCATTTTCAGCAATCAAAGGGACGTTCGTAACTCTATGATAAATGGGCCGACTTGGCCAGTGATCAAACTCATCCGAGTTTTCATCCCCAGCCACCTAACATATAAGTTTCAGAAAGATCCGATCAAAACTGAAGGCGCCACGGTTATGACAAGGTCAAATATAGACATTTTCAGCAATCAAAGGGACGTAACTTTATGATAAATGGGCCGACTTGGCCGGTTTTCAAATTCTTCCGAGTTTTTATCCCCAGCCACCTTACATAAAAGTTTACGAAAGATCTGATCAAAACTGAAGGGGCTACGGTGATGACAAGGTAAAAAATAGATATGTTCAGCAATCAAAGGGACGTTACTCTATGATAAATGGACCGACTTGGCCCGTTTTCAAACTAGTCCGAGTTTTTATCCCCAGCCACCTTACATATAAGTTTTAGAAAGATTCGATCAAAATCAAAACTGAAGGGTCTACGGTGATGAAAAGGTCAAAATAGGCATCCCCAGCAATCAAAGGGGCGTAACTCTATGACAAATGGGCCGACTTGGCCGGTTTTCGAACTCATCCAAGTTTTTACCCCCAGCCACCTTACATATAAGTTTCAGAAAGAACCGATCGAAACTGAAGGCGCTACTGTGATGACAAGCATTTTCCTATTGTATGTCTATGGGACCTTATGGTTGCCATTGCAACCAAAGTTTTCGTGTGATTTTGAATAAAAAGCTTATGTCATCAATGCCCCACCAGAGGCATGCTACAGATGAGAAATGATTGAGATCAGCTCGCAGGTTGCAGAGATATAACTGGTCAAAGGTTTGGACGGACGGACGACGGACGACTCACTATACTATAAGTTCGGCCCAGGTGAGCTTAAATGCCGAAAATGGCGATCTGTCTTTGAAACCGCAATGATCATGAGCATCTAATCTAATAATTGTAGTTTATCCCTTTTTGTACCAGGAATCCCCAAAACGAGTACCCTGATTAACAGTGCAGGCCGAGATCAGACGCCGCATTCTGCGGCGTCTGATCAGGGCCTTCACTATTTGCAAAACGTTCAACTATTTTCCAAATAAATTTTGAAGAAAACACAACCTGACTTCCCTAAAATTTGAAATGGACTCCAGCTATATATAAGAAGGAAGATTCATTTTTGTACACAAAGGGTTAAAATGGTGTATCATTGCATTTTCCTTTCCGAAATAGATTTGGTTTGTTTGATTTGGGGTTTAACGTCCCCGTCAACACTGTAAATGTCATTTTGGAGACGTTGCTTCCAATTTTGTTGGACTTTTACCCGACGTTGAGACGAAATGACATCTCAAGCCCTGTCGCCCCATGAAACCAAGAGGGTTTATAAGCATGGACGGTCCGCCTCGCACCACGGTTCCTGGACAGGCTTGGATCCTCTAAGCGGTTTACCAGTACTAGTGTGCGGGCCGGATTCAGCTCTGCTTGGAAGCATCGTGCGGCCCATATATTTCTTCAACTTTCCGAAATAGAATCGGGTAACTTGATAATACAGTGTTGACGGGGACGTTAAGCCTCAAATAAAAAAAATATATAATAATAAAATAAAAATTAAAAAAAAAAAATCAATCGACCCAAAGTTATGAAGCCCAGTAAGCTTTCCAATGCTGAAATCGACGCGACTATCACCACAAGTAGAAAACAGCCGCGCTAATTTTATCGAGGCATAAGAGGATTATCTATAGAATTTAGGCTGGAATCAGGGGTTGGGCCTTGCAAACAATGAAGACCCAGATCAGACGCCGCAGAGCGCGGCATCTGATCAGGGTCTTCACGTTTTGCTTAAAAACTGGAATTTTAGGTTTGAACGAAACAGTTTAAGTCTCGGTCCGATTACTTCCCCAGGTTACACTGAGAAACAATCGATCCACCAGTGTTTTCAGTGCTTTGATTCATAGGATTGATTGATTGATTGATTGATTGATTGATCGTGATGAGGTTTAACGACATGTCAACCCTTATGGGTCATTTTGTGTCGTCTCCCAGAGAAAGAGAGAAACGAGACGGACAAGACAGTGAGGAACATGGTAGAAAGAGAAATTAAAGCACGGAGAGTACTGGCGGGTCGATTGTCTCCAAGTGTAGATTTAAAACCATGTAGATCCTGATCAGACGCTGCGTTTTTTTTGGTGGCTCACCCTTTAATTCCTGTACTGTAAGCAAACAGTGCAGACCCTGATCAGACGCCGCATTCTGCGGCGTCTGATCTGGGTCTACACAATTTGCCAAGACTAAACCATGATTCCAGCCCAGATTTTACAGATAGCCCTTATACGCAACACGCTGAACTAACTCTGCTATTTTCTATAAATACGTTATATTGATTTCGATAGTCACGTGGACAACAGCACGAATTCAGTTTCTGTCCTTTATAACATTGGGTCGATTGTAAACCAATCGACCCAAAAATAAATCACTCCAGGGGTAGCCGGCGATTACGCATTCAAAGTCATTACGGGAAATTCCGACCATTACTAAAGAGACATCAAATATGTCAGCCAAGTTCTGCAACTGAAGGTCAGGTAGTTTTCCTCCGGGTACTCCGATTTTGTCCACCCCTGATAAACGATCGGCTCGATATGAATGAAATAATCTTGAAAGGGCCGTAAAACAAAACACAAAAACAAACAAACAAAAATCAAATATGTCAATAAATAGGTGAGTGTTCCCGATATATTTTTAAAATTTTAGATAGGTGTGGACATGAAAAGGCAAGCGGACGTTCTCTCAGGTATTTCTAGTTTGACCGAATGAAGTTTCAGCTATATACCCGGGCTATGCAAAACTTATCTAACATGTCAAATAAGACGTAATTCGAACTATTTTTATTCCGAAATACATAAGCTGCAATATTTCCGCAGAATTTGTTCCAGGGGCTTTAACCCTTTTGTACCAAATGGAATCTTCCTATTCATGTATAGCAGGAAACCATTCCAAAATTTAGGAGTGTCAGGTTGTGTTTTCATCACATTTTATTTGGAAAATGGCTGAACTTTTAGCAAACAGTGGATGCCCTGATCAGACGCTGCGTTCTGCGGCGTCTGATCTTGGCCTGCACTGTTTGCCAGGGTACCCGATTTGGGGTTTCTGGTACCAAATGGATTAACATTTGTGCCGATTACGACTCCCGATTACCCCCTACGCGAATATTACCCCTTACGGGGACAGGAAAAGCCAACTGATTTGTGTCTGATTATATTTCGCCTCTTCATTCAATAACCCACACAAACAGATAAATGAAAGCCCGGAAGGCACGCAGCTGCTCGGTACGACGGAAAATACTGTTAATTTTATTCAGCTGATAACATCCAAATTCATGCGCTCGCACGAATTGCTCAAAACCTGAATTTATTACATTTTCTTGGGCGAATTTTATTCATAGATATATACAAGTAAATTTCTACTAACAGTATTTACTATGAATAATATACCTCATAGATATATACTTTAGTGCCCAATATAAAACTACTTTTCTGTCAATCATTTTTGACGTAATTACCTAGTGGATCTGTATGTTATTTAGTGGGCGTGGTTTAGTATGCATTAAAGTTAGTAAGCATATTTTCTAGTGTTTTTATTTGTAAATGTTTGATTAAAACTATGTCACTGATAGTTGAAATCGAATATATTTGGCGCCATATATTTATATTGAATTTATGTCACTGTATCATTAATTTAACCGCAACCTGATAATTTGCTACATAGCTGCAATATGAGTGTCTTCCCTTTGACATAATAATAGCTGACAAGTAAAAGCTTTAGTAAAGCTTTTCATTCACAATCTAAGTTCGATTGTCAACCCAGTTTGTTGTTTAGTTTTAGGTTTAACGTCCCCGTCAGCACCGTAAAGGTCATTTTGGAGTCGTTGTTTCCAAAATTGTGGGACATTTTCTCAATATTAAGATGAAATATGACCTCTCCATCCTCTTGGCAATTATTGCAGTTGCAGTTTTCTGTCAGACGATTTCTGCACATTAACCTCCCTTGAATTTCTAAAAATAAATGTTCTATTTGACTGGAAAACGGATATATCTATAACTAATTGATGTGGTATGAAAATATGTTTCATACGGTGGAATTTTCTTATAATATCCTTTTATGAGAATGTCTTGTTTCTGTGAATTTCTTTGTTGTATGAAAACTAAAACCTCTCTAAAAGATGTATTATTCTGTCCACCTTGCTGATTTAATCACTCGATATATCTATATCCTGACCAGATATTGATCAGACAGGCAATATTTTCTGGTCCTTTGGAGTCATTGAGTTCATTTGGTATCATTTTGAAAATAGAATTCTGCTTTATCCGGTGATAGAGGGCGTGGCCGGTGTTGCATATTTCAGTACTGGTCATGAACAGACTCAATAAAACCGAGTCTGCTATTTTCGTTTAGTTGGTGTATTCCTTGCTTCCAAAGGATCTAACTTCAGAACTTATTTATTTTCACTGTAGCTGGTGTTGTGCCGTGTGGCGGCCGTAAAACGTCTCCTCGTACATCATCATAGTTTTCTTAACTCGCATATGCGGGTAAGAGTGACTGTAGGTAAACACCGACGGCCCAGGCGGATTCGGAGCAGATATTGTTATTTGATTTTCATAACGGGAGAGATTGCGACAGCTTATGTGAGACAGGGCCATTCTGATTTAATTTCAAAATTCAATATTGGACTTGAATCTCTTCTGCAACAAGGTCTATCGGAACCCGAATTTTATGGTTACTTAGTATATAAATTCAGAAAAATATACAACCGCAATGACTTCAGCAGCAAATTTCGTAAAATCATTCTTCGAAAGATTGGGTACAACAGGGATGTTATACTGCATGCATGGTTGTTAACCCAATCACGGTTGGCAACTTTGCTTCCCTCTTTAATTGCACGCCGGTGGGTCAGGCCTCAGATTCTATGACGGTTCCAACGTAAAAGCTTATTTAGAATTAGAGTGATCTAATTCAAGGTAATGTTGGTTGGTGCCTGATGCTCTGTCTCTGGTCGGGCCCATCGGAGTCTAACTGTTGGTTTTCTTTTGCTCCAGCATTTCAGTGGTTTCTTGCTGTCGAGTCCTCACCGTTGTCTCACCTCTATGGTTCTTTGATTATTTGTGTTCACGGAGATGTTGCACTGATGAGTTAGGAGGCCTTCATGCGGACTGAACAAATTATTTGTCTAAATCGCGACGGAAGTAAGGGCGAGGATTGTGGCCACGTAAAATCGATTTAAGCCCCATCTCCCCCCCCCCCCCCAGTGGAAATCTTTCCACTGACCGTTCCAAGGCGGTTCTTCTGTGGCGGTTTATTTATGTTGTTTTTTGTTACTTACTGTGTGTATCACTTGTGTCTTTTTATTTTGGATGGCCATATGGCCATTTTGTGGGAAAGTAACTGTCCTTATGGCCTTCCTTTGTTTAGGTTTCCATTATGGTCTGGTCGCTTCATGTTTGTGTTTCTTTCCCTTTGGTGTCTTTGATGGGTGGAGTAAGTTAATTGTATCGATTCCTGATCTTTGTTTTACTTCTACTTATACGCTAGCACAGCAGCTTGTTCGACGTACTGTCATTACTCAACAGTAAAAAACAGGAGGTCCATGGGCCACAATGCTCAACAGAGCTCAGGGGGGGGCACTGCCCACTGGCAGCAATGTATTTTAATTAACTATGGAAGCCCTGTGCCCTAGGATGCTACAGATAAAATTTGGACCCAATAAGCCTCGTGGCTTTAGATTCGATGTCGCTTGAATGTGTTGTTGCAGGACAACAGATGACAATTGACAATTTCCCATCTGTGGCAACAAATAGGCCAAAAAAGAACATTATTAAAGGAACATTGCCATGAAAGTGACAAAATATCTTGAAAGGCATTAGTCATTTTTCAATTTTCCCCATTATAGGACAATGGAAACTCATAGCTTGGCATAGCAAACAAACCAAAGAGCCAAAGTTCATAGACCAGTGCTCAGGTGGACACTGCCCAATGGCAGCCATGTATTATAACATGATATGATTTTATTATAACAATTATAAAGTCTCCCAAACAAACCCCATACCCAAATGAGCACCCATGTGGACTGCATCTGAAATATTAGGTGTTTTATAATGTAGAGAGATCAGGGCATGGACCCAATGGAGCCCTGGTTGGTGTCACTAAATGCGTCTTATCAAAAGGAACAAAGACATATATGGTTTATCAGTGGGAATATGTATGGTTCCTGAGATGTAAGGCCTTTTAAGCAATGGAGGGAATCGGGCATGGCAGATCCCAGAAAAGCCCAAGATTGTTGTCAATGAATAAGTCTTATCATAAGGATCAAGAGTATATACGGTTAAACGGTGGGGATCTGAATGGTTTTTGAGATATGAGGCAATTTTATGAAGTGGCAGGGAGAGAAATGGCCCCTGTGATCCCCAAAGACGGGGTGACTGAATGTGTCTAATAACAATGAGCAAGAATGTATGTGATTATAGGATGGGGATTTGAATGGTTTCTGAGATATATGGCCTATTATGAAGTTGAGTCTTATCATAAGGAACAGGAATAAATATGGTTATGGGGTGGGGATCTGAACGGTTTCTGAGATATATGGATTTTAATGAAGTAAAGGGGTGGGGCATGGCCTGTGACACCCCGGGGGGACCTGCATGCTGGTGTCACTGATTGCGTCTTATCATAAGGAACACGAATATATATGATTAAGGGGTGGGGATCTGAACGGTTTCTGAGATATATGGATTTTCATGAAGTAAAGGGGTGGGGCATGGCCTGTGGGACCCCGGGGGGACCTGCATGCTGGTGTCATTGATTGGGTGTTATCATAAGGAACAAGAATATATATGGTTTAGGGGTGGGGCTCTGAACAGTTTCTCAGATATATGGTCTTTTGTGAAGTGGAGCATGGCCCGGGTGACCCCTAAGTTGGTGCCACTGAATGTGTCTTATCATAAGGAACAAGAATGTATATGGTTTAGGGGTGGGTATCTGTAAGGTTTCTGGAATATTTGGCATTTTACGAAGAGGAGGGGGTTGGGCATGGTCCAGGCACATCCCAGGGGACCCCAAATTTGGTGTCACTGAATGCAACTTATCATAAGGAATGAGAGTATATATGGTTTAGAGGTAGGGATCTCAATGGTTTCTGAGATAAATGGCATTTTATAAAGTGGAAGGGGTGGGGCATGTGCCTGGCACATCCCGAGGGACCCACAGGTTGGTGTCACTTAATGTGTCTTATCATAAGGAACAAGAATATATATGGTTTAGGGGTGGGGATCTGAATGGTTTCTGAGATAAATGGCCTTTTATTAAGTTGAGGGGTCAGGGCATATCCCCGGCATATCCCGGGGGAACCTCAGGTTGGTGTCACTTAATGCATCTTATCATAAGGAACAAGAATATATATTGTTTAGGGGTGGGGATCTGTATGGTTTCTGAGATGGATTTTAATGAAGTAAAGGGGTGGGGCATGGCCCATGGCACCCAGGGTGGACCTGCATGCTGGTGTCACTGATTGCGTCTTATCATAGGAACAAGAATATATATGGTTTAGGGGGTGGGGCTCTGAACATTTTCTCAGATATATGGTCTTTTGTGAAGTCAAGGGGTGAAGCATGGCCCAGGAACACCCTGGGTGACCCCTATGTCTTATCCTCAGAAACAAGAATATATATGGTTTAGGGCAGGGGATCTGTAAGGTTTCTGGAATATTTGGCCTTTTATGAAGTTGAGGGGGGGGGCATGGTCCCGGCACATCCCGGGGGACCCCCAGGTTGGTGTCGCTTAATGCATCTTAGCATTAGGAACAAGAATATATATAGTTTAGGGGTGGGGATCTGTATGGTTTCTGAGATATATGGCATTTTATGAAGAGGAGGGGGTGGGGCATGTCCCCGGCACATCCCGGGGGACCCCCAGGTTGGTGTCACTCAATGCATCTTATCATAAGGAACAAGAATATATATGGTTTAGGGGTTGGGATCTGTAAAGTTTCTGAGATATAAGGCATTTTATGAAGTGGAGGGGGCGGGGCATGGCCCCGGCACAACCTAGGGGACCCCCAGGTTGACATGAAAGCATATGGCTGAGAGAAGTTTACACAAGGAACATGTTTATGTAAGTTTTGTCAAAATATCTGCAATGACTTGGCAGCAAATGCCATTTTTCAGTTTTCCCCATTGTAAGTCAATGGAAACTCTAAGTTGCCATAGCAACAAAACTAAATGGCCAAATTTCATAAAAAACACAAAACCTATAAAGGCAAATATGGTGAATATTTTCATAAAGTCTCAGCCTCCTAGAGCATATGGTTTCTGAGGACATGATTTTTTAAAGTAATTTTTTGTCTATTTTTTGCACTTTGGTTTCCATGGTAACCAATAAAAATGAGCAGAAGGCCTAAAATCATACGGCAGATAGTAGATTACCTATGGAACATTTCTATGAAAGTTTTGTCAAAATATCTGCAGAGGCTTGGTAGTAAATGCCATTTTTCTATTTTCCCCATTATAAGTCTATGGAAACTCTAAGTTGCCATAGCAACCAAACTAATGAGCCGATTTTCATTAAAAACACAAACTATCAATCCCCCTGCCCAAGGATGCTACAGATGAAATTTGGGCTGAATCGGCCCAGTGGCTTCAGAGGAGATATCGTTTGAAAATGTTGACGAAGACGACGCAGACGACGCAGACGACACAGACGACGCAGATGACGACGGACAACTGCCTATCCTATAAGCTCCCCCGGAGCCTTCGGCTCTGGTGAGCTAAAAAAGCTAGCCGCTTCCCGTTACATATTTTGAAGGCTCGTCCGCTTCCCCTTACACTTCGATGAACGCATCGCGTTGCATGATTTTCAGTGACGTCAGTCTAAACCATGGTTCTCTACGGGCGTTGGTGACAAACAGCGTGTAAATGTTTTTCATTTTTTGCCCTGTAAACATTTTTTCGCAAATATGTATAAAAAATATACATGTTCTTATTTTTTTCTGCTTTTCATGAAAGTATGAACGACAGCGGATTTCTAGCAAAGTTTACATGAACCCCGAAGGGGGTTCATTTACTTTGCACGCGACACACTGCGTTAATACATTCATGAACAGCAAAAAATCATTTCTTAAATGTACTTCAAACTGAACGTTACATAACATATACATCAGATGCATTCAATAAGTGCGACTTTACAGAGTGTTCTTATTTCTTTCAAATCCCACATCATTCAAGATACCGCCCATTATAACATGTTATAAAACATGTTATACTTTTCTTGTTAATGTATTTATCTGATATGCTCGTACACTAAAGGTAGCAGTACACAGTTTCCAGCCTGTGCACATGGGGAAATTTCTTCATAAGTAAGAGTAGGGATCAAATTCAGTGTCTAAATACTGTTTGGCAATTATGAAAGCAATATCTTGAATTCAGTGTATTGTTTTTGTGTCATTGTGGAGAAATATGAATTAATTCATGGTCACATGACCTGGATATCAAGGGATGTAACTGAAAATACGAAACTACTGCTATACGAATTTATCGCTACACTTTCTGTTTAAAATAGCTGTCAGACTTCATTTGGATATTGCTAAAAAAGTAAACGGCTGGCAGGGGTCAATTTCTAGCCCCCTTTCATTTTTGGTAGGTGTACAATAGAGCTGAATGCTGACAATTGTCCTTGCAAATGCAGTGTGCTGCCAGTGCTTCCTTGAAAACAGCAGAAAATGGTAAAAAAAGCAGCAGAAGTGGGTGGGGTAGGATTTGTTAACATAGCCACTACATTGGCTGTACAGTGTACAAGCTATAGGAACCAGCTTCAAATTATTCTGTGGCAAGTCACAATGCAGTGATAACACAAAAGAGAAGGGTTGCAAAGTGTACTATTTGTTACGGCTCAAAAAACTTCGTCCGCTGCGTGTCCGAGTCTCGCCGACTGCTTGGAATAGTGGTTTGCTACCATTAACCAATCTGTCAAATTTCAAAGTGCCGTTTAGGACAATCTTTTTTATCTACTCCTTTACCAGAATCAATATTTAGACAAAAACACCATTGTTTCTGATAAAATAGGGCCATAAAACTGAAATTTGTATGTAAGCCTACAGGTAGGGTCTGAGGTAAGGGAGACAACTCCAAAATCAGAATTTTAGTCTAGATGTTTGTTAATCATTTTGGTGCTGTCAAAGCTTATTCAATCTTAAATTAAAGGTGATTAAACCCATTTTGACCAATATTTTGGGCATTTCGTGTACAAACGATAGATTTTAAATGATTAATTTTCTCTCATTTTCAGCTTGGAAAGCCGTAATACTGAAATAGTGTTGATTAGTCGCAAAGCACCGTATTCCATGCTGTCAGCGAGACTTTGATGCGCAGCGGACAAGGTTTTTTTGAGCCGTAACAAATAGTTACAGGTAACCAACTGTTGTTAACCTAGTTTAAACAGGAAATCCCAAACTAAGACACTGGCAAATAGTGCATGCCCACATCAGTCGTCGGCCTAAATTGGTGCGTATGATGAGGGCCCTCACTGTTTGCAAGAAAGAGACATTTTTTATAATAAATTACTATAAACAACCCAACGCGTAAAATAATTGTGTCTTGTTTTTGTTTGGTTTTCTTGCACGTGGGGGGGGGGGGGGGGGGGGGGGGAGGATGGATTTTTCGAGATTATTTCACTGATATCAAGCTGATTTTGCATCATAGGTGGCAAAACCGGAGTATCCGGAGAAAAACACCCTGACCTCCAGTTGCAGAACTTGGTGTATCACATCGTGTGACCCGAGGCAGGCTTCCCACCACAACCTTGACAGAACTAATGATTAAGAGTCAGCTCTCTATCCAATAGGCCACAGAGGCCCGTAATTGTGTCTTGTATGCTGGGGTATTCACAGCTTCTCTCAGCTGAGATTGACTGCTAGCAGCTGTGTTGTGAGCTAATAATGACAATTATTACTGTTTTTCTTTGATTCCACAATTAAACGTATCATAATAAGGTGGAATTATTGCCAATTTGACACTTTTGAGAAAAGTCATATTTGTCTTAAAGGTAGCAGTACACAGTTTCCAGCCTGTGCACATGGGGAAATTTCTTCATAAGTAAGAGTAGGGATCAAATTCAGTGTCTAAATACTGTTTGGCAATTATGAAAGCAATATCTTGAATTCAGTGTATTGTTTTTGTGTCATTGTGGAGAAATATGAATTAATTCATGGTCACATGACCTGGATATCAAGGGATGTAACTGAAAATACGAAACTACTGCTATACGAATTTATCGCTACACTTTCTGTTTAAAATAGCTGTCAGACTTCATTTGGATATTGCTAAAAAAGTAAACGGCTGGCAGGGGTCAATTTCTAGCCCCCTTTCATTTTTGGTAGGTGTACAATAGAGCTGAATGCTGACAATTGTCCTTGCAAATGCAGTGTGCTGCCAGTGCTTCCTTGAAAACAGCAGAAAATGGTAAAAAAAGCAGCAGAAGTGGGTGGGGTAGGATTTGTTAACATAGCCACTACATTGGCTGTACAGTGTACAAGCTATAAGAACCAGCTTCAAATTATTCTGTGGCAAGTCACAATGCAGTGATAACACAAAAGAGAAGGGTTGCAAAGTGTACTATTTGTTACGGCTCAAAAAACTTCGTCCGCTGCGTGTCCGAGTCTCGCCGACTGCTTGGAATAGTGGTTTGCTACCAAAATAAATTTCATATTACATATGCATTTTATCACACGCGACAGCTTTTCTTTGAAAAGTTAGAGCAGAAATAGACTCACATGGCTCTATAAATGGAATTTATGAAGTGATGTTTGATGCTATTTGCCTTTGTGTTGTTCCAAATATGGATTGTGGGTACTCGTTAGAACATCGAGGCGATTCTAATTCGTAATCGGTACAAATATTTAAGCCCCTGGAACAAATCCTGCGGAAATTTTGCAGCTTATGTATTACAACATGGAAGTACAGTAAAAGTCCTATATTAAGACCACCCTTGGGACTGTTCAAAAGTGGTCTTTAAGACCACTTTTGAACAGTCCCAAGGGTGGTCCCTGACTAGAAGACACTCTATTCAGAAAACACAAAGAAAGAATTACATGACCCTTGCAAATAAGCTTTTTAAACCAGAATTAGTCTTCATTTTAAGTGGTCTTAATAGAAGAATTTCTCTGTAGTTCGAATTACTTCTTTTACGTCTTATTTGACATATTACGCAAGTTTTGCATAGTCCGGGTAGCTGAAAATGCCTTCATTCGGTACTAAAAACAACAGGTCAAAACAGAAATATCTGACTACTTTCCTCCTGGAGAAACGAATTAAATAAAAAATCGACCGCTTGCATTGTCATGTCCCCACCTATCTTTTTTGATGCAGGTATGAACGTTATTGAGAATAGCATTGCCCGATTTTTCGAAATATGTTTACAAAGATGACTAAAATCAACAAATCGGAAACACTCACCTTTTTGTTAACATTTTTGAATCCACGTAAGTCATGGCCGGAACTTCCCGTAAGGATCACCGGCTACCCCTTACGAGTTTACTAGGCGTGATATTGATGAAAATGTAACAACCATCACGAAAACACGCCTATATAATTTTGACCCCCTTGAACCCCACTTTTATACAGTAAATTGGGCTTTACAGGGGTAAACCATATTTTTGTCTTATTTCTGCTCTAAAATATAGATTGTGGGGACTCGTTAGAACCGCCTCGATGCGGTTCTAAGGTATACCCACAATCTATATTTTGAGCTAAGAAAAATACCAAAATTTTTCATCTTTAACTTTTCGGGTTTTTTTTTTCGGCGGTAAAATTTACCATGCATTTGTATAGGCGTGTTTTCGTAATGATTCCCCAACTATAAGGTCTTGCACAACTGTAAGCCAGTGTCATTTGGACGCCCCAGTGTTGGACGCCCCAGTGTTGGAAGCCCCAATGTTGGACGCCCCAGTGTTGGAAGCCCCAGTGTTGAACGCCTCAGTGTTGGCGCCCCAGTGTTGGACGCCCCAATGACGTGAGATAGACGACACATTTGCCTCACTCAACCACCCCACTTTTTCATGGTACATACGTATACTATTGTTATATGTAGCAAAGAAATATGTATGCGTTTGATTGGGGCAGTCATATCAACCCTCTAGGAAATCCTAAACTGGGTCCACACTGTATGCGTGTCGCACGTATACATGGCGAGGTCAAAATGACAAAAACTATATTTTATGACGCCATCATAATTTTATATGAACCAGAAGATTTCATCGAGAATTCAGTGTTAAAACATCACCAAACATAATTCTATGGTTAACAGCATTAACATTGAGATTTACAGAGGGGTCTAGTTACTCGCACCCAGGGTGAGATCAACACAGTAATATAAGTATTTCTATACCCTGTGTGACTGGCGTGCAAGAAAATGCTATCTTCAATGGAAGGATAGGGGCAATCCGGGTAAATACGGACAGAGGTATAAATGCGGACAGTTGGATACGAATGCCCAGTAATGTGACGGCGTTATCGTTCAATTCTCTATTAACTGTCCATTCGGTTTTTCTACTGCGGGCTCTGACACGATTACATCCCCCGCGACGCGTCATTTGCCTCCTTTTCATTTTTTTAAAAACTTCCAAAAGCGGGAGTGTTTGAAAAAAAAAAAATTCTTAGCCCTATTCTAGTCTTTTTGGCTCCCATTTATTAATCAAATGGATGTTGTACAAAGCTTGTGCATCACGACAACAAGTCCGTGAAACGAAGACCCCTCTACCCTGGGCCCCACTTTATATGGAGAAAAGTGGGGTTTACGGGGGTATACATTATCTGCCTTGTATTTACTGAAAAGCATTTATTGTGGATACTCGTTTGAACCGCCTCAATGAAGCGGTTCTAACGAGCACCCACAATATATACTGAAAGCAGAAATAATGATGTTATCATTATTTCCTAAAATACTTCTTTTTCTGACACCATGTTGGACGCCATTATTTCACACGGACGTGTTTACCTAATGTTATTAACGGAACCCGGGAAGGGACATGTAATTCTTTTAAGATGTTGTGCGAACAAGATATTAAGTTGTGCGAACAAGATATTACTCACGTGCGCACAAGATAATATCTTGTGTGCACAAGATATTATTCTGTCTGCACAAGGTATTCAGTTGTGAGAACAAGATATCTTTTGCGCACAAGATATTATGTTGTCTGCACAAGATCTATGTTGTAAGAACAAGATAATATGTTGTGCAAACAAGATAATAAGTTGTGCGCACAAGATAATATCTCGTGTGCACAAGATATTATGTTGTGCGAACAAGATAAAAAGTTGTGCGAACAAGATATTATGTTGTCCGCACAAGATCCATGTTGTGAAAACAAGATAATATCTTGTGCGCACAAAATATAGTCGTGCGAACAAGATACTATTTTGTGCACACACGATAATATCGAGCACCGTCTCCAAAATGAACTTTACAGTGTTGACGGGGACGTTAAACCTCAAATCAAACAAACAAACAAACAAACAAACACGATAACTTGTGCGCACTTCGCAGGATAATATTAAGCAACTAAAGGGGGTCTTTCATCTGTGCCCATGCATTTTTTTTAAACTTTGTATATTAATACCTCGGCATATACAACCTATAAAAATGTATTTAATAAATTATATAAATCAAAGTCGGACTCAGGAGGCCATTCTAACTTACTCCCTCCATGAGCTGGTGTCTGTCTGTAAATAAGTGCGTCTTAAATCTTTTGTTTTATTTAGTTTCAAGATCTGTGAACTGGATTGAATGCAGAACTCCATAGGCATTCCTTTGATACTGAAAACCCTTTTGAATTAATTAAAGTTTACATTTTCTGATAAAATAATTATCAAAAATCTCATTTTTTAATTAAAATTTTAAAACATTATCAAAATTCAATCCCTAAGATAAATATGTTCTAGTCTTTGTCAAGATTTCATTTTGCTAGGAAAACTTGCCATATGTATCTTCTTTAGCTATGCCAAATTTCATGAAAATCCGAAACCGGTAACACTGTATTTTTACACCTTTAATGTATGTAAGTCGTTTCTGCAAAATTTACTATTTTATTGAAATCATCCAAGAACCTTACAAAAAGGCAATTCGTAACACTTACGTAATAAAAATGATATTATACAAATCAAAATGGATACATATTGAGCTGATCTAGCTTATAACCTATTAAATTTTCATGAATTTCTGATATTTTCCTTTCATTTATACATTATGATCTATCCAAAATAGTAGATAGTAAAACACTAAATCAAAAGGTATTCTAATCAACAAATTAGGCTTAACAACATATATTGCTTTTTTATTAGCAGCAAAATTATTGTGAACATGTGCAACTTTATTTAATGACTTTGCATAAGTCATGCTACTCAAATAGGTGTAAGGCAAGGAGATCCATTATTTTCATTTCCATACCAAGCTGGAATGCAAGGACGCAATGGTCAGTGGTTTGTTGTTACTGGTAAAAATAGTTCTGTTGATAAATCCATGGCCAGACTAGCCTTAGATATACTCTGTCTTTAAGAACGCTGGATTATTATCCTAACAAAAAAGTTACAGTAATTATTGGTTAGTTTTTCCAAAAAATCGAAATGCCACTGATATTGAGTTTCTGATGCAAAAGATATCATTGATGGATGAGGCGCAGAATATTTGGTGTAAACAAAGCTGTTCCATGACCTAGAGAAATTTTGCTATTAGACAGGGAGAGAAACAGTTTCCTTCCTTATAGTACACATGCATAAATATGTCTCTTTTCTGCATTTGTATTGTAATTGATGGCGTTTCTTTAGTGTGTTATTTTTTCTATTTACTTTGACAATATAGTAGTTAATTTATCGGAAGCGAGCTTTTAGTATTTTTTTCTGGTTGTAAAACTTTCAACCACTTCTTGAATGTTTCTGCTGAATGCAAGTTCACTGTTTTTTTTAAGCACTGTTCTTGCTTGCTTTTTGTTCATTAATAATTACCAGCACATTTCTGTGCAATGTATCTCTCAGCTTAGAAAGAGCATTGCAGTGTTTGGACAGAAAAAAAGCATCACCGTATTTGCTGAAAATAATTTAAAATCCTATGAGTAATGCGATAACCACTCACAGATTGAATAGTTATTATCAACAGTTTAAATGCTTCTTGATATCTTACATAATGTGCTTTGTAATTACTGCAACAATTGCTGAGATAGGTAAATGAAGTGAAAGACCGAATTTCCGAATTTATTCATTCACTAGGCTAACATTAGTTAGCAACAAGTGTGGCAATTCTCATTAGCATGTATACATGTCATGGCAATATATAAATATAACAGGAGCACAACAGGTGCATTCTACAGACAGTTGAAGGGAAGAAGAATGAAAAGTGACAGCAATTATGAACGTCTACTATACCACGCGGTCACTATAATAGGCGACACCACTTCCCAGTGGGTAGATACCTGTACAGGTAGTTATAAAAATAGCCATGCACTATGAGAACACCATTCATTAGTGGCGTGGATATCACCAAATGGGAATTGGGTTCGTCCGGTTAGTTTATACTCGTGCAAAACATGCTGACCGCATTCAGTGTCTGTTCATTCATAAAGATGGGATTTAGAGATATTGGTAAGTCATAACTAGTTTAGCTGCCCTCTACAAGTATATAGACAACACAACCTATACAAGTATATAGACAACACAATCATGATCACATAAGTTTTGGAACACTGACAAATGTACGACCATGTGAATTCTAAAAGCAAATTCAAATGGCTTTGGAATACAGCTTCAGGAAGCCGTTTGATTTCGTTCATAGGGGCTATACAAAAAAGATAGATTGGCTAGTGCCTATGCAGATACAAATTCTGAAAACATAATGTCCAGGAAAAGTAATCTGAAGTGTTATTGATTTTCCCTAGAGTAAACCTTTCTTTTTAAATGGTTTGTTTGTTTGTTTCCGACATTGAGATGAAATGACATCTCAAGCCCTGTCGCCCAATGAAACCAATAGGGTTTATTAGCATGGACAGTCCGCCTCGCACCGCGGTTCCTGGACAGGCTTACATCCTCTAAGCGGTTTACCAGTACTAGTGTGCGGGCCGGATTCAGCTCTGCGTGGAAGCATCATGCAGCCCATATATTTCTTCAAGCCCCTATGGGCGGGAGCCGATTCTTTTCAAATGGACAGTTAAGGTTAAATAAACAAACAACAGTTTGACTTGAGAGTCATTTATCTTGAGTCGGATAACAAATCTCAGAAAATCTGAAGCAACATCTAAAGTGACTGGTATGTTGTTGATTTGAATGTTAAATCTAAACATCACCTTAGCACCGTTACCAAATTAGACAAGAAAGACAGAAAGAAAACTGTGCACATGATTACATGGGTGCGTTTGATGACGTTTGTCATCAAAACCTTTGAGGTATGGTTCTGTAGACAAAATATAGTTTGTTCCATAGGGGGCAAATGTACCGAAATGGATGTTTTGAAATAATACTTATAATTATGCTAAGAACTACTTACACAAACCATACTATACTATAGCCATCCAAATTGAAAGCAATAGTAAAGTATTATTAAACAGCATGACCAAAACACGATAATCTTATAATTTCACATTTGGCTGAATCAGGACTATCAGTATTCAGTCTGTTAAAACATCAACATGTTCCTAAGATATGTGGGTAGTTTTTATGCTAAAATGGTGTCTTGACAAAAATTGGAACATGGTAAAAATGCATATAAAATTTTAATGAATACAAAAACAGGAGCTGAAATATGGGGACACCGTCAAAGAAAACTGAATGCCCAGCCACTATTACTAGACATATGAGGTCATTCACAGTATCAACTAACTTAAAGATGCGCTGAAAACTACAAAACAAGGTGCCTACGTTCTTGTTAGGCAACGATCTATACTTCCGCTTGTGGAAAAAAGTACATGTGCCTTTTCCAAGTTTAAGTAGACTTGGTAATTCGATGATTAAAGACCGATTGTCAAGAGAACCAGAAATCTTTATACTGTATTAACCGTGTGGCGTCGCACCTGAGAATGTAATAACGCCATGTAATAAATCCACTAGTGGATTAAATGTGCAAATTACTTTCTTTCTTTCTTTCTTTCATTTCCGGTTTCGCCTTAACCCCGGTAGGGGACACAGACGGTGTATATTTCATACACTCCAGTGTTGCAGGATGAAAGGCGACACAGTAATCATGTAATTACGGTAGGCTTCTTTAACCTACAAGTGCACTAACCACTGGGCTATCACGCTCCACCGTACTTAGATACGCCCCGTAACGTTACAAGTACGACGTCCTGAACGGCGGAATATTGACATTTTTGTGTAAAAAAACAATCGTGAATAAAATGCGTTTTAAATGCCATATGATAAATAGAATCTTGCATTCGTGCTTATGTATTATTGAATTTATTAAATTCGTTAAGGAAAAGGCATAAAATGCTTGGCGATGCTTTGCATTTTATCCCTTTCCCTCAACTCGATTAATAAAGATAATAATACAGGAACACTCATGTAAGATCCTCTATGTATTCGGACAGACAAGACTGTGCACACAGGGTCGCGCGGTGTCTCATCAGGGTACACACTGTTTTTCAATCATCCAGCTATTTTTGGACACAACATTGGATAGCAATTTGCAATTGTATAAATTCTAGAATAAGTTGACCACACGTCATTAATCCTGTTTTCTATTGAGACGTCTTCGGTAATAAAAAGTCAAATTTCAAATCACTATATGGGCCCCGTTTTGGTACTTATCGCCTATGCGAGCAGCGAAGGTTCAGGCGAGCCTGCGCATCCGCGCAGTCTCGCAAGAACCTTCGCTGCTCGCTCATACAAGCAGTGAATCAAGAGGATCCTTCAGACAGAAAGCCATATCCCTGTCCCCTCTGAATGGCTTGGCAAGCGCAGTTAAAATTTGTCTTGACGGAATGCCCGAAGACACAAATTCGCTTGGCGGGGCTCATATGATATACATAATTTTACACGAGTGGACATTTCAAAACAAATTTATAAAACTCGCCAGCCAGAGACTCGTTTCATAAATTTTATATGAAATTACCACTCGTGTAATAAACAGTATCTCGGGAAAAGCCACGGGCACAGTACATAACCGGTTCACATCACATGAAGAAGAGAAGGGCTAAGTGCCGTGAAGGTACACATCAAGATATAGAGAATACCAGGTGTCTTTTGATATCAGGTTTATCAGGCAAGGCTTCGAGAATGCTTGTAGAATCGCGAGGCTTGCCGAGCGATTCTACATGCGTTCTCGAAGCCGAGCCTGACAAACTTGATATCAACCCTATCCACGGGCACAGTACATCACCGGTTCACATCAAATGAAGAAGAGAGAGGCTAAGTGCCGTGAAGGTACACATCAAGATATAGAGAATATCAGGTGTCTTTTGATATCAAGTTTATCAGGCAAGGCTTCGAGAACGCTTGTAGAATCGCGAGGCTTGCCGAGCGATTCTACATGCGTTCTAGAAGCCGAGCCTGACAAACTTGATATCAACCCTATCCACGGGCACAATACATCACCGGTTCACATCAAATGAAGAAGAGAGAGGATAAGTGCCGTGAAGGTACACATCAATATATAGAGAATACCAGGTATCTTTTGATATCAAGTTTATCAGGCAAGGCTTCGAGAACGCTTGTAGAATCGCGAGGCTTGCCGAGCGATTCTACATGCGTTCTCGAAGCCGAGCCTGACAAACTTGATATCAACCCGATCCACGGGCACAGTACATAACCGGTTCACATCAAATGAAGAAGAGAGAGGCTAAGTGCCGTGAAGGTACACATCAAGATATAGAGAATACCAGGTGTATTTTGATATCAGGTTTATCAGGCTCGGCTTCGAGAACGCTTGTAGAATCGAGAGGCTTGCCGAGCGATTCTACATGCGTTCTCGAAGCCGAGCCTGACAAATTTGATATCAACCCGAGCGATTCTTCATGCGTTCTCGAAGCAGAGCCTGATAAACTTGATATCAAATGGCACGAATCTGGTATTCTATTGAACAGATTATTCCCTTCTACACTCATAAATTAGCAATTTACGATCAGTTATCGATGGTCCATCAGTGCATCCCAACATTCCGGCGGTCGATATAACCATATTGTTTCCTATAATATTTTTTTCCAAGATTTTTTTCCATTTTGTCCAGTAATAATCATTGAACGTTTTTGCCATTTTTTTTCTAATAGTCTGGTTGATTAATAAAAGTGCAATTTCACGTTGACTTGATAAAGCTCACTTGTCCTGAGATAGCATATCTTTATCAGGTCAATGTGCTGCAATGCAATTAATATAGAGGGTACTTATAAAAATCTCAATTGCAGTTATACATGGCATCATTATCATACAAGAACCATATTTGGGCGGTCATGTGGACTTAAACTTTAGGGTTTATAAATATCAGTTTAATTCGCTTTGTTTTTGAAATACTAGATTCACGTGTAAAGCCAGGCCTTATGTTTGAAAAAATATGGAAACGCTTTTGGAAAATGTTGACTGCTGAAGGATTATAGGCCTTTGATATTCATATATACTTCTTTAGGATTCTCAATTTCCTCGTTTAAAATACATCAATAACCATGACAACATCTGACGTAAGATAAATGAATTTATTCAAATTTACCCTTTTGTGAAATAGTCCCGAAAAGAGTTTGAAAAGAAGCCACCCAACAGCAACAGAACCCTCCCGAGTTGATGACCTTGACTACTTTCAAGTCATGAGACAAACAAAAGTAACCTCTTTTTTATCTTCTTGCCGCGTTTTCCGGTGATAACTTCTTTATTTTTGACTTTTTTATCAATCCATCCAGCGAGACAGAATCTCGAAAACACGCCTCTATAATTTTGACCCCTTCGAACCCCACTTTTATATAGTAAAACTGGGGGTTACTGGGAGGGGGGGGGGGTAAATCTTATGTTTCCTATATCTGCTCTAAAATATAGATTGTAGGTACTCGTCAGTGGTTCTAATGTGTAACCACAATCTATATTTTGAGCAGAAATAAGAAAAATATCACACTTTTTCATCATAAACTTTTCATTTTTTTTTTGGCGAAAACTTTGGCAATGTATTTGTATAGGCGTGTTTGCGTAATGTCTGTGATGGAAAATTATGTGGTTCATTCAAATATCCTGATCAGCACCTTAATGTTCGATGCTTTGATAGCACAATACCTCTTGTTTCCATATCTAAAATTTCAAGACTCGTCATCACGTGATCAAGTCCGTGAAATGGGCACCCCCACCCTACTTTATATAGAGAAAACTGTTTACGGGGGTACACATTACTTTTCTTATTTCTCCTCCAAGACATAGGCTGTGGGTACTCGTTAGGACCGCCTCGATCAAATTAGAAACAAATAACACGGATTTTCATCCGAAAAGAAGTCATTTTGGAGATGTGAAATTGCACCATGTCGCACGGGTGTGTTATCGTAATGTGCTAATCTGTGCAGCTGTCTGTTTGTTTGTTTGTTTGTTTGATTTGAGGTTAACGTCCCCGTCCACACTGTAAAGGTTATTGTGGAGACGCGCCGCTTTGCCTGAGCAGGCTTAGGCGTGGAAGCATCATGCAGCCCATCTATTTCTTCAAGACCCGGTGGGCGGGGAATCAATCTGTGTAGCTGAGCAGACCAGGTTGTGTCAACTCACTTGAGCATGGAATTTATCCTGCTCATAAATTTTAAAATGCCAACGAATATGCAGGATAAATGACATTCTGTTCTGTGCTGTGCTGAGCTGGAAAATTATCTGATTAGTTTGTATTTAATAGTTATGAGCAATACAAGTTTCATGCTCAGCTGAGTTGAGCATGAAAACATGTTTTATAACCTCGGGGCCTGGTCGCAAACCCGGAAGACAATTTTTTCTCATCTCATGACGGTGTTATAAGAAACTGCAAAAGAACGATCGCCTTTTGAAGGTCAGCAGGAAAACTCCGGTGGGTCGGGGAGGGGTGGTGAGGATGGGCTTCAACTCATGAATATTCAACGCTCGTCCCAATTCTAATGCAGATTCGTACAACAATAACAAGTATAGCTTTTACAAAAAGCTATTTCTACGCTTAGCACATATTAAATGTGAATGTATAGTTATATCCTAGAAATGTGTTTTATACAATTAACTGTCTTTGGCAATATTCAAATTTCCATCCTGCCGACTGAAGTGTCAAAGTTGCAAAAGCTGTAATTGTGTCACAAAGTACTTTTTCATCTTAATAAAGGCACATGTGCAACTTCAATTTGCTTGTGACAGCTTATCAAATGGAATGCTTGAAAACTGTTGGGGAAGTTAACAACTTTCCTACACTTAAAAGAAAATTAATTGAAGATTAACCCAAAAATGTTGTTATGAGCCGCTTTTTGTTCTTCTTGTGAAAGCTTATACTTGTTGTTGCATAAGAATGCAAATGTCGACCTGCATTGTGGGGAGCTAATGGCTATACTTCCGTATGGGCGTAAACAACAAGTTGATCCACGAGGTGGAATCCAGTGTTTGATTTCTCTTTTCTATTTCATCTAAGCCGGTTGTATTCAGTTATGGAAAATTCTACAGCAGAAGACAATTTGTGGTGTATTATTTTTCAGACATCAAAAAGCAAACGATTAACATGAAATGTAAAGCCTTATTTTCTCTGTAAAATATATATATATATATAAAACAATACAGCAAAATTCCGCTATTAAGACCACCTAAAATTAAGACTAAATCTGCTTTTAGAAGCTTATTTAGTAGGTTGTAGTTATTCTTTCTTTGTGTGTTCTGTATACAGTGTCCTCTCGGGTCAGAGACCACCTTTGGGACTGTTCAAAAGTGGTCTTTAAGACCACTTTTGAACAGTCCCAAAGGTGGTCTTAATATACTCAGAAAATGTCGACGTTGCTGGTACTTTAAGGGTTTAAGATAATTTTGTTCATATAATTGGTTCTCATTTCGCTCGTTTAAAACACATTAATAATCATGACAACATCTAACGTGACGTTCGATGAAATGAACTTATTCAAATTTACCCTTTTGTGAAATATTCCAGAAATGTGTATGAAAGAAACCACCCAACTTCAACCATACCCTCCCGCGTTTCTGTATGCTGACCTTGAAAACGTTCGACATTACGAAAACATGCCTATATAAGTACAAATAAAATATACAATTTTACCGCTGAAAAAAGAGAAATTGTAACTTGAAAATTGTGTTTTTTTTTTCTTCTAATTTCTGCTCAAAATAGATTGTGGGTACAAGTAAGAACCGCCTCAGCGAGGCGGTTCTAACGAGTACCCACAATCTATATTTTAGAGCAGAAATAAGAGAGAGAAAAAAGGCTCTGTAAATCCAAGTTTTACTATATGTAAGTGCGGTCAAGGGGGTCCGAATAATATAGGCGTGTTTACATGATGAATTATGAAAAATAAAAAAAATAAGCATTGGTATAACATAGGCTCTAAAACTGACAATTTTCTTGTAAAACCGTGTAATATATATATTCTGTTTCACTTCTGTTTCATATACTCAACGAGAACCCACAATCACTGATTTGGAGCAGAAACAATAAGAATAGTGTATACCCCTGTAAACCCCAGTTTTCTCTATATAAATTGGGGTTTTCAGTGGTGTTCATTAAACGGGGGTGATATGGGGGTTATTTACTCCTCCTTTTTTTTTTTGTTGTTGTTGTTGTCTCGACCATACCGAAAGGAAACCAGAGTTACCGGAAACAACCGATTTTGCAGAAACAAACGGGCCCCGTCAATCGATTTTGGTACTTATCGCCTATGTGAGCAGCGAAGGTTCAGGCGAGCCTGCGCATCCGCGCAGTCTCGCCAGAACCTTCGCTGCTCGCTCATACAAGCAGTGAATCAAGAGGAACCTTCAGACAGAAAGCCATATCCCTGGCCCTCTGAATTGCTGGGCATGCGCAGTTAAAATTTGTCATGACGGAATGCTCGAAGACACAAATTCGCTTTGCGGGGCTCAAACTATATCACCAAGTTTATAACGATTCGTGTTATTTCAGAAATATACATGATTAGGCGGTATGTAAATAATGTCGACTTTATTAACTTCATAGATAGATCAGAGTCTAGATGTACACTGTTTGGCTTAAATGAATACATTATATCAAGCGGCTAAATTAATTCATTCAGCAGTAAACGGGTGAAGATGGTTTATCACAAGCACGCAGGCCTCGGTAACTCAGTCGGATGCGGGTTTGACTGGCCACCAGGAGGTTCCGGGTTAGATTACTGCACGGTCAGTAACATCCTTTTATGAAGATTGATCATGGAATCTTCCTTCTGATCATCCAAGAAGGGCGGTAGTCAGCTCTTGACAAAAGAATGTGCACTGTACTAGTAAACCGTATTTGTCTAAGCCTATCGGTAAGGTAAACTGATTAGCTTCATATGACCTAACAAGCCCCCCCCCACCCCCCATAGGGGCTTGAAGAAATATATGGGCTGCATGATGCTTCCACGCAGAGCTGAATCCTGCCCGCACACTAGTGCTGGTAAACCGCTTAGAGGAGCTAAGCCTGTCCAGGAACCGCGGTGCGAGGCGGACCGTCCATGCTAATAAACCCTATTGGTTTCATTGGGCGACAGGGCTTGAGATGTCATTTCATCTCAATGTCGGGTAAAAGTCCCACACAATTGGAAGCAACGTCCCCAAAATGACCTTTACAGTGTTGACGGGGACGTTAAACCTCAAATCAAACAAACAAACAAATCATATGACCTAACATTGTTAACATGGCTTTTCAACTCCAAGCAAGCATATGCCGATTACTCGCCAGTGTGATATCGTGCGTTCTTTAAGGAGACTGGGAACATCTGAAAGATTTTTCCGCCATTTTTCAAAGGGAGACAACTTTCGTGACTTCCTGTTCGCTTTTCTATAAGCCGTGTCCCACGGGAAAAGGGGTCTACTCTTAAAGGAAAGAATTTGCTCCTCAGCAAATTCTTTCCTTTAAGAGTTGACCCCAGTTGATATGGGTGCAGGTGTTGCCTCCCCTAAGGTATTCACATTCCCCTTAATATCTCCAACTTCTGGATATACTTGTAATGTGCATTTTATTCTTATTGATTCTGCAAACATAGGTTGTGGCTCAGCGTAGGAAGTGCCTCTTTGAGGTGATTCTAACGAGTACCCTCAGTCTATAGTTTTGAACAGAAATAGAAAAATAATGTATATACCCCTGTAACCCCCAGATATCTCTCTTTATCACATGACGTCGAGTCGGAGAATGAAGTAACGCCATGTAATAAATTCGATAATCCACTAGTGGATTAAATATGCAAATTAGTAACATCCGTCCCGTAACGTTACACGTATGGCGTCCTTAACAACGTTCCGTGTACTATAATGGTGGAATATTTACATTTTTGTAAAACAGCCGTGAATAAAATGCGTTTTAAATGTCATATGATAAATGAAACCTTGCATTCCTGTCATGCATTATTGAATTTATTAAACTCGTTGAGTAAAAGGGATAAAATGCGCAGCAAAGCATCGCATTTTATCCCTTTTTCTCAATGATTTTATCCCTTTTCCTCAGCTCGTTTAATATATACAATAATACATGAACATTCATGTAAGATCCTCTGTGTATACCGCTGTAAACCCTAGTTTTCTCTATATAAAGTATAAAGCGGAGATTCCAGACGTGCTTGGTCCCGGCCCATCGGGGCTTGAAGAAATAGATGGGCTTCCACGTTGCTTCCACGCAGAGCTGAAACCGACCCTCACACGAGTACTGGTAAAATAGAAGTGGAGGCAATGATCAGGAATCGATACAATCAACCCACAGCTCCCATCAGAGACACCAAAGGGTGTAAACCGCTTAGAGGATCTAAGCTTGACCAGGCAAAGCGGTGCGAGTTGGACAGTCCATGCTTATAAACCCTATTGGTTTCATTGGGGGACAGGGCTTGAGAAGTCATTTCATCTCAATGACAGGTAAAAGTCCCAGAAACTGGAAGCAACGTCTCCAAAATGACCTATACAGTGTTGACAGGGACTTTAAACCGCAAACAAATCCAGACGCGTGTATCACAGAGACTGGTTACGAGCTCGTAACATGGTGAAACAAATCCAAGGGAAGTATTCATACTTGTCCAAATATTTAAGGCGAAAAGATACACCTTCAGGGGAGGCAACTCCTTCAAAAGCATTTTTGTCTCCAAATTCAAAGGGGGTCAACACCTAAAGAAAAGAATTTGCTCCTGAGGAGCAAATTCTTTCCTTTAAGAGTACACCCCTTTTTCCGTGGGACATGGCTTACAGAAACGGAAATAGAAAGTCCCGAAAGTTGTCTCCCTTTGAAAAATGGCATTTAATTCTGCTAGGTGTTCCCATTCCCCTTAAAACAAAACCAGAATTAGTTGGACTGAAATAATAACATTTTATTCCAAACAGAGCATGTTTGTAAGTCCTTAGAACTTAACCCATATATATGCCTAGCGGCCGTTTATGGGACATTGGCAAATAGTGTAGACCAAGGTCAGACGCCGCAGAACGCGGCTCTGTACCTACACTGTTTGCTTAAAGAACTTTCATTTTTGTGAAAAAAAACGGCCACAAACAAAAACAAACCTGACACCCCTATAATTGGAAATTGACCGTTCCAAAATCATAAGGTGGAAGATTTCAGTGTCATAATTATATGGGTATTTGATCCATTTTGTATGAACCAATTTTTGTCAATTTGAACACTGTATGCCTTCATGGCAATCTAAAGAACACACAGAACATGGATACGCCATGGTGAATCGAAGAGATTGGTAGTGAGGAGATATTTGGGATGCAAAAACTATCTATGCGTGTAAAACAATAGCCCGTTATTACCAAGGTGCACGGCATGTTATTATTGTTGGTTGTTTGTAAGCAGACGGGCTTAAGTCTCATGAATGGCCGGGTGGGTAATGATTGTGGGATAGAGCGGTATACCTTTGTGGGTCAAAGAGGGAGCAGTGTGGTCGATTATGTATTGGCGTTATTGACCGGACACGAACAAAAGACCACATTTTACCCTTGACCTCTAAGTATGACATTGACCTTGAAGGTATGGATCTGGGTCTTGTGCGCAACTCATTGCCTCATGATGGTTAATATTTCTGCCACTAATAATTTCAAAATCCATTGAGGAATAAAAAAGTTATTGATCGAACACGAAAAAAGACCCTTTTTTGATCTTTGACCTCTAAGTATGACCTCGAATTTTGAGGAACCGACAGGAGCTTGCGCGCAACACATTTTCTTGTGATGGTTAACATTTCTGCCGAGTGATTTCACAATCCATCCAGGAATAAGAAAGTTATTGACCAAACACGTAAAAGAGACCGTTTTTTTACCTTTGACCTCTAAGTATGACCTTGACCTTTGAGGCACCGACACATCGTCCCATTGTGGTTAACATTGCTGCCAAGTAATTTCAAAATCCATATAAATTTAAGAAAGCTATTGACCGGACACTATTTGCCCACACATACACGATTTTCTGACCGACTAACTTCAAAGGGAAATAACCCTTAAAGTATAAACGCAAGAGTTATAGTTCTTGCGCTCTGCACGTCGTCTGATGTTGTTTATATTTATATGAAGTTTCGTGAAGATAGCTTGAACGGTTTTAAAGTTATAGAACTGACACGAATTTGTGATAGAAGGACATATAGACAGACGCCCCGGGGAAAAGCAATATGTCTCCCCGAAAATAAAATGGAAAAAAAAAAAATAAAAAAAAACGCAAGATATTAGGTATATATATATCAGTAAGAAATTTGTCCCAAGTCAGGATGGCCGAGCGGTCTAAGGCGCTGCGTTCAGGTCGCAGTCGGGTTCTCCCGGCGTGGGTTCGAATCCCACTTCTGACAATAATTTTACTGCCTTAAACCGCCGCGCAAACATTCTGGTTCTCTCAGCGTTGGTTCAATTATTTTACAGTACCGTTAATATTTTACCGCCTTTAATGCGCAGATTATTCTTTTTAGAAATTCGGGTGTTTTTTTTTAGAGTTTTACGACCCAGTCAACACTATTTAGGTCGGTATCGATCAGTAACACTATTTCTGGGCAGACCTATTAAACGGTTTTCTACTTCATTGCTCTCTCTTTCGTTAGAAACTGGCAACTGTCCTTCTTGAACCAGCGGAAGGGAGAGAAAACCGTTGAAAAGATTTCCTGATCAATCTTCTTGAAAGAATGTTGCTGACAATGATTTTCTTTGAAAAAAAAAAACAAAAAAAAAAACAAGAGGCCCATGGGCCACTATGCTCACCAGAGCTCAGGTGGGCACTGCCAAATTGCAGCCATGTACTTTAACATGATATCATTTTAATCTGCCAAATGAACCCCCATATCCAAATGAGCATCCATGTGGACTCAGTATATGAAACATTAGGCCTTTTATGAAGTAGAGGGGGTGGGGCATGGACCCAATGGAGCCCTGGTTGGTATCACTAAATGTGTCTTATCACAAAGAACAAGAATATATATGGTTTAGCAGTGGGGATCTGCATGGCTGGAGATATAAGTGGAGGGGTTGGAGCATGCCCTGTCGTTCCCAGGAAAGCCAAAGATTGTCCCTAAATGTGTCTCATCATAAGGACCAAGTATATATATGGTTTAGGGGTGGGAATCTGAACGGTTTCCAAGATATCCTTTCATGAAGTGGAAAGGAGAGGACTGGCCCCTGCGGACACACCTACAGTAGGTGTGCTAATAATAAGGAACAAGAACATATATGAATATGGGGTGGGGATTTAATGGTTTCTGAAATATATGGCCTTTTATGAAGTGGAAGGGCGGGGCACATTGCCTCAGCACAAAGAGACCCCCAAGTTGGTGTGACTGAATGAGTCTTATCATAAGGAACAAGAATATATATGGTTTAGGGGTGGGGATCTGAACTATTTCTGAGATATGTGGCTTTTAATGAAGTCAAGCGGTGGAGCAAGGCCCGGCATGCCCCGGGGACTCACAAGCTGGTGTCAATGAATGTGCCTTATCATAAGGAAGATGAATATATATGGTTTAGGGGTGGGGCTCTGAACAGTTTCTGAGACATAAGGCCTTTTGTGAAGTGCAGGGGTGGGGCAAGGCCCAGGGAGACCCCCAGGTTGGTGTCAATGAAAGTGTCTTATCATAAGGTACAAGAATATATATGGTTTAGGGGTGGGGATCTGTAAGGTTTCCGAGATATTGTGATATTATGAAATGGAGGGGGTGGGGCATGGCCCCAGCACATCCCTGGGGACCCCCAGGTTGGTGTCACTGAATGTGTCTCATCATAATGAACAAGAACATATATGGTTTAGGGGTGGGGATCTGAACAGTTTCTGAGATATATGGCCTTTTGTGAAGTGAAGGGGTGGGGCATGGCTCCGGCGCACCCCGGAAGACCCCCAATTTGGGGTCAATGAATGCGTCTTATCATAAGGAGCAAGAATATATATGGTTTAGGGGTGGGGATCTGTAAGGTTTCCGAGATATTGGGCCTTTTATGAAATGGAGGGGCGGGACATGGCCCCGGCGCATCCCGGGGGACCCCTAGTTTTATGTCACTGAATGCGTCTTATCATAAGGAACAAGAGTATATAGGGTTCAGGGGTGGGGATCTGAATGGTTTCCGAGATATTGGGCCTTTTATGAAGTGGAGGGGGTGGGGCATGGCCTCGGCACATCCCGGAGGACCTCCAGGTTGGTGTCACTGAATGCGTCTTATCAATAGGAACAAGAATATATATGGTTTAGGGGTGGGGATCTGTAAGGTTTCTGAGATATAAGTCATTTTATGAAGTACTGGGGGTGGGACATGGCCCCGGCACAACCTACTGGACCCCCAGGTTGACATAACAGCATATGGCTGAGAGAAGTTTACTAAAGGAACATTTCTATGAAAGTTTTGTCAAAATATCTGCAAAGGCTTTGTAGTTAATGCCATTTTTCAATTTTCCCCATTATAAGTCTATGGAAAATCTAAGTTGCCATAGCAACCAAACTAAAGAGCCGAATTTCATAAAAAGCACAAAACCTGTAAAGGCAAATATGGTGAATATTTCCATAAACTTTCAGCCTCATAGAGCATACGGTTTCTGAGGAGATGATTTTTTAAGTATTTTTTTTTTTTCTATTTTTTCATTTTGGTTTCCATGGCAACCAATACAAATGAGCAGTAGGCCTAAAATCATATGGCAGATAGTAGATTGCCTAAGGAATATTTCTATGAAAGTTTTGTCAAAATATCTGCAGTGGCTTGGCAGTAAATGCCATTTTTCAATTTTCCCCATTATAAGTCTATGGGAGCTCTAAGTTGCTATAGCAACCAAACTAATGGGCCAATTTTCATAAAAAAACACAAACTTTCAATCCCCCAGCCCAAGGATGCTACAGATAAAATTTGGGCTGAATCGGTCCAGTGGCTTCAGAGAAGAAGATGTTTGAAAGTGTTGACGTCAGACGACGACGACGACGACGCCGGACAACTGCCTATCCTATAAGCTCCCCCGGAGCCTTCGGCTCTGGTGAGCTAAAAAAAACATCAGGATCTACACTGTTGGCTATTCCGTCTGCACCTTTAGTACTCCTTGTTGGATCGTATAACAAATTTGTTAATTGTTTAGGAGAATTACAGCAATTCCTCAAGAGGTCCCAATTATCAGGATTTTTACTGTTATTGACTGATGTAATCATCAAAGTCAGAGGGACGGCCTTAGCTCTACCAACTCTTTAGAGAGCGGGGCTCAGAAAGAGCTTCTCAACAATGGAAGGCACTGCTGATGTCCAGTTGACATGACTTAAGATAACCACAAGTTATTTAGCTTGCATGAATCAGTATATCACATCTTTTACCATTGCTCATGGATTGGGGTGGGGGGATGAAGATAACCCAGCTGGGTAGTGGTAGTACCCCCCGGAGGCAAGATATCCCGGCTTGGATATTTTGCCTCCCCTCCCCCACCCACCCACCTATCTAGAATTCGGAAAAGTAAACAGTGTCATCCAAACAAGTACAATTATACAATTAAACCATAAATGAAGCTTCATGTATCACAATTTCTCAGAGAAAAAAAACTGTGTTTGTGAAACACTGATACCCCTGGAAAGCGCGTGTGAAATAATGTTATGAAAGCCCTATCACTTACCAATCAAAAGGTATGGCTGATGTTCAAGTTTTTAAAAAGTAGGTCAAGGTCAAAGTCATGAGGGCAAAAATTATGGTACCACTGGCCAGAAATGCACACGTGAAATATGAAAGCCCTAACACTTACGATTCAAAAGTTATGGCCAATGTTAAAGTCTTTAAAAAGTAGGTCAAATGTCAAGGTCCCAAGATCAATAATTATCGTATCGCCGGAAAGGTAGTGTGACAAGGAATGCAGATGCGAAATATGCAATCCCTATCATTTACCAATCGAAAGTTATGGCCAATAGTAAAGTTTTTAAAATGTAAGTCAAAGATCACATTTTCTAAGAGAATAAAACCAAACTGTATAATCTTAATTGTCTGATGAAATTGCCAATGTCTGAGGGGCTGCCTTGCCCTCTACCAAGTCTTTCGAAAGAGCTTCTAAACAATGGAAGGTACTGCAGTTGTCCAAAGGACTACGGTTGACATAACATTACCACAAGCTAAATAGCTTGCATGAAAGAGTATTTCACATCTACCATTGTTCATGGGAGGGGTGAAGATATCCCGGCTGGGTTACCTTGCCCTCTACCTATCCAGAATTTGACAAGTATAAGTTTTCACCCAAACAAGCACGCTTATACCATAAATCCCCTTCCGCTGATTCAAGAAGGGCAGTTGTCAGTTTCTGGCGAAAGATTGTGCACTGTACTGGTTAATCTCTTACGTATAAGCCTGCCCAGGAAAAGTGTAGATAGGTAAATTGACCGGCTCAAAAATGACCTAAATAATGTTGACTGGGCCTTTAAACTACAACACAAACAAACATTATACCATGAATCAAGCCATCACACTTTTTCAGAGAGAGAGAAAAAAGAAACAAACTTTAATATCTTAATTGTCTGAGGAAATCGTCAAAGTCTACGGAGCTGTCTTGGCCTCAACCTAATATTTCGAAAGCGGAGCCCAGCAAGAGCTTGACGACAATGGCAGGTACTGTTGATGTCCCATGGTCTATGGCTGACATAACATTACCACCAGCTAAACAGCTTGCATGAATCAGCATTTTCTATCTTCTACCATTGCTCATGGGTAGGGGTGAAGATATCCCGGCTGGATTACCTTGAACCCACCCCCAACCCTTTATACAGAGTTTGAATAAGTTAACAGTTTTCACCCCTATTAGCAGTCAATATGCATAGCAATCACATTGCACATATATATTACACAGTCAACATGGCATAAAACAGTAGTCTATTCCAGACTCAAGACAATCCAGTTTGATTAGCTTGTTCCCTCTCCATGCACCCATCATTTAACACAGTTTGGGGATTTTCAGAGTACACGTTACAGGGCACTTTGTTACCATCATCACACCGGTTACCGCGGTACAATGTGACGCGACTGAGTACAACAAACGCTACTGTTTTTCTTTGACGGGAGAAAAGTGTGAGTACAATGTTTCCTTTATTTTGTCGAACATATCACGATTTACGTTTTTATGTTGGTTATGCGATGACAACAGATTGTGTTTTTGTTGTCTTTCCAAATTTTAAGCTATGACACGGTCAGAGAAGTGAAATCAAAGCCACAAATTAGGCCAAAATAGGCAGAAAAACAAAACTTCAAGTTTTAAGGGTCTATAAATGAAAAATAAATGACATATACACGAGCATTCTTGGGTTTTTCATGTCTCTAGGCATCGAAGTAAGTATACTACTTTTAATAATTCATAAAAATAGTTTAAATCAGAATCGTACCGATTTTTCTTGGCTCACTACCTTGAAACACGGGTACACCTTACCACGGATCATGTGTTGTGTTTGGGTACACTAAACACGGAACAAATGGAATAACAAACACGGATATGGAAAACCATATTTGGACGCTTTTACCCATTATAAGCGCCATTTTTCAAGAAATAGCCAAGAAGAACGATATATATTTGCCCTTTAGTTGAAAAATTATAATATGTACAGTGTACGCTTGGCCATTCCTAAAACAAAAAAGTGTTCTGGGTTGTAAGGTGTGTTTATGACATGGAGATAACTTTTACAACAGATGCACAATACACAGTCGCTACAATCCATAAAAAAATGTCACATACAAAATAACCTGTTTGTTTGTTTGAATTGAGCTTGACTTCTCTGTCAACACTATTAAGGTCATTTTGGAATTGTTTCCAATTTTGCAATTCTTTTTATCCGTCATTGAGAATTAACGACATCTCAAACCTTCCACCCAAGAATAATAGGTTATATGAAGGAACGGACGGACTGGCACCACTTTGCTTGGGAAGAGTAAGACCTTCTAAGTGGTTAACCAGTAGTCCTGTGCGACGGGTTTCAGCTCTGTGTGGAAGTATCATGCAGCCCGTTTATTTCCCCAAGCAGCGGTGGATGGGGCCAAAGAATAACCTGTACATAAACATGTAAACAATATAAAAAACAGAGGGACCGTTCAAATGGCCAACAATGAGCTATACTGAGCAAAACCAACTTCGAGACAACACTCACAGTGCAACCACGAGAATCTGCAAAATAATTTGTGAGTAAAGAAGTTGCGCAAGCGCATAGTCTGATCGCTGAAAGCAGCAACGAAAGACTAGCCCCGTTTTGCAAGTTCTGGCCCACCCGACGAGGAAATCCTAGATTGTACCCTGGAATAGAAACGTTTATCCTACCAGGGTTTTCTACGAAGGGATGGTATTGAAGTCGAGAATTCTGAGGTGTTTAACTCAAAGGTTGTCTGATGTGCGCTATTTGTATAGAAAGTCGTGTACGCTGTCCGTAATGCGACGTCACTAAACGTCACAATAGACGTTAGCAGTCGAAGTGACCGCATATTCAAACTCCACGTTTTAAGATTGAAGTAATGCAAGAAAAAGAATCTGAAATAGGTGTGCCATGGAATGTTCTCTTTGGTAATCATTCTGTTTACTCACCTTATAAACCAGGGGTCCTGGGTTCGATTTTTGGCTTCTCCAAACTTTATGACGAGTCGTTAAACTGGGGTCCACTCTCTGTATAACCTTAGCGGGTTGCTGGGACGTTTAACTCAAAATACACAAACGGTCATTTTCTCTCTTTCACTGACTTAGGAAGGGCAGTTGTCTGATTCTGGGGTAAGAATATGCACTGTGTTGGTTCTATAAGCCTTCAAGATAAACTTACTGGCTCGAGGTAACCTAAATAGTGTTTGTTGGGCTGTTAAACTCCCAACCAAGCGAAGAAACAAGCCAGCCAGAGAAATCTGTGTGAGGGATAGATAAAGAAGTTTGTCCATCATACTCAGGGGCGTAGCTACCTGTACGCAGATACGCAATGCGTACACATTACAAACGTAAAAAATAGACGTTTTTGTTTGTTTGATTTCAGGTTTAACGTCCCCGTCAACACTGTAAAGGTCATTTTGGAGACATTTCTTCAAACTTTGTGGGACTTTTACCCGACATAGGAATAAAATGACATCTTAAGCCCTGTCGCCCAATAAAACCAACAGAGTTTATTAGCATGGACGGTCCGCCTCGCACCGCGGTTCCTGGACAGGCTTAGATCCTATAAGCGGTTTACCAGTACTAGTGTGCGGTTCAGTTTGAGCTCTGCGTGGAAGCATCATGCAGCCCATATATTTCTTCAAGCCCCTATAGGCGGGGGCGGCCAAAAAGTAGACGAAGCTATGCTCTATTCCTTCATTATGGCTGTCATGTCGGAAGATATTGACTCGCCCGGGATTTGATTTTCTTTTCGCAAAAATGACCTCGCGTCAACATACGGACTTGGAAAAAGGGGTGAGGTGTTACGGCCCGATGCACCTAACCTTCATTATACCTGCCTTGGTCGATTATGCGGAAGACAACTGAGGAAGACAGTTAACTCTTTGGCTTAGGGCTTAGAGCAGTTGATTTTACCAGATCTTACCAGTTTCGAATCTCACCATAGGCGATTATTCCCCCTTTTTTACAACTATACTTCTCTCCATTGTTACGACATTCATGTCGCAAGAATACCAAAGTAAGAGTCTTATATTTTTTATTTCAGAAAGATACATTATGGCTGAGTTTGAGTTTAGCGATGCTGGTCATCCAGATGACCCCAACACCATGTATACTATTGCCGAACCTAACAGTGAAAGTTAGGATTGGGCTGATATGTTGTCTGGTGTCTCACAAGGTGCCGTTTTCGGTCCAGTTTTGTTCTTCGTGGGCATTAATGACATTTTTACTGACATTGTGTAACAGGCGACAAAAATGCTACACAACTTGGGCCCGTTTGTGGTTCGAACCCGGGCCGCCGGATTGATAAGCAAATCTACCACGTTGCTATAAAAGTCGGCTTGTACCGGAAGGCAGTACAGGTGTGCTATATACATATACCCTATGCCATTCTCCCCATCCACACTGAGATTCGCCCTCGAATTTCTGGGAGTCCGAAAATCATGTGAAATAATACTCAAAGAGTTCTAATGCATGAACCCTCAATTTTTTTTTGGTTCTCTGCCTAGTTATCTGCTTAATGTATTGCATTAAATACTCATTCCGTTAACACACCCGTACGACATAGTGTATTTTTTCACATCTCCTAAATGGCTACTTCTCTGATGAAAATCCATGATATGTTTCTTATTTATACTACAGACATAGGTCGTGGGTGCTCGTTAGAACCGTCTCAAGGAGGTGGTTCTAACGTGTACCCACAACCTATGTCTTATAGCAGATATAATTAAAAGTATGTATATCCCCTTAAATCCCAGTTTTCTCTATGTAAAGTAAGGGGTGTTCATTTCACGGACTTGTTCGCGTGATGTCATGCCAAATTTTCATGCAAAGCATCCGAGTCTATCCATTTGGTTCCGAAGTTTATGTAAGTCCTCTGTAACTAAAATGTCCCGGCAGCACACCCAGTCGTCTGCGAACAGTCTTATTTCTGAGTCAATGTCGGTGGAAATATGATTAATATGCAGGGAGTATAACAGTGGACTAAGAACAGTCCCATTCGGGACCAAGACAAAACTTGAACACACTCCATATATACTCCCCGTTAACTCATATTGGGTCCATGCCATTTACAAAAACTTACTATTTTCAGTAGCAAAGAAAGGAATCTATAAAATCAAAAGTCTCCCCTCCCCACCAAAGTAGAAGTAAAACAAAGATCAGGAAGTGATACAATTAACTTACTCCATCCATAAAAAGACACCAAAGGGAAAGAAATACAAACATTAAGCGACCAGACCATAATGGAAACCTAAACAAAGGAAGGCCATATGGACAGTTACTTTCCCACAAAATGGCCATATGGCCATCCAAAATTAAAAGACACAAGCGATACAATGCCGAAACTAAATACGTTGGGTTTCAGTTGTTCGTAAGTAGGGAATGTGGTAAAACGTTCTGGAAAGCCAGAATAAATGTGTTCAACCGTCCCCTTTGTCCAAGGTTGTTACCCAACCCTTTAAATTCGTACGTGTATAAGTTCGGAGATCATAATGAGAAATAAAAAGGCATTAAAGGGTATATATCAGCAAAATGGATCGTTTTGAATTAAAAACAGCATCATGTATTATGCTTTCGCTGGCGGATTAAAGAGTTTTATTTGAATTTATTTCGCCCCTGCGCACCGGGGCTTGGAGAAATAAATTTGGCTGCATGGTGCTTCCACGCAGAGCTGAATCTGACAACAAACGAGTACTGGTAAACCGCTTAGAAGGAATAAGGCTGGCCGGACAAAGCGGTGTGAGCCAGATCGTCCAATGCATATAAGCCTTCTGGTTTCATTGGGCGGCAGGGCTTGAGAAGTCATTTCATCTCAATGTCGGGTAAAAGTCCCACAAAATTGCAAGCAACGTCTCCAAAATGACCTAAATAGTGTTGACGGGGACGTTAAACCCCAATTCAAACAAATATTTCAATTTATGAAGAATATTATCCGTGTTTGTTGCACCTAAATCCGCGTTATGGTGTATCATAACCCGTGGTAAGGTGTACCCTAACAAAAAATCAACCATTGAACCATCCACGGATTCAGTGGGTATTGACAAGAACCGGGGCTCAAGCAAATGCATCAATGGAAGCTCTGAAATCGCAATTACATATAAATCACAAAATCATGTGCACAAAAGATGTGTTACTGTCAAAAAACATTGATCGAAGTCTGCTGGGGTTGGGGAAAACACACTAGACGAAAGAAAAATGTGTTTTCGTTTATAATGAACAGAATTCTCTGCAACTGTATCAGTAAATGGTAATACCATTATTCTGCAGCTGTGCAAAATAACCACCCAAAAAGATTAGGATCTGGGCTACAATAAACCTTTTTCTTACCGAAAATACTGCTGTGACGTCATGATTTCTGTAGCGTTCGTTGTACTCTGTCGCGTTCGTTGAACTGCGGTAACCGGTGTGTTCATGTTTTCAAGACAACCTAAATAGAGGTTATAACCAATACTTTAGAGCATATTGTAATCTAGTTTATCACATGATGTCGCGTCTGAGAGTGTAATAACGCCATGTAATATTTTCGATAATCCACTAGTTGATAAAATATGCAAATTAGCTAGATACGTCCCGTTACGTTACATGTACGACGTCCTTAACGACGTCGCGTTTACTAATGGTGGAAAATTGATATTTTTTTTGTAAACAATCGTGAATAATATGCGTTTTAAATGTCATATGATAAATATAATCTTGCATTCGTGCTAATGTATTATTGAATTTATTAAACTCGTTGAGGAAAAGGGATAAAATGCTCGGCACAGCCTCGCATTTTATCCATTTTCCTCAACTCGTTAAATAAATTCAATAATACATGAGCACTCATGTAAGATCCTCTATAGACTACCATGATGACCAAAAGGCTTCTTTTGCTTTGGCAGATTTTCTCCACAAAATTCTTTCACACCAACAAAAGGCAGAAGGCTGGGTTAGAAGGGCAGGAGGGTGGGCCAGAAGGGCAGCATTGTGCAACACCCTGGTATAACTCATTTAGGGACACACTATATAATATCGAACTGACCGGATATGGCGTTAGACGGAAATGACCTCTGATCTGTCGAAATATTTCCATATAAAGCCAAGATCTATAATGGCACTCTGTTTTTGTGTGTGAACAAGCTCACCACTGAACGCATGTAAGAATAAGGGAACCTTTTGAGTGACGTGTTTACAGTCAAATTCCCTTCCGCCGTCTCCCCCATAAGGACCAAACTCTCTATCTCTGTTAGTCGTGAAATGCAGTTGGTCGACCAACCAGCCATGCCGACCCTTGACTTGTGTGATAAATTCGCCTTCCTCAAGGTCGATCACATGCTTACTGACATGTTTAAATACACCTGCGGGCTGACCGTGTTCCAAGATGCAGCAATTACTGTATTTGACATCTACTGCACCGAGCACTACTGGCCTGCTATCCCACCTTCGAAACCATAGTTTGAGCTGAACTATATCCACATATTTGTTGTTTAAATGTTTACAATCATCAAATACAGATATTGGACGACAACCACGAAATCTACGCAAGTGCCCAGAGTTTGCGCAATGACTGAAGTAAGAAATTAACTGAGGAACGGCAGTTTCCCTTTTTATCCAAACATCGGACTTTTCCGTCGAGGCCTCTTTCCCCAGCAACTGAACGATATATTCCATAGATGCGTGTCCGCCAAGTTTCGGCCACTTTGCCAACTCGGCATTTCTTTTCTCCTCCGTGATAGCAGGATATCGAATAGACCGAAGTAAATTTTCTATGTCTTCACTGCAGAGCTCGTTTACTGAAGCATACCTTAGTACTATCCTGAACAGCGACAACTCACACTCATCAGCCTGGACTGGCAGAGTATGTCTCAGTATCACTATGAAGTTTTGCCTGAGAAATTGAAGCAAAATATCTACTGGTAAGTTCAGAAAAGAATCAGTTAAACAGATATCGTTAAACTGCTCTCCCAGATAGTAGAAACATTTATTTTTCAGTTTCTGTAGAGAATATGTATCTGCTAATATCAATAAATCTAAACAAGTTTCCATTTGAAACTGATCAAGAAGGTATTCCTCGCAACGTTCTTTCACATACGTGATCTGAAAATAGTCAGAAGCTCTCAACAATTCCTGGACATTTTGTGACTGGATTTCAATACACCCGGTATACGCATATTTCAGAATATCTTCCAAAGAATCAACATCAACTTCATTCAAAACGATATCGTTAGAATCTTTAGCGTCCATATCAAACAAAGTCTTAAAATAGTCTGACAGCCCGCTTAGCACGACCTTATGTGCAGCGATGTTTTTACTGCCAATATGGAGGATAACGTCGATATATCGCCCTTCTTTCCATGCTGAATATAAATGCTTGAATAATGCACTTGCATGCTGGTCGTTCTCAAACCGTTTGGAAGCCATTCACTCACACGATTTAGATTCTGAAAAGAAAACAATGTCAAATGCACAAGGTTTGAGAACATTTAGGTGCAATTCACCATATTTGCATTATTTGCTTGCTCCCAGCTTGCACATTGTCAATATTGGAAAAAACAGGTAACCAGACCCTCCTGACCTTTCAAGGTCAGGGGGGTCTGGTTACCTGTTTTTCCAACACTAATAACCATCAGACTTGCAATGTGCCACATGACGAAGGATTGAGACCGAGACGAGAAAATCTCAGGCAAGTTTTCAGTTTATTTGTCCCATGCGAGGCTATGCCGAGCGTGAGATTTAAATTAACTGAAAAAGAGCCTGGGATCTCAACCCCATCATTGATTATTTTTCTCACCTATCTTCTTTAAAGAATGCGTTATGAATGATAAAACTGTTTTAAAGCTATTGCCATCAGACTGCTCAAGAATACAAAAAAATAGCACCTTCAAATAAATGTTACAGAGCAAAAAAGGTAGACAACTTATTAAGAAAGTTGTTTAAACATGTATTCCCATTGAGCTGCTTAACACACATTAACATGTATTGGTACATCTGAAATGAAAACCATTTGTTGATTTCTACAACAATGTATTTACATTTCATGATATTCTTCCTGATAAGCTAATAAACCCTAGGGCGAGACAGCCATGTGAAACAATGAAAACACAGTCATTTGACACAGCAAATAATCCCCAGAGTGAAACAGCCATGTGTGGCAAAGAAATCACACTTCCTTGAGACAGCTAATAAACCCTATGGTGAGACAACCATGTGAGACAAGAATTCACTGTCATTTGAGACAGCTTATAAAACATAGGGCGAAACAGCCATGTGAGACTAAGAATTCATATGGTCATTTGATACAGCTAATAAACTCTAAGGAGAAACAGCGATGTGAGGCAAAGAAATCAAACAGTCATTTGAGACAGCTATTAAACCCTATGGTGATACAAACATGTGAGACAATGAATCCACACAGTCATTTGAGACAGCTGATAAACCCTAAGGCGAGACAGCAATGTGAGACAAAGAATTCACGTAGTCATTTTAGACAGCTAATTAACCCTAAGGCGAGACAACCACGTGAGACAATGAATCCACACATTCATTGGAGACAGCTTATACACCCTAGGGTGAGACAACAATGTGAGATAAAGAAATCACACAGTCATTTGAGACAGCTAATAAACACTAAGGCGAGACAGCAATGTGAGACAAAGAATTAACACAACCATTTGAGACAGCTAATAAACCCTAAGGCGAGACAGCAATGTGAGACAAAGAATTCACACAGTCATTTGAGACAGCTAATAAACCCTAACGCGAGACAACCATGTGAGACAAAGAATTCACATAGTCATCTGAGACAGCTAATAAACCCTAAGGCGAGCCACCAATGTGAGACAAAGAATTCACACAGTCATTTGAGACAGCTAATAAACCCTAAGGCGAGACAGCAATGTGAGACAAAGAATTCACACAGTCATTTGAGTCAACTTATAAACCCTAAGGCGAGACAGCAATGTGAGACAAAGAATTCACACAGTCATTTGGGTCAACTAATAAACCCTAAAGCGAGACAGCAATGTGAGATAAAGAATTCACACAGTCATTTGAGACAGCTAATAAACCCTTAGGCGAGAATACGATGTGAGACAATGAATCCACACAGTCATTTGAGACAGCTAGCTAATAAACCCTAGGGCGAGACAACCATGTGGGACAAAGACATCACACAATCATTTGAGATAGCTTAGGCCTAAAAAATAGTCTTGCCCCCCCCCCCCCACCCCCGACTCTACTATTTTTATCAATAAAAGAACAAAATAAAAGTTAAAACACCGACCCTACAGTTTTCAATTTCCGATCCTACCCAGTGTATTTTTGCATTTTGCCATAGTAAGTTCGCATTTTAAGTTCATTTTTGGAGCGTAGCTGTTGCAGCGTAGCTCCAGTGAAATGATAAGTGATTTCGGCACTACTTTCGGTGTTACTGCATATGACCCAATCACCAGTGAGAACATAGTACCCCGTGTTAACATAGTAGATTATTACGCCATGCTGTATCTTCTTATAGACTGCTTCACAGACCACCTATTTCAAACGGAATAGATGAATATTTTTAATGAATTGTGTAGCAGTCTAATCTTTTTATAGTTCAGTTCATATAACCCAGTTTACAGCCCATTTGTACCATAAAATCCCAAACCTGGCAACTTGCAAACAGGGCGAACACAGACTAGATACCACAGAACGCGGAGTCTCATTATGACCTTCACTGCATACTTACAAAAAGGTTCAGCCATTTTTGCCAAATATTTCGTGGAAGCCACAACCTGACATCCCTGATTATAAAATGAACTCATTCCATACTGATATAAGGTGTTGAGGATTCCCTTCGATTAAAATGGGTTAAAGGTACGCAGTGTGGGTCGATAATGTATTACCAAAATAAGACAGTTGGAATGAGTTTGGACTGGTGCACGTCAAGGCTTATATTGTAAGCAGTAAATTTTTCAGTTTAGACACAGATGAGACGCCACTTGTTGTAGCGTCTGATCTGGGACTGCTATGTTTGTCCCTGAAAAGGCTGCTAGACATATACTCAGAGTATGGGTTAATGTGTGTGTGGGGGGGGGGGGCGGAGGGGGGAACAATGTTACTTTTTTTAAAGCGACCAGTTATTGCACGAACTATAGCTCAGCAGAAATCTTCAAGTAAACTGCAGAACTGCATGGTTGCTGTATTGCTCAAAAACATTGATTGTGGGTACTTGATAAAACTGCCTCATCAAGGCGGTTCAATCAAGTCCCCGCAATCAATTTTTGAGCAGAGATAAGAAAATATCACAGTTTTGTATCTTAAAACTTCCATTTTTTTGCCGAAAAATTGACAATGTATTTGTACAGGCGTGTTTTCGTGATGGTTGTTGCGGGGTGTATACCTTAGCGCGAGTTAATTCCAGTATAGGTCCTGTTGCTTTAACACGACTTCTGGCCCAGAATAGCTTCAAACATCTATGTTCATTGGATCAATATGAGCCGGAATTAAAATACCAATCAGACGCTAAATCAAATTATCAAAGCTACGCTCCATCAGCACTCTCAGTGCTTTGATTATAGTTTTTAGCATTTAATACCTTCAAACATACAGAGCTGACATTTTTGAGCATCTAAAATGAATTATGATATACTTTGCAAGTCTCAACATTATTAACAAAAAACATGTGTAAAACAAAAACACTTAGAAAAACATAGGCCCGACCCTGTTTTCTTCGGGAGAAAAAAATAAAATAATAAAAAAAAATTCTCCTACCTACCGACCAATTTTTTTTTAGCATTTTAGCGGAACCACAGCTATTTTCTACGCCTAATAAACCCTAGGGCGAGACAACCATGTGAGACGAAAAAATCAAACAGTCATTTGAAACAATTAATAAACCCTAAGGCGAGACAACCATGGGAGACGAAGACTTCATACAGTCATTTGAGACAGCTAATAAACCCTAAGGCGAGACAGCAATGTGAGACAAAGAAATCATACAGTCATTTGAGACAGCTAATAAACCCTAAGGCGAGACAGCAGTGTGAGATAAAGAAATCACGCAGTCATTTGAGACAGCTGATAAACCCTAAGGTGAGACAGCAATGTATACGAAGAAATCATGAGCCAGCTGATAAGCCCTAGGGCGAGACAGCAATGTGAGACAAAGAAATCACACAGTCATTTGAGACAGCTAATAAACCCTAAGGCGAGACAGCAATATGAGACAAGAATTCACACAGTCATTAGAGACAGGTAATAAACCCTGGGGCGAGACAGCCATGTGAGGCAAAGAATTCGTGCAATCATTTGAGACAGCTAATAAACCCTATGACGAGACAGTCATGTGAGGCAAAGAAATTAAAGTCATTTGAGACAGCTAATAAACCCTAGGGCGAGACAGCCATGTGAGACAAAGAAATAAATCACACACTCATTTGAGACAGCTAATAAACCCTACGGCGAGACAGCAATGCGAGACAAAGAAATAAATCACACACTCATTTGAGACAGCTAATAAACCCTAGGGCAAGACAGCCATGGGAGACAAAGAAATAAATCACACAGTCATTTGAGACAGCTAATAAACCCTAGGGCGAGACAGTCATGTGAGACACAGAAATCATATAGTCATACTAAGGGATATTCTTGTCCCATGGGTGAGAAAAAGATATCACAAACTGACACACAAAGGGATATTCTTGTCTCATGTGTGAGAAATATATAGCTCCGGGCTTCTCCAGACTTTTGGATGTGTCCCGTCTCCAAATAACCTTAGCTGTTGTCTATGTACTGTAAGTTTTTTTAATCAAAAGTAAAGTAAAACCTATTTATCTGTAAGTTTGTAATGTTTAACGTCCCCGTCAACACTGTTTAGGTCATTCCAATTGTGTGGGACTTTTACCCGACAGTAAGATTAAATGACATCTCAAGCCCTGCCGCCCAAGGAAATCAAAATGTTTACATGCATGTGACGGTCTGACTCACGTCAATTTGCCAGGACAGGCTCGTAGTCCTTCTAAACGGTTTTAAATACCAGTACTCATGCGTGGTCAGTTTCAGCTCTGCGTGGAAGTACCATGCAGTCCAATCTTTTTCGGCGGGGGTGAAAGGTCAGACCTACATATAGAAATAATTACCTGCTTCGACACTTGGTCCAGTCTGATGTCAAAAGTAATGATTTTCCGAAATTGTCACTGCTTAAATTGGCTTTGCATATCATTGTGACATACTTAACAGGGCGTAGTAAGCATAACACGATTCATTGATTTTTTTCTTTAATTTACAAGCAATAGATTTCGGGGAAAAAATATCTCAGTCTTTTAACGCATACTCAGTGGATGTACGACGTGTAGTCAACGTTGTTTCAATGTTGAAGCAACGTCATGTGTCAATATTAATGCGATGTTGCTTAAACGTCTTTTAACCAGCGAAATTGGGTTTACGAGGAGCATTTCATCACTTTCATAAGTTCGTATAACGACCCAGTGGGTACATGACGTCCTGGCATGAAGTCACAGCATCGTAGTGCAGTTTATTTGCGGAAGAGAGCTTTCTGCAAGAATAATCGACCCTTCCACAGTAACTAAATTTCCCAGCACTGGTTGCTATTTTATTAATCAAAGCACTGACAGCACTGGTGGGTTGATTGTGTCTGGTAGGAAAATGACCCAGAACGAGGCTTTGGTTGTTTCAGATAACCCTTAAACACCTGTCTTTTTTCATGAAAACAATGTAGACCCTGATCAGACACCGCAGATCTGGGTCTACACTGTTTGCCAATGTACCAGCTCTTGAGTCCAGTCCAGATTTTACAGTATCTAAAAATCTAACGTCAAAAAAGGTGCTATAAAAACTATTATCTAGATGTTGTACATGGTCAGCGATAGTAGGCACGTGACCAATAGCAGGCGGGAAGTTCCGTAGTTGTTAACTTTGTATGACTGTTACAGCATTCATTCTTTTCAAAAGATAAATGGACAAATTTTGGCATGAACATTGATATTTATATAAAAAATCTTAGCGATTACATCGAGAAGTCGGGGTCACAATGTTATCATACATGCAGCAGATCTTATGTTAAGGAGAATGAGAACACCGTCAGGGGAGGAAACTCCTGCAAAGTATATATGTCTCCCATGTCAATAGGGGTTAACTTTTAAAGTTAAGAATTTGCTCCCAAGGAGCACATTCTTTCCTTTAAGAGAAGACCCCTCTTTCATTGCGATAGAGTTTATAGAAAATCGAACAGGAAGTCCCGAATCTTGTCTCCCTTTGAAAAATGGCGGAAAAAAATCTGCCAGGTGTTCCCATTCCCCTTCATTTGGTGGTTTTCAGGCCAAACACTTTAGCAACAAAGAAGTAAATGTTTCAGCAGGCCCATGGGCCACAGAATGGCTCAGGTGGGCCCTGTCCACTGGTAGTAAGATATGATTATAATCTCTCTATTCTAGAATAGAGTCTACTAAACGAAACCCCATACTCAAATGAACACTCATGTGGACTCGGTATCTGAAATATTAGGCCTTTAATGAAGTGGAGGGGCCATGGCATGGACCAAATGGAGCCCTGGTTGACATCACTGAATGCATCATATAATGAGGAACAAGAACATATGTGATTTAGGGGTCTGGATCTGTATGGTTTCTTTTAGGTAGTGGAGGAGATTGGGAACGGCCACAGCGGATCCCAGAAAGACCAAGAATGTTGTCACTGAGTGCGTCTTGGCATAAGGACCAAGAATATACATGTATATGGTTTAGGGGTGGAAATCTGGACGGTATCTGAGATATGAGACCACTTTATGAATGGAAGGCGAGGAATGTCCACAGGGACCGAAGGGACCACCAAGTCGTTATGGTCGACTTATAAGGAACAAAAATAATTATAATTTAGGGACGGGAATCTGAATGGTTTCTGAGATAAAATGCCTTTCTTGAAGAAGAGGGGAGCCCAAACACACCAGAGGAGACCCCAAGGTTGGTGTGACTGAATGCGCCGTATCATAAGGAACAGGAATATATAGGTTTAGGGGTGATATTTGAACGGTATCTGAGAAACGTGGCCTTTTGTGGAGTGGAGGGGTGGAGCATGGCTCAGGACCATCCCTGGGGAACCCAAGGTTGGTATTACTGAATGCGTCTTATCATAAGAATCATGAATACACATGGTTTAGGGGTAGGGCTCTGAACACTTTCTCAGATATATGGCCTTTTATGAAGTGGAGCCAGACTACGTCAGACGATAGAAGACGACGGACAACTGCCTTCAGGGGCCTTCGGTTCTGGTGAGCTAAAAAGGCGATATGTGTGTCTCAACTTAACCCTTTTTGTACCAAGTGGAATCTTCCTCATTATATATAGCAGGAGTCCATTTCAAAGTTTAGGGGGTCAGTTTGCGTTTTCATCAAAATTTATTTGGAAAAAGACTGAACTTTTAACAAACAGTGTAGGCCCTGATCAGACGCCGCGTTCTGCGGCGTCTGATCTGGGCCTACACTGTTTGCTAGGGTACCCGCTCTGGGGTTTCCAGTACCAAATGGGTTAATTCCAAATGCTGGAATTTCGCTTTTTGCAAGTTTCTCCAATTTTTCCATAGAATCAGTTGTCGAATATTTTAAGTTTTAAAAAGAAGGAAAAGTGATTATTCTGGACAAATCTTTGGTAAGTTATCGCACATAAGGAATCAAATGCAACTAGATAATTTTATATTTGGAACATGTCATAAATCGCCATTTATATACTGGACTATTTAAGGGAGCACAGGAAAACCTGAATCATTCTTTGTCTGACCTCTGAAGGGTTAACATCAAATTCTATTTATCTGATTGGCTGTAAATGGAGACCTACTGTGACATCACAATGATTGACAGTTTAATAATAAGTGATTGACAGCTCTGCTCTGTTTGAAGCTAACCATGTTATCTCAATTATGTAACAGCAGGCACACTCCATAATTGGTTTCAATAGACAAACAAAACAATTTAGTCATGAATCAGAATCAGAATCAGAATTGTTACTGGTGACACGTCAAATGACATTCATACACCAGGACCTGTGATGTGGGAAGTTAGTCCCTAGCTCTAACCAAAGAGGTAAATTTAGCTACACAATCATCAGCACCTTCAGCTGTCGAAATAATCGAATCGGGAAGGGCATTCCAATCTCTAATGGTTCTGGGGAAGAACGACTCTTTATAAATGTCAGTTCTTGCGTTAAGGGTCTGAAACGCCAACGAATGGTGATTTCTACAGTATCTAGCTTGGGGAACAAGGTCATCTGTTGGAATGCTGGCAGCACCCTTTAGACCTTTGTATAAAAGGATTAGCCTACTGTCTTTTCTCCTTTTCTTGAGAGACTCCCATTTTAATTTTCCAAGTATTCCAGTCATGCTCCCAGTTTCAAAGCAGTAATTGCCTGTTACAAATCTAGCAGCTCTATTCTGAACTTTCTCAATTTCATCGTTAAGGACCACTCCACTGGGGTCCCAGATACAACTACCATATTCCAAGATTGGGCGAACAAGACCTTTATATGCTGCCTCTTTTACATCCTGAGGGCACTGATGAAGATTTCGCCTCAGGAAACCAAGCGTTCTATTTGCCTTAGTACACATGTTGCTAATATGAGTATTCCATCTCAAGTTGTGTGAGATTGTCACTCCAAGGTATTTAATGGAGTCCACATTCTCGAGGACCGTTCCCTCTAAGGTGTAAGAAGCCTCAACTTTATTAGATCTCTTCCTAGTTATCTGCATAATATTGCATTTAACTGGCTGAAATCTCATGCCCCATTTACGTGCCCAACATCCTAATCTATCTATGTCAGCCTGAAGTTTCAATGAGTCATCTGTATCTCTAATTTCCCGGTAACAAACACAGTCATCTGCGAACAGTCTTATTTCTGAGTCAATGTCAGTGGAAATATCATTGATGTACAGGGAGAACAAAAGTGGACCAAGAACGGTCCCTTGCGGGACTCCAGACAAAACTGGAGCCCACTCCGAAGATTCACCATTAACAACAACCCGCTGTTTTCTGTAGCAAAGAAAGGAATCTATCCATTTTAGGGTCTTTCCCCCAATTCCATAACCAAATAACTTAGATTAATGATTAATGTATTTATTTTTTTTTATTTTTAAATTAAAAAGAAACAAAATACAAACATATTTCATAAGGGTTAATTACATAGCATATTTAGTTCTAATATACAAAAAAAAAAAAAAAAATAGTAATAATAAAAAATTAAAGCTTCAAATTTGTTGAAAAAGTATTAGTTGACATTATAGAAAACAGCTTCTTCTGATAAATAAATAAATAATGTTTGAATGAAAGAATTGTTTTTAAATTTGATATAATGTAAGATTTTGCCATTCTTCTTCTTGTTTTTCTTCTTATAGTTTGTTTGTTTGATTTGAGGTTTAACGTCCCCGTCAACACTGTAAAGGTCATATTGGAGACGTTGCTTCCAATTTTGTGGGACTTTTACCCGACATTGAGATGAAATGACATCTCAAGCCCTGTCGCCCAATGAAACCAATAGGGCTTATTAGCATGGACGGTCCGCCTCGCACCGCGGTTCCTGGACAGGCTTAGATCCTCTAAGCTGTTTACCAGTACTAGTGTGCGGGCCGGATTCAGCTCTGCGTGGAAGCATCATGCAGCCCATATATTTCTTCAAGCCCCTATGGGCGGGGGCTTTTCTTCTTATAGAAGAAGAAAAATAAAAAGTAAAATGAATTATACACAGGCAGTCTTAGTAAAATAAATTAAATAAAATTAACACAGCTAAACAAATGATGGAATGGCTGAATGAATAAAACAGATGTCCAGGCTTATCTCATTCTAATCTCAGTTTAGATATTTTAAAATAAAATATAGATTTTGGGCGCTCGTTAGAATTGTCTTAATCAGGCAGTTCTAACGAGCACCCACAATATACTATCAAGTGAGGGTATACATTTGTATGGCCTCAATGAGGCAATTCAAACGAGCCCCCGCAATATACTATAGAGTGTTGGTTTGTTTCTTTGATTTGATGTTTAACGTCCCCGTTAACATGTAAAGGTCATTATGGAGACGTTGCTTCCAATTTTGTGTGACTTTTACCCGACAATGAGATGAAATGACATCTTAAGCCCTGTCGCCCAATGAAACCAAGAGGGTTTTATAAAGTAGAAGTAAAACAAAGATCAGGAATTGATACAATTAACTTACTCCACCCATAAAAGACACCAAAGGGAAAGAAATACAAACATTAAGCGACCAGACCATAATGGAAACCTGAACAAAGGAAGGCCATAAGGACAGTTACTTTCCCACAAAATGGCCATCCAAAATTAAAAGACACAAGCAACACACACAGCAAGCAACAAACAACAACACAAACAAACCGCCACAGAAGAGCCGCCCTGGAACGGTCAGTGGAAGATTACCACTGGGGGGCTTAAATCGATTTTACGTGGCCACAATCCTCGCCCCCACCTCCGCCGCGATTTAGACAAATAACCCGCCCAGTCCGCATGAAGGCCTCCTAACTCATCAGTGCAACATCTCCGTGAACACAAAAATCAAAGAACCACAGAGGTGAGACAACGGTGAGGACTCGACAGCAAGAAACCACCGAAATGCTGGAGCAAAAGAAAACCAACAGTTAGACTCTGATGGGCCCGACTTAGCATGGACAGGCCGACTCGCACCGCTTTGCCTGGGCAGGCTTAGATCCTCTAAGCTGTTTACCAGTACTCGTGTGCGGGTCTGTTTCAGCTCTGCGTGGAAGCATCATGCAACCCATATATTTCTTCAAGCCCCGATGGGCGGGAGCCGATAGAGTGTCGGTACTAGGTCAATTTCAAATGAGTACTAGGACTAGCAATTTACACATACAAATGTTCAATGAGGCGGTTCTAACGATTTTTTGGGATATGTGTTAGAACTGTGTTATATCCCAAAATCTTTTTACAGTGAATCATGTTACAGAGAGCTTATTGTGTTCAGAGAAAAATATGAAAACACACATTATATTTCTTCCAAACCTAAATTGACATTCAGATAAAATCGTTTTCTGATTTCAGTCAAGTTTGATATTTTATTTTCTACTACACAAAACTAGATTTTTTTCTGTTTAAATATTAATAAATAAATAAATCTTTGTTTCTTTTATCTGCTGGTTACCTGTACATGTTTTTAAAGTGGGAACCAGACCCCCCGGCATGAAAATCCTGTCTTTAAGTACTTGTCTAAGTTCTCCTTCCACGGTAATGGGCGCCCTTAACCCATTTGGTACCGGAAACCCCGAAACGGGTACCCTGGTAAACAGTGCAGGCCAGATCAGACGCCATAGAATGCGGAGTTTGATCAGGGCCTACACAGTTTGCAAAAAGTTCAGCCATTTTCCGAATAAATGTTGAAGAAAACACAACCTGACACACCTAAATTTTGAAATGGACTCCTGCTATATATAAGGAGGAAGATTCTATTTGGTACAAAAAGGGTTGAATGTGTGTTGGAAGCAGGAAAAATAAAGTTTATTAAAACATCCTTTGACAAAGATCATTTCAAGATGCATCTGTTGTTTCATTGTTATTGTTATATGTACATATATTATCAGAATTTATCATATGACGTCGTCGATAAGCAGTTGATAACGTCGTGTAATAAAAATGTATGACCACACGTGTAATAACACTTTGGTTGATTTGTGGGTTAACGTCCCCGTCAACACTGTAAAGGTCATTTTGGAGACTTTGCTTCCAATTTTGTGGGACTTTTACCCGACATTGAGATGAAATGGCATCTCAAGGCCTGTCTCCCAATGAAACCAATAGGGTTTATTAGCATGGATGGTCCGCCTCGCACCGCGGTTCCTGAACAGGCTTAGATCCTCTAAGCGGTTTACCAGTACTAGTGTGCGGGCCGGATTCAGCTCTGCGTGGAAGCATCATGCAGCCCATATATTTCTTCAAGCTTAGCGGGATTAAGTAGCGTCATGGCGACGTCCATGTCAACCATGCATGTTTTGTGGAAAATTTGTCAAATTTAAAGGCGATGAAATCCAATTTAAAGTGATCGTATGATAAACAGAATCTTACACTCGTGGTCATTTCATATGGAATTTATTAAACTCGGCAAAGGCTCGTTTCATAAATTTCATATGAAATGACTACTCGTGTAAGATCCTCTATATGAAATATGAGCGGGCCAAATTAATAATAATAGTAATAATAAAAATAATAATACAAAAAGCCCATGGGCCACTATGCTCACCAGAGCTTAGGTGGCAGCTATGTATTTTAACAAAATATGGACAGTTTACAAATGGCACGCCAAAATACTGAACCACATCCATCCAGGCTACTTTAAAAACCTTTTAAGGATTAAGTGGTAAGACAGAATTTCAGACACAGAAGACCTGAAAAGGGCAGGGGTGCAGGGTGGACATACTTTTCTGAAACTGGCACAGTTAAGATGGACAGGTAATGCGACCAGCATGCCCGAGGAACGTTGGCAAAGAAAAGCCTATATATAGAATTAGAAACAGTCAAACCCTTCCGTGGCAGTTAAAAGAAGCGTTGCAAGGATACCCTCAAACTAGAAGTGAAGGCAATGATCAGCAATCGATACAATCAGAGACACCAAAGGGATAGAAACACAAACATGAACTAACTAGACCCTAATGGGAACATCAATAGGTTAAAGCCGAAATCAAGTTACTTTCCCACAAAATGGCCAATCGGCTATCTAAAACAAAAGGATATAAGCGATACACACACTCAAAGACAAACCATAACAAAAATAAACCGCAACAAAAGAACCGCCTTGTAACGGTCAGTGAAACGAATTCAGGGGTGAGGATATAAGTGGTTTCTGCGATGAAATGGAAGGAGTTGGGCATGGTCCCTGCACATCCGAAGGGAGCCCTCGATTGGTGTCTCTTAATGCCTCTTACCATAAGGAGGAATAGTATATATAGTTTAGGGGTGGGGATTTGAATGGTTTCTGAGATATATGGCCTTTTACGAAGTAGAGGGCCTGTGACATGGCCTAGCACGCCCTGCGGGATCCCCAGGTTGGTTTCACTGAATGCATCTTATCAAAAAGACCAGTAATACATATGATTTAGGGGTGGGGATCTGAACAGTTTCTGAGATTTGAGGTCTTTTTATAAAGTGGAGGGCTGCGGACTGGTCCCTTAGGGCAACCCCAAGTAGGTGTGACTAAATGCTTCATATCATAAGGAACAAGAACATTTATGATTTAAGGGTGGGTATCTGAGATAAATAGCCTTTTATGAAGTGCGAGACCCCAAGGTTGGTGTTACTGAATGCGTCTTATCGAAAGAAACATGAATATATATGGTTAAAGGATGTGACTCTAAACAGTGTCTCAGATATATGGCCTTTTTAGGAAGTGGAGGAGCGGGACATGACCCCGTCCCACCCGGGAGACCTCTATGTTAATGTCACTGGATGTGCCTTATCATAAGGAACATAGTAAATACATGGTTAGTGTCTTTAATAATAAAATGTAATCGGTGAGCCTTAGACAATTTTACAGGGGCGAGCTTTAGCGAGCCCCTATAAAATTGTCGCGGCGAACCGATTGTATTTTATTATTAAAAACACTAATCATGTATTAAGTTTATAGCGCAATTCAAAACAATCAAGAGGTTTTGCAATAATTTAGCAAATTTAAGCAAAAAAGACAACATATAGTGCGGCATGTTAAGCGACATTCAGTGCCATGGGGCGCACACGTAGTATAACGTGGCGTCAACGAGTGCAACGTTTCTGACGTACCCGCGCCACAAAGACGTGGGAAACAACATGAACGCTCGAATAAAAGTTTCTCAGCGCTTTACATTCTGTATTAAAATCTGCAAACAAATAGTTTATTTTAGCTTTATAAATTATCGTCGAGGTTGAGACGCAACTGCAGTAGCAGTGCGCAGTTATTCCCACAGGAAAGGCCGAGAAGTTAGGAGCCTAAGAATTGAAATTCGTTCATATAAATATTGCAAAGATTTTAACTTGCAGTTTCGTTGATTTCCCATGTATAAAAGATTGCATGTGATTGTTTACACTTGTAAATTAGTGACCTGAAAAGTCTGACTGACTGACTGTTGTTTTTAAGGTAACCGGGCGCCAAGGGCACATAGGGGCTACCCCCAGTTCGCCAACTGGGATTAGTTGTAGGTACTGCTCTTTTCCCTAGGCTGGCAATATGCTGACTCCTGTCTGCTTGACAGTTATCAGCTAGCCGATTGGGAGTTAGGTGACCTCTTTCGCGGAGGATGTAAGAAGTAGGTCAATCCTACCTCTCCCATTCCCCGCTCAAGATGCCATGTAGGCACAGAACGCACCCAATGTTAAGCGTTTGTCCTGTAAAATGAGCAGTCCTCTGGCGGGGTTCGAATTTTGAATGCAAATGCAGACCAATGGTCGGGCTCTAGAATGTGGTGACACGTTGCCAATTCCGGCTGCAAAATGTGTCAGTACACAGCCCTTTGTCTGACCGAGGAAAAAAGCTTCTTATGCATTATCGGTTTTGGCTTCCATTAGACTCTTCCCCCAACCCTGTCATGGTATAGAAAACGCCTATGGACACGGTGCTTGTTAAAGAGTGAAAATGCATGTTATTTTGAATTTTGAACGGCGGCCAAAAGTGAGCCAGGAAGGGTTACTAACAGACCAGCCAATTTCGGCTATTGCGAAATGTCCTAGTACCCGTGCTCTACCACCCTGAAAACACGCCTATGCTTTGTCTCCACCCCTCCCCCACTCCAGGTTTCTACGAGGGTAATCTTGGTAGTATCGTGTACTACTGGCCCCTAACTTCGTTGTGTTGGGATGTCATGTTTGTGTGTTTTGGTTGTTGCTTTTCTCTTAGTTTGTAGTTAATCCAGCCGATCAGTGTGCAGTGAGTGACTTCTTTCGCGGAGGATGCCAAAGGAGGTCAATCCTCTTTTGCTTCTTAGCTTTCTTAGTTTATGAAAAGGTGATGCTTTCATCGACGTAGGAAGTCGAGTTCTTATAAAATCTTAAGTGGATCAATTGGGACCGGACCGCCATGTTTGCATATCATTATCTCATCCTACGTGAAGGAAGATATCATAGTAGGGATATATGGGTTGTAATACAGTATGGATTAGTTCTGACTGTGTGTGTTAGTGTTGTAGCCCTCTTTTGTTCAGGATCAATATGGTTAGGCTTATAATGTTTACGCATAGGCGTGTCTTCTTAGTGGTGAAAAGTTATGTGGTTTGGCAAAGGCGAGTATGCGGCTAACCAGCCATTGTACAATTGCGCTTTTATTTCATTTTGAACGGTCGGTATAAAAGGCTTTTTAAGGGTCTTCCTGTGTCCAAATCCCTATTATATTTGGTCTTTACCGTTGCCCCGCCTAAAGAATTGTTCTGTACTTGACCTATTCCATAAATGTATGCTCCGTTCTGACAGCAATGCTGTCTTCGCTTCGCATATTTCCGGATTCCATCAGGAGGGTGTCCCCAACGAGGCAGCCTTCTGGGCACCCGGCTGATGACTTCTGCCCTGAAAAGTAGATCCGATCTATGGTTTTATAGGTCACTACCGATTATAGCGTGCAGATATTCGACCCCCTTTATTAGGTTACTAGAATAGCTGATAGCGGTATAAAATAATATATATGATTTAGGGGTGGGGATCTGACAGGTTTCTGAGATATTAGACCTTTTATAAAGTAGAGGGCGTGTGGCTTGGCCTCAGCACATCCCAGGGGACCCCAAAGTTGGCGCCACAGAATGCGTCTTATCATAAGGATCAAAAGTATATATGGTTAAGGGGTGGGGATCTGAATGGTTTCTGAAATATATGGCCTTAAATGAGGGGGAGGGGCATGGCCCAAGCGCATCATGAGAGACTCCCCTATTGGCATCTCTGAATGCATTTTATAAATATAGTTAAGGGTGGGGATCTTATTGGTTTCTGAGATATTAGGCCTCTTATAAAGTGGAGGGGATGGGGCATGGTCCCTGCGCACCCCGGGGGACTCTGTGAAACCCTCTGCAAAACTCCCTATTGATATCTATCATATCATTATATCTATGGAAACCCTATGTTGTCATAGCAACCAAACTATAGAGCACATTTCATTAAATGGTCCTGAACCGCTCACCTGGGTGCTGAGTGTTTATGGAGCCATTTGGTTTCTGGGAAGACTTTTGAAGGGTTTACCATGGCAGCCATCTTGGTCATGTTACCTTAACCATTTGACATACTTTTGTTTCTCCATCCCCAAAAGGCTTCCTATGTAAATTTGGCCTAAATAAGCCCAGCTTTTTTGGGGAAAAATGTTATTTTGATATCCGAGTGGCCCTGGACCAAGGTCAAGGAGTAACTTTTACGTTTGGTACTCACTTAACGTGTTTAGCCGATTGCATATACTACATGTATTTAGGTTCGAAGGAAATGGCATTTTTCGAAGACGTATTAATTTCAACTTTTTTTTTCTCATGGTCAAGTGACAAGTGACCAACTTATATGGATATGGCCGCTTTACTGGTCATGTGACCAACCTCATATTCATTGAGTTTCATGATTTCCTCGTTACAAATGGCGTAGTCGCTTCTGATGAAAATAAGTTTTAATTTTCATATATGTATGACCTTGGGCTAACGTCAAAAAATGACTTTGAGCTTGAATACTCATAAAGTTTTATCCTCTCATTTTGCTAATTGCAGCTACCGATTTTCAGATCACATGCTGCAAAAGTTTCCGAAAAAAAAACACGATTTTGACTTTTCCCCATACAAAAGTCTATGCAATCAAATTTGACCTTGGCCTAAAATAGGTCAAGATCATCCGAAGGCAATCAATTGCATCAACTATGATAGGCCTGAATCTCCATTCCAAGGTCCATGCCAGCCAGCCCACTGGTTCTGGAGAAGAAGATTTTTAAGGGTTTTTAACTTATATGGGGCATGGCAGCCATCTTGGGCATGTGGCAAAGCTAATATTCATTGACTTCCATTTTTCTGCTCCTAAAAGCTTTTAAATGAAAATTTGGTTACAACTGGCTTAGTGGTTTCTGAGGAAATTAAGTTTTAATTTTCATATCTGAATGATCTAAGGTCAAAGTCCAAGAATGACCTTGAGCTTGAATACTAATGTAGTTTCATCCAATCATTTAGCTGACTGCATCTACAAATTTTAAGATCACAGGCAGCCATAGCTTCCGAAAAAAACAAAACGGTTTTGACTTTTTCCCATACAAAAGTCTATGCGACCAAATTTGACCTTGGCCTAAAATAAGCCAAAGTCGTTCGAGGGTCATCATTTGAACAAAATATTATGGGCCTGGGTCTCCAATGCTCCATACCCAGTTACATGCCAACCGGCCAACTGGGTTTGCCGCCTGGACCCTCGTGAACAAACTTTCGTACCCCACCCCACGACTTCTCTGCAGGAAATTTGACTTCAATCGGCTCAGTGGTTTCTGAGGAAATGTTTGAAAGTGTTGACAGACGGCAGATAAAAGATCCTTTCCATTTACCATATTTGCATTATTTGCTGGCTCCCAGCTTGCACATTGTCAATATTGGAAAAAAAGATAACCAGACACCCCCTTGGAAGGTCAAGGGGGGGGGGGGGGCTGGTTACCTGTTTTTCCAACACTGATAACCTTCAGACTAGGAACCAGCAGATAATGCAAATAAGGTCAATACTATACGCTCACAAATGAGCCTTCGGCTTAGGTGAGCTAAAAATAAGCAATATGCCTAAAATCATATGGCAGATAGAATATTTCTATATAAGTTTTGTCAAAATATCTTGAAAGGCTTGGCAGTTGATGCCGGTTTTCAGTTCTCCCCCATTATAAGTCTATGGAAACTCTAGTCGCCATAGCAACCAAACTTGAGTAGATTGTCAAAACACACACACACACACACACACACACGCACGCACGCACGCACGCACACTACTTTCAATCCTCCAGCCCAATGATGCTACAGATGAAATTTGGGCCCAGTCAGCTCGGTGGCTTCAGAGGAGATGTTGACACCAGTCGACATACGCCAAACGTCAGACGACGACATACGGCACAGACGCCGGGGGGCGACGGAAAACTGCCTATCATATATTCACAGCAGCCTTCGGTTCTGGTGCGCTAACAAGAGGCCCATGGGCCACTTTGCTCACCAGAGCTCAGGTGAGAACTACATGTATGTGTTTAAATAAACCACAACGGCCGCAGCCAAAGGACACTTCAGATGAAATTAGGACCAACTCGGCTCAGTAGCTTCAGAGATGTCGTTTGAAAGTGTTGTTGCCAGATGCCAGATGACAACGGACAATTGCCCATCCTATAAGCTACCCTGGACTGGAGCCTTTGGCTCTGACCCCACGAAATCTGTGACGGATAATCTACAAAGTCTCAGACCAATACTTCAAACGGTTTCTGAGATGATATTTAAGTTCTTTTCTTCTTATTATTTTTGGTTTCCATGGAAACCAATATCAAGAGATCCCTGATAGCCCTGAATCGGTCACCCTATCAATATTGTACAAATGAAACCTTAGGTAATGTGAGATGGAGTTAAGGATTTAAATTAAGCAATTTTGATTGACGGTGACTTGGTACAAGGTTTGTTGGCCCCGCCCATCGAGGCTTGAGGAAATAGATTTGGCTGCATGATGCTTCCACACAGAGCACATGCGCATTGGTAAACCGCTTAGAAGGCCTAAACCAGCCCAAGCAAAGTTGTGCGAGTGGGACTTTCCGTGCACATAAACCCCAATTTATTTGTAGAAAAGTCGGGTTTACAAAGGTTTAATTATTTTCCTTACTACAAGGCGGTTCTAATGAGCACCGACAATCTATATTTAAGCAGAAATTAGAAAAAAATATGTCACAAATTTTCATCAAAGGCACCATGTAACCCTTCTCTTGCTGAATATTCAGTTTAGCCACACCCATTTCTGACTTTGAACCAATCAGATTACTTGATGCAATTTATTCCTACAAATTCATAAATTGAATGTCAAACAGTGTAGATGCTGATCAGATGGCTTCTTCAGAAGCCATCTGATCAGGATCTACACTGTTTGCAAAGATAGTGGTAGTCGTGAACAGCAAGATAAAGGTTAATCATGTATTTGTTAGTATTATTTACATTTAGAAGGCATTTATTTTCCGATCTGACAAAAACACACCATGTGTCGCTGAATAATGGTGCACATATATTACATACATCACAAACATGTTTAGTATATGATAATATTGATAATAAATGGTTTCACTTAAATAGTGTACAACATGATGACTGACATATTACTTCAAAACATGTATATCATCGCATTAATTGCCATGATAAAATAAATGTTTCCTGCCCTGAAAAAAAAGTCACTGCCACAACAGCGCCCGCACAAAATTGTGTCACAAATCAGAAAGTACACAATGTACGTAGACTGAGACCGTGAAAAATGTTCAGGGATCTTGCCCTCCCCCTCCCCCTCCCCTCAGCAAGCCCAGCAAAACATGAGTGTGTGTGACCTCTGATACGCAACCCTTTTTCGTGCCGAGGTCCAGGGTGTAAAATGAACCGCGACAAGAGAAAAACATGTTTGAACTTACATGTTTCGCTGTTTGTGAACAATAAAGGTACGCTGATCTGTACCTTTATGTTCACCATAAAAGTAGTACAATACAGCTAGTATCTATCTGTAAAAGTTCAGGCCTCACCTGAGCAGGCTGGGTGTGTATCTTATCTGATCGCTCACACCGGAGATATTGTTTTCTAGAGACGGGGCTAATGTATACTGTTGCCGACATTCGGGCTCCAAAATGTTGAAAATGAGACGAAGCCATGACTTTAGGTGATATTTTATCCATTGCAAATTTATATTTTGTATAAACACCTAAACTTATTTGTTTTAAATATTTTCTGTCACTTGCTAAGAGATTTATAGTTTTACCCGGCTGTCACTTTTGGCCTTTCGCTCCTTGGAGCCGAAAGTTGTAAATAAGAATTGATAGATATACTTGCAAAAACGGGAGAGAGAGAGAGAGAGAGAGAGAGAGAGAGAGAGAGAGAGAGAGAGAGAGAGAGAGAGTAGAGAGAGAGAGAGAGAGAGAGAGAGAGAGAGAGAGAGAAAGAGACAGACAGACAGACAGAGAGGGTAGAGAGAGAGAGAGAGAGAGAGAGAGAGAGAGAGAGAGAGAGAGAGAGAGAGAGAGAGAGAGAGAGAGAGAGAGAGAGAGAGATTTGTTTGTTTGATTTGTGGTTTAACGTCCCCATCAACACTGTAAAGGTCATTTTGGAGACGTTGTTTCCAATTTTGTGGGACTTTTACCCGACAATGAGATGAAATGACATCTCAAGCCCTGTCGCCCAATGAAACCAAAAGGGTTTATTAGCATGGACGGTCCGCCTCGCACCGCGGTTCCTGGACAGGCTTAGATCCTCTAAGCGGTTTACCAGTACTAGTTCAGCTCTACGTGGAATTATCATGCAGCCCATATATTTCTTCAAGCCCCTATGGGCGAGTTCTTCAAGCCCCAATGGGCGAGAGAGAGAGAGAGAGAGAGAGAGAGAGAGAGAGAGAGAGAGAGAGAGAGAGAGAGAGAGAGAGAGAGAGAGAGAGAGAGAGAGAGAGAGAGAAACACCTGCGTAATGCGTGCACTATTTTTGGGGGAAAAAATATGATATTCCCCGATGGAAGGATTTGTAGTTGTGTGTCATTTGAAAATACAGTCTAACTTCAATGGCTCGAACACTTTTGGGACCACGAAAATCTGTTCGAGACAGGGGTAGTTCGAGCCACCGAGGGTTACTGTCTGGAGGCATAATGAGATACTTTTGAACATCTTTTTGGTGTTCTACAATGAAAATGTATGCTGTGTGTACTCATTAGAATCGCCTCATCGAGGCGATTCTAATGAGTACACACAGCATACATTTGCAAGCTAAAGACTAAAATCTCCTAAACTATCCCCGACTATTTCTTATGTAGAGGATTTCCCTAGGGGTTCGAAAACATGTTCGAATAAGCCATGGTAAACGAGCCATCGGTGTTCGAGCCATCGGAGTTCTGCTGTATAATAAGACAGTACAATGGGGGTATATCAGGACGTTAATCCATATATTTGTTAACGTGTAAAATCCATTAACCCATTTTGTACCAAATGGAATCTTCCTCCATATATATAGCAGGATTTTGTACCAGATGGAATCTTCCACCTAATATATAGCAGGGGTCCATTGAAATATTTAGGGGTGCCAGGATGTGTTTTCTTCAAAATTTATTAGAAAATGGTTGAAATTATTGCAAACAGTGTATGTACTGATCAGACGCCACGTTCTGCGGCGTCTGATCCCGGCCTGTACTGTTATCTTTTTTTTTCGGAGGAGTGGGGGGGGGGGGGTTAGGGTTTACGGCCCTTTCAAGATTATTTCATACTAATCGAGCCGATCGTCAATCAGAGGTGGGCGAAAACCGGAGTACCCGGAGAAAAAACACCTGACCCTCCGTTGCAGAACTTGACGCCTCACATGCGACCCGAGTTGGGCTCGAACCACAGCAGCGAGAGACCTAATGATTAAGACTCAGGGCTCTTACCCACTAGGCCGCGGAGGCCTGCGACCCGAGTTGGGCTCGAACCACAGCAGCGACATACATAATGATTTAGAGTCAGGGCTCTTACCCACCAGGCCGCGGAGGCCTGTTGTTTATGGCGTTTCCAGTATAAAAGCGGTTAAGATATTCATAATGACAGAATATAAAGTATTTCGTAAGAAAATCTGAGATAAATTTCTGAATAGAAAAGAAAAGAACAGAACAGAATTTTATTTTCTCAAAACATGTGGCGTAAGAGCAAACTATAAACAGACAGATATCAACAAAAATATTTACAAGCTATACATAACAAAAGCTGTTAAAAACAAGAGGACAGCTTGGTCCTGTATCGCTCACCTGAGCTAACAGATTCAAAGTTTAAGGAAGTGCCAACCTTTACTGAAGGCTTTATAGGAGGACATGGTGATGACAGGGTAAGCATTTTCTGAAAATCAAGTAGAATGTAACTCTATGATAAACAGGCTGACCTCACCGGTTTTCAAACTCATTCAAGCTTTTATTCCTGACTTGCTAAGAAGATCCGATCTGAAGTGGCTATGGTGATGACAAGTTCAAAAACAAGTTTTCAAACTCCTCCAAGCTTTCTGCCTGACTTCCTTGTTTGTAAGTTTCATCAAGATCCGTTCAAAACTAAAGGGGCAGCAGTGATGACAATGTCGAAAATAGGCATTTTCAGCAATCAAAGGCACGTCACTCTATTATAAATGTGCCGACTTGGCCGGTATTCGAACTCACCTGAGGTTTTATTCCCAGCCACCTTACATGTAAGTTTCAGAAAGATCCGATCAGACTTGGCCAGTATTCAAACTCATCCAAGATTTCATCCCCAGCCACCTTACATATAAGTTTCAGAAAAATCTGATCAAAACTGAAGGGGCTACGGTAATGACAAGGTCAAAAATCAACATTTTCAGCCATCAAAGGGACATAACTCTACGATAAATGGGCTGACTTGGCCTGTTTTCGAAGTCAGCCAAGATTTTATCACCAGCCACCTTACATATAAGTTTCAGAAAGATCCGATCAAAACTGAAGGGGCTACCGTGATGACAAGGTCAAAAATCGGCATTTTCAGCAATCAAAGGGACGTAACTCTATGATAAATGGGCCAACTTGGCCGGTATTCCAACTCTTCCTAGGTTTTATCTCCATTCACCTTACATATAGGTTTCAGAAAGATTAGATCAAAACTGCAGCTTCGGTGATGACAAGATAAAAAATCGACATTTTCAGCCATCAAAGGGACATAACTATATAGTAAATGGGGCAACTTGGCCGGTTTTCGAACTCATCCAAGGTTTTATCCCCAGCCACCTTACATATAAGTTTCAGAAAGATCCGATCAAAACTGAAGGGGCTACAGTGATGACAAGGTCAAAAATCAACATTTTCAGCAATCAAAGGGACCTTACTCTATGATAAATAGGCCACCTTTGCTGGTATGCGAACTCATCCGAGGTTTTATACCCAGCCACCTTGCATATAAGTTTCAGGAAGTTCCGATCAAAACTGAAAGGGCTACGGTGATGACAAGGTCAAAAATCGGCATTTTCAGCAATCAAAGAGACGTTACTCTAAGATAAATGGGCCGACTTGGTCAGTTTTCGAACTCATCCGAGATTTTATCCCCAGCCACCTTATATATAAGTTTCAGAAAGATCCGATCAAAACTGAAGGGGCTACGGTGATGACAAGGTCGAAAATCGGCATTTTCAGCAATCAAAGGGACGTAACTCTATGATAAATCGGCAGACTTGGCCGGTTTTCGAACTCATCCGAGGATTTTCCCCAGCCACATTACATATAAGTTTCAAAAAGATCCGATCAAAACTGAAGGGGCTACGGTGATGACAAGGTCGAAAATTGGTATTTTCAGCAATCAAAGGGACGTAACTCATGATAAATGGGCCGACTTAGCCGGTTTTCGAACTCATCCGAGTTTTTATCCCCAGTCACCTTACATTTATGTTTCAGAAAGATCCGATCAAAACTGAAGGCGCTACGGTGATGACAAGGTCAAAAATCGGCATTTTCAGCAATCAAAGGGACGTTACTCTGTGATAAATGGACCAACTTTGCTGGTTTTCGAACTCATCCGAGATTTTATCCTCAGCCACTTTACATATAAGTTTCATAAAGATTCGATCAAAACTGAAAGGGCTACAGTGATGACAAGGTCAAAAATCAGCATTTTCAGCAATCAAAGGGACATTACTCTACGATAAATTGGCCGACTTGGTCAGTTTTCGAACTCATCCGAGATTATATCCCCAGCCACCTTACATATAAGTTTCAGAAAGATCCGATCAAAACTGAAGGGGCTACGGTGATGACAAGGTCGAAAATTGGTATTTTCAGCAATCAAAGGGACGTAACTCTATGATAATTGGGCTGACTTGGCCGGTTTTCGAACTCATCCGAGTTTTATCCCCAGTCACCTTACATATAAGTTTCAGAAAGATCCGATCAAAACTGAAGGCGCTACGGTGATGACAAGCATTTTCCCATAGTAAGTCTATGGGACCTTGTGGTTACCATTGGAACCAAAGTTTTAGAGCGATTTCGAAAAAAAGTTTATGTCATCAATGCCCCACCAGAGGCATGCTACAGATGAGAAATGATTGAGTTCAGCCTGCAGGATACAGAGATATAGCTGCTCAAAAGTGTGGACGGACGACGGACGACGGACGGACGACGGACGACGGAGGACCCACTATACTATAAGCTCCCCTGGAGCCTTCGGCCAAGGTGAGCTAAAAAAGCATTCAAGATGTGAACTTCGAAATTGCTTCTGAGTTTGTTTACTTTTTCCATGACAATTGTCGTCTGGTTTGCCGTCGGCCGGTTACCTTAAAAGCTGTTTTTTTTTTTTTTTTTTTTTGCAAACAGTGTGGCCCTATGGGAGCAGTCGGATCTCGGTCCATAAAGTTTGCCTGTATGCAAAAATATTTTTAAAAAATTTGCAAAAAAAAAAAAAAAATCAGCAGACGACATATATTTTCAGATGTAGTTTTTCTCGGCTTCTTATGGGGAATGGGAACACCTAGCACATTTTCCCGCCATTTTTCAAAGGGAGACAACTTTTGGGACTTCCTTATCACTTTCCCACTGAAAAAAAGGGTCTACTCTTAACGGAAACTCTTTGCTTTAAGAGTTGACCCTTATAGACATGGGCGACAAAAATACGTTTGCAGGAGTTGCCTCCCCTGAACTTGTTCCCATTACCCTTATGGGTATTGCCAAATATAGTAGTCGCAGATAAGATTGACTAGGCGGAGCTATTCAGGTATTGTCAATATATGTCAAATTCGCCGAGTCCACCAGAAAATTCGGTAGAGTGCCTTTCGCACGCTTTCTACAAGCGGACGAAATGGTCATATACGCCACAGCTATGCTTGTGTTGCAGTTGAATTCACACAATCGGGTGACTTGGTTTACCTTTTTGTCAGTGGAATATTCCTAAGGCAGGTACAAACGATAGCTCCGCCTAGTCAATTTTATCTGCGACTACTATAGATGCAACCATTAGTACCAAGGGAAATAACCACAACAGATATCTTTGAACAAGGCTTTTAAGAGTTATTGTTTTGAGCCCTTTGCACAGTTGTCCGTCGTTGTTTTTGTTGATGAAGTCGTCGTTGTTGTTGATAAAGAGGATGACGATAATGTTGATGATGATGGTGAGTTAACGCAAAAAAGACAATAGCCGCGCAAACAGTTTTGACCCAGAATGCGGCGTCTTATCAGGGTCTGCCATGTTTGCTTACAGTACAGGTATTTAAGGGTTTAAACGACTTTTAGGACTATTTTTCCCAGCCTACAGTCCGAGACAGTCGACCCACCAGTGCTGTCGAATATAAATGAATCTGCATTAGGTTGAATATTCATAAAATCTATTGTTTAAGGCCTTTGTCTACTGGACCATCCAAAGGTCGGTCGTTCCTTTGCAAGTTCTTATATGCTTATTGGCTTTGAATGGTTGTATGCCTTTGTTGTTTTTGCGTGTGGCTTTATACCCCGGCAAGCACAAAACAGCGTGCCAACGTCGGGCCGAGAGGCGTATCGCTGTCGGCGCGACATTTTTGCTGGCTGCTTTCTGTGCCTCAGAATGGCCGTGATCTGATCTTTGTTCGTGGTGTCTCCTTTGTAACATTTGCCCTCTACTTGACTTAAAATGTATTTTCCTAACATTTCTTCACCCACATCGCCCCGAGAAAGTACCGAATTCTCATTCAGCAGACCTAATTGACCGGTGCCCATGCTCCAGATAAGGAGAGAATGGATAATTGTGGTCTTTCGTCCCCTTTTTTTTCTCAGAAACACGTGAGGAGATTCTAACAACTACCCACAACGCGCTGGAAGCAATGGAAGCACTGCATCATACCCCGCCAATACACTTACATCAAGAAAGTGACAGAACTGACTGTCAAAAAGGAATTCAAAGTAAAGGAAAATAAAGTGGATAAGAATACATGACTGGGATGACTATTTTTAATGTCCAAAGGGCCATACCTCATTACGCAAGCACGCCTATACAAATACATTGCCACCTTATCGCCGAAAAAATGAAAATTTTAAGATGAAAAATTGTGATATTTTTCTTATTTCTGCTCAAAATATAGATTATGGGCACTCATTAGAACCGCCTCATGGAGGCGGTTCTTACGAGTACCCACAATCTATATTTTAGAACAGAAATGAGAAAAATAAGGTATACCCACGGAAACCCCAGTTTTGCTATATAAAAGTGGGGTTCAAGGGGGTCAAAATTATATAGGCGTGTTTTCGTGATCATGGTCAACCAGAATTACAGATCTCATTTTTCTGCAGAGCCCTCTTTGTGTGAAGTTAACGGAAAACATTTCAAAACAGCTGTCTGTTTATAGCTAGTGCAATTTGACATGATACCGATGACCTCTATTCCCATTATTTTACACTCCACTGAATGCATATATTTATCTTCGCCGTTTTCCGAAGAGGTTGATATTATTAGTCAGTTAATGGGTCGGAAGCAACGTCTCCAAAATGATCTGGGGACGTTAGATCTAGTAGCAAACAAAATAATATAAATATATGGGATGAATCTATTGTCATTGTGGCTGATCAGGGTCTATATTGTGGCAATACTGTCCAATCTGCAAGATATAATTTGTCCCTTAAAACTTCGGCTCTGTCTTCCAACAAACCATCAGGGTCTACCTCATGTTAAGTTTGACACAATTCTCACAAAGTTCTACCAAATCAATCTTCTTTTGATCACTGAAAATGACTCCACAATTCTTCAAGAAAAACTGCTGTAACTTTTTGACAGACTTTACATTAAAATTTGTAGAACTCATATTCTTCCTAACACCATTAATTAGCCAAATAAACTAAGTAAAGTGTACCAAGGTCAGACTATTTCCATTGAATATCCATTAGATTTATACAGCAGCTGTCAGATTTTGTACCCAATGATGCTGTGTGTAGTATCTGATACCTGTGTAAATAGCACTGCCGGATAAGCTCTATTCACGAGATGTCGCAAATGCACGAGAAGCTTACGAAAACCGACCTGTTGGGCGAATGTATTGACTAATTTATTATTTGCATAAAGGTCAGTCTCATGTCAGATTACACCAACCAGGGGCCAGTTTCATCAAAGCATTTGCGACGTATTTTCGTCTTAAAGAGATCGTACGAAGTTCTTACGACAAAAATCCTGTTTCATCAAATGTTAAAGATCTGCGATGTTCGCACATTTTGTCGTAATTCTGAGATGAATATTTAGACATCGCACATTGAAATTTTCGTCTTAAACTTTGGACATGTCACGACCATACGGGCAGCATAGGTTAAAGCTCTTGAGTAACATTGTAAAAAGGGTGGTACGTAATATTCCATTTCGCTTACCTTGGCAGATCACGCCCTTTAGTTATATAAGCCCATGCAATGAAGACCCTGGAAACTGACCCCTTTGTTATAATCTTTAGTTTGGGTTTGGGGTGGGGATTTTCTAAGTTGTTTTTTATAGATTGAGGGAACTCGTTAGAAGCGCCTCTTGATAACTGGTTAACCTGCCCTACATCATAGTGTAGATTATATTTTCTTGTCCTTTGGGATAATTGATTCCATTGTGGAATTTTGAAAATATCTGAGGGTCACTGATGAGGCCTAATTGGCCGAAACTAGCTAGTCTGGCCCAGAAAACATGTACACTCCATATTTTTCTCTTCTGTGGTGTATTCCTTGCTTCCAAAGGATAACCCTTTTATAGAACATATTTAACTTCACTACAGCTGGTGTGTGGGAATGTGTGGCGGCGGTAAAACGTCTCCCTGCCCTACATCATAGTGTAGATTATATTTTCTTGTCCTTTGGGATCATTGATTCCATTGTGGAATTTTGAAAATATCTGAGGGTCACTGATGAGGCCTAATTGGCCGAAATTAGCTAGTCTGGCCCAGAAAACATGTACACTCCATATTTTTCTCTTCTGTGGTGTATTCCTTGCTTCCAAAGGATAACCCTTTTATAGAACATATTTAAGGTAAAAGCCCGCCCAAGAAAAATGGTGCGAGCGGGACCGCTCCTTAAACCCTAGCGGTTTCTTTGGTCGGCAGGGTTTATAATGTCACTTCATCTCAATGCCGGTTAAAAGCCCCTCAAAATCGGGAGCAGCGTCTCCATAATGGCCTAAAATATATGTACATTGACGGGGACTTAAGAACCAACGCGTTCAGGTAGTTTCTAACGATTACCCACAATCTGCGATTAGACTTTTGATTAGAATGAAGACTCAGTGTACTTCAAATTAACACATCAAACTAGAATTGTCAATACGACACATATGCCCCCGCCCAGGGACCATCCTCACCAAGAAAAAAAGCATGTTGCCAACAAAAAAGAAAAAAAAGACAGTATTGCTCGGCTGGAAAACTGTCCTTCAGAACATCGGCGTAGGTGTGGGTAATGGCGTTTAAATATTGGAAAAAAGTGTGTATCATCATACCAGATATGAACAAAATCCATAAAAAATAACTTACCAAATGTGACATTAACCTTGAGTTTTGATTTTCCTGCCCTTTCAAGATTATTTCGTTTATTTCGAACCGACATTAATCAGATGCGGGCGATATCTAAACGGAGTACCGGAGAAACGACCTGTATCTTTCGTCATATCAAATACGAACTAAATCCATTAAATGGGTTGGGAAATGTGAGTTCTTATTAACAAACGTTGACACTAAAATTCTAAGTCTGTGACCTTGACCTTGAGGTCATGGGCATTGGCGCGATTATGCTGAAAATTATGAGTCTGTGACCATGACCTTGAGGCCATGGGCATTGGCGCGGGTATCTGAATAAAACTTGTATATCTATCATCGTACTAATTATGAACCAAATCCATTATATGATTTTAAAAATAATTTCAACATTTAAAGTTTTCTAAGTCCATAACTTGACCTAGAGGCCATAGGTCATGGCCAGTGTATTGCTGAATAAACCTTTTTGACATATACATACCATCACCATTTCATCATATTAGTATGGAAAATATGAGCTCTTAAAATTTTAGGTTCTTCCTGGTACAATGCCTTAACCTGAGGTTACAGGATCACGTATGTACACTCCGTGCGGAAGGACGTACGTACATGTGCGTACGTTCGTATGTACGAAAACCTTGAATGTTGACGACGTGGGGAGGGGGTCGTGGTCTTGCGTACTGTCATTTCGTCTATGTGCAGGCAATTGTATAATTGTGTATACATGTAGCTATAGAATTTAAAATCAGTCATGCTGTAGTATCTATGTTGCAAATGAACTGAATTTATTTTTTATTGAAAGGCTGGACGGTTGGTTGGTTGGTTGATTTGAGGTTTAACGTCCCCTTCAACACTATATATGTCATTTTGGAGACGTTGCTTACAATTTTGTGGGTCTTTTACCCGACACTGAGATGAAATGACATATCAAGCCCTGTCGCCCAATGAAACCAATAGGGTTTATTAAACGTCACTACAACTGGTATCTAGGAATGCGTGGCGGCCGTAAAAAGTCTCCCTGCCCTACATCATAGTGTAGTTTATATTTTCTTGTCCTTTGGGATCATTGATTCCATTGTGGAATTCTGAAAATATTTAAGGGTCACTGATGATTCCTAATTGGCCGAAACGAGCTAGTCTGGCTTAGAAAACATGTACACTTCATGTTTTCAAGTTCAGTGGTGTATTCCTTGCTTCGAAAGGATATCCCTTTTATAGAACATATTTATAAGCATGGACGGACCGACTCGCACCGCTTTGCCTGGGCAGGCTCGTGTGCGGTCGGTTTCAGCTCTGTGTGGAAGCATCATGCAGCCCATCTATTTCTTTAAGGCCAGATGGGCGGGGGTCGAAAGAAAGGCTCGATGGCCTGACAGACGAACAATCAATAAAAAAATATTTGCTATAGACCTGTCACCATTGCCCTGAAAACTGATATATGTAAAATACGAACACTTATAGAGGCTACGTCAGGTAACGTTATATGCGGTATCCTTATTAAACAACGTCATTCATTGACGTTTTGTGTTAAAATCGTGCATAAACTGTGTTTTAAGTTCATACGATAAATTTAATCTTGTATTCATGCTCTTGCATTTCTGAATTTATTAAAATGAGTGTGAAAAAGTAATAAAATGCTCTGCGAAGCCTCACATTATCTAATATTATAAACAACTCAACAATACACGTGCACTCATGCTGAAGAACCGCCCATCCCCATCCCCACCTCCACCCCCACCCCGCCGCCCCGCATTTACTGACAAACGCGCTTGTAAAAGGTTCATTATGTAAACGTTAAATCAACGCTTGTCTGACGTCACGACGTCCACAAAACTGACCAACTCACCATTGTTACAGTGGGAAATGGGTCCAGATAATTAATATCTGTATCTTACGATAATGAAATGGAAACACAAGTTTGAAACAACGTAGAATCAACGTTGAATCACGTTGATTCAACGTTGCTTGAACTGAATATACATCTAGGTCCACCGGACCAATAATCTTTAAACGTGTTATCTACTTTACACGGCTATTTAAAGACGGCACGTGATCACGCATGTGACAATTAGTGGCCCTGTTTAAGCGCATATTCAAAATTGCGACATATTTTAGTGAAACGCAAATTTAGCTCTTACGAACACTTTGCGATGTTTTGATGAAACTGACGTACGCAGTTCTTTAAAAAGTGCGTAAGAACAATTTAAGATTAATCGTACGATGTTTATTGATGAAACTGGCCCCAGATCTATACAGAGTGGATAGAAATATATCACAGAAACAGCTACTTTCAATGTTCAATGAGCCATAACGTAACCCTTATCTTGCTGTTCACGACAAACCCTATCTTCGCAAACAGTGTAGATCCAGATCAGATGGCTTCTGAAGAAGAAGCCATCTGATCAGGATCTACACTGTTTGGCATTCAGTTTATGAATTTGTATCAACAAATTACATCAAGTAATCGGGTTGGTTAGACAGAAATGGGTGTGGCTAATCTGAATATTCAGCAAGAGAAGGATGAAAACTTAGCTAAGCCAGACTTATGGTTCTTGTGTTCTTCATGTCATCCTTTGTTTTTTACATTTTTGCAAGGCTCCATGTTAATCTCTGAAACATCTTTTTTTTAATTCTTGAAAGAGCACAATTCTATGACTAGGTTCACTATTGACAATGTTCAAAAGGAGGTGACTCCAAAAGCGCGTAGCACAGAGTTATGGTCCCTGGGTTCTGCATAACATAGCATAGTGATTTAAATTTGCATTCATTTTCAAGAAAATATTTCAAACAGTGAATCAGTTATAGAGCAGACACAAATATATTTCAGTAAATCACCTTTTCAACGTTCAAAGGGCAGTAACTACAAAAGTAGATTAGCCAGAGTTACAAGTTTACGTGTTTATAGTAGTCGCAGATAAGATTGACTAGGGGGAGCTATCGTTTGTTCCTGCCTTAGGGATATTCCATTGACAAAAAGGTAAACCAAGTCACCCGATTGTGTGAATTCAACTGTAACACAAGAATAGCTGTGGCGTATATGACCATTTCGTCAGCTTGTAGAAAGCGTGCGAAAGGCACTCTCCCGAATCTTCCGGTGGACGCAGCGAATTTGACATATATTGACAACACTTGAATAGCTCCGCCTAGTCAATCTTATCTGCGACTACTATACCTCAACGCATGCTGCTTTACAATTTTGTGAAGTTTCATAAAAATCCAACTTACAGAGCGAACACAAGTAAATTCTTGGTAGAAATGGCTATATTAAATATTTACTATGCTCAAAGGACCATGACTCCAGAAGTAGGTCAACCAGAGTTACGGTTCTTGTTTTCTGCACGTTGAACTCATAGTGCTTTACATTTGTGAAATACAAAGAGTCAACGCCCAGCGGGCACATGACGTCTAAGCAACATCGCATCAACGTTGCATCGACGTTGATATGACGTTGCAAAAACGTCCTCTGGGCCGGTGCTCGAGTCGTTGAATTTCGCTGTAATTGCTCCATCTACTAGGAAAATGTCTCCTGCTTTCGGATCGATTGCTTATTAATCGATCCGACAAAACTAATAGCATAGTAGCTTCCCTGCGGTTGCCCGCCTATAAATTATTGACCGACAGAGTTAAAACCCGCGCAAATGATTGAACGTTAGTCTATTGAGCGCTATGAAGACAAAGAACCCGCAACTAGTGAATATTGTGTTAATGATGTGGAATTGGTTTTTGTTTGATTTGAGGTTTAACGTCCCCATCAACACTGTATAAGTCATTTTGGAGACGTTGCTTCCAATTCTGTGGGACTTTTACCCGACATTTGAGATGAAATGTCATCTCAAGCCCTGTCGCGCAATGAAACCAATATAAGTTATAAGCATGGACGGTCCGACTCGCACCGCTTTGCCTGGGAAGGGTTAGATCCTCCACGCGATTTACCAGTACTCGTGTGCGGGTCGGTTTCAGCTCTGCTTGGAAGCATCATGCAACCCATATATTTCTTCAAGCCCCGATGGGCGGGGTCAAAGAAATATTGTTTTAATGATGTGGAATTGGTAAAGCCATATACATGTATGTAATGTATGTCTAGGGCCCTGAAAGGGACATTAACAAACATTGCAGACCCAGATCAGACGCCGCAAAACGCGGCATCTGATCAGGGTCTACACTCTTTTGCTTATTTTAACTGCCCAGTCAACACTAAGGTCATATCGCGATGGAAAACACTTTTTCCTGGACAGGCTAGTGGTTAGTTAACAAGAGGACATTCTGACAACTGCCCTTCTTGAATGGTTGGTCGTAGGAAATATTTCGTGATCTATCTTCACGGAAGAGGGCCTCCGTGGCCAAATGGAAAAGAGCGCTGACTCTTAAACATTAGGTCTCTCACCGCTGAGGGTTCGATCCTCGATCGTGTCACATATCAGACGCCAAGTTCTGCAACGTTAGGTCAGGTGGTTTTTCTCCCACCTCTGATTAACGATCGGCTCGATATGAGTGAAATAATCTTGAAAGGGTCGTAAAACCAAAACCAAAAAAAAAAAGAAAAAAAAAAACAATCTTCATGGAAGAATCGGCTTGCAGACCCGGCAGGTATCGAACCCGCGACGAACTGTTCAGTGTTCAAAGAGCAGAAATGTAAGGGTTGACCTTTTATAGAACATATTGAAAAGCTGCAGTTCATGTTGAGAACCAGTTTTATCAACCTTAACTCAGGGACACTCGACCTTGCTTTGATTATACGAAGTGCGTGTCGTTATAGTGTCCTAGGTCATTTGCTGTTTTGCACTAGGTTTATCGAATGACTCCGTGTTATTGATCGCAAAAAAGATCACTGTACCATCGGGCATCTTTCAGCTTGAGTCTATGACCTCCAGTGACCGAGTCTGACATCCAGTGACACAGTTAGCTCAAACCCAAGAGGTCAACAACACAGAATCGGTAGAGTTCATTACTCGTACTAGAGTTTGCCGCCGATTCATTCACCCTGTTAATTATGCAACTACTAATGGCAGAAAAAATCTATATCGTGTGCGACCAGCAGGAACAAAAATGTCTTTAAAAAACGATACTTGCGTGAGGAAACACATTTCTTAGTGAATACCGAGAGAGTGAACATTAGGGAACACATCAAATTATGAGGTTTTGTTTTTGTTTGTTTGTTTGATTTGAGGTTTAACGTCCCCGCCAACACTGTATAGGTCATTTTGGAGACGTTGCTTCCAATTTTGTGGGACTTTTACCCGACACTGAGATGAAATGACATCTTAAGCTCTGTCGTCCAATGAAACCAATAGGTTTATAAGCACCGCTTTGCCTGGGCAGGCTTAGCCCCTCTAAGCGGTTTACCAGTACTCGTGTGCGGTCTGTTTCAGCTCTGCGTGGAAGCATCATGCAGCCCATCTATTTCTTCAAGTCCCGATGGGCGGGGGCCGCCAATGATGACTGAGGTACATGAAATTTTCATGGAACATGGCCGATTATATTTATCCCCACGCTTTTAAAAAAACGTTCGGGGATATTGTGAATGCCTCCGTCCGTCTGTCCGTCCGTCCATCACGCTATCTCCTCCTTAACCACTGGCCGGAATACAACCATATTTGCTACATGACTTCCTTACATGGTGAGGGCCTGCGAGATGGACGTCATAGTTGGCTCCGCCCAAAGAGGCCCTCTCAAGGGGTCAAAGGGTCACGTCTGCTGTTGTAACTTCTGTAAAAGTCACGCTAGCGCCAACATTTCTTCACTGATTTTAATATAACTTCACACAATTGTTCTTTATGACAATATCTCAAGAGTGTTCGACTTTCAAGGTCGTGGCCTCAAGATGAAGGTCACTGTGGCTATTTTTAGAAAAACTTTGTCATCGCTCTAGCGCCTATATTTGCTCACCGATTTCAATATAACTTCATATACATGTTCCTTATGACAATATCTCGAGCAAGTTGGACTTATAAGGTCATGGCCTCAAGGTCAAGGTCACTGTGGCTATTTTTAGAAAAACTATCATCGCTCTAGCGCCTATATTTGTCCACCGATTTCAATATAACTTCACACAAATGTTCCTTATGAAAATATCTCGAGGAAGTTTGACTTTCAAGATCGTGGCCTCAAGGTCAAGGTCACTGTGGCTATTTATAGAAAAAACTTTGTAATCGCTCTAGCACCTAAATTTCTTGACCAATTTCACACAAATGTTCCTTTTGACAATATCTCGAGTGTGTTTGATTTTCAAGGTCAAGGTCACTGTGGCTATTTTTAGAAAAACTTTGCTATCGCTATAGCGCCAACATTTCAATACCGATTTCAATATAACTTCACACAAATGTTCCTTACGGAAATATCTCAAGTGTGTTTGACTTTCAAGGTCGTAGCCTCAAGGTCAAGGTCACTGTGGCTATTTTAGAAAAACTTTGTTATCGCTCTAGCGCCTACATTTCTTGACCAATTTCAATATAATTTCACACAAATGTTCCTTTTGACAATATCTCGAGCGTGTCTGACTGTCAAGGTCACTGTGGCTATGTTTAGAAAAGCTTTGTCATCGCTCTAGCGCCTACATTTCTTGTCCGATTTCAATATAACTTCACACAAATGTTCCTGATGACAATATCTTGAGCGAGTTCGACTTTCAAGGTCAAGGTCACTGTGCCTATTTTTAGAAAAACTTTTTCATCGCTCTAGCGCCTGCATTTCTTGATTGATTTCAATATAACTTCACACAAATGTTCCTTATGACAGTATCTCGAGCAAGCTGACTTCCAAGGTCATGACCTCATGGCCAAGGTCACTGTTGCTATTTTAAAAAAAACAAAAACAAAAAAAAAACTCTGTCATCGCTCTACTGACTACATTTATTGGTGGATTTTTATCCACACGCTTTTAAAGAAAGCGTTGGGTAAGGTTTTACTTAGCGTAAGTCCGATACGCAATCTCCTTAACCACTGGCCGGAATGCAACCATATTTGCTGCATGACTTCCTTACATGGCGAGAGGGACGTTATAGTTGGCTCCGCCCAAAGGGGCCATCTCAAGGGGTCAAAATGTCACGTCTGCTATGTGGCAAAAGCGTGGGGATTTGCGATGGCTTGCCATAGACTGCTCGCTTTAGTTTAAAACTTGGAAGGTCAATTCATTTATTCATTCATTTTTTTCTTTCTTTCTCTTTGCTACTAAGTGGAGGATAAATATAGGCTTAGCCTATATCCAGTCCTTTGAAATTTGTATGTATATTTGTTCATGTCAAGGAATTTTGAATAAAAAAATAAAAAAAAGTAGCAGTTGTGCTATGGGGTCCGGTAAATTGGGTCCCAAAGAGGTCGACTCTTAAAGAATTTGCTAGGAGCAATTTTGTTTCCTTTAAGAGTTGACGAATACATACAAGAGAGATATCACGGTCTTATCGAGACCTTAGGATGGGTCTTTAAACCGAGGCCCCGTCACCGTATGCCTTTAGCTGTTAGAGGGACGTAAAACTCAAACACACGCACAAGGGAGACAAATTTTGAAAGCGTTACTCCTCAGCACTGGAGAGTACCAATTCGCCTTAACTTCAATCTTTGCACTCCTCATGGCTACTCTTTTCATCCCCAAGTTTCAGATGTGTACTCTCCAATTTTCGAATATGGCAACATCCATTGTTGTCAGGAATGGGTTGGGGGCCAGGGGAAAGTCATAATCAAAAGCAGCACGACATTGTGTTGAGAGGGCTCATCTGCATATACACAGAGGTGCGTGTTTTATTTTTTTACGCCTAGTAAAAGGTCATATAGAGACGGGGCTTCGGTTTCATCCGGAAGTCTTGAGAAGCCCGGAATCGAATCCAAGACTCCTGGCCTAAAAGGCGGATAGCGTTAGCCACTACTACGCCGCGGAGGCTTCTACCTGTATAGGTACAAAGCTGAAAGTCGGGTTTATTTCAAGAGAGTCCAAAGTTTTGAACGAAATGGGCACGATTTTACCACTGTCAATAGAGTGAAACGCCGTTGACTCGAACACGGTTCTTACGAGTACCCACAACCTATGTCTTGGTCCATAAATAAGAAAAATAATATATACCCCTGTAGACCCCAGTTTTCTCTGTTTAAAGTGGAGTTTAGTGGTGGTGGGGGAGGAGTGGTGCGGCGGCGGGGGTTGTTCATTTCACGGACTTGTTCATGTGATTTTAGGGATGATTTAGTTAGGTGTGGGTTAGGTAAGTAGTTAAGTAGATCAGCTCTATCTGTGATTTGTTGAGTAATAAATCACAGTGTGAATGTCAGTTGCAAAGTAGACAAATCACGAGCGTGTAGCATGCGTGATTCGTCTACTTAAAACCGACCGACACGCTGTGAATTATTACTCAACATTTTACATACTAAAGCTGATTTGTTTGTTTGATGGTGGTTGAAAGTCCCCGTCAATACTATTGAGGTCATTTTGGAGACGTTGCTTCCAGTTTTGTGGGACTTTTAGCCGTCACTGAGATGAAATAACAGTTCAAGCCCTGCCGCCCAATGAAAACACTGAACGGTCTGACCGGGGGGATTTAAGATAAACAATTGTGATACTTTTCCGATTTCTGCTAAAAAAATAGATTGTGGTTACTCGTTAGAACCGCCTCGATGAGGCGGTTCTAACGAGTACCCACAATCTAGACAGTTCTATCGAGTACCCACAATCTATATTTTAGAGCAGAAATAAGAAAAATAAGGTTTACTCCTGTAAACCCCAGTATTACTACACAAAAGCGGGGTTCCCGGGGGTCAGAATTATATTAGCATGTTTTCGTGATGTGTATGACATGGAAATACATTTGTGATACCGTCACAACCCAGCTGGTGAGTCTAGCTATCATACATGCTAGTAACCTAGCCAGCAAATAATACCGGACCAGTTTCAGGCAGATAGTGATACAACAGAAAGCTAACAGGACATAACAGTTGTTTCCCCATGTAAAAACTAGTGACAGATTACGAAAACACTCTTATTCAAATGCATTGTAAATTTTACTTACTTAAACAAGAAGGCCATATGGCCCTATATCGCTCACCTGTGTACCAGAAAATCGTTAATGTTTTTGATTTGATTTGATTTGAGGTTTAACGTCCCCGTCAACACTATAAAGGTCATTTTGGAGAAGTTGCTTCCAGTTTTGTTGGACTTTTACCCGATATTGAGATGAAATGACATCTCAATCCCTGCCGCCCAATGAAACCAATAGGGTGTATAAGCATGGACGGGCCGACTCGCAGCATTTTTTCCTGGGCAGTCTTAGACCTTCTAAGTGGATTACCAGTACTAATGTGCGGTCGGTATCAATGTTTTAAGAATGCCCATCGGGGTTTGAAGAAATAGATTGGCCTACATGATACTTCTATGCAGAGCTGGAACCGACCGCACATAAGTACTGGTAAACAGCTTAGAGGTGCTAAGCCTGCCCAGGAAAGTGGTGCCAGTTGGACCATCCATGCATACAAACCCTATTGGTTTCATTGGGTGGCAGGGCTTAACATGTAATTTCATCTCAATGTCAGGTAAAAGTCCCTCAAAACTGGAAGCAAAGTCTCCAAAATGACCTACACGGTGTTGACGGGGATGTTAAACCTCAATACAAAATATGGGCCTGTGGTTTCAGAGAAAATTTTTGAAGTTAATCCATTATAAGTCTATGGGAGCAAAGGAGCCCTGGTGCATGGCCAATTCGGACTCCAATGTCTATGCTTTCGGAGAAGAAGATTTTTGAAGTTTTTTCCAGTATAAGTCTGTAAGAGCTAATGAGCCCTGGGGCTTGGCCAATTTTGACCCAAAAGGCATGGTTGGCAGGATTTATGTAGGCGACCATTTTAGTTTGCTATATACTAAATATCTAAGGTCTGTACTTCATGGTTTCAGAGAAGAAGATTTTTGAAGCTTTTTTCCATTATAAATTTATTGGAGTTAAGGGGCCACCGGATTTGGCCAATTTGCACCCCAGGGGCATGATTGGCAGGATTCATGTAGGCGACCACTCGACGTTGCTACATGCTAAATACCTAAGCTTGGCCTTATGGTTTCACAAAAGAAGATTTTTTTTTCCATTTTGAGTTTTTTTTATTATTATTTTAAGTCTATCGAAGCTAATGGGCCCATGGGCATGGCCAATTTTGACCAAAGGGGCATGGTTGGCAGGATTTATTAAGGCGACCATTTCATATTGCTACATACTCAATATCTAATCTCTGGGACAAATGGTTTCAGTGGAGAAGATTTTTTAAGTATTTTTTCCATTATAAGTCTATGGGAGCTACATGGGCGCAGCCGTTTTTGACCCCAGGGGCATGGATGGCAGGATTTATGTAGGTGACAAGTCGGCATTGCTACATGCTATATATTTAAGCTCTGGACCCTGGGGTTTCAGAGAAGAAGATTTTTGAAGTTTTTCCAATTGTTAGTCTCTGAGAGCTAAAGAGCCCTGGGGTATGGCCAATTTGGATCCCAAGGGCATAATTTGCAGGATTTATGTAGGTGGCCACTTGATGTTACTACATACTAAATATATGGTTTCAGAGAAGAAGATTTTTGAAGTGTTTTTTTTCCTTTATAAGTCTATGGAAGCCGATGAGCTCGGGTGTGCCCAATTTTGACCCAAGGGGCAGGGTTGGCAGGGTTTATGTAGGTGGCTTTTTATGTTACTAGATACTAAACATCTAAGCTCTGTGCTTCATTGTTTCAAAGAAGATTTTTGAAGGTTTTTTTTCCATTATGAGTCTATGGGAGCTAAGGGGCCCAAGGGCGTGGCCCATTTGGATCCAAGGAGCATGATTGGTCGGATTTATGTAGGTGACCACTTGCCATTGCTACATGCTCAATACCTAAGCTAAGCCTTATCGTTTCACAGAAGAAGATTTCATTTCAAGTGTTTTTTTTTTTTAATATTATTTTAAGTCTATCGAAGCTAATGGGGCCCATGGGCATGGCCATTTACCGACCAACCTTGCCCTTCATGGTCCTCTTCCGATGTTGTTTTTTTTTTTTTTTAATATTATTTTAAGTCTATCGAAGCTAATGGGGCCCATGGGCATGGCCAATTTTGACCAAAGGGGCATGGTTGGCAGGATTTATTAAGGTAACAATTTCATATTGCTACATACTCAATATCTAAGCTCTGGGACAAATGGTTTCAGTGGAGAAGATTTTTTAAGTATTTTTTCCATTATAAGTCTATGGGAGCTACATGGGCGCAGCCGTTTTTGACCCCAGGGGCATGGTTGGCAGGATTTATGTAGGTGACAAGTTGGCATTGCTACATGCTATATATTTAAGCTCTGGACCCTGTGGTTTCAGAGAAGAAGATTTTTGAAGTTTTTCCAATTGTTAGTCTATGAGACTTAAAGAGCCCTGGGGTGTGGCCAATTTGGATCCCAAGGGCATAATTTGCCGGATTTATGTAGGTGGCCACTTGATGTTACTACATACTAAATATATATATGGTTTCAGAGAAAAAGATTTTTGAAGTTTTTTATCCATTATAAGTCTATGGAAGCCGATGAGCTCGGGTGTGCCCAATTTTGACCCAAGGGGCAGGGTTGGCATGGTTTATGTAAGTGGCTTTTTATGTTACTAGATACTAAACATCTAAGCTCTGTGCTTCATAGTTTCAAAGAAGATTTTTGAAGGTTTTTTCCATTATGAGTCTATGGGAGCTAAGGGGCCCCAGGGCGTGGCCCATTTGGATCCCAGGAGCATGATTGGTCGGATTTATGTAGGTGACCACTTGCCATTGCTACATGCTAAATACCTAAGCTTGGCCTTATCGTTTCACAGAAGAAGATTTCATTTTAAGTGTTTTTTTTTATTATTATTTTAAGTCTATCGAAGCTAATGGGCCCATGGGCATGGCCAATTTTGACCCAAGGGGCATGGTTGGCAGGATTTATTAAGGTGACAATTTCATATTGCTACATACGCAATATCTAAGCTCTGGGACAAATGGTTTCAGTGGAGAAGATTTTTGAAGTATTTTTTCCGTTATAAATCTATGGGAGCTACATGGGCACAGCCATTTTTGACCCGGGGTCATGGTTGGCAGGATTTATGTAGGTGACAAGTTGACGTTACTACATGCTATATATTTAAGCTCTGGACCCAGTGGTTTCAGAGAAGATTTTTGAAGTTTTTCCAATTGTAAGTTTATGAGAGCTAAAGTGTCCTTGGGTGTGGCCAATTTGGATCCTAGGGGCATAATTGGCAGGATTGGTGTAGGTGGCCACTTGATGTAACTTCATACTAAATATCTAAGCTCTGGGCCTTATGGTTTCAGAAAAGAAGATTTTTGAAGTTTTTATTTTTTTCCATTATAAGTCTATGGAAGCCGATGAGCTCATGCGTGGCCAATTTTGATCCAAGGGCAAGGGGCGGGGCTGGCAGGGTTTATGTACGTGACTTTTTTATGTTACTAGATACTAAACATCTAAGCTCTGTGCTTCATAGTTCCAGAGAAGAAGATTTTTGAAGCTTTTTTTTTCCATTATGAGTCTATGGGAGCAAAGGGACCCCGGTGCATGGACCATTTATATCCCAGGGGCATGATTGGCTGGATTTATGTAGGTGACTACTTGCCGTTGCTTTCCCGGCCCTGTGGTTTCAGAAAAGAAGATTTTTGAAGTTTTTTCTATGGGAGCTGATGAACCCCGGGGAGTGGCCAATTTTGGCCCCAGGGGTATGGTTAGCAGGATTTATGTAGATGACTATTTTATGTTGCTACATACTAAATATCTAAGCACTGTGCTTTATGATTTCAGAGAAGAAGATTTTTGAAGCTTTTTTCCATTATAAGTCTATGGGAGCTAAGGGCACCAGGGTGTGGCCAATTTGGACCCGAGGGGCATGATTGGCAGGATTTATGTAGGTGACCACTTGAGGTTGCTACAAGATTAATATCTAAGCTCTTGGCCCTGTGGTTTCAGAGAAGATGAAAGTTTTTCCCATTGTAAGTCTATGGGAGCTATATGTTGCCATGATAACCAGAATTCCAATCCGATAAGCCCAAAAACCTTTTGCAGCCTTTCTCCCTACCTGATGATGCCTCTCATGAAATTTGATCAAGATTGGCCATGGGGTATTGGAGATATATTTATTTGAAATTGTTTACGGACACACTAGGATGCATTGACCCACGCACGCACAAGGACAAAATGTGATCACAAAAGCTCACCTTGTCACTACTATACAAATGAGCTAAAATAAATTTTAGATGTGAAATTGTGATATTTTTCTTATTTCTGCTCAAAATATAGATTATGGGTACAAGTCAGAATCACCTCATTGAGGCAACTCTAACGAGTACCCACAAACTATATTTAGAGCAGGAATAAGGACAAATAAGGTGTACCTGTTTAAAGCCCAGTTTTACTATACAAAAGTGGGGTTCAAGGGGGTTAGAATATAAGAATCTTATATGGGTGTGAAGGGTGGATGGAAGAATCTGTCCCGAGGGACACTGCCCGGCATCACGAGGCTTGCCGCGTGATGCTGGATAGTGATCCCGAGGGACGGATTTTTCTATCCACCCCTCACAACCATATTGGATTCTTTTTCTTGCATACCTTCCATTTCTTAAAGCGGATTTTTAATGCTGCAGTCACTTCGGTTACCAACTTCCACCATATTGTGTTGATACTGCAGGAATGTTTAGTGACGTTGCTGTGACGTCAACCTTAACGAAGGCGCATACGAGGTCGTTATCAACCAGCGCATTTATCAAACACGCGATTATATTCGATTTTCGGTCGGAACACCAGGGTCAGAACATAAATTTCTATCCCAGGGTAAAATCATGGATTTCCTTGTCTGGTGTGCAAGAGTAATAAAGGTGTGTTTTCATTATGTATTTGACATGTGTGTCAGTTTCTCTAATAATGGCAAAGACCAGCAAAGGAATATAGGTAGCCACACTGTATGTTTGTCAATTCTTTATTTACATAGTCAAATGTACATATCATCACCTGAACAAGTCCATGAAATGATCAACCTCTAAACACCACTTTATATTGAGAAAACTGGGGTTTATGAGGGAATACATTGTTCCTGTCAACGCAATAAATTAGTCCATATTTACTCTAGTAGGTTTATTGGTTACCCTGGTAGAAGTTAAACTGATGTAACGTCATAACGTCGTTACCATGTTATTGATGACGTCATTGTTAAGTTAGTGTAGAGTAGCTTCCCCTGAATAATGTGTTTACAATTAACATTAATTATATTTTCTTTCTTTTGTTTTTGTTTTCTTTTCATAGTTTAAAATAATCTTTTCTGCTAAGGAATTTTAAACCACGAAAAGGTATAAAAAAAACCATTATATTGAATTTTGACAACTATCTAATATTGAAGATATTAAAATGCCAAAATAAATTATTATCCAGAGGAATAATTTAAAGAGTTCCTATGAAGTTGCTATCCATGTCTGTAGAAAGTTAATGGTTATAAATATCAGCCAACATGTTGCCTGACTGCAATACTTTAAGTAACAGAAAACCAGATGCCCCTTGCTTTGTCATCACATTAGCAAGTTGTAATTGTCCTGGTATCCACTGTATTAGATTAATGTCTTGTAACTTTAGCGATTCTTGAATTGCTGCCACATCAACCCTCAGGCGCTTGTCCTCAACCATTCATGTTGAAAAGAGTGCTTCAATGACACTTTTATTATCCACCTAAGCTTCGATTCTGATAGTCTTGTGTTCATATCCCAAGATATCCTCTAACATCTGACGGTAATAGAAACTAGCTTCAAGACCTTCTTCTAAACCGAGCATCTCTGCAGCTAAAGTTGAACGTACTACTCTTTTTATCTTCTTCGCATTCCATGCTATTGGACAACATTGGCCACTACTATCCATTAGCCAAATGATATATGCCCCTGTACTTCCGGTCCCTTCATTTATATTCCCAAGAGATGCATCTGTGAAAACCACCACTTTTAATTCTTTTGTTTTGTCCAGACTTGGGAATGTCATGAATGACTGGATATCCTTTGTGTGGCTGATTTTCTTTATCGCTCGAACAAGATCTCCTACATTAGCTTGTTTCAGTTTTGTGCTCATGACTATCATTTCATGTGCCATGTCTGGTCTAGAGCCCTGGACAGCCCAGTTTAACTGCCCTATCAGCTGTCTAAACAGTGTTTGCTCCTTCTCACTTAAAAAGCCATTTTTCTGCGAGGCTCGCCCTGGATCTAGAGAGACATTCTTCATGTTATTAACATAGAGTGATCTAAAACTATTGAATCTGGAAGCTGCTCTATCTGAAAACCTATGTATTTGATTTTTTTCTCTTCTACTTTGCCAGCAGAAAATCTTGCTCTTAATTTTTCCATCAATTGGTCAAATCGTAGGTCTCCTGCATGCAGGAAATCATCTACATGACAACAAATCATTCCTTTCAGCTTCTTTTGCTCTTGAAAGTAGAAAACTGCTGGGTCCAGTCTGCACTGGATGAAGCCTAGTTTCAGTAACTCTTCTTTTACACTGTCATAGAACTGTCTTGCTCCATCTTTCAACCCATATAGGCCATGTTTTAGCTTCCAAATTTTATGTTTTGGTGTGCCACTTTCTTTGGGTGGTTTGACAAATATCTCTCTATCTAATTCCTTACCTAGCAGGAATGCAGATTTGATATCTGTTGTTTTCACTGACCATTGTTCTAGTCCTGCAATTGATAGAAAAATCCTCATTGCACCTTTACCAACTGTTGGACTGTCCCTTGGAATTTCTAGATCTTTCTCTTCAAACCCTCTGACGACTAACCTGGCTTTGGTTTTCCCCTCTTTACTTGTAATAACCCATCTTGTTGATAAGGTTCTTTGTCCTTGTTCTGCCACTTCTTCACATGTATTAAATTGAGCCAACTTATCAAGCTCATTTTTCTTGGCCATGGTAATGTCTTTCTCTTCTGACTCCACTTTACCAGAAGCACATGTTATATTTATTTCAGTATCAGGAATCTTCTCCCACTCTACAACACTTAGGTCAACGCTTCTTTCCTTATTGTTACCATCCCTTATATTATACCATGTCTTATATTTTCCTGTGGATTTCCCTGCTCGACTTATGATTGTGCCAGTCACCCATTCATCATTTACTTTGTATTTGATAATATCATAAGCTTTGACATGCCTTGGATTAATTCTGCCTCTTTCAATTCTTTCATCCTGGTCTTGAATTGCCTCTGGATTGTCAGGTGGAGTAGGCACTGTTTCAGAAACACTTGTCTCTGTGTTACTTGACATCTTAATTTTATCAGCCTCATTATGTTGATCTGAGCTGTTACAGTCAAGGCCTTCCACCTCTGCTTTGATCTGACTATCATATGTTTTGGTTAGTCTATTTGGAGATACCCTGACAAATATTCCACCATGCCTAATAAATACTACCTTTCCGTCTTGGAAAACAACATTAGCGGGTCCCAACCATCTGTCTTTTCCCTCGCGCTTGTAAAAAACAGTGTCTCCATTCTCAAAAATTTGTTCTGCTGCTCGTACTTTAGTACGCAATGCTCTCCTTAATCTTTCATCAGCTTCAGTCTGTATATAGGCCTTACGTGCATCATGCAACACATTTGATGCCATAGGTAAACCGACTGCTGGACGTGGTGGTGTTTTCATGTATCGTTTACATAAATTACATGTCTTACCTATGTCTTCAAGCATTCCCTGAAAGTCCTCTTCCCATTGCCCTGCATCCTGCATTAGAGCCTTCAGCTTTTTAAGTGGTGGGTGTGCAAATTGTCTATGCAACTTGAGCAATGTATCATATCTCTCATGACTTTTCATCTCTCCTAGTTTTACTGAAAACACTTCTTCGGCTAGTATCTTTTCTGCCCTGTCTATGGGGATGCAGTAATGCCCGGATGTGGTTAGATTCAAAGCAACATCTTTTCCAAAAATCATTGCAGTGTCACTTTCCAAATCCATCTTTACCTCTGCTGTTTTCATAGCTCGTCGTGATAATAGCAGAGGGATATCGGAGTCTACAACATCAGTTCTAATGAAAACCTCTTTCACAGCAATCACTGCTGGAAGCTTGAACTCTCCCTTTGATCTCAGCCTTTCTCCACCTCCAAACTTAAATGTTCGCTTTCCAACAGTCGGTTTAATTCTCTCTTTATCAATCTGGTTCAAAGAACTGATATAATTCTGAAGCCAGTTCTCTCCACATACTGTGCTACTACAGGCACTGTCTAACACAGCACAATTCTGAGCATCAATGCCCAGTTGTGCAATGTCCCCTTGATTATATTCCGTGAAAAGCACGACATTTTCATCCTCTGCAATGTTCACCTTTGCCAGTCTCTTTTGAATGCTGCCTTTAGATGCATTTTCCCAGCTATGTGGACATTCAGCAATAAAATGTCTATAAGAGCCACAACATCGACATGTAAGTGTCTTACCGTCTGGGCCTAATGGATTCATTTTCCTAAGCTGTCCATGGTCTGCTTGTCTGCCACGACCGAAACCTCCTCGTCCTGGTTTACCCGCCTTTCCTCCACGATTCTGCTTGATGTATCCTGCTGCCAACAACGCTTCTTCATTGTCAGCTAAAAATGATGGTTCAAGTTTTATTCCAGAGCCTGAACCAGGACTTGAACTTCCTTCTGCAAAATCAGCCTTGAACTTTTTAAGTGATTTCTTAGCTTCCTCATATAATGTTACCTTATTAGAATAATCCATACCAGTCAAAACCAACAACTTTTCTTCTTTACTAATGTTTGCCTTTCTCAAAAGTTTAAACGCCAAAATTTCTGATGGTAAAGACATTTTCAGTTTTTCAATCTTCCTGTATCTTGTGTCAAAAGATGCTATGTACTCAGTTATAGACATACTGTTTATTCTTTGAAAATCTTCGAATTCTTCAAATTTCTCAAGACTGTCTGCTAGGTCATTCTTTTTCAGATGTTCATCCAAAAATGTAATCAATGTATCTAATCCATCTTCGGTCTTCAATACTGATTTGCTCAAAAACCTTCTCTCTGATCTGTGTCTTGTCATTCTCTGGAAGCGATAAGGCTATAGCCACTCCTTGCTTTTCCTTTCTAAGCTCTGTCACCTCTCTTCAAGCAAGTAACTCCTGCCTGTACAGCTCATAAGGTTTTGACCTTAAACTAGGAGGATCTATCCTGGTTGCCATTTTCAGGAATTAATGTCACTTCTCGGTCTTGACCAGCTCTCCTCGGATTGCTGTCCACTTCTGTGTATGTAAATTACTGCCCTCAGACAGTAAATCGCTCTGCTACCACTTGTTAACGCAATAAATTAGTCCATATTTACTCTAGTAGGTTTATTGGTTACCCTGGTAGAAGTTAAACTGATGTAACGTCATAACGTCGTTACCATGGTATTGATGACGTCATAGTTAAGATAGTGTAGAGTAGCTTCCCCTGGATAATGTGCTTACAATTAACAATTCCTGCTCCAAGACATAGGTTGTTGGTTGTTGAGCACCCACAACCTTTGTTTGCAGTATAAATAAGAAAAATATCACAGATTTTATCATCAAGAAAGCATGCCTATATAATTTTTGACCCCTTGGACCCAACTTTTATTTAGTAAAACTGGGGTTTAGAGGGGTAAACCATATTTTTCTTATTTCTGCTCTAAAATATAGATTGTGGGTACTTGTTAGAACCACCTCAATGAGGCGGTTCTAACGAGTATCCACAATCTATATTTTGAGCAGAAATAAGGAAAATATCACAATTTTTCATCTTAAATTGTTCATTTTTTTCGATGGTATCCTTACAATGGATTTGTATAGGCGAGTTTTGGTAATGAGCAGAAAAGTAGCCACTTTCGAGATGTGAAAAAATGCACTATGTCAAATGGGTTTGCTATTGTAATGTTAGTCTCCATAGAAACAGACAAAGTGAGTATTTTGTGTTTATTGAATGATAGTTTTTGTCAATTCTCCATAAAAACCTATGTTGTGAGTATTTATTAAAACTGCCTCGGTGAGATTTCAACATAGGTTTCTATGAAGAAATAAAAACAAGATGTGTTTGTCAAACACTGATGCCCCGGACAGCGCATTTAAATATGAAAGCAGTATCACTAAGCAATCAAAAGGTATGGCCAATGTTCAAGTCTTAAAAAAGTAGGTCAAGGTCACAAGGTAAAAAAATATGGGATTGTTGAAAAGGTCTTGTGACATAGTATGCACATGTGAAATATGAAAGCCCTATCACTTACCAATTAGAAGTTATGGCCAATGTTAAAGTTTTTAAAAAGTAGGTCAAAAGTCAAGGTCAAAAAATATGGTACCACTGGAAAGGTCTTGTGAAAAAGAATGCACATGTGAAATATGAAAGCCCTACCACTTACCAATCAAAAGTTATGGCCAATGTTAAAGTTTTTAAAAAGTAGGTCAAATGTCAAGGTCATGAGGTCAAAAATTATGGTACCACTAGAAAGGTCTTGTGAAAAGAAGTGCACATGTGAAATATGAAAGCCCTACCACTTACCAATCAGAAGTTATGGCCAATGTTAAAGTTTTTAAAAAAGTAGGTCAAACATCAAGGTCAAGGTCACAAGGTCAAACATTATGATACCAATAGAAAGGTCTTGTGACAAGGAATGCAGAGGTGAAATATTAAAACCCTATCACTTACCAATCGAAAGTTATGGCCAATGTTAATGTTTCGAAAAATTTTGAAAAAGTAAGTCAAAGGTCAAGGTGAAGGTCATGAGATCAAAAATTATGGTACCACTGGAATGGTCTTGTGATAAGGTATATACACGTGAAATATGAAAGCTCTATCTATTACCATTCAAAAGTTATGCCCAATGTTAAGGTTTTTGTAGACAGACAAACGGACAAACAGACAGACCAAAAGCTATATGCACCCCCCCACCCGAATCTAGATTCCGGGGGCATAAAAATTATCTTTAAATGGGAATGGGAACACCTGGCAGAGTTTTCCACCATTTTTCAAAGGGAGACAACTTTCAGGATTTCCTGTTCACTTTTCTATAAGCCCTGTCACACTGAAAAAAGGGGTCTACTCTAAAAGGAAAGAATTTGCTCCTCAGGAGCAAATTCTTTACTTTAAGAGTTGTCTCCTTTTGAGACGAAAATACTTTTGCAGGAGTTACCCCTGAAGGTGTTCCCATTCCCCTTAATTATCATCATATACCCACCTTAACTGTGTTATGTATTAGTCAGCTTATTTTATAGGATATTTAACTTTTAGGCAAACAATGGTACAGGACACACTTTTAACAGAAATGACTACAGCATTTCTGAATTAGTTGATTTGTTTGTTTGATTTGAGGTTTAACGTCCCCGTCAACACTGTAAAGGTCATTTTGGAGACGTTGTTTCATATTTTGTGGGACTTTTAACCGACATTGAGATGAAATGACATCTCAACCCCTGTCGCCCAATGAAACCAATAGGTTTTATAAGCATGGACGGTCAGACTCGCTCCCCTTTGCCTGGGCAGGCTTAGATCCTCTAAGCGGGTAACAAGTACTCGTGTGCGGGTCGGTTTCAGCCCTGCATGGAAGCATCATGCAGCCCATATATTTCTTCAAGCCCCGATGGGTGGGGGCCGTCTGAATTAGTTGAAGATGGAGGATGATTGTATAAAATATTTCATGATTAATCTTCGTGGAAAGATGGTGAAAGACCCTGCAATCAAGATCATTAGATAGGGCATCTAATTAAGTCACTGTGCCTGCAAAAACTACCACTTAAAAAGTCTATGAAATGAACATTCATGATACCACCATTTTATATACAGTAGAACTTCAATGGCTTGAACACCTTTGGGGCTGAGGAAATCTGTATGAGGCAGAGGTAGTTCGAGCCACTGGGAGGTATAACCGGGGTAATTTCTGGACTTCTTTTCGGTGTTTTTAATATTAATATATGCTGTGTCTACTCATTAGAATCACTTCAATGAGTACACACATAAACATTTGCAAGATAAAAGACGAAAATATCCTAAATTTTCCCTCACTGTTTCTTTTGTAGAGAAATTCCCTAGGGACTAAGGACTGGGTTTGATTCAGCCATGACAAACGAGCCATCTGTGTTTGAGCCATCAAAGTTCTACTGGAAAAGAAAACTGGGTTTTATAGGGATATTCATGATCTTTCTTTTTTCTGCTCCAACACATAGGTTGTGGGTGCTTGTTAGAAACCCCTCATTGGAGGGGTTCTAATGAGTATCCAGGATGTATGTTAGAAGTATAAATAAGATAAATTTTCACTGGAAAAGCACTCATTTTAGATGTATATGAAAGAATGCACATTTTTACACTGATGTACTATTGTAGAGTGCAATATTTTTAACCCATTGCATGCGGGGAAACCCCTGAAGGGGTACCTTGGCAGATGCGGGTGCAGGCCAGCTGATGCGGCGTCTGATCTGTGCCTACACTATTTGCTAACAGAATTTTGGATCAAAAATAGGCCTGACACCCTTTATATGACAAATGGACTTGTCCAACATATAGCAATGGAAGAGTCAGCTGGTATACAATGGGTTAATGCACAAATTCAATGCTTTGATAAGGTTTGTACACAGTAATAGTTCTTCATGTCCATCGATAGTGAGCGTATGCTTTGTTCGCTTCACAGAGTTTGTGTAATTCCAATTTCTTTTGAATTGTCTTTCCCTGCAAAAACAAGAAAGAAAAGTTTGTTAACCCTTAAGTCGCTCAGAAAAACTACATCTCAAAATGTCGTCTGCTTATGTCGTCTGCTGAATTTTTTTGCCAACTTTTTAAAAATATTTTTGCATACAGGCAAACAGTGTGGGCCCAGATCAGACAGCTCCTACAGGAGCAATCTGATCAGTGTCCGCACTGTTTGCAAACAATTACTTTTAAGGTAAAGCAGACAACAATTGTCGTGACTGGCATTTTATGGGTTAATGTATGTCTGAATTAGTTAAGAAAACTTATCCATAGATCTAGATAAGGCACTTTTTTCATCCAAAAAGTCCTGATATTTTTATTATCTCTACACAAAACATGCTGTGGGTACTCGTAAGTCGCGTTTAATAAAAAACGTGGGTACTCATTAGAAGTGCCTCACCACGGAGCTTCTAATGAGTACCCACAATGTATGTTTTCATGGAGAAATAAGAAAAATAATATGCGATTACCCTCTCTTATCTGGGGCTATGGAATATCAAAGGATTTTCTTCATCATTCTTCATATATCACGTAAACAATTCCATGAATATCCACTAAACCCCACTTTATATATAGAGAGAAAACTGGGGTTTACAGGAGTATATATTATTTTCATAAATTTGCTCCAAGGCTTAAGTTGTGGGTATTCATTAGATCCGCTTCAGTGAGGCAGTTCTTTGAGGCAGTTCTAATGAGCATCTACAACCTATGTTTGCAGTATAACTACATGTAAGAAAATATCACAGATTTTCATCAGTAAAGTAGCCATTTTGGAGATGTGAAAAATGCATTATGTTGCATAGGTTTGTTACTGTAATGAACAACACTGACAAATTTGCTATACAGTTCTGAATACACTGTACCTGTAGGCTACTGCCAAATCACGATTTGGCTGTAATCCTATTGCCCTTATCTTATGACAAGCAGCCGTTGACTCCCACTGACATGGGAGATAATTGGATTATAATTAAGACAATAAACAATTTGATGCGTGACCGGGTAAAAGACGCAGGTTGTAATAAAGAATGCATTTAAGAATGAAAACAACTTTGGGAATTATCTGAAAAACTTGTGATATAGAAAACTATCGAAACTATCCATAGTTTAAAACACTATCAGTAATAACCATCGGTGTTTAACTTTACCATCCATGCAGTACTATCACCCCAGTGTCTATCACAATGTATTGATGTATTGATAGTCTGATGCATCGTTACACTTCTGACACATACATACATACAGACAGGGTAAAATCTATATGCCCGCCCCCTTTGGCAGGGGCATAAAAGAAAGATTTGCAGGGTATATATTATTTTCCTTATTTCTGCTCAAATCACAATATTTGTGTTCTCATTAGAACAGCCTCAATGAGGCTGTTCTAATAAGAACCCACAATCTTTGATATTTTTCTTATTTCCAGCCAAAACATACATTGTGGCACAGTGTACGTTTTGGCTGGAAATAAGAACAATATCAAAGATAATCATGGTCCAAATGCTAGTGCAAGAGATAAGATGGACACCATTTTAGCATGTGGGTGTGTGGAACTGTGTTCTCGTCATGTACAAAAGTATGCCCTGTACTCACCCTGTTATGATAAGCATCTATCACTTCTTTAGCTAAACTATCATAAAATCGGACATTTGGATCTTTCTGTTTACTGCTGTCAATTAGCCAGTTCATAGATTTAAACAGCTGAACATTTGGTCTACATGGAATTGGAACCTGAAGCACAAATACAGAGGACCCACGTTATGACGTTGTTTCCTTACCTTTTACCAATATATAGAGGGAGGATTAGGGCTGGCTAATCGGAGCTGAAAAGATAATCTATTATCAGCCCCGTCGTTGCGATCGATAATCCATTAGTAATCGCTAAGGTTTTTGTCATAATTTTACCTGTCTGGCTTTCTGTCTGAGCATGACTATTACGATATGTTGCACTTGACCATATGTATATTTGAACAGACAGGCCTGAGCAAGTGTAGACCCAGATGAGATGCCCCAGAATGTGGCGTCTCATCAGGGTCTGCACTGTTTGCCACTCATCCAGCTATTTTAGGGATAACTTTGGGTAGTAAATTGTACCTATCAAGTAATCGATTAAAAGCAAATCAGAAATGGTAATCATTTTTGGGGAATTTATTGATCGATAAATCGATTATACAATTAATCGTGTCAGCCTTAGGGAGGATATTTACTTTTTTGAGGTGGATACCAAAAATATTTCATCGAGTGTGTTGACGACATCCAAATTCGGATGTTTTCAACACATGAGATGAAATACTTTTTGTATCCACAGAAAAAAGTAAATATTCTTTTTATTTTTATAATTTTATAAGGACATTTACGTTAATTGATCAATCATATCGTACGTCACAATTTTGACCTGGCTATGACGTGACAACTGTCAATTTAAAAACATAAACAGATTGTCATTTTAAATACAGCATTTTTACAGTTCAAAGAGTGTTTTTCAAGGTATTTTACAGAATTATTTTATCCATAACATGACTTTTGGCGAGAAAAAGTAGTCCGGGCTGTTACTGTGAAAATATCATATATGTATTGGGGTTATTGACATATCAACTCTTGTGGGTTATTTTCTATCCTGAGAAGAGAGATGGAAGAGATATGGTAGCATTACTATACATATCTGTGAGTCTTTGTGCATTTTTTTCCTATCTCAAAAACGGACATTTTTCTGATGAAAGTTTTTTATATTTTTCTTATTTTCACTCCAAACATAGGTTGTGGGTGCTCGTTTGAACCGCCTCATTGAGGGGGTTCTAAAGAGTATCCACAACCTATGTCTTGGAGCAGATATAAGAACAAGAGGGCCATGATGGCCCTGGATCGCTCACCTGATCCATAGGGTATCAAGTGGGCCCCTGGGAGAGCCATTATTGGCCCCGGCTATAAAATGATTAATCTTGGTAGTGGTCTAAAAGGTGAAGCTTCATACCAAATATCAAAGAATGGAGACTTCTGGTTTCAGACAAGATTTTTAAACGTTTTCCTTATATAAGTCTATATAAACCTTGGGGTCCTCGGGGTGGGCCATTTTTGCCCCCAGGGCTATAATTTGAACCATCTTGGTAGAAATCCACAAGACAAAGCTTCACACCAAATATCAAAGACCTGGGCCTTGCAGTTTCAGAGTAGAAGATTTTTTTTAAATTTCCCTATATAAGTCAATGTAAAAACAAAGGGCCCCGGGACGGGGCATTTTTGACCCAAGGGCTATGATTTGAACAATCTTAGTAGAAGTCCACTAGATGAAGCTACACACCAAATTCAAAGAACTGGGCCATCAGGTTTTGGAGAAGAAGATTTTTAAAGATTTTCCCTGTATAAGCCAATGTAAAACCAAAGGGTCTGCAGGTGGGGGCATTTTTCGCCCTAGGGCTATAATTTGAACAATCTTGATAGAGGTCCACTAGATGAAGCTTCGTACCAAATATCAAAGAACTGGGCCTTGCGGTTTCAGAGAAGATGATTTTTAAAGATTTTCCCTATATAAGTCTATGTAAAACCAAAGGCCCCCGGGGCAGGGGCATTTTTGGCCCTAGGGCTATAATTTGAACAATCTTGGTAGAGGTTCATTAGATGAAGCTTCATACCAAATATCAAAGACTTGGGCCTTGCGGTAAAAGAGAAGAAGATTTTTAAAGATTTCCCCTATATAAGCCTATGTAAAACCAAAGGCCCCCGGGGCGGGGGCATTTTTGGCCCAAGGGCTATAATTTGAACAATCTTGGTAGAGGTCTACTAGATGAAGCTTCATACCAAATATTAAAGACCTGGGGCTTGTGGTTTCAGAGAAGAAGATTTTTAAATATTTTCCCTATATAAGCCTATGTAAAACCAAAGGCCCCTGGGGCGTGGGCATTTTTGGCTCCAGGGCTATAATTTGAACTCCACTAGATGAAGCTTCATATCTAATATTAAAGACCTTGGACTTGCAGTTTCAGAGAAGAAGATTTTTAAAGATTTTCAGTAAAAAAAATCTATTTTTAGCTCCTGTGACCTAGATGTGCAACAGACCGGAACCATTTGAACAACTTTGAAAGGGGACCACCTAAGGATCAATTCTGTGAAGTTTGGACAAAATCCGATCAGTGGTTTAGGAGGAGATGTTGTTTGAAGAAAAAGTTTATGGACCCACCGACGCACGCACGCACGACGGACAAAAAGTGATCCAAAAAGCTCACCTTATCACTACGTGACAGGTGAGCTAAAAATAATGTATACCCCCGTAAATCCCACTTTTCTCTATATAAAGTGGGGTTTAGAGGGGTGCTCTTGTCACAGACTTGTTCATGTGATGGTACAGATGGGTCAGGTCAGAAAGAAAAATGATTGAATGAACATGAAGGAACAGAATTAATAAAAAGATTCACCCTCTACCCTTAACACACTGTAAGCCAATATTAGTTTGGACTCTTTGGTGACACAAAGATACATGATATCTTCGCCTCACCAAACCACACTTGTTAGAATCCCTTCAATGAGGCAGCTCTAACAAGCACCAATAATACAGATATCTCAAGAGAAAGATTAACCCTTATCCAATTGAACCTGTGGCCCCCGCCCATAGGGGCTTGAAGAAATATATGGGCTGCATGATGCTTCCACCCAGAGCTGAATCCGGCCCACACACTAGTAGTGGTAAACCGCTTGGAGGATCTAAGCCTGTCCAGGAACCGCGGTGCGAGGCGGACCGTCCATGTTAATAAACCCTATTGGTTTCATTGGGCGACAGGGCTTGAGATGTCATTTCATCTCAATGTCGGGTAAAAGTCCCAAAAAACTGGAAGCAACGTCTCCAAAATGACCTTAATAGTGTTGACGGGGACGTTAAACATCAAATCAAACAAAAAACAATTGAACCTGACAACCCCTACCTTTGCAGACAGTGTAGATCCAGATCAGATGGCTTCTGTCTGATCAGGATCTACACTGTCATTCAGTTTGTGAATTAAATGAATACATTATAATTATCATCATCAAGCAATTTGATTAGCTGTCAGTCAGAAATGGGTGTTGCTAAATTAATTTATTCAGCAGGATAAGGGTTAACTATCCTTGTTACTCCTTGTCTTGAGATCTTCTTAAGGGGAATTGGAACACCTACCGCATTTTCCGCCATTTTTTCAAAGGGAGACAACTTTCGGGACTTCCTGTTTGCTTTTCTATAGACTCAGTCCCACTGAAAAAGGGGTTAACTCTTAAAGGAAAGAATTCTTTCCTTTAAGAATTGACCCCTATTGACATGGTAGACAAAAATGCTTTTGCAGGAGTTGCCTCCCCTGAAGGTGATCCCATTCCCCTTAAGGTGTACCATATTTGCCCTTTGTATTTGCACAGATTAATCTAAGCAAACAGTGTTTGTTTGTTTGATTTGAGGTTTAACGTCCCCATCAACACTTTATAGGTCATTCTGGAGACATTGCTTCCAATTTTGTAGGACTTTTAACCAACACTGAGATGAAATGACATCTCAAGCCCTGTTGCCCAATGAAAACAATAGGGTTTATAAGCATGGACGGTCCAACTCACAGTGTTACCTTGGCAGGCTTAGATCCTTTGAGCGGTTTACCAGCACTTGTGTGCGGTCGTTTTCAGCTCTGCATGGAAGCATCATGAAGCCCATTTACATGTATTTCTTCAAGCCCCAATGGGCGGGGGCCGATTCCACATCTCTTTCTAATGATACAAACCTGGTATGTTGAACCACCCTTTTTGATTTTTGTTGTTTGCAGTAATGGCTTCCCATTCTCTATAGCCTGATGCAGCACTTTGACTGGATCTAGTTCTATCGAGGGTTTAGTGTCTATATCTGCTTTATGGTATCTTTCCACTTGTATATGCTTGATATTTTCAAGTGTCTGAAACAGAGAATATGGATTGTTCGTGTGTGCGGATGGGGTTGGTTTGTGTTTAACATCCCTGTCAACACTGTTAAGGTCATTTTGGAGACGTTGCTTCCAATTTTGTGAGACTTTTACCGGACATTGAAATGATATGACATCTCAAGCCCTGCCTCCCAATGAAACCAAAAGGGTTTATAAGCATGGACGGGCCGACTCGTACCGCACTGCCTGGGCAGGCTTAGGTCCTCTAAGCAGTTTACCAGTACTCATGTGCGGGTCGGTTTCAGCTCTGCGTGGAAGCATCATGCAGCCCATCTATTTCTTCAAGCCCCGATGGGCAGGGGCTGGGGGGTTTACAGGGCCAGACAACAATATATAGGACATATCGAGCCAGTCAATTTACTTAACTTCACTTTTCCTGGGCAGGCTTATATATAAGCAGTTGACCGGTCCAATGCAAATTCTTTCACTTCCCTTCTTGAATCTGCAGAAGGGAGAGACTGACCATAATAAAAGATTTATTGACCAATCTCCATGAAAGAAAACCAGACAGGCAGAGAATATGGACAGATACACAGTACTGTAAAACACTTAATTTGGCGGCAGCAAATTTTGGCGGTTTTTAAGAGAGGACCTTTTGGTGAATTTATATATTGGCGGATTTTCGATTTCCAAAATAATAAAAAAAAAATATAATCTGTGACCTGCCAGTTTAACATGGCACCTTGCAGTGTATACACAGTGAATTTGAACTGTTTTCCACATTGTATTGTTCTTGGTGTGTGTGAAAACAAATCACTTCAATTGTTATTTAATTACCAGTTTTATTCACAGGAATATTCAGCTTTGTTGAACATGCTAAATGGCTTTATAACTGACAGGTTTGGACACCGCCCCTCGGGGCTTCAAGAAATAGATGGGCTGCATGATGCTTCCACGCAGAGCTGAAACCGACCACACATGAGTACTGGTAAACAGCTTAGAGGGTCTAAGCCTGCCCATGCTAAGCGGTGCAAGTCCATGCTTATAAACCCTATTGGTTTCATTGGGCGACAGGGCTTGAGATGTCATTTCATCTCAATGTCGGGTAAAAGTCCCACAAAATTGGAAGCAATGTCTCAAAAATGATGTTTACAGTGTTGATGGGGACGTTAAACCTCAAATCAAACAAATAAATAAACTGACAAGTTATTCAAAGAGAAATACTTGATAAAATGTTGTATTGCCCTATATCATACTTGCGAAGTGTATTGGAAATAAATTTCTACCAGTTTGATATTCTTTTTTAATATTTATTGGTGGTTTTAGACTTGACCGCAAATAGCGCCAAAATAAAATGACTGCAAAATGTTTTACGGAAAAACTTTATCGACTTGAACACCCATGACTCATTCACCATGCCTGCTTGGAACTCATATTTGAGTCCTTAGAAATGTTTCAATATCTGCAAGTATTTAATACATTTGGGATATTCTTCTTATTTTATCTTGAAAATGTATGCAGTGGGTACTCATAAGAACTGCCTCATGAGGCAGTCCTAATTAGTACACACAACATACCTTTATTTTAAAGAAACTCAGAAAGATGCCCTTATTATGCCTCTATAATTACATCATGTGAACAGGTCTGTGAAATGAACAGCCACTAAACCCCACTTTATAAAGAGAAAACCTGGGTTTACTGGTGTATATGTTATTTCTGCTCCAAGACATAGGTTGTGGGTAACCGCCTCAATGAGGTGGCTCTACCAAGCACCCACAACCTATGTTTGCAGTAAAAATAAGAATAACATCAAGGATTTTCATCAGAAAAGTAGCCATTTTGGAGATGTGACAAAATGCACAGCCATTTTGGAGATGTGACAAAATGCACAGCCATTTTGGAGATGTGACAAAATGCACTAAGTTGCACGGGTGTGTTATTGTAATGACCCTCAGTGGCTTAAGCTATTCCTGTCTCGAACAAATTTTCGTTGTTCAAAATGTGTTTGTGCCACTGACGTTTGACAGTACAGTAAAACTTTACTGACTAAAACACTGAACACTCATGGCTCATTTACCATGGCTGATTCAAACACTGAACACGCATGGTTAATTTACCATGGCTGATTCAAACACCAAACACTCATGGCTCATTTACCATGGCTGATTCGAACACTGAACATGCACGACTCATTTACCATGGCTGATTCAAATGCTGAACACTCATGGCTCATTTACTATGGCTGATTCAAGCACTGAACACTCATGGCTCTTTTACCATGGCTGATTCAAGCACTGAACACTCATGGCTCATTTACCATGGCTGATTCAAACACTGAACACTCATGGCTCATTTACCATGGCTGATTCAAACACTGAAAACTCATGGCTCATTAACCATGGTTGATTCAAACACTGAACACTCATGGCTCATTTACCATGGCTGATTCAAACTCCTTCTCATTAAGACTAGACTATCAAGTGAGCATATGCTCACTAATACCCCCGGCCAAAGCCATCGGTAACTTTCTGGCAATTCAAAGCCATCAAGTTTGACAAAAACCTATTATGAACACAGAATTAATCTTGCAAAAGTAAGGAGAATACCATTACATCTAAATAACTCAAGTCAAGTCAAGCCAGGATTTTATATATTGTCATTTGTTTTACTCAATAACTCACAAAATACACATCTCAGTAGCAAATATAACAAAGGGGAATAACTCTAAAGAACCTGGCCCCACAGCCCCAATTTTCTTTCCCACAATACAACTAGTTATGCATGTTGTTTGTACCAAATTTCAAGTTTCTAGGTACAGTAGTTCCTGAGAAATCTTTGACACAAAATTTAAGGTAAGTCACAAAATACACATCTCAGTAGCAAATATAACAAAGGGGAATAACTCTAAAGAACCTGGCCCCACAGCCCCAATTTTCTTTCCCACAATACAACTAGTTATGCATGTTGTTTGTACCAAATTTCGAGTGTCTAGGTACAGTAGTTCCTGAGAAATCTTTGACACAAAATTTAAGGTAAGTCACAAAATACACATCTCAGTAGCAAATATAACAAAGGGGAATAACTCTAAAGAACCTGGCCCCACAGCCACAATTTTCTTTCCCACAACACAACTAGTTATGCATGTTGTTTGTACCAAATTTCAAGTTTCTAGGTATAGTAGTTCCTGAGAAATCTTTGACACAAAAAAAAAGTTTACACACACACAGAGAAAAGTTTACACACACACACACACACAGAAAAGACAAAAACTATATACCCCTTCGGCATACATAGTATGCCGGGGGTATAATAACACAACCATGAGACATTATAAGAATCATACATGGGTGTAAAGGGTGGATGGAAAAATCCATCTTGAGCGATACTGTCCGACATCACGAGGTTTGCCACCTATATCTTGAAGGAAACAATCTATACCCCAGTTTAATTCACCCTAAACCTATGGACTTACCCTGGCCAATATATTTCTTGCTAGTTGCTTGTCCCCATTTCTCATGATCATATTAGTAAATTTTCTGAAAAATTAAGAAAGCAATAATTAAATTCGCTACCATTATATACATTTCGAGCTTTTTCATTGGTTGAAATAAAAGTTTTTTATACTTCAATAAATTCCATGAGCAAGAATCTCATATCTGTTTCATTAAGAGAAGCCTCCGTGGTGCAGTGGTTACGCTACTCGCCTTGTAAACCAGGGGTCGCAGGATCGATCCCGGGCTTCTCCAGACTTTCGGATGAGTCTTAAAACCGAGGTCCCGTCTCCGTATGACCTTAGCTGTTGGTGGGACGTAAAACTAAAACTCACTCACTCACTCACTGTTTCATTAAGCAACAGACAGTTATATGACATGACGTCAAAGAGCATGTTTAGAACCCGCGTGTTACGTCATTATATATAAAAGACGTCAACAGTGTTCGATTAAAATTCAAGAAGTAAATGTTAGAAGACAAATAAACTGAATTTAAGACATGACGTTTTTTTTTGCTTGGGTTTCTTTCAAAGATGGCAGATGCTAATGGAATAATCATTCTGCCGTAGCCGATGGTTAGTGAATTCTCACGCTTTTAGAACAATTCCTAAAATTTTGGTGATATCTTTAACATTTCGATTAGAAAATTGAAATTATTAGGAATGAATTATCATTTTTGTGGATCTTTCAATGTGTAAACTCTGGGAAATCACTCACAAACTGCATGAAGCCTGACGGGCTTCATGCAGTTTGTGAGTGATTCGCCGGAGTTTACACATTGATAAAATCCTCAAAAATGATAATTCATTCCTATAATGAATAATTATAATGTGGTATATGTTGATGTCATAAATCCTAAGGTGACTTTTGCACTATAGTCACTTGCACATACATGTACAGAAGATCTTCAATGACTTGAATCCTGGTGGCTTGTTTACATATACCTTGGATGAGCCAAAGCCGTTCTTGGGTCTACAGGGAATCTCTCCAACTATGACACAGGAATAATGTAGGGAGATTTTCTTCTTTTATCCTGCAAATATATGCTGCGTGTACTCATTAGAATTGCCATGATGAGGTGATTCTAATGAGTACACACAACATTCATTTATAACAAAAAACACTGAAAAGGTACAATGTATTTCACAACTATCTCCATTATGCCTCCTGTTATAACACTAATAGTAACCCTCCGGCTCGAACTACTGCTGTCTAGAACAATTTTTCATGGTCCAAAAGGGGTTCCTTGCCATCGAAGTTTGTAAATGAAAAGGGCAATTTATTAACGCTGTATTGAAAGCAACCTGAGCCTTGACTCCCTTGTCACATGCTGGCTGGCAAGCAAATGCCCTTTTTTCCAATAATTGTTCTTTTAATCCTCTTGTAATAGCTGGATGAGTGACAGACAGTGTAGACCCAAATGAGATGACGTTTTTTGCGGCATCTCATCTGGGTCTACACTATTTGCTTGCGACTGTTTGTCCGAATACATAAATGCGGTAACTTACTTTAACAGTGGGTCATAATCAGCAAGTGTGTTGTCATCTGTCTCGGCTGCTTTTATTTTCATGTATTTCCTTGGGTCGCCATCCTTCAGTGGTTTTTCCAGTTCCTCCTTACTGATGGTAGGGTCCAAGTAATCAGGACTGTAGAAAGCACCTCTAACTTGGAAGTACCTGTTTAAAGAACAGGGTCCAGTTGTTCAAAGACTTGATAGCTTAATGAGCTCGTTAGTGATCATATTGTTAACTGTTCTAGCAAGTTCAATATCTAAAATTGTGGTATTTTTGCTGAAAAAATGTGAGCAGCTTTTGCAAAAGCTGCTCACATTTTTTAGCAAAAACATCAGCATATTTGTCATATTAAATTACCAAAGTTTGAACTAATGATGGCCTTAGTTTTGAACAACTGGTCCCAGTCAAAGAGCTACAGAAATACATTTTTATAAGGCTAAAAAAAATCCACTGCTATTTGTTTCTTTGTTTGATTTAAGGTTTAACGTCCCCATAACCAGTAAACACCGTAAAGGTCATTTTGGAGATATTGCTTCCAATTTTGTGGAACTTTACCCGATATTGAGATGAAATGTAATTTCAAGCCCGCCTCCCAATGTCAGAAACAAATAGGGTTTATAGGCATGGACAGTCCCAACTCGCACCGCTTTGTCTGGGGGGCCTTAGATCCTCTAAGCCATTTACCAGTACCCTGTGCGGGTCGGTCTCAGCTCTGCATAGAAGCATCATGCAGCCCATCTACTTCTTCAAGCCCCGATGGACGGGGGCCCTTAAACTGGACAAGGTATTGAACCAGGTCTGCCAGAGTAACAGGCTAACACACTACCACATCATTATTGCAGCCAATTTGTACAAGAAGGCAGAACATGTCATTTTATTTCCATGAAAATGTGCTGGGTAGCACGGGTAAAATCTTGGTGCATTTAAGAGAAATGGGAACACCTGGCAGATTTTCCACCATTTTTCAACAGGAGACAACTTTCGGGACTTCCTAAAGGCTTTTCTATAAGCCCTGTCCCACTGAAAAAAGGGTTCTACTCTTACAGGAAAGAATTTGCTCCTGAGGAGCAAATTCTTTCCTTTAAGAGTTCCCCTATTGACATAGGAGACAAAAATACTTTTGCAGGAGTTGCCTCCTCTGAAGGTGTTTCCATTCCTCTTAAATCCCCATCAACACTAATTAGGTCACTTTGGAGACATTGCTTTCAATTTTGTGGAATACTGAGATGAAATGACATCTCAAGCCTTGCTGCCAACAAAAAACAACTGCAGACTTGCCTACCCCTGGAGACCGAAAATAGTAAGATCCCATAAATGTAAGATTCAAATTTTTTTCGTAAGGGTTTTAAGGTATCCAATGCGAGGTTAAAATAAGCCCATAGCCTCACGTTTTTTTTTTGTTTGACTGCAATGAATTGGCCAATTCAGTTGCCAACTGTTAGGGTGTAAGGGTTGGTCTGACTCTCACCACTTTGCCTGGGGCCCTGGGCAGGCTGAAATGGTGGATACTCTGGTGAATCTGCTTTAACCCTTCTCTTGCTGAATATTCATTTTAGCCACACCCATTTCTGACTTTGAACCAATCAGATTACTTGATGTAATTTATTCCTACAAATTCATAAATTGAATGTCAAACAGTGTAGATCCTGTTCAGATGGCTTCGTCAGAAGTCATCTGATCTGGATCTACACTGTTTGCACAGAAAAGGGTTTTCGTGAACAGCAGGATAAGAGTTAACATAGGATTGCCAAATGGGTGATGTATATTCAATGTGAGGGCAAACCAATGTTTTATATGAAACATCCTTTGTCTGCCTAGGTGCAAAGGCCAAGTTACGTCCAAGAAATGTTATCCTAAAGTCCTAGTTACTTTCGATGTGTATGAATGTCATATGACATGTCACAAGTAACAACAATTCTGATGTTATCTCTGAAATGTGTTGACCCCAATCAAGATCATCAGTGAATGAGTGATTGTGATACCAACATATTTGGGAGATTGAACCTGCTCCAAAACTGGCTGGTGTAATGTATAATGAAACTTAATTTGCTTGTCCTGAGGGTGTCATGGTGGATTCACCTTATTTGCATTAGCTGCTGGTTCCTAGTCTGAAGGTTATCAAAGTTGGAAAAAACAGGTAACTAGACCCCCCTGACCTTGAAAGTTCAGGGGTGTCTGGTTACCTGTTTTTCCAATATTGACAATGTGCAAGCTGAAAGCCAGCAAATAATGCAAATATGGTGAATACTCTGGATATTCTGATTCACATTGAATGACATTTGGCCACATTTAACTTCATCTGCTAATTCACCTTATTTGCATTATCTACTGGTTCCTAGTCTGAAGGTTATCAGTGTTGGAAAAACAGGTAACCAGACCCCCCTGACCTTGAAAAGTCAAGATCAGGGGGGGTCTGGTCACCTGTTTTTCCAATATTGACAATGTGCAAGCTGGGAGCCAGCAAATAATGCAAATATGGTGAATACTCTGGATATTCTGATTCACATTGAACGACATTTGGCCACATTTAACTTCATCTGCTAATTCATCTTATTTGCATTATCTACTGGTTCCTAGTCTGAAGGTTATCAGTGTTGGAAAAACAGGTAACCAGACCCGCCTGACCTTGAAAGGTCAGGGGGGGTCTGGTCACCTGTTTTTCCAATATTGACAATGTGCAAGCTTGGAGCCGGCAAATAATGCAAATATGGTGAATACTCTGGATATTCTGATTCACATTGAATGACATTTAGCCACATTGAACTTCACCTGCCAATTAGGCTAGGAATTAGCCTCCCATTGGGCTAGTTGATCCAGGTCATCTTGATAGCCAAGATCAAAAACTGGAGTGTATTTATAGGTTATTGACTTTATATTGTGAAATATTCGGCACGAGTTCATATGGCGAAGGACGCACGAGCTTGCGAGTGCGTCTTCGCTATATGAACGAGTGCCGAATATTTCACAATATAAAGTCAATAACCTTTTTATTATATACCCAAACTTGGACTCTGTGCCAGAATTCAGGATTGCCTGGCATGGAAATTTGAACGTAAAATGAGGTTAGACATCTTTAAGTGCTTTGAAATAGAAAATAATGCACGTCGTTAAGTGTCTTCCTACACTATGAAAAACCACGCCCAATGGCGCCAAAGTGAAGACGACGTTAATGTCGGTTGACGTGACGTCATTTAAAACATTAATGTTTCCCAACGCAGGACGCCATGTTTACCGAAGTGTTAGTTTTGCTTCTTTCAAAATATTCTTGATTTCCTAAAAGAAATTATTGAATACCTGAGCAGATTGCAGGTAGGTCATAGTTGCTAGCATAAATGCGCTTTATGCACCTTGTCACAGCCTATATTCATTTTGTTTTAGGTTATTTCAGTCGATACGCACGACAAGATGGCTGCCGATTTTTAGTATTTGAAGTGGACAAATTTGAAAGTAGTTCTATTTTGAACGTGACTGCTTATCTACGGGCAATATGAACTTGACTACGGGCAATATGGAAAAATATTGACCGGTAACTTCTGTACAAAGTAAACGGGACATTTTCTGGGTATATAATAAATATAATTGTACACCGTTTGTGTCCCCTCTGGTGGTTAAGGCAAGACTGGAAGAAGGGTATTTGGGAAAACCGAAAACAAACTTTTACCGGAAATAACCGAAAACAAATTCTCATAACCGAAAACAAACTATATCACCAATTTTACCATGACTATTATACATTTAGACATATAAATGTTTAAATGCTATGCAAACAGATAATATGGCCAAGTTTGGGAGAATAATTTGAAATAATAACGATTTTATTGCATTTTTTATATAATTTTCATACATGGACCTGGATCTACATTGCTTGTACTAACTGTTTGCCTTGTTGTTTGTGATCTACATGAATACATTATACTCAGTAACTTGATTGTTTGAAAGTCAGAAATGTTTGTGACTAAAACAATTTATTTAGCAAGATTCTGCTTAAGAAATTTAGTCAAAAATGGTTTAACTGGCTGGTCATCAGGAGGTCCCAGATTAGGTAAATGCAAAGCAAGTAACATCTGATGCACTTACTGCTTGCCATGTTGTTATCCCCACGTTTTTCAACGAAAAAGTGGGGATATTGTTATCGCCTCCGTCTGTCTGTCTGGCTATCTCCTCCTAAACCGTTAGCCGGAATTCAACCAAATTTGGTATGCGAGTTGCTTACATGAATGGCTTGCGCAAGAGCACATTTTTTTTTGTCCCCGCCTCCAGGGGCCCTGGGGAGGGGTCAAAAGGTCAAATTTTGACCTACTGTGGAGAAAACGTGGGGATTTGCGATGGCTTGCCATCGACTGCGCGCTCTAGTTTTTGATTTAAATGAATACAATATAGCTTGTACTTTGATAGTCAGGAATGGGTTTGACTAAATTAATTTATTCAGCAGGATACGGCTTTAGAAATTTAATTATTTTGTGTATAAAGAATACGTCGAGTATATCCTTCGGATGCACGTTTCACTGGTCATCAGGAGGTCAATGGTTTGATAACGCCCCTGCTAGGAACATCTTTTCATGAAGATTGATCATTAAATCCTTTCAAGTGTGACACTCCAAGAAGGGCAGTTATCAGTTTTATAACGAAAGAATCTGCACTGGACTTAACAGTATATGTGGCTAAGCCTATCCAGGAAAATGTGATTCAGTAATTGACTCCCTTGATATGACCTAAATAGTGTTGACAGGCCTTTTAAACTTTAAGTAACACATCAGTGGACTAGAGTGCATACTTTCTGATCTCCAAACAATCATTTTATTGGTTATTGTTTGTTTGTTTGATTTGAGGTTTAACGTCCCCGTCAACACTGTAAAGGTTGTTTTGGAGACGCTGCTTCCAATTCGGTGGGACTTTTACCCGACATTGAGATGAAATGACATCTCAAGCCCAGGCGCCCAGTGAAATCAATAGGGTTTTTAAGCATGGGCGGAGTGACTCATGTGGTATTGCAGTCTACCAGTATCCGTTTGCGGGTCGGTTTCAGCTCTGCGTGGAAGCATCATGTAGCCCATCTATTTCTTCAAGCCCCGATGGACAGGGGCTACTTTTTTATTGGTTATAATATATGATTGTTTTCTTATTATACAAAATTTCTAAAGCCGTACCCTGCTGATCCTCAGGTTACTGGTTGGGCAGTTAGCTAATCTGGGACCACCTGATGGCCAGCCAGATGAACCATTTTGACTAAATTTCTTAAGCAGAATCCTGCTAAATAAATTGTTTTAGTCACAAACATTTCGGACCATCAAACGATCAAGTTACTAAGTATAATATATTCATTTAGATCACAAACTACAAGGCAAACAGTTAGTACGAGCAGTGTAGATCCCTCAATCTATGAAAATTGTATTTAAAAAGGCAATAAAATTGTTATTATTTCAAATTATTCTCTCAAACTTGGCCATATTATCTATTTACATATCATTTAAACATGTATATGTCTAAATGTCTTTATAACGAAAGAATCTGCACTGGACTTAACAGTATATGTGGCTAAGCCTATCCAGGAAATCCATTCATAACCCTGGTGTATGAATGTCATTTGACGTGTCACCAGTAACAATTCTGATTCTGAAATGTACAATAATCATGGTATAATTGGTGATATTGTTTGTTTTCAGTTTTCCCAAATACCGCTGGAAGAAAGGAGCATGGTAGCTCAGTGGTTAGTGCACTGGCCATTGATGCCAGAGGCCCCCAGACCAATTCCCAGCAGCGGTAATAAAATTACGGTGTCCGAACACGCTCCACTGGGATCATTTGCAGGGATGAATGCAACAAGTGCACTGTTCTTCAGATCGGTATATAGACACATCCAAGCACTACGTCATCAACAAGTCATACTATTTGCCGAAATTTAGCGGTGGTTGGCAAAAAACGTCTTTCGCCATTTAACGGCATTGTAAACACGATTTAATTTTCTTTAAACTTGTCTTTTATTTGGATTTGAAACGATAATCTAGACCTTTAAACAATTACAATAAACATGCCTAAGCTTGTAATTAATGATTTCTAGAAGAATCGGGACTGTTTTGGTCATATTTACTGGCCATATTTACGGAGGTAAAAAGGCGAGAAGTTCTTAGTTCTGTTTTCATAAAAATGCGTATAACCAATGATCCAAAGGCTAAAGCAGAAAATGCATGAATTAGTATTAGAATATATTGAAGAGCCCATTTATAGTGCAATTTAATATATTTTCGGCGAAAATCAACTGAAATAAACGCGGAACAGAACCCTATTTGCATTGTGTTTATATGGAGCCAGACGCTTTTCGCCAACCACGACGAACGATAATCCACGACAGATTTCAAAGGGAAGTAATTTGCGCATGCGCATTGCAATGTAAACAAAGTCACGTGTAAAAACATTGGATCCGTCTATTAACTGGAGGCCCCTGGTGCAGGGAGAACCATCCCCTATGCAGGTTAAAGATCTCTACCATAATTACATGATTACTTTGTAGGCTTTCAACCTGCAAACCTGGAGCGTACGTAACGTACACCTGCGAGTAATGGTCAAATGTGACCGATCGCAGTAGATAGATCAAATAACATCCGCCTACGAAAACATATGACACGAGGGTTGTAGTACTTAAATCGCACCAATTTGCAAACCAAAGTAAATCGAATTTTATTTTAGAAATATTTTCGGCCACATGTTCTTATTGTCACATACGTTACTGTGGGATAAAGCCATCTGTCACGCAATATAATTCGCAAAAATGTCTTTCGGACACTGGTAGCCATATCGGAAGTAAAATGCGGTGCGTAAATTTACCGGAATGGATAATTACCGGAACGTACCGGAACAGACTCATACCCCCCCCCCCCCAATTTTTATTATTACTTTTATTTCACCTGCATATTGAGTTGATTATTGAATGAATACAGTTTTTGAAAGTCCTCAGATTTCCCTGTGCAATATTATGAAACTTAAACATTGCTGCATTGCAGTACAGAATAGCTTTGGTTATAGTGACGTCATGCAACTTCGAGGGTGACGCAAGTTCGCTGACGTCATTTGTATATAAATATATCGATTACTACTGATGCTATTATCTTGTGAATCAACAACAACAAACTACATATACAGGCCAACATTTTGGCAGTATGATAGTCTTGCGATGCCGATCACAGAGGAAAATATTGCTTGAGTCATTAAAAAGTTACAAAAATTCGCCATTTTTGCTAATAGTTTTACACCCAACTTTAACCCAATGATTTCTGTTATACGACAGACTGCATGCATGGTAGTTAACCCAATCACGGTTGGCAACTTTGCTTCCCTCTTTAATTGCACGCAGGTGGGTCAGGCCTCAGATTCTATGAAGGTTCCAACGTAAAGGCTTATTGAGAATGAGAGAGATCTAATTCAAGGTAATGTTGGTTTGTGCCTGATGCTCTGTCTCTGGTCGGGCCCATCGGAGTCTGACTGTTGGTTTTCTTTTCCTCCAGCAGTGGTTTCTTGCTGTCGAGTCCTCACCATCGTCTCACCTCTGTGGTTCTTTGATTATTTGTGTCCATGGAGATGTTGCACTGATGAGTTAGGAGGCCTTCATGCGGACTGAACAAATTGTTTGTCTAAATCGCGACGGAAGTAAGGGCGAGGATTGTGGCCACTTAAAATCGATTTAAGCCCACCAGTGGAAATCTTTCCACCGTCCGTTCCAAGGCGGTTCTTCTGTGGCGGTTTATTTATGTTGTTGTTTGTTACTTACTGTGTGTATCGCTTGTGACTTTTTATTTTGGATGGACATATGGCCATTTTGTGGCAAAGTAACTGTCCTCATGGCCTTCCTTTGTTTCGGTTTCCATTATGGTCTGGTCGCTTAATGTTTGTTTTTCTTTCCCTTTGGTGTCTTTGATGGGTGGAGTAAATTAATTATACCGATTCCTGATCTTTGTTTTAGTTCTACTTTTCATTCCTACACATTCTAGCAGTAATATCAAGCGTCCTTTGTTTACTGTTGACACATACCAGCAGACTTGTTTATCCATTATTTTCGTATGAGGATCAATGTGGGAAAATTCTTTAACTAAACATACCTGCTGCCCTTATTACTTCAGAGGCTTCATTTGTCTTCTGGGAAACGGAGAGCAGTAGTGAATGTGATGCTCTTAAGAAATATTAAAACCTTAATTATCAAAACGTTAGGTAATTGATCTTGTTCTGGGGACATCTAATTCTCGTTTGAAGTAGATATCAATGAACAATTTATAAAATGCAGCTAAATTTTTGGACTCGTATGGAATAGAACATCATGGCCCGCTTGGATGAACATAAACTTTTGTCAGGCAGACAACATGCATTTAGGAAAAGGCATAGTTGCGAAACTCAGTTGAGCACGGTTATTAATGATTGGGCAAAAATCCTGGACAAAGCGGATGCAGGTGGACACATTTAGTCTGGACTTCGAGAAGGCTTTTGACACCCCTCCTCATGAACTACTTAAAGCCAAATTTTTTGGTTATGGAATTGGAGGGAAGACTCTCAAATAAATAGATTCTTTCCTTTGCTACAGAAAACAGCGCCTTCATGCGGACTGAACAAATTATTTGTCTGGATCGCTGCGGAAGTGGGGGCGAGGATTGTGGCCACGTAAAATCGATTAAAGCCCCCCCCCCCCCCCCCAGTGGGAATCTTTCCACTGACCGTTCCAAGGCGGTTCTTCTGTGGCGATTTATTTATGTTGTTGTTTGTTACTTACTGTGTGTATCACTTGTGTCTTTTAATTTTGGATGGCCATATGGCCATTTTGTGGGAAAGTAACTGTCCTTATGGCCTTCATTTGTTTAGGTTTCCTTTATGGTCTGGTCGCTTAATGTTTGTTTTTCTTTCCCTTTGGTGTCTTTGATTGGTGGAGTAAGTTAATTGTATAGATTCCTGATCTTTGTTTCACTTCTACTTTTATTGTTAATATTAATCTTCAGTATGGGTGCCAGTTTTATCTGGGGTCCCCCAGGGGACGGTTCTTGGTCCGCTGCTATTCTCCCTGTACATCAATGATATATCCACTGACTTTGACTCGGAAATAAGACTGTTCGCAAACGACTGTGTTTGTTACCGGGAAATCAGAGATACTGAGGACTCAATGAATCTTCAGAAGAATATAGATAGATTAGGATGTTGGGCACGTAAATGGGACATGAGATTTCAACCCGTTAAATATAATATTATGCAGATAACTAGGAAACGAATGAATAAAATTAAGGCTTCTTACACCTTAGAGGGAACGGTCCTCGAAAATGTGAATTCCATTAAATACCTTGGTGTGACAATCACTCACGATTTGAGATGGAATACACATATAAGCAACATGTGTACAAAGGCGAATAGAACACTTGGTTTCCTGGGGCGAAATCTTCATCAGTCTCCTCAGGATGTGAAAGAGACAGCATATAGTAGACTTGTTCGCCCAATCTTGGAATATTGTAGTTGCATCTGGGACCCAAGCGGAGTGGTCCTTAATGAAGGAATTGAGAAAGTTCAGAATAGAGCTGCTAGATTTGTAACAGGAAATTACTGCTTTGAAACTGGGAGCATGACTGGACTTCTTGCTTAATTAAGATGGGAGTCTCTCAAGGAAAGGAGATGAGACAGTAGGCTCATACTCTTATACAAAGGTCTCAAGGGTGCTGCCAGCATTCCAACAGATGGCCTTGTTCCCCAGCTAGGCACTATAGAAAGCACCATTCAATGACGTTTCAGACCCTTACTGCAAGAACGGATATTTATAAAGAATCGTCCTTCCCCCGAACCATTAGAGATTGGAATGCCCTTCCCGATTCGATTATTTCGACGGCTGAAGGTGCTGAGGATTTTGTACCTCTTTGGTTAGAGCTAGGGACTAACTTCCCATATCACAGGTCCTGGTGAATGAATTTTATTTGACGTGTCACCAGTAACAATTCTGATTCTGATGAGATTTTTTCCTGTCTTTTAAGTGTTAAGTTGACGTGCGTCATTTCAAACCTAATTAAAAGGCCATGAAATCGTCTTATCAACTCCTAAGATAATTGGATTATCCACACCTTCTTAGGCACACTTTCAGGTTCATCGGTTTGTTTTTCAAAGATTATCACTTTAATATACTTTAATCGCTTTGAACTGACGGAATTTAAATCGACTGACAAATTATTGTGTGCCTTGATATTTATTTTTTATTTCTTGTTTGTTTGTTGTTTTTTTTTTTTTGGTCCAGATTATTATCAAATTATCAAACTCCGAACAATTGACAAAGTATTTGAAATCTAATGAAAAAAATAGGAAAACTGAAACAGAAGTGGCCAAAATCTAATATCACTTAAGCAGTAGTTTGAGATATCAGTGTTTGAGATAACGAGAATCAACTGTAAGATGGCTAAAATTATCGAAAGAACATCAAGTTAACAAGTCTGTGAAATTAAAGACCACACAAACCTCACTTATGTAGAGAAAACTGGGGTCCACGGGTGCATTGATCATTTTCCTTACATTACCTCAAAACAGATTGTGGGTACTCGTTAGAACCACCTCACTGGGGCTGTTCTGACGAGCACCAACAACATATGTTTACAGTATAAATAAGTAAAAATATCACAGACTTTGATCAGAAAAGTCAACTTTTTTAAATATAAAAGAAAGCACTGTGTAGCACGCATGTGTTATCGTAATGATAATCAACAAATAGATACATAAATTTGTGAGATATTCATATAAAAGGCACACGTCTATGCCCGATATATCTGTATGCATTAGAGTGCCATACTATCTTGGATCTAGAAATAACTATATGGATGAATATCTGTAATGTTTTTCAACTTATTTCTGCTCCAAACACCACTAAGGAAAGTGATTGTGGTTGCTCAGATGCACTGGGTGAGATTATTGTGAACTGACCCCATATTCCACATTTGGGAAATTAATTTGTGAAAATGAGCATGCATAATGCGGTAAAAAATGAAAATAGTGTGTATTTTATATAAATGTCCTAAAATTATGTTGGAAAAAGGGGTGAAACTGGTCCCTTCCGGTACGATCCGGTAATTAGGTCCGTTCCAGTCCGTTCCGGTAAATTTACGCACCCTAATTGGAGCGAGTTCGAACTCCAACCGGACTAGGGTACAGCTATTCCGCGTAACACGATTCCCAGAAATCACCGAAATTACCACATAAATCACCAAAATCACCACCGAAATCACCAAAGATGAGTTAATTTAAGGACATTTGCCATAAATTTATTTAAGTAAATTGTATTTATGTTAATATTAATCTTGTTTATTTCTTTAATGACATGTACACTCCATATTTCTAAGATCTGCGGTGTTTTCCTTGCTTCCAAACGATAACCCTTTCTAGAACATATTTAACGCCACTACAGCTGGTGTCTGGGAATGTGTGGCGGCCGTAAAAAGTCTCCATGCCGTACATCATAGTGTAGTTTATATTTTCTTGTCCTTTGGGATCATTGATTCCATTGTGGAATTTTGAATATATCTAAATATTGAAATTTTGTCATGAAACTTGGCTCATAAATGTATAATAACATTCTAGATAATATGGAATAATAATTTTTTGCCTGTTTTTAAAACTGTTGATTTTATAAGTTGATTTCGCCAAATCGCTAAATACAAAGGTCTAAAGGGTGCTGCCAGCATTCCAACTAATGACCTTGTTCCCCCAGCTAGACACTGTAGAATTCAACATTTGTTGGCGTTTCAGACCCTTAGCGCAAGAACTGACATTTCTAAAGAGTCGTTCTTCCCCAGAACCATTAGATATTGGAATGCCCTTCCCGATTCGATTATTACGACAGCTGAAGGTGCTGATGATTGTGTAGCTAAATTTACCTCTTTGGTTAGAGCTAGGGACTAACTTCCCACTTCACAGGTCCTGGTGTATGAATGTCATTTGACGTGTCACCAGTAACAATTCTGATTCTGATTCTGAATCGGGCTGATTTCGCGAAATCAACTTGATTTCGCATATTATACCTACGGTACGGTCTCCCTATTTGGTGACAAGAAGTGACAAGAGGTGACAAGAAGTGACAAGAGCTATTTTATGGTGACAAGAAGTGTTAAGACGCATTTGCGACCCTTTTAAAAAGTAAACTATGATATATTAAACATTTTTGCAAGAGTTTAAATTCCTTTTAAGACCCCTATGGTGCGCTGCAGCTAAGTAATGGAGCCAGAGAAACGCAAACGCTCGCATGCGTATTAAAGCCTGTAAACGACTACATCCCTGTCATAAACCAAATTATTTATTGTAACATGACTAGGCAAATGATTTGTTCATGCCTGAAAATGAATTTCATACAATATAAGACACTAGAACCCCAATTGACCCACTGGAATCATATCAGGGCCGTCTTCAGATTTTCTTGTCGGGAATAAATTCAAACTGGTGACAAGAGAATGTACACGATGTGTTTCACTCTCCCACAAAATTCCAATGATGTGTGTATAGACCTTAGCAGAGATTCATATATCAGGCTGCACATATGCACAGGCTGATCCAAGCCTTATCTAGGCACACATGCTCGATGACGCTTATGTGCTCTTCAGATTTTCTTGTCTGGAATAAAGTCAAGCTGGGGTACAAGAAAATTTTTCATGTATGGAATGATCTACTATATTTCTCCGTCACATAAAATTATACCCTCAGCAGAAAAAAAAACAAACCAGACTGCGCATATGCACAGGCTGATCCAAGTCTTTTCTAGGCACACTTACTCGACGGCGCTTCAGTGCCTCTTCAGATTTTTTTGGTCGGGAATAAAGTCAAGTTAATTTGGTGACAAGAACTTTTACATGTTTGAGATGATCTCTATATTTCTCCGTCACATAAAATTACACCCTCAGCATAGAAAACATACCGGACAGCGCAAATGCGCAGGCTGATCCAAGTCTTTTCTAGGCACACATGCTCGATGATGCATCAGTGCCTCTTCAGATTTTTTGGGGTCGGGAATACAGTCAAGTTAATTTGGTGACAAGACAATTTTGCATGTATGAAACGATCTACTATATTTCTCCATCACATAAAATTATACCCTCAGTGGAGAAAACATACCAGACTGCGCATATGCGCAGGCTGATCCAAGTCTATTTCTCTGTCACATAAAATTTCTAGAAAATGTATTAAGCCCCCCCCCACACACACACACAGCAGATATCAGCGATTCGGATAAAGCAGACTGTGCAGGCTGATCTGAGTCTTCTCTGGGAACACATGCAGAGAGAGAGAGAGAGAGAGAGAGAGAGAGAGAGAGAGAGAGAGAGAGAGAGAGAGAGAGAGAGAGAGAGAGAGAGAGAGAGAGAGAGAGAGAGAGCGTGCGTGCGTGCGTGTTAAACAGACATAATATAATCATTAGAATAATATTTAATTTGAAACGAATTAAAAATTACTGTTCAATTAATTTAAACACACACAGCAGGGATCAGCGATTCGGATACAGCAGACTGTGCATGCTGATCTGAGCCTTCTCTGGGAACACATGCAGAGAGAGAGAGAGAGAGAGAGAGAGAGAGAGAGAGAGAGAGAGTGTGTGTGTGCGTGCGTGCGTGCGTGCGTGTTACATAGACAGAATATTTAATTTGAAACAAATTAAAAATTACTGTTTAATTTATTTATTTATTTATGCTCATGTCAAAGCTAGTGTAGCAGGTCGACCGTGTGGCTCGGTAGCTCAGTCGGTAGAGTGTTCGCACGGTATGCGAAAGGCCCTGGGTTCGAGTCCCGGTCGAGTCATGTTCTTTTTCCACCCCTGTGACATTTGGTGGCCAGTGTGGGGGTCCAGCACCGCGTCTGAGGGCATGAAAGAGTATGAAAATAAGTCTCGCAGCCGGACTGGATAGGACTTAGAGATTCGGGACGAATCTCATGAGAAGAGATTCGGGACGAATCTGATTTAGCAGGGGGAAAGTGTAGCAGGTCGACCGTGTGGCTCGGTAGCTCAGTCGGTAGAGTGTTCGCACGGTATGCGAAAGGCCCTGGGTTCGAGTCCCGGTCGAGTCATGTTCTTTTTCCACCCCTGTGACATTTGTGGCTCCCCGTCGGGGAATCGAACCCCGGTCTCCCGCGTGACAGGCGGGGATACTTACCACTATACCCTATGACATTCTCCCCCTCCACATTGAAATTCGTCCTCGAATTTCTGGGAGTCCGAGAATCACGTGAAATGATACTCAAGGAGTTTTAATGCACATAAGTGGGTTATTTACGTTGGGCGCCAAATGTAACAGGTGAAAAAAATGCTAATCACCTTTACCCGGCTGGGGATCGAACCCGGTCCGCAGGATTGGTAAGCAAACACTCTACCACGTCGCTATAAAAGCCGGCTTGTACCGCAAGGCAGTACAAGTGTGCTATATACCTATACCCTGTGACATTCTCCCCCTCCACATTGAAATTCGTCCTCGAATTTCTGGGAGTCCGAGAATCACGTGAAATGATACTCAAGGAGTTTTAATGCACAAGTGGGTTATTCACGGTGGGCGCCAAATGTAACAGGTGAAAAAATGCTAATCACCTTTACCCGGCCGGGGATCGAACCCGGGTCGCCGGAGTGACAGGCCAACACTCTACCGCGTCGCTATAAAAGCCGGCTTGTACCGCAAGGCAGTACAAGTGTGCTATATACCTATCTATCCCAACTGCTTGTTTGTTTGTATTGCGGTTTAACGGCCCAGTCAACACTATTTAGGTCATTTTTGAGCAGGTCAGTTCATTTATCCACACTTTTCCTGGGCAGGCTTATACGTAAGCGGTTAACCAGTACAGTGTAATTCTTTCGCCAGAAACTGACAACTGCCCTTCTTGAATGCACGGGTGACTTATCATAATGGGTTCGCCCCCCCCACACACATCTGGGCTTGGAGAAATAAATTGGGTTGCATGATGCTTCCACGCAGAGCTGAATCTGACCACACGCAAGTGCTGGTAAACCGCTTAGAAGGACTAAGCCTGCCCAGGCAAAGCGGTGAGAGTCAGATCTTCCGATGCATATAAGCCTTCTGGTTTCATTGGGCGGCAGGGCTTGAGATGTCATTTCATCTCAATGTCGGGTAAGAGACCCCACAAAATTGGAAGCAACGTCTCCAAAATGACTTAAATAATGTTGACGGGGACGTTAAAGGTGCATTATTGAGCTATCCGGAAAAAATGCTTCCAAAAATAATATTTTTCTTTAAAACAATACAAATGAATGCATTTTATGCAAAAATGCGAACAATTATGATGACAGGTAAACGAGTTTGAGAGGGATTCCCTAACTAGGGTTCGAACACTAGTTAGATCTATTTTTAGTTCGTGAAAAAAAATAGAATCTCCATATATGACGTTATGCGACGTTCATTTTTGGCCTTGTTTGCTTAGGCCATGCCTGAATCGGAAAAAATATGACGCTGAATACCATGCCATAAGTAACGACACTCAGAGATTTATTTTTAGAACAGAAATTCCGAACACATGTTCAGATCGAAGGGTAAACACGAATGAAAACGACCATTTTCACAAAGTTCTGAAGCTGTATTTGGCTCCAAAAGTGTACACATGACAAAGGAGTATGCATTGAGGAGTCTGAGGAGCAAATTCTTTCCTTTAAGAGTTCCCCTATTGACATAGGGGACAAAAATACTTTTGCAGGAGTTGCCTCCACTGAAGGTGTTCCCCTTTAAATCCCCATCAACACTTATTAGGTCACTTTGGAGACATTGCTTTCAATTTTGTGGGATACTGAAATGAAATGACATCTCAAGCCCTGCTGCCCAAAAGCACCTGCAGACTTGCCTACCCCTGGAGACAGAAAATAGTAAGATCACATAAAACCAAGGTTGAGTGGCAAATTCCACCCCCGGTATTTACCAGTGGCATTTACCGGCCTGGAAAATATGCCCAAAGTGGCAAATATGGCAAATATGATTTTGGTCTTAAAATATTTTAGAAATCTCGACCAAGTCAGAAATTGAGATATTAAGCAGGTAAAAATAAAATCACAGGTATGCATTTAGCTGTGCCATTGACACTAATATTGATCCTAAGTTTTTGGATAGACAGTAGCCAGGCCTCTTAAAGATTGTTCAGATCAGAACAGTCTGATCAGGTCCTTGACTGATTTGTCTGTTTACTTTCTCAACAACATGCTTTAACCTTTATCCTGCTCTTGGCGACAAGCCCTATCTTTGCAAACAGTGTAGATCCAGATCAGATGGCTTCTGAAGGATCTACACTGTTTGACATTCAGTTTATGAATATGTAGAAATTAATTGTAAACTGATTGGTTCAAAGTCAGAAATGGGTGTGGCTTAATTGAATATTCAGCAAGTTTGACACTATCCAAAGTTGCAAGGAGTTTTACATAAATTGTCAATTTGACATTACTTAAAACAACAAAATTAAAAACATGTTTATTTAGCTCTGCCAGTGACACTTGGTATATTGACCCTATATATGATAAAACTGTAAGATTCAAATTTTATTCGTAAGGGTTTTAAGGTATCCAATGCAGGTTAAAATAAGCCCATTGCCTCGCGATTTTTTTTTTGTTTGACTGCATGAATTGGCCAATTCAGTTGCCAACTGTTAGGGTGTAAGGGTTGGTCTGACTCTCACCACTTTGCCTGGGGCCCTGGGCAGGCTCAAATGGTGGATACTCTGCTGAATCTGCTTGAACCCTTCTTTTGCTGAATATTCATTTTAGCCACACCCATTTCTGACTTTGAACCAATCAGATTACTTGATGTAATTTATTCCTACAAATTCATAAATTGAATGTCAAACAGTGTAGATCCTGATCAGATGGCTTCTGACGAAGCCATCTGATCTGGATCTACACTGTTTGCACAGAAAAGGGTTTTCGTGAACAGCAGGATAAGAGTTAACATAGGATTGCCAAATGGGTGATGCATGTTCAATGTGAGGGCAAACCAATGTTTTATATGCAACATCCTTTGTCTGCCTAGGTGCAATGGCCAAGTTACGTCCAAGAAATGTTTTCCTAAAGTCCTAGTAACTTTCGATGTGTATGAATGTCATTTGACGTGTCACAAGTAACAACAATTCTGATGTTATCTCTGAAATGTATTGACCCCAATCAAGATCATCAGTGATTGTGATACAAACATATTTGGGGGATTGAACCTGCTCCAAAATTGGCTGGTGTAATGTATAATCAAATGTTATTTGCTTGTCCGGAGGTTGTTTTTTTTTGGTTTGGGTTTTTACGGCCCTTTCAAGATTATTTCACTCATATCGAGCCGATCGTTAATCAGAGGTGGGCGAAAACCGGAGTACCCAGAGAAAAACCACCTGACCTTCTGTTGCAGAACTTGGCGTCTCACACGTGGCCCGAGCGAGGCTCGAACCTACGGCGGTGAGAGACCTAATGACTAAGAGTCAGCGCTCTTATCCACTAGGCCACGGAGGCCCGTGTCCGCAGGTTGTCATGGTGGATTCACCTTATCTGCATTATCTGCTGGTTCCTAGTCTGAAGGTTATCAAAGTTGGAAAAAACAGGTAACCAGACCCCCTGACCTTGAAAGGTCAGGGGGGTCTGATCACCTGTTTTCCAATATTGACAATGCACAAGCTGGGAGCCAGCAAATAATGCAAATATGGTGAATACTCTGGATATTCTGATTCACATTGAATGACATTTGGCCACATTGAACTTCATCTGCCAATTAGGCTAGGAATTAGCCTCCCATTGGGCTAGTTGATCCAGGTCATCTTGATAGCCAAGATCAAAAACTGGAGTGTATATATAATTGTACACCGTCTGTGTCCCCTCTGGTGGTTAAGGCGAGACTGGAAGAAGGGTATTTGGGAAAACCGAAAACAAACTTTTACCAGAAATAACCGAAAACAAATTTTCATAACCGAAAACAAACTATATCACCAATTTTACCATGACTATTATACATTTAGACATATAAATGTTTAAATGCTATGCAAACAGATAATATGGCCAAGTTTGGGAGAATAATTTGAAATAATAACGATTTTATTGCATTTTTTTATATAATTTTCATACATGGACCTGGATCTACATTGCTTGTACTAACTGTTTAACTTGTTGTTTGTGATCTACATGAATACATTATACTCAGTTACTTGATTGTTTGAAAGTCAGAAATGTTTGTGACTAAAACAATTTATTTAGCAAGATTCTGCTTAAGAAATTTAGTCAAAAATGGTTTAACTGGCTGGTCATCAGGAGGTCCCAGATTAGGTAAATGCCAAGCAAGTAACATCAGGATCTACACTGATGCACTTACTGCTTGCCATGTTGTTTTTGATTTAAATGAATACAATATAGCTTGTACTTTGATAGTCAGGAATGGGTTTGACTAAATTAATTTATTCAGCAGGATACGGCTTTAGAAATTTTGTGTATAAAGAATACGTCGAGTATATCCTTCGGATGCACGTCTCACTGGTCATCAGGAGGTCAATGGTTTGATAACGCCCCTGCTAGGAACATCTTTTCATGAAGATTGATCATTAAATCCTTTCAAGTGTGACACTCCAAGAAGGGCAGTTATCAGTTTTATAACGAAAGAATCTGCACTGGACTTAACAGTATATGTGGCTAAGCCTATCCAGGAAAATGTGATTCATTAATTGACTCCCTTGATATGACCTAAATAGTGTTGACAGGCCTTTTAAACTTTAAGTAACACATCAGTGGACTAGAGTGCATACTTTCAGATCTCCAAACAATCATTTTATTGGTTATTGTTTGTTTGTTTGATTTGAGGTTTAACGTCCCCGTCAACACTGTAAAGGTTGTTTTGGAGACGTTGCTTCCAATTCTGTGGGACTTTTACCCGACATTGAGATGAAATGACATCTCAAGCCCAGGCGCCCAATGAAACCAATAGGGTTTATAAGCATGGGCGGAGTGACTCGTGGTATTGCGGTCTATCAGTATCCGTGTGCGGGTCGGTTTCAGCTCTGCGTGGAAGCATCATGTAGCCCATCTATTTCTTCAAGCCCCGATGGACAGGGGCTACTTTTTATTGGTTATAATATATGATTGTTTTCTTATTATACAAAATTTCTAAAGCCGTACCCTGCTGATCCTGGGGTTACTGGTTGGGCAGTTAGCTAATCTGGGACCACCTGATGGCCAGCCAGATGAACCATTTTGACTAAATTTCTTAAGCAGAATCCTGCTAAATAAATTGTTTTAGTCACAAACATTTCGGACCATCAAACGATCAAGTTACTAAGTATAATATATTCATTTAGATCACAAACTACAAGGCAAACAGTTAGTACGAGCAGTGTAGATCCCTCCATCTATGAAAATTGTATTTAAAAAGGCAATAAAATTGTTATTATTTCAAATTATTCTCTCAAACTTGCCATATTATCTATTTACATATCATTTAAACATGTATATGTCTAAATGTCTTTATAACGAAAGAATCTGCACTGGACTTAACAGTATATGTGGCTAAGCCTATCCAGGAAATCCATTCATTACCCTGGAGTATGAATGTCATTTGACGTGTCACCAGTAACAATTCTGATTCTGATTCTGAAATGTACAATAATCATGGTATAATTGGTGATATTGTTTGTTTTCGGTTTTCCCAAATACCGCTGGAAGAAAGGAGCATGGTAGCTCAGTGGTTAGTGCACTGGCCATTGATGCCAGAGGCCCCCAGACCAATTCCCAGCAGCGGTAATAAAATTACGGTGTCCGAACACGCTCCACTGGGATCATTTGCAGGGATGAATGCAACAAGTGCACTGTTCTTCAGATCGGTATATAGACACATCCAAGCACTACGTCATCAACAAGTCATACTATTTGCCGAAATTTAGCGGTGGTTGGCAAAAAACGTCTTTCGCCATTTAACGGCATTGTAAACACGATTTAATTTTCTGTAAACTTGTCTTTTATTTGGATTTGAAACGATAATCTAGACCTTTAAACAATTACAATAAACATGTCTAAGCTTGTAATTAATGATTTCTAGAAGAATCGGGACTGTTTTGGTCATATTTACTGGCCATATTTACGGAGGTAAAAAGGCGAGAAGTTCTTAGTTCTGTTTTCATAAAAATGCGTATAACCAATGATCCAAAGGCTAAAGCAGAAAATGCATGAATTAGTATTAGAATATATTGAAGAGCCCATTTATAGTGCAATTTAATATATTTTCGGCGAAAATCAACTGAAATAAACGCGGAACAGAACCCTATTTGCATTGTGTTTATATGGAGCCAGACGCTTTTCGCCAACCACGACGAACGATAATCCACGACAGATTTCAAAGGGAAGTAATTTGCGCATGCGCATTGCAATGTAAACAAAGTCACGTGTAAAAACATTGGATCCGTCTATTAACTGGAGGCCCCTGGTGCAGGGAGAACCATCCCCTATGCAGGTTAAAGATCTCTACCATAATTACATGATTACTTTGTTGGCTTTCAACCTGCAAACCTGGAGCGTACGTAACGTACACCTGCGAGTAATGGTCAAATGTGACCGATCGCAGTAGATAGATCAAATAACATCCGCCTACGAAAACATATGACACGAGGGTTGTAGTACTTAAATCGCACCAATTTGCAAACCAAAGTAAATCGAATTTTATTTTAGAAATATTTTCGGCCACATGTTCTTATTGTCACATACGTTACTGTGGGATAAAGCCATCTGTCACGCAATATAATTCGCAAAAATGTCTTTCGGACACTGGTAGCCATATCGGAAGTAAAATGCGGTGCGTAAATTTACCGGAATGGATAATTACCGGAACGTACCGGAACAGACTCATACCCCCCCCCCCCCAATTTTTATTATTACTTTTATTTCACCTGCATATTGAGTTGATTATTGAATGAATACAGTTTTTGAAAGTCCTCAGATTTCCCTGTGCAATATTATGAAACTTAAACATTGCTGCATTGCAGTACAGAATAGCTTTGGTTATAGTGACGTCATGCAACTTCGAGGGTGACGCAAGTTCGCTGACGTCATTTGTATATAAATATATCGATTACTACTGATGCTATTATCTTGTGAATCAACAACAACAAACTACATATACAGGCCAACATTTTGGCAGTATGATAGTCTTGCGATGCCGATCACAGAGGAAAATATTGCTTGAGTCATTAAAAAGTTACAAAAATTCGCCATTTTTGCTAATAGTTTTACACCCAACTTTAACCCAATGATTTCTGTTATACGACAGACTGCATGCATGGTAGTTAACCCAATCACGGTTGGCAACTTTGCTTCCCTCTTTAATTGCACGCAGGTGGGTCAGGCCTCAGATTCTATGAAGGTTCCAACGTAAAGGCTTATTGAGAATGAGAGAGATCTAATTCAAGGTAATGTTGGTTTGTGCCTGATGCTCTGTCTCTGGTCGGGCCCATCGGAGTCTGACTGTTGGTTTTCTTTTCCTCCAGCAGTGGTTTCTTGCTGTCGAGTCCTCACCATCGTCTCACCTCTGTGGTTCTTTGATTATTTGTGTCCATGGAGATGTTGCACTGATGAGTTAGGAGGCCTTCATGCGGACTGAACAAATTGTTTGTCTAAATCGCGACGGAAGTAAGGGCGAGGATTGTGGCCACTTAAAATCGATTTAAGCCCACCAGTGGAAATCTTTCCACCGTCCGTTCCAAGGCGGTTCTTCTGTGGCGGTTTATTTATGTTGTTGTTTGTTACTTACTGTGTGTATCGCTTGTGACTTTTTATTTTGGATGGACATATGGCCATTTTGTGGCAAAGTAACTGTCCTCATGGCCTTCCTTTGTTTCGGTTTCCATTATGGTCTGGTCGCTTAATGTTTGTTTTTCTTTCCCTTTGGTGTCTTTGATGGGTGGAGTAAATTAATTATACCGATTCCTGATCTTTGTTTTAGTTCTACTTTTCATTCCTACACATTCTAGCAGTAATATCAAGCGTCCTTTGTTTACTGTTGACACATACCAGCAGACTTGTTTATCCATTATTTTCGTATGAGGATCAATGTGGGAAAATTCTTTAACTAAACATACCTGCTGCCCTTATTACTTCAGAGGCTTCATTTGTCTTCTGGGAAACGGAGAGCAGTAGTGAATGTGATGCTCTTAAGAAATATTAAAACCTTAATTATCAAAACGTTAGGTAATTGATCTTGTTCTGGGGACATCTAATTCTCGTTTGAAGTAGATATCAATGAACAATTTATAAAATGCAGCTAAATTTTTGGACTCGTATGGAATAGAACATCATGGCCCGCTTGGATGAACATAAACTTTTGTCAGGCAGACAACATGCATTTAGGAAAAGGCATAGTTGCGAAACTCAGTTGAGCACGGTTATTAATGATTGGGCAAAAATCCTGGACAAAGCGGATGCAGGTGGACACATTTAGTCTGGACTTCGAGAAGGCTTTTGACACCCCTCCTCATGAACTACTTAAAGCCAAATTTTTTGGTTATGGAATTGGAGGGAAGACTCTCAAATAAATAGATTCTTTCCTTTGCTACAGAAAACAGCGCCTTCATGCGGACTGAACAAATTATTTGTCTGGATCGCTGCGGAAGTGGGGGCGAGGATTGTGGCCACGTAAAATCGATTAAAGCCCCCCCCCCCCCCCCCCAGTGGGAATCTTTCCACTGACCGTTCCAAGGCGGTTCTTCTGTGGCGATTTATTTATGTTGTTGTTTGTTACTTACTGTGTGTATCACTTGTGTCTTTTAATTTTGGATGGCCATATGGCCATTTTGTGGGAAAGTAACTGTCCTTATGGCCTTCATTTGTTTAGGTTTCCTTTATGGTCTGGTCGCTTAATGTTTGTTTTTCTTTCCCTTTGGTGTCTTTGATTGGTGGAGTAAGTTAATTGTATAGATTCCTGATCTTTGTTTCACTTCTACTTTTATTGTTAATATTAATCTTCAGTATGGGTGCCAGTTTTATCTGGGGTCCCCCAGGGGACGGTTCTTGGTCCGCTGCTATTCTCCCTGTACATCAATGATATATCCACTGACTTTGACTCGGAAATAAGACTGTTCGCAAACGACTGTGTTTGTTACCGGGAAATCAGAGATACTGAGGACTCAATGAATCTTCAGAAGAATATAGATAGATTAGGATGTTGGGCACGTAAATGGGACATGAGATTTCAACCCGTTAAATATAATATTATGCAGATAACTAGGAAACGAATGAATAAAATTAAGGCTTCTTACACCTTAGAGGGAACGGTCCTCGAAAATGTGAATTCCATTAAATACCTTGGTGTGACAATCACTCACGATTTGAGATGGAATACACATATAAGCAACATGTGTACAAAGGCGAATAGAACACTTGGTTTCCTGGGGCGAAATCTTCATCAGTCTCCTCAGGATGTGAAAGAGACAGCATATAGTAGACTTGTTCGCCCAATCTTGGAATATTGTAGTTGCATCTGGGACCCAAGCGGAGTGGTCCTTAATGAAGGAATTGAGAAAGTTCAGAATAGAGCTGCTAGATTTGTAACAGGAAATTACTGCTTTGAAACTGGGAGCATGACTGGACTTCTTGCTTAATTAAGATGGGAGTCTCTCAAGGAAAGGAGATGAGACAGTAGGCTCATACTCTTATACAAAGGTCTCAAGGGTGCTGCCAGCATTCCAACAGATGGCCTTGTTCCCCAGCTAGGCACTATAGAAAGCACCATTCAATGACGTTTCAGACCCTTACTGCAAGAACGGATATTTATAAAGAATCGTCCTTCCCCCGAACCATTAGAGATTGGAATGCCCTTCCCGATTCGATTATTTCGACGGCTGAAGGTGCTGAGGATTTTGTACCTCTTTGGTTAGAGCTAGGGACTAACTTCCCATATCACAGGTCCTGGTGAATGAATTTTATTTGACGTGTCACCAGTAACAATTCTGATTCTGATGAGATTTTTTCCTGTCTTTTAAGTGTTAAGTTGACGTGCGTCATTTCAAACCTAATTAAAAGGCCATGAAATCGTCTTATCAACTCCTAAGATAATTGGATTATCCACACCTTCTTAGGCACACTTTCAGGTTCATCGGTTTGTTTTTCAAAGATTATCACTTTAATATACTTTAATCGCTTTGAACTGACGGAATTTAAATCGACTGACAAATTATTGTGTGCCTTGATATTTATTTTTTATTTCTTGTTTGTTTGTTGTTTTTTTTTTTTTGGTCCAGATTATTATCAAATTATCAAACTCCGAACAATTGACAAAGTATTTGAAATCTAATGAAAAAAATAGGAAAACTGAAACAGAAGTGGCCAAAATCTAATATCACTTAAGCAGTAGTTTGAGATATCAGTGTTTGAGATAACGAGAATCAACTGTAAGATGGCTAAAATTATCGAAAGAACATCAAGTTAACAAGTCTGTGAAATTAAAGACCACACAAACCTCACTTATGTAGAGAAAACTGGGGTCCACGGGTGCATTGATCATTTTCCTTACATTACCTCAAAACAGATTGTGGGTACTCGTTAGAACCACCTCACTGGGGCTGTTCTGACGAGCACCAACAACATATGTTTACAGTATAAATAAGTAAAAATATCACAGACTTTGATCAGAAAAGTCAACTTTTTTAAATATAAAAGAAAGCACTGTGTAGCACGCATGTGTTATCGTAATGATAATCAACAAATAGATACATAAATTTGTGAGATATTCATATAAAAGGCACACGTCTATGCCCGATATATCTGTATGCATTAGAGTGCCATACTATCTTGGATCTAGAAATAACTATATGGATGAATATCTGTAATGTTTTTCAACTTATTTCTGCTCCAAACACCACTAAGGAAAGTGATTGTGGTTGCTCAGATGCACTGGGTGAGATTATTGTGAACTGACCCCATATTCCACATTTGGGAAATTAATTTGTGAAAATGAGCATGCATAATGCGGTAAAAAATGAAAATAGTGTGTATTTTATATAAATGTCCTAAAATTATGTTGGAAAAAGGGGTGAAACTGGTCCCTTCCGGTACGATCCGGTAATTAGGTCCGTTCCAGTCCGTTCCGGTAAATTTACGCACCCTAATTGGAGCGAGTTCGAACTCCAACCGGACTAGGGTACAGCTATTCCGCGTAACACGATTCCCAGAAATCACCGAAATTACCACATAAATCACCAAAATCACCACCGAAATCACCAAAGATGAGTTAATTTAAGGACATTTGCCATAAATTTATTTAAGTAAATTGTATTTATGTTAATATTAATCTTGTTTATTTCTTTAATGACATGTACACTCCATATTTCTAAGATCTGCGGTGTTTTCCTTGCTTCCAAACGATAACCCTTTCTAGAACATATTTAACGCCACTACAGCTGGTGTCTGGGAATGTGTGGCGGCCGTAAAAAGTCTCCATGCCGTACATCATAGTGTAGTTTATATTTTCTTGTCCTTTGGGATCATTGATTCCATTGTGGAATTTTGAATATATCTAAATATTGAAATTTTGTCATGAAACTTGGCTCATAAATGTATAATAACATTCTAGATAATATGGAATAATAATTTTTTGCCTGTTTTTAAAACTGTTGATTTTATAAGTTGATTTCGCCAAATCGCTAAATACAAAGGTCTAAAGGGTGCTGCCAGCATTCCAACTAATGACCTTGTTCCCCCAGCTAGACACTGTAGAATTCAACATTTGTTGGCGTTTCAGACCCTTAGCGCAAGAACTGACATTTCTAAAGAGTCGTTCTTCCCCAGAACCATTAGATATTGGAATGCCCTTCCCGATTCGATTATTACGACAGCTGAAGGTGCTGATGATTGTGTAGCTAAATTTACCTCTTTGGTTAGAGCTAGGGACTAACTTCCCACTTCACAGGTCCTGGTGTATGAATGTCATTTGACGTGTCACCAGTAACAATTCTGATTCTGATTCTGAATCGGGCTGATTTCGCGAAATCAACTTGATTTCGCATATTATACCTACGGTACGGTCTCCCTATTTGGTGACAAGAAGTGACAAGAGGTGACAAGAAGTGACAAGAGCTATTTTATGGTGACAAGAAGTGTTAAGACGCATTTGCGACCCTTTTAAAAAGTAAACTATGATATATTAAACATTTTTGCAAGAGTTTAAATTCCTTTTAAGACCCCTATGGTGCGCTGCAGCTAAGTAATGGAGCCAGAGAAACGCAAACGCTCGCATGCGTATTAAAGCCTGTAAACGACTACATCCCTGTCATAAACCAAATTATTTATTGTAACATGACTAGGCAAATGATTTGTTCATGCCTGAAAATGAATTTCATACAATATAAGACACTAGAACCCCAATTGACCCACTGGAATCATATCAGGGCCGTCTTCAGATTTTCTTGTCGGGAATAAATTCAAACTGGTGACAAGAGAATGTACACGATGTGTTTCACTCTCCCACAAAATTCCAATGATGTGTGTATAGACCTTAGCAGAGATTCATATATCAGGCTGCACATATGCACAGGCTGATCCAAGCCTTATCTAGGCACACATGCTCGATGACGCTTATGTGCTCTTCAGATTTTCTTGTCTGGAATAAAGTCAAGCTGGGGTACAAGAAAATTTTTCATGTATGGAATGATCTACTATATTTCTCCGTCACATAAAATTATACCCTCAGCAGAAAAAAAAACAAACCAGACTGCGCATATGCACAGGCTGATCCAAGTCTTTTCTAGGCACACTTACTCGACGGCGCTTCAGTGCCTCTTCAGATTTTTTTGGTCGGGAATAAAGTTAAGTTAATTTGGTGACAAGAACTTTTACATGTTTGAGATGATCTCTATATTTCTCCGTCACATAAAATTACACCCTCAGCATAGAAAACATACCGGACAGCGCAAATGCGCAGGCTGATCCAAGTCTTTTCTAGGCACACATGCTCGATGATGCATCAGTGCCTCTTCAGATTTTTTGGGGTCGGGAATACAGTCAAGTTAATTTGGTGACAAGACAATTTTGCATGTATGAAACGATCTACTATATTTCTCCATCACATAAAATTATACCCTCAGTGGAGAAAACATACCAGACTGCGCATATGCGCAGGCTGATCCAAGTCTATTTCTCTGTCACATAAAATTTCTAGAAAATGTATTAAGCCCCCCCCCCCCCCCCCCCACACACACACACAGCAGATATCAGCGATTCGGATAAAGCAGACTGTGCAGGCTGATCTGAGTCTTCTCTGGGAACACATGCAGAGAGAGAGAGAGAGAGAGAGAGAGAGAGAGAGAGAGAGAGAGAGAGAGAGAGAGAGAGAAAGAGAGAGAGAGAGAGAGAGAGAGAGAGCGTGCGTGCGTGCGTGCGTGCGTGTTAAACAGACATAATATAATCATTAGAATAATATTTAATTTGAAACGAATTAAAAATTACTGTTCAATTAATTTAAACACACACAGCAGGGATCAGCGATTCGGATACAGCAGACTGTGCATGCTGATCTGAGCCTTCTCTGGGAACACATGCAGAGAGAGAGAGAGAGAGAGAGAGAGAGAGAGAGAGAGAGAGTGTGTGTGTGTGCGTGCGTGCGTGCGTGCGTGTTACATAGACAGAATATTTAATTTGAAACAAATTAAAAATTACTGTTTAATTTATTTATTTATTTATGCTCATGTCAAAGCTAGTGTAGCAGGTCGACCGTGTGGCTCGGTAGCTCAGTCGGTAGAGTGTTCGCACGGTATGCGAAAGGCCCTGGGTTCGAGTCCCGGTCGAGTCATGTTCTTTTTCCACCCCTGTGACATTTGGTGGCCAGTGTGGGGGTCCAGCACCGCGTCTGAGGGCATGAAAGAGTATGAAAATAAGTCTCGCAGCCGGACTGGATAGGACTTAGAGATTCGGGACGAATCTCATGAGAAGAGATTCGGGACGAATCTGATTTAGCAGGGGGAAAGTGTAGCAGGTCGACCGTGTGGCTCGGTAGCTCAGTCGGTAGAGTGTTCGCACGGTATGCGAAAGGCCCTGGGTTCGAGTCCCGGTCGAGTCATGTTCTTTTTCCACCCCTGTGACATTTGTGGCTCCCCGTCGGGGAATCGAACCCCGGTCTCCCGCGTGACAGGCGGGGATACTTACCACTATACCCTATGACATTCTCCCCCTCCACATTGAAATTCGTCCTCGAATTTCTGGGAGTCCGAGAATCACGTGAAATGATACTCAAGGAGTTTTAATGCACATAAGTGGGTTATTTACGTTGGGCGCCAAATGTAACAGGTGAAAAAAATGCTAATCACCTTTACCCGGCTGGGGATCGAACCCGGTCCGCAGGATTGGTAAGCAAACACTCTACCACGTCGCTATAAAAGCCGGCTTGTACCGCAAGGCAGTACAAGTGTGCTATATACCTATACCCTGTGACATTCTCCCCCTCCACATTGAAATTCGTCCTCGAATTTCTGGGAGTCCGAGAATCACGTGAAATGATACTCAAGGAGTTTTAATGCACAAGTGGGTTATTCACGGTGGGCGCCAAATGTAACAGGTGAAAAAATGCTAATCACCTTTACCCGGCCGGGGATCGAACCCGGGTCGCCGGAGTGACAGGCCAACACTCTACCGCGTCGCTATAAAAGCCGGCTTGTACCGCAAGGCAGTACAAGTGTGCTATATACCTATACCCTATGACATTCTCCCCCTCCACATTGAAATTCGTCCTCGAATTTCTGGGAGTCCGAGAATCACGTGAAATGATACTCAAGGAGTTTTAATGCACATAAGTAGGTTATTTACGTTGGGCGCCAAATGTAACAGGTGAAAAAATGCAAATCACCTTTACCCTGCCGAGGATCGAACCCGGTCCGCCAGATCGACAGGCAAACACTCTACCACGTCGCTATAAAAGCCGGCTTGTACCGCAAGGCAGTACAAGTGTGCTATATACCTATACCCTGTGACACTATGAATTTGTGATTGGCAAGCGGAGTCAAAATAATATGTCGACCAAATGCTAATAACACAAGCTTGTGATTAATCAACCGAGATAACTCAAGACTGAGTGACAGCAATTATCTTAATGAGTGGCGCACGCACGATTAAGGAAGGAAGGAAGACTTCTATCCCAACTGCTTGTTTGTTTGTATTGCGGTTTAACGGCCCAGTCAACACTATTTAGGTCATTTTTGAGCAGGTCAGTTCATTTATCCACACTTTTCCTGGGCAGGCTTATACGTAAGCGGTTAACCAGTACAGTGTAATTCTTTCGCCAGAAACTGACAACTGCCCTTCTTGAATGCACGGGTGACTTATCATAATGGGTTCGCCCCCCCACACACACATCTGGGCTTGGAGAAATAAATTGGGTTGCATGATGCTTCCACGCAGAGCTGAATCTGACCACACGCAAGTGCTGGTAAACCGCTTAGAAGGACTAAGCCTGCCCAGGCAAAGCGGTGAGAGTCAGATCTTCCGATGCATATAAGCCTTCTGGTTTCATTGGGCGGCAGGGCTTGAGATGTCATTTCATCTCAATGTCGGGTAAGAGACCCCACAAAATTGGAAGCAACGTCTCCAAAATGACTTAAATAATGTTGACGGGGACGTTAAAGGTGCATTATTGAGCTATCCGGAAAAAATGCTTCCAAAAATAAAATACATATAGCCGGTATTTTTCTTTAAAACAATACAAATGAATGCATTTTATGCAAAAATGCGAACAATTATGATGACAGGTAAACGAGTTTGAGAGGGATTCCCTAACTAGGGTTCGAACACTAGTTAGATCTATTTTTAGTTCGTGAAAAAAAAATAGAATCTCCATATATGACGTTATGCGACGTTCATTTTTGGCCTTGTTTGCTTAGGCCATGCCTGAATCGGAAAAAATATGACGCTGAATACCATGCCATAAGTAACGACACTCAGAGATTCATTTTTAGAACAGAAATTCCGAACACATGTTCAGATCGAAGGGTAAACACGAATGAAAACGACCATTTTCACAAAGTTCTGAAGCTGTATTTGGCTCCAAAAGTGTACACATGACAAAGGAGTATGCATTGAAGATAAAAACCAGAAAAAATCAAAGTACTGAAAGTACTGAGAGGCGGGCGAGTAATGTCATTTCTGTACAACGCTCTTGAAAAGAAGCGAACGTTTGAAACTTTATATCGGATTTATCTAATAAAACTTGGGGGAAAAAATACAGTCTTTTACGCTCTAATCACATATAACAGCTCTTGAATGTATCATTGAGTGTTTCTATCTTCAAACGGGCAATTTTAATAAAAGACCACATACAGGATGCATTTCTCCAACACGTTGACTGTTTTTTTTCTAGCTGGAAGAAACTGTTATTTATTTATTTACATTTACCTTCTTTTATGTGGATTAATTTCCTCCGACTTTGCAGACGATCACATATCTATAGACATTACGAAAACACGCCTTTACAATTACATGAACAATTGTAATATTTTCCTTATTTTGTTTGTTTGATTTGGGGTTTAACGTCCCCGTCAACACTGTATAGATCATTTTGGAGACGTCGCTTCCTATTTTGTGGGACTTTTACCCAACATTGAGATGAAATGACATCTCAAGCCCCGATACCAAATGAAACCAATAGGGTTTATAAGCATGGCTTTGCCTGGGCAGGCTTAGATCCTCTAAGCTTTTACCAGTACTTGTGTGCGGTCGGTTTCAGCTCTGCCTGGAAGCGTCATGCAGCCCATTTACTTCTTCAAGCCTCTATGGAGGCGGTTATAACAAGAACCCACAACATATGTCTTGGAACAGAAATAAGGAAAATAATGTATACCCCTGTAAACCGCAGTTTTACTACATTAAATGGGGTTCAAGGGGAATCAGAAGTATATAGGCGTTTTCATGATGAGGACCACCTACAAATTATCATTCTGAGTATTGAAAACATCAGAAATTTCACTCGTGCATCGCACTCGTGAGTTAAACTATCTTAGTGGAAAATGAAGACATACCAAATCCGGCGGAGGAAAGGCAAAAATAAATAAATAAATAAATAGACGAGCCTGTTCATTTTTCTTTTTTACGTTATAACCGTAAATTTGAGATAATAGCTCAACTTACGCCACAAATAAAGTTCTGTTCTGTCCCCCTCCCCCTCCCTCCCCCTCTCTGTAAAATGGACACGCCCAACCATTTCCTTCGGAATTGGGAAAAAAAGTTTTGCTAAATTTTCAATGTCAGTCGTTTGACCCTTTAATTTTTGTATTTGAAATTAATAATGTTGGCCCTGATCAGATGCTGCATTATATTAATTTCAACTTTAACTGATTCGTCTTACTAAGGGCGTATAAACGCGTTCACAGATGCTGCAGCTTATTTGCCCATAAATGCCGAATGTCCCTTTACTGGGACATTCGAAAACACTACACCCTGATGAAAGGCCACATAATGCGGCGACTGATAAGTGTCATCATTAATGGCTTGAGGTATGGAACTTTAGAGACTGTTTATGTAAATTCACAGGTTACCTGTAAAACCTGGGCTGGGCTCGTTGGCTGGGCTTGTGCTCGAATTTTTGGGCTCGAATGGAAATAGGTTTATCTGAAGTGAAAGACATTATAAGGCAAATTTTAACTCTCTAGTGTGGGTAATATCAGGTGAGTCTGCACTCAAAATGTTTACCTTTGAGGGGAAGGCTATTACATCCTGGCCAGATGTCCCTCGAGATGCAGTGTCAGAATCATTTGGCTATTTAATTGCACTGCAGTGCAGGAAAATTCTACAAAATGTGGGGCTGGGTTAGTTAAAAAGATAAAGCAGACATCAGTTTCTGTTTCTTCACCTTCTGACCACAGGCTGTTCCAGCCCCTCTTTGGATGGTATATGGTCCGTGCATCTGTCACGAAGATTGTTTGTTTGATTTAAGGTTTATCCTCCCCGTCAACACTGTATGGGTCATTTTGGAGACTTCTCTTCCATTTTGTGGGACTTATACCCCACATTGAGATGAAATGGCATCTCAAGCCCTCCCGCCCAATGTAACCAATATGCTTTATATGTATGGACGGTCAAACGTGCAACACGTTTCCTGGGCTTAGAACCCCTAAGCGGTCTACCAGTACTAATGTGCGGTAGGTTTCAGCTCTGTGTGGACGCATCATGCAGCCCAATCTGTTTCAAGGCCCGATGGGTGGGAGGCAGCAGTGTACAGACTATGTGAATGCTTTATGCTGCAACTAGTGGCACCATTACATGACTTTTGGTAACCTCCCTTGCTAAATCTTTGAGATAATATTATAAAGACACCCAAGATCTATGTGACCAGCAAATTTATAACTCAAGTTTAGCTGCAGGGCCGGTTATAGACTGGTAACAATAAATTCTGAAATCTGTTCTGTATGAAAATACGGAACAGTTTGTAGATTTACCCAATCATGAAGTGTCGAACTCTTACTGTCGTTTATGCCATGTATCCATGTGGAATCCAACCTACTATGGAAAATGTTTTTTCTCCAGGCCCTGTTGTTTTCACATGTTTGATTAATGTTTGTTTGTCTGATACAAAAGAACTGTTGAAAGTCTCACATAGTTCCACTTAATATTAATATTAAGACCAGCTAAAATAAAGACTAAATATGTTCTAGAAAGGGTTATCCTTTGGAAGCAAAGAAAACACCACAGACCTGGAAAATATGGAGTCATGTTTTCTGGGCCAGACTAGTTAGTTTCAGCCAATTAAGCCTCATCAGTGACCCTCAAATATTTTCAAAACTCAACAATGGAATCAGTGATCCCAAAGGACAAGAAAATATAAACTACTTACCTATACAAACTAGTCTGATTTTAAAAACAAATTCCAGAGATTTCAGATATCTTTCTTAGTATTTTCTAAACCAAGTTACCACATTTGGGACTGTTCAAAAGTGGTCTTTAAAAGGCCACTTTTGAAAAGTATTAAAGATGGTCTCATTAAAGAAATTTTACAATAGCACTAAAAGAACAGGAGGATAATTCCTGTAGTTTTATAAGCAAAGGGTGTAGATGCTGTTCAGACGCCAATTTCTGCGGTATCTGGTACGGGTCTATACTGTACCACTAGAGGGTCGCTTGTCTCTAAAGGGGTTCAGAGTTTGGACTTGGACTGTTTTCTTTTGTCCTTTAATTCCTGTACTTCAAGCAAACAGAGAAGATCCTGCCTGTTCAAACACCGTATTCTGTGTCGTCTGATCAGGGTCGACATTTTGAAACCCTGGAAGTGGATCGGGGTCTACACTGTCTGTATCCCATTTCGGAGCCCCAGACATGTGGCCTCTGATCTGGATCTACACTGTCAGTTTCGCATCTTGGAACTCGAGACATGTGGTCTCTGATCGGGGTCTCCACTGTTTGTCTGACAGTATCTTATCCTGGAGCCAAAGGCATGTGGCACCTAATCTGGACCTACACTGTTTGTCAGGGTTCGATTTTGGAACCCTAGGCATGCGGCCTCTGATCTGGGTCTACACTGTCAGTATTGAATTTTGGAACCTCAGACATGTGGCTTTTGATCTAGGGCATTCACTGTTTGTCAGTATTCCATTTTGGAACCCTAGACACGTGGTCTCTGATCTGTGTCTACACTGTCAGTATCCCATTTTGGAACCCTAGACATATTGCCTCTGATTTAGGTCGTCACTGTTTGTCAGTATCCCATTTGTAACACTAGACGTGACCTCTGATCTGGGTCTTAACTGTTTGCCAGTACCCCGTTTCAGAACCCTAGATACGTTGCCTCCGATCTGGATCTTAACTGTTGCAAGTATCCCATTTTAGAACACCAGACATGTGGCCTCTGATCTGGGTCTAACGAGTTTGTCAGTATCCCATTTTGGAACCCAAGACACGTAGTCTCTGATCTGTGTCTTCACTGGTTTTCAGGATCCCATTTTTGAACCCTAGATATGTTGCCTCTGATCTGGATCTTCACTGTTTTCAGTATCCCGCTTTTGAACCCTTGACATGATGCCTCTGATCTGTGTTTTCACTGTTTGTCATTATCTCACCTCTTGGAACCCTAGACATGTAGCATCTGATCTGGGCCTACACTATTTGTGAAGCCAAAATGCACGACCACTGAAATCTCGGATCAGCATGCACATCTGCACAGTCTGTTCTGGGCTTTAGGTGATCACATAGGTCTTATTGGAACTTTGGCATCTTCTGGCTCAATTAAAAAGAATGAGTCCTGTGTTTTGATATTGTAATCCAGATTTTTGTAATCCAGGTTTTTGCTTGTTGCAACTCAAATCAAGAAGGAAAACAAACTTGATTTATATCAGTCTTTGAATCGACTGCCTATTCGAAATTCTCAAAATTGCAGTATGCTTCCTCTGGCTTTCGTTGCCGGATCATTACAGGGTCACTGATGAGGCTTTATTAGCCGAAACTACTTAGTATGACCCACCTTCTTATGAATATTTTCATTGCTCTTAAAGGAACTCATTTTTGATTTTTATTTGCCTTCACTGCAGCTGGTGTTGTGCCGTGTGGCGGCCGTAAAACGTCTCCCCGTACATCAACCATAGTGCAGTTTATATTTTACTTTTGGTCCTTTGAGATCAGCGTGAATATTCTGAGAAATCAGAAATAAATTATTAGTTTAGACTCAAATTCTAGACAGGTTTTTAATTATTGTGACCTCATTTTGATTTATATCAGTCTTTGAATCGACTGCCTATTCGAAATTCTCAAAATTGCAGTATGCTTCCTCTGGCTTTCGTTGCCGGATCATTACAGGGTCACTGATGAGGCTTTATTAGCCGAAACTACGTAGTATGACCCATCTTCTTATGAATATTTTCATTGCTCTTAAAGGAACTCATTTTTTATTTTTTTTTTAGTAATTATAATCTTGACAGGGGCCCATGGGAGCAATTCTCTTTGACAGTTCCTCCAACCAGACAACAAACAAATTTGAAAGGTCAATAACTGACCCTATTTCACCTAGGTCCTGTGTCAAACCCATTTTCATTCAAGCCCAAAAATTAGAGCCCAGACCCAGCCCATGAGCCCAACCCAGGTTTTACAGGTAGCCAACTTGCGTTGTAATTAGACCGTTCCAAAGCGGTCGGAATACTACGTGTCAACCCTTTCAACCCTGTACATCGCTGCAGATGCCGATTCAGGTACAGATACCGATACAAACCTTAGAGTTCCAGATCAGACCGCATGTGACGAGCAGTCTCAATCAGAATCTATACTGTTTACGAGATCTCAATGACTTGAACAAAACATCTTTCTATAAGAATTGGTACACTGAATATCAAACCTAGAAGTGTTCTGTTCAGAAACCGAGGGATGAAAGGGAATTATTTCAAGCATAAACAGCAACGGCGTAGGAAAATAGTGTCAGATTTTTTTAATCAGTCTTCAGCGCAAATGTATTTGTAAAATCCAACAATCAGGTCTATTTTTACAAACTTTTGTCATTTTTCAAACAGTTCGACCGAACTTCATCGAATTTATTAAGTGTATTGCTTTTTTCATATTTTGATATGTAAGTTTTTCTTTTTTGAGCGGAGGACTACAAGAAGGAATTCTAAAGAGGTGCACAAAAATCTGATGTATGAGGTGTACGGTGACTATAGTCGGGCTAACGCCCGCCTAAAAATGAGACCCGGTAGCTCAATAATGCACCTTTAAACACCAATGCAAAGTAAAAAAAAGTCATAATGGGGAAGCCCAGTTTTCTCTATATTAAATGGGCTTTCACATGTAGAAACTTCACATGAATCCTGGTTAAACCCGCTTTTATATTTATAAAATTAAACGACATTGTTTTGAGCCTGAGTTTATTTGAGAAATCTCTTGTCGGTAAATGCGGTTAACCCCCTTCTTTGGTTAAAACGAGTACCCACAGTCTATGTTTATGAGCAGAGAAAAAAAAACATGAAGGAAAGTCACAGATACCCACGTAAAATTCACTGTTTTGCTCATAAAATGAAGTGACTTTGTTATAAAGGTCTGAATAAAGCATGTTGTTTTTGCTCCAAACGTCTTTAAAATTTGGCCAAAATTAATTTCTAACTCAAGAATAACATTAAATTTATTATTTTAAGCAATAATATAGTTTAATTTTGTGTTAAAAAGTTTCTTGTCATCATAAAATAGCTCTTGTCACTTCTTGTCACCTCTTGTCGCTTCTTGTCACCAAATAGGGAGACCCCTACCGTTGGTTAGCCATGGTTAACCACGGTACGTGATCGAATTACTTCAACTCGATTTCACTTGAGGTAGATTTGTTTTTCAACAGATTTGTTTCACTTCATCACAGGCAGCATCAACGTTAATGTTTTTTATTAATAATCTTGTAAGAAAACAAAAAAAAAAAAAAAAAAAAAATAGCATGAATGAATGATAAGCTAATGTTATTAGTTTTCGTGGCACCTCGACTCTTTCTTGATATAGCCCGGCCTCCCATGCTATCAAGGTAGTTATGTTGCAGTATAAATATTTCAAAGTCAGTAGCCCCTGCCCATCAGGGCTTGAAAAAATAGATCGGCTGCATGATGCTTCCACGTGGAGGTGAAACCGGCCCGCACACGAGTACTGGTAAACCGCCTAGAGAATCTAAGGCAATGCGGTGCGAGTCGGACCGTCCTTGTTTATAAATCCTATTGGTTTCATTGGGCGGCCAGGCGGTAGGGCTTGACATGTCATTTCATCTCAATGTTTGGTAAAAGTCCCACAAAATTGGAAGCAACATTTCCAAAATGACCATTACAGTGTTGACGGGGACATTAAATTTCAAAACAAACCTTTCAGATATGTACCTAGGCAGAATTTTCTCATGCCAACGGGTTCCCATTGTACCAATGCAGACATGTTATGTCTCCCGAAAATCGCAGGAGACTCCCGGAAAAAAAAGCTTTTCTTACACCTCATGAAATTCTGGATAAAACTCTCGGAAAAATGAGAGCTTTGGTGCAGTGGTAGCGCATCGGATTTTTGATCAAGAGGTTGTGGGTTTGAGCCGCACGCTGACCATGAGCAAGGCACTTCATCCACATTGCTTGAAAAAAAAGTATTGGTTACCACCCAGGAAATCCTGCTCGTAATGCTCAGATGTGAGTGCGTAGCAGTAATAGGAGAAAAGAAAAAAAAAGCATTTTGGGGCAAATTCTTGAAAAGCTGCGTGTGTATTTTCTTGTGTAAAATTCGGCAGAAAAATCCGAGTTAATCTGTGAGTACAACTGATTGTAATTAATGCAGTGTCCAGTATTAATGGGGATTAAAACATGGTTCCACACCTGCAGATGGGCATTAACAAATGAAAACGCTGATCGTATTTGTAATGGATCAGTCCATTCTACTATTACACTGTAAACACAAGCCTCCAGTGCTCTCGACAAGCCTACAATCTTCCGTGTGACAAGGTTTGAAAATAAGATTAAGTTATGTCTCTAATTTGCATTTATCCTTTAATCTACAATCAATGTGAAACCTAAGAAGTTTAGCTACATTTAACGGTAGATGTATGCATAATAAATACAGACTATTCTACTGTCTCGTGCATGGTTATGTTTTGGCGCCAAAATAGCAGACGCCTGGCGGGAAAAGTCGAATGATTTAATGTGTGTAAACACATCTGTTTGCTGTTGTTGGTGATTGACAGGGAGCTTCCGGGGATAAGTCGGGAATTGTGCAAGGCACCATTCTCTATCCACAACTGTTTAGCTATCGAGAAAATATTTTTTACTGGTTGTAAACATTTTTTTTTTTATGAAAGAAATACTCCCCATTAAAATAAAATAAAACAATGACATTAAACATGTTACATGTGCGGGGTTGCTGGGGTCAGATGACGTCATTTACTGATCGCGTGCAGAAAAAAGGCAGCGGCGGTTTGTGGACGGTGGATTTCATGGCAATTTTGGTGGGGGATATCTTTGATGTTCCCTTGAACTTGCTTGTTGAGCGGTTGTAAAAGTTTTGGATGGAGGGGTCCTCGTCTTGTGGCTGGATCATTAAATTATAAACTAATCTGCATTCTTTATTCTCTTAACTCGCTAAGCTGACAGTTTTGATCTTTTGAGTATATCGGCTGCACCTCGGGCTAATCATGTATGTCAAGTTTATATAACTATCAGTATCTTCAATTGCTAATTGGACAAGCTGTTATGACATGTCTGCAATTAACTTGAACTAGAAAAAGTACCGTTACTGTCCTTGACAACTACAGTAATATCTACTGTATTTCCCCACTAAAAAGGCGGAGGGGAATAAAGTTGCTGTGCTTGAAACTTGATAGAAACCTTGGATTATATTTATTAATGTTAGTTGGGCCAAACAAAACCGTGCTGTATCGGAATTCGTGCTATAAGGAGGTCAGGGTGTATCTGTCTATCTATCTGGGCATAAATGATAAGATATGCTCTTGTGCTGAAGCATTATACATCCGGGTGTGTGTTTGGGGTGGGGATGGGGACACTGATATGACCAGGTGTTAGTTTGAAGGCATCTTCCCAAGGAAATGATTTTAAAAACATTTATTAGTTATTTATCCATGAACATGAGTGTAAAGGAGAAACAAAATATGTTCAAAAAGCTCTCCTCAGGGAGCTTGCCCCAAAGGCTTCACGCCTTTGGTGCTCGCCAATCCTCCTCAAATTTTATGCGCTGTCTCCCTCATTTTCATTTTCAAAACTTAACATGTCTGCAATGCAAAGAGAAAAGTGACAGATGAAGGAAACTGATTCAACTACAAATACATGTAGCCTCCATGTACCATATCTCGAACCATTTTGGACACTATTCCCATGTATAAATCAAGAGAAAGCAACTTTGATTTTCTTTAACATAAATTTACATTTAAAGAGTGGACTTCGACAATGTCTGACGTAAGATTTGTTATTGATGACTAGGAGTGTAACGATGCATCAGACTATCGATGCATTGAGATAGGCACTGGGTCGATAGTACTGCATCGATGATAAAGTTAAGACGATCGCTATTGACAGCCGGCTGTCGATAGCGAATTCGCTATTGACAGCCAGCAAACTAAATTGGTGTAAATGGGTTATTGCAAATTTATTGTATGTTTTACTTTATAAACATTTATGGACAGGTTTTTTAATATAATTTATTGTATAATGGCTTCAGGTACTGTGATTATCCCGTCAGTTGGTCTTTACCATGGAACCTGCTAAAGTAGTGATATTACCAGCTGTTCCAAAGATTTGGTGATTGTCAATCTTCTGATACATATCATTTCTATGACTAAGAATATTGTGAAGCCTTATTAATCTTCTTAATGCAAACAAATATTTACTGTTTTGCCTGTGACAGAGGCCATTGTTGGCGGAATTTCCTGAGTTTTTTGCTCCCCTGAGCGGAAGGCTCATAGGTAGGGATGTAACGATAGTCAAAAAATGACTATTGCAATAGTATTGACATTGCAAGAAGCACCATTGCGATACTATTACTATTGCCGACTACTATTGCAATACTATTGCGATACTATTGCCTGAAACATATTTTATTTTCTTGTTTGAGAAGGAGATAAAAACTATTCAAACCTACAAGCTGCTTTTCTGCACGTTTAAATGCATAAAAGATTTAAACAAGATAATTTACACAGAGGGACAACTGTTGTAAACTCCTGTTTGCTTTTCTGCCTCCCCTACAAGAGGTAACAGCTCCCCAGGAGCATCTTATTTTCTTTTAAGTGTAAATCCTCCTGGAAGAACCAGGAGACTCATTTTAATAGAAGTAGCCAAGTACATGTATCAATTCACTGTGAGAATGTGACATCAGTTTCTTTATCAAAATAAATGTAAGCTCTTCACGTAGGCAATGAAATCTTTGCTTGTCTTCAAAAACACTTAAGGCATGATAAAATGACTATATACACCTCAACTTAGTTATAACACGGAACTTTGGGTCCAACCAAACGGACCATGTTAGTTAACCGAATCGTGTTATAAACGCCGACCGTATTTGTCACTGAACAATCTATTCTACCATTTCACTGTAAACACAAGCCGCCGGCGCTACCGATAAGCCTACAATGTTTCGCGTGACAATGTGTGAAAATAAGATCAAGCTATGTCTCTAATGTGCATTTATCCCTCAATCATATTTAATCCACAATCAAATCGCTTCTAAGACGATTAGCTACATCTAACTATTAATAAAAACGGACTATTCTACTGTCTCGTGCATGGTTATGTTTTGGCGCCAAAATAGCCGATGCTTGGCGGGAAAAGTCGAACCCTTTAATTTGTGTAAGCACATCTGTATGGTGTTGTTCGTGATTGAGCCTCCTGAGATAAGTTGGGAATCGTGCTGGGTGCCGTTTTCTATCCACCTCTATCCACACACGTTTAGCTATCGAGAAAATATTTTTACCGGTTACAAACATTTTTATGAAGGAAGTGGCTAGACGACCGGATCCGGTCTTCTAGCCTCTGAGTCTAGAACGCCGGACCCGGCATTCTAGACCTAACGGCTAGAAGACCGGGTCCGGTCGTCTAGCCATCCTCCCGTTGCCAGGCTAGAATGCCGGCAATAGAATATTTGATAACTATAATCCACAAGGTAGCCTAAACAAAATTAGAATGGAACATTTACCTGTCATGAATTATCCGCCATTTTGAAGCTACGATAGATTACTGTTGATTGTGTTTTAAGTATAAAATACACGAATTTCTGTAAAACATTCCAAAAATTAAATACAACCTGACAACCATAATATTGGTAATGGACCAGCCCAATATATAAGGTAGAAGAATCCACTAGGCATAAATGGGTTAATTTACCATGCATGTATGACATTGCATATGCTGCTGAAAGCCATCTGACAAGTAACATTTAAGGTTCATCTTTACGTTTAATTCATTTAACAAGACATTATAGTTGATCAGACAGAAAAACGGATAAAACAGACAAAAACATACTAACCTCTGCTCTCTTTTCCCCGTCTAGTAGATTTGAATTGTCTCCCGCCTTGAATACAATGGAAACTGATCCCATAATATTTCAGCCTAGGGTTCAGCGTCTTTTTCGATAGCTTTTTCTGAGCTGCAGAAATTGTTCTACTGTCGCGCTTCCAGAACTGAACATATTCTGCATTCTGATAGCGCTGAATGGCGCTTTCAAAGACAGAATAGTCTTCGAACGTTTGACCTATGTGCAGTCTATGAGCCATCATGAGGCAATAACGGACTTTCCAGGGACAGCAATAAGTAAGTTGAGATAATTGCTTTGTTTGTTTGGAGTAGAAAATTACTGCGGTATTTAAAGTGTGTGATGTGTTGGCGGTGATAGTTTAAGACAATAGGATCTTTAATCTTTAAGATGTCTTTGCGGTCGTTTGACCGCTAAATCAAATATCTAATTGTTTGTAGCACTCTGTACAGTAAAATAATAATGGACTTGTCTAGAATGCCGGGCCCGGTCTTTTAGTCTCAGAGTCTAGAATGCCGGGTCCGGCGTTCTAGACTCAGAGACTAAACGACCGGGTCCGGTCGTCTAGCCACTTCCTTTTATGAAAGAATTTTTATGCCCAATTAAAATAGACATATATGTAGATAACTGAAGGATCAGAATTGTAACGGTGTCACGTCAAATTACATTCCTACACCAGGACCTATGATATGGAAAGTTACATTTGAATCCTCTGACCCCAAATCTGAGCACATTTTAAATATGTGTCATTGTTTCGGTACACAATCGATCGCATGCGTTTGTTAAACAGAACACATTGTGATCAGGGCTAAAGAATTTTTATATCCAAATCGGTCCCGGTCTACCGATGACGTCATCAGTAACGTGCCGAACATGCCTTACAATGTCATCCCCGACAGTCTTGCATCTGCCAACTAATCTAATTTCCCATCATTTTCATTTTGTAATGATTTTTTTTCCAAACATCATTTGTATGTTTCTTTCGTTGTTTGGTAAAACCTTTTAAAACATTTTAAAACATTTTAGCAATAAAAATAAACAGAAAACCATACCATGTTTTTATTTCCATTAATTGTTTTCTAGTGCGGTATTTCCCTGTGCATATTTTGAATACACGGTGTCCAAGATTCAAAATTAATTTCTTTGCTGTATGAACATGTCTGGATGCCCAAATTATAAACGTTCTTTGCGGGACGACACGTATTTTATTTCCTTTGATGTCTGCTATTGACAAAAATAAGAATCCTCTTACACCTCAACCAGAACATTTTTTGCATCTTTTGAAGCGGTAGCGACACGGGCGGACTTTCCATGCTTCATGTGCTGAAGCGGGCAGCACCCTTTGATAATAAATACCACTGTGTAAACACGCATTAATTATCGCTTTTCTTATCACTGGCTTACAAACAGCTTGCAGATTAGCGTAATCAAAACATGCGTGGTCGTCCGTGTCAACTTTTTCGATATCAATAAACATCAAAGTGCTGTTGAAATATGCTTCAGACAGCTGTTAATTTACCAGTTCAATGACGGAATGTTCAGCGTTCTGACTATACCGACACTGGGTGTAAAGTGGACAATGCGTAACAAAATAAGATGCATAAACACAGCGCATTTGTAGGCTACCGCCGAATCACGATTCGGTTGTAATTTTATTGCCTGTAACTCGCGACAATCAGCCGTTGACTCCCACTGACATAGGAGATTATTGGATTATAATTAGGACAATATACAGCTTGACGCTTGACCGGGTACAAGACGCAGGTGGTAACAAAGAATATATTTTAGAATGAAAACAACTTCGGGAATTATCTGAAAAATTGTGCTATAGAAAACTATCGAAACTATCGATAGTTCTAAACACTATCGGCGATAGTCATCGATGTTTAACTTTCCATCGATGCAGTACTATCGACCTAGTGCCTATCGCAATGCATCGATGGTCCGATGCATCGTTACACTCCTACTCATAGGTGAGCTTATAGTATGGTAAGGCTCCGTTGTCTGTCTGTCATCTGTTGTGTTTTCTGTTGTCTGTCAACATTTTCAAACATCTTCTCCTCTGAAACCCCCAAGGCCAATAGGAGTCATATTTCATGTGGAGAACCCATGGGATGGGGAACAAAAGTTTGATCGCAGGGTCCAGGTCACATGACCAAGATGGCCGCCATGCCCATATAAGGTAAAAACCCTTCAAAAATCTTCTTCTCTGGAACCAGTGGACCGATTGGCCTGAAACTTGGTATGTAGCATTAGGGACTCAGGTCCATCTTACTTTGTTCAAATGATGACCCTTGGATGACCTTTACCAATTTTAGGCCAAGGTCAAATTTGGTCGCATAGACTTTTGTAAGGGGAAAAGTCAAAACCATGTATTTTTAGCTCACCACAGCCGAAGGCTCCGGGGGAGCTTATAGGATAGGCAGTTGTCCGGCGTTGTCGTCGTCGTCGTCTGACGTCAACACTTTCAAACATCTTCTTCTCTGAAGCCACTGGACCGATTCAGCCCAAATTTTATCTGTAGCATCCTTGGGCTGGGGGGTTGAAAGTTTGTGTTTTTTATGAAAATCGGCTCATTAGTTTGGTTGCTATGGCAACTTAGAGTGCCCATAGACTTATAATGGGGAAAATAGAAAAATGGCATTTACTGCCAAGCCTCTGCAGATATTTTGACAAAACTTTCAAAGAAATGTTCCATAGGCGATCTACTATCTGCCGTATGATTTTAGGCCTTCTGCTCATTTTCGTTGGTTGCCATGGAAACCAAAATAAAAAAAATAGACAAAAAATACTTAAAAAATCATCTCCTCAGAAACCATATGCTCTAGGAGGCTGAGACTATATGAAAATATTCACCATATTTGCCTTTACAGGTTTTGTGTTTTTTATGAAATTTGGCCTTTTAGTTTTGTTGCTATGGCAACTTAGAGTTTCCATTGACTTATAATGGGGAAAACTGAAAAATGGCATTTACTGCCAAGTCATTGCAGATATTTTGACAAAACTTACATAAACATGTTCCTTGAGTAAACTTCTCTCAGCCATATGCTTTTATGTCAACCTGGGGGCCCTTAGGTTGTGCGGGGGCCATGCCCCGCCCCCTCCACTTCATAAAATGCCTTATATCTCAGAAACCTTACAGATCCCAACCCCTAAACCATATATATTCTTGTTCCTTATGATAAGATGCATTAAGTGACACCAACCTGGGGGTCCCCCGGGATGTGCCGGGGACATGCCCTGCCCCCTCTATTTCATAAAATGCCATTTATCTCAGAAACCATTCAGATCCCCACCCCTAAACTATATATATTCTTGTTCCTTATGCTAAGATGCATTAAGTGACACCAACCTTGGGGTCCCCCCGGGATGTGCCGGGGACATACCCCACCCCCTCCACTTCATAAAATTCCATTTATCTCAGAAACCATTGAGATCCCCACCCCTAAACCATATATATTCTTGTTCCTTATGATAAGACACATTCAGTGATACCAACCTTGGGGTCTCTCTGGGGTGCGCTGGGGCCATGCCCCGCCCTTCCACTTCATAAATGCCATATATCTCAGAAACCATTCAGATCCCCACCCCTAAACTATATATATTCTTGTTTCTTATGATAAGACGCATTCAGTGACACCAATCTGAGGGTCCCCTAGGATGTGGCGGGGCTTATGCCCCACCCCCTCCACTTCGTAAAAGGCTGAATATCTCAGAAACCGTTCAGATCCCCACCCCTGAACCATTTAAATTCTTGTTCCTTATCGCCCCCCAGATCAGATTGACCCAGAATATCTTGAGGCTTTTAATTCATCTTTGTCTAGGATAATGTCAAATGCAAATGCCCATATTTTGGTTGGCGGAGACTTCAATTGTGGTGACATTGAATGGTGCAACATGCAGGTGCCCCATGGGGTATCTAAAAGGCAGACACAGCAACAGCTTTTAGATATAATCAAAGAACACTGCCTAGCCCAAGTAATTAATATACCCACCCGTCAAGAGAAGACCCTCGATCTATTATTTACAAATTCACCATCCCCAGTTAATCGAGTTAAGGGGATGCCCCCGATCGGCAAAGCCGATCACGACATAGTCCTTATTGAATACGACATTAAAGCAAAACGAATCAGACAAGCCCCGCGTAAAATATATCTATATAAACGTGCGGATATGGATGGTCTGCGAGACCATATGGCGCGATTTAGAGATTCGTTCCTTTCCTCTGACCTTTCGCACATGTCAGTTAACGACATGTGGGTCAATTTTAAGACCAAATTAACTGCGGCTATGGAAAGGTTTATTCCAACGAAAATGACCAAAACAAAGCATAGTGCGCCTTGGATCGACAACACGATCAAGCATCTAATTAGAAGACGCAATCGAATGTACTTTCGTGCTCGTAAGTCTAGTAGCCCTGATGTTAAGAGCCATTACAAAAGGTTCAGAGCACATGTACAAAAGGTAATAAGAGATGCATATTGGAAGCATGTTTCCAGCATCTTTACCAGGGCCCAAGCTAGCCCAAAAAATTTGGGAGAAGTGACTTCTCCCTCCTGGGAAAATAGGGAGAAGTTTGCTGGGTCAAGGGAGAAGTGGGTGCGGCTTAACGCCGAACAACAACAATGTAATGAGTTCTCCTGTAAACCCCTATTTGGAGATTTGTTTGTTTGATTTGAGGTTTAACATCTCCGTCAACACTGTAAAGGTCATTTTGGAGACGTTGCTTCCAATTTTGTGGGACTTTTACCCAACATTGAGATGAAATGACATCTCAAGCCCTGTCGCCCAATGAATCCCTATTTGGAGAGTGTATTTTATAGGGGTATCAATCAATTCCACTATTGAGACCACCTGAAATGAAGACTAATTCTGCTTTAAAAAGCTTATTTGGTTGGCTGCAGTTATTCTTTCTGTTTTCTGCATACAGTGACCCCTGATCAGAGACCAATTTTGGGACTGTTCAGAAGTGGTCTTAAAGACCACTTTTGAACTGTCCCAAAGGTGGTCTTAATATAGTAATTTTACTGTATTTGGGCAAGCTGTAACTTTTGTTATATCCAACCATGTTATAATGAAAGGTGTTATAAAGTAAAGAGGTTTCTATGTAATAGATCAGTTCACTAAGTACCTGTCACAGTTGTATTTGAAACAAGGGGGAACAACCTCGCTAGATGAAAATCAGTTGTTATTTTTTATGAATTTGGATAATTACTGAGTAACTGAAAATTTACCGGCAAGTAATAATTATTTTCACTCACAAAATAAAAAATTGCTTCCTACTTTTGTTGTTGTCCATAAAAAAAAAAGAAAGAAAACGATTGATGGATGCAAAAGTAATGTACAAACAAATCAATGGCAAATAAACCATCTATATTTAAAATTTATTAAACCCTAATGCAGCGTCAATGTTACCGGTCAGATACATCTTGTTACTGTATACAACAGTACTTAACAAAGTGCGTCCGCACCCGGACTTTGGCACGAGCTAACGGTACAATATACCTGTTTAAGTTACATAATCTTGTGTAATCTTAATTGGTTCTTAATGCAATAAAAACTTTGTGCAATCAACCGAGATAGATTTTATGACAGTATAAGACTACTAAGCGTGTTGCAAGTGGCTCGAGCTGCATGAGCTAACGGTTAGAATTAAATTACATAACAGTACCAAACTGCAACTGGGACGAAGTGCAGAATAAACAGTTAGCTTTGTTCAGTGTAATTACTGAGATGTCTGACACTAGTGGATCGAAGGATTATCGTCACCTTGTCAGTTTACCGTTACTGTTCACAAGGAAGACAAAAAAAAAAAAGGGCGAAATTTCAGGGCGAAGTTTTTTTCGCTTTCATCGCCAAAGTCGGCGAAGTGAGCCCCAACAAGGCGACTTCTTCGCCCGAGTCGCCCTCTAGCTTGAGCCCTGCTTTACCTTTGAGGATGATAATACAGATCCCGACAGTCCCCAGAAGAATGGTAAAGTAAAAAAGTTTTGGTCATTTGTAAAGTCCCTGAAAAAGGAAGCCTTTGGGATCACTTCGTTAAGAGATAACGGTATTCTCAAAACAGATTCGCGCGATAAGGCCAACATATGTAACAAACAGTTTCAATCTGCATTTACGCGTGAAACTGATGGTGAGCTACCAACTAAAGGTAATAGTCAGTTCCCCTCAATGGGGGACATAACAGTTGACCCAAACGGGGTCGCCAAACTGTTAGGTAAGCTCAAAATACATAAGGCATCTGGGCCGGATGACCTGAATGCCAGGGTGCTTAAAGAATGTGGTGCTGAAATTTCACCTGTGCTGGCCTTTATCTTCAATGAATCACTCGCCCAGGGCACTGTACCAGATGACTGGCGACAAGCTAATGTTACCCCGGTCTATAAAAAAGGAGAAAAATACGATGCAGCAAATTATAGACCAGTGTCGCTAACATGCATCTGTTGCAAAACCCTGGAGCATATAATAGTTAGTAACATCAACAAGCACCTAGCCTTAGAGAGCATTCTTGCTGACTGTCAACATGGTTTCCGAAGTCAAAGGTCTTGCGAAACTCAATTAGTTCAGTTTTACCATGACATTGTGAGCAATCTGGATGGGGCCACAAACCGTGGCCACAAACAGACTGACTTGATTATCATGGACTTCGCTAAGGCCTTTGACAAGGTACCTCACAGGAGGCTATTGTATAAATTGGATTACTATGGGATAAGAGGATCCACACACAGGTGGATTAGCTCATGGCTCTCAGGGCGCTCACAACAAGTTGTACTTGATGGCCAAGCGTCTGATCCAGTCCCTGTTTTATCTGGTGTCCCCCAAGGTTCGGTCCTTGGACCGGTCCTTTTCTTGGTATTCATTAATGATCTCCCTGATAACATCAGGTCATCTGTCCGTTTGTTTGCTGATGATTGTGTCCTTTATAGGAATATATATTCTTCTTCTGACTGTCTTATTCTACAAGATGACCTGAATCAACTAGCACAGTGGGAGGCCGATTGGCAGATGAAGTTCAATGTGGCCAAATGTCATTCAATGAGGGTGTCGCGACACCCTCCTGACAAACAAATTAAGTTTGACTATAAACTACACCAGCAAATCTTGGAGCAGGTTCAATCCGCCAAATATCTTGGTATCACCATCACTAATGATCTTGATTGGGGTCAACACGTTTCAGAAATTACATCAAAAGCAACTAGGACTTTAGGATTTCTTAGACGAAACTTGGCTTTTGCACCTAGGCAGACAAAGGATGTTGCATATAAAACATTGGTTCGCCCTCAGCTAGAATATGCATCACCCATTTGGCATCCCTATGTTAAAACTCAGATTCAGCAGGTGGAGAAGGTGCAGAGGACAGCTGCTCGATGGACCTGCCGACGATGGCGCAATAGAAGCAGCGTCGGTGACATGCTTAACGAGCTAGAATGGCCGTCCTTAGAGGCCCGTCGTGAGCAGTCCTCTTTAACCTTCTTCTATAAGATACATTCAGGTACAGTGGCCGTTAATAAAGATAAATACTTGACCCCTGTGACAGTTTCAACTCGAACAAGGGCATCAAAAGTAAACAACTCACAGTATCACAGGTACCAGTCCTACAGTGATGCCCTGAAAAATTCCTTCTTCCCTAGGACTATTCCCCAGTGGAATAGTCTTCCCTCTTCTGTGGTGAATGCTAAGACTGCAGAGGAGTTCAAAGCCCATACAGTGTAAGATTGAGACTCAGAGGTATGCGTTTTAGTATACCTCTGTTATTCAGATTGTAAATAGTTTTAAGGACTCATCCAGTGACTTCTCTTTTTTTTTTTTTTTCAGCTAAATTCTAAATTTAGCTACGCACCCAACTGAGGTAATGGCCAAATATGACCGACTCAGTATAAGAAGATAGATAGATAGATAAGACGCATTCAGTGATACCAACCTTAGGGTCTCCCTGGCCGCACGGGGGCTATGCCCGACCCCTCCACTTCATAAAAGGCCCAATATCTCAGAAACCGTTCAGATCCCCACCCCTAAACCATATAAATTCTTGTTCCTTATGTTAAGATGCATTCAGTGATATCAACCTAAGGATCTCCCAGGCCGCACCAGGGCTATGCCCCAACCTTCCACTTCATAAAAGGTGATATATCTCGGAAACCCTTCAGATCCCCACCCCAAAACCATGTATATTCTTGTTTCTTATGAAAAGACGCATTCAGTGACACCAATCTGGGGGACCCCTAGGATGTGCCAGGGCTATGCCCCACCCCCTGCACTTCGTAAAAGCTCAATATCTCAGAAACCGTTCAGATCCCCACCCCTAAAGCATATAAATTCTTGTTCCTTATGAGAAGACGCATTCAGTGATACCAATCTAAGGGTCTCCCGGGCCGCACGTGGGCTGTGCCCCACAACTTCACTTCATAAAAGGTGATATGTCTCGGAAACCATTCAGATCCCCATCCCAGAGCCATATGTATTCTTGTTTCTTATGATAAGACACATTCATTGAAACCAACCTGGGGGTCCTCTGGGATGTGCCCGGGCCATGCCCAACCCCCTCCACTTCGTAAAAGGCTCAATATCTCAGAAACCATTCAGAACCCCCACCCCTAAACCATATATATTCTTGTTCCTTATGATGAGACACATTCAGTGATACCAACCTAGGGGTCTCTGGGGGTGTGCTGGGGCTATGCCCCACCCTTCCACTTCATAAAATGCCATATATCTCAGAAACTGTTCAGATCCCCACCCCTAAAATATGTATATTTGTGTTCCCTATAATAAGACTCATTCACTCACATCAATGCGCGGTCTCTATGTGCTAGGGCAACATGCTGATGCCATGGCCCACGCCACTACTTCATTAAAGGCCTTATATCTCAGACACCATTAAGATCCCCACCTCATAATCATATATATTCTTGTTTCTTATGATTAGACACATTCAGTCAAACAAACGTGGTGGTCCACAGAGGCCATTCCTCTCCTCATCATTATACCCCCGGCATACGAAGTATGCAATGGGGGTATATAGTTTTTGTCTTTTCCATCTGTCTTTCTGTCTGTCTGTGTGTCCGTAAACAATTATTTTGTGTCAAAGATATCTCAGGAACTGCTTCACATAGAAACTTGAAATTTTGCACACATGATCAGTATGACTACTTGTATTGTGGGAAAGAAAATAAGGGCCAAGGGGTCAGGCCTTTTAGAGTTATTTCCCTTTGTAGTTCTTGCTGTTTAATAGTGTATATTTTTATTTTGTGTCAAAGATTTCTCAATAACTACTGTACATAGAAACTTGAAATTTTGCAAACATGATCAGTATGACTAGTTGTATTGTGGGAAAGAAAATAAGGGCCAAGGGGTCAGGTCTTTTAGAGTTATTTCCCTTTGTAGTTCTTGTTTCAGCTGAGGTGATGGCACTGGCCGGGGGTATACGTGCCCCACTGGGCACTTTTGTCTAGTTTCATAAGAGGGCCTCATATCTTGGAAACTGTTCATATCCCCACCCCTAAACAATATATTTTCTTGGTCCTTATTATAAGACACATTCAGCGACAACAATCTTGGCTTTCCTGGGGTCTGCCAGAGCCATGCTCCAACCCCTTAGCAGCTTAAAAGGCCTTATATCTCAGGAACAGTACACATCCCAACCCCTAAACCATATATATTCATGTGCCTTATGATAAGATGGATTCAGTGATACCATTCAGGGCTCTGTTGGGTCCATGTCTCATCCTTCCTCCTCATAAAAGGCCTAATATTTCAGATACAGAGTCCACATGGGTGCTCATTTTGAAATGGGGGTTTGTTTGGGAGACTTTATAATCAATAAATTAAAACCTGAAACCATACATGGCTGCCAGTGGGCAGTGTCCGCCTGAGTTCTGGTGAGCATTGTGGCCCATGGGCCTCTTGTTTGGAAACTATTGCAGCCTGTGATCTGAATTTAAGAAAATTAGTAGATGCAGTAGGCTAAATGGGTGGATGAAACTACACGAGTATTCAAGGTCAAGGTCATTCAGATATGTGCATCCGTCCATCCATCCCTAAACAATTTCTTCAAACAACATCTCCTCCTAAACCACTGATCCTATTTTGACCAAACTTCACAGGAATCATCGAATGATCCTTAGGTGGTCCCCTTTCAAAGTTGTTCAAATCATTCTGGTCTGTTGCACATCTAGGTCACAGAAGCTAAAAATAGATTTTTTTTTTACTGAAAACTTTGAAAATATTCTTCTCTGAAACCACATGGTCAAGGTCTTTGAAATTTAGTATGAAGCTTCATTAGTGGACCTCTACCAAGATTGTTAAAATTATAGCCCTGGGGCCAAAAATGCCCCCGTGTCGGGGCCCAACAGTTTTACATAGACTTATATAAGGAAAACATTTAAAAATCTTCTTGTCTGAAACCAGAAGGCCCAGGTTGTTGATATGTGGTATGAAGCTTCATCTAGTGGACCTCTACCAAGATTGTTTAAAATACATGTATAGTCCTGGGGCCAAAAATGCCCAGCGCCAGGACCCACTGGTTTCACAAAGACGTATATAGGGAAAACCTTTAAAAATCTTCTTGTCTGAAACAAGAAGGCCCAGGTCTTTGATAATTGGTATGAAGCTTCATCTAGTGGACCTCTACCAAGATTGTTCAAAATATAGTCCTGGGACCAAAAATGCCCCCGCACGGGGGCCCGCTCGTTTCACATAGGCGTATATAGGGAAAAACTTTAAAATATTTTTGTCTGAAACAAGAAGGCCCAGGTCTTTGATATTTGGCATGAAGCTTCATCTAGTGGACTGCTACCAAGTTTGTTCAAATTATAGCCCTTGGGCCAAGAATGTACTAGAGACACTGATACTCAGGTGAGTATCACAAGTTATCTATGCATCACATCATGGCCAATCATGCATATGGAAAGCGAACACTTTTATAGGACAAACTGACATAGTAAAACTCCAAGGCCCACAACATTTAACCATTGTCCTGCTGAATGAATTAATTTTGCCACACCCGTTTCTGTCTATTAACCAACTAAATTGCAGAATACACAATGTATAATGTATCCGTCCAGTTCACAAACTGAATAACAAACATTTAGATCCTGATCAGTTGGCTTATTCAGAAGCCATCTGATCTGGATCTACACTGTTTTCAAAAGGTAGGGGTTGTCGTGATCATCAGAACAATGGTAAATAGTGATCTATTGGAGATGTAGATAGGACAATCAACAATGTTATTTTAGCCCCCGCCCATCGGGGCTTGAAGAAATAGATGGGCTGCATGATGCTTCCCACAGAGCTGAAACTGACCTGCACACAAGTACTGGTAAACCTCTTAGAGGATATAAGCCTGCCCAGGCAATGCCGTGCGAGTCAGCCCGTCCATGCTTATAAACCCTATTGGTTTCATTGGGCAGCAGGGCTTGAGGTGTCATTTCATCTCAATATCCGATAAAATTTCCACAAAATTGGAAGCAACATCTCCAAAATGACCTTTACAGTGTTGATGGGGACGTTAAACTTCAAATCAAACAAACAAAACAATGTTATTTGTTTCCAGCCCATTTAACGTTCCTTCAGAGCTCTAGACCCATTTTGTCTAGTCAATGGTTAAAGAACAGATACATGTCTACTGAGAATCAGACAACTGGGCCTTGGTGTGGACATCAGTTTTCCCTTGTAAGGCTTATGCTAAGGTGGGCTTAGAGGTCTAAATGTCTCTCAGACTAAATGCTAAGTAAACTGTTACAAAAGCATGATGTGAAACTGAACTGCACTACAGCTCTAGATAAGGAGGAAAACCTAGATATTTAGATAAACTTTCCTCAGGACTGGTGTTAACCCGGCATTTCTGGTATCTGTTGGAAAAGCCTCAACAAGGCAATTCTAATACGTACCCATAACATATTTTAATGCCAGAAGTAATCTTGTTACTCCTTCTCCAGAGCTCTGTGCCTTCTGCTATGTTGGGATACGGCTTGTGTGTGACATGAAAATGTCTTTTCGTTTGTGCGCGTATCCTCAGCTGTATACACATTGCTCCAGATTAGCAGTTCTTAGTATATCTAACCAATTTTGGAATTAAAAGAAAGGCGATCATTATTGACAGCCGGCTTGTAAACAAGAGCTGTCGCATGACAGCAATATGTAGCTCGCCTGTTTCACCCCTTCAAGATGTAAGGTAAAACTACTTAACCATGAAATATAGGTCACATTCAGCTAGATATATTTCAAGGTCAATGATCAGGTCACATGGAACATATATTCCAGATATTACATTTCAGAATCAAATTGTGTCTGAAATATAAGGCAAAATATTGAACCATGAAAATAGGTCATACTGACCTAGATAGATTTCTATGTCAATCATCTGTCACATGAAACTTATTATTTAGGATTGAAGTTTCTCCAAATAATAGTATTCAAAATATTTGGCAGACTCACTGAATCATGAAATTAGGTCACATTGACCTATATGTACTTTGTGGTCAGTCATCTGGTTACATGGAAGTAATATCCCAGGTTTATCATTTCTCCATCAAAACAGTATTCAAGATAATAAGCAAAATCACTGACCCATGAAATATAGGTCACAATGACCTAGATATACTTTGAGGTAAATCATCGGATCACACAGAACTCATAACCCAGGTGAGACATTTCTCCATCAAAAAGTATTCAAGATAACAGGCCAAATCACTGAACCATGAAATTTAGGTCACAGTGACCTAGATATAATGCAACATCAATAATGGGGTCACATGTATGACGTTTCTTCATCAAATAGTATTCGAGATAATAGGAAAATCACCATGAAATGTAGGTCACAATGACCTGGGTATATTTTGAGGTCAATTATCAGATCACATGAAACTAATAATCCAGGTGCAACATTTCTACGTCAAAAAGCATTCAAGATAGTAGGCAAAATCACTGAACCATGAAATATAGGTCACAGTGACCTAGATATATTTTGAGGTCAATTATAGGGTCACATGGAACTAATAGCCCAGGTATGACACTTCTCCATCAAAAAGTTTCAAGATAATAGGCAAAAATCACTGAACCATGAAATATAGGTCATACAGACCTAGATATATTTTATGGCCATTCATAGGGTACCATGGAACTAATAATCCTGGTATGACATTTCTCCATCAAATAGTATTCAAGATAATAGGCAAAATCACTGAACCATGAAATATAGGTCACAGTGGCCTAGATATATTTTGACGTCATCAGAAGACCCTCCAAGGTACTTAAGTTCCAAATATGAGTGCTCTGTGATGAGTGACTGTTGAGATATAAGCATTTGAAAAACAGTGCACGCAGACGACCGAGGTGACAACAATAGCTCTTCATGTACTCCATACAGGCGAGCTAAAAATAATTGCATATACATTATTTAGACTTCTTTATTTATTTATTGAGATTCTTAATAATCTATAAAACAAAATATTTATTTATTTTAGCCACAACATGGAATTACATCTTGTAGAACTCCAACCATTTATGCCTTAAGTGTAATGAACACTTTAATAGTTCATATTATTCTGAGGAAAAATTTTTCATTTGTATGAAAAAAGTTTAATAGTTCACTTTAATATTCTATAATTATTTCATTTTTATTTATGCATTCATGTTTTTTATCAGATTATATTCATTTATATATAAGTATATATATCCAATATCTTAGCTGGCTGTCAATAGCGAAATCGCTATCGACAGCCGGCTGTCAATAGCAAATTCGCTATCGACAGCCGGCTGTCAATATCCACTTCCTAAAGTTAAACATCAATGACTATTGCTAATAGTGTTTTGAACTATCAGGGCCTACACTGTTTGCAAAAAAGGTTCAGCCATTTTCCACATAATTCTGAAGAAAACATTACCTGTCACCCCCAAATTTTAAAATGGAAGCCTGCTACAATGTCTATATAAGGAGCAAGATTCCATGGTTAATTTGATTTTCATCTGGTTAACCCATTATTTACTAGTGGACACTTTCATTGCTATGTGTTGGACAAACTTGTCCATTTGTCCTTTAAGGGGTGTCAGGCCTATTTTTTCATTTTTATTCTATTTTTGACGGAAATTTGGTTAGCAAATAGCTAAGTGGCCTATGATGACAAAATTAAACATTTAACATAAGGTGTGGACAATTTCTTCAAACATTGAGTGGCCTACTACAAAATTCTGTGGCCATATATGGCTCGGCCCATGTTAGTCTTTTTTCCCATGTGTGAAAAAAAGCTCTATCTCATAGTGGTTAATTATGGCTAGGGCTGGCTAATCAGAGCTGAAAAGATAATCGATTATCAGTCCTGTCATTGCGATCGATAATCGATTAGTAATCACTAAGGTTTTTGTCATAATTTAACCTGCCTGAGCATGACCCTTTCCATATGTTGCACTTTACCATATGTATAATTGAACAGACAGGCCAGAGCACACAGTGTAGACCCAGATGAGACGCCGCAGAATGATTCTGCGGCGTCTCATCAGGGTCTCTACTGTTTGCCACTCATCCAGCTATTTTAGGCATAATTTTGGGTAGTAAATTGTACCTATCAAGTAATGGATTAAAAGCATTTCAAAAGATAATCATTTTTGTGGAAATAATCGATCGATTATACAATTAATCATGTTAGCCTTAATTAAGGCATAGAGGAAGATCAGTATTTATTTTATACATTGCAGTGAAAATCAAATCAATGCATATCTGAAACAATTAAAAGTGATATTTATACAGTGTGAAAAATAACATGACCATGTTATTTTCACAGTAGCAGCCTGGACTAGATCTACTTTTATCGCCATAATCCATATGTGATCTATAAAATAATTCTTTAAAATACCTTGAAAAGCACTCTTTGAACTGTAAAAATGCTGTATTAAAAATGGCGATCTGTTTATGTGTTGCAACTGACAGTTGTGACGTCATAGCGAAGTCAAAGTTTGTGACGTAAGATCCGATTGATCAATTACAGTACCGTAAGTATCCTAAAATATTATATTATAAAAAAAAATTCACTTTTTTTTTTGATAAATATCAAAAATATTTCATCTCGTGTGTTGAAAACATCTGAATTCTCAACACACTCGATGAAATATTTTTGGTATTCATCTCAAAAAAGTAAATATCCTCTATGTATCTGTTATTCCCCAGCCTTATCATCTGGGGTCGTTGGTAACGAATGGTGATTATCATCATTCTTCACTGGATGAATGAGATACTGCACAAAATCTACGCACCCCTAGAGGTGGGCATGTTTTTCCGTAATGTAAGTAACATTTACGAAGTGTTTGTGAATGTAAATGTATCTATATATACCTAGTTCCAGTAAAAATAGTAGTTTGATAGCCCCAGGTAAGAGGGGATATCCATATATTATTTTTCTTATTTCTGCACGAAAATATGCTGTGGGTACTGATTAGAAGCTCCTCGCTGAGGCGCTTCTAATGAATTCCCACAACATAATTTTATTTTTTCATGCAGAAATGAGAAAAATATCAGTACTTTTTGGATGAAAAAGCAACGCCTTAGCTGAAGTTATGTACCATTGTCTGCTTTCAGGAATGATGCAGTGCCATTTTCATTTTGTATACCATGTAAAGTTCTAGCTGGTCAAGAAATGGGCATATGAAGTCCTCCCTAGCTTCCCAGCCATGCAGAAGTTAAAGTTATTTGGCTGTCGCCTGGATATGTCCAGTGATGACTTTGTATTTATTGGATCACTGGACTTATTCTTCAGAATTATAGGGTAAGTTTTGCTTTAACCCATTTCGTACCAAACACCCCAAAACAGGTATCCTGGCAAACAGTGCAGGCCTAGATCAGACGCCACAGAATGGGGCATCTGATCACAGCCTCCATTGTTTGCTAAAAGTTCAGTCATTTTCCAAATAAATTTTGATGAAAACACAACCTGACACCCCTAAATTTTGAAATGAACCCCTGCTATAATTATTTAAGGAGGAAGATTCCATTTGGAACAAAAAGGGTTAAATGGTTTTGTTACAAAATGTATCAAGAATGACTTGAGAAATTGACTTTTATTCCACAAAATCCAGTTAAAAGAAAGGTCTCAAACACAGTGGCTTTATCGGGATGGCTAATTCGAACTCATTCTAAAGTCACTTCCTAGTGTATTATTCCAATAGCTGAGTTCTTTTAGAATCATTTTGAAAATAGAGTTCTGCTTAAGCTGGTGCTAGAGGGCAGGGCCATTGTTGCACATTTCAGTACTGGTCATGAACAAACTCAATAAAACAGTCTGCTTGGTGTATTCTTTGCCTCCAAAGGAGCTAACTATTAAGAACTTTCAAAGAGCCCACCATCACAGTCAAAGGTCAAAGATTGCAAGTTGTAGACAAGTTCACCTACCTTGGGACCACACTGCCAATAGTCGTTCACATTATTGATGATGAAGTCAATGCCAGGATTGGCAAAGGTAGTGCAGCATTTGGCCGGCTATGTGATAGTGTTCGGGACCGAAGTGGAATCAGACTTGAGACAAAACTGGAAGTCTTCAGAGCTGTGGTGCTGCCAACACTATTGTATGCACGTGAAACATGGACAGTTTCCAATGGCATGCCAAAAGACTGAATCACTTCCATACAAGCTATCTTAGATAACTCTTAAAGATTAAGTGGCAAGACCGGATTCCAGACACAAAAGTCCTGAACAGGGCAGGGATGGAAAGTGTACATACACTTCTGAAATTAGCACAGTTAAGATAGACAAACCATGTTACCCGGATGCCTCAGGAATGTCTGCCAAAAAATTCTCTATGGAGAACTAGAAATGTGCAAACGCTCCCAAGGCGATCAGAAGAAGCGCTACAAGCACACCCTCAAAGTCTCCCTCAGGGACTTCAACATTCCAGCAGAGTCGTGGGAACAAATTGCACAGGACAGAGCAAAGTTTTAGGCCTCATCAAAAGGGGTGCCAATGAATATGAGGCAAAAAGAACCAGCAAAGTCGAGCAGAAACACGCAAGTCCCAAAGCCATAGTTAAGGCTTCACCAACAGAGCTGTATTCCTCTAGGCTATGTTTCTCCATTTGCAACAGACAGTTCAGAGCTAGAATTGGTCTCATCAGCCACCTTAGAATGCACACACAGTAACATTTCACAAATGTGATTAACCCTTATCTTGCTGTTCACGACAACCCCTATCTTTGCAAACAGTGTAGATCCAGATCAGATGGCTTCTGAAGAAGCCATCTGATCAGGATCTACACTGTTTGGCATTCAATTTATGAATTTGTAGCAATAAATTACATCAAGTAATTTGATTGGTTGATAGACAGAAATGGGTGTGGCTTAAATGAATATTCAGCAAGATAAGGGTTAAGACTGGTCATAGTCAGTAATGACATACAAACTATTATTGTCGTGCCTGCTTTTAGCATGGCACGATATAGCAGTCCAAATTTCCATCCGTCTGTTTGTCAAATCAACATCTATGACCACCCAAATGGTCATCTTTATTTCTCAAGAACTATTAGAGCTCTATTAGCGATGCTTGATACAAAATTATATTTAGGGATGCCAACTTAAATGCAAGCATCCATATATGACCTTGACCTACATTTCATTGTTCACTGACTTTGTGAAAATTTGCCACCACCCCAGCATTCACCCAAATGGTCATTTTTTTATGCCCCCGCATGGGCATGATGACGGGGGCATATAGTTTTTCGGTTTTCCGTACGTGCGTACATCTGTACGTCCATCTGTGGGTGTGTGTGTATGTACGTACGTGATCCTATAACCTCCGGTTAAGGTTTTTGTAACAGGTAGAGCCTGAACTTTTAGAACTCATATTTTCCTAACCATTTGATAGAACTGGTTCATCTTTGGTATGATGATAGATATAGGTCCAAAGTTTTATTAAGCAATACCCCCACCCATGCCTGTGACCTCAAGGTCAAGGTCACAGACTTAGAATTTTTCAATGTTAAAGACTCAGGTTAAGGTTTTTGTAACAGGTAGACCTGAACATTTTAGAACTCATTTTTCCAAACCATTTGATGGAATTGGTTCATATTTGGTATGATTATAGATATAGGTCCAAAGTTTTATTCAGCGATACCCCCACCCATGTCCATAACGTCAAGGTCATGGACTTAGAGAAATTTTCCATGTTAAAGACTCCAGTTAAGGTATTTGTACCTGGTAGAACCTGAACTTTTATGATGGCTTTGGTTCATATGATGATAGATATAGGTACAATGTTTTATTCAGCAATACCCCCACCCATACCTATGACCTCAAGGTCAAGGTCACAGACTTAGACAATTTTAATGTTAAAGATTTTAAAGAGCTCAAATTTTCCAAACCATATTATGGATTTGGCTTATGCTATGATGTTAGATACAGGTCCAAATGTTTATTTGGCAATACCCCCTCTCATGCCTATGGCTTCAAGGTCAAGGTTACAGACTTAGAAATTTTTAATTAGATATTTTAAGAGTTGATATTTTCCAAATCGTGTGCTGGATTGAGTTTATATTTGGTATGGTGTTAGATACCTGTCCATTTTATTCAGCAATACCCCCACCCATGCCTATGACCTCAAGGTCAAGGTCACAGACTTAGACAATTTTAATATTAAAGATTTTAAAGAGCTCAAATTTTCCAAACCATATTATGCATTTGGCTTATATATGCTATGATGATAGATACAGGTCCAAATGTTTATTTGGCAATACCCCCACTCATGCCTATGGCTTCAAGGTCAAGGTCACAGACTTAGACATTTTTAATTAGATATTTTAAGAGTTAATATTTTCCAAATGTTATGATGAATTAAGTTTATATTTGGTATGATGATTGATGCAGGTCCAATACCCCCACCCATGCACATGCCCTAAAGGTCAAGGTCACAGACAAAGAAATTTTTTATTTAAAGTTTATTAAGTGCTCATACTCACCAAACCATATAGATTTGCTTCATATTTGGTATGATGATAGTTACAGGTCCAAAGTTGTATATACCCCCACCCCTGACCTCAAGGTCAAGGTCACAGACTTAGTCTTATTATGCTTTTAAAGTTTTAGGGCTCATATTTATAGATTGGCTTCATATTTGGAATGATGATAGATACAGGTCCCAAGTCTCTACCCATACCAACGACCCTGCCCATGACCTCAATGTCAAGGTCACACACTTAGAAAATTTAGTTGCAACATGGAGTTTCGGGTGAGGTGGGGCAGTTGGCGGGGGCATCTGTGTCATCTGAACACATTTCTAGTTTTATTTCTCAATATAACTAGAGCTTGATTAATGTTACTTAGTTCAAACATGTGACAAGGGATGGCAAGTTTAATGCAGGGGTCCATATTTGACCTTGGCCTACATTTCATGGTTCACTGACTTTGTGAAAGTTTGCAACCACCCTGGCATTCACCCAAATGGTCAAGTTTGGGACCATTTGCCCATTTCTAGTTCTCCATAGAGAATTTTCTTTGGCAGACATTCCTGAGGCATCCTGGTAACATGGCCAGTCTATCTTAACTGAGCTAGTTTCAGGAGAGTGTGTACACTTTGCATCCCTGCTCTGTTCAGGATTTCCATGTCTGGAAGTTGGAACCGTCTTGCCACTTAATCTTTAAGAGCTTCATTAGCAATACTTGTAACCAACTTGAATCTAGGGATTCCAACTTCAATATAAGCATCCATATTTGCACTTGACCTACTTTTCATGGTTCACTGACTTTGTAAAAATTTGCGACCACCCTAGCGGTCATCCAAATGGTCAAGTTTATTTCTCAAAAAATATTAGAGCTTGATTAATGTTACTTGGTACAAACTTGTATCTAGGGATGGTTAGTTTATTGCAAACATCCATATTTAACCTTGACCTACATTTCATGGTTCACAGACTTTTGATATATTGGGTCAACCCTAGCTTTTATATATCACATACATGTATTTATAGAGGTCCACCTACAAATGATCATCCTGTGTATTGAAAACATCAGAAATTTTACACGTGCATCGCACTCGTGATAATACTGATGTTTTCAACACACTCGTATTCTGCTCCATTTGATCACTGAGCTGGAGCAAACTTTATTTATACAACTTTATGTTTCCAAGTAAAATCAAAATACTGAGGGAGATTAATTTATTAGACCTAATTGTACTACAGTGTCAGCAGTTCACCAGATCCCAAAGGGTTAAAATGGCTTAGTCAAAAGGGGAAACATACCAAATCTGATGGAGGAAAGACAAGCATAAATAAATGAATAGATGAATAAACACAAACGAGCTTCTTCATTTTTTCATGCTAATACCGTAAATTTGAGATAATAGCTCAACTTTACGCCACCTATGACTGGCCTGAGAAGAAGTTAGTGCTAGGGAATAACTTCCCATATCACAGGTACTGGTGTATGAATGTCATTTGATGTGTCACCAGTAACAATTCTGATTCTCCGCTAAAAAGTCTTAACGGACATGACCCTGATTAGAGGCCACAGAATGTGGCCTCTGATCAGTATCTTCATTATTTGCTTAAAGTACGGAACTTTGTGTAAACTCACAGAGAATAAAATTTCTATTTTGTAATATATCATATGTCATATGTTATGCGGGACAAGTGAAATTTTGAACAATTTTCTAGCCCTGTCTTTATCGGGGTCTATGCAGTGCATACATTGTTGTATTGTTTATGTATATGTTTTACGCCAGACTTACCATTATGGCTGTGGAATATAGCCGGTTCCAGGAAGAGCATGAGTGTGATGGGAACCATCTCGTGAAAAAATACCTGACTGGTTTGATGGCTCTGTTTGGTCTTGTGGTGGTCCTGAACACTGTGATAGTACACTATAGTATGAAGGGTACGATCATAAATGATGCTCCGAGAAAGAGGGTACCACAGCTGCTGCATATAAGGGGCTGGATTATTGTGCTGGAGTGGATATGGGATGTCATCGGTAGGTACAGGATCTGGATTTAGCCCTTAAAACAACATCTAATAATGTTGTCTGCTTATGTCGTCTGCTGACTCTTCTTGCAAACTTTTTAACCCTTGTCCCGCTGAACCCGGCTATGTCTTATCTTCCAAACAATGAAAATCCAGATCAGATGGCTTCTGAAGAAGCCATCTGATCTGGATCTTCATTGTTTGTCATTCAGTATCTGAATTTGTCTCAATAATTTGCATCAAGTAATCTGATTGGTTGATAATAGGTAGTGGGTGTGGCATATATAAATATTCAGCAGGTCAAGGGTTAAAAATATTTTTGCATAATATTACAGGCAAACAGTGTCGGCCCAGATCAGACTGCTCCTACAGGAGCAGTCTGATCTGGGTCCACAATGTTTGCAAAAAATTACTTTGCAAAGCAGATGACAATAGTCGTGATTGTAAATTACGGCAAAGCAGACGACAATAGTCGTGATTGGCATCTTATGGATTAAGAGCTTGAAAGCTATGCAAAATGACAGTGATCAATTAAGATTGGTTTTAACATTCATTGTAGCATGAATAACATTGGGTCACGAGCAAAGTAAGTGTTCGGGGTTCACTCTTGCTTGTGACCAAGTGTTTTTCAGACTTCAATGAACCTTAAATAAATTAACTTTATTACCTTGAGTTTTTCTTTTACATCCATAATTATAGCCAAAGGCAAGAGGGGGTCATCATGATAAAAAGTCTGTGTAATGGACAACCCCTCTAAACCCAACTTTATAAAGAGGAAACTGGGGATTGTGGGTTAAATATTATTTTGCTTATCTCTGCTCCAAAACATAGGTTGTGGCTACTCGTTTACAGGGATATACATTATTTTGCATATCTCTGCTGCAAGCCACAGGTTGTGGGTTCTCATGAGAACGCAAAACATATTTATGGTGTATAAATAAGTAAAAGATGACAAAATCTTATCAGAAAAATGACCGTTTTTAGGATATGAAAGAATGAGGCATTTCTAATGAGCACCTACAACCGTTGTTTGCAGCCAAAATTAGAAAAATATCACAGATTATCTTCAGAAGAGTAGCCATTTGGAAGTGTGAAAAATAAATGCACTATGTTGCACAGGTGTGTTTACGTAATGTTGTGTGCATTCATTTGAACACTTCAGTGAGAAGGATTCTGTTGAGAACACATCATACCTTTATTTTTGTTAGAAAGTCCAGGAAGAAGAATTGCGTTCCCCTGGCAACCACATTTGGTTAAAGTTAACTACCCTAACAATCTTAAAAATTTGGACACCTTTAGGACTTGCTGTTATTCTCCTAAAATTTTAACAAAATTGTTTCACGATCCAGCAAGGAGTCCAAAAGGTGTAGACGGAATGGCAAACAGTGTAGACCCTGATCAGACTGTTCCTTCAGGAGCAGTCTGATCTGGGTCTGCACTGTTTGCTCACGCCTATCTGTCCCAGTACTTAGGATCATTGCCATAGTAATAATAATTAATAATAATAATCAACCTTATTTATAGAGGGTAACACATTAAGTAGTAATCTCCCATGTGGCCCTGTTTTTCCTGGGTAGGAACCATTACTAAGCAATGTGGATAAAATGTCTTGTGCCGTGTGGCGGCCGTAAAACGTCTCCCCGTACATCAACCATAGTGCAGTTTATATTTTACTTTTGGTCCTTTCATATCAGCGTGAATATTCTTAGAAATCAGAAATAAATTATTGGTTTAGACTCATATTCTAGACAGGATTTTAATTATTTGGACCCCATTTTGATTTATATCAGTCTTTGAATCGACTGCCTATTCGAAATTCGCAAAATTGCAGGGAGCGAACAGGCTACCTCTCGATCTCAAATCCAATGCTTTACCACTGCACCACAGCGCTCCAAAAAATGGCCATGGCAAGCTCTCATATCTGGAATATCTCTTTACTTATTCAAGGTAGCCCTTTCATATCTTGAATGTACTGGTCTAAGGGTATGCTTCACTCAACAGTTTATTACAGTAAATTCACTTTATACTTTATACTGATGGCTCAAACACCGATGGCTCGTTTACCATGGCTGAGTCGAACCCTTTCTTGAGTCCCTATGGAATTTCTCTATATAAGAAATGGGGAGGGTAAAATTTTGGAGATTTTCGTCTTTTATCTTGCAAATGTATGTTGTGTGTACTCATTAGAATCGCCTCGATGAGGCGATTCTAATGAGTACACACAACATACATTTTTCTGTATAAAACACCGAAAGATGTCCTAAAATATGCCGTTATGCCTCCTGGCAGTAACCCTCAGTGGCTAGAACTACCCCTGTCTCGAACAGATTTTCGTGGTCCTAAAGGTGTTCGAGCCATTGAAGTTCGAGTGTAATGATTAAACTGGTTATAATGACAGGTTCAGTGGAACAAATCCGTAGCACAATAGGAGATGCATGAATTGAGATGTTCAAGAATATTGCAATTAATACTCCAAGAAAACACATTTTGTGGATATCTGTTTGAATCACCTCTGCGAGGCAATTCTAACAAATGTCCACAACATTTGTGCCTTAGAGTAATAAAGGGAAAAAGGCCCTTAATTACATGTTATGCTTCTTCTTTTCTGGAGTTTTAATTGCGGCAAGTTGTTTAAAACGTCAGAAAGTTGGGGAAGAAGTACATGAATTGTAATGAACCCATTGCATGTGGGAAACCCTTAAATGGGTACCTTGGTAAGCAGTGCAGGCCCAGATCAGACGCCTCATTCTGCGGCATCTGATAAGAGCCTGCACTATTTGCTAACAGAATTTTCTGTCAAAAATATAAAAAAAAACAGAATAAAATAGGCCTGTCGTTATGTGACAAATGAACTTGTCCAACATATAGCAATGGAACAATCCACTAGCATACAATGGGTTAAAATGAGGGTCCTCTCTGTAAAATTCTTCATGATGATGGGCAAGCATCTATCTAAGCGAGCTCTGCTTTTTTTCCAAGCACCTGTTTTTAGACAGTTCTTGTTATTTTTTTTTACGCAGGTGCTGTTTGGGTGTTCAGCCTGTTGTCTGTGTGTGACCAGAGTGTGTTCTGGCTGGCCAGTCTGTCACTGTCAGGAGGTTGGTTCACGGGAATAGTTCAGCTTATTCTGATCTATATCTACTTTGACTTTAGAAAGGGAGATCATCAGTCTGTGATAACTAAACATGATTGGGAGAAAAGGTAATTAACACTTTAAGATGCCGAGAAAAGCTACATCTGTAAATGACGTCTGCTTATGTCGTCTGCTTATATCGTCTGCTGAATCTTCTTGCAAACATTTTTTAAATATTTTTTTTTCATACAGGCAAACAGTGTGGACCCAGAATAGACTGCTTCATTTGTTTAAAGTTTTATGACAAAGTTTATAGATGCCTGTGTTTCAAACTCTTAAGACAAATTCAGCTGATACTTGCATCAATGTTGCATACCAGTCCAAACATTTTGTGATGTTTGTCCCTTCCCCCACCCACGGTGACCTTAACCTCAAAGTCACGGACTTAGAAATTTTACATTTGGTTAAAGTTTTATGACAATGTTAATAGATGCCTGTATGCTCTAAACTTCAAATTCAGTTGACACTTGCATCAATGTTGCATACCAGTCCAAAGATTTCATTGATGCATATCCCACCCTGCTGCTTCAGGAACATTGATGCCCCCTTTGATGCCCTCACTCCCTTGGTCCATTTAGAAATTTTATGTTTGTTTAAGCTTTTACAAGCACATTTATAGATTCTTATAGCTTCTTTATATCTTCATTCATATTGCATACAAGCTCGAAAGATATATCAGACGGTGGCGCTGGCTGGGGGTATACTTGACCCACCTGGTGGCTTGCTCCAGTATTTATTTCTTCTATCTGAAGTAAACATTAATTTTTTGGGTGGGGCTGGTGGGGGGCAGGTTTGACATCAACTTCACCGAAGTTCAATCTTTATTTTGTCTTTGGAAATGACTTGGTTGTTTAACTAACGTGGAAAGAGGTTGGGGTGTACTTTGAAACTGAAAAGTTCAATGTTACTTGAAGTGTATGTTTGTTTTGTTTGTTTGATTTGAAGTTTCACATCCCTGTCAACACTGTGAAGGTCATTTTGGAGATGTTGCTTCCAATTTTGTGAGACTTTTACCTGACATTGAGATGAAATGACATCTCAAACCCTGCTGCCCAATGAAACCAATAGGGTTTATAAGCATGGACGGGCCGACTCACACCACTTTGCCTGGGCAGGCTTAGATCCTCTAAGCAGTTTACCAGTACTCGTGTGCGGGTTGGTTTCAGCTCTGCGTGGAAGCATCATGCAGCCCATCTATTTCTTCAAGCCCATATGGACGGGGGCTGACAACCACAACCTATGTCTGCAGTAAAATTAAGAAAATTATCTCAAGTTTTCATCAGAAAAGTAGCATTTTTGGAGATGTGAGAAAATGATCATTCTTTGCTGATCTGATTGTGAAAACTTTTTTATTGGTCCCCAACAGGGAACTGTAGGTTTACCTGTGGTGTGTTTATCTCTTCATCCATCTAAATCCATTCATCCATCCATGGTCCATCTGTTCCGGTTTCCTTCCTTCCTTCCTTCCTTCCTTCCTTCCTTCCTTCCTTCCTTCCTTCCTTCCTTCCTTCCTTCCTTCCTTTATAACGTTAAGAAAGAGATGTTTCTTTCACAGGGTAGTTCTGTTTCAGGTGGCAGATGATCTGCTGTTGTTTAAGTGGTGAAGAAACCAGACATGTCTTTTCAACTTTATCAAATCTCTGTGTAGCCTTCTTTAAGGTGAGGACATATTTCACTTTTAAACCTTAACCCTTGACCTGCTGAATATTTATATATGCCACACACACCACTGCTTATCAACCAATCAGAATTTTTAATGCAAATCATTGCAACAAATTCATAAACTGAATGACACAAATGGAAGATCCTGATCAGATGGCTTCTGAAATCCTGATCAGATGGCATCTTCAGAAGCCATCTGATCTGGATCTACATTGTTTGAAAGATAAGACATATTCAGACTCAGCAGGACAAGGGTTAAGATGCCATGAAAAACTGCATCTGAAAATTGTCTTATGTTTATATGTCGTCTTGCTAACATTTTAAAATTATTTTTGCATACAGGCAAACAGTGAGGACCCAGATCAGACTGCTCCTAGAGGAGCAGTCTGATCTGGGTCCACACTGTTTGCAAAAGTAACTTTTTAACCCATTGTATGCGAGAAATCCTTAAAGGGTTACCTTGGCAAACAGTGCAAGCCCACTTCAGATGCTGCAGATGGCTATTTGCTAACAGAATTATCCGTCAAATATGGAATAAGAAAGAAAAAATAGGCCTGACACCCCTTATATGTCAAATGGACTTGTCCAACATATAGCAATGGAAGAGTCGACTAGTATACAATGGGTTAAAGTTACCAGCAGACGACAAAGCAGAAGGCAATTGTTTACGGGTTAAGTTCACCACAGCATTCTTTGGTCAATCCAAAGCTGCTGTATAAATCTGAGTAACATTGCACAGTCAAATGTGACTATCTTTGACCACACCATCACCAAAACACACCTATATAATTTTGACCCCCTTGAACCCCACTTTTATATAGTAAAACTGGGGTTTACAGGGGTAAACCTTATTTTTCGTATTTCTGCTCTAAAAATAGATTGTGGGTATTGTGGCTTGCCGAGTGATGCCGGACAGTGATCCCGAGGGACAGATTTTTCTATCCTCCCCTCACACCCATGTAAAATTCTTTTTCTTGCATGCTTTCCATTTCTGAACATGGGTTTTTAATACTGCAGTCACTTCGGTTGCCGATGTCTGCCATATTGTGATGACATTACAGTGATGTTTAGTGACATCATGTAACTTGCTGTGACGAAAAAAATCTAGGATAACTTAGGGAGATATCTCTTATTTCATCTTGAAACTGAAGTGTATACTCATTAGAATTGCCTCAACGAGGCAATTCTAATGAGTACACACAACATACTTTATAGAAGTGCCAAGATAGCTCGGAGTCATTCCCATAATACCTTAAGATCTGAGGTTATGATTAACCCCAAAAATGGGTCTAACTGGTGATCAGGAGGACGCGGGTTTGATACCTGCCAAAGTCAACATTCTTTCGTGGAGATTGATCATGAAATCTTTTCTATGGTCATTCTCTCCCTTCCGCTGATTCAAGAAGGGCAGTTGTCAGTTTCTGGCGAAAGAATGTGCACTGTACTGGTTAACCGCTGACGTATAAGCCTGCTCAGGAAAGTATGGATAGGTAAACTGACGGCTCAAAAATGACCTAAAAATAGTGTTGACTGGGCTGTTAAACTCCAAAACAAACAAATAATCCATAAAATGTCAATCACAACAATTGTCATCTGCTTTGCAGTCTGCCGGTTACCTTAAGTCATTTTTTGCAAACAATGTGGCCCCAGATCAGACTGCTCTGTAGGAGCAGTCTGATCTGGGCCCACACTGTTTGCCTATATGCAAAAATATTTTTAAAAACATTTGCTAGAGGATTCGGCAGACAACATAGCAGACGACATTTTCAGATGTTTTTTTCGGCAGCTTAAAGGGAATGCGAACACCTGGAAGATTTTTCCACCATTTGTCAAAGGGAGAAAAGTTTCGGGACTTATTGTTCGCTTTTCTATAAACCCTGTCCCACTCAAAAAGATGTCTACTCGTAAAGGAAAGAATTTGCTCCTCAGCAGCAAATTCTTTCCTTTAAGAGTTGACCGACATGGGAGACAATAATAATTTTGCAGGTGTTGCCTCCCCTGAAGGTGTTCGCATTCCCCCTAAGGACCCTCAGTTGCTCAAACTTCCAGGATGTCAAACAAATTTTAAGGTCTCAAAGATGTTCTCAACATTGAAGTTTAACTGTACATTATCATTACGAAAACATGCCTTTACAAATACATTGTAGACTTTTCCACCAAAAACTGAGAATTTTAAGATGAAAAAAAAAGTGATATCTTTCTTATTTCCACACAAAATATAGATTGTGGGTACTCGTTAGAAATGCCACATCATGGAGGTTCTAACAAATACTTGCAATCTATATTTTAGAGCAGAAATAACAAAAATAAGGTTTGAACCCCTGTAAACCCCAGTTTTACTATATAAAAGTGGGGTTCAAGGGGGTCTTAATTATTTAGGCCTGTTTTCATGATATTTAATGCTTTATCTAAATTACAGAAAGAAGAATTAGTACCGTCAGACATTATGTCCGGATTGATGCTTGTTTATAGACAACAGAAACTTAAACGTCATCACCTTGATGTTGTGGATTCAGGGATTGCTCAGAATCTAAGGTGGGTTTTCTTTTTCTCCCATTTTAGATGGAAACCCCTAAAACAGGAGACTGGGAAACAGTGCAGATTAAGTTCCTGTGGTATCTGATCAGGGTCCTCACAGTCAACAAAAAATCAGTGTTTTTTAAATTGAAAACAAATACTATTGACACACCTAATGTTGCATTAAGATAACACATCCGTGTGATATAGTGCATATTTCAAACCTCAAAAAAGATCATTTTTCTGATGAAAATTTGTGATATTTTTCTTATTTATACCTCAAACATAGGTTTTGGGTGCTCGTTAGAACCGCCTCATTGAGGCGGTTCTAACAAGTACCCATAACCTATGTCTTGGAGGAGAAATAAGGAAAATAATGTTTACCCCCGTAAACCCCAGTTTCCTCAATATAAAGTGGGGTATAGGGGGGTCTTTATTGCACGGACTTGTTCCCGTTATGGAAATTGAATCCTACTTTATATAGTATAAAGGAAGATCTATTCAGTTGAATATTAGTTAGATTAACCCATTGTATGCCAGTGGACTCTTCCATTGCTATATGTTGGACAACTCCATTTGTCACATATGGGGTGTAAGGCCTATTTTTGGGATCACTTTTTGCCTGTCGTCCATCGTGTGTGCGTCCGTGCGTGCGTAAATAATTTCTTCAAACAACATATCCTCTTAAACCACTGATCGGATTTTGACCCAACTTCACAGGAATGGTCCTTAGCTGGTCCCCTTTCAAAGTTGTTCAAATGGTTCCGGTCCATTGCACATCTTGGTCACAGGAGCCAAAAAAAATAGATTTTTTTCACTGAAAACTTAAAAAATCTTCTTCTCTGAAACCACAAGGCCCAGGTCTTTGTTATTTGGTATGAAGCTTCATCTAGTGGACCCCTACCAAGATTGTTCAAATTATAGTGCTGGGGCAAAAAAATCTCCCGCCACGGGGCCCTTTGGTTTTACATAGGCTTATATAGGGAAAATCTTTAAAAATCTTCTTCTCTGAAACTGCAAGGCCCAGGACTTTGATATTTGGTAGAAGCTTCATCTAATGGACCTCTACCAAGATTGTTTAAATTATAGCCCTTGGGCCAAAAATGCCCCCGCTCTGGGGCCCTTTGGTTTTACATAGACTTATATAGGGAAAATCTTTAAAAGTCTTCTTTTCTGAAACCACAAGGCCTAGGTCATTGATATTTGGTATGAAGCTTCATGTATTAAAAGGACCCCTACCAAGATTATTCAAATTATAATGCTGGAGCCAAAAATGCCCGCGCCCCCAGGGTCCTTTGGTTTTACATAGACTTATATAGGGATAATCTTTAAAAATCTTCTTCTCTGAAACCGCAAGGCCCAGGATTTTGATATTTGGTATGAAACTTCATCTAATGGACCTCTACCAAGATTGTTCAAATTATAGCCCTGGGGCCAAAAATGCCCCTGCTCTGGTGCCCTTTGGTTTTACATAGACTAAGTACAGGGAAAATCTTTAAAAATCTTCTTCTCTGAAATCACAAGGCCTAGGCCTTTGATATTTGGTATGAAGCTTCATCTAGTGGACCTCTATCAAGATTGTTCAAATTATAGCCCTGACACCAAAAATGTCCCCGCTCAAATTATAGCCCTGAGACCAAAAATGTCCCCACTCCGGGGCCCTTTGGTTTTACATAGACTTATATAGGGAAAATCTTAAAAAATCTTCTTCTCTGAAATCACAAGGCCTAGGTCTTTGATATTTGGTATGAAGCTTCATCTAGTGGACCTCTATCAAGATTGTTCAAATTATAGCCCTGAAACCAAAAATGCTACCGCTCCGGGGCCCTTTGCTTTTACATAGACTTATATAGGAAAAATTTTAAAAAAATCTTCTTCTGTGAAACCACAAGGCCTAGGTCTTTCATATATACAGTATAGCTCCGTTATATCGCGTTCCGATATTTCGCGATGTCCAATCTATCGCGGTCGCGCCGTGGATCCCGTTTTTTTTCCCCTTAAAAATTCATAAATAAAAAAAAAATAGAGTTTGAAGTTGTTAAAATTTATTTAAAACCAGGTTAAACCAGGGGCCAACAGCGTTTGACTTTTCCCGCCCAGCGTCTGCTATTTGGCGCCAAAACATAACCATTCACGAGATCGCAGAAAAGTCCGTTTTTATTGTGCAAAAATCTACCGTTAGATGTAGCTAATTGTCTGAGGAGCGATTAAATCATTGTCACATTGATTGTGGATTAAATTTTATGACAGGAGGATAAACGCCAATTAGAGACATAACTTGACCATATTTTCACACCTTATCGACACGCACCGCAGGGTGGCAATTATATGACAGGGATTAACAATAGTGTCATACTTGAACGGTAATAAATACACAGATGGTTTGTCTCTCAATTGACAGTGCAGCAATTATCGCGATTTACTTACTGGTCTAGTTTTACCGTATTTAAGGACTCAAAAATACTGACAGTTGTAGACGATTTTTTTTACACTTGCCCGAAACCAAAACACAATAAAATGATAGTTTTGTTGTTGTATAGTTTTTTGGCCCGTGGTAGACGTTAAATAATTTTTTTCCAACCGCTACTTTTAATTTTTCTGAGATCTGGCAAGCCAAGGGAAACAACTAGAATTGCTTTAGCGCTTAGCTCTTATGGTAGTTGCGTCCCTTGGCCGTCAACGTGAGAGACAACCAGGGGAACCCGCAAATTCAAAATGGCGTCCTGTTTTGACATTTTAGCAATCACATGTTTTCAGAGGCAGATTTTCAGCTGTTCTCGAATGTAAGTTAATTGGTAGACATAGTCCCCTTTGTTTGTTCTGTCACTGAGTAATTCTGAACCTACTTTAATCTTGAAATATGGCCGATAGCATTACTGACAGCCATTAGTGTGGAGTTATAATGGTATCTCACCAAACTATCACCGCGACTTGTATTGGCATCTCGGCAAACTACCGCCACTTATATCGCGCTCCGACCACATCGCGGTTTTCGGGCTATGGACCCCGACTACCGCAATATATTGGAGCTATACTGTAGTGTGAAATTTCATCTAGTGGACTTCTATCAAGATTGTGCAAATTATAGACCTGGGGCCAAAAATGTCGCCGCCCCAAGACCCTTTGGTTTTACATAGACTTATAAAGGGAAATCTTTAAAAATCTTCTTCTCTGAATCTGCAAGGCCCAGGTCTTTGATATTTTGTATGGAGCTTCATCTAGTGGACCTCTACCAAGATTGTTCAAATTATAGCTCTGGGGCCACAAATGCCCCCAACCTGGGGCCCTTTGGTTTTACATAGACTTATATAGCCCCGGGGCCATTTGGTTTTGCATAGGCTTATGTAGGGAATATCTTTAAAAAAAATCTTCTTCTCTGAAACCGCAAGGCCCAGGTCTTTGATATTTGGTGTGTAGCTCATCTAGTGGACCTTTGCCAAGATTGTTCATATTATAGCCTTTGTTGATGTTTGGTATGAAGCTTCACCTTTAAGACCTACCTCAACATTAAAGCACATTAAAGCTCTGGGGCCAATAATGGCCCTCCCTTGGGCCCACTTGTTACACCCTGGATCAAGTGAGCGATCCAGGGCCATGATGGCCCTCTTGTTTTGTTTTTGTTCTGTTTTTGACAGAAAATTCTGTAAGCAAATAGTGCAGGCCCCGATCAGACACCATGTTCTGTGGCGTCTGATCTGGGCCTGCACTGTTTGCCAAGGTACCCCTTTAGGGATTTCCCGCATGCAATGGGTTAAAGATGTTTACATATATCTTGAACATTTCATGTAACATTTAGGTGCCGGCCTCAGTAGCTCAGTTGGATGCATATCAGAATAATGGCAACATTTTTACTTGGAGATTAATCATGAAAGCTTTTCTACAGCCACCATCACTTAGCGGTAAAAGGTCACAAATAGTGATTTTTAGCTCACCAGAGCCGAAGGCTCTGGGGGAGCTTATAGGATAGGCAGTTGTCCGTCGTCGTATGACGTATGTCGTATGTTGTCTGTCTGCATCAACACTTTCAAACGACATCTCCTCTGAAACCACTGGGCCCATTGTGCCCAAATTTCATTCTGTAATATCCCTGGGCTGGGGGATTGAAAGTTTGTGTTTTTTATGAAAATCGACTCTTTAGTTTGGTTGCTATGGCAACTTAGCAGGGGTGTAAAATTCCACTCGCCCACTCGCATTTGCGAGTAAGCTTTAAGGCAGGGCGAGTAAGGTTTTCAAAACTGAACTTACTTTTTCTTCATTTTTAGCACGTAAATGAAAAGTTTAGGCGATATGGGCGAGTAAGTTTGAGGGAAACTTTACACCTCTGCTTAGAGTTTCCATAGACTTGTAATGGGGAAAATTGAAAAATGGCATTTACTGCCAGGTCATTGCAGATATTTTGACAAAACTTTTATAGAAATGTTCCTTAAGTAAACTTCTCTCAGCCATATGCTTTTATGCCAACATGGGGGTCCCCAGGTTGTGCTGGAGCCATGCCCCACCCCCTCAACTTCATAAAAGGCCATATAACTCAGAAACCACTCAGATCTCCACCCCTAAACCATATATATTCTTGTTCCTTATGATAAGACACATTCAGTGACACCAACCTGGGGGTCCCCTGGGATGTGCCGGGGCCATGCCCAACCCCATCATTTCATAAAAGGCCCAATATCTTGGAAACCTTGCAGATCACCACCCCTAGATTCATATATTTTGTTGTTCCATATGATAAGACTCATTCATTGACACCAACCTGGGGGTCTCCTGGGTCAAGCCAGGGCCTTGCCGCACCCCTCCACTTCACAAAAGGCCATAAATCTCTGAGACTTAGAAATTATTCAGCGCTCCACCCCTAAACCATATATATTCAGCTTCCTTATGATAAGACGCATTCAAATGACACCAGCTTGGGAGTCCTCAGGGGTGCCTGGGCCATGCCCCACTGCTTTACTTCATTAAAAGCAATATATTTCAGAAATCATTCAGATCCCCACCCCTAAACTTAATTTATTCTTGTTCCTTATGATAAGACTCATTCAGTCACACCAACCACGGTGTCTCTTTGTGCGTGGGCAATGTGCCTAGCCCCTCCACTTCATAAAAGGCAATATATTTCAGAAACCATTCAAATCCCCACCCCATAATCTCAAATGTACTTGTTCCTTAACAATAGCACACCAACTTGGGAGTCCGCAGGGGCCATTCCTCTCCTCTCCACTTCATAGAAGGGCCTCATATATCAGAAACCATTAAGATTCCCACCAATAAACCATATTATATTCTTGGTCCATATGATTAGACAAATTTAGGGACAACAATCTTGGGATCAAGGATCAATAGGGCATGCCCCAACCCCTCCACCGCTTAAGAGGCCTTATATTTCCGGCATACAGATCCCCACTGCTACACCATACACATGTATATTCTTGTTCCTTATGATAAGACCCATTTAGAGATACCAACCAGGGCTCCATTGGGTCCTGCCCCACCCCCTCTACTTCACAAAAGGCCTACTGTTTCAGATACTGAGTCCACATGAGTGCTTATTTGGATATGGGGGTCCATTTGGGAGACTTTATAATTGGTTGATTGAAATGATATCATGTAAAAATACATGGCTGCCATTGGGCAGTTCAGCCTGAGCTCTGGTAAGCATTGTGGCCCATGGGCCTCTTGTTTCTGTCCTGTCAGGTTTATACATTTTTCATTCCTTGATGGATACATACAGAAAGGAAAATGATAAAAATCCCATAAACTCCACTTTTCTCTATATAAAGTTGGTTTTGAGGGGTGTTCATAACACAGACTTAATAACCTGATGCACCATCTGAACTACCCTGTCCGGCTGGCTAGATAATTCTTGTGTGCCTATACAGGTCGGTTTGAAATGCCTGTCCTGTTGTGCATATATGCTTTCTCAACATATGTTTTTTCTGTTCCTGAAAAGATGGGGAGTATTATTAATACTGGAGCTGTGCAACGGCAGTACTAGGCCAGAGGTTTTAATACTTTTTTCATGCTCAACTCACTTGAGCTATTTGAAATTTTTCCTGCTCATTAACCCATTGCATTTGGGAAACGCCTAAAAGGGGTACCTTGGCAAACAGTGTAGGTCCAGATCAGACGCCGCAGAATGCGGCGTGGCGTCTGATCAGGGCCTGCACTATTTGCTAACAGAATTTTCTGTGAAAAATAGAATAAAAATGAAAAAATTGGCTTGACACCCCTTACATGACAGATGGACTTGTCCAATATATAGCAATAGAAGAGTCCACTGGTATACAATGGGTTAAAATTTGAAATCTATGAGCAGTACAGACAACAATCTCTAATGATCTGAACAGACAAATTGACTGATTATACCCCCGGCATACGAAGTATGTCAGGGGGTATATAGTTTTCATCTTTCCATCCGTTTTTCCATTCGTTTGTTCATTAGTTTGTTCGTTCGTACTTCCGTCTGTCCCACCGTTCGTCAACCTTCACGTCAAAGTTTTGCATTAAACCTTTTTGACAGCTAATATCTCTGTAACCACATGTTAGATGCTCAAATCTCTTCATGTTTGGTAAAGGATATCTCTATAGCATTACCTTTCATATGGAATATCTAAGCGCCTGGGTCAAGCCCCTGGGTGGGCTGTCTGTCTGTCCGTCTGTCTGTTCATCTACTTTTGCGTCAAAGTTTTGTTTTAAACCTTTTTCATTGCTGATATCTCTGTAACCACATGTTAGATTCTCTTCATGTTTGGTAAACGATATCTCTATACCATTACCTTTCATATGGAATATCTAAGCCCCTGGGTCAAGCTCCTGGGTGGGCTGTCTGTCCATCTGTCTGTTCATCTACTTTTACATCAAAGTTTTGTGTTAAACCTTTTTCATTGCTGATATCTCTGTAACCACATTTTAGATTCTCTTCATGTTTGGTAAACAATATCTCTATACCATTACCTTTCATATGGAATATCTAAGCCCCTGGGTCAAGCCCCTGGAAGGGCTGTCTGTCTGTTCATCTACTTTTACGTCAAAGTTTGGTGTTCAACCTTTTTCATTGCTGATATCTCTGTAACCACATGTTAGAATCTCTTCATGTTTGATAAACGATTTTGTGATGCATGTCCCTGCCCCCCACCCATGGTGACCTTGACCTCAAGGTCACGGACTTAGAAATTTTACATTTGGTTAAAGTTTTATGACAAAGTTTATAGATGCCTGTATGTTCTAAACTCTAAGAAAAATTCAATTGATACTTGCATCAATGTTGCATACCAGTCCAAAGATTTCATTGATGCATACCACACCCTGCTGCTTCATTAACTTTGATCCCTCACTCCCTTGGTCCATTTAGAAATTTTATGTTTGGTTTAGCTTTTACAAGCACATTTATAGATTCTTATAATAGCTTCTTGACTTCATTCATATTACAGACAAGCTCGAAAGATATATCAGAGGTTGGTGCTGGCCGGGGGTATATGTGACCCACTGGTTGCTTTCTCTAGTTTGTTTGTATTTTTATACTATTAGCATTACAAATTTCATACTCATATTGACATTACCAAACACGCCTATACAAATACATTGTAACTCTACCGCCGGAAAAAAACGAACGTTGTAAGATGAAAAATTGTGATATTTTTTTTATTTCTGCTCAAACTATAGATTGTGGGTACTTGTTAGAACCGCCTCATCGAGGCGGTTCTAACAAGTACCCAAAATCTATATTTTAGTGAAAAATTGTGATTTTGTTATTTCTGCTCAAAATACAGATTGTTGGTACTTGTTAGAACCACCTCATTGAAGCAGTTCTAGCGAGTACCCACAATCTATATTTTAGAGCAGAAATAAGAAAAATAAGGTTTATCCCTGTAAACCCCAGTTTTACTATTTAAAAGTTGGGTTCGAGGGGGTCAAAATTACATAGGCGTGTTTTGTGTGATGGGATTCACTATGAAACAAATTTTATAACTTCGGGCACTGGACAGTTGAGTTTAATTCTGTTTCAGGAGCAGAATGAACAATCCTCCACAGCATCAAGTGACACCCAGTAAACCTACACCAAAACCTTGGATGACGGTGAAACTGATGGCACATTATATGAAATATTCCCTAGGCAGCTATGGCTGGCCATACTTCATTGGCCTCAATAATCCTGTGATAGCAACTTGCCGCCTTCTGCCTAGACTCAGGTTGGGAGATTGACCTTTTATGATATGTCGCGTCTGAGAATGTAATAACACCATGTAATAAACTCGAAAATCCACTAGTGGATTAAATATGCAAATTAGTTAAATACGCTCCGTACTGTTAACGTACGATGCCCTTAATGATGTTGTGATTACTAATGGCGGAATATTGACATTTTTGTACAAAAATAGCGAATTAATTGCGTTTTAAATGTCATATGATAAATAGAACCTTGCATTTGTGCTCATGTATTATTGAATTTATTAAACTTGTTGAGGAAAAGGAATAAAATGAGAGGCGAATCCCTTTTCCTCGGCAAAGCCTCACATTTTATCCCTTTTCCTCAACCAGTATAATGAATTCAATAATACATGAACACTCATGTAAGATCCTCTTTTTCTTTTATGAGCCCTGTCATAGAACTAATTAAGCTAGGGCATGAAAAGACCTACATTCTAATGCACTTGCGTATGTACACAACGTTTGATCAAACATTTGTGACAGTATATCCTGCAATATAGTATCGGAAAATCTCGAAGTCATCATGTAACATCACTTTTCATTGGGTAGCATTTGGTTTTATGCAGCTCCAAATGCTTGTCACTTTTAGGAAAATGGTACAATTTTTGACAAAAGAACTGTCAGAATAAGTGCATTGGAATGGAGGGATTAAACGTCAGTTTTATGGTTGCAAATTCCTGATGTTGGTGCATCACTGTAAAATGAAATTTCTGACCGTGAAACCGCTGATTTACCTTCCCAAAAGTCAATATTGTGAATACAGTTATCCCCAAAATGAGACCAGTGTGACCAGCAAAGACTACATCTACGTTGGCAAGAGTTTTCCCTTATTTATTTTTGTATAGCTATAGCTGGAGGCTGTAGTAGGCTCACCTAACAATAATGCACCTGTATGACATAGTGTATTCTTTCTTATCCCCAAAATGGCTACTTTTCCAATGAAAATCTGTTACTTTTATGCCTCTGGAATCGAGATTGTAGGGGGTGGGGATGCATATAACATTGGCAACATAGGGCATAACTTGTGAATGGCACTGTCCGGTGGCATCAGTGTTTTTGAACACATCTTGTTCTTACTTTTACTCCAAACATAAGTTGTAGGTGAGGCGGTTCTAATGAGTACTCAAAAGCTATGCTCTGGAGCAGAAATTAGGAATCTAATGTATACTCCCCATAATCCCTAGTTGTTTTTATGTAAAGTGGGGCTTAGGGGGTTGTTCATTACACAGACTTGTTAACATGATGATAGGATCAACAAAGACTGATTAAACAGTGCAAAAGAGCAGGGTCCGGTTGTTCAATGCATTGTTTGCTTAATGAGCTTGTTAGTGGTCATATCGTTAACTGTTCTAGCAGGTACAATATCTGTGCTTCTGGTATTTTTGCTGAAAAAATGTGAGCAGCTTTTGCATTGCAAAAGCTGCTCACATTTTTTCAGCAAAAATGTAAGGGACTTTGCCGTATTTAGTAATTGAAGTCTAGTAAACCTACACCAAAACCTTGGATGACGGTGAAACTGATGGCACATTATATGAAATATTCCCTAGGCAGCTATGGCTGGCCATACTTTATTGGTCTCAGTAATCCTGTGATAGCCACTTGTCGCCTTCTGCCTAGACATAGGTTAGGACCCCTTTTCCTCAATTTGTTTATGGTAATAAATTCCAACAACCTATGCCTTGGAGCAGAAATAAGGAATCTAATGTATAAATCCATAAACCCCAGTTATCTTTTAATATAAAATGGGCTTTAGTGGGGTGTTCATTACATGGACTTGTTAACATGACGCTCGATCAACAAAGACTGATTAAACTTTGCAAAATAGCAGGGTCCGGTTGTTCAAAGTCTCATTAGCTTAATGAGTTTGTTAGTGGTCATATCGTAAACTGTTCTAGCAGGAACAATATCTATGATTCTGGTATTTTTGCTGAAAAAATGTGAGCAGCTTTTGCACTGCTCACATTTTTTCAGCAAAAATATTAAGAACTTTGCCGTATTTAGTAATTGAAGTCTAGTAAACCTACACCAAAACCTTGGATGACGGTGAAACTGATGACACATTATATGAAATATTCCCTAGGCAGCTATGGCTGGCCATACTTTATTGGTCTCAATAATCCTGTGATAGCCACTTGTCGCCTTCTGCCAAGACTCAGGTTAGGATCCCTTTTCCTCAATTTGTTTATGGTGATAAAATCCAACAAACTATGCCTTGGAGCCGAAATAAGGAATCTGATGTATAAATCCATAAATCCCACTTGTCTTTTAATATAAAATGGGGTTTATGGGGGGGTGTTCATTACACAGACTTGTTAACATGATATTTTCAACAAAGACTGATTAAACAGCGCAAAAGAGCAGGGTCCGGTTGTTCAAAACATCGTTAACTTAACGAGCTTGTTAGTGGTCATATCGTAAACTGTTCTAGCAGATACAATATAATTATCAATGCTTCTGGTATTTTTGCTGAAAAAATGTGAGCAGCTTTTGCATTGCAAAAGCTGCTCACATTTTTTCAGCAAAAATATTAGGAACTTTGCCATATTAAGTAATTGAAGTCTAGTAAACCTACACCAAAACATTGGATGATGGTGAAACTGATGATTCATTATATGAAATATTCCCTAGGCAGCTATGGCTGGCCATACTTCATTGGTCTCAATAATCCTGTGATAGCCACTTGTCGCCTTCTGCCTAGACTCAGGTTGGTTGATTGACCTTTTTTCGTATGATGTTGCGTATGAGAAGGTAATAACACCATGTAATAAACTTGATAATGCATTAGTGAATTGAATATGCAAATATTAGTAACGCTCCGAAACATTACATGCACGACGCCCTTAATGACGTGGTGATTACTAATGGCGGAATATTGACATTTTCGCAGAAAAATTGTGAATTAAATGCGTTTTAAATGTCAAATGATAAAAAAACCTTGCATTCGTGCTCATGTATTATTGAATTTATTAAACTCGTTGAGGAAAAGGGATAAAATGCTGTTCATGTATTATTGAAGCCTCGCATTTTATCCCTTTTCCTCAACCAGTTTAATAAATTCAATAATACATGAACACTCATGTTAGATCCTCTATTTCTTTTATTATAGCCCCGCTTTGAAAAAGTGGGGCTATATTGGATTTGCCATGTCCTTCTGTCATTCCGTGATTCCGTTAATTTGTGTTGGCTCCATAACTTTGTATCTGCTTAACATATTTTCATGAAACTTCACACAAATGTTAAACACCATAAGACAATGTGCAGAGCGAAAGAATTATAACTGTGGATTGCCTACTTTTGGAGTTATTGCCCTTTGAACATTTTCCGTAATTCCGTAATTCCGTGATTCCGTTAATTTGTGTTGGCTCCATAACTTTGTATCTGCTTAACATATTTTCATGAAACTTCACACAAATGTTAAACACCATAAGACAATGTGCAGAGCGAAGGAATTATAACTGTGGATTGCCTACTTTTGGAGTTATTGCCCTTTGAACATTGAAAAATGGCAATTTTAATTGTGTCCGCTTCATAACTCGAAAACCGTTTGAGATATTTTTAGGAAACTTCACACAAATGTTAAGCACTATGAGACGATGTGCAGAGCACAGGAACCATAACTCTGCATTGCTTATTTTTGGAGTTATTGCCCTTTGAACATTGAAAAATGGCAATTTTAACAGTGTCCGCTTCATAACTCGAAAACCGTTTGAGATAATTTCATGAAACTTCACACAAATGTTAAGCACTATGAGACAATGTGCAGAGCGCAAGAACCATAACTCTGGTTTTCGTATTTTCTGTGTGTCTGTCTGTGTGTCTGTCTGTGTCTGTTAACAATTTTCGTGTCCGCTCCATAACTTTAAAACCCATTCACATATTTTCATGAAACTTCACACAAACATTAAACACCATGAGATGGTGTGCAGAGTGCAGGAACCATAACTCTGGATTGCCTAATTTTTGAGTTATTTCCCTTTGAATATTGAAAAATATCAATTTTAGCCGTCTTTGCTCGATAACTCAAAAACCGTTTGAGATAATTTTATGAAACTTCACACAAATGTAAAGCACCATATTACGTGTGCAGACCGCAGGAACCCAAACTCTGGATTGTCTACTTTTTCAGTTATAGGCTTTTGAATATTAAAAAATGGCAATTTTAACTATGTCCGCTCCATAACCGTTTCTGATATTTTCATGAAACTTCAAATAAATGAAAAGCACCTTGAGATGATGTGCAGAGTGCAGGAACCATAACTCTGGTTTGCCTACTTTAGGAGTTATTGCCCTTTGAACATTTAAAAAGGCAATTTTGACTGTGTCGGCTCCATAACTCACAAACCATTTGAGATATTTTCATGACACTTCACACAAGTGTAAAGCACCATGAGACAATGTGCAGAGCACAGGAACCCTGACTCTGATTTGCCTACTTTAGGAGTTATTACCCTTTGAACATTGAAAAATGGAAGATGAAATTTAGTATAAACATGGACATTCTGGTAATGTATCATGCTCATTGAAATGAGGGACAAGGGCTCACAACTCTTAGAGTTTTTCCAGATAATGTAAAATTTTCAACAGTTATTTCTTGTTCATAACTGTTTTCTCTGCAGCTTAAATAACTTTCTTCTCTGACAGCGCTGAAGCGGGGCTATAGTCAGATCCTCTGACAGCTCTAGTTAGCCCTGTCATAGAAATAATTAAGCCAATTTGATTGGATAAGATCAGCTCCAAATGCTTGTCACTTTTAGGAAAATAGTCCAATTTTTGACAAAAGAACTGAATAAGTGTATTAGGATGGGGATAACTGTAGTGAAAATTGTCATTTGGGGAGATAAATCGTCAGTTTTACAGTCGCAAATATCTGATGTTGGTGCATCACCGTAAAAAGAAATTTCTGACCATGAAACCGCAGATTTACCTCTCCGATTGTGAATACAGTTATCCCCAAAATGAGGCCAGTCTGACCAGCATAGACTCAGATCAGCATGCACCTACACCAGGTTTTTTGTCAAGTTTTCCACATTTTCAGCTTAGTTTTTTCCAAGACTATTTATTAAGAATAGGTACCTTGTGAGCGCTTCTCCTCTTCAGTTTGCTAGGGATCTGTTGGAAATTTTGCAGATGTTTTTGTCATGGTCTGCAGATGTTCATGTGCTTTGGGGTTATTGTTCTATAATTTCTTATCAACTTTTTCACCTTTTTTTAAGCCGGCCTCTGTAGCTGAGTAAGATGCGTGTCTGACTGGTGATCAAGAGGATGCGGGTTTGATACCTGCAGGGGTTGGCAACATTCTTTTGTGAAGATTGATCATGAAATCTTTGCTATGGACATTCTGTCCCTTCGGCTGATTCAAGAAGGGCAGTTGTCAGTTGGCGAGAGTATGTGCACTGTACTGGTTAACCACTTACGTATAAGCCTGCCCAGGAAAAGTGTGGATAGGTTAACTGACCTGCTAAAAATGACCTAAAATAGTGTTGACTGGGCCGTTAAACTCCAATTCAAACAAACAAAACTTTTTCTAATTTGATTTTTTTCAGGTTCTAATTACTTTAAGAATAGATATCTTGTTAGTGCAACTCTTACTTTTTTGTACCAGTCATTATCGAACTTTGCAGATGTTTTCTGTATGGTATTAGGGTTTGTATGTACTTTGGTCTTTTCTTGTCCCTTTTTCAAAATGATGAACTTAGTCATTTTCTAACCTCAGCTATTTAGACTGTGGATACTTCTAAGACCTATATTTATTTCTTCACCTGAAATGAACATTAATTTTTTGGGGTGGGGAAGGTGTGACATCAACTTTACCGAAGGTTGATATATACTACTCAAAGTTTGATAGGGATCACTTTTTTAATGCTAAATAAGTTTTGGAAAATTAATCACTTGAATCGCAATTCGATCATAATGATAGAAAACCTATCCTTCACAAAACCTAGTGATTAATTTTGTCAACTGGTACTGCATTCAAAGGTGACAACAGCAACCGTCTTGGCACCCCCAAAATTTGCCGTAACACGAAGGGGTTTTGACAACTGATTTTTCACAAATTTCCGAATTTGTTTAGACAAACGTGCCTGATAACGTGCATGGCATCCAAGGGCGCCAATTACAGTACGACATCGCCTGCGCATGCCCGTAATCCGAGTCTGTATCCGGTTTTGTGGAATCAGCTTTCATTCAGCAACCAATGCATCTTTGAGCTCCTGTAAAGTCCTAGGATGCACAGGTCGGGCTGAAACAGCACCCTGTAGCATGTCCCGCGCATGCTCAATCGGATTTAAGTCCGGCGACCGAGCAGGCCAGTCCATATGAACGATTGTCTCACGTTCCAGATAGGAATCAGTGACATTGGCACGGTTGGGACGGGCATTATCGTCCATCAGAATAAAGTCTGGGCCGATAGCATCTGCATATGGTCTCACAAACACATCAAGAATATTCTTACAGTATCTCACTGCCATTAACGTTCCGTTTTCACCGACGTACAAGTCAGTTTTACCGTTCACGCTTATCCCAGCCCAAACCACGACTGACCCTTTTCCATAGCGATCATGCTCTGCCACATTCAAGTCATCGAATCGCTCTTTAGACATTCGCCACACTAATTGACGTTTATAAGTGAAGTCTAGACAGAATTTGGACTCCTCAGTAAACAGTACTGGCGTCAAGTCACGAACCGTCCACCTAACGTGAGTTCTGGCAAAGTCCAACCGGTCTAGCACGTGCTGTCTCGTCAATGGAACATGTACAGCAGGCCTCATGGCATTAAGTCTGAACTCGTTGAGCCCGTTTCTGACAGTTTGTGTAGAAATTCGTACTCTAGTTCCGTTCCTAAGCCCGTTATGCAAACGCGTAGCGTTCTGGAAACGTTGACTTCGAGACTGAATCAACAAGAAACAGCCATGACGTTGAGTTGTAGCCTTTTCTCGACCCCGCCGTGTCTGTGTGAAGGATTTCTGTGGGTAAGATGCTGACTCCACATTCGGGAAACTACGCTGTGAGACACATTCAGAGTCCCAGCAACACGACGTTGAGAGACGCCAGATTCCAACATTCCGACGCCACGATTCATTTCTTCGGGGCTCAGACGGTTTCTTAATTGTCCCCTAGGCTTATTAGTGTTTCACAAATCAAATGAAGTCCTTTTTACGCTTGGTAAAGGAAAACTGTTAAGTTTGATTGGTCTGTTGGAAAGCAGTGCTACGCAAGATTTTGGGGGTGCATGAATTCATTTGCGAAGTGTGAGAAGTGTGCACTTTTATGAGTACTGAACTGCACACGAGTTTCTGCTTAAAATATTTATCAATATATCTAGTACAAGTTCTGTCAAGAAATTTGAAATTTTCAGTGCAAAATTTTGTATATGAAAAGTGATCCCTATCAAACTTTGAGTAGTATATATTTTGTATATAAAATGGAGTTTACAGGTGTGTTTATGATTCAGACTTGATAACGTGTCCGTGCAGTACACCCACATTTATGGTCATAAAGATTCATACTTTGGGCAAACACTCTGTCACAAAATTTGAATCAAGTGTCAGTGCAGTGTACCTAACTGAGTGGTAATAAAGATACTTTGGGCAGACCGTCACACAGAATTCGATTTGACTTCCATGCTATGTACCCTGTTGGTTACACATACATAGAACCATATTGTACACTTTCTCATGTTTTTAGTTTAGTATGCATATTTTCAGATGGAGGTTTTGGCATGAACATCCCCATCATATACACAAAGATGGCAAGTTAATGGCAAATACTGCAGCCTTCCTGCTTACCACCGGTTGTAGACCTCAAGATGTGATATATGGTACTTTTCATAATGAGGTTTGTCCACACAGCACCAACTAAGGAGGTGTAAGGGGGATATTGAAGGGATTCTGTAATGATTCTAAGTATGGGACAGGCAGGCTTAAGCAAACTGTGCAGACCCAGATCAGACTGCTCCTGAAGGAGCAGTCTGATCAGGGTCTACACTGTTTGCCATCCCGTCTACACCTTTTGGACTCCTTGCTGATCATGAAACAAATTTGTTAAAATATTTTGAGGATTACAGCAAATTCTCAAGATGTCAGTACTTTCAGGATTTTCACGGTTATTTCCCTTATTTCTGGTGAGAAACATACATTGTGGGTACGTGTTAGAATCTCCTGAAGGAGATTATTCTAGCAAGCTCTTACAAAATATGATTTATATGGAGAAATTAAAAAAAAAATTAAACCTTAAGGTGAATGGATACACCTGGCAGATTTTTCCGCCATTTTTCAAAGGGAGACAACTTTCGGGACTTCCTGTACACTTTTCTATAAGCCCTGTCCCACTGAAAGAGGGGTCTACTCTTAAAGGAAAGAATTTGCTCCTCAGGAGCAAATTCTTTCCTTTAAGAGTTGACCCCTATTGACATGGGAGACAAAAATACTTTTGCTGCAGTTGCCTCCCCTGAAGGTGTGTCCATTCCCCGTAAATGTCCTCATTACCATTCCTTATTATACCCCTGGCATAAGAAGTATGTCAGGGGGTATATAATTTTCGTCTTTCCGTCCGTTCGTTGGTTCGTTCGTATGTTCGTTTGTTCGTTCGTTCGTACGTTCATTCGGTCGGTCGTTCGTCAACCTTTACGTCAAAGTTTTGCGTTAAACCTTTTTGATTGCTCATATCTCTGTAACCACAGGTTGGATTCTCTTCATATTTGGTACAGGATATCTCTATAGCATTACCTTCCATATGGAATATCCAAGTCCCTGGGTGGGTTTTCTGTCTGTCCGTCTGTCTGTTCATCTACTTTTACGTCATAGTTTTGTGTTAAACCTTTTTCATTGCTAATATCTCTGCAATCGCATGTTAGATTCTCTTCATGTTTGGTAAAGGATATCTCTATAGCATTACCTTTCATACGGAATATCTAAGCCCCTGGGTCAAGCCCCTGGGTGGGCTGTCTGTCTGTCTGTTCATCTAATTTTACGTCAAAGTTTTGTGTTAAACCTTTTTCATTGCTGATATCTCTTTAACCACATGTTAGATTCTCTTCATGTTTGGTAAAGGATATCTCTATTGCATTACCTTTCATATGGAATATCTAAGCCCCTGGGTGGTTTGTCTGTCTGTCTGTTCATCTAATTTTACGTCAAAGGTTTGTGTTAAACCTTTTTCATTGCTGATATCTCTGCAACCACATGTAAGATTCTCTTCATGTTTGGTAAAGGATATCTCTATAGCATTACCTTTCATATGGAATATCTAAGCCTCTGGGTCAAGCCCCTGGGTGGGCTGTCTGTCTGTCTTTTTATCTTCTTTTACGTCAAAGTTTTGTGTTAAACCTTTTTCATGGCTGATACCTCTGTAACCACATGTTAGATTCTCTTCATGTTTGATAAATGATTTCATGATGCATGCCCCTTCCCCCACCCACGGTGACCTTGACCTCAAGGTCATGGACTTAGAAATTTTACATTTGGTTAAAGTTTTATGTCAAAGTTTATAGATGCCTGTATGTTCTATTTGATGCCCTCACTCCCTTGGTCCATTTAGAAATTTTATGTTTGGTTTAGCTTTTACAAGCACATTTATAGATTCTTATAGCTTCTTGACTTCATTCATATTACATACAAGCTCGAAAGATATATCAGAGGGTGGCACTGGCGGGGGTATACGTGACCCACTGGTCACTTTCTCTAGTCTGTAAGACTTTTCTGGATACAGTTATGGGATAACTTTATTCAAAATTGTGATTTGCGGAGGTAAACTTGGGGTTTTAGGCTGGAAATTTTGTTTTACGGAGACATGTTAGAGGAGCCATAAAATGTAATTTGTGACCATAAAATCTATGATTTTCCTCCCAAAATAACAATTTTGAATACAGTTATCCCCATTCTAATACACTTATACTTGTTAAGTAAATAATTGTACTATTTTACACAAAGAGGCAGGCTCTCTTAGCCAGTGAAAAGCGATATTACATGATGACGTCAGGTTTCGGACAGTATGTGGCAGAATATACTGTTGCAAATTTTGACATTATCCAATCAGATGTCGCACCCCTGCCCATCAGGGCTTGGAAAGATAGATTGGGCTGCATGTTGTTTCCACCCAGAGCTGAAACCGACCACACATGAGTTAGAGGGTCTTAGCCTGCCTAGGCAAAGTGGTACGAGTCGGACCGTCCCTACATGTAAACCCTTTTGGTTTGTTTGGGTGGCAGTTCTTGAGAAGTCATTACATCTCAGTGTCTGGTAAAAGTCACACAAAATTCAAAGTGACCTAAGTTGTGTTGATGGGGACATAAACATCAATTCAAACAAACAAACAAACCAATCAGACATCACGTAACGTGCATTAGAACTTTTGTTGATTGCAAGATATGTTAACAAATTACATCAAATTTTGTGAAAACCCATGGAAAGCTGGCCCTGTAGCCTAGTGGTAAAGAGAGCTGGCTTTTAACAATAGATCTCGCACCACTTCGGGTTTGAGCCTGGCTGGGGTCACATGGGATTCATAGTTCTGCAATGGCAGGTTGTGTGTTTTTCTCCGGCTACTCCAGTTTTAACCCATCTATGATTAATGATCAATTCAAAATAAATTTAATAATCTTGAAAGGGTCTTAAAGCTGAAATTAAAAAAAAAAAAAAACATTGTTCTCCATGGCCAAGTGGATAAGAGCCATGTCTCTTAAATCATTTAATCTCTCACTGCAATATTCAAACATGGCTCAGGTCACATGTGAGACACCAAGTTCCGCAATGAAAGATCTGCTGGTCTTTAACTCATCTCAACAACCACATCCATGACCCAAAGGTCAAGGTCACAGACTTGGACATTTTTAATATTAAGGCTTTTTAAGAGCTGATATTTTGTATGATGATAGATAGACCACATTTTTATTCAGCAATACCCAAACCCATACTTGATTACTTCAAGGGTGAGTTCACAGACTTGGAAGTTTTATGTTTTAAGTCTTTTAAGAGTTCATGTTTTTTTTCCAAACCATATGATGGATTTGGTTCATGTTTGGTATGATGGTAGATGATATTTGGTATGATAATAGATATAGGTCCAAAGTTTTAATCCGCAGCACCCACTCCCATGACCTTAAGGTCAAGGTCATAGACTTCATGTTCATGTTTTTATGAGCTCATATTTTCGAAACCATATGATGGATTTGGTTCATATATAGGCTCTATCGGCTGGAAATAAGTGAGATAATTGTGAAAGTGATATATGATATTCCTGTAAGATAACAATTTATAGGAAGATAACTGTCTGCCATTACTCAGTGTTTTACCTGCTGTCATAATGGCATAAAATAGCATGTCCATTTGACATAGTAAATACATTCATATCTCTAAAATTGTTGTGTATCAAATGAAAATTTGCGATTTATCTTTTATTTATGCTTCAATCATTGTTTGAGGATGCTTGTTAGAACCACTTCAATAAGGTGGTTCTAGCAAATACCCGCAACCTATGTCTTGGAGCAAAAATAAGAAAAAATATGTATACACCAGGGGCCAGTTGTTCAAAACTAACAACGTCGTTAGTTAACGTATTGTTAAAACTTTGATCATTAAATATGGCAAATATGCTGAAATTTTTGCTAAAAAAATGTGAGCAGCTTTTGCTGACGCAAAAGCTGCTCACATTTTTCCAGCAAAAATACCAAAATTTACGATATTGTACTTGCTAGAAGAGTTAACAATATGACCACTAATGAGCTCGTTAAGCTAACGATGCTTTGAACAACTGCCCCCTGTAAATCCCAGTTTTCTCTATATAAAGTGGGGTTTAGAGGAGTATTCATTACATGGACTTGTTAACATACTGATATTACACCATGTTCTCTTTATATCACCATTAATGGGGTCCAAAGCAGAAAGCGTGTTAGTTAAACAACCATGTTATATCCAAACAAAAATGTGTAGATTATGTAATCTATACTTTTTTGGGATCCATCTTGAAACCGTTTTATATCCAAAACCGTGTTATAATGAACCGTGTTATAATGAAGTTGTGGTGTGTAGTGTTGCATTACAGATCTATTCCATTCCCTTCTATGTGACTACTGACCATGATAATGAGGCTATTGTGATATCTGTAAGAGGAACTCTGTCTCTAGAGGTAAGTCTATGTTCACCCTTCCACTCCTGAGTTTCTTCCATCTTACAGTAAAACCTGTCTTAATGGTCACCTCTATTAAGCAAGCAACCTGTCTAATGCAAGCATGCATGTGGCTCCCAGTAAAGGCAAATGCATTTATATTTGCCTGTATTAAGCAAGCACCTGTCTTAAGCACCCTAGGTGCCAGCTTAATACAGGTTGGATTGTAAAGGGAAATTCTGCTGCTAAGACTGTCTAAAATTAAGACAAATTATGCTTTTAAAAACATATTAAGCGCTGTGGTGCAGTGGTAAAGCATCTGATTTGTGATCGAGAGGTAGCTGGTTCGATCCCCGCAAGTGCCAAGTGTTGTTTCCTTGATCAAGAGACTTTATCCACATTGCTTAGTACTGGTTCTTACCCAGGAAAAGAGGGCCACATGGAAGATTAGTACTAGTACTAAATGTTTTACCCTCTATATATAAGGTTGATTATTATTATTATACCCTCTTTTTCGGAGAAACATCGGGTATATTGTTTTCGTACCAGAGTTGAGTGGGCGTCAGTCCATCCGTCTGTCTGTCCGTCCGTCTGTCTGTCCGTCATGTTTCTTGTAAATGGATCTCCTCTGCAACCACTGAAGTTACACTTTTGAAACTTTGCATGTGGATAGTACATGGTATGTAGATGGCAGTGGGCTACTTTTTTGTGACCTTGGCCCCAACATGGCCCCAAGGTCAAAGGTAAAAAAAGTATGACTTTGCCATATCTGAAGTTACACTTTTGAAACTTTGCATGTGGATAGTACATGGTATGTAGATGGCAATGGGCTACTTTTTTGTGACCTTTACCCCAACATGGCCCCAAGGTCAAAGGTCAAAAAGTATGATTTTGCCATAGCTCCTAAACTATTCGAGTTACACTTCTGAAACTTTGCTTATTGTATGGCCCTTGGAATATAGAATAAATTGGGCAACCTTTGGGATGACCTTGACCTCAACATGACCCCAAGGTCAAGGTCAAAAAGTATGATTTTGCCATATCTTCTAAACTATTGGAGTTACACTTCTGAAACTTTGTTTATTGGATGGCCCTTGGAATATAGAATAAATTGGGCTACTTTTGGCATGACCTTGACCTCAACATGACCCCAAGGTCAAAGGTCACAAAATATGACTTTGCCATATCTCCTAAACAAATGGAGTTACACTTCTGAAACTTTGATTATTGGATGGCCTTTGGAATATAGAATATATTAGGCTACTTTTGGTGTGATCTCGACAGCAACATGACATCAAGGTCAAAGGTCAAAAAGTATTATTTTGTCATATTTTCTAAATTATTGGAGCTACATGTCTGAAACTTTGATTGTTGGATGGCTCTTGGAATATAGAATAAATTGGGCTACTTTTGATGTGACCTTGACCTCAACCTGACCCCAAGGTCAAAGGTAAAAAAGTATGACTTTGCCATATCTTCTAAACTATTGGAGTTACACTTCTGAAACTTTGGTTATTGGATGGCCGTTGGAATAAAAAAAAAAATGGAATTCTTTTGGTGGACCTTAACATAACCCCAAGGTCAAAGGTCAAAAAGTATGACTTTGCCATATCTTCTAAACTATAGGAGTTACACTTCTGAAACTTTGCTTATCAGTTAGAATGTTCTTTGCAACTTTTTTTTTTTTAACTTACATATAGTTTTGGCTAGCTAATACATAGTCATTAGTTTTTTTCATAGAAAAAGCGGGTATTTGCGATGGTTTACCATCGACTGCGCAATCTAGTTATTTTATTATTATTTAGAAGGTTTCAGGTATATTTTCTTTGTTTTTTTTCCTGATTCAGTGTGCTCTAGTGGCATCACACTTGCCTCACTGAGGCCATTCTTGTGAGCACGCCCAGCATACCTTTTTTGAGTTAAAATAAGAAAAACCTCCCTGATGTGTCAAATATATGGATATCTGTAGATATGGCGAAGAGTGTTATCCATGGTAAAAGAGCCATCATGCCTCTGTAGCTCAGTGAGATGCGCGTCTGACTGGTGATAAGGAGGACGCGGGTCCGATACCTGCCGGGGTTGGCAACATTCTTTCGTGGAGATTTATCATGAAATCTTTTCTACGGTCAAACTCTCCCTTCAGCTGATTCAAGAAGGGCAGTTGTCAGTTTCTGGCGAAAGAATGTGCACTGTACTGTTTAACCACTTAAGCCTGCCCAGGAAAAGTGTGGATAGGTAAACTGACCGGCTCAAAAATGAATTAAAATATTGTTGACTGGGCCGTTAACTGCAATACAAACAAACAAACAAACAAAAGAGCCATCACAGGCCTCCATGGCCTAGTTGATAAGAGTGCTAACTCTTAATCATTATGTTTCTCACCGCTGTGAGTTAGAGCCTGGCTCGGGTCATATGTGAGAAGCCAAGTTCTGCAACTGATAGTCAGGTGTTTTTTCTCCGGGTACTCCAGTTTTCGCCCACCTCTGATTAATGATCGGCTTGATATGAGTGAAATAATCTTGAAAGGGCCGTAAAACCAAAATCAGAAAAATAAAAACGCCCATCAGTGTCGAACCATTGATGTTTCACAGTATTGGTTCTGGACAAAATCATTAATGTGATTGCAAATAGTGTAGTTCCTTATCAGACAGCTCATGAGATCTGCATTAGTTTAAACTTTATTTTATTTGTTTAAATAATACAGTAGAACTTCAATGGCTCGAACACCGCTGGCTCGTTTACCATGGATGAGTAGAACCCATTCTTGAGCCCCTAGCGAAATCCTCTACATAAGAAATAGTGGGGGATAACTAAGGAGATTTTAGTCTTTTGCAAATGTATGCTGTGTGTACTCATTAGAATCTCCTTGATGAGGCGATTCTAATGAGTACACACAGCATACATTTTCATTATAGAACACCGAAAAGTTGTCTTAAAGTATCTCGTTATGCCTCCTGACAATAACCTCGGTGGCTTGAACTACCCCTGTCTCGAACAGATTTTCAAGGTCCCAAAGGTGTTCGAGCCATTGACGTTCGACTACATATAAAGTCAACACATAAAAGCTACAAAGTTACAATGTTACACTAATGGGATTCAGGAGATCTGCATTGTTTGCACAGGTACCTTTATCGGGTACCCATTATATTAATTGCATTGTACCAGGGGATTAACTGGTAAATAGAATACCAGGGGCCAGTTGTTCAAAACTAACGACATTGTTAGTTAACATATTGTTAAACATTTGATCATTTAATATGGCAAATATGCTAATATTTTTGCTAATGCAAAAGCTGCTCACATTTTTTCAGCAAAATTACCACTATATTACATATTGTACTTACTAGAACACTTAACAGTTTGACCATTAACAAGCTCGTTAAGCTAATGATGCTTTGAACAACTGGGTCTAGATTTGTGTCATTTAATATGAAGTTTATCAGGCTTGACATGGAGAATGTATGTAGAATTACTTGGCAGGCCTTGCGATTCTGCTAGTGTTCTTGAAATCTTGCCTGATAAACTTGATATCAAATGACTCGAATCTGACCTTCTATATACCGGTCAATAGGGTTGAAAAGGTTAAGGAACTTAAAATCTTGGACATTTCACACGAAGGTATCTTTTGACAAGGATCACTGATCACCCTGTGCACAAGTGTAATATTATACTAGAGCGAGCAGTCTATGGCAAGCCATCGCAACTCCCCACGCTTTTGCCACATAGCAGACGTGACCTTTTGACCCATTGAGATGGCCCCTTTGAGCGGAGCCAACTATAATGTCGCTCTCGCACGCCCTCACCATGTAAGGAAGTCATGTAGCAAATATGGTTGCATTCCGGCCATTGGTTAAGGAGATAGCGTGACGGACGGATGGATAGACGGAGGGAGGCATTCACAATATCCCCAAACGCTTTCTTTAAAAGCAAGCGTGGGGATAATAAAAATCCATCAATAAATGTAGTCACTGAAGCGATGACAAAGTTTTTTTAAAAATAGCCAAAGTGACCTTGACCATGAGGTCATGATCTTGAAAGTCAACTCGCTCAAGATATTGTCATAAGGAACATTTGTGTGAAGTTATATTGAAATTGGTGAACAAATATAGGCGCTAGAGCGATGACAAAGCTTTTAAAAAAATTGGCACAGTGACCTTGACCTTGAAAGTCGAAATCGCTCAAGATATTGTCATAACGAACATTTGTGTGAAGTTATATTGAAATCGGACAAGAAATGTAGGCGCTAGAGAGATGACAAAGCTTTTCTAAAAATAGACACAGTGACCTTGACGTTGAAAGTCAAACACACTCGAGATATTGTCAAAAGGAACATTTGTGTGAAATTATATTGAAATTGGTCAAGAAATGTAGGTGCTAGAGCGATTACAAAGTTTTTCTAAAAATAGCCACAGTGACCTTGAGGCCATGACCTTGAAAGTCAAACTCGCTCGAGATATTTTCATAAGGAACATTTGTGTGAAGTTATATTGAAATCGGTCAAGAAATGTAGGCACTAGAGCGATAACAAAGTTTTTCTAAAAATAGCAACAGTGACCTTGACCTTGAAAGTCAAACACACTTGAGATATTGTCAAAAGGACATTTGTGTGAAATTATATTGAAATTGGTCAAGAAATGTAGGCGCTAGAGCGATTACAAAGTTTTTTCTAAAAATAGGCACCTTGACCTTGAGGCCATGACCTCGAAAGTCAATCTTGCTTGAGATATTTTCATAAGGAACATTTGTGTGAAAATATATTGAAATCTTTGAACAAATATAGGCGCTAGGGTGATGACAAAGTTTTTCTAAAAATAGCCACAGTGACCTTGACCTTGAGGCCACGACCTTGAAAGTCTAACTCGCTCGAGATATTGTCATTAGGAACATTTGTGTGAAGTTATATTGAAATCGGTGAACAAATATAGGCGCTAGAGCGATGACAAAGTTTTTCTAAAAATAGCCACAGTGACCTTGAGGCCACGACCTTGAAAGTCGAACTCGCTTGAGATATTGTCATCAGGAACATTTGTGTGAAGTTATATTGAAATCAGTGGAGAATTGTAGGCGCTAGGGCGATAGCGTGGTTACAATAGCAGACGTCACCTTTAGACCCTGTGAGATGGCCCCTTTGGGCGGAGCCAACTATAAGGTCCCTCTCGCACGCTCTCACCATGTAAGGAAGTCATGTAGCAAATATGGTTGCATTCCGGCCAGTGGTTAAGGAGGAGATAGTGTGACGGACGGACAGACGGACAGAGGCGTTCACAATATCCACGAAAGCTTTTTTTAAAAGCGTGGGGATAATAATAAGTTCAGTCCTTTCTGTTTAGCCCTTCTCTTGCTGAATATTCAGTTTAGCCACACCCATTTCTGACTTTGAACCAATCAGATAACTTGATGTAATTTATTCCTACAAATTCATCTATTGAATGGCAAACTGTAGATCCTGATCAGATGGCTTCTTCAGAAGCCATCTGATCTGGATCTACACTGTTTCCAAAGATAGGGGTTGTCGTGAACAGCAGGATAAGAGTTAGTCTCTGGTATTAACTTAGACAAGACATGAAGCCTGTGTTTGAAAACCCCGATTCACATCCTGAGGCATCTCATCAGGATTGGCCTGTCTGTCCAAATACATGTGGTAAAGATGTATGTATTTTATTTATTTTTAGGATATAATAACAGACTTAGTAATTGAAAGAGCACCTGTACAAGTAAAAGGTGTGAAAGGTGCTTATGTTCACACAGGAATGTTGCAATCAGCAAAGTATATTCAGCAAAAACTGCATGAAGAAAACATACTAGAAAAGGCGTTCCAGTCTTACAAGGTAATTCTCATTAGCATAAAGCACCATATCTTCTTGGGGTTGTTTGATAAGGCAAAGGGATCCTGTATGTTATGTCACCAGGGCGCCTAACTGATACATGCTCACAGTTGGGCAAGGCCTGCTATCCTTGCAGCAGGGGGTAGAGTGGGAATCTTGTTATGTCTTCTGTTTCATCATTTTTATTAGCTCACCTGAGCCGAAGGCTCACAAGGTGTGCTTATAGTATAGGCAGGCATCCGGTGTCCATCTGTCGTCCGTCAGTCATCCGTCGTCCGCACTTTTCAACTTCAATTTCTCACTTACAAGGTGGCCAGTCTTAATCAAATTTTATGTTCAGCATCACTGGGTTGGGGGATAGACTGCATTAGGTTTTGGACCAGTTTTGATCAGAACTGTGGTTGCCATGGAAACAAACATGTTCCATAGACTTATAACGGGGAAAAGGACATCTCCAACTTTTCACAGCCATTTCTGACCCAATCTTGATCAAACTTGCAGATAATCAGGAGAGGTGTACAGTCTATGTCGAGTTCGAATTTGGGCCGCACAGGATCAACGGCTTCGGAGTTACCTGCCCTTAAGCATAGATATAAGCAAAAAATGGTGTCTCAACTTTTTCTCAGCTCTTTTTGATTTGATCTTTTTGAAACTTTAGTAAACAAGGACAAGGATAATACCTCAGATGAGTCTGAATTTGGCTTGAATCTTACAACTGGTTTTGCAGTTACATCCCCTTGAGCCCAACAAAATTTTACCATAGGCTTAAAGTGGAAAAAAGATGTTTCCAACTTTTCTCAGCCATTTCTGGTCCAATCTTCATCATGCTTGTAGGTAACCAGAAGGGACATACCGTCCACTTCAAGTTAAAAAAATTGGGCCTCACAGGACCAACAGCTTTGGAGTTACCTGCCTTTGAGTATAAATAGAAGTGAAAAATGGTGTCCCCACTTTTTCTCAGCTGTTTTCAATAGGATCCCCTTGAAACTATAGTAAACGAAAATAAGCAAAATATTTCAGGTGAATTTGAATTCCATCCCATGAGCTCGAAAAATTTTACCTTTGTCTTACACTGGAAAAATGACGTCTCCAACTTTTCTCAGCCATTCATCATGCTTGTAGATAAGCAGAAGCATACAGTCTCTGCATCAAGTTTGAATTTGGGCCTCACAGGACCAATGGCTTTGGAGTTACCTGCTCTTGAGTATAAATATAAGCAGAAAATGGTTTTCTCCTTTTTTTCTCAGCTGCTTTCTATCGGATCTTTATGAAACTTTTATTAAACAAGGACAAGCATAATATCTCAGATGAGTTTGGATTTGGCTTGAATCTGACAACAGGTTTTGCAGTTATGTTCCCTTAAGCGTGAGAAATTTTGCCATAGGCTATGTCTCCAACTTTTCTTAGTAAAATCTGATCTGATCTTGATCAAACTTGCAGATAACCAGGAGAGGCATACAGTCTATGTTGAGTTTAAATTTGGGCCTCACAGGGCAAATGGCATTGGAGTTAACTGCTTTTGAGCATAAATATAAGCGAAAAATGGTGTCCACACTTTTTCTCAGCTGTTTTTGATTGTAACGTTTTCAAACTTTTAGTAAACTAGGACTAGCATAATATCCCAGATGAGTTTGAATTCAGCTTGAATCTGACAACCTGTGCTAGTTATCAAGTGAGCAATCATTGCCCGCTGGGGGACTTGTTCATTTTCTTCTTCCCTCCCCTCTTTGTCTGGAAGACAACACAAAATGAACCACAAAGGTTTGGCATTTTGTTAAACCTCAACTCAATCTATTCTTATTGTTTATTGCAAACGTAAATTGTAGGTACTTGTTGAAATGGCCTCACTGAGGTAATTCTGACAAGCACCGACAATGTATTTTCTGTAAAAATAATAAAAAATATCCCTAAAGTATCCTCAATTACTTCTTATTAGTATCAATCAGATATTGTTTTGTTTCATTGATCTAAAACTGGTATTTTGGCTGATAAAAAATGATACTTCTGTAAAATTTCCCTTCATCTACCTATTAGGGCTTCAAATATGATGATATCTGGACAACATACCGTATAAGTTGTATTGTAGTTGAGTATATCCTCTTGACAGTACCAGTATATTAAATGTGCTTGAGACCAATGATTATAAACCTAATTAAAGCTGAAAACATTGACCTACAGTTCAACTTCTATGGGATTGTGAAAATTATTTTGAGGTTTTTTTTTTTTGAGCCATTGAGTGTTAATCATAGTGCCAGGTGAGAGGCAGAATAGGGATAGCGTCCATTTTCTTGCCCTTATACTGCTGACTAATAAAATTAGCCACACCCATTTGTGACTATCAGCCAATCATATTACATAATACAGTGTTTTTGTTCAAATTAACAAAATGAGTGACAAACAGTGTAGATCCTGAGCAGAAGCCATCTGATCTGGATCTATGCTGTTTGCAAAGGTACGGGTTGTCGTGAACAGCAGGATAAGGGTTAAAATAAATGTAATGGTATATCTGTGTTTTGTAAGAATTTCCTCATCCAGGCAAGTCCATCCATCCATTCAAATATCCGTCCACCCACTCGCCTGCCCATCCATCCATCCATGAACCCACCCTCCCGCCCATCTATCCATTCATCCTTATTTCAGAACTACAGACTAGTCATCACAGGCCATAGTTTAGGGGCTGGTGTAGCAGCTCTGCTCTCTATCTTGCTTAAACCAGTGTACCAAGACCTGATATGCTTTGCATTTGCACCACCAGGGGAATTAGTAAGGTAAGATACTACAGCATGTTTACTGCTTTTTGTACCGAATGGAATCTTCCTCCTTATATATAGCAGGAGTTCATTTCAAAATTTAGGGGTGTCAGGTTGTGTTTTCATCAAAATCTATTTGGAAAATGACTTAACTTTGAGCAAACAGTGCAGGCCCTGATCAGACGCCGCATGCTGCGGCGTCTGATCTGGGCCTGCACTGTTTGCCAGGGTACCCGTTTTGAGGTTTCTGGTACAAAATGGGTTAAAACTCTTGATGTTATAAAAAACTTAATTTTCAGTTTTGCTTCCTTTATTTTAAGTATGTCGCAACATAGGAGTATGGTTTTCTGTTAGGCTGTTTGTCTGCCCATTTGTCAGTCCCTCAGCATTCATTTTGTATCAACTCTGTCATAAACCAAAATGTTTAATAAGTTCTGAATAGTTAGATCCTTTGGAAGCAAAGAATACACCAAATAAACGAAAATAGCAAGCTCAGGTTTTATTGAGTCTGTTCATGACCAGTACTGAAATGTGCAACACCGGTCACGCTCCTTAGCGCCGACTTAAGAAGAACTCTATTTTTCAAAATGATTAAAAATGAGTAAAGTTCATTTCCCAAGAATGTAATCACTGGTGAGGCATAGCCTTCGGTAGATTTCACTTTTATGAGGGATGGTCATAAAGTTCACACAGAGTAATTAGGCAAGCTAATAACAAAAGTTCTTGCTTTTCATTTGTTGGCATTATTAATAAGATAAGATACTGTCAAGTCCTAGCCATTACAATAACATTTATAGCCCCCGCCCATCGGGGCCTAAAGAAATAGATGGGCTGCATGGTGCTTCCACGCAGAGCTGAAACCGACCCGCACACGAATACTGGTAAACCGCTTGGAGGATCTAAGCCTGCCCAGGCAAACGGTGCGAGTGTTGGACCGCCCATGCTTATAAAACCTATCGGTTTCATTGTGTGGCAGGGCTTGAGGTGTCATTTCATCTCAGTGTCGGGTAAGCGTCCCATAAAATTGGAAGCAACGTCTCCAAAATGATCTTCACAGTGTTGCCCAGTTGTAAACCTCAAAACAAACAAACAAAAACAAACAAACGATAACACATTTAAACACACCCGTGCAAGTGCATTTTTTTTCGCATTTCAAAAGTGATTTCTGAAATATATATTTGTATCTCCTCTGTAACTCTAAGACTGTTTGAGACATTTTCTTGAAAATTAATGCAAATTTAAATCACCATGATATTCACCGTATTTGCATTATTTGCTGGCCCCTAGCTTGCACATTGTCAATATTGGAAAAACAGGTAACCAGACCCCCCTGACCTTTCAAGGTCAGGGGGGTCTGGTTACCTGTTTTTCCAACACTGATAACCTTCAGACTGGGAACCAGCAGATAGTGCAAATAAGGTGAATGTTATGCAGAATGCAAGGACAATAACTCTAGTTACCTACTTTTGGTGTCACCTTCTTTTGAACATTGTCAATAGTGAATCTAGTCATACACTTGTACCCTTTCTATATCTTAAAAAAAAAAAGACAGTTTCAAAGATTTTCATGAAGCCTTGCAAAAATGTAAAGGAATATAAGATGACATAAGAACACAAGAACCATATGTCTGGCTTAGCTAAGTTTTAAAGTTATGGCTTAATATTGAACATTGAGTGAGTGAGTGAGTGTTTCAGTTTTATGTCCCACCAACAGCTAAGGTCATACGGAGATGGGACCTCGGTTTAAAGACTCGTCCGAAAGTCTGGAGAAGCCCGGGATCGATCCTACGATCCCTGGTTTTCAAGGCGAGTAGCGTAACCACTAGGCCACGGAGGCTTCTGATATTGAACATTGAAAGTAACTGTTTCTGTGGTGTATTTGTCTCAGATTGACCTCCTGTAAACAGAAAACTGTTTTGAAATGTTTTCCCTAAACTTCACACAAAGGCGAAGCACCATGAGGGGTTCTGCTGAAAATGAGAACTGCAATTCTGGTTAATATCTTTTGGAGGTATGGCCCTTTGAACATTGAAAATAGACATCCAAGTCATATATTGATGTCAACTTTATTTAGGGAAAGACTATAAGAATCTTATATGGGTGTGAGGGGTGGATTGAAAAATCTGTCCCGAGGGTCACTGTCCGGCATCACGAGGCTTGCCGAGTGATGCCGGACAGTGAATCCGAGGGACGGATTTTTCTATCCACCCCTCACACCCATATTGGATTCCTTTTCTTGCATACCTTCCATTTCTATTGCGAATTTTTAATGCTGCTGTCACTTCGGTTACCGACGTCCGCCATTTTGTGATGACGCAACAGGAATGTTTAGTGACTTCACGCATGACGCCGCCGCGTATGCGGTTGTAATCAACCAGTGCATTTATCAAACACGCAACTTTATTCGATTCTGGGTCGGAACACCAGGGTCAGAACATAAATTTCTATCCCAGGGTAAAATCACGGATTTCCTTGTCTGGTGTGCAAGAATAAAGGATCTTCCCTTTGAATTCCTTTTTGACAGTGTTATGTCACTTTCTTGATGTAAGTGTATTGATGGGACATGATGCTGTGCTTACAGCACTTTTATCTTTTTTTCAGTGAAAGCCTTATAGAGTATACACAAGATTTCATCTGTTCAGTGTCCCTAGGGTATGATGTCATTTCTAGACTTGGTTTGTTGGAGGTGAAGAATCTCAAAATTCACGTACTAGAGGCGATAAGAGACTGCCCATTACCAAAGGTAACTATAAAATGAGCTGCTGCTGGGCCTATGTAACTCAGTAACATCAAGTGAACAAGTCCGTGAAATGAACACCCCCCGTACACCCCACTTAATATAGAGAAAACTCGGGTGTATGGGGGTATACATTATTTTTCTTATTTCTGCGTCAAAACATAGGTTGTGGGTACTCGTTAGAACCGCCTCAATGAGGCAGTTCTAATGATCACCCACAACCTATGTTTATACTATTAATAAGAAAAATATTACAGATTTTCACCAGAAAAGTAACCATTTTAAAGATGTGGAAAAATGCACTATATCGCACAGGTTTCTGTAATGAGATGCTTGACCCACTGGTAATCAGGAGGGTGTATGTTTGATCCTTACTGGGTCTGGAAGTATTCTTTTTTCGGAGATTGACAACGAAATATTTTCTGCAGTAATGGTTGACCATGAAATATTTCCTGCAGTTATGGTTGACCATGAAATTTTTTCTGCAGTCATGGTTGACCATGAAATATTTTCTGCATCTATGGTTGACCATGGAATATTTCTACAATCATAGTTGACTATGAAATATTTTCTGCAGTTATGATTGACAATGAAATATTTTCTGCAATCATAGTCGACCATAAAATATTTTCTGCAGTTACAGTTGACACTGAGATGTTTTTTGTAGTCATGGTAGACCATAAAATGATTTCTGCAGTCATGGTTGACCATGAAATATTTCCTGCAGTCATGGTTGACCATAAAATGATTTCTGCAGTCATGGTTGACCTTAAAATATTTTCTGTAGTCATGGTTGACCATGAAATAGTTTCCACAGTCATGGTTGGCCATGAAATATTTTCTGCAGTCATAGTTGACCATGAAATATTTTCTGCAGTCATGGTTGACCATGAAATATTTTAACTATCATCTGAATTGTTTCTGGTGACATGTCAAATGACATTTGTTCACTGACCTGTGATATGAGAAGTTAGTCCCTAGCTCTCACCAACGAGGTAAACTTAGTTACACTATCCTCTTCAGCTGAGGAAAGCATTATGCAAACACGCCTATACAAATACATTGCCACCTTTATCGCCCAAAAAATGAAAATTTTATGATGAAAAATTGTGATATTTTTTCTTATTTCTGCTCAAAATATAGATTGTGGGCACTCGTTAGAACCGCCTCATTGAGGCGGTTCTAACGTAAACGAGTACCCACAATCTATATTTTAGAGCAGAAATAAGAAAAATAATGTATATACCCGGAAACACTAGTTTTACTATATAAAAGTGGGGTTCAAGGGGGTGAAAATTATATAGGTGTGTTTTCGTGATGTGTTTATTCTAGAAGTGCAGTTGTCAGTTGCAGGTGGAAGAATGTGCACCGTACTGGTTAATTTCATATGTATATGTCTGTCAAGGGAACTTTTGGTAAGGTAGACTGACTGGCTAACATGACCTTAATAGTATTTACTGGACCATTAACCCTTTTTAGCTCACCGTCACGCAGTGACGAGGTGAGCTTTTGGGATCACTTTTTGTCCGTCGTCCGTGCGTGCGTGCGTCTGTCCGTCCGTGCGTAAACAATTTCTTCAAACAACATCTCCTCCTAAACCAATGATCAGATTTTGACCAAACTTCATAGGAATGATCCTTAGGTAGTCCACTTTCAAAGTTGTTCAAATGGTTCAGGTCCGTTGCACATCTAGGTCACAGGAGCTAAAAATAGATTTTTTTTCACCGAAAACTTAAAAAATCTTCTTCTCTGAAACCACAAGGCCCAGGTCTTTGATATTTGGTATGAAGCTTCATCTAGTGGACCCCTACCAAGATGGTTCAAATTATAGTGCTGGGGCCAAAAATGCCCCCGCCCGGGGCCCTTTGGTTTTACATAGGCTTATATAGGGAAAATCTTGAAAAATCTTCTTCTCTGAAACCGCAATGCCCAGGCCTTTGATATTTGGTATGAAGCTTCATCTAGTGGACCCCTACCAAGAGTGTTCAAATTATAGTGCTGGGGCCAAAAATACCCCTGGCCCGGGGCCATTTAGTTTTACATGGGCATATATAGGGAAAATCTTTAAAAATCTTCTTCTCTGAAACCGCAAGGCCCAGGTCTTCGATATTTGGTATGAAGGTTCATCTAGTGGACCCCTACCAAGATTGTTCGAATTATAATGCTGGGGCCAAAAATGCCCCCACCTCGGGACCCTTTGGTTTTACATAGACCTATATAGGGAAAATCTTTAAAAATCTTCTTCTCTGAAACCACAAGGCCCAGGTCTTTGCTATTTGGAATGAAGCTTCATCTATTGGACCCCTAACAAGATTGTTCAAATTATAGTGCTGGGGCCAAAAATTCCCCCGCCCTGGGACCCTTTGGTTTTACATAGGCTTATATAGGGAAAATCTTTAAAAATCTTCTTCTCTGAAACCACAAGGCCCAGGTCTTTGATATTTGGTATGAAGCTTCATCTTGTGGACCCCTACCAAGATTTTTCAAATTATAGCCCTGGGGCCAAAAACGCCCCTGCTCCGGGGCCCTTTGGTTTTACATAGACTTCTATAGGGAAAGTCTTGAAAATCTTCTTCTCTGAAACCACAAGGCCTAGGTCTTTGATATTTGGTATTAAGCTTCATCGAGTGGACCTCTACAAAGATTGTTCAAATTATAGCCCTGAGACCAAAAATGGCCCCGCCTCGGGGCCCTTTTGTTTTACATAGACTTATATAGGGAAAATCTTTAAAAATTTTCTTCTGTGAAACCACAAGGCCTAGGTCTTTGATATTTGTTGTGAAATTTCATCTAGTGGATTTCTATCAAGATTGTTCAAATTATAGCCCTGGCGCCAAAAATACCCCCGCCCCCATGCCCTTTGGTTTTACATAGACTTATATTGGGAAATATTTAAAAATCTTCTTCTCTGAATCTGCAAGGCCCATGTCTTTGATATTTTGGTATGGAGCTTCATCTAGTGGACCTCTACCAAAATTGTTCAAATTATAGCCCTTGGGCCACAAATGCCCCCGCCCCGGGGCCGTTTGGTTTTAAATAGATTTATATAAAGATAATCTTTGAAAAATCTTCTTCTCTGAAACAGCAAGGCCCAGGTTTTGGATATTTGGTGTTAAGCTTCATCTAGTGGACCTCTATCCAGATTGTTTAAATTATAGCCCTTAGGCCAAAAATACCCTCACCCCTGGGCCATTTGGTTTTATGTAGGGAATATCTTTAAAAAATCTTCTTCTCTGAAACTGCAAGGCCCAGGTCTTTGATATTTGGTGTGTAGCTTCATCTATTGGACCTTTGCCAAGATTGTTCAAATTATAGCCTTTGTTGATATTTGGTATGAACCTTCACCTTTTTAGACCTCCCTCAACATTATGCACATTATAGCCCTGGTGTCAATAATGGCCCTCCCCGGGGCCCACTTATTACTCTATGGATCAGGTGAGCGATCCAGGGCCATCATGGCCCTCTTGTTGTACCAAATGGAATCTTCCTCCTTGTATATGGCAGGAGTCCATTTCAAAATGAAGGGGTTTTAGGTTGTGTTTTCTTCAAAATTATTTAGGAAATTGGCTGAACTTTTTGCAAACAGTGTAGGCCCTGATCAGATGCCGGGCTCTGCGAGATCTGGTCCTGCACTGTTTGCCAGGGTACCCATTTTGGGGTTTCTGGTACAAAATGGTTTAAGCTTCAGGTATAAACAACGCTGTGATTAGATGTACCCTGATCCCAAGTCCACTCAGTCATGGTGTAGGCTTTTCTTGTCTGCATAAAAATTTTGTTCGTTTGATTTGAGGTTTAACGTCCCCAGCTTTTGTTCAACAATCATCTGTACTGAACGCATCAAAGGCTCTGATGATGTTTGATGTGGATGTACAAGTTAATCTGAGGCTTTGCTGTACACCCATAAGTGTCTTTTTACTAGCCCATTGGATGTTTATCCAGATTGTGATCAAGAGGTTATGGACTGGTCTCCTGGGACTAAAGTGGTTGTTAATAATAATCAACCTTACTTATAGAGGGTAACACATGTAGTACAAGTACTAATCTTCCATGTGGCCCACTTTTCCTGGGTAGGGACCAGTACTAAGCAATGCGGATAAAGTTTCTTGCTCAAGGAAACAACACCTGGCACTTGTGGAGATTGAACCGTCTGCCTCTGAATTTCAAATCCGATGCTATACCACTGCACTGTACCAGTCCAAACATTTTGTGATCTATGTCCCTTCCCCCACCCACAGTGACCTTGACCTCAAGGTCACGGACTTAGAAATTTTACATTTGGTTCAAGTTTTATGACAAAATTTATAGATTCCTGTATGTTCTAAACTCTAAGACAAATTCAATTGATGCTTGCATTGATGTTGCATACTAGTCCAAAGATTTCATTGAAGCATACCCTACCCTGCTGCTTCAGTAACATTGATACCCCCCACCCCTTCAGTAACTTTGATGCCCTCACTCCCTTGGTCCATTTAGAAATTCGTGTTTGGTTTAGCTTTTACAAGCACATTTATAGATTCTTATAGCTTCTTGACATCATCATTCATATTACATACAAGCTCAAAAGATATTTCAGAGTATGGCGCTAGCCAGGGGTATACGTGACCCACTGGTCGCTTTCTCTAGTTGTCTAAACATTCTATCTACAAAAATGAATATGTCGAAATTCAAATACAGTAAAATTCCTATATTAAGACCACCTTTGGGGCTGTTCAAAAGTGGTGGAAAAGAATGAAAAGAATAACTGAGCTTTTGAAAGCAGATTTAGTCTTAATTCTAGACTGGTCTTAATCTCGGAATTTTACTGTATATTGAGTCCAGTTCAGAAACTCCGGGACAAAAAGATTAAGTGAATGACTCGCATAGTTTTGGTAGTGTTTACTGGGCCATTAAATTGCAAAACATCAACTTGCAAGCTGACACAGGTGGTAAAATGCCATCTTGCAGGTTTTTCCATGATCTAGCTGAAGTGTGTTTACCTGTCTTGTTTGGCACCCATCACGTCGGGGTTTGAAGAAATGCATTGGGCGCATTGTGCTTCTTTGCAGAGCTGAAACCGACCAAACATGAGTACTGGTAGACTGCTTAGAAGGTCTAAGCCTGTCCAGGTAAAGTAATGCAAGTGGACTGTCCCTACATATAAACTCTAGGGGTTTGTTTAGATAGTAGTGTTGAGTGTTGTCAGGTAAATGTCCCACAAAATTGGAAATAGTATCTCCAAAATGATCTAAAAATTGTTGATAGAGACATAAGGTCTCAACTAAAACAAAAATAAAGTTTTAATGAAGGTGAATTTAATTTTATACACCTGGTGCATTTTATGTGCAATTTTATGCAAGGGTGGGGTGACTTTTGTTTGTTTGTTTTGGAGTTTAACAGCCCAGTCAACACTATTTTAGGTCATTTTTTGAGCCAGTCAGTTTACCTAGCCACACTTTCCTGGGCAGGCTTATACATAAGCGGTTAACCAGTACAGAGCACATTCTTTTACAAGAAACTGACAACTGCCCTTCTTGAATCAGGGGAAGGGAGAGAATGACCGAAGAAAAGATTTCATGATCAATCTCCACAAAAGAATGTTGCCGACCCCGGCAGGTATGGACCTGCGTCCTCCAGATCACCAGTCAGACGTGCATCAGACTGATCTTCCGAGGCCGGCGGGTGACTTTTGTAACTCTGTAAAGTAATTTTCCTTGAAAACTGGTATAACCTCTAATTTCAGCATCAAATTATTTCAAGTGGAATCTGGCTGAATGTATTTGGCAGACATCTAGAAGACCTTGATCAGCTGAAACCAAACTTAGAGCTGTTGGCGACCAAAGAATATCATGAATTCAATGTAAGGCACTTTATATTCATCCAGCCCTCTGAATATGTGTTTTAAGAAGTTTTAATACAGTAAAATTCCTATATTATGACCACCTTTGGGAATGCCCCGCCCATTAGGGCTTGAAGAAATAGATGGGCTGCATGATGCTTCCACGCAGAGCTGAAACTGACTGCACACGAGTACCGGTAAACCGCTTAGAGGATCTAAGCTTGCCCAGGGAAAGCGGTGTGAGTTGGTCCATCCATGTTTATAAACCCTATTGGTTTCATTGGGCGGCAGGGCTTGAGATGTCATTTCATCTCAATGTTTGGTAAAAGTCCCCCAAAATTGGAAGCAACGTCTCCAAAATGACCTGTACATTGTTGAAGGGGACGTTAAACCTCAAATCAAACAAAACAAAACAAAAACCACTTTAAGACCACTTTTGAACAGTCCCAAAGGTGGTCCCTGACCAGAGGACACTGTGGGCAGAAAACACAAAGGAAGATTAAGTGCACCCTTACTTGACTTGAGACTGATTATCTGTATCACCATAATTTCACACCCGACTGAATGTATATATTTATCTTCACCGTTTTCCAAATAGGTCGATTTGTTTGTTTGATTTGTGGTTTAACATCCCCATCAACACTATAAAGGTAATTTTGGAGACGTTGATTCCAATTTTGTGGGACTTTTACCCAACATTGAGATGAAATGACATCTCAAGCCCTGTTGCCCAATGAAACCAATAGGGTTTATTAGCATGGACGGTCCGCCTCGCACTGCAGTTCCTGGACAGGCTTAAATCCTCTAAGCGGTTTACCAGTACTAGTGTGCTGGCTGGATTCAGCTCTGCGTGGAAGCATCATGCAGCCCATATATTTCTTCAAGCCCCTATGGGCGGTCGATATTTTATCCAAATAGGTCGATATTGTTATTCAATGCATAGAGGTGGGTAAATGGGTCACCATTCAAGAGATGCCGAAAATACACAAGATGTTTACAAAAACGATCTATTAGGGGATAACATTGACTTATTTATTTTTTGCATAGAGGTCAGTCTCGTGTCAAATTGCACCAGCTAAACAGAGCCACAAAAGACAATGTTTTCTTTGTTTGCTTACCTGGTTAGAATATTCAACTGTTGAGCATAGTAAAAAAATCTTATATCAGTCTTGTTCTGGTACCCACTTTATACCACACTACTGTGCACTATTTACAACATGTGCTGCATCTTGACATTTGTATTTCACCTTATCATGTGGACAAGTCTGTGTAATGAACACCCCTCCACACCCCACTTTATATAGAGCAAACAGGTTTTACGGGGGTATACAATTTTTTTCTTTTTTCTACTCCAAGACATAGGTTATGGGTACTCTTTAGAATGGCCTCAATAAAGAGGTTCTAATGAGCACCCGGTACCTCTGTTTGGAGTATAAATAACAAAGATATCACATTTTTAGCTCGTCTGTTTTTTGAAAAAAAACTTTCGAGCTATTGTCATCACTCCGGCGTCTGCGTTGTCGTAGTCTGGCGTCGTCGTTCCAAAAAACCTTAACCTTGGCTATAACTTAAAAAGTATTAGACCTAGCCTCATGAAACTTCATACACACACTCTTCATCACAAGAGCTACATTTTGACCAAGGACCATAACAACATTGTTGATTTTGGCTGAATTATCTCCCCTTTTCCAATTTTTTTCTGAAACACATTTTTTGCTCTCATTTTAATACTATTCACAACAGAGCCTTCAAACTTCACATGAATGTTCCTTGGGACAAGACCTTTTCAGTGATACCACACTTTTTGATCTGTGAACTTGACCTTTGAACTTTGACCTATTTTTCGAAAATTTAACCGAAAACCTTAACCTTGACCATATTTCCAAAAGTATTTGGCCTACCTTCATGAAACTTCATACACATACTCACCATCACAAGAGCTAAATTCCCTACAAGTTTTATAACTCCATCTTGCAACTCTCCGTTTTTTTTAAATTGTTTTTGTCTCTTATTTCAATACTATTCACAACAGAGCCTTCCAACTTCACATGAATGTTCCTTGGGACAAGACCTTTTCAGTCATACCACGCTTTTTGACCTGTGACCTTAACCTTTGACCTATTATGTGACATGGAAAAACAGACGAGCATGGCGCCGCTTGCGGTGCTCTTGTTAATCACATCAGTAACCGTTTGGAGGTATGAAAGAATGTACTATGTCACACGGGTGTGTTATCATAATGCTTAGTCTTTATTAGGATAATTCCTAGATGCCTCCGTGGTGCAGTGGTTACGTTACTCGCCTTGTCATTACGATAAGTCACCCGTGCGACATAGTGCATTTTTAACATCTCCAAAATGGCTAATTTTCTGATGAAAATCCTTGATAGTTTTGTTATAAATGTTCAAAACAAAGGTTGAGGGTGCTCGTTAGAACCGCCTCAGTGAGGCGGTTCTAACGAGTACCCACAACCTTTATATTGGAGCAGAAATAAGAAAAATAGTGTATACCCCTGTAAACCCCAGTTTTCTCTATATAATGTGGGGTGTAAGGGGGTCTTCATTTCACGGACTTGTTCACGTGATGTAAACCAGGGATCACAGGATCGATCCTGGGCTTCTCCAGACTTTCGGATGAGTCTCTGTATAACCTTAGCTGTTGGTGAGACTTAAAACTCAAACACTCACTTACTCACTCGGATAATTCCAGGTATCCCTAATGTTGGAAACACCTATAAAGAATGCATAATCATGAGAGTTTCTTTAACCTATAAAATGCCAATCACAACAATTGTCATCTGCTTTGCCATCTGCCGGTTACCTAAAAAAATAAAAGTAATTGTTTTGCCAACAGTGTGGACCCAGATCGGACTGCTCCTGTAGGAGCCGTCTGATTTGGGCCCACACTGTTTGCATGTCTGTAAAAATATTTTTTAAAAATTTTGCAATAAAAAAAAAAAAAAAATTCAGCAGACGACATAAGCAGACAACATTTTCAGATGACATGTTTCTCAATGTCTTAAGGGTTAAATCTCTCATGGATGTATTCCTTATGCTACAGATAAGTAATTAATCGATACTTCAATAAATTAAAGACTTACCTTTCAGTTGCTACTGTATTTACCCTAAGAAACTTCAACTTCTTACAAAAAATGTTCTAAGAATTTTTTTTTGGTGGGGGGGGGGGGGTGTTTGGGTGTTACAGCCCTTTCAAGATTATTTTACTCACATCGAGCCAATCGTTAATCAGAGGTGGGCGAAAACTGGAGTACCCGGAGAAAAACCACCTGACCTTCCGTTTGCAGAACTTGGCGTCTCACATGTGACCCCAGCGAGGCTCGAACCACATCGGTGAGAGACCTAATGATTAAGAGTCAGCACTCTTATCCACTAGGCCACGGAGGCCTGTACATTGAATTTGAACAAGTACAATTTTCTATCCAATGTTGTGTTAAAATAGCTATCTGAGTGGCAAACAGTGTAGACTCAGATGAGATGCCATGTTATGTGGCATCTTATCTGGGTCTTTAGTATTTACTCAGGCTAGTCTGTTGGAATACAAAAGGTAACTATGATATGTTTGGTCAAAGATCTGGATTCTTTTAACAATAATATGCAACATGTTTATAAGTCTGCTCAATTAAAAATGGTTTGTGATGCAGCATGCTCCAATGCTGGAACCAAAAAATGTTCACCGTAATGATCCTAAGTATTGGGACAGATAGGCCTGAGCAAACACTGCAGACCGGGATCAGACTGAAGGAGCAGTCTGATCAGGGTATACACTGTTTGCCATTCCTTTTGCACCTTTTGGACTCCTTATATGATTGTGAAACAGATTTGGTAAAGTTTTAGGAGAATTACAGCAAGTCCTTAAGGTGTCCGAATTTTTAGGATTTTTACAGTAGATCATAATAAAAAATGGTGATTTTTCTATATAATCTATACATTTTTGTGGATATAACACAAATGTTTAACTAATACAACTATTGCTTTGAACCCCAACAATAGTGTTATAAAGAGGTTGGGGTGTATATGTACAGGGCAGTGTCATCATCATATTGATATGAGCCAGCGCATGACAAAACCTACAGTAAGACCCGTTTTTGTTTGTTTGCTTTGAGGTTTAACGTCCCCGTCAACACTGTAAAGGTCATTTTGGAGACATTGCTTCCAATTTTGTGGGACTTTTACCCGACATTGAGATGAAATGATATCTCAAGCCCTGTCCCCCAATGAAACCAATAGGGTTTGTTAGCATGGACAGTCCGCCTCGCACCGCGGTTCCTGGACAAGCTTAGATCCTCTAAGCGGTTTACCAGTACTAGTGTGCGGGCTGGATTCAGCTCTGCGTGGAAGCATCATGCAGCCCATATAATTCTTCAAGCCCCTATGGGCGGGGGCTTAAAACCTACAATAAGACCCGTGCTATGGTCGAAGACTCAATTCAGCCTACCAGTAAGGTCAGCCTGGTCAGAGCATTCTCTTGTTAACCTATGAATAGTATAGAGGCTAAAGAAGGCTCATGTGAACAGTGAAGACTCTGATCAGACTGCGCAGAGTCTTAGCTGGTTGCCCAGGTCTTATTGTAGATTTTGTTGTGCACTGGCCCATATATAATTGAAGATTGTTTTCTTTGTCTTGGTACAGAAATTGTTACAAGAAGAGATAGAGGAGAAAGAGGAGATGGTATCAACTTATGAACCCTTGCTGCCACCTGGTCAGATATTGCATGTATTAGAAAGAGATCCGAAATCAAAAAGGTATGGAATTGGTATAAATATCTCTCCTCTGTTATATAAAGTCATTTCAATTATTACACCTTTGTAACATAGAACATTCTTTCATATCTCAATTACAGTCATTTTTCTGATGAAAATTATTTTCCCTTTTTTGGACTGGTTTTTCAAGGAAAGTTCCGTCCTTTAGAATAGCGATGTCTGTGCACGCGGGCGGGTGGGGGGCCAGACATCCGGGTCCAGGTTTACCTTTTGGTTAACCCTGAAAAACCCGTCCGTAATGCCATTTGGCGTTTTTCTTGTTATTTTCCAAAGATAGGATGTGGGTGCTTGTTAGAACTGCCTCTTTGAGGCAGTTCAAAGAGGCAATTCTAACAAGCACCCACATCCTATATCTATTTGTTTGATTTGAGATTTAACATCCCCGTTAACACTGTAAAGGTCATTTGGGAGACATTGCTTCCAATTTTGTGGGACTATTGAGGCAGGTCTAAAGAGCAGCTACAATCTATGTTTTGGAATAGAAATATGAAAAACAATGTATCCCCCTGTATACCATATATTTCTCTGTATAATGTGGGGTTTAGAGGGGTGTTCATTATACAGACATGATATAAGAAAGTGAGGAAAATTCATACATGTAATGTGTGTTTCACTTGTCAGTTTACACATACAGTAGAACTTTGAAGGTTCAAACACAGATGGCTGAGTTGAACCCCTTTTTAGTTCCCTAGGGTATTCCTGTACATAAGAAGTAGTGTGAGATAATTAAGGAGATTTTTTACTTTTATCTTGCAAGTGTATGCTTTGTGCACTCATCAGAAACGCCTTTATGAGGCGATTCTAAAGAGTGCACACAGCATACATTTTTATTGTGAAGCACCGAAAAGTAGTCCCAAAATTAACCCCGTTATGCCTCCTGGCAGTAACCCCAGTGGCTCAAACTACCTCCATCTTGAGCAGATTTTCGTTGTAGCCATTAAAGTTCGACTGTAGTTCTAGTTATGGAATAATGATTATCTAGGGATATTTTTTTTTCTTGTTTCTCCTTGGACAAGACATGTTCTGACAATGCCCCAATCAACCCAGATGTTAATGGGTAGCATTGGTGTAAAATTCACTGCCTCTTCCGCGTGTGCATGATAACATCTTGAATGAGTGTTAGAGAGTAATTCAATAAGCTTGGAGCTTTCATTACAATCAAACTTAAATGAATTAGTATAAATTAAATCATTTGTGTGTGCACTTGTCCATCCATACCCTGCCTCGGTACCTCAGTCTGATGCACATCTGACAGCCTAGCACATCTTCTGCTACGAGCAGAACAGACAAAATTCTCTTACATATGAGTATTAAAATGACCTGATTTGTTTGTATTTCAGTACTAATGAGCGTTGCAAATTTCATGCACTGTTGAAATGAGTGTAAAATTGTCCTGTTCATAAATTTTCAGATGTTGGCATTTTAAAATTTTGAAGCAGGACAGACAGCATTCTCTGCTGCTCTAGAGCAGGAAAATTGCCTGATTTGTTTGTACAGTAGACCTTCGATGGCTCGAACACCGATGACTCATTTACCACGGATGAGTCGAACACCTGAGTCGAGCCCCTAGCGAAATCCTCTACATAAGAAATAGTGGCGGATAATTAAGGAGATTTTAGTCTTTTATCTTGCAAATGTATGCTGTGTGTACTCATTAGAATCGCCTCGATGAGGCGATTCTAATGAGTACACACAGCACACATATTCATTATAGAAAACCGAAAAGATGTCAAAAAGTATCTCGTTATGCCTTCTGACAGTAACCTCAGTGGCTCGAACTACCCCTGTCTCGAACAGGTTTTTGAGATCCCGAAGGTGTTCGAGCCGTTGAAGTTCGACTGTATTTTTTTAAATGCAAATTTCTCTGTTGTGTGAGTAGGATAATTGCCTGGTCGGTCGGTATTTCAATACTTATGAGCATGCTTATCAGGCTCACTTGAGTATGAAATTTATCCTGATCCATTACGAAAACATGCCTATACTAATACATTATCAATTTTTTCGGCCAAAAATGGAAATTTTAAGATGAAAAATAGTGATATATTTCTTATTACAACTCAAAATATAGATTGTGGTTACTCGTTAGAACTGCCTCATCGAGTCGGTTCTAACGAGTACCCACAATTTATATTTTAGAGGAGAAATAAGAAAAATAAGGTTCGTCCCTGCAAACCCCAGTTTTACTATATAAAAGTGGGGTTCGAGGGGGTCAAAATTATATAGTCGTGTTTTCGTGATGGATGGCAATAATTGCTGGTATTTCAAAATTCATGAGCAGAACAAAGAAAGTTCTCTGATATCTGAGCAGGAAACAGCTCACTTGAGTTTGAAATTTGTCCTGATCATAAATTCTGGAATGGCTACAATCGTTGGCATTTTAAAATTTACCATAAAAATCCTAACAATTGGGACACCTTGCGATTTTGCAGTAATCCTCCTACAATTTTAACAAATTTGTTTTGGGATCCAGCAAGGAGTCCAAAATACATTACGATAACACACCCGTGCGACATAACGCATTTTTTCATATCTCCAAAATGGCTACTTTTCCAATGAAAATCCGTGATTTTTTTCTTATTTGTACTGCAAACATAGGTTGTGGGTGCTCGTTAGAACCGCCTCATTGAGGCGGTTCTAACGAGTACCCACAACCTATGTCTTGGAGCAGAAATAAGGGAAAAAATGTTTACCCCCGTAAACCCAAGTTTTCTTTATATAAAGTGGGGTTCAGGGGGGTCTTTATTTTACGGACTTGTTCACGTGATGAAAAACAGATGGAATGGCAAACAGTGTAGACCCTGATCAGACTGCTCCTTCAGGAGCAGTCTGATCTGGGTCTTCACTGTTTCCTAAGGCCTGTCTGTCCCAATACTTAGGATCATTATGATATGAGCATGAAACGGAACATTCTTTGCTCATCTGAGCTGGAAATTAGACCGATTTGTTTGCATTCAAATTCAGTGAAATTCCGCTATAAAGACCACCTAAAAATAAGACTATTTCTGCGTTAAAAGTTTATTTAGAAGGCTATGGTTATTCTTTCTTTGTGCTGTCTGCATGCATACAGTGTCCTCAGATCAGAGACCACCTTTAGGACTGTTCAAAAGTGGTCTTAATATAGGAATTTTACTCTGCTTTAAAATTTCATGCTCTTTGAGTTGAACTTGAAAAAAGTTTTATAACTCAGGGCCAGGTTTCTAGTAATTTGCCTCATTATTATGTTGTGGTTCGATTCGATTATTTCGACGGCTGAATAGTTGGCCATCCAAACCACTAAAAAAAAATTCTGATGGCAAAATTGAGTAGAGTATGGCATCCATGCTAATTGTGTTCTTTGGTGTGTTGCAAGTGATAGGGTGGATGCCACTTCTGAAAATGCCCCTGAGCCTCAGAATTAGGTCAAAGGTCAAATGAGTGCAAAAATACAATAAAATTAGTACATACTGGCATTTGTACCCTCTCTCTGTCTAAGCAGACCAAATAAAGTTCATTAAAACACCAGCAATGTACTTAGGACATATTATTTTTGCATCATATGTGAGAAAAAAGTTGTACCAGATTTGACTAAGGTCAAAGGTCACTTAAGTACAAATTTTCTTTAAATATGCATCAATATTTATTGTACAAAGAGATAATAATTATGTATGTCAACTGAAACAAAGTCAAATGAGTTGCCATTTCTTTATCTATGAAGCATAAAACCCACACATTTTACTAACAGCATAATGGCCAACCTAATCAGCCTTAGGTCAAAGGTCATTTAAGTACATATTTGGCAAAATATGTTGAGTTTGCAAAATATGTTCATTATTCACATTGTCATCCATTATTATATGTAACATTCCAAATCGTCTGAGTTCTTACTAATCGTCACAATCAAGGATATAGTGTATGATGAAAATATATCTTATAATAACACAAGTGGGTCATCATCAAAGGTCATGTGCAGCTACTGTAAAACACATATTTTTGGCGGTCATTTTATTTTGGCGCTATTTGCGGTCAAGGAAAAAAATGCCAAAATAAAAATCCGCCAATGAAGCTCAAAGCGTGCTAGAGAAGAAACTTTGTTCTACACATCACAATTGTGGTGTGTCAATCGGTCATAGGCAGCATCGGTGACAAACGAAAACATGTATTTACTTCTTTAGAAGTCGAAATAAAGAAAGACAATGTTCTAGTCATAAGACAGCTCAAAACGGCTGAATGAAAACAAACACACCTTGAGAGTTATTGTGAAAATTGTGGATAAAATTGGTAACTGATTGATGGCTTAACTGGAAGCTCAATAGGATGGGTAAACCAATCAGATAAGAGGAAAGTGACACACCTCCAGACAGACATTTGGATTATCAAGGTAGCACATTGGCTTAATCATGCAGTGAACACAAAAAAATTAACTAATTACTGCAGTTTCCGCATGACGCTGTTGATGATCAACTCGGATGATTTTTTTGTCATCTTACACGGCTTTGGAGATTTGACCGATTTCTTTTCTTCGGAAATCGAAAATCTGCCAAAATATAAATCAGTGAAAAGGGCTAATCATAAAAACCGCCAAATTTGCTGCGGCTAAATTTAAGTGTTCAACAGTATTCAAACTTAGTATTTTACAAGATGCCACTTCATTTTAAGAGCCAGTCAGATCACTACAATGTACAGGGTAACTGCTAATTGTGACAATGCATATCATATGTATTCACGTTTGCGCCAATATGATTAATGTTTTTACTTTAACATTGACACATCTATGCAGTGCAAACCAAATAGGGGTTTCTCCAATATCATTGATGCAAGATTTCTTCCGCATGATATAGTAATATATTATAGGAAGCACAAGTGAGCAATTTTTCAAAATGTGTTTATCATGCAAACTGTTGAAGATATATCTGAATTTACATTCAGGGCATTCCATAGCAGTTATTTGTCATTCAACCACCAAGTTTGCTGTATGTGTTACAGAAGGCCAAGACAGACTTCCTACGTTATACTGGTTACCTAAACTTCATAAAAGACCATACAAAGCATGTTTTATTGCAAATTCAAGCTCTTGTACCACCACTGAACTTTCCAAATTATTAACTTCATGTTTTACTGCCATACAGAACATGTGATTAAATATTCTTTGAAAGATCAGGGAGACATCTGTTTTGGTCTATAAAAATCTAATGAAGGTTTAAATAAATTGAAATCCAGATGTTTCAGTGCTTCAAATCTGTCTACTTATGATTTTGCCACCCTTTACACACCACTTCCTCATAATCTTTTAAAAGAAAAACTTAACGATTGAATTGAATGGACATTTTATAAGGACGACTCCCTCTATTTTGCATGTAATGTAAGAAATGCTCTTTTACTTCTGAAGAGCATAAAATTATAATATATGGTCATGTCAGAAAGTGTGTGAAGCTCTCACCTTTCTACTTGACAATATTTACATAAGATTTGGTACTAAGTTATTTAGACAAGTTCTGGGTATTGCGATGGGTACCCGCGCCCCTTGTGGCGGATTTGTTCTTGTTTTTTATGCCCCCGAATGAGGACATATACTTTTTGCACTGTTCGTTTGTGCGTTTGTTAAGTCCGCATTTTTTTTCGGGGGCATTGCTCACTTATAGTGACAGATCTTGCTTTTTATAAAAGAGACTTCATGATGTCTCTTTCCGTTGAAAACCAATCTGAAATCATTGAAGCCTTTAGCTCGATTTCTAGATATTTGTATAATTTATTAAATATTGACAATACCTACTATTTCGACGGTTTTTTAGTCAACTTTAACCCCCTCGCCAGAACTTCAGTTAAAAAAGCAAATTCTTCTGATACCAAGGCACCGTTTTTAGATTTACATCTGTCTATTGTAGATAGGATTGTTTCCTGCAAAATTTATGATAAAGGCGATCATTTTGATTTTGAGATTGTAAATTTTCCTTTCCTCTCCTTTCATCGTGCGGCACCCTATGGCGTTTATATTCCGCAAATAAATTCGATTTGCTAGAGTGTCTAGTCATGTAACTGACTTCAACACTCGTAATAAATTGTTAACTGCTACACTTCTTAATCAGGGCTATCGGTATCATAAACTACGTTCAGGCTTTTCAAAATTTTATAGACGTCATTACGATTTAATTTCAAAATTCAGTGTTGGGCTAAAATCTCCTCTGCAACAAGGTCTATTGGAACCCGCATTTTATGAAGAATTAGTATATAAATTCAGAAAAATATATAATTGCAATGACTTCAGCATGCAATTTCGTAAACTAATTCTTCCACATGAAAAGATTGGGTACAACATAAATGTTATACGAGAGACCACATGCATGGTAGTTAACCAAATCACGGTTAACAACGTTGCTTCCCTCATTAATTGCATGCCGCTGGGTCAGGTCAGCCTCAAATTCTCTGACGGTTCCAGTGTAAAGGCCTTTTGATAAATTAGAGAGAATTTAATTTATGTAGTGTTGGTTTGTGCCTGATGCTCTGTCTCTGGTCGGGCCCATCAGAGTCCAACTGTTGGTTTTCTTTTGCTCTGTTTTTTTTTTGCTGTCAAGTCCTCACCGTTTCATCCCTGTGAATGTTTGATTATTGTGTTGTCGGAGATGTTGCACTGATGTGAGAGGAGGCCTTCATGAGGACTGAACAAATTATTTGTCTAAATCGCGACGGAAGTAAGGGCGAGGATTGCAGCTGCGTAAAGTCAATTAAGCCTACCCTCCCCCCCCCCACACACACACCTAATGGAATTCGTTTCACTGACCGTTCCAAGGCGGTTCTTCTGTAGCGGTTTATTTTTGTTATGGTTGGTCTTCTTTGAGTGTGTGTGTCGCTTAAATTATTTTGTTTTGGATAGCCAAGTGGCCATTTTTGGCTTTCCGCTATTGATGTTTCCATTAGGGTCTAGTTATTTCATGTTTGTATTTGTTTTCCTTTGGTGTCACTGATGGGAGCTGGGATAAATTGTATCGATTCCTGATCATTGCCTTCACTTCTGTTTTCATAACAGAAGTCAATAACTGTCTGACAGCCATCTTGGATGCCAACTTAAGGAATTTAAATCTGTCTTTGACAATCAAATACATGTAACAAAAGTATGTTTTAATATTTTGATAATAATTACTGGTCATCAACACACCCTTATGCTAAATATGACAAAATTTGATTAAAAACATCCATTTTCAAGACTTTTGTACTTAAATGACCCTGATCTATAAGACTGACATACTTTGAGGGTACATTTAAAATAATTTTCCATTGTCCACTGAACCTGAGTAGTTTATGGTGATTATAAGCAAGCAATATCCCCAAATGTTTGTTAAAAGAGAGTTATGAGTAGTTTCATGTTTATTTTGCACTCATTTGACATTTGATCTACTTCTGGGCCCCAGACGCATTTCCAGACGTAGCATCCACCCCTATGATTGTTGACACACATCAAGGATTACATTTAGCATGGGTGCCATACTCTACTCAATTTTGCCATCAAAAGTAAAAATATCAATCTTTTTGGGGATTCGATGGCATTAGAAAACATCCATTTTTCAAGAGTTTTGTACTTAAATCACCCCTGACTTATAAGACTGACATACTTTGAAGGTACATTTAAAATAATTTTCCATTGTTCACTGCATCTGAGTAGTTTTATGGTGATTTTAAGCAAGCAATATCCCCAAATTTTTGTTAAAAGAGAGTTATGAGTAGTTTTATGTTTATTTTGCACTCATTTGACCATTGGCCTACTTCTGACCCTCAGAAGCATTTCCAGACGTGGAATCCACCCCTATGATTTTTGACCCACATCAAGGATTACATTTAGCATGGGTGCCATACTCTTCTCAATTTTGCCATCAAAAGTAAAAATATCAATTTTGGGGGGATTGGATGGCATTAGAAAACATCCATTTTCAGGAGTTTTGTACTTAAATGACCCCTGACCTATAAGACTGACATACTTTGAGGGTACATTTAAAATAATTTCCCATTGTTCACTGCACCTGAGTAGTTTTATGGTGATTTAAAGCAACCAATATCCCCAATTTTTTGTTAAAAGAGAGTTATGAGTAGTTTCATGTTTATTTTGCACTCATTTGACCTTTGACCTACTTCTGAGCCTCAGAAGCATTTCCATACGTGGCATCCACCCCTATGATTGTTGACACACATCAAGGATTACATTTAGCATGGGTGCCATACTCTACTCAATTTTGCCATCAAAAGTAAAAATATCAATCTTTTTGGGGATCGGATGGCATTAGAAAACATCCATTTTTCAAGAGTTTTGTACTTAAATCACACCTGACCTATAAGACTGACATACTTTGAAGGTACATTTAAAATAATTTCCCATTGTTAACTGCACCTGAGTAGTTTTATGGTGATTTTAAGCAAGCAATATCCCCAAATTTTTGTTAAAAGAGAGTTATGAGTAGTTTTATGTTTATTTTGCAATCATTTGACCACTGGCCTACTTCTGACCCTCAGACGCATTTCCAGACGTGGAATCCACCCCTATAATTGTTGACCCACATCAAGGATTACATTTAGCATGGGTGCCATAATCTACTCAATTTTGCCATCAAAAGTAAAAATATCAATCTTTTTTGGGATTGGTTGGCATTAGAAAACATCCATTTTCAGGAGTTTTGTACTTAAATGACCCCTGACCTATAAGACTGACATACTTTGAAGGTACATTTAAAATAATTTCCCATTGTTCACTGCACCTGAGTAGTTTTATGGTGATTTTAAGCAACCAATATCCCCAAATGTTTGTTAAAAGAGATTTATGAGTAGTTTCATGTTTATTTTGCACTCATTTGACCTTTGACCTACTTCTGAGCCTCAGAAGCATTTCCAGACGTGGCATCCACCCCTATAATTGTTGACACACATCAAGGATTACATTTAGCATGGGTGCCATACTCTACTCAATTTTGCCATCAAAAGTAAAAATATCAATCTTTTTGGGGATTGGATGGCCAACTAGAAGGTGCTGAGGATTGTGTAGCTAAGTTTACCTCTTTGGTTAGAGCTAGAGACTAACTTCCCATATCTCAGGTCCTGGTGTATGAATGTCATTTGACGTGTCACTAGAAATGATTCTGATTCTTTTTTCAGAAAATGGGGGAGAACTCCTGAATATTGTGCCGAATGGACCAATACTGATACGTTTAAAGAGATCATTCTTAGTATGAAGATGATTGCTCACCACTTCCCAGACACTTTATTGGATGCTCTGGGCCAGCTGAGTGGGACTAATGCAAGAGTAGGAGAATTTGGAGAAAATATTAAAGAAGATTGATATTCACTACAACCTCTTTATAACACTATTAATGGGGTCCAAAGCAGACACCGTGTTAATTAAACAACCGTGTTATATCCAAAGGAAAATGTATAGATTTTATAGAAAAATGACCATTTATGGTCATTTTTCTATATAATCTATGCATTTTTGGGATCCACCTTGAAACTGTGTTATATCCAAAACCGTGTTATAATGAGGTTGTGGTGTAATGCAAGTTAGTACACCTATGATCTGAGCCAGGGTGCTGCAAAACCTTCAAGCAAAACAGGTGCCAAAACATACGTTTGCTAATACATGTAGTTAAATAAAATGAAACAATGTATATAAGCTTCCATGGTGTGGTGGTTAAGCTACTTGGCTTATAAGCCTGGAGTCATAGATTCGATTCCTGGCCTATTCAGACTTTTGGATGAGTCTTTAAAGGCATTTATTCTGTAACAGTAGAACACACTGTTTGTCATAATTGTTTTATTGCCCCCTGTGACATACTGACTATAGCAGATCAAAGGCGGCCCTTAATAGGGTGATCAGTAGCTCTTGTTGAGCCCCCTGACTGAGACACTTAAGGGGAAAATCAATAATGTACACCAATCAACAGTAAGTAATTTATTAATTTTCCCCAAGGAGGCCCCTTACTGGTTGAAGACAGAGGACTTCTCTTCAGTGAGCACTGAGGGCTACATAATATTATGTAATGAAATGATAGTCCTCAATAATCAAGAATATATGCCTTTAAACCAAGTCCTGTCTCCATATGACCTGATATGTTGTTGGGAGTAAAACCAAAAAAAAAAAAAAAAAAATAAATATAAATGAAAACTTTTTAAACAATACATGCTTAGACTATGGATAACTGCAAAGCGCTGGATAAAGGCAATAATTGGATATTTTTTCTATTTTGTTCATAGAATATATATTTAACAGTTTTGGGTTCTCATCACATGAACAAGTCCATGAAATGAACATCCCCCAAAACCCCACTTTACATAGAGAAAACAAGGGTTTATGGGGTATACATTATTTTTCATATATCTACTCCAAGGCATAGGTTGTGGGTACTCATTAGAACCACCTCAATGAGAGGTGGTTCTAACGAGCACCAACAACCTATGTTTGCAGTATAAATAAGAAAAATATCACAGATTTTCATACTAAGAAAAGTAGCCATTTTGGAGATGTGAAAAATGCATTTTGTCGCATGGGTGTGCTATCGCATTGTGTTAGGATTGCCTCAAAGAGGCGACTCTAACAAGTAGCCGCAACATCACATGAACAAGTCCGTGAAATGAACACCCCCCTAAACCCCACTTTATATAGAGAAAACTGGGGTTTACGGGGGTATACAATATTTTTCTTATTTCTGCTCCAAGACATAGGTAGTGGGTACTCATTAGAACCGCCTCAGTGAGGCGGTTCTAACGAGCACCCACAACCTATGTTTGCAGTATAAATAAGAAAATTATCACAGATTTTCGTCAAAAATGTAGCCATTTTGGAGATGTAAAAATTGCACTATATCGCACGGGTATGTTATCGGAATGACATTGGATTCCAACAAGAAATAAGGAAAATCATCCCTTTTTTATCCTTTTAACTCTTCTTTATGATGAAACAGTGTCGAAAATTATCATTTGAGAAGGAAATATGTCTGTTTTACAGCCCTTAATTATTGTTTAGGCAACCAACATCAAAAACTGAGACAGACAGCTTTACAAGGTGATAGTTAAAAGCTGTCAGGGTTCTGATTGACAGATATGCTGAGGGTTCATTACGACAGCACAGATGTATGCTATAATGGCATTTTTCGTATCTCTAGTACTAGCATTTTTCATATGGAAATGTAAGATATTTTCTTATTTTTAACCCATAAAATGCCAATCACGACAATTATCGTCTCCTTTGCCATCTGATGGTTACCTTTAAAGTCCGTTTTTTGCAAACAGTGTGGACCCAGATCGGACTGCTCCTACAGGAGCAGTCCGATCTGGGCCCAGACTGTTTGCCTGTGTGCAAAAATATGGCAAACGTTTGCTAGAAGATTGGGCAGACATAAGCAGACAGCATTTTCCTATGTTGTTTTTCTCGGCAGATTAAAGGTACAAATATAGAATGTAGGTATTTGTTATGAGAACCTACAAATTATGTTTTGAGCAAAAAAAAAGGAAAATAAAGAATACCCCCATAAACCCCACTTTTCTTTATATAAAGTGGGGTCTAGTGGGATCTTCATTTCACAACATGAAAATCTCTATCTTAAGTATGTTAATGCTTATAAAAGATACCTTTCCTTACATATAACTTGCTTAAATATTGTGTTTTGGGTCATTTTGTTTAAAAACTAATTTGTGCCTTAGTATTTTTGGTTTGGTTTAGGGTAAAATGTTGTTGCCTAGTCAACACAGTTAAGATAATTTTGAGCTTTTTAGTTTACCTAAGAATGTTTAATCCTATGTAGCCTTATATGTAAGTGGTTAGACAGTAGAGCACATTATTTCATCAGAAACATAAACTGCTCTTCTTGAATCAGCAGAAGGGAGAGAATCGCCATAGAATGGCCTTAGAAAACATTTCTTGAGGTTTCCGCATGCAAGTTGGTTTCCAAACCTGTTGGGGATATACAATATCTACAATATTATTTATTTGGACTGCAGACAGGCCTGAGCAAGCAGAGTAGACCCAGATGAGATGCCGCATTCTGCGGCATCTCACCAGGGTCTACACTGCTCGCCACTCATTCAGCTATCTTTAATTATATGAGTTAGTAAATAATATAGCTAATGCAATTTGACATGAACTGGAGTGTATGTAATATACACCTGCGGTAATGGTCAAATGTGACCGACGCAGTATCAGAAGATAGATAGATAGATAGACATGAGACTGGTGACCTCTGTTACCATCATTTTACACCCGACTGAATGCGGTGTTCTTTTCAATCTTAACTCTTATCTTGCTGTTCACGACAACCCCCATCTTTGAAAACAGTGTAGATCCAGATCAGATGGCTTCTGAAGAAGCCATCTGATCAGGATCTGCACTGTTTGGCCTTCAGTTTATGAATTTGTAGCAACAAATTACATAAATTAATTTGATTGGTTGATAGACAGAAATGGGTGTGAAATGAATATTCAGCAAGATAAGGGTTAAGGTGTGTCAGGTTGTGTTATGCTTTAAAATTTACTTAGAAAAAGGCTAAACCTTTTACAAACAGTGGAGGCCCTGATCAGATGGACTTTGTGCATTTTATTGGCCCCCGATGTTAGTCGAAGGTGTCTTCCGATGTTAGTCCAAGAGGACAATGGTAATGGGTTCTCCGTCCATCTGTCAGTCAGTCTGTCCATCTGTAGTCACAGTCTTGTCTCCACAACTCCTCCTACAGTTTTCAAGGGATTTTGATGAAACTTTCTAGTTTCTGTTCCAATGACCTGAAGATGATCATATGTTATCGAGGTCATGCTTGACTGATTTTTACCACAGTTATGGTCCTTTGTCACTATAAGCCATTTTATCAACAGAAGTTATTGTCTACGCAACTCCTCCTACAGTTTTCAAGGGATTTTGATGAAACTTTCCAGTTATTGTTCCCTTGACCTGAAGATAATCATATTTCGTCGAGGTCTTGCTTGATTGATTTTTACCGGAGTTCTGGCCCTTTGTCATTTTAGCCATTTTATCAACAGAAATTCTTGTTTCGGCAACTACCAAAACATTGTTTACGGCATATATATTATTGACATGTTCCCTATACAGACATTTCAAAGGTCGGGGGACACTTGGCCCGCGGCCTTTTATTCCCCACTGCTCTGTTTGCCATTTGGTTTTCCAGTCTTCCACCTTATATACGCCACCTCGTATAGCTGTAGCTCTTTCTAAAGTTATGGGGTGTCAGCACTTTGCAGCATCTGATCTGGACCTGCACTGTTTCCAAATGTTCTGTTTTCGATTTTCCAGTCTTCCACCTTATACATGTATATTGCAGGAGCCCTTTTCAAAGTTAAGTTTTGTCAGGATTATGTTCTGAAATGTATTCAGAAAATGGCTATTAAAACTTTTTGCAAACAGGGAAGGCCCTGATCAGATGCTGCATTCTTTCATCTGATCTGGACCTGTACTGTTACCCAGTGTCCCATTGTCGGTTTTCCAGTTTTCCACCTTATATATAGCTGTAGCCCTTTTCAAAGTTGAGGATGTCAAGCTAGAGTTATTTGTCAAAATTTATTTAGAAAATTGCTGAACTTTTTGCAAACACTGAAGGCTGTGACCACATTCTGTGGCATAGCATCTGGTATTGATTTGCAGTGGTTGCTGGTATCCTGTTCTAGGTCTTCCAGTTTAAAATGGGTCAACATTAATGCTCATCATACACAAATATTTCACTGAAAAATGTGAGTAGACTTTCTGTTTCAAAAGCTGCTCACATTTTTCAGTAAAAACAACAACATACAGTGTATTAAATATTGTACCTGCGAGAAAATTCACTGCTATCAACAGCTAATGTGTTTGTCAAGCTAACAATGCCCCATAGCCCCAGATAAGAGGAGGTTTTCCAAACATTGTTTTTCTTATTTCTGCATGAAAACATACGTTGTTGGTACTCATTAGAAGTGCCTCAGTGTTCTTATTTCTGCACGAAAACATATGATGTGGGGTCTCAAGAAGGGCAGTTGTCAGTTTCTGGCAAAAGAATGTATACAATACAGATTAACCGCTTATATAAATTTCATGCTTAAGTACAATGTAATATCTAAGAAATGAAAGGAAATTTAAATGATTGGGAGGTGTCTAGTACTTTATTTTTCTGTTTTGAACATCCATTACAAAAACACGCCTATTCCAACACAGTGAAAATTTTGCCACCAAAAAATAAAAATCTTCAGAAAAAAAGCCTGATATTTTTCGTACTTCTGCACAAAACATAGATTGTTGGTACTGGTTAGAACCGCCTCAGTGAGGCGTTTCTAACGAGTACCCACAATCTATGATTTTTAGCATAAATAAGAAAAATAATGTATACCCCTGCAAACTCCAGTTTTACTATATAAAAGTGGGGTTTAAGGGGTCAAAATTATATAGGCCTGTTTTCGTGATGATGTTGGGCTGTCTTTAATAATCACTGAATTTTGTCTGTCTACATAAGACTGTTTGCAGATGACTGTGTTTGTTACCAGGAAATTAGAGATACAGATGACTCACTGAAACTTCAGGCTGACAGATAGATTAGGATGTTGGGCCCAAAAATGGGGCATGAGATTTCAGCCAGTTAAATGCAATATTATGCAGATAACTAGGAAGAGATCTAATAAAGTTGAGGCTTCCTACATCTTAGAGGGAACAGTCCTCGAGAATGTGGACTCCATTAAATACCTTGGAATGACAATCACACACAACTTGAGATGGAATACTCATATTAGCAACATGGCAAATAGAATGCTTGGTTTCCTGAGGTGAAATCTTCATCAGTGCCCTCAGGATGTAAAAGAGGCAGCATATAAAGGTCTTGTTCCCCCAATCTTGGAATATGGTAGTTGTATCTGGGACCCCAATGGAGTGGTCCTCAACGAAGAAATTGAGAAAGTTCAGAATAGAGCTGCTAGATTGTAACAGGCAATTACTGCTTTGAAACTGGGAGCATGACTGGAATACTTGGAAAACTAAAATGAGAGGCTCTCGAGAAAAGACGAAAAGACAGTAGGCTCATCCTTTTATACAAACGTCTAAAGGGTGCTGCCAGCATTCCAACAGATGACCTTGTTCCCCCAGCTAGACACTGTAGAAATCGCCATTCATTGGCGTTTCAGACCCTTACTGCAAGAACTTACATTTATAAAGAGTCATTCTTCCCCAGAACCATTAGAGATTGGAATGCCCTTCCTGATTCGATCATTTCGACAGCCGAAAGTGCTGAGGATTGTGTAGCTAAATTTACCTCTTTGGTTAGAGTGAGGGACTTCCCACATCACAGGTCTTGGTGTATGAATGTCATTTGACGTGTCACCAGTAGCAATTCTGATTCTGATACATCAATCCCTACATTATCTCAGAAATTTCCTCATGATGTAGGGCTGAATAATTTCTGTCTACACTGCTGTTGTTTGAGACTGGCTCGGATCACATGTAAGATGCACAGTTCTGCAACGGAAGGTCAGGTGGAATTTCTCAGGGTACTCCGGTTTTTGCCCACCTCTGATTAATGATCGGCTGGATATAAGGGAAATAATCTTGAAAGAGCTGTAAACGAAAACCAAACAAAAAAAAAGGTTGCTCAAAACTATCACTGATGACGACAATGATGATTTCGTGTTAATACGCCAGCCCTCTTTGTCGGTCATAATCGCCAAACTGTTGATGATCAAAAGGTATCAAAACTAACAATGTCATTAGTAAATGTATCATTAAAACTTTGATCATTTAATATTTAAAGCAAGTATACTAATATTTTTCCAGAAAAAAAGTGAGCAGCTTTTTCATTGCAAATGCAAAAGCTGCTCACATTTTTTCAGCAAAAATACCACTATATTAGACATTAATCTGACTAGAGAGATTAATGTTTCGATTACTAACAAGTTCATTAACCCGTTTTGTACCAAACGGGTACCCGGTCAAACAGTGCAGTCCAAGATCAGACACAGCAAAACACGGTATCTAATCAGGGCCTCCAATGTTTGCTTAAAGTTCAGTCATTTTCCAAATAAATTGTGATGATAACACAACCTGACACCCCTAAATTTTGAAATTGACTCCTGCCATATATAAGGAGGAAAATTCCATTTGTTACAAAAAAGGGTTAACCTAACAATGCTTTAAACAACTGGTCCTGAGATTTCTTTATTAGGGCCCCGCACTGAAAGTGTGGGTGCCCTATAGTAATCACTCTGTCCGTCCGTCTGTCTGTCTGTCTGTCTGTCCGTCTGTCCGTCCACAAATTTCTGATAGCGCTGCCGGGGCCCTAGTCAGTTTCACTGACAGCTCTAGTTCTATTTTGTCTCTGTCTTTCATCTTTTATATATCTTCCTTTCTCTGGGAGACTATACGCAATGACCCACAAGGGTTGAAATGTCATTAATATCCAACACAATATCTATCCGTTGTTATTTTGTGACGTCATCAAAATATGTGCACCGGCCCGTCCGCCATTTTGTTTCCCTAGCTTATGTACGGTGCTGTCCGCACAGGTACTTGAAGTTGATATTTACAGTCTCTACGATCTTCGAAATCGTTACATAAGGAAAATTTAAAAAATAAATGAGAAACAAGTTCAAGCTCCTGTGGTGCAGTGCGGTGACATGGCGCACCTAAAGTTTTGATATCTCTAAGCCACCACAAAAAATTCACAATCAAAAGCATTACAACACTAACCTATCAACTAGCTGCAATGAAAATTGGCCTCTGAATTTTTTTAACAGACAGGGCAAAAATACTATGAAAAGAGATGTATACCCCCTTTAGTCCATTTTGTACCGGAAACGCTGAAACGGGTACCCTGACAAACAGTGCAGGCCCAGACCAGACGCCACAGAACGCGGCATCTAATCAAGGCATACACGTTCGCAAAATTTTCAGCCAATTTCCAAATAGCTTTTGAAGAAATCACAACCTGACATCCCTAAATTTTGAAATGGACTTCTACTATATATAAGATGGAAGATTCCATTTGACAGAAAACGGGTTAAATTGAACTATACCAATTTTGTCGCCCAACATTGTGCACATGTGTTTTGAGCCCCTTACTTTAGTAAGTTTGTTCTTGTGTATGTATGAAAGAACGTGTGCATAGCTGATATGAAAAAAAAAATCATGGAATGTGAGTTTTTTAAACTGCCTAAAATTATAACTTACCGAGGAGAAGACTGAAGAAGGCACAGGCAAGCAAAGCTGCCATCTACCCCATAGGTATTGTAGGACTTGAACCAACAACAAAATCTAGGATTTAACGGACAAAGTAATACACAATTTTGGGTGTTTGGTTCAGTCCAACTCGCACCAACCTGTCTGGGAGCGGTTTACCAGTATAAGAATGATCGGTTGGTGTCAGCTCTGTGTGGAAGCACCATGCGGCCCAATCTTTGTCTCCAAGCCCTGAAGGGCTGGGGCCCTTTGGTGCTATGCAAATGAAGAATAGAATGTTTTATTTTGCTATCTTTTGTGCCTAACCTTAAACCCACATTCACTTCATGATCAGACATGACCGAGAGCAGTGGAGAGATTTACGTTTCACCAACAACTAAAGACATACGGAGACGCGACCTCCATTTAAAGACTCATCCTAAATGTCTGGGAGATGGAACCAACGACCAATGGTGCGTAGTAACTACACTACAGAGGCTTCTGTTTCCTTTCGGAGACGAGACCTCTGTTTAAAGACTCATCCAAAAGTCTGGAGAAGCCCGGGATCGATCCTGCGACCCCTGGTTTTCAAGGCGAGTAGCATAACCACTACACCACAGAGGCTTCTAATTTGTTTGTTTGTGTCCCCGGAGACGTTGCTTCCAATTTTGCGGGACTTTTACCCGACATTGAGATGAAATGACATCAATGAAACCAATAAGGTTTTTAGGCGTGGACGGTCCGACTCGCACCGCATTGCCTGGGCAGGCTTAGATCCTCTACTCTTGTGCGTGGGTCGGTTTTAGCTCTGCGTGGAAACATCATGCAGCCCATCTGTTTCTTCAAGCCCCGATGGGCGAGGGCTGACAGAGGCTTCTAAGGAAGACATGTCCCAGTAGCATTGAATCTCCCCATTTTATTTTGTATTTGTTACAAATCAAACCACCAAGAGTACTGGTGGATCGATTGTCTCTGATTGTAGACTGGGAAAATACATGGTCCTGAGATATTTTCTTCGATATTGAGTTTAATGTCCCAGGCAACACTATTTAAGTCATATTAAGCCGGACCGGTTACCTATCCACACTTGAGCAAGCTTATAGGTAAGCGGTTAACCAGAACATTGCACATTCTTTTGCCAGAAACTGACAACTGCCCCACTTGAATCGGTGTTAGGGAGAGAATGGCCTTAGAAAAGATATCATGATCAATATCCGCGAAAGAAAGAATGTTGCCGACCTCGGCAGGTCTTGAACCCGAGTCCTCCTGATTCCCAGTCAGACGTGCATCCGACTGAGCTACCGCGGCCGGCGGACTGAGATATAAACTGTTTCACTGATATATCCCTTAAATTCCAGTTTTAAGCATTTTGAGCGTTTAATCTGGGTCAACACTGTTTGCCAAGCTCAACCTATGATTCACGTCTAGATTCTATCTATAATTAACCCATAATACGCAAAAGTCTGATCTTTTCTCTCAGTAACCGTTATTCTGATAAGTCAGTGACAGTCACGTGAACATTAGCACGTATGCTTTTAAACTTAGTATCTTTGGGTCGACTGACAAAAATGACAATCGACCCCAAAAAGCTGAAATTCTTACCCCATTTCAGACTGAGGTAATGGCAAAATATGACCGACTCAGTATGAGATAGATAGATAGATAGATAGATAGATAGATAGATAGATATCTCTATCTATCTATCTATCTTCTTATACTTAGTCGGTCATATTTGGCCATTACCTCAGTTGGGTGCGTAGCTAAATTTAGAATTTAGCCAAAAAAAAAAAAAAAAGAAAAGTCACTGGACGAGCCCTTAAAACTAGATAGATAGATAGATAGATAGTTAGATAGATAGATAGATAGATAGACACAGACAGACAGACAGACAGACAGATAGATAGATAGATAGATAGATAGATAGATAGATAGATAGGAATCATTCTCTCTATGTACAGCTGGAGTCCAATTTCGAAATTGTGGGTGGGGAGGGGGGGTGGGTATGGGCTGAGGTAATTCCAAAAACTTCAATCAAAAATGGTTGAACATTTTGCAAAAAATGGAGGCCGTGATCAGACGCCGTATTATGTGCCTGCACTTCTGGACAGGGTGCCCGTAAAGGGGACTCCTGTCAGAAAAGAGTTAAACAAATGGTTATTTTCAATAATAATTTCAGCGGACTGAGTCTAACGGGCAAGAAAAATATCCACCCAGATAAGAAAAATAATTGTTAAAATCATCAACAGAGTTCATATATAGGGGTCATCTTGAATCTCTGATGTTTTTTATTTATATCGTTTTTTTTATTGTACATTCGCCGGTACACTGATGCATGAATATTGAGTATTTTTGACAATTGCTAGGGAATCAAAATGGCTGTGCGCGCGGCATTATGGGTATTTGTGTACTTGGTCGTGACGTCAGTGAAAACAAAGGATTAGTCTTACTGTAATGATTCTAAGTATTGGGACAGTTTTATCAGTGTCTTCAATGTTTGCCATTCTGTCTGCACCTTTTGGACTACTTGCTGGATCATGAAACATTTTTTTTTTAAATATTTTAGGAGAATTACAGCAAGTTCTCAAGGTGTCAAACTTTTTTTGTATTTTTATGGTACTATGGTATATATTGGAGAAACTCACATTTAAATATCAGCTTTAATATGTCCCAGGTATCTATAACGGGGACATATTGTTTTTGCCCTGTCTGAATGTTTGTTGGTTTGTATGTGGACAACTTTACATTGGTCATACAAGGACTGTTCAAATATGAATGCAATTAAGCACATAAAAATGATTCCATGATAGATTTCGATAAAAAATTTATTTTGTCCCCTCAAAGTATTCCCCTTTAACAGATATACAAACTTTCAGTCTTCTGATCCAATCATTGAATGCATTTTGGTAGTCTTTTCGAGGTATACTATGAAGGCACTGGAATATTGCAGAACGGAGGTGTTTGCGCTGTACAAATTTTCGACCAGAAAGGTATTTTTTCAGCCGCGGGAACAAAAAAAAAGTCACACAGGGCAAGGTCAGGGGAATATGGGGGGGTGAGGGAGTTCAACAACCTTTTCCTGCTTCAGATAGTCTTGCACAATGAACGCCTTGTGCGATGACGCATTGTCATGTAGCAATCTGACATTGGCCAAACCAGTTGCGGGTCTTCGTTCTTTGAAATATTTCTTCAATTTTCGAAGAATTTTATTCTTGTTAAACTTCGCATTTACAGATTTGCCTTTAGGCACAGCAACCTGAATAGCATGGCCCTGATTTGGAAAGAATATGGCATACATTACCTTCTTGACGCTCATGGTCCGCTTTGCAATGTATGGTCTTTTGCAATACTTTGTTGCCCATATTTTGTTCTGAAACTTTCGTTTTGGCTCAAAAAGTGAACACGTGTCTCGTCACCTGTGACGACATTAGCAAATAACCGTGCATTGTAATTTGGAAACTTTTTAAGCAACTTCTTGGCGCACTGAACGCATGTCTTTTTCTGCTCATCTGTCAACAGATGGGGAATCCATCTAGCACAGATCTTTCTCATTTTCAAATCCCGTTTCAGAATTGTATGAGCTGCTCCTAATGAGATGCCAACCATACTAGCTATTTGCCTAGTGGTGTATCGTGCATCAGTAGCAACTATTTCTTTCACTCTAGCAACCATCTTGGCAGATGTTGCTCTTTTCGGCCGACAATCATGTGGTGCATCTTCTGTTGATCCTAGCCCACAGTTGAATTTCTTATACCAACAAAAAACTGTCGGAAAAGACATTTCATTTGCACGATATACCAAGAATACAATGATTCTTAATATAGGACCGTATTTCAAGGGCGTATACTCTGACCTCCTTCCAACCATGTTGGGTATTAGTATACAAGAGTAGACAGTGTTTATCGAACGATATACATGGCTAAAGTGCACGGATTTTAACAGGAATGGTATCAATGTATAGGTAAAATGTATTTCTAAGCTGTGATATTTATTTCCAGGTGATTTTTGCATTAGTGCATGAGAAAACGTTCTACTTGCATTCATATTTGAACAGTTCTCGAAATGTTGAACCAGTTGAGCTAGAGCCTTCATATTTGGCATGTAGGTTCCTTGTGACAAGGGCTTTCCATCCATAGAAAAAATTTCACCTGTGACCTTGACCTGTGACCTACTGTAAAGAGAAAATTAACATTGGTCATACATTTTGAGCCGATTGAGATAGAGCCTTCATATTTAGCATAAAGGTTCCTTGTGACAAGGGCTTCCCACTTATTCAAAATATTTTGACCTGTGACCTTGACCTATGACATGCTTTAAAGAAAAACAGCATTGTTCATAACTTTTGAACTGTTTGAGATGGAGCATGTAGGTTCCTTGTGACAAGGGCTTCCCACTCATACAAAAATATTGACCTTGACCTTTGATCTATTTTAAAGAAGAAAATAACAGTTGTCATAACTATTGAACCAGATGCTACCACTGAGGATATATGGAACGGCATCAAGACCGGTCTGCTCAAGACAACTGAAGAGGTGTGTGGCACAACTCGGCCCCACCGCTGGCGTCGCGAAACCTGGTGGTGGAATGAGGATGTTAATAAGGTCATTGCAGCCAAGCGGCAAGCCTTTGAAGCTTGGAAGACTGGTAAGGGCACCCGTGCATCATATCTTGCGGCCAAACGCATAGCTAGACGTGCAGTGCACCATGCTCGCCAAGAAGCTGAGAAGGAGATCTACAAGATCCCTAAGTCCTCAGAAGTATACCGCCTTGCTAACCAGATGAGAAGAGAGAATGCCGATGTTGTAGGTGACAAACCAGTAAAGAATGATGCAGGGGTGATGTCAATGAGTGAAGACTCAAAGCAGAGGGCCTGGTTAGAACACTACCAAAGGCTACTCAATGTTGAGTTCGACTGGGACCCAGACCACCTGTCTGATGAACCACCAGTGGAAGGGCCACCCATCCCAATCACTATTGATATGGTTAAGAAGGCTATCTCTCAGATGAAGACTGGCAAAGCACCGGGGCCCTCTGGCATAGTGGTGGAGATGATAAGAGCTGCAGGTGATGCAGGAGCCTCGATGATCCGCGACCTTGCAGCTTCAATCATCCGTGATGGGAAGGTACCCTCTGACTGGGAACAGAGTTTCATTGTCTGTCTCTACAAGGGCAAGGGCGATGCATTGGAACGGGGCAACTACCGTGGTCTCAAGCTGACAGAACAGGTCATGAAAGTCCTGGAGAGGATTGTTGATGGCCTCATTAGGCAGTTGGTGTCCATCGACGATTCCCAGTTTGGCTTCGTCCCAGGAAGAGGCACAACAGATGCAATTTTTGTTGTCCGACAGCTGCAAGAGAAGTATCTTGCGGCCAACAGGAGACTCTACATGGCTTTTGTAGACCTGGAGAAGGCATTTGATCGAGTGCCTCGGAAAGTCATCTGGTGGGCACTAAGAAAACTTGGAGTGGACGAGTGGATTGTGAAACTGGTCCAAGGGATGTACGCTAATGCTCGGAGCCGTGTCCACGTTGGTGATGGTTACAGTGAAGAATTCGAGGTCAAGGTGGTTGTTCATCAAGGCTCTGTTCTCAGCCCACTGCTTTTCATCATTGTGCTTGAAGCGTTGTCATGCGAGTTCCGCTCTGGAGTCCCCTGGGAGGACCTGTATGCTGATGACCTTGTCATCATAGCTGAATCCCTTGAGGAATGGGTCAGGAGGCTTTTAACTTGGAAAGACGCAATGGAGGCGAAACGGCTGAGAGTGAATGCAGGAAAGACTAAGATCATGATCTGTGGTACAGGTCTGGAACTCTTGCAGAGTACAGGCCAGTTCCCATGCGCTGTATGTCGCACTGGAGTGGGCAGCAACAGTATCTTTTGTAATGGCTGCAAGTTCTGGGTGCACAAGAAATGCAGTGGGCTCAAATGCTTGATAGAGGACCCTGATTACAGGTGTACACGGTGCCAAGGAACTACACGCCCCTTGGATGGCAGACCACAGAGGGAAGTCCAAGTCGGATCCGACAAGCTGGAGGTTGTATCTTCCTTCTGCTACCTAGGTGATATGCTGTCTGCAGCGGATGGTTGCGACCTTTCAACTACATCACGTGTGAAAACAGCCTGGAAGAAATTCAAGGAGTTGCTACCAGTTCTCTCTTCCCGCCACCTCTCGTTCAAGACACGTGACCGTGTGTAAAGCTCTTGTGTGCGGAGCGCAATGCTCCATGCCAGTGAGACATGGCCATTGACAAAGCCAAACCTCCCAACGTCTACAGCGAAATGACAGGGCAATGATCAGACAGATCTGCAATGTCAAGCCACAGGACACTGCCACCATCAGGTCGAGTGAGTTACTTGAGCGTCTTGGCATTGAGGACCTGGACCACATCCTGAAAGAGAGAAGACTTCGCTGGTATAGACATGTGGAACGCTCCAACAGTGCAGTCAAGACTGCCTGTGACATACAGGTAAGTGGAAAGCGGGGGCCAGGAAGGCCCAAGATGACCTGGAAGCAGCTAACAGAAAGAGATTGCAGAGAATGGAAGCTCTCTGCTATCGATCCTCATGATAGACAAGCCTGGAGATCTGGTGTAAGATCTGCCATGCGTGCAGCAAGCCAGCTACCTGGAAGGGGGCCCACTTCTGTGGACGTTGGCCCTGTACCTGCACGTTAATCAAAAATCCGTTGATGATGTTTGATGACATTCGATGTAGAGTTTTCATATTTTGCATGTAGGTTCCTTGTGACAAGGGCTTCCCACTCATACCAAAAGTTTTGATCTGTGACCTTGACCTGTGTACTACTTTATCATAACTTTTGAACTGTTTGAGTTAGAACCTTCATGTCTGGCATATAGGTTCCTTATTCTAAATGCTTCATATTAATACTGAAATTTTAGCCTGGGACTTTGACATATTTTATAACTTGTTTACCATTTGAGTTAGAGCCTTCATATCTGTCATGTATGTCTCTTGTTACAAGGGCTTCCCACTGACACAAAAAAATGACCTGTGACCTTGACCTGACCTACTTTATCATAATGTTTGAATCGTTTGAGATAGAACATTCATATTTGGCATGTAGGTTCCTTGTGACAAGGGCTTCCCCCTCATACCAAATACATGTATTTTTTACCTTGACCTGTTACTATTTAAAAGAAAAAAAAATAACATTGATCCTAACTTGCGAACCATTCGAGATAGAGCCTTTATATTTGACATGTAGGTTCCTTGTGACATTGGCTCCAAACAAAACATTTTGACCTGTAACCTTGACCTGCTTTAAAGAAAAAAATTGACCTCGGCCGGGGGACATATTCGTGTTTCACAAACACATCTTGTTTTTCTTTTGTACATGTATATTTTTATTTTATTGTTTTGTTATGGGTATTATATATTTTAACAAAATTAGCTATTTTTGTCATTTCTATCTTTTTGTCTCTGGTTACTAGCAATATACATGTATTGTTATTTAGATTTGGTTACACAACATTTATATCTTTGTTTGAATCTGAACTCACATGCAATATACATAATTTTGTTTGCATGTTGGTTTGACTATGCTTTTATCATTTTGTTAAGTTAGGATATGTTTTATTTCATAACTGTGATCTTGGTTTTATTAAATAAATCTTACATATTTGCTTTAATTTCTGTTGTTGTTTTTAGCTCACCTGTCACGTAGTGACAAGGTGAGCTTTTGTGATCACTTTTTGTCCGTCGTGCGTCCGTGCGTCCGTCCGTGCGTGCGTCCGTAAACAATTTCAAATAAGTATATCTCTAATACCCCATGGTCAATCTTGATCAAATTTCATGAGAAGCATCATCAGGTAGGGGGAAAGGCTGCATAAGGTTTTTGGGCTGATCAGATTGGAATTCTGGTTGCCATGGCAACATATAGCTCCCATAGACTTACAATGGGCAAAAAATTAAAATATCTTCTTCTCTGAAACCACAGGGCCCAGAGCTTAGATATTTAGCATGTAGCAACGGCCAGTGGTCACCTACATAATTCCTGCCATTCATGCCCCTGGGGTCCAAATTGGCCACACCCCGGGGCCCCTTCGCTCCCATAGACTCATAATGGAACAAAAAGCTTCAAAAATCTTCTTCTCGGAAACCACAGGGCCCAGAGCTTAGATATTTAGCATGTAGCAATGGCAAGTGGTCACCTACATAATTCCTGCCAATCATGCCCCTGGGGTCCAAACGGGCCACCCCCCGGGCCCTTTAGCTCCTATAGACTCATAATGGAAAAAAAGCTTCAAAAATCTTCTTCTCTGAAACCACAGGGCCCAGAGCTTAGATATTTAGCATGTAGCAACGGCCAGTGGTCACCTACATAATTCCTGCCATTCATGCCCCTGGGGTCCAAATTGGCCACGCCCCGGGGCCCCTTCGCTGCCATAGACTCATAATGGAACAAAAAGCTTCAAAAATCTTCTTCTCGGAAACCACAGGGCCCAGAGCTTAGATATTTAGCATGAAGCAATGGCAAGTGGTCATCTACATAATTCCTGCCAATCATGCCCCTGGGGTCCAAACGGGCCACGCCCCAGGACCCTTTAGCTCCTATAGACTCATAATGGAAAAAAAGCTTCAAAAATCTTCTTCTCTGAAACCACAGGGCCCAGAGCTTAGATATTTAGCATGTATTAACGGCCAGTGGTCACCTACATAATTCCTGCCATTCATGCCCCTGGGGTCCAAATTGGCCACGCCCCGGGGCCCCTTCGCTCCCATAGACTCATAATGGAAAAAAAGCTTCAAAAATCTTCTTCTCTGAAACCACAGGGCCGAGAGCTGAGATATTTGGCATGTAACAAAGGAAAGTGGTCACCTACATAATTCCTGCCAATCATGCCCCTGGGGTCCAAATGGGCCACACCCCGGGGCCCCTTAGCTCCCAAAGACTCATAATGAAAAAAAAGTTTCAAAAATCTTCTTCTCTGAAACCACAGGGCCCAGAGCTGAGATATTTAGCATGTAGCAACGGCCAGTGGTCACCTACATAATTCCTGCCAATCATGCCCCTGGGTTCCGAATGGGTGACGCCCCGGGGCCCCTTCGCTCCCATAGACTCATAATGGAACAAAGAGCTTCAAAAATCTTCTTCTTGGAAACCACAGGGCCCAGAGCTTAGATATTTAGCAGGTAGCAACGGCAAGTGGTCACCTATATAATTCCTGCCAATCTTGCCCATGGGGTCTAAACGGGCCACGCCCCGGGGCCCTTTAGCTCCTATAGACTCATAATGGAAAAAAACTTCAAAAATCTTCTTCTTGGAAACCACAGGGCCCAGAGCTTAGATATTTAGCATGTAGCAATGGAAAGTGGTCACCTACATAATTCCTGCCAATCATGCCCCTGGGGTCGAATAGGGCCACGCCCCGGGCCCTTTAGCTCCTATAGACTCATAATGGAAAAAAAGCTTCAAAAATCTTCTTCTCTGAAACCACAGGGCCCAGAGCTGAGATATTTGGCATGTAGCAATGGAAAGTGGTCACCTACCTAATTCCTGCCAATCATGCCCCAGGGGTCCAAATGGGCCACGCCCCGGGGCCCCTTAGCTCACATAGACTCTTAATGGAAAAAAAAGCTTCAAAAATCTTCTTCTCAGAAACCACAGGGCCCAGAGCTTAGATATTTAGCATGTAGCAACAGCAAGTGGTCACCTACATAATTCCTGCCAATCATGCCCCTGGGGTCCAAACGGGCCACGCCCCAGGGCCCTTTAGCTCCTATAGACTCATAATGGGAAAAAGCTTAAAAAATTTTCTTCTCTGAAACCACAGGGCCCAGAGCTTAGATATTTAGCATGTAGCAACGGCCAGTGGTCACCTACATAATTCCTGCCAATCATGCCCCTGGGTTCCAAATGGGCGACGCCCCGGGGCCCCTTCGCTCCCATAGACTCATAATGGAACAAAAAGCTTCAAAAATCTTCTCTTCGGCAATCACAGGGCCCAGAGCTTAGATATTTAGCATGTAGCAATGGCAAGTGGTCACCTACATAATTCCTGCCAGTCATGCCACTGGGGTCCAAAAGGGCCACGCCCCGGGGCCCCTTAGCTCCTATAGGCTCATAATGGAAAAAAAAAACTTCAACAATCTTCTTCTCTGAAACCACAGGGCCCAGAGCTTTGATATGTGGCATGTAGCAATGGCAAGTGGTCACCTACAAAAATTCTGCCAATCATGTCCGTGGGGTCCAAATGGGCCACGCCCCGGGGCCCCTTAGCTCCCATAGACTCATAATGGAAAAAAGCTTCAAAATTCTTCTTCTCTGAAACCATAAGTCCCAGAGGTTAGGTATTTAGCATGTAGCAATGTCGAGTGGTCGCCTACATGAATCCTGCCAATCATGCCCCTGGGGTCCAAATCCTGTGGCCCCTTAACTCCAACAAACTTATAATGGAAAAAGCTTCAAACATCTTCTTTGAAACCATGAAGTACAGACCTTAGATATTTAGTATAAAGCAACACAGAATGGTCGCCTACATACACCTGCCAACCATGCCCTTTGGCTCATTAGCTTCTATAGACTTATACTTGAAAAAACTTAAAAAAAATCTTTTTCTCCAAAACCATAAGGCACAGATTTTGTTTGATTTGAGGTTTTACATCCCCGACAACACTGTATTGGTCATTTTGGAGATGTCTCTTCCAATTTTGTGGGACTTTTACCAGATATTGAGATGAAATTACATCTCAAGCCCTGTCGCCCAATGAAACCAGTAGGGTTTGTAAGCATGAACACCGCTTTGCCTGAGCTTAGATATTTAGTATGTAGCAATGTCAAGTGGTCTCCTACACTAATGATTTTCTCGTACACAGGTGAGCGATAAAGGGCCATTGGGCCCTCTTGTTTATTTTCCCCCTTTTTTAGCTCACCAGAGCCGAAGGCTCCGGGGGAGCTTATAGGATAGGCAGTTGTCCGTCGTCGTCGTCTGCGTCTGCGTCGTCTGCGTCTGCGTCTTCATCAACATTTTCAAACGACATCTCCTCTGAAGCCACTGGGCCGATTCAGCCCAAATTTCATCTGTAGCATCCTTGGGCAGGGGGTTTGTAAGTTTGTGTTTTTAATGAAAATCGGCTGATTAGTTTGGTTGCTATGGCAACTTAGAGTTTCCATAGACTTATAATGGGGAAAATAGAAAAATGGCATTTACTGCCAAGCCTCTGCAGATATTTTGACAAAACTTTCATAGAAATATTCCATAGGTAATCTACTATCTGCCATAGGATTTTAGGCCTTCTGCTCATTTTTATTGGTTACCATGGAAACCAAAATGCAAAAAATAGACAAAAAATACTTAAAAAATCATCTCCTCAGAAACCATATGCTCTAGGAGGCTGAGACTTTATGAAAATATTCACCATATTTGCCTTTACAGCTTTTGTGTTTTTTTATGAAATTTGGCCTTGTAGTTTTGTTGCTATGGCAACTTAGAGTTTCCATTGACTTATAATGGGGAAAACTGAAAAATGGCATTTACTGCCAAGTCATTGCAGATATTTTGACAAAACTTACATAAACATGTTCCTTGTGTAAACTTCTCTCAGCCATATGCTTTTATGTCAACCTGGGAGTCCCCTAGGTTGTGCCGGGGCCATGCCCTGCCCCCTCCACTTCATGAAATGCCTTATATCTCAGAAACCTTACAGATCCCAACCCCTAAACCATACATATTCTTGTTCCTTATGATAAGATGCATTAAGTGACACCAACCTGGGGGTCCCCCGGGATGTGCCGGGGACATGCCCTGCCCCCTCTATTTCATAAAATGCCATTTATCTCAGAAACTATTCAGATCCCCACCTCTAAACTATATATATTCTTGTTCCTTATGCTAAGATGCATTAAGTGACACCAACCTGGGGGTCCCCAATGTGCCGGGGACATGTCCCACCCCCTCCACTTCATAAAATGCCATATATCTCAGAAACCATACAGATCCCCACCCCCAAAACTATATATATTCTTTTTCCTTATGCTAAGATGCATTAAGTGACACCAACCTGGGGGTCCCCCGGGTCATGCCGGGACAATGCCCAACCCCCTCCACTTCATAAAAGGCCAAATATTCCAGAAACCTTGCAGATCCCCTGCCCTAAACCATATATATTCTTGTTCCTTATGATAAGACACATTCAGTGACACAAACCTAGGGGTCACCAAGGGTGCTCCCGGGCCATGCTTCACCCCTTGACTTCACAAAAAACCATATATCAGAGAAACTGTTCAGAGCCCCACCCCTAAACCATATATATTCTTGTTCCTTATGATAAGATGCAATCAGTGACACCAGCATGCGGGTCCATCCAGGGTGCCATGGGCCATGCCCCACCCCTTTTCTTCATTAAAGTCCATATATCTCAGAAGCCATACAGATCCCCACCCCTAAACAATATATATTCTTGTTCCTTATGATAAGATGCATTAAGTGACACCAACCTGGGGGGTCCCCTGGGATATGCCCCGACCCCTCCACTTCATAAAAGGCCATTTATTTCAGAAACCATTCAGATCCCCACCCTTAAACCATATATATTCTTGTTCCTTATGATAAGACACATTAAGTGACACCAACCTGTGGGTCCCCTGGGATGTGCCGGGGACATGCCCCACTCCTTCCACTTCATAAAATGCCATTTATCTCAGAAACCATTGAGATCCCCACCCCTAAACCATATATATTCTCATTCCTTACGATAAGTTGCATTCAGTGACACCAATTTTGGGGTCCCCTGGGATGTGCCGGGACCATGCCCAACCCAACCCCCTCCTCTTCGTAAAAGGCCAAATATTCCAGAAACATTACAGATACCCACCCCTAAACCATATACATTCATGCTCCACCCCTTCACTTCACAAACGACCATATATCTGAGAAACTGTTCAGAGCCCCACCCCTAAACCATATATATTCTTGTTCCTTATGATAACACGCAATCAGTGACACCAGCATGCATGTCCCCCCGGGGTGCCACAGGCCATGCCCCACCCCTTTACTCCATTAAAATCCATATATCTCCGAAACTGTTCAGATCCCAACCCCTTAACCATATTTATTCTTGTTCCTTATGATAAGCCTCAACTTCATAATAGGCCATATATCTCAAAAACCATTCAAATCCCCATCCTATAATCACATATATTCTTGTTCATTGTTATTAGACACATTCAGTCACCCCCATCCTTTGGGGTCATTTCTCTCCCTGCCACTTCATTAAAGTGCCTCATATCTCAGAAACCATTCAGATCCCCACCATTTAACCGTATATACTCTTGGTCCTTATGATAGGACTAATTCATTGACAACAATCTTGGGCTTTTCTGGGATCTGCCATGCCCGATTCCCTCCATTGCTTAAAAGGCCATACATCTCAGGAACCATACATACATATTCCCACAGATAAACCATATATGTCTTTGTTCCTTTTGATAAGATGCATTTAGTGACACCAACCAGGGCTCCATTGGGTCCATGCCCCGATCTCTCTACTTTTATAAAACACCTAATATTTCAGATACAGTCCACATGGGTGCTCATTTGGGTATGGGGTTTGTTTGGGAGACTTTATAATTGGTATAATAAAATCATATCATGTTATAATACATGGCTGCCATTGGGCAGTGTCCACCTGAGCTCAGGTTTTATGAACTGTGGCTCTTTGGTTTGTTTGCTATTCCAAGTTTTGAGTTTCCATTGTCCTATAACAGGGAAAATTGAAAAATGACATTAATGCCTTTCAAGATATTTTGTCACACTTTCATAGAAATGTTCCTTTAATAATGTTCTTTTTGGCCTATTTGTTGCCACAGATGGGAAATTGTCAATTGTCATCTGTTGTCCTGCAACAACACATTCAAGCGACATCGAATCTAAAGCCACGAGGCTTATTGGGTCCAAATTTTATCTGTAGCATCCTAGGGCACAGGGCTTCCATGGTTAATTAAAATTCATTGCTGCTAGTGGGCAGTGGCCCCCTGAGCTCTGGTGAGCATTGTGGCCTATGGGCCTCTTGTTTTTATCATGTGGTGTTGTATAATAATATACTTTCCGGTGTCTGTCCATATGTCCATCCACCCGCACCATTTCTGATTAATAACTTGAGATTTTTTCTGCAGATTTTCTAACTTTTAGAAGCCTCCGTGGTGCAGTGGTTACGCTACTCGCCTTGTAAACCAGGGATCGCAGGATCGATCCCGGGCTTCTCCAGACTTTCGGATGAGTCTTTAAACCGAGGTCCCGTCTCCGTATGACCTTAGCTGTTGGTGGGACGTAAAACTAAAACTCACTCACTCACTCACTCTAACTCATACCGGGGATGTGTGGTTTGGGATTGTTAATGGGCAAATCTGTCAACTTTTGACAGTGTTATGGCCCTTTTCAGTTCCTTAAAAGTGGTTTTGGGGCATTTCCGATAAATAACTTGAGTATTTTTAGCTCACCAGAGCCGAAGGCTGCGAGGGAGCTTATAAGATAGGCAGTTGTCCGTCGTCGTCGTCGTCGTCTGCGTCGTATGTCCGTTGTCAACACTTTCAAACGACTTCTCCTTTGAAGCCACTGGGCCGATTAGGCCCAAATTTTATCTGTTGCATCCTTGGGTGGGGGGATTGAAAGTTTGTGTTTTTTATGAAAATCGGCTCATTAGTTTGGTTGATATGGCAACTTAGAGTTCCCATAGACTTATAATGGGGAAAATTGAAAAATGGCATTTACTGCCAAGCCTCTGCAGATATTTTGACAAAACTTTCACAGAAATGTTCCTTAGACCATCTACTCTCTGCCATATGAATTTAGGGCTGCTGCTCATTTGTATTGGTTGCCATGGAAACCAAAGTGAAAAAAATAGAAAAAATACTTAAAAAATAATCTCCTCTGAAACCGTATGCTCTATGAGGCTGAGAGTTTATGGAAATATTCACCATATTTGCCTTTACAGGTTTTGTGTTTTTTATGAAATTCGGCTCTTTAGTTTGGTTGCTATGGCAACTTAGATTTTCCATAGACTTATAATAGGGAAAATTGAAAATGGCATTAACTAACAAGCCTTTGCAGATATTTTGACAAAATTTTCATAGAAACGTTCCTTGAGTAAACTTCTCTAAGCCATATGCTTTTATGTCAACTTTTTGGTCCCGTATGTTGTGCCAGGGCCATGCCCCGCCCCCTCCACTTCATAAAATGTCTTATATCTCAGAAACCTTACAGATCCCCACCCCTAAACCATATATATTCTTGTTCCTTATGATAAGACTCATTAAGTGACACCAACCTGGGGGTTCCCCCAGATGTGCCGGGGACATGCCCCACCCCCTCCACTTCATTAAATGCCATTTATCTCGAAACCATTCAGATCCCCAACCCTAAACCGTATATATTCTTGTTTCTTATGATAAGACACACTCAATGACAGCAACCTGGGGGTCCCTCGGGATATGCCTGGGCCATGCTCCACCCCCTCCATTTCATAAATGGCCCAATATCCGAGAAACCATACAGATCCCCACCCCTAAACCATATATATTCTCATTTCTTATGATTATTTGCATTCAGTGACAACAACCAGGGGGCACCCAGGATGTGCCGGGGCCATGCCCAACCCCCACCATTTCATAAAAGGCCAAATATTCCAGAAACCTTACAAATCCCCACCCATAAACCAAATATATTCTTGTTCCGTATGATAAGATGCATTAAGTGACACCACATTGGGGGTTCCCCCAGATGTGCAGGGGACAAGCCCCACCCCCTCCACTTAATAAAATGCCATTTATCACAGAAACCATTCAGATCCCCACCCCTTAACCATATATATTCTTGTTCCTTATGATAAGACGCACTCAGTGGCACCAACCTAGGGGTCCCCCGGGATGTTCCGGGGCCATGCCCCATCCCCTCCACTTCATAAAAGGCCAAATATTCCAGAAACATTTCAGATCCCCATCCCTCAACCATATATATTCTTGTTCCTTATGATAAGACACATTCAGTGACACCAACCAAGGAGTCACCCAGGGCATGCCCGGGCCATGCTCCACCCATCAACTTCACAAAAGACCATATATCTGAGAAACTGTTCAGAGCCCTACCCATAAACCATAATATATTCTTGTTCTTATGATAAGACGCAATCAGTGACACCAGCATGGGGAACTCCCGGGATGCCACCGGCCATGTCCCACCCCTTTACTTCATTAAAAGCCATATATCTCAGAAACTGTTCATATCCCCACCCCTTAACCATATATATTCTTCTTCCTTTTGATATGTACCCACTTCATAATAGGCCATATATCTCAGAAACCATTCAAATCCCCACCCCATAATCACATATATTCTAGTTCACTGTTATTAGACACATTCAGTCACCCCATCTTGTGGGATCCGCAGGGGCCATTTCTCTCCCATCCACTTCATAAAAGGGCCTCATATCTCAGAAACCGTTCAGCATTCAGTGACAGCAATCTTGGGCTTTTCTGGGATCCACCATGCCCGAATCACTCCACTGCTTAATCAAAGCGCCAAAGGCACTGAAATGACAGATTCTATGAGAAAATCATAACGCTGTGAAAACTTAAGAAAATCTTTCTAAAAAGATCTTAAAATTTAGAAAAGTAGTTCTCCGAATTCCATTATATGATCTGATTGCAGATTTCGATACACCGGTAGTATTATGAAATGCCATGTTTTAAATTTTTGAAAGAAGCTATTTACGTTTTCAAAACCAAACATTAAAATTCAAGTTTTAACAATGCAACTGTCCATAAGTAACAGTTTTTGTCTGGTCGGTTGTGGATACCTCTCCCAAAAGATACTCTATGGGAAAGAGATCGGAGGGGAAAGGCTGGCTAGTCCAGTACATGAATTCCATTGACTTGAAGAAAATTTTGAGTAAGAACAGCACTATGAGTCCGCGCGTAATTCTACTGGATAATATATCCCGAATTCTGAGCGTAAGGCCGAAGCACTTGATCGATGTAACGTCTCGCTGTTCAGTTCACATCTCGGCCATGATATTGACTGTTCTTAATGACACTAAGCTGCGTTCGCTAAATACATGCAATACCACGCCACACAAATTCGCTTGTTCCATCCGATATGTCACGCTCTATTAATACGCACGCGTCGCCTCGGCATACCTTACACCAATAAGTCGAAACAGCCGGAAATGACAATTGGCGTGATTCACGGTGAAGTGCGATTTGCCACTGAAACGCATATCACGTCAGTCGCTTAGACACCAATTTACGTTTTTCATGCACCAGCGTAAGTGTTCCGTACCGTGTCGATGCGTTAACTGTAGTCACGACAGGGTCGTCTAGCTCTCAAAGGGGGACGAACAGTGTCAGTGCTTATTAGTCGGCAGTAGAGACCCCTTGTTTATCTACAGGCACATTGCAGCAGCTGCCAGCGGAAATCTGTTTCGCATATGGGTCTGACGGTTGAATCGATCTTGACGTACTGACGTCGGTCTTCCGCTACGTCGACGTACACTAGCGTCTTCTGTATATAGTAAGATGACGCTACAATAGACGGCAGATAACACACATGTGAATGAAAAATGTTGCAATACGCTCTCACTTAATGCTTTTTGAGAACAAATTTCAGTTTCTTCTTTTCTATGCACGACCTTACATTACACATCAAAAGTTTGATCCTGAACATGTAGTTTTTATCTGTACTGGTGTGAAGGTGGTGCATAATATCGACGTGGCCGGACTGGTAACCAGACGCCACAGTTGATTGATTTAGTCTTTTTAGCTTAAGGGCATGGTGCCTAAGCGTGTTGTAATCATGCAAGTGTTTGGTTTCAGAATCAAAGCACTGAGTGCGTTGGTGGGGTGTGAAGTTAGAGCAATAGTCCTGGGCTGAGATTTAAACTGTTTCATTTAACTCTGAAATTCCAAACACTTAGTGAAGATTTTGATAAGAAGATGCGTTCTGCAGCGTCCGATCTTGGTCTACACTGTTTGCCCAGCTCACCCTATGATTCCGGGATAACCGTCTTCAGTCTTATCGAATACCCTGATCTCACTGCGGCTATTTTCTACAAGAAAAAAAGGTTATTCTGACAAGTGAGTGATAGTCACGTCAAGGTTGGCAAAAAAGCGGGAAATACTCATATTTCCCTGGACGGCGGGAAATACAGGGAATTCCCGGGAAATACAGGGAATTCCCGGGAAATACTGGGAAATAGATATTTACATAGGTGGTACCAATTGAGACTGCTTAATATACCTCAACTACCTAGCTGTTTGAAAGCAAAATTATGTCAAGTTCATGCAGGCCATGAAAATTCCACTTGTCTGCTTTCAATGTCAAACAAAATTGAAGGACAAGTAAAAAGTTTGCCTAGTCCTTATGACATTTACCAAAGTTTACATGGACTTAGTCATGTAGGGCAAGTGAAATTTTGAAGAATTTTCCAGCCCTTTTTATATTGAATAAATTGAAAGATCTATAGTACCTTACCTTCATATAGAATGTATATAATTTCTTTTCATACATGATTCTAAAATATTAGTTTTTAACTTTCAGCTATTTCCCTTGATTTGTAAATACATATACATGTAATTTTAATACTTAAGTGAGTATCTGTAGATAATTTTAGAAACCTTTTATGCTTAAATTAACTGTGTTCTTTTAATACCTGTCTCAAACAAGCAATTAAATTATCACACCTTTCAGCATTAGGAGTATGATTACTTGACAAACAAACCATTTCTAGTGTAAACATCCTTAAAATTTCAAACATCCAAAGAGTTGTTGTATATCTAAAAAGAAAATGAACCGTGTTGTTTAGTGTTACACTAAACTAAAGCATACAAAACATGTAGTTCCAATGGCAAACTCTCTTTAAGAAGCTAAGTGATTCTGATCTGGGTCTGCACTGTTTGCCTATGTATGTCTGTCCCAAATATTGGGATCATTATGGTACTTTATCTTCTTAAGCATATGAGTGATTTTAAATGACTCTCTGCACCCCACATAACAACAGATCACTTTATATGTATGCTTGTATTTGGTTCAGTAAAAGCAGACTTATTGGCCTAAACTAGTTAGTCTGGCCCATATTTTCCTGTTCCGTGGTGTTTTCCTTGCTTCCAAAGGCAAACCCTTTCTAGAACATATTTATGACATATATATGTGGGGAGGCATAATACAAAATAGCTAACTGTTCATTATTTGATTAAATTACACAAATATAAAGTGTTTTTCTATGAAATAACTAAACAGAAATCATATTTCCCACTATTTCCCAGTATTTTCCACTTTTGGTGAAATTTGGAGTATTTCCCAGGACGGTAATTACCGGTAAATACCAGTGGGAATTCCCACCACCGGTATTTACCGACCAACCTTGAGTCACGTAGACGTTAGCACTGAAGCGCTTTTTATGCCCCCGCATCATATGATGCCGGGGGCATATAGTTTTTCGGTTTTCCGTACGTGCGTACGTGCGTACGCGTGTACGTCCGTCTGTACGTGTGTGTGTACGTACGTACGTACATACGTACGTACGTACGTACGTGATCCTGTAACCTCAGGTTAAAGTTTTTGTAACAGGTAGAGCCTGAACTTTTAGAACTCATATCTTCCTAACCATTTGATGGAACTGGTTCATATTTGGTATGATGATAGATATAGGTCCAAAGTTTTACTAAGCAATACCCCCACCCATGCCTGTGACCTCAAGGTCAAGGTCACAGACTTAGAAATTTTCAATGTTAAAGACTCAGGTTAAGGTTTTTGTAACAGGTAGACTTGAACATTTTAGAACTCATATTTTCCAAACCATTTGATGGAATTTGTTCATATTTGGTATGATTATAGATATAGGTCCAAAGTTTTATTCAGCGATACCCCCACCTATGCCCATGGCCTCAAGGTCAAGGTCATGGACTTAGAAATTTTCCATGTTAAAGACTCCAGTTAAGGTATTTGTACCTGATAGAACCTGAACTTTTATGATAGCTTTGGTTCATATGATGATAGATATAGGTACAATGTTATATTCAGCAATACCCCCACCCATGCCTATGACCTCAAGGTCAAGGTCACAGACTCAGACAATTTTAATGTGAAAGATTTTAAAGAGCTCAAATTTTCCAAACTATATTATGGATTTGGCTTATGCATGCTATGATGATAGATACAGGTCCAAATGTTTATTTGGCAATACCCCCACTCATGCCTATGGCTTCAAGGTCAAGGTCACAGACTTAGAAATTTTTAATTAGATATTTTAAGAGTTGATATTTTCCAAATCATGCGATGGATTGAGTTGATATTTGGTATGATGTTAGATACCTGTCCATTTTATTCAGCGATACCCCCACCCATGCCCATGAGCTCAAGGTCAAGGTCACAGACTTAAAATTTTTTAATTATCCCCTCGCACAACATAGCTCTAGCGTCTATATTTCTTCACTGATTTCAATATAACTTCACACAAATGTTCCTTATGACAATATCTCTAGCGAGTTCCACTTTCAAGGTCATGACCTCAAGGTGAAGGTCACTGGGGCTATTTTTAGAAAAACTTTGTCATTGCTCTAGCGCTTACATTCTTCACCGATTTCAATATAACTTCACACAAATGTTCCTTATGACAATATCTCGAGCCATTTCGACTTTCAAGGTCAAGGTCACTGTGGCTATTTTTAGAAAAACTTTGTCATTGCTCTAGGGCTTACATTTTTTCACCAATTTCAATATTACTTCACACAAATGTTCCTTATGACAATATCTCTAGCAAGTTCCACTCTCAAGGTCAAGGTCACTGTGGCTATTTTTAGAAAGACTTTGTCATCGCTTTAGTGCTTACATTTCTTCACCGATTCCAATATAACTTCACACAAATGTTCCTTATGACAATATCTCGAGCGATTTTGACTTTCAAGGTCAATGTCACTGTGGCTATTTTTAGAAAAACTTTGTCATCACTCTAGCGACTACATTTCTTCACTGATTTCAATATAACTTCACACAAATGTTCCTTATGACAATACCTTGAGTGAGTTCGACTTTCAAGGTCAAGGTCACTGTGGCTATTTTTAAAAAAACTTTGTCATTGCTATAGCGCTTATATTTTTTCACCAATTTCAATATAACTTCTCACAAATGTTCCTGATAACAAGGTCACACTTAGAAAATTTTGTTGCAACATGGATTTTTGGGGTGAGGCGGGGCCCTTGGCGGGGGCATCTGTGTCGTCTGGACACATTTCTAGTCTTATTAGCAACTTCGGGTCGAATGCCAAACAATCAACCCAAACATAGCAGCGTCGTGTTGGGTACATGTAAGTGTTATCTGTAAATTCTGCACTTGAAAAAATGTTGGATCCGGCAAACAATGTAGACTCAGACAAACGCCGCAGAACACGTTGCTAATCTTGTTCTACACTTCTTAGCATTAGTTACTATCATCTTAAGTTTCAACGAATCAGTCCAAGTCCCCGTTAATGACCAGGCTGAATTCAGAGACAATCGGCATGAGTGTTGTCAGTGCTTTGATTTATTCACTCTTTGAGTTCCTGAAGTGCACTCTTCCATCACTGAAGTTGGGCTCGTTCATACTGCTAAATATGGCGCCTAGAATTATATCACAGGACCTACACTGTATGCATAAGTATCTGTACCATATTCCAGGGTTGAAAGGGACAGCCTTTCTTTCCAATTTCTCCACGCAAAGTGTAATATACACCTTAGTTGTAACTGACCTACACTTGACCTCGAAAGTCAGAAAATCCATTAATATTCTTGTCTGGAGCTGACCTGGTCCAGCAGTAGGCTTGTCGACCTTTACGGATTAAATATTGACAGCACTTGTAGAAAACAGTGTAAATCCTGAGAAGACGCCGCATTGATCTGGGTATACATGATGCAGCTGATTCATAAGAAATGCTGAATCGATTCTCTGAAAGGTAAGATAGAATCGTCAAGTCGTCTGCTTCAAAAGTTTGTATTGCGCTAACAGGATAACTAATATGCTTGTACAATTTTGATGACTGCGCCAAACCGGACTACATTTTGTGCGGACTCATATTTCTATGGCTGTCAAAGCCGGAAGAATCCGGTGTTACTTTAAAACACGCAGGATAGCTAGAAACGACAGATTGAATCTGTCATTAAAAAGACTTACATCTCAGGAGCCATACATATCCCCACCGCTAAACCATGTCTCTGTTCCTTTTGATAAGATACATTTAGTGACACCAACGAGGGCTCCATTGGGTTCATGCCCGACACTTTCTACTTTATAAAACACCTAATATTTCAGATACAGTCCACATGAGTGCTCATTTGGGTATGGGGTTTGTTTGGGAGACTTTATAACTGGTAGATTAAAATCATATCCTGTTAAAAGACAATGTCATGGGCAGTGCCCACCTGAGCTATGGTTTATGAAATTTGGCTCTTTGGTTTGTTTGCTATGGCAAGTTAAGAATTTCTATTGACTTATAAATGGGGAAAATTGAAAAATGACATTTATGCCTTTCAAGATATTTTGTCAAACTTACTTAGAAATGTTCCTTTAATAATGTTCTTTTAGGCCTATTAGTTGCCACAGATGGGAAATTGTCAATTGTCATCTGTTGTCCTGCAACAACACATTCAAGCGACATCAGACCTCTGAAGCCACTAGGCTGATTGGGTCCAAATTCTATTTGTAGTATCCTTGGGCGCAGGGCTTCCATGGCTAATTAAAATGCATTGCTGCCAGTAGGCAGTGCCCCCTGAGCTCTGGTGAGCATAGTGGCCCATGGGCCTATTGTTCATGGATTTTCTTCAAATTATGCGTATACATTGGTAATGGGAATGTGTGGTTTTGGATTGTTAATGGATTGTTATGGTCATTAACAATTCCTTTTAAATGGTTTTTGGACCCTTATTCCTTTACAAAATGGAATATATAGATGAAACACCAGTTATATTGTGGCCAAGAACCACCACTCTAACCATCCTTGATCTTGAGTTATCTACCCTTAATGGATGTGAAAAATGGTTTTTGGTTTGTTTCTCTTTTGCTATATGGAATATCCTGATGAACTTTTACAGATGTATAAAACACTAAAGGAAGCATGTTATGGCCAAGGACAATCACTCTGCCAGTTCTGGTTATCTGCCCTTGATATATGTAAAAATGGCTTTTGGCCCATAGCTCCTGTACTATATAGAATACCTTGATGAAATTCTACAGGTGCATAGAACACTGAAGGAAGCCTATTGTGGTCAAGTAACCATACTCTGAACGTTTTTAGGTCTTGAGTTACCTGCCCTTGTATATATGGCTCGTTTCAGTATGGAATAGACAGATGAAACCTCGATTCCTGATCATTGCCTTCACTTCTATTTTTCATAGACACATTGAGCACTAAAGCTACTATGAAGCTAGCAGGAAATGCTTCTCTGGCTATTCTACATAGAGAATCTTGCATGAGTGCTCATGTACAATTGAATTTATTAAACAAGTAGAGGAAAAGGGATAAAATGCGAGGCTTTGCCGAGCATTTTATTCCTTTTCCTCAAGGATTTTAATAAATTCAATAATACATGTGTACGAATACAAGAGTCTATTTGTCTCTTGACATTTAAAATGCATTTTATTCACGATTGTTTTACAAAAATGTCAATATGCCGCTATTTGTAAACGCGACTTTGTTAAGGGCGTCGTACATGTAACGTTACGGGGCGTATCAAACTTATTTGCATATTTATTCCACTAGTTGATTATCGAATTTATTACATGACGTTATTACATAGTCGCGACGTCATAGGATAATTCGAGTTATCTGCCCTTATCATTTGGCCTATCTGTAGTATATGGAATAGCTTTATGAAACTTGACAGATGTACAAGGTACTATAGGATGTCCAGTATGGCCAAGGACATAAAATATACCCCCACCATGGTGAACATCACGAAAACACGCCTATATAACGTTGACCACCTTGAACCCCACTTTTATATAGTAAAACTGGGATTTACAGGGGTAAATCTTATTTTTCTTATTTCTGCTCTAAAACAAAGATTGTGGGTACTCGTTAGAACCGCCTCGATGAGTACCCACAATCTATGTTTTCAGCAGAAATAAGAAAAATATCGCAATTGTTCATTTTAAATGTCTCTTTTTTCCACGGTAAAATTTACACTATATTTGTATAGGCACATTTTCTTAATGATAGTCCAATATGCTACACCCCTCCCCGATCTTCATTCTTTTGTGTTGTATGATTTTGAATTTTACCATGGATTCAGAAGCAGAATGGTAAACTGTATGGATCCTGATCGGCTGGCTTCCGAGGAGCCAGCTGGTTTGGATCTATACGGCTTTCATCAATGAATAATTGAGACAGTGCATGTCAAAAGCTACACGAACGCTTGAGCGACCAGCGAAGACTCGGATCAGCCTGCGTATTCGCACAATCTGATCAGTCTTTGCTGATCGCATGGACCTACTATAGGCTAATATCTATGCAAAGAGACATAAGCAAAAGGTCTTTTCATAGCGGATGGGTGCGCAGGTTGATTTCGATCTCTGCTGGTCGCATCTGTCTTATTGTAGGTTTTGTCATGCGCGTGCTCATATATCTTGGTTCAGCAAAGTGAGGGTTAAGTTCTTGAGTTATCTGGCTTTGGTATATTTGAAAAATGGTTGGTTTTTGCCTGTAGTTTCTGTACCGGAGGAGTCACAGATTTATCAAGGTTAGATACTAGCTGTCCAATTTCTAAAGGTTGTCTGCTGTAGAAACACCTGAGAAGTGCATGTTATTGGCTTGCAATGGTGAGGTATCATGCAACAAGGCTGCGATGGGGACATAGCATCACTGCTGTGCACCCGTGTGTGGGTGTGCGTGGTTGTGTGTGTGTCTGGAACCTTGTGAACAGGATAGAAGACAAAGCAACCATCAAAGAAGCATCAAACCTTCCACAAATGTACCCCATGGAGAGAGTATGAACCCAATTGGTTTTCAAGGTCAAGGTCACAAAGCGACTTTACATTAAAAACCTTGTGAACAGGATAGAAGACAAAGCGATCATCTTGGAATCATCAAACCTTCCATAACTGTTTCCCATGGAAAGAGGATGAACCCAATTGATTTTCAAGGTCAAGGTCACAAAGCGACTTTACATTAAAAACATTGTGAACAGGATAGAAGACGAAGCGATCATCTTGGAATCATCAAACCTTCCATAAATGTTTCACATGGAAAGAGGATAAACCCAATTGATTTTCGAGGTCAAAGGTCAAGGTCACAAAGCGACTTTACATTAAAAACCTTGTGAACAGGATAGAAGACAAAGTGATCGTCTTGGAATCATCAAACCTTCCATAACTGTTTACCATGGAAAGAGGATGAACCCAATTGATTTTCAAGGTCAAGGTCACAAAGCGACTTTACATTAAAAACCTTCTGAACAGGACAGAAGACGAAGCGATCATTTTGGAATCATCAAGCCTTCCATAATGTTTCCCATGGAAAGAGGATGAACCCAATTGATTTTCAAGGTCAAAGGCCAAGGTCACAGTGGACTTAACATTAAAAACCTTGTGAACAGGATAGAAGACAAAATGATCGTCATAGAAGCTTAAAGGTAATTTATAACGCTGAATAGGTCTGGATTTAGATGTTGGTTGCGAGGGAATGTTACGCTTGCATTGCCTTGTTACAAATAATATGTGTAAACCAGTGCTTCAGCTGAAATGCACGACCCGCCGGATGCTTTTAGCTTTATGAGTGTTACCATATATGGGTATGGCGGCCATTTTGGTCATGTGACCTGGACCTAAAACGGTTCCCCCAATAAATGCGCCTTATCGTAAGGAGCAAAAATATATCTTATACTTTAGTACTGTATTCTGAATCGTTTGCAGGATAAAATGCATTCTTACTTTTCCAATACAAAAGCATATGTGTCAAAGTTTGACCTAGGCACAAAGAATGTCAAGGTCAACACAGGGTCACCATTTTAGCACTTTATGATTGGCCTACGTCCCAGATGCTATTTATCAAGTTTCGAGGAAATCTGCCCAGTGGTTCTGGAGAAGACTATTTTTGAAGGGTTTTTACCATATATGGCTTGGTAATGTGACCTGGATCCCATGAGCAAATTTTGGTTTTACCTATCCCATAGACATGAAATTTGACTTCAATCGGCCCAACGGTTTCCGAGGAGAAGCAGTTCGAAAATTTTCACATTTTTCGCCTCGGCGAGGCTATACTAAATGGAATGTAATATTTGGCAAGTTCATTGGTTAGATCTCATTGATATCTATCAGTATGCCAAAAATTATATAAATATGACACGGTGATTTTAGGGCACTCTTAGAAAATCAACCGACTTCAGTCGGTCGCTTTTTCTGCGGGTCGTGCAATATTCAGGTACAACTAATGAGTTAGCTCACATTCACCCTAGGAGCAGAAACAACCCATAACCCAGAGGTAAACATCATGTTTACAAGTTTGTGAAATGAGCACCCCATAAACATTACTTCATAGAGAGACAACGTGGGTTTACAGGGGGTATACATCTACTTTATTTTTCTTGTTTTTGCTCCAAGACATAGGTTGTTGGTACTGGTTAGAACGAGCACGGCAACCTATGTTTGAAGAGGAAATGAGATAAATATCTAGGGCTGGCTAATCGGAGCTGAAAAGATAATTGATTATCAGTCCTGTCATTGCGATCGATAATCGATTAGTAATCGCTGAGGTTTTTGTCATAATTTTACCTGTCTGGCTTTCTGTCTGAGCATGACTCTAACCATATGTTGCACGTTACCATATGTATATTTGAACAGACAGGCCTGAGCAAACAGTGTAGACCCAGATGAGACGCCGCATAATGCGGCGTCTCATCAGGGTCTGCACTGTTTGCCACTCATCCAGCTATTTTAGGCATAACTTTGGGTCGTAAATTGTACCTATCAAGTAATCGATTAAAAGCAAATCAGAAATGATAATCATTTGGGTTTACACTGTTTGCTCAGGCCTGTCTGTTCAAATATACATATGGTAAAGTGCAACACATGGTAAGAGTCATGCTCAGAAGAAATCCAGACAGGTAAAATTATGAAAAATCCTTACCGATTACCAATCGATTACTGATCGCAATGACAGGACTGATAATCGATTATCTTTTCAGCTCCGATTAGCCAGCCCTAGTCCTTGCTTCTTTCAAAGCCATGTAATATATTCGGTAATCCACCAGTGGATTAATTATACAACTTAGTTAGATACGTCCTGTAACGTTACACGTACGACGTCCCCAATGCTACAGTATACGACGGCTCCCACGAGCGACATCATGTTGTGTGTTGCAAATATACCCTACTCCCCCAATGACGTCGAATTGACTTAAAGCCTCGCATTTTATGATCCCTTTCCTCAACCCGTTTAACATTAAAATTCAATGATACATGAACACTCATGTAAGATTGGCCTCGGTTGCTCAGTCGGATGCGCGTCTGACTGATGATCAGGAGAACGCGGGTTCGATTCCTGCCGGGGTCGGCAACATTTCTTCCTGGAGATTGATCATGAAATCTTTTCTACGGTCATTTTCTCCCTTCCGCTGATTCAAGAAGGGTAGTTGTCAGTTTCTGGCGAAAGAATGTGCACTGTACTGGTTAACCGCTTATGTATAACCGTAAACTTACCGGCTCAAAAATGACCCATAATAGTATTGACTGGGCCGTTAAACTCCAAAACAAACAAAAGAAACTCCTGTTAGATCCTCTATGGAAGGTATTCCTGAGTGAATTGGAAGTGACACCACTATATCAAGTTAACAAGTCCATGTGATGGATCACCGGCCCCGATAGCTCAGTTGGTAGAGTGTCCGCTCCGGGGAACGGGAGGTGTCGGGTTCGATCCCGGGCCGCGACATACCAAAGTCGTTAAAAATGGTACTAGCTGCTCCTCGCTTGGCACTCAGATTTACGGGGTAGAGCTAGGACTGGTCGATCCAGTGTCAGGATAATGTGACTGGGTGTGGTATCATGTAATGTGTCTGGGACATGATACTTCAGTGAGGCAGCACTATAAACGTGAGCATTGAGCTCCCTGTCGCAACCAGACACCGTCGTGATATGACTGAAAAATTGTTGAAAGCGACGTTAAACCCGAATTCACACACACACACTCACCATGTGATGGATACCCTTCTTAACCTAACATTTGACAGGCAAAAGTGGGCTTTATAGGAGTAGCCATCGTTTTCCTCATTTTGCGCAAGAATATACCCGTAGATTTTGGGTAATCCTTAGAACCGTCTTCTTGAGGCAGTTCTATCGAGTACCTACAATATATACTTGGACAGTCTGAAAGAAGCTAGTTCTGGAGGTCAGAAAGATGTCATTTTAGCACATGTGTGTGCGTATGAGTGAGTTCATGTAATAATAATGGTCACGGTTGGTTCTATTCGGCTCGGAAGTCGGAAGGGATGGGAATGGCTATATTGAATCCAGACAGAAAAAAACCGTCCCGACGGTCACTGTCCGGCATCACGAGGATTGCCGAGTGATGCCGGACAGTGATCCCACGGGACAGATTTTTCTATCCACCCCTCACACCCATATAGGATTCTTTTCTTGCATACCTTCCATTTCTTAGCGCTGATTTTTAATGCTGCAGTCACTTCGGTTACCATCGCCCCCGCCCATAGGGGCTTGAAGAAATATATGGGCTGCATGATGCTTCCACGCAGAGCTGAATCCGGCCCACACACTAGTACTGGTAAACCGCCTAGAGGATCTAAGCCTGTCCAGGAACCGCGGTGTGAGGAGGACCGTCCATGCTAATAAACCCTATTGGTTTCACTGGGCGACAGGGCTTGAGATGTCATTTCATCTCAATGTTGGGTAAAAGTCCCACAAAATTGGAAGCAACGTCTCCAAAATGACCTTTACAGTGTTGACGGGGACGTTAAACCTCAAATCAAACAAACAAACACTTCGGTTACCAACGTCCGCCATGTTGTGCTGACACTACAGGAATGTTTAAGCCTTAACGACGGCACATATGAGGTCGTTTATTTATCAAACACGCGAGAATATTCGATTTTGCGTAAGAACACCAGGGTTAGAACAGATGTATTATCCCAAGCTAAAACCATGGATTTCCTTATGTGGTGTGCAAGAAAAATGAATCCATACAAATAAAAAATGTTTTCTGCCACACCACAACTCTATACATTGTGATAGTTTGCTTCTTTTACTAAACTGGATCATTGTGAACTTGTGAAGTTATTGCAATGACAAGGCACAGTATGGTATATGCCTGTGCACCATAGGGTTAGTAAGCAGAGGAGCTGTTAAGTAAAAAAAAAAATCTCGTAATTACGGAACCCGGGAAGGGACATGATTTTTTATTTTTATTATGTTGTGCGAACAAGATAATATCTTGAGCGGACAAGATACCTTGTTCGGACAACCTATTATCTTGTGCGGACAAGATATTATCTTGTACGGACAATATATTATCTTGTTCGCACAAGATATTATCTTGTGCGGACAACATAATATCTTTTCGCACAACATATTATCTTGTGCGCACAAGATATTAAGTTCTGCGAACAAGATATTATCTCGTCCGTACAAGATAATATCTTGTCCGCACAACATAATAAAAATAAAAAATCATGTCCCTTCCCGGGTTCCGTAGCGCTATATAATGGAGGTTCTAGCCTCAGTCTTTGTCGCTTACAACTTACGAACTGTCGGTTAAAATGACTCCATAATCCGGTTAAAAAATCCTTGAACCATTTCTGGAGATGATTATGTTCTACAATAGAATGTATAGTTGTCTACTAATTTTCCGTCATTTGCTTTTGAGATTTTTTAATTGAAATATGATTATATCATATCGAAAAAAAAAAAGCCCCCCCCAAAAAAAAGCATTTACCTCCAAACAAATCGAAATGGCCGCTGTTGACGTCAGCTTGTCCGACCCTTTTTCTGTTGAAAATAAACATAAATGAGTAGATCAGGACAAATTAGTTCACTCGTATAGTCATAATGATTTTTTCTCACGAATATAGATCCTTTTTTCCACTATGCGTACACCCCTTTTTCAGAAGGTTTCAGTTTAACCCATATATGCCTAGCGGCTCTTTTTGAGGGGACATTGGCAGACAGTGCAGACCCAGATCAGACGCTGCTTAAAGAACAATCATTTTTGTAAAATGTGTTGCAAACAAAAACAAGAATATCGGTGAAACCGATGGATGCTCCCCGAAGGTGCAATAGTCGGAACAGGAAACATTATCCTAGTTAAAGAGCGGTATACTCAGTGTACTTCAACATGAAGTATAACAAAACCTGTCGGTGGACAGATTAGCTTGCCTGATGGCACTGTCATACAAACATCAGCAACACGAAAGTCGGAATAAATGAAAGGAAGTGTCTTTAGGTACGATACCATAGCCCAAGATCCTGGGTGGTAGTTTAGCTATATTAATTGGGTAAAGCTGTTGAATACAAATTTTTGAAAACTTACTCTCGTACACAGAGGCAATCCTCATAGGACTGTCTCCAGGTATGGATCCGTATTGGGTGCCTTTACATGCATATAAGATATCAGACGGGTTCGAAAATTATATAAAAATCAATCAGCAAATGTAGATCCTAGAGCGATGACAAAGTTTTTCTAAAAATAGCCGCAGTGAACTTGACCTTGAGCCCAGGGCCCTGAAAGTCAAACTTGCTCGAGATAGTATCATACCCAACATTTGTGTGAAGTTATATTAAAATACATCAGCAAATGACGATGCTAGAGTGATGACAAAGTTTTTTTCTAAAAATAGCCGCAGTGACTTTGACCTTGAGCACAGAAATCTGAAAGTCAAACTTGCTCGAGATATTATGATACTCAACATTTGTGTGAAATTATATTAAAATCCATCAATAAATGTGGGCACTAGAGCGATGACATTTAAAAAAAAAAAAAAAAAAATAGTCACAGTGACTTTTACCTTGAGCCCAGGATCCTGAAAGTCGAACTTGCTCGAGTTATTATTATACCCAACATTTGTGTGAAGTTATATTAAAATCCATCAGCAAATGACGACGCTAGAGCGATGACAAAGTTTGTTTCTTCCCAAAATAGCCTCAGTGACCTTGACCTTGAGCCCTGGACCCTGAAAGTCAAACTTGCTCGAGATATTATCATACCCAACATTTATGTGAAATTTTATTAAAATCTATCAATAAATGTGGGCACTAAAGCGACAATTTTTTTTTCTAAAAATAACAACAGTGACCTTGACCTTGACCCCAGGATCCGGAAAATTAAACTTGCTCAAGATATTATTTTACCCAACATTTGTGTGAAGTTATATTAAAACCCATCAGCAAATGACGACGCTAGAGCAATGACAAAGTTTTTTTTTCTAAAAATAACAACAGTGACCTTGACCTTGAGCTCAGGACCCTGAAAGTTGAACTTACTCGAGATATTATCCTACTCAATATTTGTGTGAAATTATATTAAAATCCATCAATAAATGTAGGCACTAGAGTGAAAACATAGTTTTTCTAAAAATAGCCACAGTGACCTTGACCTTGAGCCCAGGACCCCTGAAAGTCGAACATGCTCAAGAGATTATTATACCCAGCATTTGTGTGAAGTTATATTAAAATCCATAAATGTAGGCACCAGAGATGTTTTTGTAAAAATAGCCACAGTGACCTTACACTGCAGCTTTAAACAAAGTACCATAATTCTGTGACAAATCATCTAACCAGATAGCACGGATAATTTGCACATCCCCTATTGCTGCTTAAGATTCCATTGAAGTTTCGTTGAATTTCTGCAAGCAGTTGCTGAGAATTCGCGTGGAGATGCAGAATTCATCAAAGGGCCATAACTGTTGGAAAAAAAAAACATCGAACCAAAACACGCAAGTGATATGCGCATCCACCTTCGATACTTAATATTCCCGTGAAGTTTCATTGAAATCCGACCAGCAGTTTCTGAGAATTCGCGTGGACAAGAGCGGGACAGACGCACGGACGAAGCGGCGACTATATGCTCCCCCGAAATTCTTCGGGGAGCATAATAAACCTGACACCTCTTTAATTGGAAATGGACCACTATAAACTTATTAGGTGGGAGATTCCACTATCATATATGGGTTAAAGGAAGGTTGACAGAAAGTGCCCAAAAGTTGTCTGCCTTGACAAAAATGTTGGAGCATATGTCAGGTGTAATCATTCTTTTTGAGATAAAAAATATACTTCCAAGAGAGGATTACTCGCAAATAAAAGACATAGGGCTAGTTGTTCAAAACTAACAATGTCATTCAGTCAACCTGCGGTTAAACTTTGTAACTGAATGTGGCAAATATACAAACTTTATTTTATTTTTATTTTTTTCAGAAAAATGTGAGTTGCTTTTGCACATTTTTTCAGCAAAAATACCAGAGTATTTAGGCGGTTCTAACAAACAGCCATGACATATGTTTAGAATATAAACCCCCCAAAAATATCGTTCTAAAGGTAACCGTTTCGGAGATAGGAAAACTGCACTATGTCACATGGGTGTGTTATCGTAATGTACTCACATTTTTGGTTTCAACAAAGATAACATATTGTCCAATATAATGAATGGAGTTTTAACAGTATGTTAACATTTATTTTGAACAATTGGATTCAAGAGCCCCGTAAGCTAAAATTAACTTGGCCCCAGAAATGCTAAAAAGAGATATTTTTTCCATCTGGAGACCATCATTACATGTACCAAATTGTCTGGCCCCCGCCCATCGGGGCTTGTACAAATAGCTTGAGCTGCAAGATGCTTCCACGGTCTAAGCCTCCCAAGGAAAAGTGGTGCGAGGCGGACCGTCATTGCAAACCCCATTGGTTTCATTGAGCGGTACGGAGCTTAAACCGACGACACATGAGTACTGGTAAACCGCTTAGACGGCCTAAGCTTCCCATGGAAAAGTGGTGCTTGTCGTGCCGTCATTGTATGTAAACCCCATTGATTTCATTGAGCGACAGGGCTGTGGATGTTATTTTATCTCAATATCGGGTAAAATTCCCACAGAATTGGAAGCAACGTCTCCAAAAAATGACATAAATAGTGTTGACGGGGACGTTAAAACTCAATTCAAACAAAACCAAATGGTTACTAAAAGGACTGAATCTCAAACATTAGGTCTGTCACTGATGTGGGTTTACTTCTCGTGCTGGAAGACAAGAAAACTTTCTTGCTATTTTAATCCGCTTATGAAAATGGAATATTCCATATAAAAAGTTTAAAGTGATTCATTTCCAATAGCTTTGTTTGTGGAAGGTTTTGCAAAAAATGTACGGATTTTAAGCAAACAGTGTAGACTCAGATCAGACGCCGTGTTTGCCAAAGTCCTAAAAATGGGTCGCTGGGCATATATGGGTTTATATATGAGATGTAAATTTTCGTGTCAAGTTAATTGTTGTTTCCATACCAGAAAACCTACGTTGGTTCTGAAAAAAAAAAAAAATAAATAAATAAATAAATAAATAATAATCTGGAGGTTTTACTTAGAGTGTTCCGTGTTTTTCCAATCTCTGATTAATATGTGAAATATACAGTAAAATTCCCATATAAAAATCACCTTTCGGGCTGTTCAAATGTGGTCTTTAAGACCACCTTTGAACAGTCCCAAAGGTGGTCTCTCATTAGGAGATACTGGGTACAGGAAACACAAAGAAAAAATAATGAAACCTTCTCAATAAGCTTTTAAAAGCAGATTTAGTCTTAATTTTAGGTGGTCTTAATAGCGGAATTTTACAGTAACTATAATAGACAAAATGCTCACATTATAGATCGATGACTGTTTACTGATAACTACGTCATACGGACCGATCCATGAGAAACCGTTATGTAGGGTACCAATTTTCCCCTCGCTTTATTCACAAAATCGTTGCTGTATATTATTCTGATATGCGACAGACCGAGAATACGATATGGCGGAATTGGTTACATGGTGAACTTCAACAACCTAATTATCAAAAGGTCGGAAGTTCGAATCCCACATTTCTTAATACAATTTTTGTTTTTCGTTTTTTTCCTTTCAATGCTCAGTTTTTCATCATAGTGCAAATTATATTTCCTGGTTCTTTGGGGTCAATGAGTTCATTTAGAATCGTTTTGAGAATAAGAGTTCTGCTCAAGCCGGTGCTAGAGGGTGTGGCCGGTGTTGCACATTTCAGTACTGATAATGAACAGACTCCATATAACCGAGTCTGCTATTTTCGTCTATTTGGTACATTCTTTGCTTCCAAAAGTTCTAACTATTCAGAACTTATTTATGCAGCCTGTGGCAAGAAATGTTCACGCCCGAGCTTTTGGAACTTTCCAAACGAAATAAACCAGCTCCCATTTATCGAGTTTACCAACTTTGCACAAACTTCTGCGGTTACCACCATACCGTCCTGATTTGAATGCCATTGAGATGATATGGGACAATTTGAAAGGTTATATTGGCCGGCGAAAATTACAGCTTCGCATGACAGATATCAAGGCTCTGATCGAAGAAGGTGTTGGAAGCATTGATGAAAAAGAAGGGTCTACTTGCTGCACACATGTAGAAAAGGCTGAACAGGACTAATGGAAATTGGCATCGCTGTTGCGGCTGAAATGGAGCGAATCATTAACGCCGTGGACTCTGACAGTGACGTTAGAGCTGATAGCAACGGAGGTACAGAGACTGCTTCAGAGGGTCATGAATCTACCGACACTGCCGTAGAATCAAATCTGTTCTTGTAATGGAATTTTTAAATATGAAATTCTGAAATTGTGAGATTTAAGCTAATGTGAATCGCTGAAATTTGAAAATAATGAATTACATAACATTAAAAAACTCAAAGGAAAAATCAAAAAAGAAAAAAAAAATCGTAGAATAAAAAACAAATGTAGAGCTGCAGCAAGGATGAAAATGTATGTGATAAAATTTCATTATAATAATACAGAAAAGAAAACGTTTTAAAATAATTGCGCCGTGCGAGTGTCTCTTCTACCCCTCGCCCTCACCATACCGAGGACTTTAATAATTGCGAAATGTAATTAGAACCACTCGGCTATTTGTTATTCACGAGCAGTTTTGCGTACAGTAAACTTAGATTTAAAACGATGCCTACTATTGAATTATTACGAAAGGTATTTGTCTTCTTCTAAGGTTTCAGTTCTTCTCGACATTTTTGTCATATTCTTATTTCCTAGCTTTTATAATTCAAACAATGTGTCCTATTGTTGCGCATGAGAATGAGTTTCAGCTTTTATTTCAGAAGTTTGCCTTTACTAAAGACACCGTCATCCCTACATAACGGTATCAGATGGACCGGCCCGTGTGACGTAATGTTCAGTAAACATTCATCGACCTGTAGTCTACAGTCTAATGCACCAAGACCAGAAGCCACGTGAACCCCACAAAATCGGCTATTCGGGCCGATAGCGATACGACAATCGTTGGACCGATAGCGATACGACGCGTGACAACGTCGTATTTCTATCGGACTGACGTTGGCCCACGGTTTTGTGCTCTTCTAACATGTCTCATACCGAGTAGGTCACATTTTGCCATTACCTCAGTTAAAACGCACCGTCTGATCAGGGCCTTCATTGTTTGCTCAAAGTTCAACCATGACCTTTGTAAATTTCTGAAGAGCGTTCGTGTGTTTGAATTTTACGTCCCACAAACAACTAAAGCCATATAGAGAGAACCTCGGTATTAAGACACACCCGAAAGTCTGGAGAATCCGGAATCCAACCAGCGACCCCTGGTTTATTAGGCTTGTTGCTCAACCACTTCACCATGGAGGCTTCTGCCTATTTCTGAAAACAGCTGACACCCTTATATTCCGAAGTTGATTTCTGCTGTATATAAGGGGTTGGGATTCTATTTTTTTTTTTATTTTGGGTTAGTCACGTTTGCCTTTGGCGTGTTTCAATAAGACCAACCGCTTTACTAGAGAACTCATCTTCGAGATTCGTGTCTATGTAACCGGGTCTTGAAATGTTAGGTATTTACACTATTGTACTTTCATGCACATCAGATAAGGAAATCGGTGGTTATAGCCTGTAAAGGAAATTATGTTCTTACTCTACCCAGGAAAACTACATAGGTAAAGTGAGCGAAAAATAAAATACTAAATTAAGTAATATTTTGGCTGGTGTGGAAGAAAAAGAATCTAGTATGGTGTAGCCATGGTTTCGCGCAGCACGGTCATCCCTAGTGTTAGAAACGCCAATCTATAACCATCAGGAAACACGCCTATATAATTCTGACCCCCGTGAACCCCACTTTTATATAGTAAAACTAGGGTCCACAGGGGTAAACCTTAGTTTTCTTATTTCTGCACTAAAATATAGATTGCGGGTACTCGTAGATGAGGTGGTTCTCTCGATGGGCCGGTTCTAACGTGTACTCACAATCTATATTTTGAGCAGAAATAAGAAAAATATCACAATTTTTAGTCTCAAAATTTTCATTGTCTCGGCGGTAAAAGTTACAATGTATTTGAATAGGCATTTTATCGTAATGCAGAGCCCCATATCAGATTCTTATAATCCAAGCAGCGAACGCTAAGATACTTCTCTAAATATGTCCTAGAAAAAGGTTATCCTTTGGAAGAATATAAACTGCACTATAATGAAGGGCAAGGAAACGTTTACGGCCGCCACACATTCCCTTCACATCAGCTGTAGAGATGCTCTGCATACTGGGTGTTTTTTAGCAGTTAACATTTTATTTTTCCCAGACATTTCATGCAAATTTGTCTCCACTGGAATTCTCTTTTTATGGAAATATAAGAAAAAAAAAACAACAACATTTTGTCGTCTGCTGAATTAGACCGTGGTTAAGGTTAAATATGTTCTGAACAGAAGTGAAGGCAATGATCAGGAATCGATACAATCAAACAACAGCTCCCATCAAAGACACCAAAGGGAAAGAAACACAAACATGAAACAACAGGCCCTGATGGAAACATCAACAGCGGAAAGCCAAAAGGACCGGAAAAATGACCAATTGGCTATCCAAAACAAAATAAACACTCAAAGACAAACCATAATAAAAATTAACCGCGAGAGAAGAACCGCCTTGGACCGGTCAGTGAAACGAATTCCACTGTGAGGTGGGGTGGGGTTAAATCTATTTTACGTGGCCACAATCCTCGCCCTTACTTCCGTCGCGATTTAAGTAGACAAATTATGTGTTCATTCCGCATGATGTCTTTCTAACTCATCAGTGCAACATCTCGGACATCTCCGGGAACAAAAAAGAATCAAACAACCACAGGGATGAAACAACGGTGAGGACTCGACAGCAAGAAAACGCTGAAATGCTGGAGCTAAAGAAAACCAACGATTAGTCTCCGATGGGCCCGACCAGAGACAGAGCATCAGGCATCAACCAACATTACACAGAATCAGATCTTTCTAATTCTCCGTAAGCCTTTACGCTAGACTGTCATAGAAGTTGAGGCCTGACCCACCGGCATGCAATTAAAGAGGGAAGCAAAGTTGTCAACCGTGATTGGGTTAACTACCATGCATGCAGTCTGTCGTATAACATTTATGGTGTACCCAATCTTTTTATATCGAAGAATGACTGTACGAAATTGGGTGCTGAAGTCATTGCGGTTATATATTTTTCTGAATTTATATAGACCCTGTTGCAGAAGAGATTTAAGTCCAATATTGAATTTTGAAATTAAATCAGAATGACGTCTAGGCTTTGCGTAGTTGATGGTGCCGATAACCCTGATTAAGCCTTTGTTGTTTGCAAATTGCATAAGATGATTTCCCATGACGTGGCTCTGTACGTTTAAATAATAATAATAACGCCTGAGCCATGGTAAGCTTTAGTTCTATAAATACCATTCAAAAGGTACAGCATTCAATCCTTATGAGCAATTTACATGATCATTTAGGAAATCTTATTAAAAAGACTGGTTTGAGTAGGACAATAAAATTTCATTTTCATTAAATAATTGCTCAGATGATTCAAATATCCGATTTGGATCAGGTTAAAGACATACAGCCTAATTTATAAAGAAAATTAGATAGGTTACTATTCATTGTAAAACACGGTATACCATCTTCATTTAACTTTCAACTGATACATTATATTAAGTTTTTCTCGTCATAATTAGCCCCTATGTGCTTTTAGCGCCCGGTTACCTTACAAAATCTATCAAGTCAAGTCATAATTACTTTATCCAGCACAAGGCGGGACTTCGGTTGGCTCTCTCTCGATCAAGTCCCGCAGATGACTGGATAATATAACCACGCAGGAAATTCTTCTGTGTGAAGAACGCAAGCAAATTGCTTACGTTTCAGGCGGTTTCCTCGGTGAGGATCCGTTAATGGTAGAATCTTTTCTTTCTGTCTGCGCAACTGAATGCCTGCAAAGTGTTAGCAGACAGTTAGAATGGCCAGAAAGAATTTGGTAGTATACATCTGCTACCCAATTCTTTCTGTCCATTCCAGCTGTCAACTGACATTTTTTTCGTCCACAATCTTTTTATCCATTTTTCACTTATTTCACCCCCCCCCCCTACACACACACACTCTTCATATTTCTTCTAACTGTCTGCAAACCACACTTTTCTCTCTAACTAACAGTCTACAAAGCATTGTTTTTCTCTCTCGCCAAGTTAAACTCTACAAACAACATTGTTGCTACTTTTTCATTTCCTAACCACTTCTCTCTAATGACAATCCACTTTCCTTCTCTGCAACAAACACTACTTTCTAACTACTTCTTTAGTTTTCTCTTACCGTATCATACTACTAGCCATTTCTTTCTTTTTCTCTAACTCTTATACTACTAACCATTTCTTTCTTTTTCTCTAACTCTAATACTACTAACCATTTCTTTCTAAATAACTTTCTACTAAACAATTGTAAGCCTTCTTTCCATGTCTAACTAACTAATTACTTCTTTGTCAAATACTATTTCTTTCTGGTAACTTACTATCTGCTAGACATACATGTCTGTACATTTTTCTTCACGTAACTGTCTAGTAACCATACCAACGACGTCTTTGATTTGCCATGTCATTCCATTAAAGCGTCATTCCTTTACTGCCAAAATTAAAATGCATTTTCCTTAACACCTTTTATGTGTATGGTCCTACTTCACAATTTGATAAAACTTCCCTTAAACATAGTGCAATTTTTCACACCTCCAAAATGGCTACTTTTCTGATGAAAATCCCTGATATTTTTCACATTTATAATGCAAACATAGGTTGTGTGTGCTCCTTCGAACCGCCTCATTGAGGCGGTTCTAACGAGTACCCACAACCTATTTCTTGGAACAGAAATAAGAAAAATAATATATAACCCCTATACCCCCTAAACCCCATTTTCTCTATATAAAATGTGGTTTAAGGGAGTGTTCATTTCACGGGCTTATTCGCGTGATGAGTGAATCTTATACAGACTAAGTCTCCAAGGTAAGTGAGGTATAGTCGCAGAGAAATGGCCAATGGCCCATAACTCTTAGATTATGTTCCTTGGTAGGATTTCAAACAGATGCATTTTGCCGAATATAGTTTGTTTGTGGTCCTACTTCAATGCATTTTATACCACACTTGGTCTCTAAGGTAAGGAAGGTGAGCAGAATAGTCGCAAAGGGCCCATAACGCATGGAGTTATGTCCTTTGGTAAGTTTTCAAAAGTTGCCATTCTTGAAAATTTCGTAACATATTTCTCAGGAACTATGAAAAGTAGAAGTAAAACAAAGATCAGGAATTGATACAATTAACTTACTCCATCCATAAAAGACACCAAAGGGAAAGAAATACAAACATTAAGCGACCAGACCATAATGGAAACCTAAACAAAGGAAGGCCATATGGACAGTTACTTTCCCACAAAATGGCCATATGGCCATCCAAAATTAAAAGACACAAGTGATACACACAGTAAGTAACAAACAACAACATAAATAAATCGCCACAGAAGAGCCGCCTTGGAACGGTCAGTGGAAGATTTCCACTGGGGGGCTTAAATCGATTTTACGTGGCCACAATCCTCGCCCTTACTTCCGTCGCGATTTAGACAAATAATTTGTTCAGTCCGCATGAAGGCCTCCTAACTCATCAGTGCAACATCTCCGTGAACACAGAAATCAAAGAACCACAGAGGTGAGACAACGGTGAGGACTCGACAGCAAGAAACCACTGAAATGCTGGAGCAAAAGAAAACCAACAGTTAGACTGAAAGCTAGAACGCTAAAAGTTCGTATAAACATGAACAAACTGGATGTATCAGGTATACCGGAATAGGGGGCAAGGGTCCATAACTCTTCGAGAAAGTTCCTTGATAGGTTTTCAAATTTTACCATTCGTGAACATTTTCGTATTCGATTCTCAGGAACTATGCAAGCTAGAAAGCTGAAAGATTATATTAACATAGAAATGACTGGATATAACCTGTATACCGGAATTGGGGCCAAGCAGACATAGCTCTTGGAATAGGTTAGGTGTGCTCCCTGGTAGGTTTCTAAAAATTAAAATACATTTTGTTCAATAACTTTTATGTTTGTGGTTTTATTTTTGTGGCCGTACTTCATTGAAACTTACTTCATCGGGCCCCTCGGAGTCTAACTGTTGGTTTTCTTTTGCTCCAGCAATTCTGTTGTCGTATGCTGTCGAGTCCTCAACCTTGTTTCATCTCTGCAGTTTTTTTATTTGTATGTTCTCGGAGATGTTACACTGATGAGTTAGGAAGCCTTCATGTGGACTAAACAAAATTAGTGTATACCGTGACAGAGGTAAGGGCGAGGATTATGACCATGTAAAATCGATTTAAGCCCCCAAGTGGAATTCTTTCCACTGACCGTTCCAAGGCGGTTCTTCTGTGGTGGTTTATTTATGTTGTTGTTTGTTACTTACTGTGTGTTTCAATTGTGTCTTTTTATTTTGGACGGCCATTTGGCCATTTTGTGGGAAAGTAACTGTCCTTATGGCCTTCCTTTGTTTAGATTTCCATTATGGTCTGGTCGCTTCATGTTTGTGTTTCTTTCCCTTTGGTGTCTTTGATGGGTGGAGTAAGTTAATTGTATCGAATCCTGATCTTTGTTTTACTTCTACTTTACACTACACTTGGTCAGTAAGGCACGCAAAGCGAAGTAGCAGAAGAGTAGACCAGGGCTCATAAATCTTGGAGTTATGTCGCTTGGAAGGTTTTCAAAATTTAAACCTTATCTTGCTAAAGATTCAATATAGCCACACTCGCTTCTGATTTTGAACCAATCAGATTACTTGATGTAATTTATTCCTACATATTCATAACCTGAATGTCAAACAGTGTAGATCCTGATCAGATGGCTTCTTCAGAAGCCATCTGATCTGCATCTTCACTGTTTGCAAAGATAGGGGTTGTCGTGAACAGCAGGATAAGGGTTAAGATACATTTTGTTTAATAACTTTTATGCTTGTGTATCTCCCCGTACATCATCATAGTGAAGATTATATTTTCTTGCACACCAGACAAGAAAATCCGTGATTTTACACTGGGATAGAAAGTTATGTTCTGACCCTGGTGTTCCGACCCAGGCAACTAACATAAGTGCGCTTCAATTCTATTCAACTGCCGGAACTACTTCCGCACTACTTCTATTTTGAAACCAATCTACATGTCTATCCGGCAAAAAAACAAAACACGAAAAGAATCATAATTGTTTGACTCATTTATTGTTAAAGGACACTGAATACAGGACTTTTGTATGAACTCTTAAAAAGAAGAAAAGAAATACTGTCTGTAGTTCTGCTATTTGCTATAAAATAAATAAGATATGTTTGGGAGGTGTTGTGCAAGAAAAAGAATCCAATAGTGGGTAGCCTCGGTTCCGCTCAGCACGGTCATCCCGAGGGTTGGAAACGCCCATCTACAACAGAACCCCATATCAGATTCTTATATTCTCTGGTCCTTTGGGATCACTTAGTTCATTTGGTATCATTTTGAAAATAGAGTTCTGCTTAAGCCGGTGCTAGAGGGCGTGACCGGTATTGAACACTTCAGTACTGGTCATGAACAGACTCAATAAAACCGAGTCTGCTATTTTCGTTTATTTGGTGTATTCCTTGCTTCCAAAGGATTTAACTTCAGAACTTATTTGATAGTTTATCTGATATAACCAATGCTGTTCATTTGTTATTTGACGATGATACAGAAACTTACTTTAAACTATATATCTCTTGCTTTATGCAGACGATACAGTTATTTCAGCTGCGTCATGTGAACAGATGCAATCTGCATTAAATTCCGTGTTCTGACACTGTCGGACATAGAAGCTGGAGGTCAATCCATCTAAAACAAGAGTTGTCACATTTAGCAAACGGAAAATTGTAAAAACAAACAGCCTTTTACAAACTTTTGTGAAAACATACATGCTGTTGATGACTTTGTCTATCCTGGAGTAGCATTTCATCAAAATGGCTAATTTCAGAAAACAAAAGTTAACTTGGCTGAACAAGGTAGAAAAGCTATGTTCAGTGTACTTGGGAAAACAAGAAAACTTGGCTTTTCTGTTGATATGACAGTATGGTGACCCAAATATTGCTATATGGATCTGAGATCTTTGGATATGTGTGAAAGATGTGGCATTATTGAGTCAATCTTTGTCCATTTTAACAAAAGGTTCCATGGTTTTAAGAAAAACATACCACACAACATCTTATATGTAGAGGTGGGTTGTTACCCCTATGCGGTTTTCAAATCTAGAAGGATAGGCTTTTGGAACAGGTTGACTTGTGGTATACATATGAATATCCATAATTTGATTTATGGATATTCATAACTCGAATTATTTATGATATCTATAAATCAGCCGAATACTGGATATCCATAATTCGAATAATAGACATCCATAAATCGAATAATGGATATCATCAATAATTATTGATATCCATAAATAATTTTGGATATCCATTATTCAAATTATGTATATCCATAAACAATTATTAATATTTATAAATAGGAAATAAATAGTAAAACGGCGCCCCATAGGTTAACGGTCGACGGAAGCACCATGCAGCCAGTTCCCCATTTTACGGAACCTGGGAAGGGACATGATTGTTTTTTATTTTATAAGTTGTGCACACAAGATAATATCTTGTGGGGATAATATATTATCTTGTTCGGACAACATATTATCTTGTGCGCACAAGATATTATCTCGTGCGGACAACCTATTATCTTGTCCGCACAACATACTATCTAGTTGGCACAAGATATTATCTTGTGCGGAAAACATATTATCTTGTGCAAACAAGATACTATCTTGTCCGCACAAGATATTAAGTTATGCGAACAAGATATTATCTTGTCCGCACAAGATAATATCTTGTCTGCACAACATAGATCTTGTGCGGAGAATATATTATCTTGTTCGCACAACTTAATATCTTGTGGGCACAAGATAATATCTTGTGCGCACAAGATAATATGTTGTGCGAACAAGATAATATCTTGTCCGTACAAGATAATATCTTGTTCGCACAACTTCCCAAGATCTATGTTGTGCAAACAAGATAATATGTTGTGCGAACAAGATATTATCTTGTGCGCACAAGATAATATGTTGTCCGCACAAGATAAATTATGTTGTCCGCACAAGAAAATATCTTGTGCGCACAACTTAATATCTTGTTCGCACAACATATTAAAAGAAATTCATGTCCCTTCCCGGGTTCCGCCCCATTTACCCTGTCCATGACGTTAAGGACGTATTGTATTTTATGTTGAAAATAGAAGTGGATGCAATGTAATTAACCAAGACACCAAAGGGAAAGAAACACGATCATGAAATAACGTCACTATAATATAAAGTTAGCAAGCTGAAAGCCCAAAGGATACTTGCTTACCCACAAAATGGCCAAACGGCTGTCAAAATAAAAAGAAGAGAAAATAAAAGCAATACATATAGGCAAAGACGTACTATAACAATAATAAACCACAACAGAAGAACCGCCTTGGAACGGCCGGTAAATTGTTTTGTTTTTGTTTTTGTTTTTTTTTGGTTTTTTTTTTAGGGGCTTAAAGGCATTTATTCTTGATTGTTGAGGACTATCATTTCATTACATAATATTATATAGCCCTCAGTGCTGACTGAAGAGAACTCCTCTGTCTGCAACAGGTAAGGGGCCTCCTTGGAGAAAGTCAATAATTGACTAACTGTTAACTAGAGTGTACCTTATTGATTTTCCCCTTTAGTGCCTCAGTCAGAGAATTCAACAGGAGCTACTAATCACCCTATTAAAGGCCGCTGTAGCGTGAGATTATTGAACCCGTGAGATTCTTCAGTCGCACCGGAAGTGGCTGAAATCCCTCACGGAGGGGTGTGAGAGAATTCAGCCGTGAGAATTGTAATACGATAACTCTATAAGAGATTTGGGTATCGAAACTGTCTTAGTATATTAAATGATAAATTATGCTGGCACATTAATTATCCCCACTTTTTTCGAATGGTCTTCGTCGTCCGTCCGTCCGTACGTACGTCCGTCCGCCCGTCCGTCCGTCTTACCGGATAACTTCTCCTAGACGTTTATGGATAGAAACTTCAAACTTTGGGAACTGATAGATCTTTGATCTGGGGAGTGCATGATACTTTCGGAATTTTGATCACACACATAGGGGTGGGACCAGGGGGTGGGGCCCGCGGGATGGGGGGGGGGGGGGTCAAAAATCAAAATTTCCTGAACATTGTCGTGTAATATATCAAAGCGAACGGCATGAGGAGTAGAAAACATTACAACCAAAATTTGACCCCTGGGGTTAAATTTGAGGTCACCAGAGGTCAAAAACTGATTTTGACCCCTTTACCAACACACATTGCTGTTACCGGATAACTCCCCCTAGACCGTTAATGATAGAAACTTGAAACTTTGGGAACTGTTACCCCTTTGGTCTAGGGAGTAAGGATACTTTCGAAATTTCGATCACACCCCTAGTGGTGGGCCCAGGGGGTGGGGCCCGCGGTGAATCGTGAGGATATGCGATTGCGTGCCATCGACTGCGCGATTCTGGTTAAACTTTAATTTTCTGATGGAGAAGCCTATCTAAGTAAATTAGAAGCTGTGTTACTAGTGATTTTACCAAGCCCCGATTGGCGGGAGCCCAATGACAAACAGATATTATAGAATGTAGGAATAAAGACAACTATGTCAAGCTGAACTTATATTGGTGTCCGACTTGATCAAAGCCAAACTGCAACGCTCGAGATCACTCAGGGCGACTGGACTTAGGGTTAAAATGGTCCGTATTCATAGTGGTGCTGATTATCCAATTACAAAAAAAAAAAAAAATAATAAAAGAAAAAGAAAAAAGAAAAGAAAAACTGTAGGGACATTTCTTGTTTGTTTTTGTTGTTTGATTTGAGGTTTAACGTCCCCGTCAACACTGTTTAAGGTCATTTTGGAGACGTTGCTTCCAATGTTTCCCGACAATGAGATGAAATGGCATTTCAAGCCCTGTCGCCCAATGAAACCAATAGGGTTTATGAGCAAAGTCGGTCCGACTCGCACCGCTTTGCCTGGACAGGCTGAGATCCAATAAGCGGTTTACCAGTACTCGTGTGCGGTCGGTTTCAGCTCTGCGTGGAAGCCTCGTGCAGCCCATCTATTGCTTCACGCCCCGATGGGCGGGGGCAAACTGACTTCGTACTTCTAACTTCTGCTTTGACGTTGTTTCGGTAGGTAGGTAAGTAGGTATGCGGTTTAGTGGCTAGATAGGTAGGTAGATGGGTGGCTGGGTAGGTAGATAGATAGGTTGGGTTTGAGGTTAAACGTCCCCGTCAATACTATATATGTCATTCGGAGATGATGCTTCCAATTTCGTGGGACCCGACTTTGAGATAAAAGGACATCTCAAGACCCGCTGCTTAATGAAACTTATAGAGTTTATATGCATGGACGGTCCGGTCCGACTCGCATCACTTTGCCTGGGCAGGCTTAAGCTGTTTACCAGTACTCATGTGCGGTCAGACATCATGCAGCCCATCTATTTCTTCAAGTCCCGATGGGCGGCGTAGATTTTAGTAGGTAGGTAAGGAGATTTATCTTGGTGGGTCGGTGGGTAGGTAGGTAGGTTTGATTTGAGGTTAAACGTCCCCGTCAATACTATATAGGTCATTTTGAGACGATGCTTCCAATTTCGTGGGACCCGACTTTGGGATGAAAAGACATCTCAAGACCTGCCGCCAAATGGAACCAAAAGGGTTTTCATGGACCGTTCGACACGCATCACTCGCCTGGGCAGGCTTTTGCGGTTTACCAGTACTCAGGTGTGGTAGAGAATCATGCAGCCCATCTAGTTCTTCAAGTCCCGATGGGTGTGATAGACTTAGGTAGGCAGGTAAGGGGGTATCTTGGTGGGAAGGTAGTTAGATGTTGTTTTTTTTGTTTGTTTGACTTAAAGTTTAACGTCCCCATCAACACTGTGAAAGTCATTTAGGACGTATTGCGACCAATTGCGAACAATTTGTTGGACTTTTACCCGACATTGAGATGAAATGACATCTCAAGTCCTACCGCCTTATGAAACCAATAGGGTACTTAGGTATGTAGGTAGGCTGGTAGGTAGGTAGAAATAAGTAAATGTATGTATGACCGTTCCCATACGGAAAGAACCTCCGCGGTGTAGTGGTTATGTTACTGGCCTCATAGACCCGGGGTCACATATCCGATCCCGGTTTTCACAGACATTCGGACGAGTCTTTTAACCGAGGTCCCATCTCCGTAAGTAGGACGTAAAACTGAGTGACAAACTCTTGCTGTCGAGTCATTACCGTTGTTTCATCGCTGTGGATTGACTTTTGTGTTCACGGAGATGCTGCACTGATGAGTTAGGAGGCCTTTATGCAGACTGAACAAATTATTTGTCTGAATCGCGACGGAAGTAAGGGCGAGGACTGTGACCACGTAAAATTGATTCAAGCCCCCCCCCCCCCCCCACGCCTCCGGCGGTTCTTCTGTCGCGGTTTATTTTTGTTATGCCTTGTCTTTGAGTGTGTGTACCGCCTATATTGTTTTGGCTAGCAAACTGACCGTTTTGTAGGAAAGTAACTGTCCTTTTGGCTTTCTGCTATCGATATTTCCATCAGGGTCTGTGGGTTAATTGCATTGATTCCTGATCATTGCCTTCACTTCTATTTTACGTACGATCCTACCTACCTACCCACCTATCTACCTACCGGCCTGCCTGCCAACATCACCACCATCCTACCTATCGAAACATATATACCAACTTCCCTACCTACCTGCGATCCTGCCTACATACCAACCTACCTACGAACCTGTCTACATTCCTACCTACCTCGCCAACAACCCACACCTACTTACCTACCTACCTATACAAATGGACACCTTTCTCCCTACCCACCCAGCCACACACACACCACACCTACCTTCCTTCTACGTATGTACGTGCGTACCTACGAACGTACGTACGTACCTACGACGTCGAAGTTAGAAGACAGAAGTTTTGAAGTTAGCGAAAAGAATAAAAAATAGAAGTTAGAGATAAGAAGTTCGAAATAAGAAAATTAATGTCTGTCTGTCTGCCTGTCTGTCTGTCTAACTGTCCGTCCGTCCGGCCGTCAGTCCGGACCTACCCTCCTATCTACCTATACTAAGCCACTCTACATACATACAACTCTACATACATACCACCCTATCTACCCTATCTACCTACCTACCTACCTACTTAGCTCGGCCCCCGCCCATAGGGGCTTGAAGAAATATATGGGCTGCATGATGCTTCCACGCAGAGCTGAATCCGGCCCGCACACTAGTACTGGTAAACTGCTTAGAGGATCTAAGCCTGTCCAGGAACCGCGGTGCGTGGACCGTCCATGCTAATAAACCCTATTGGTTTCATTGGGCGACAGGGCTTGAGATGTCATTTCATCTCAGTGTCGGGTAAAAGTCCCACAAAATTGGAAGCAACGTCTCCAAAATAACCTTTACAGTGTTGACGGGGACGTTAAACCTCAAATCAAACAAACAAACAAAAACCTACTTAGCTACATTCCTACCTACCTATATATACACCTATCGATATACGTACGTACATACCAACTTACCTATATTCCTACCTACCAAAACATATATAACTACGATCCTACCTACCTACAATCCTACCTACGACCGTCCTACCTACCTACATCATCATCATTCCACACCTACCTACCTACATTATAACCACCCCACACCTACCTACATACCTGCATACCAACCTACTTACTTACCAAAACAAACATACCTACGACCCTAGCTACCTACGATCCTACCTACGATCCTACCTGCCTGCATACCTACGGTCTTCCTCCCTCTGTCCCTCGCTACCTACCTACCTACCTATACCTACCACATTACCATCCCGCACCTCAATGTCGGGTAAAAGTCCCACAAAATTGGAAGCAACGTCTCCAAAATGACCTAAATAGTGTTGACTGGGACATTAAACCCCCAATTCAAACAAAACATACCTACTTAGTTACATTCCTCCACCTATACGGCTACATACCTTCCTATCGATATACGTACGTAATACCGACATACCTACATTCCTGCCTGCCTACCTACCTAACAAAACATCTACGATCCTATCCACGACCTTCCTATAGATCTACCTACCTATCCATCGCCACCAGCCCAAACCTACCATTCCTACCTCATCACGCAAACAAGCCTGTATAATTTTGATCCCCTTCAACCCACTTTTAGATAGTAAAACTGGTGTTTACAGGGGTATTTATTATTTGTCTGATTTCTGTTCAGAAACATAGATTGTGGGTACTCGTTAGAACCGACGCGCCGAGGCGGTTCTAACGAGTACCCACAATCTATGTTTTGTGCAGAAATAGGAAAAATATCAGGAGTTTTATCTGAAAATTTTCGTTTTTTGGTTGTAAAATTTTGTCAATATATTTGAATAGGCGTGTTTTCGTGATATACCTACCTACATGCATACCTCCACTCTACCTACCTGTCGCACCCGCCCATCGGGGCTTCAAGAAATATATGGGTTGCATGATGTCTCCGTGAAAAGCTGAAACCGACTGCACACGAGTACTGGTAAACCGCACAGAGGCTCTAAGCCTGTCCAGGCAAAGCGGCCGGAGTCGGACCGTTCATGCTTATAAACCCTATTGGTTTCATTGGGCGACAGAGCTTAAGATGTCATTTCATTTCAATGTCGGGTATAAGTCACACAAAAATGAAAGCAACGTCTCCAGAATGACCTGTACCGTGATGACGGGGACGTTAAACCTCAAATCAAACAAACAAACAAAGTCTATCTACCTAACTTCCTACCTACCCATAACGTCGAAGGTTGGCTCCCGCCCATCGGGGCTTCAAGAAATAGATGGGCTGAATGATGCTTCCACGCAAAGCTGAAACCGACCGCACACGAGTACTGGTAAACCGCATAGAGGCTCTAAGCCTGTCCAGGCAAAGCGGTCGGAGTCGGACCGTTCATACTTATAAATCATATTAGTTTCATTGGTCGACAGGGCTTGAGATGTCATTTCATCTCAATGTCGGGCATAAGTCACACAAAAATGAAAGCAACGTCTCCAAAACGACCTGTACCGTGATGACGGGGACGTTAAACCTCAAATCAAACAAACAAACACAGTCTATCTACCTAACTTCCTACCTACCTACAACGTCGAAGGTTGGTCCCCGCCCATCGGGGCTTCAAGAAATAGATGGGCTGCATGATGCTTCCATGCAAAGCTGAAACCGACCGCACACGAGTACTAGTAAACCGCATAGAGGCTCTAAGCCTTTCCAGGCAAAGCGGTCGGAGTCGGACCGTTCATACTTATAAATCCTATTAGTTTCATTGGGCGGCAGGGCTTGAGATGTCATTTCATCTCAATGTCGGGCATAAGTCACAAAAAAATTAAAGCAACGTCTCCAAAATGACCAGTACCGTGATGACGGGGACGTAAAACCTCAAATCAAACAAACATACAAAGTCTATCTACCTAACTACCTACCTACCTACAACGTCGAAGTTTGGAACCCGCCCATCGAGGCTTGAAGAAATAGATTGGCTGCATGATGAATCGAAAGGTTAAAAGAAACAATCTAAAACCCCGTTCAGGATATCTTTTTTCCGAACCTACGGCCCCCGCTCATTGGGGCTTAAAGAAATGGACTGCATGATGCTTCCTCGCAAAGCTGAAACTGACCGCATAGGAGTACTGGTAAACCGCTAAGAGGATCTAACCCTGCCCAGGCAAAGCGGTGTGAGTCGGCCCGTCCATGCTTATAAACCCTATTGGTTTCGTTGGGCGACAGGGCTTGAGATGTCATTTCATCTCAATGTCGGGAAAAAGCCCCACAAAATTAGAAGTAGCGTCTCCAAAATGACCTATACCGTGTTGACGGAGACGTTAAATCTTAAATCAAACAAAACAAACAAACAAACAACGTCGAATGAAGAAGTTAAAAGTAAGCCCAACCTACCTACCTACCTACCTGCCAATCCAGCCACGCACCCACCAGACCATTCACCCTACCTGCATACCTACGTACCTGCCTACCTAGCGACCATGCAGCCCATCTGTTTCTTCAAGCCCCGGTTGGTGGGGTCGAGTTTGATTGGTGAGCAGGGTAATCGGAACGAAGGTATCAGGAAAAAAAGTATCGGAAAAAAAGTATCAGTTTTGGGTAGGAAAAAAAGTATCTGGAAAGAAATGATCAGTTTTAATCAGATTTGCTTCTGATGTTACAATGATATGATGATTAGGATCCTTTTGTATGTTTTGGTTTGTTTTTCAGTTTAATAATCAATTTTGCAACCTATCTCTGTAATCCTTGCCTTATAAAAGGGACGAGAGGTCACTTCATCTCAATATCTGGTAAAAGTCCAAAATGACATATATAGTGTAGACGGGGATGTTAAACCTCCAATTAAAGAAACTAAAGTGTGCAAGTCAGACCTCCATGCTCATGAACCCTATTTGGTTTCATTGGACGGCAGAGCTTGAGATGTCATTACATCTCGTTGTCGGGTAAAAGTCCCACAAGTTGGAAGCAACGTCTCCAAAATGACCTATATAGTGTAGATGGGGATGTTAAACCTCTAATTAAACAAGCTAAAGTGTGCAAGTCGGACATCCATGCTCATGAACCCTATTTGGCTTCAATGGGCGGCAGGGCTTGAGATGTCATTTCATCTCAATGTCTGGTAAAATTCCCACATATTGGAAGCAACACCTCCAGAATGACCTATATAGTGTAGATGGGGATGTTAAACCTGTGCAAGTCGGACCTCCATTCTCATGAACCATATTTGGTTTCATTGGGCGGCAGGGCTTGAGGTGTCATTTCATCGCAATGTCTGGTACAATTCCCACAAATTGGTCACATTAAACTGAGACTTTCTTCCTGATATTTTTTTTTCCTGATACTTTTTTTCCGGATTCTTTTTTTCCGATACTTTTTTTCCTGATACTTTTTTCCTGATACTTTCTTTCCTACATTCGGTGAGCAGTGGGTTCGGTAATTACTTCTGTTTTTGTTTTTTTTATTATTATTATTATTTATTGAAACGGTTAAGAGAAAACCTGTTCGGTTGACATTAGGCATTATTAAAAGTAGAAGTAAAACAGCATTATTACCCCATATAAGCAGAAAAGGTGTGAAAATTAGTCAGTGTGTTTTGATAAGCATGGGGACAACAGGAAATGTCAAACCATAAATCACACATGTTAATCACGTTGGTATATAACAAAATTTAAATTCTATGAAACCCATGTTAAAAGCGTTCAATATCATTTGGAAGCTAGGAATACATTGTAGAACTGAAAAGGTAAGAGTGTACATGTTTTCTCTAAGCCTCGGATTATGATTAATATTATCATTATTATTTATTATAATAATTATTATTCTTATTCTTATTATTACTATTATTATTATTATTATTACAATAATTACAATTATTATTGTCATTAGTGTAAAAGGGCACTTATATTGAGGCTTATGCTACAGTGTTCAAATCCATTTAGACAGAATAATAATTTTAAAATTTCTAACGAACTTGATTTTAAAGTATTAATGGGGAGAACACGCCTATTAAAAATATATTGAAATTTATCATCATTTTTTAGATAAAATATTCTGATATTTTTCATATTTCCGCTGGAAAACATAGATTGTAGGTACTCATTAGAATCGCCTCGCCGAGACGGTTCTAACGAGTCCCTACAATCTATGTTTTCCAGCGGAAATATGAAAATAATATACACCGTTGGAAACCCCAGTTTTACTGTATAAAAGTGGGGTTTAATGGGGTTTAAAATATAGGCGTGGTTTCGTAATAATTCCACGAAAATGCATGTATCTGTATATATTTTGTTCTTTTTGAACACATGAAAACCTATTTATTGCATATTTAATACAGGTATCTTTCGAATATATAAATAAATAAATAAATAAATAAAGCCTGAAATGAATAGTGTTCTGTTTAAAGTTCGTAATGTAAGCAGATTTCTTTAGACATTTTAAACATAGGCTCAAGTTGAAAGGGGCAGGTGCTAACAGGAAATGGATGACATTTCTCACGGCCTTCTTGCGCATGCCCAGATATACCTTGGTATTAAGGTTCTCACGGGTTTAAAGATCTCACGCTACACCGCCTTTGATCTGCTATATACAGTATATCAAAGGGGGCAATAAAACAATTATGAACACACGATGTGTCCTACTGTCTAAGAATAAATGCCTTTCAATCGTTTTTACATTGCACAATCCTCGCCCTTGGTTCTGTCATGGTTTAGACAAATAATTTGTTCGGTCCGCATGAAGGATTTCTGACTCATCTGTGCAACACCTCCGAGAACATAAAAATCAAATGAACAGACAAGACTTAACAGCATGAAACAACAGAAATGCTGGAGAAAAAGAAAACCCTTAGATGGCATTCGGTGGGTTTTTATGACTTGTATTATTGTTATATAAAACTTTTAATTTTCAATCTTCTAGTCATATGCTGGATTTGAATCCATTACGAAAACACGCCTATACAAATACATTGTAAACTTTATCGATGAAAAAACGAAAATTTTAAGATGAAAACTTGTGACATTTTTCTTACGGAGTGGCTATTTGCAGTCAACTGCAAATAGCCAAAAAACGTTGAAATGGCTATTTGCAGTCAACTGCAAATAGCCAGAAAACGTTAAAATGGCTATTTGCAGTCAACTGCAAATAGCCAGAAAACGTTAAAATGGCTATTTGCAGTCATTCTATTAGCGTTAGAAAGGCCACCTGGAGATGTTCAAAATATTTTAAAACGGAACGGGCCTCTGCTGCCTAGTAGTTAATTAGAGCTCTGACTCTTAATCATTAAGACTCTCATCGTTATGGCTATGTTTGTTTGATTTGATGTTTTACGTGCTCTACAACACTATTTAGGACATTTTAGAGACGTTACTTCCATTTTTGTGCGACTTTTTCCACAGATTGAGACGTAAAGACATCTCAAGCCTATGACACCTATAGGACCTAGGACGCACCGACTCGCACCATTTGCCCTTAGCAGTCTGCTATTTTCGTTTATTTGGTGCATTCCTTGCTTCCAAATGATCTAACTTCAGAACTTATTTGTTTTCACTGTAGCTGGTGTTGTGCCGTGTGGCGGCCGTAAAACGTCTCCCCGTACATCATCATAGTGCAGATTATATTTTCCGGTCCCTTGGGATCATTGACTCAACGGTTCATTTAGTATCATTTTGAAAATAGAGTTCTGCTTAAGCCGGTGCTAGAGGGCGTGGTCGGTGTTGCATATTTCAGTACTGGTCATGAACAGACTCAATAAAACCGAGTCTGCTAGTTTCGTTTATTTGGTGCATTCCTTGCTTCCAAAGGATCTAACTTCAGAACTTATTTACTTCTAAACGGTTTACCAGTACTCATGTGCAGGCAGTTTCTGCTCTGGAAGGAAGCATCATGCAGCCAATCTATTTCTCCAAGCCGCGATGGCCGGGGACTATAAAATGGCTATATAGAGTCTATATTTTGTGTGAACATATAACACCTATAGTTTTAAATCACATAATATTGTTTCCATTTTTGTTTCACTGTTTAGCAATGTTCTCTGCGTGTTTAAATGAAATATCTAATTTGTAAAGCCCATGAGAGGTTGGTGGGGAGTGGGGGGCGGGGGAGGGGGGGGTGTCACTTGGGCGTCCATCTGATATTGGCTTACAGTTGGTTAAGATAATGGTAGAGAGGGGATGATGTTATTTCTTCTGATGATGTTATTTCTTCTGTTTCTACACTTCCATTCGTTTTCCTCTTACTCCTCCGTCTCTCATTTTCATCTCTGCTATCTCATCTATCTCTTTCCTCCCTTTCTTAGGGACAGGACACAAAATTACTCACTGAATGAGACCGTTTAATGCATATAAGCCTTTTGATTCATTGGTCGGCAGGACTTGAGTTGTCATTTCATCTCAATGTCGCAGGGTTAAAGTCCACAAAATTAGAAGCAACGCCTCCAAAATGACCTAAATGGTGTTGACCGGGACGTTAAACCTCAATTCAAACAAACAAATGATCCGCCCCCGCGCTGCATGGTGTACACCAGGCAGTCAATATGCCGGTAACGTCTAAGTAGCGTCGATGCAACGTAGTGGCAAACACTCGCTATAGAATGAACGGGCGTGGTGTGGTATTTAACCATTATCATGCTGGACAAGTCAACCCTACCTTTGCAAACAATATATATTCAGATCAGGAAGCCATCTGATCAGGATCTACAGTGTTTGTCATGAAGAAGTGAACTGAATAAATACAGTAAATGGGATAATGTCATTCTTTGATATTCTGCAGTGGGCGTGACTAAAATAATTGTAATTGTTGTGGTATTTAACACTTATAATGCGTTTTAAGACAAACGCTTCCCTTGCAAATAATGTCGATTCAGATCAGGAAGTCATCTGATCAGGATCTGCAGTGTTTGTTATGAATTTATGAATAGAATGCAGAAAACCATTTTTTAAAAAATAATGTATGGGCTGCATATACTGAGTGATATCAATTTTCACTGAAAATTTAAAGCCTTTGTTTTAATTTGTAGGGGCAATATTCACTCGTGTCATTATATTTTTCTCGACTGTTTTAACTCCTTAAGATGCCAATCACAACAATTGTCATCTGAGTTGCTGTGTGCTGATTACATTAAAAAGTCATTGTTGTTAACAGTGTGGACCCAGATCAAACTGCTGGGAACAATCTGATCGGGTCCACACTGTTTGCTTGTATGCCTAAATATTCTTTTAGACTGCAAAAATGTGAAATAGATGAGATACGCAGACGACATTTTCAGATGCAGTTTTTCTTAGCACCTCAAGGGTTGAATTAATAAATGTCATCAATAGGATTATAATATCTTTCAATAGGATTACAATAGATATGCGGTCAACATTACAGTCCCCGGGGTCTCCACACGCCTTTATACAAACATATAATGAACCACACCATGCGAAAAACTGTCTTTGCGAAGATCTTCTCAAATACCATGTACTGATTATGCATAAAGTGTGTGTGTGTGAATTCGGGTTTAACATCGCTTTCAACAATTTTTCAGTCATATCACGACGGTGTCTGGCTGCGACAGGGAGCTCAATGCTCACTTTTATAGTGCTGCCTCACTGAAGTATCATGTCCCAGACACATTACAGGCAGACCTGGGGTAATTGTATTTTGTATTCCTATTCGAATACATTTTCGAGTATTCGTGAAGTATTCTGTATTCGTGCATTTTTGAGAATAAAAGTATTTGTATTTCTATTCGAATAAATTTAAAAAGTCATGTATTCATGAATAGTTTTAAGAATACATTTTGAATACTTTTGCCATTTTCAAGAAAAATCAATGAAAAGTACATAAATGTTTTGACTGATATGAATAATGTCTTAGAATGCTAATGTAGAAACTCCTGAAACTACTAATAGAAGGTAAACACAAAATATAATAGAGAACAAGAACACTAATGACTCATTTGATTGCTTTGATTTTAACATGCAAATCATTTCATTATCTATATCACTTTTAAGGTGATAGCTAGGGTAATTTGTTGACTGAAAAACATAAGAATATATTTATAGCGTACTTCAAATTCGTTTTTGATAGATCTTTGTTTATTCAGAGACAATTCAATCATAAATAACTCACAATCATGGCCCACCAATGTGGCACATGGCTATTTCTAGTCTGTTTTTACAAATTTGCCCATTTGTAAATATATGATGTTTCAGGTTGATTTGTGCTGATTGCATAAAATAATTTCTGCTAAACCCATTTTTTTGTCCAATGTACTCTTCAATCTCTATTATTAGACAGGTCCATTTCAATTTAGAGGTGACTGCTTTGCTTTTTGCAAACATTTATAATCTTTAGGAAGAATTATAGAAAAAACATAATCTTTAGAAAGAATGTACATGTAGACCCAGATCAGACACTGTATTCTATGGCATATATATATGATCTTTATCTACCTTATTTGCAAATCTTTTATGGGACTGTAGCCATAGATGTTTAATCTTTGAAGTTAGGAAATACACTACCTGCATGTCATATTTCAATAGATTGCCTCAGGACAGAGAGATTGGGACGAGACATTGTTTGACAATTGAACCATGCCATAGTAAAAACTTCTTATTCTGGTAAACTTATGCCCTTTGTTTGATAAGAACATTCCCCCTGTTGGAATCATAAACAAAAATGTCCAATGAGGTAGTAAAACTGAAACTCCAAGAGTTGAATAGAATACGTTTGTAACATACCTTTTATTATGTGCTGGCAAATTTGACACCTGTTTCTCAAAAGGTGCAGAGCACAATTATAACAACCCTTATTTTATTATCAGCAGCACATAAATGAAGAAAAAAATGCAAATTTATATATCATTAGTTTTTGATTGATAAGCGCTTTAGACATTACAAATGCCTGGTTTCATGCAAAATCATGCACTGCTTCATTCAATGCATCTTGTTTTAGAGAAAACAACAAGATTTGAATCTTTCTATGACACAAACATCACTACAGTCATAGGTGTTATGGTTTTTGTTTTGTATAATTCCTTGTTTTCTTATATGTATATAATGTATTCAAAAAGTATTCAAATACATTTGCAAAGTATTTGTATTTTCATTTGAATACATTCATAAAAAATGTATTTGTATTTGTATTCTGTATTCGTGAAATTGCAAAGTATTTGTATTCTTATTCGAATACTTTTGAAAGTATTCGACCCCAGGTCTGATTACAGGATACCACACCCAGTCACATTAGCCGGACACTGGGTCGACCAGTCCTAGCTCTACCCCGTAAATCTGAGGGTGTGCGGACGATTTGGCCAGCGGTCGATTTGGCCCGGACGATTTGGCCTGGGACAATTCGGCCTAGGACAAGTTGGCCAGCCAAAAATACCGGGTAGGACAATTTGGCCAAACTGATTTCTTCTAGCAATTTACAAATTCTTATTCTACGAGTATTAATCATTTCATTAGCATTTATTTTTTCATTTGGCCACATATTTTCATCATATATTTCCTTTTTCTTTTTTTTTACAGTGATTTCATCTGTTATTTCTTTGATTTGAGTGAAAATCCAATGTTGACATAAGAGGAAATTGCATAGTTTGAGCAGTTTCTTCATTTGACAACATATTTTTATCACACATCATTACATATTTTCTGCTCATTTATAGTATCTGAGCCCAGCCAACACTAGTTAGGTCATATTGAGCAGATCAGTTTCCCTAAGTGTAAGTGGTTAACCAGGGCAGTGCACATTCTTGAACCAGACAGGTTTCGCGTGAACAGGTCCGTGAAATGAACTTTATATAGAGAAATTAGGGTTTATGAGGGTATACATTAGTTTTCTTATTTCTGCTCCAAGATATACATGTAGGTTGTGGGTATTCGTTAGAATCTATATTTGGATAATACATAAGAAAAAAATATCACAGAGTTTCACCAGAAAAGTAGTCATTTTTGACATGACAGTTTTCCAGCCAATTTAAACAAAACCATTAAATTTATATATTATTTTATTTTTTTTATTTTATTGTATTTTTTGTGTTTTGGGGGATTATACTTAACCATTTTTATTAATTTGCACATAAATAATATCTCAAGCCAAAAAAGTTTAAAAACAAAAACAACAAAAAAGTTTAATTGTTTAAAATCTTCTTTAAAATGTTCCTTCCACATATTCAAACATTACTGTACAATAAAAACAAACCAAAAACATTTTTTCAGTTTAAACTAGTCATTATATTATTCCTGCCAAATTGTCCTACCCAATATTTTTGGCTGGCCAAATTGTCCTAGGCCGAATTGTCCTAGGCCAAATCGTCAAGGCCAAATCGTCCGCTGGCCAAATCGTCCTACATTCAAATCTGAGTGCCAAGCGAGGGGCAGCTAGTACCATTTTTAACGACTTTGGTATGTCGCGGCCCGGGATCGAACCCGTGACCTCCCGTTCCCCGGAGCGGACACTCTACCAACTGAGCTATCGGGGCCGGTATATACAGAAACCACCGAAAGAAAAGATTTATCATTACAACATGGACTGGCTCATATATACAGAATTTGAATTTTGACATGCTCGTTTGTATCACACATATAGTGAAACTCTTACCACCAAAAAGTGGAAGTTTTCAGATGCTAAATTTTGATATCTTTCATACTCCCGCTCAAAACATAAAATTGGAGGAATTCGTTAGAACCGCCTCGGCGATGCGGCTCTAATAAGGACCCACAATATATGTTTTGACTAGAAGTAAATGGAATGTCAAAAACAAAATTGAGGATCGAACGGTACATGTTGTCAATCCCTTCTTGTGTCAATGAGAATAGTTCTGGAGACAGTTACATATACATACATAGACTCTAGCAAACAAGATAATTTACTCAACACTCTATTCGTGCTAGCAAATGGCTTTCTTTGACCAACGGCCCCCGCCCATAGGGGCTTGAAGAAATATATGGGCTGCATGATGCCAGATGGCCATAATGGCCCTGGAATGCTCACCTGATCCGAATATAAGGTGGAGTGGATGGTTTGAGCCATTTTGGTTCAGAGTGACCAAATGCACATTCCTGTGAAATTATTTCAAAATCAGTCTCAGTGACCTATTTAGAGAACACTGGGGTTACGGTGTGTGTGTGTGTGGGGGGGGGGGGTATACATTATTTTTCATATTTCTGCTCGAAGACATAGGTCGGGGGTGTAATTTTGGTACAAGGACTATGATATGAAAATCTTGATAGAGGTTCACTAGACGCAGCTTCATATCAAATATCATACACCTCAGCCTCCTGGTTTCTGACAAGAAGATTTTCAAAGGGTTTCCCTATATAAGTCAATGTAAAACCAAAGGGCCCCGGGGCGGGGGCATTTTTGGCCCCAGGGCTATAATTTGAAGTCGGAAAGTCCATTGGTCTCATAGTGTGGCAAGGCTTTAAATGTCATTTCATCACGATGTTAGGTAAGAGTCCAACGAAATTCGTCTATTTGTTTCATTTGAGTTTAACGCCCCGTCAACACTTTATAGGTCATTTTGGAGACGTCGCTTCCAATTTTGTCGGACATTTACCCGACACTGAGATGAAATGGCAACTCAGCCTTTGTCGCACAATGCAACCAATAGAGTTTATATGCATGGATGGTCCAACTCGCACCACTTTTCCTGGGCAGGCTTAGAATCGGAACCTTTAAGCTGTCAACCAGTTCTCATGTTCGGTCGATTTCAGCTCTGCGTGGAAGCATCATGCAGCCCAATCTGTTTCCTCAAGCCCCGGTGGGCGGGGCCGTTATACAGTCTTGACGGGGACGTTAAACGTCAAATCAAACAAATAAAATACACCTCAGTAAAAAAAAAGAAGAAATATTCAGATACAGAAGAAGAGGAAACAAAATCTGATATTTTCTGACCTCGGCCCCCGCCCATCAGGGCTTGAAGACATATATGGGCTGAATGATCATCTTGACAATATCTAGGTCAATTTCGAATATGGGTCATGTGGGGTCAAAAAGTAGGTGAGTAGGTAAAATCATAGAAAAACCTTGTTAGCACTCTAGAGGCTACAGTTTTTGGTCCAATCATCATCAAACTTGCTCAGAGGGGTATTTTATGAAAAGAGCGGTACCTTTTACAAAGGGCCACCCCTTGTCAACATTGTTAGTTAGACTGAGTATGTTCATCTCCGTTTGGTGCACTAGGACCTGATCCTCAATGTCTACAAGATGCCCTGATAGTGACATTCAAGTCAGCTCTGTATTGTCAAAGTGACCCCCCCCCCCACACACACACCGAGAGTCATTGTTTGTTAGACTGAGCGAGCCTGTTACTAGGACCTGACCCTCAGTGTGTCCACAAGATACCCAGATAGTGACATACAAAGTCAGTCAAAGGGATCCACCCCACCCGCTTTCACCTTCACAATGAGGCATTGTCAGTTAGATTGATCCTGTTCATCTCCGTCTGGTGCACTAGGACCTGACCCTCCATGTCCACAAGGTGTCCAGATAGTGACATACAAGTCAGCTCTGTATTGACAAATGGATGGATACCGCCCCCCCCCCCCCCCCCCCTTGTCACCATGAGTTATTGTTAGTTAGTTAGAATGAGCCCGTTCATTTCCGTCTGGTGCACTAGGTCCTGACAGGTGCCCAGATAGTGACATACAAGTCAGCGCTGACTTCTTCCTAAAAAAAGAAAACACTTTTGAAGGAATGTTCCATGAGTGCCACTCAGACAATTTTCCAATCCAGAGAAAAATATATAACCCTTAAAATGACCTAAGTTCCTAAATAGCTAGATTGATTTTGAAATAACTTCACAGAAATCTTCCTTGGGCCACTGTCCACACTGATAAAGGCAAGCGCGCAGGATAAGGAACAAACACACCGGATAAGGAAATTTTTCCGCTCAGGGTAAAAAAGAAAATGGCGGAATGGGTATCACATGTGCAGGTTTGTTTTTGTTCTAGATCTCGTGTTATGGTTACTAATCAATACGGCTGCTCACATTAGCTTCACGGAAGACACATATTATTCACAAATTTATATTCGATGGTCCGAATTCGACAGTTACATCCAGTCAAACGGAGAACCGGACACAGTGGAACTACTCCACCGCGAAATCTCATTATTTTACATGAAACGCTCTTCTGGGAAGATGGCATGTACTTCTTTGTTGGTTGTAGACAGACACATGATAAATCGGACTGTTGCAAATACGATTTAAGGAAAATTTGAAATTCGAAGGCACACAGTGAGAAATCCTAGTTCAATTTTCAATACAACGCCCACGGGCAAGGAAATGGGTACAACGCATGTGATAAGACACACAATTTTCCGGGGAAAATGGTTGTTGTATGGTCGTAGCAATAGGAAATGTCCATCTCAGATTAGGTTTTCCGATATTAATAATTAGTCCTACATAGTTTAAAGCAACTGTGGGCTTTAGGAAACGTTCAAAGTTTTTGTGCATTGTCTTGGCATGTGCATTGCTCTGGTTCTAGCAATGTACTCCACCCCCCCCCACACACACATACCCATACACTATGAATCTATGGCCGATTTGGCCCGGACGATTTGACCTAGGAGAATTCGGTCAAGGAGAATGTGGTCCGTAAAAATATTGGGTAGGACAACTTGGCAAGGCTAATGTAATGTCCTGTTCAAATTGACATTTACATTTTTGGGTTTGTTTTGAGTAATGCCTCTTGGTTTGTTTGTTTGTTTTAGAGTTTAACGGCACTGTCAACACTATTTTAGGTCATTTTTTCAGCCGGTCAGTTTACCTATCCACACTTTTCCTGGGCCTGCTTATACGTAAGCGGTTAACTAGTACACTGTACATTCTTTCGCCAGAAACTGACAACTGCCCTTCTTGAACCAGCGGAAGGGAGAGAATGACCGTAGAAAAGGTCTCATGATCAATCTCCACGAAAGAATGTTGCCGACCCCGGCAGACCAGCAGACGCGAATCCGACTGAGCTACTGAGGCCGGCATAATCATTCAGTTACCAATACATGCACATACTTGAATAGTTGCCTTGCCCATCGGGGTTTAAGAAATAGATGGGCTGCACGATGCTTCCACGCAGAGCTGAAATCGACCCACACACGAGTACTGGTAAACTGCTTGGAGGATCTAAGCCTGCCCAGGCAAAGCGATGCGAGTCGACCCGCCCATGCTTATAAACCCTATTGGTTTCATTGGGCGGCAGGGCTTGCGAAGTCGTTTCGTCTCAGTGTCGGGTAAAAGTCCCACAAAATTGGAAGCAACGTCTCCAAAATGGCATTTACAGTGCTGACGGGGACGTTAAACCCCAAATCAAACAAACGATATTTGTCTTATATCCGAAGACGAACTGCGTACAGATAAGATATCCAATTATATCTGCTTCCCCCCCCCCCCCCCAAACACACACACACCGGAATATTTGTTTCATAAATGTAGTATGGTGACTGATAGCCAAAGGAAGTTATATGAAAAGATACAGCTTCAAAGAAAAACAAATCAATAAAATGTTTGGTCATTCACAAATAAGGTATGTTTTTACCATGACTTTACCGCTACCCCAAGCTGATTTTGACCAAAATTGCAAAATTTGTCACCTTTATGACTTTCAAAATATAACAGCCTAGCCTTGTCTGTACATATTTTATATTTTGTATACAGATAAAGTTTTGATTTGTTAATATGTGGTGAAAATAAAATAAAAAATGAAAGGTGGCCTCTGTGTTTATTTTTTCATAAATAAAATTTTGGTCATTGTCAGAAATGTCAACATAAAATTGCCATAACTCCGTTCATTGTAAAGCTAAATATATGTTGTTATTACTCATTTTCTTAGTTAGAAACCAAGGAATAATTTGATACCTGTTTCATTTTGATCCTGTAATTTTTCATTTTTCGTATATCTCCATGATAACGCAAGTGGGTGGGGTAACAAGATACGACTCACTTAGTGTACAAACGATGAGCAGTGCTACCTGATATATTAATGCGCCAATTAAAACCGGGTTTCTAAGGGCACTTTCTATTGTCTTTTTCTTTCGAAGGAGTATACTTTTATCACACGTTTCTTACTATTTTCGTCATAATTTATTAACTCAATACAGACACATCAAACGTCAAGTTATTCTGAAAATACTTGTAGACGAAACAACTCGTTTCTGTGTATGTTTCCATTAACGAAGCCTGTTAGCAAGTGAAACGTCGCACACTGAAGAGGATTTGAGTGAGGGTCAAAAAGAAGCTAAATCATATCAGGCCCTTTAATGATCATGTAATAGGTATGTCTCACGAATTTGGCGAAGTTATCTACCTTATTTTCAGCCAAAAAAAAAACAAGCATACAATTTTCTACCAGAAATACTGCATGGACAAATACATCATTTCTCTAATTCATGATCGCGCATGCCAAGACAATTCACACAAACTTTGGATGATTCCTAAAGGTCACAATTGGTGCTTTAAACTATGTAGGATTATTTATTAATATCGGAAAACCTAATCTGAGATGGAAATTTACTAATGCTACGACCATACAACAACCATTTTCCCTGGAAAATTTTGTGTCTTATCATATGCGTTGTACCCATTCCCTTGCCCGTGGGCGTTGTATTGAAAATTGAACTAGGATTTCTCACTGTTAGCCTTCTTATTTCAAATTTCCCTTAAATCGTATTCGCAACAATCCGAGTTGTCATGTGTATGTCTACAACCAACAAAACAGTGCATGCCATCTTCCCAGAAGAGCGTTTCATGTAAAATAATGAGATTTCGCGGTGGAGTAGCTCCACTGTGTCCGGTTCTCCGTTTGACTGAATGTAACTGTCGAATTCGGACCATCGAATATAAATTTGTGAATAATATGTGTCTTCCGTGAAGCTAATGTGAGCAGCCGTATTGATTAGTAACCATAACACGAGATCTAGAACAACAACAAACCTGCACATGTGATACCAATTCCGCCATTTTCTTTTTTATCCTGAGCGGAAAAAATTCCTTATCCGGTGTGTTTGTTCCTTATCCTGCGCGCTTGCCTTTACCAGTGTGCTGTCAGCCACAAATTGTTCAAACCGTCCACTCCACCTTATTATACCTGCCATAAGGATCAGCTGAGCGATCCAAGGCCATCATGGCTCTCTTATTTGAATGAAGATGATCTATATTTTCCTTATTTCTAGTCTAAACATAGATTGAATGTGCTCGTTAGAACAGACTCAATGAGGCGGTTCTAACGTATACCCACAATCTATGTGTTAGCACAAAATAAGAAATGGTATTTTTTTTTTTTATTTTGGTTTGGGTTTTACGGCCCTTTGAAGATTATTTCACTCATTTCGAGCCGATCTCTAATCAGAGGTGGGCGAAGACCAAGAAATGGTAATAATTACCCCTTAAACCCCGCTTTTCTCTGTATAAAGTGGGGATTAGAGGAGCCATAATTTCATGGACTTGTCAACCTGATGCAAAGAGCCCACAACGAAGACTATGAAAAGACAGCGCGGATTCGCAGACTGATCTGAATTTCGATGGGCGCACGTGTAAATGGCAGGAACATAAAATGACTGCAAATAGCCATTTTAACGTTTTTTGGCTATTTGCAGTCGACTGCAAATAGCCATTTTCACGTTCTAGGCTATCTGCAGTTGACTGCAAATAGCCATTTTAACGTTTTCTGGCTATTTGCAGTTGACTGCAAATAGCCATTTTAACGTTTTTGGCTATTTGCAGTTGACTGCAAATAGACTCTTCCTTTTTCTTATTTCTGCTCAAAATATAGATTGTGGTACTCGTTAGAACCGCCTCATCGAGTCGGTTCTAACGAGTACCCACAATCTATATTTTAGAGCAGAAATAAGAAAAATAAGGTTTGCCCCTGTAAACCCCAGTTTTACTATATAAAAGTGGGGTTCAAGGGGGTCAAAATTATATAGGCGTGTTTTCGTGATGTAGACAAATAATGTGTTCAGTCCGCATGAAGGATTTTTTTACTCATCTGTGCAGCACCTCCGAGAACATAAAAATCAAATTAACAGAAGAGGACTCAACAGCATGAAATAACAGAAATGCTGGAGAAAAAGAAACCCAACAGTTAGAATTCGGTGGGTTTTTATGACTTATATTATTGTTATATAAAACTTTTAATTTTCAGTCTTCTAGTCACATGCTGGATTTGAATCCATTACGAAAACACGCCTATACAAATACATTGTAAACTTTATCGATAAAAAAACGAAAATTTTAAGATGAAAACTTGTGATATTTTTCTTATTTATGCTCAAAATATAGAAATAAGAAAAATAATAGTCACCCCTGTAAACCCCATTTTACCATATAGAAGAGGGGTTCAAAGGGGTCGAAATTATATAGGCGTGTTTTCGTGATGGAAAGGTCTTAAGCGTTTTCATGACGATTCATAATTCGAAAATAAACGACGATAAGCCTTTTCTAAGTGTTGTAGAAGTCAATGCGATTTAGTTTCAAAATGTTGGTGATAAAATTTTATCAGATAGAAAGAGATAAGCGTATGTTTAATTCATAATTACATGTCACTTATCAACTTGCGAATGAGCAATATATATATTTAGAATTACATGTGTATATATTATTTCATCCGTCAATAAAGTTGTGTATGTTCATTTTGGATCTAACTGGAAAGCCTGGTATTGACATATAAATTCAAATAAACAGCGCACACCAAGCTCAGACGCCGAAAATACGGTGTCTGATCAGGGTCTTCACTGCTTACAGGGCCGTAGCTAGGAGAAAATATTTTTGTCCGCAATACAAATAAAATAAAATAAAAAATAATAATCGTTTACCAAATGGAGACTATTAAGCTGCTAGCCATCACGAAAACGCGCTTATATAATTTTGACCCCCTTGAACCCCACTTTTATATTGTAAAACTGGGGTTTCCGGGGGTAAACCTTATCTTTCTTATTTCTGCTCTAAAATATAGATTGTGGGTACTCGTTAGAACCGCCTCGATGAGGCGGTTCTAACGAGTGCCCACAATCTATATTTTGAGGAGAAATAAGAAAAATATCACAATTTTGCATCCTACAATTTTCAATTTTTCGGCGATAAAGGTGGCAATGTATTTGTATAGGCGTGTTTGCGTAATGTTACTCTCAAATCCTGTAGCATACTGTTGTAATTGTTTGTACAGAGAAAGTAATAAATATTTTTTAAACCAAATGGAGACCACCCTTACAGGATATAATTTGCTTCCAATTCTTTCCTGTAAATGTGGTCCCCGCGGTAGAGAAGGGAACTATGTTAGCTAATAATTAGTGTTGTGTATATCCCTGTCGCAGATTTTGCTACAGTAGAACTTTGATGGCTCGAACAACGATTATTCGTTTACCATGGTTTGGTCGAACTCATTCTTGAGCCCCTAGGGAAATCCTCTACATAAGAAAAAGTGGGGGATAATTTACGGGATTTAAGTCTTTTTTCTTGCAAGTGTAAGCTGTGTGTACTCATTAGAATCGCCTCGATGAGGCGATTCTAATGAGTATACACAACATACATTTTCATTATAGAACATCGAAAAGATGTTCAAAAGTATCTCGTTATGCCTCCTGACAGTAACCCTCGGTGGCTCGAACTACCCCTGTCTCGAACAGATTTTCGGGGGCGCAAAGGTGTTCGAGCCATTGAAGTTCCACTGTAGTTCTAAACACGGATTAACAAGACATCCATAACCGAAAACGGACACTTCCATGGTATAGGGCAGGAATAAGGTGTTTGAAATGGTGACAGTGGGACAAGCCTATGCAGCAGAGATGCGCGACAGAAGAAGACAACAAGGTTATGAAGAAAAGTACACTGAAAGATGGAGAGGTAGGATAACGAAATCCTCTCTACCACCCCCCCCCTCCCCCCGCCCATCGGGGCTTGGAGAAATAGATTGGGCTGCACGATACTTCCACGCAGAGCTGATACCGACCGCACATGGGTACTGGTAATCCGCTTAGGTCTAAGCCTACCTAGAAAAATTGCTGCGAGTCGGGCCCACAAAAGTCCAACAAAATCGGAAACAACGTTCATGCTTATAAACACTATTGGTTTCATTAGGCGGCAAGGATTGAGATGTCATTTCATCTCAATGTCGGGTAAAAGTGCCACAAAATCGGAAGCAACGTCTCCAAAATTACCTAAATTGTGTTGACGGGAACGTTAAACCTCAAATTAAACAATCGAAATCCTCTCTGTATCACAGACGCTTGGGGTCAGTTGGCCGTTCTGGCAAAAATTGGCATTTTAAAAAGTTTTTTTTTTTTCATTTGTCTTTCATCCTAACACAACATAAAATTAACACACACTTGTTTCTTACGCTTACAACCTTACTTACGTACTTAAACTTTACTTTTGGGCTAGATAACATGTGGATAAAGCACAACGAAAAGTGAGGGTCACGGAGGGGACAGAATTAATAATTTACTCTACGGTTTGACACTGGTCCGTCTGTGATCTCTGGTCAAAGACACTGTAGGTTCGATTGTGGACTTAAGGTGAATGGGAACATCTTCAGGGGAGGCAACACCTGCAAAAAGTATTTTGTTTCCCATGTCAATAGGGGTCAACTCTAATAGGAAAGAATTTGCTCCTGAGGAACGCGGCGTCTGATCAGGGCCTACACTGTTTGAAAAACCAATTTCTAAGTAGATTTTGAAGGTAACACAACCTGACACCCCTAAATTTGGAAATGGACTCCTGGTTTATATAAATGGAAAATTCCATTTGGTACAAAAAGGGTTAACCCTTATCTTGCTGTTCACGACAACCCCTATATTTGCAAACAGTGTAGATCCAGATCAGGTGGCTTCTGAAGAAGCCACCTGATCAGGATCTGCACTGTTTGGCATTCAGTTTATGAATTTGTAGCAATAAATTACATCAAGTAATTTGATTGGTTGATAGACAGACATGGGTGTGGCTTAAATGAATATTCAGCAAGATAAAGGTTTAAATGTCCTGTAAACAAAAACACATACTCTTCTCACCTGACTTTGACTCATTATGGTTTGTTTTCATTTCATTTCTTTTCAGTTATTTTTACGGGGGATTGCATGGTTGGAAAAACTAGCATACTGACAAGGTTTAGTAGAAATTATTTCTCCAAGGAAAGGTCGTGTGGCCCGCAGCTCCAAATCAGGTAAAGTTAAGTGCTTTGTTTTGTGGTTAAACGGCCCAGTCAACACTATTAAGATAACATCGAGTCGATAAGTTTACCTACAGATACTTTTTCTTGGCAGGCTACATCATAGTGTAGTTCATATTTTCTTGTGCTTTGGGATCATTGATTCCATTGTGGAATTTTGAAAATATCTGAAGGTCACTGATGAGGCCTAAATAGCCGAAACTAGCTAGTCTGGCCCAGAAGACATGTACACTCCTTATTTCCAGTTCTGTTATGTATTCCTTGCTTCCAAAGGATAACCCTTTCTAGAACATATTTATCGTCACTACAGCTGTTGTCTGGGAATGTGTGGCGGCCGTAAAACGTCTCCCTGCCCTACATCATAGTGTAGTTTATATTTTCTTGTCCTTTGGGATCATGGATTCCATTGTGGAATTTTGAAAATATTTGAAGGTCACTGATGAGGCCTAAATGACCGAAACTAGCTAGTCTGGCCCAGAAGACATGTACACTCCTTATTTCCAGTTCTGTTATGTATTCCTTGCTTCTAAAGGATAACACTTTCTAGAACATATTTATCGTATGACAGTGAACATTATTTGAGCCCCGCCAAGCGAATTTGTGTCTTCGAGCATTCCGTCATGACAAATTTTAACTGCGCATGCCCAGCAATTCAGAGGGGCCAGGGATATGGATTTCTGTCTGAAGGTTCCTCTTGATTCACTGCTTGTATGAGCGAGCAGCGAAGGTTCTGGCGAGACTGCGCGGATGCGCAGGCTCGCCTGAACCTTCGCTGCTCGCATAGGCGATAAGTACCAAAATCGCTTGACGGGGCCCATTTGATGATTTGTTTGTTTTCTTTGATTTGAGGTTTAATGTCTCCGTCAACACTCTAAAGGTCATTTTGGAGACGTTGCTTCCAATTTCGTGGGACTTTTACCCGACATTGAGATGAAATGTCATCTCAAGCCCTGTCGCCCAATGAAACCAATAGGGTTTATAAGCATGGACAGTCCGACTCGCACCGTTTTACCTGGGCAGGCGGGGGCCGTTATTATTTGATGAATCAGCGAAAGAGAGTTTTACTACTCCGTCATACGGACCCAGGCAGAAACACACACACACACACACACACACACACACACACACACACACACACACACACACACACACACACACACACACACACACACACACACACACACACACACACACACACACACACACACACACACACACACACACACACACACACACACAGCTTTTGCTCTAATCGATAGACTTTTAACAATTTCTGAATTTTTATGCCCCCAACTTGGCATATTGGGGGGCATATTGCTTCTCCATTCGTTCGTTCGTTCGATCGTTTGTTCGTACGTTCGTCACACTTTGTTGTACATAGCATAACTTTATAACCATGTATCCCAGGGTTTTGAAATTTCATATATGGATTCCGTATGAAAAAATAAGTGACCCGTATTTTTTTCGTAGCCTCGGTTCCGCTCAGCACGGTCATCGCTCGGGTTGGAAACGCTCATCTACAACAGAACCCCATATCAGATTATATTCCAGCCCGATGGATGACCGTGCTGAGCGGAACCGAGGCTTCGCCGAGGTTCCGCTCAGCACGGTCATCCCGAGGGTTGGAAACGCCCATCTACAGCAGAACCCCATATTGGATTCTTTTTCTTGCACAACACCGCCGGTTAGTTTTGACAGCTCGCACATGTATATTGTTTACAAAATAAAAGTAGTGCGGAAGTAGTTCCGGCAGTTGAATAGAATTGAAGCGCATTTATGTTAGTTAGTTGCCTGGGTCGGAACACCAGGGTCAGAACATAAATTTCTATCTCAGGGTAAAATCGCGGATTTCCTTGTCTGATGTGCAAGAAGCCAAGTTCCATTACGATAACACACCCGTGCGACATGGTGCATTTTTTTCACATCTCCAAAATGGCTACTTTTCTCAGGAAAATCCTTGATATTTTTCTTATAAATACTGCAAACATATGTTGTGGGTACTCGTTAGAACCGCCTCATTGAGGCGGTTCTAACGAGTACCCACAACATATGCCTTGGAGCAAAAAAAAAAAAAAGAGAAAAATAATGTATACCCCTGTAAACCCCAATTTTTTCAATATAAAGTGGGGTTTAGAGGGGTATTTATTTCACGGACTTGTTCACGTGACGTCTGCAACGAAAAGACAGGTGGTCTTTTTCCGGGTACTCCGGTTTTCGCCCACCTCTGATTAACGATCGGCTCGATATGAGTGAAATAATCTTGAAAGGACCGTAATACCAAAGTGCAGTGGTTACGCTACTCGCCTTGTAAACCAGGGATCGCAGGATCGATCCCGGGCTTCTCCAGACTTTCGGATGAGTCTTTAAACCGAGGTCCCGTCTCCGTATGACCTTAGCTGTTGGTGGGACGTAAAACTAAAAAACTCACTCACTCACTCACCGTAATACCAACAAAAAAAATGAAAAACGTGGTTCTAGTCGGCAAACCATTTGGAAAGACAATACCGATCATACGCCTTTGATCTATAAAGTTAAAATATTTAAAATTTCACTCTCGCTTGAATGACCCACATAATGATGCGTCAGTCAAGCACCGAACATACCGCAAATCGTCAGGGCGGGACAAGTGGAAACATTTCACGCAAGCTTGAAATTTCAGAAATCTCATTCTGATTACCGCTCTGCACATATAAATTAGGGACAGGGGACCTTTTTGAGAAGTTGGCGGAGCTTTTCCGCTGGATGGGTTGTCAAAAATAAAAAATAAAAAAGTTGTCACCCAAATACACGGCAATAAACAAAAACAAAATCCATTTTTAACACTTCCGTGTGACATAAAGCATTTGTGATATTTTGCTTCATATACTCATAATAAACATGTAGATTGTTGGAGCTCGGATCCGAGCCTCGACGTAGCTGACATGTTTAATGGCTCGGTTTTCCGAAGAGGCAACAATTAAAGGGGAATGGATACACCTTCAGGGGAGGCAATCCATCCAAAAGTATTTTGTCTCCCATGTCATTGAAAAGGGGGCGGTGGTGGAGGGCGGGTGTCAACTCTTAAAGAAAGTATTTGCTCCGGAGGAATTCTTTCCTTTCAGAGTTGACCTTTTCCCCATTAGACAGGGTATAGATAAGCGAACAGTGGGTTCCGAAAGTTGTCTCGCTTTCAAAAATGGCAGAAAATCTGCCAGGTGTTCCCATTGCCCTTAAAGATGTTTTTTTTACCTGACTTTTCAGTGGGAGTCTATCGCAATCATCGCCTAAGTGTGTGTGTGTGTGTGTGGGGGGGGGGGGGGTGGGGGCATTATTTTTTTTTATCTTTGAAGTACAAACTTACAAGACTTTACATTGGCCCTCGCCCATCGGGGCTTGAAGACATACATGCTTATGGGCTGCATGATGCTTCCACGCAGAGTTGTAACCCACTGCACTCGAGTACTGGTAAACCGCTTAGAGGATCTAAGCCTGCCCGGGCAAAGCGGTGCGAGAAGGACCCGTCCATGCTTATAAACCCTATTGGTTTCATTGGGCGACCATGCTTATAAACCGTCCGTGATTATAAATTTTATAGTAGTATATAGAGTGTAGGTTTAGGGACAAAAAAAATTCATCCCCGCACCCACAATACTGTGGGCCGACCCACCTCTCGGGTGGGCCCCACCGAGTGGGGTGCAATAGAATAAAATATTTGTCCCGAACATCTACCACCGAGTCGAGCTCCATTCAGCAATTTTAGGAGAGCGCATTTGTCCCCCAGTCTACAAGGAGTTCGTGCTACCTTTGCGGCAGACGAATATAGTGCACACGATCGCAACTCGGTCCGACGCACACAGCAGCACGATTTTGGCCACGGTGGAAAGAATAGAGGCGGATACCGACAGGCTCGCGGAGGTGGAAGGAAGAGAGCGCATTTTTTCCACAATCTACCAGGAGTTCGTGCTACATTTGTGGCAGCGGCAGCGGTTGTCTATCGGGTGGACCGGTAGTGCAGACAAACGCACACTACCCAGGTAGATCAAAATTTAGAATTAGACAATAGGTAGTGCAAAACATCGAATATACCATCGATAGTGTGGACATATCGTATACTACCATAGAAAAATGGAAGTTGTAGAACGAACCTTTCGACAGATGGGGCTCTTTTCCGAGAAATCTGTGGCAACCCATCTTCTCCTGGAAAACGCATTCGAGAGCAACCTTGTTTCTGACATCTCGGAGGTGGACTACCTGGAGGGGCACTCGGGCAGGATGCGGCTGCGACCCCCTCGAAGGCCTCCCAACCTTCGTGGACGATGTGTACGTGTACGGATACCTTCGTAGGGAGGATTGCGTGTCCAGGGGCGGCAGAGCCTCCTGTATGATCGGGGAATGTAGGTCGGCGCAGGTGGTCGCGGCCTCTATTTCTCTTCAGCCTCGATAGCGCAGTGGTTAACGCGTTCGACTAATGATCGAGAGGTTGTACGTTCGAATCCGGCCACCGGTATCGAGGTGTGTCCTTGGGCAAGACATGTAATGACACTGCCCCACTCCACCCAGGTGTAAATGGGTAGCAGTGGTGTAAAAGCCACTGCCTCTTTCTCTCGCGCGCGTGAAAACATCCGGAATGAGTGTTCGAGAGCAATTAAATAAGCTTGAAGCTTTCATCGCAATCGAACTAAAATAAATTAGTATAAACTAATTAGATCCTTATTTCTTGGAGCATTCGGGAGGCTCTGGACGGCGAGAAGCACATGCAGACGAATAGAGTGCACACGATCGCAACTCGATCCGACGCACACAGCAGCACGATTTTGGCCACGGTGGAAAGAATAGAGGCGGATACCGACAGGCTCGTGGAGAAAAAGTGGAAGAAATTGCATGGGGAGGACCCATTCGCAATCTTCGTGGATGTTGCCGGGTGGAGATAGACAGCCTGCAAGCAAGGCTTCCAAAGCTCCATAAACTGCTTCTGGGGAAAGGCTACGGCCTCTGTTCGATCGACTACATCCTGGATTCTCCGGGACGCTGGACCGGCAATCTCTCGTGGCCCACCTGGAAAAACTCGGATATAGGATACAAGACGATCCCAACGACGCGCTCGCGAATAGGGATGCTCCGACGGTTCTCGACAACAGCAAGTCCGTGGGGAACCATGTCTACACCTGGATAGGAACGGGTGCGAACGGGTACATGGTTCAAACCAAGCTCTACAACAAGGTCGTCTCCCACTTCGAGGCCGGGAGGTTCGTGAGCACTTGGGGGACCATCTATGTGGACTGTCCGAACGAGCACCTGCGGAGGACATTCTTGCACCCAAGAGGATGCACAAGGATCGAGGTCTCCCTCTATGCGTGCAGGGGCAGGGATCTTTCCACGGACCCGGCAAAAGAGGTGGTCGAGGAGGCGCTTGGCGTCGTGTCTCCGGCGGAAGAAGATTTGTTTGTCGTACAGCCGCCATCAAGGTTTTGGACAAACTTGGCCGACAGCCTGGATAGATGCCTGGTCCTAGCCGACAGACTCCAAGGGACAATCTTCGTGGCCTGGTATGCCCCCACCGACCCCGTTCCTATCCAGGTGTAGACATGGTTCCCCACGGACTTGCTGTTGTCCAGACCGTCGGAGCATCCCTATTTGCGAGCGCGCCGTTGGGATCGTCTTGTATCCTATATCCGAGTTTTTTCCAGGTGGGCCTCGAGAGATTGCCGGTCCAGCGTCCCGGAGAATCCTGGGTGTAGTCGATCGAATAGAGGCCGTAGCCTTTCCCCTGAAGCAGTTTCTGGAGATTTGGGAGTCTTGCCTGCAGGCTGTCTATCTCCACCTCGAAAACATCCACCTTCACCAGGAAGATTGCGAATGGGTCCTCCCCATGCAATTCCTTCCACTTTTTCTCCACGAGCCTATTGGTATCCGCCTCTATTCTTTCCACCGTGGCCTAAATCGTGCTGCTGTGTGCGTCGGATCGAGTTGCGATCGTGTGCACTCTATTCGTCTGCATGTGCTTCTCGCCGTCCAGAGCCACCCGAATGCTCCAACAAATACAGGCCGCCTCCACCTACGCCGACCCACCTTCCCCGATCATACAGGAGGCTCTGCCGCCCCTGGACACGCAATCCTCCCTACGAAGGTATCCGTACACGTACACATCGTCCGCGAAGGATGGGAGGCCTTCGATGGGTCGCAGCCGCGTCCTGCCCGAGTGCCCCTCCAGGTAGTCCCCCTCCGGGATGTCGGGAACAAGGTTGCTCTCGAATGCGTTTTCCAGGAGAAGATGGGTTGCCACATATTTCTCGGAAAAGAGCCCCATCCGTTGAAAGGTTCGTTCTACAACTTCCATTTTTCTATGATAGTATACGATATGTCCACACTATCGATGGTGTAGTCGATGCTTTGCACTACCTTTTGTCTAATTCGAAATTTCGATCTACCTGGGTAGTGTGCGTTTGTCTGCACCACCGGTCCACCCGATAGACAACCGCGGTCGCTGCCACAAAGGTAGCACGAGCTCCTGGTAGATAGTGGAAAAATGTGCTCTCTTCCTTCCATCTCCATGAGCCTGCCGGTATCCGCCTCTGTTCTTTCCACCGTGGCCAAAATCGTGCTACTGTGTGCGTCGGACCGAGTTGCGATCGTGTGCACTATATTCGTCTACCGCAAAGGTAGCACGAACTTCTGGTAGACTGGGGGACAAATGCGCTCTCCTAAAAATGTTTGTCCCAAAACCTACACTTTATATACTACTCCTATTGGGTTTCAGTTGTCATTTCAACTCAATGTCGGGTAAATGTTCCACAAACTTGGAAGCAACGTCTCCAAAATGACCTACATGTATACAGTGTTGACGGGGACGTTCAACCACAAACAAAAACAAAAAGTTACATATGGGCCAGTGCATAAAAGAAGGGTACTTATCATGCCGGCGATCTGCAAAGACACAGGCGAGACTGCGCTTGCGCAGTCTCGCCTGGAATCTTTGCTGATCATAAACATGAAGAAGAGAACTTGAGGAAGTTTCATGCAAAAAGATTATGCATATGACGTCTTCCCTTATTTGGTGGTTACCGGCTTGCGCGTTTGAAAACCTTAAGTCGGACAATGCTAAGGACATAGCAACAGATAAGGGAAGTACTTTGCGATAACTGAAGGATAGTTTTGGTCACTTCTCCATATAAACCTATGTTGTTTGTATTCATTAGTACCGCCTCGGCGAGGCGGTTCTAATGAATACCCACAACATAGGTTTATATGGATTCTAATGAATACCCACAACATAGGTTTATATGGAGAAATAAAGAAAACTATCGTTCAGTTATCACAAAATACTTACTTCTCCTGTTGCTATGTAGAGACCTTTTTCTAATGTGTCAGCTCATGTATCAGCTTACATGTTGTGTCACTAGGTTAACGAGTCCGTTTGGGTCCCCGCCCCTCGGGGCTTGGAAAAATATATTGATGCTTCCATGCAGAACTGAAACAGACCGCACAAGAATACTGGCAAACTGCTTAGAAGGTCTGAGCAAAGTGGTGCGAGTCGGACCGTCCATACATATAAACCCTATTGGTTCCATTGGGCAGCCGGCCTTGACATGTCATTGCACGACCCGCAGAAAAAGCGACCGACTGAAGTCGGTTGATTTTCTAAGAGTGCCCTAAAAGCACCGTGTCATTCTGTCAGTCTGGCTGTCTGTCTGTCCGTCCGTCCGTAACCCGTTTGTGAAAATTGGTGATAGTGACTTAACCGCTTGGAATATTTAAACAATTTTTTGGCATACTGGTAGATATCAATAAGATCTAACCAATGAACTTGCGAAATATTACATTCCATTTAGTATAGCCTCGCCGAGGCGAAAAATGTGAAAATTTTCGAACTGCTTTTCCTCGGAAACCGTTGGGCCGATTGAAGTCAAATTTCATATGGAGCCTCTATGGGATGGGGGAAACAAAAATTTGCTCATAGAGTCCAGGTCACATGACCAAAATGGCCGCCAAGCCATTTTTGGTAAAAACCCTTCAAAAATAGTCTTCTCCAGAACCACTGGGAAGATTTCCACGAAACTTGATAAATAGCATCTGGGACGTAGGCCCATCATAAATTGCTAAAATGGTGACCCTGCGTTGACCTTGACCTTCTTTGTGCCTAGGTCAAACTTTGACACATATCCTTTTGTATTGGAAAAGTGAGAATGCATTTTATCCTGCAAACGATCCAGAATACAGTACTAAAGTATAAGATATTTTTTTTGCTCCTTACGATAAGGCGCATTTATTGGGGGAACCGTTTTAGGTCCAGGTCACATGACCAAAATGGCCGCCATACCCATGTATGGAAACACTCATAAAGCTAAAAGCATCCGGCGGCTCGTGCACTTCAGCTGAAGCACTGGTTACTTAATATTTTCACTCGGATGATAAAGATGGCTACCGAAGCATAAGATATAAATCGATTTAAATGACAACTCCTCCAAGACCTTTGGTTCATTTTTATTCAAACTTAAAAGAAAGGATGGGATTTTGCTCTTATGTTGAAAATGACTGACAGACTTAAAAGAAGAATAAACTTGAAATGACCACCCTAGTATTGCACGACCCGCAGAAAAAGCGACCGACTGAAGTCGGTTGATTTTCTAAGAGTTCCCTAAAATCACCGTGTCATTCTGTCAGTCTGTCTGTCCGTCCGTAACCCGTTAGTGAAAATTGGTGATAGTGACTTAACCGCTTGGAATATTTAAACAATTTTTGGCATACTGATAGATATCCATAAGATCTAACCAATGAAATTGAGAAATATTACATTCCATTTAGTATAGCCTCGCCGAGGCGAAAAATGTGAAATTTTTCGAACTACTTCTCCTCGGAAACCGTTGGGCCGATTGAAGTCAAATTTCATATGGAGCCTCTATGGGATGGGGGAAACAAAAATTTGCTCATGGGGTCCAGGTCACATGACGAAATTGGCCGCCAAGCCATATATGGTAAAAACCCTTCAAAAATAGTCTTCTCCAGAACCACTGGGCAGATTTCCACGAAACTTGATAAATAGCATCTGGGACGTAGGCCCATCATAAATTGCTAAAATGGTGACCCTGGGTTGACCTTGACCTTCTTTGTGCCTAGGTCAAACTTTGACACATATGCTTTTGTATTGGAAAAGTGAGAATGCATTTCATCCTGCAAACGATTCAGAATACAGTACTAAAGTATAAGATATTTTTTTGCTCCTTACGATAAGGCGCATTTATTGGGGGAACCGTTTTAGGTCCAGGTCACATGACCAAAATGGCCGCCATACCCATATATGGTAACACTCATAAAGCTAAAAGCATCCGGCGGCTCGTGCACTTCAGCTGAAGCACTGGTTTCATCTCAAAGTCGGGTAAAAATCCCCAAAGGTGGAAGCAGCGTCTCCAAAATGACCTAAATAGTTTTGACGGGGGCGTTAAACCTCAATTCAAACACACAATAACGAGTCTGTTTATGAACATCCAAGTAAACCCCATTTTTCGAGAACTCTACAGTCTGTGTTTGTCAACCGATTTCAACCAAGCTTGATACATGGCTTTGCATCAATCATCAGGAAAACACGTCCGTGTGAAATAATGGCTTCCAACATGGTGTTTGAAACTATACATTTTAGGTAAAAGTGAAAAGAGCGTTCTTATTTCTGCTTTCAACATAAATTGTTGGTGCTCGTTAGAACCGCCTCAATGAGGTGGTTCTAACGAGTACCCACAATCTATGTTTTTGAGCAAAAATAAGGCAGATAATGTATACCCCCGTAAACCCCTGTTTTCTCTATATAAAGTGGGGATTAGAGGGGTTTTCATATCACGGACTTGTTCGCGTGATGTGACATCGCGGAAAGATACAATCACCGTCAAAATTCGACGTGTATCGCGGGAGTTACGGCCCTGTGTTCTTCAAACATTGCTGATATTAGCCGTTTCCGGACTCTACAGTCTATGTTTTCTACCGATTTCAACCAAACTTGATCCATGACTCTGCATTCTTGAGACCTCGCACGAGTTCGATCATCGTCAACAACCGACGTGTTTTGTTTGTTTGTTTGATTTGAGGTTTATTGTCCCCGTCAACGCTGTAAAGGTCATTTTGGAGACATTGCTTCCAATCTTGTGGGACTTTTACCCGACATTGAGATGAAATGACATCTCAAGGCCTGTCACCCAATGAAACCAATACGGTTTATATACATGGACGGGCCGACTCGCACCGCTTTACCTGGGCAGGCTTAGATCCTCTAAGCGGTTTAACAGTACTCGTGTGCGGGTCGGTTTCAGCTCTGCGTGGAAGCATCATGCAGCCCATCTATTTCTTCAATCCCCGATGGGCAGGGGGCCGGCCGTTTCCGGACTCTACAGTCTATGTTTTCTACCGATTTCAACCAGACCTCGCACGAGTTCGATCATCGTCAAAAACCGACGTGTAAATTGGGAGTTACGGCCCTTTGTTCATGAAATTTTATACATGTTCTTCATTTGCTCTAATATTCTTGATTGCAATTCAATTTATGGTCACTTGCATATGGCGAGATGGGGGGTGGGTGGGGATGTGGGGGGGGGGGGGGGAGTATTTTAGTCGTTCTCCGAAGACAGCTTAATCTAGTTTTGGTATAAGAGTTGTGGGTTTTCATTTGAATCGCTAGCACCTACAACATATATTTGTATATAAAGATGGAAAGTGTCACAAATTTCCATCAGAATAATAACAGTTTTGGAGATACGAGATAATTCACTATGTCACACGGGTGTGTTATAGTAATGCAGAAATAGCCATGATATGTTCCCCTCTTAACCCTTTTTGTACCAAATGGAATTTTCCTCCTTATATATATAGCAGGAGTCCATTTCAATATTTAGAGGTGCCAGGTTGTGTTTTCTTCAAAATTGATCTGGAAAATGACTGAACTTTTAGCAAACAGTGGAGGCCCTGATCAGACGCCGCGTTCTGCGGCGTCTGATCTGGGCCTGCACTGTTTGCCATGGTACCCGTTTTGGAGTTTCTGGTACTAAATGGGTTAAGTATAGGTCTTAGCTTTTCTTAGCTTTTCTATAACTGAATTTCCTACATTGGGACTAGTTTGTAACTGTTGTTATATTATTGTATTCGCCCTGGAATTAAGGACGAAAGTTTGATAGTCATACATGTTCAACGTTGAAACTAACACCCCACTCCTTCGCCCCCATCCTCGCACCACCCCGCCAACACAGCCCCTTGCTGACTGTCCCACAGTGGTCGTTCTCTTGAATTTGCTTATTTGTGTTGGTGTATGCTTTGATTCTTTTTGTGGTGCGGCGCGGCTCGCGCGCTCGTGTGTGTGTGTGTGTGTGTGTATGGGGGGGGGGGGGTAGGCGGAGGGGGGTTGCGTGTGGGTGCGTTCATAGCCCTTACTCTTTCGCTTGAAATGGCTGTTTTCTTTGTTCCTGAATTTCCCTTTTCAGATATATAAAACAAGATGATAAAGTTATCAAGCTTGAATTCTGGGACACACTTGACATGGAGAGATATAACAATCTGGGAAGAACGTGAGTTTTCAGTTTTATCATGTGAAGCCTTGTCTGTGAGTTTAACCCGGTATACTAGTGGACTCTTCCATTGCTATATGTTGAACAAGCCCATTTGACAAACAAGGGGTGTCAGGCCTATTTTTTTGGATTTTATTTTATTTTTGACGGAAAATTATTTTTGCAAATAGTGCAGGCCATGATCAGACGCCGCGTCCGCGGCGTCCGATCTGGGCCTGCACTGTTAGCCAAGGTACCCCTTTAGGGGTTTCCCGCATGCAATGGGTTAATAACGTCATTACAAATGGATAGTATTCTCAAAACAAAGATTATTACGATTGAAACTCTAAAAAACAAAACAATACAAAAAAAAAAAAAAAAAAACAACAACAACAAAAAAAATAACATGGCGATTCTATCAAATATTCTCAACTTATTTGTTTATTCTTTTTCGTCTTAGCATCTTGAGCTAAAGATACCCCCGCCCATCTGGGCTTGGAGAATTAGATAGAGTTGCATGGTGCTTCCACACAGAGTTAAATCTGACCACACACGAAAACTGGTAAACGGCAAATCGGTGTGAGTCTGATCGTCCAATGCATATAAGCCTTCTGGTTTCATTAGACGACAGGGCTTGAGATGGCATTTCATCTCAGTGTCGGGTAAAAGTCCCACGACATTGGAAGCGACGTCTCCAAAATGACCTAAATAATTTTGACGGGGACGTTAAACCTCAAAACAAACGATTGAAACTGTATAAAAATACAACAACAAAAACTTGCATAACTGACTACTGGCGAGAATGGCGATTCTAACAAATATGCTCAATTCAATGTGTTTTATTTATTTGTTCATTTTTTTCGTTTTAGCATGATGAGCTAAAGATACCTTCGGCTGGGGATTGTCGTTATATGTTTCACTTTAACCCATTCAGTACCAGAAACCCCTAAAGGGGTACCTAGGCAAACAGTGCAGGTTCAGATCAGGGCCTACACTATTTGCAAAAAGTTAAGCCATTTCCCGAATAAAGTTTGAAGAAAACACAACCTGACACCCCTAAATTACGAAATGGACTCCTGGCATATATAAGGTGGAAGATTCCATATGGTACAAAAAGGGTTAAGCTCCACACATAGATTCTTGGTACTCGCTGAAACTCCTCATTCAGGCGGTTCATAGAGGATCTTACATGAGTGTTCATGTATTATTGAATTTATTAAACTCGTTGAGGAAAAGGGTTAAAATGCGAGGCCTTTGCCTCGCATTTTAACCCTTTTCCTCAACGAGTTTAATAAATTCAATAATACATGAGCACGAATGCAAGATTCTATTTATCATATGACATTTAAAACGCATTTTTTTCACGATTGTTTACAAAAATGTCAATATTCCGCCGTTAGTAAACGCGACGTCGTTAAGGACGTCGTACATGTAACGTTACGGGACGTATCTAGCTATTTTGCATATTTAATCCACTAGTGGATTATCGAAAATGTTACATGGCGTTATTGCACTCTCAGACGCGACGTCATATGATAAAAACAAATACGCAGGTCTATGTCTTGGGCTAGAAATCAGATAAATATATCCTGCTAAGTAGAAGTGGAGGCAATGATCAGGAATCGATACAATTAACTCACAGCTCCCATCAGAGACACCAAAGGGAAAAATACACAAACATGAAACAACAGACCGAATTGGAAACATCAATAGCGGAAAGCCAAAAGGACAGTTACTTTCCCACAAAATGGCCAACAGGCTATCCAAAATAAAATAACATAAGCGACACAAACACCCAAAGACAAACCATAACAAACATAAACCGCGAAAGAAGAACCGCCTTGGAACGGTCAGCGGAAACGAATTCCACTGAGAGGCTTAAATCGATTTTACGAGATCACAATCCTCGCCCTCGCCCTTACTTCCGTCGTGATTAAGACAAATAATTTGCTCAGTCCGCATGAAGGCCTCCTAACTCATCAGTGCTACATCTCCATGAACACAAAAATCAAACAACCACAGAGGTGAGACAACCGTGAGGACTCGACAACAAGAAACCACTGAAATGCTGGAGCAAAAGAAAACCAACAGTTAGACTCCGATGGGCCCGACCAGAGACAGAGCATCAGGTACCAACCAACATTAGCCTTTACGTTGGAACCGTCATAGAATCTGAGGTGTGCAAATTAAAGAGGGAAGCAAAGTTGTCAAGAATAAAGGTTGCTTCTAGGGTGATCATTGCTCGCAGGTATCAATGTGATACCCGTCAAAACCATGGAAAAATCATCACGAAAACACGCCTATAGACGGATCCAATGTTTTGACACGTGACCTTGTTTACCTGTCATTGCGCATGCGCAAAATTACGTTTCCTTCCGATAACGATCTTTCGTGGTTGGCAAAAAGCCCCTGGTTCCATATAAACACATTGTAAATTGGTTTAATATTACGGGCATATTTTAGTTGACTGTCACAGAAAATCGATCGAATTACACTTTAAATGGGTAGATATATATATTTTAGAGTTCATTCATGCATCTTCCGCATTTAGTCATTCGTTTTGCGCATTTTTTATTACAAATAATTAAGACCGTCCCGCCTCGTTACCTGCATAAGTTTAACAGGTAATTATCATCAAAAACATCCTCAAATCGTCTAGAAACCAATAATTACTAGCTAAGAAATGTCTATTATAAAAGTTTAAAGCTCAAATTTGTCGTTTCGAGTCCAAACAAAATACAAATTTACAGAAAATAACATCGCATTTACAATAGCGATAAACGGCCAAATACGTTTTTTTGCCCACCACCGGTGCGTCCCGGCAAATAGTATTATTGAGCGATGACGTAGTGTTTGGATGTGTCTATATAATTTTGACCCTCTTGAACCCTACTTTTATATAGTAAAACTGGGGTTTGCAGTGGTAAACCTTATTTTTCTTATTTCTGCTCTAAAATATAGATTGTGGGTACTCGTTAGAACCGCCTCGATGAGGCGGTTCTAACGAATACCCATAATCTATATTTTGAGCAGAAATAAAAAAAAATATGGCAATTTGTCATCCTAAAATTTTCATTTTTTCGGTGATAAATATTACAATGTATTTGTATAGGCGTGTTTTCGTTATGGTTGTGAAACATGTCATCATGACAACGAGTCCTTGAGATGAACATCCTTCTAAACCTCGGATAGTACAGAGAAAACAGGGGTTTACGGGGGTATACCCTATCTTGCATATTTCTGCTCCTAGACATAAGTTGTGGGTTCTCGTTAGAACCGCCTCAATGAGGCGGGTCTAACAACACGGAGGTGGTTCTAACGGGCACACACAACCTATTTGTGAATTGTAAATAAGAAAAATATCACAAATGTTCATCGGAAAAAAAGTCGTTCTGGAGGTCTGAAAGAATGCACTTTCTTATATGCTTTTAGAAGCCTCCGTGGTGTAGTGGTTACGCTACTCGCCTTGTAAATCAGGGATCCCAGGATCGGATGAGTCTTTTAACAGAAGTCCCGTCTCCGTATGACCTTAGCTGTTGGTGGGACGTAAAACTTAAACACTCACTCACTCTTACATGCTTCTCAATGAAATATAGAGATTTCCCAGTGAAATCTAAAAACAATATCGCCACTGTTCCAAACAGTGACTACTATCAATTAAATTTTTCACTGTTTGGGACTACTTTTTTCTTCAAATCTAATTCTGTGGTCAGTTTATCATTGTCAGATGATATAAAATTAATGGAACGTGTTAGAATTTACACTTAGCCTTTTCACATGTCACGATGACGTTAATGACGTCATTTCCGACTCTGACGTCGTGCATTTTGTCGCGCGACGTTAGATCAGTTCACCGTCAATCCTTTGGGAACCAACTCTCTCAATTATTTCCGTAACCATTCATTATAATGCCACCCGGGCTATTTCTCAGGTGCAAGCTTTTATTTAACACCCAAATACTATACCCAATAATACGTTCGGGAACAAAGTTTGTTTTCTCCGAGAGTGTTTGTTTTTTTGATTTGTGGTTTAACGTCCCCATCAACACTTTAAAGGTCATTTTGGAGACGTTGCTTCCAATTTGTGGGACTTTTACCCGACATTGAGATGAAATGACATCTCAAGCCCTGTCACCCAATGAAACGAATAGGGTTTATAAGCATGGACGGTCCGACACTCGCATCGCTTCGCCTGGGCAGGCTTAGATCCTCTAAGCGGTTTACCAGTACTCGTGTGCGGGTCGGATTCAACTCTGCGTGGAAGCACCATGCAGCCCATCTATTTCTTCAAGCCCCGGCGGGCGGGGGCCGTGAGTGACGCGATTAGTGAAGCTGAATTTTGCCATTTTGAAGCAAGTAAGAAACAGAAAATTTGATTTTTGCTTCACTGTAAGATCAATTTTTATTTCACTCATGAACAGCAAAAGAAGTATTTTCACTCGTGGCTTCGCCATTCGTGAAAATACTTCTTTTTGGTGTTCATTCGGTGAAATAAATAGAGAGTCCCGGCTTCGTGTCATTTGATATCAAGTTTATCAGGCAAGGCTTTGAGAACGCTTGTAGAATTGCGAGGCTTGCCGAGCAATTCTACATACGTTCTCGAAGCCGAGACTGATAAACTATATATCAAATGATACGAATCTGGTATTCTATTTATCAGTTTTTCCGCTTGTAAAGTTTTAAGTTAGCTATTTACAAGCAGTTATTGATGATCCTCAGTGCGTCCCAGCATTCTGGCGGTCGATATATTTAGTATCAGCTGACCATATTTTTCCTATGATATTTATTTTTCAAGCAATTTTTCCATTTATTTTTCAAGTAACAAAACATTTTTGTCATTTTGCCAGTAGTCCGGTTCATTCATAAAATTGCAATGTCACGTTGACGTGATAAAGCTCACTTGTCCTGAGATAGCATATCTTTATCAGGTCAATGCATTTTAATGCAATATATATATGGGGCAACTCACTTGTATTTTTATATTATTATTATTGTCGTATTCCTTTTACTTAGGTCTCCAATATTACAATTTTATTATTTATTTAGTTAGTATTTTTATTATTATTTTTTTTTATTTTCTTAACATATATATATAATGTTTTATTATTTTTAGGTTATATACGAGTTTTCAAGTTCCTTTTTATCAATTCTCATACTCTTTCACTGATTCATGTATTTTATATGTTTGTAAGTATGTATATAGATATGTTTAGTTGTTATAGAGGGCCGCAAGGTAGACTAGCTTATACAGCTAATTGTGTAACCCTCTCAAAATATTGTTCAAATAAATAAAATAAATAAATAGAGAATCCCAGGTTCGTATAATTTGATATCAAGTTTATCAGGCAAGGCTTCGAGAACGCCAGTACTAGCAGCGCTTTGATATTTATTTCTATAGGTACTTTAGGGGCGTGGTAGGAGCATTTATCGTGTATGACATAACAAACCACCTTACATTCGAACATGTTAGTCGATGGTTGCAAGATATTCGCCGGGATCCGGACTACGAAGTAGCTGTTTTACTCATAGGAAACAAAAGCGATTTAAATCAAGACAGAGCGGTCTCAGCAACCGAAGCCGAAGCTTTCGCAGGTAACATTACGAAAATATACCTATACTAATACATTGAAATTTTACCGCCGAAAAATTTTGAGCTGAAAATTGTGATATTTTTTCTTATTTCTGCCCAAAATATAGATTGTAGGTACACGTTAGAACCGCCTCATCGAGGCGGTTCTAACGAGCACCCACAATCTATATAAAAGAGTAGAAATAAGAAAAATAAGGTTTACCCCTGTAAACTCCGGTTTTACAATATAACAGTGTGGTACAAATGTACAAGGGGGGGGGGGCAAAAGTATACAGGGATTTGGACAGAAACATACAGTCAGAATTGTAGCCGGCCTCGGTAGCTCAGTCGGATGTGCGTCTGACTGGTGATCAGGAGGACGTGGGTTCGATACCTACCGGGGTCGGGGCAACATTCTTTCGAGGAGGTTGATCATGTAATCGTTTCTATGGTGATTCTCTCCCTTCCGATGATTCAAGAAGGGCAGTTGTCCGTTTCTGGCGAAAGAATGTGTACTGTATTGGTTAACCGCTTAAGTATAAGCCTGTCCAGGAAAAGTGTGGATAGGTCAACCGACCGGCTCAAACATTACCTGAAATAGCGTTGATTGGGCCGTTAAACTCCAATACAAACGAACAAGCAAACATTCAGAATTGTGTTTAGTTTCCTTATTATCATAACGGCAGTATTTATTTACTAACATTTTGTCCCAAAAAAGAATAGAACTTTCCACTTTTTAGAATCCCAAAAGAGGTTAGCATACTGGTGTTACTAATTACCGGTGTATTAAGTGTTCAAGTCAGTATATAAAACAAACTATTCAATTGATTCAGATAAAGTGTGTCTAGATCAACTTTTATTTCATTCCTTCAACGGATATAAACAATATATTTTAAGTAATAAATGCCAACCAGCCAAATGCTTTATTTTTATGGGCCTACCCCTGCCAACATTCCCATGTCAAGTGTTACTTATTACCGGTGTATATGTGAATAAATCCTGTAGATAATTAATTGGGTAAAGGGGTCTACATGTGATGAGATTATGTAATGAAATAGTTATTGGTCTTCAAAAATGAAAGCAAAAAGGGCCTGTTTGAAAACTTTGAACATATTATATGAAGTTTACCATTTTATTAACTACACATGACAGAACATACATCACGATTTATGACTTGTAAAAGAAATCATATACCCTGAGAACAAGAAATTTCTGTTATATTTTTGCCTTTTTAAACAGAGGGAAAAGTGTCTTCTAAATAATAAAGGGGGAAATTCCGAACGATAATAACGCACGCCATAGCGATTCGGGTAGAACAAAATACACCGGTAAATAGTATACACCGGTAATAAGTGTATAAGGGATATAACAGGAAATAAAGGACGTTTTCCCTTCAAGCCTGTTTGTTCCAAATGGGATCTTCCACCTTATAAATAGCAGGAGTTCATTTCAAAATAAAGAGGTGTCAGATTGGCTTTTCTTCAAGATGTATTTGGAAAATGGCTGAACTTTTTGCAAACAGTGTAAGTCCTGATCAGACGCAGAATGCGGTGTTTGAGCAGGGTTTGCACTGTGTGCTTACAGTACTGGAATTAATAGTCAGACGCCACAGAATACGGCGTCTGATCAAGATCTGCACTTTGTTTTGCTCTCAGTACATTTATGTAAGGTTTGACGAAATGTTTACAGTCTAAAAAACATGTTAAGGGGAATGGGAACACCTGGCGGATTTTTTTCCGCCATTTTTCAAAGGAAGACAACTTTCGGGATTTCCTGTTCGCTTTTCTATAAGCCCTATCGCACTGAAAAAAGGGGGCTACTCTTAAAGGAAAGAATTTGCTCCTCTGGAGCAAATTCTTTCCTTTAAGAGTTGACCCCTATTGACATGGGAGACAAACATAATTTTGCTGGAGTTGCCTCCCCTGAAGGTGTTCCCATTCTCCTTTAGGCCATTATACAGCCAGGGCGTAACTCGGAGAAAATAATTTGTACGCAAACCAAAGGAAATACTAGAATTAATAATCCCGCTCCTTAATATCGTTTACTAAATGGGGGACCACTCTTGTAGGAATGAATCAGTCCCCTTTAGGGAGCGAATTCTTTCCTGTAAGTATGGTCCCCGCTGCAAAGAAGCAAACTGTGTTAGCTAATGATTATTGTAGTGTATATTCTAGAAACATACAGATTTTGCTTCTTCTTCTTCTTCTTCTTCTTCTTCTTCTTCTTCTTCTTCGTCTATTTTTTTACGTTTGTAATGTGTACGCAATTGCGTATCTGCGTATTTGTACGCCTCTGATAGCTTACACTCAGAGACAATCGACCCAGCAGTGTTGTTTGTGCTTTGATTAATTATTAAAATACAGACTTGATATTAAGCTCAAAGCAGACCTTCATAAAAAATGTATCTTCTATTTCAGAACAGAACGGTCTCCTATTTATAGAAGTTTCAGCTTTAGATTCAACAAATATAAACAGAGCATTTCAGATTCTAACAAATGGTAATGACAAATAATCTTTATCCCGCTGAACACGATCAACCCTATCTTTCTAAACAGTTTAGATCCTGATCAGATAGCTTATGAATCGGGATCTACACTATTTGTCACGCAGTTGCATACACTATATCAAGTAATTTGATTGGTGGACTGTCAGATATGGGTGTGGAAAATTAATTTATTCAGCAGGATAAGATTAACATTTCAGTTTTTATGTGCCGGGGCCCGACAAAACCACAATTACCCACAAAAAGGCATGTGCGACCAACCAGGGCTCTGTTTTCATATCTGCTGTGTTAACATGAGCCTTTCCCAATTTTAAGACAACTACCAGCCGGTACACGTCTTTACGGCAACGTCAAATTCACGTCGTGCAATGTCACGAAGTAGATGTGACGTTGCATAAACGCCGACGCTGATGTGACGTCACACTTACGTAACATGCCTGTTGGGTTGCCAGACTAGCTCGATTGGCAGGCTGATCTGAGCCATTGTTAGTCGCACAAGTTTTTGAATAGGTTTTACTGGGCCCCGGCTAATTAAAGCTTCAAATTCCTGTGTTGCCTTTCAATACTTCTAATATAGATACATTGTATCTTTGCACCACGTCAACTTGTCCATGTAAAAATATAAGAATCTTATATGGGTGTGAGGGGCGGATGGAAAAATCCGTCCCTCGGGATCACTGTCCGGCATCACGAGGCTTGCCGAGTGATCCCGAGGGACGGAGTTTTCTATCCACCCCTCACACACGTATAGGATTCTTTTTCTGGCATACCTTCCATTTCTTTGGGCGGCTTTTTAATGCTGCCGTCACTTCGGTTACCGACGTCCGCCATATTGTGATGACACTACAGGAATATTTAGTAACGTCACGTTACGTGCTGTGACATCAACCCTAACGACGGCGCATACTAGGTCGCACTCAACCAGTGCATTTATCAAACACGCGATTATATTCGATGTTGGGTCGGAACACCAGGGTCAGAACATTTTCTACCCCAGGGTAAAATCGCGGATTTCCTTGTCTGGTGTGCAAGAAATAGAATTCCCTAATTATTGTCCTGGACACAAGTAGCTTTGATAAGCAGCTGATTACAGAATTAATTTGTTGATTTAATGTACATTCAATTTAACAACAAAAGAAACACCTTCTCCAAAACTTGTGATTGCTAGCACTGATTACTGAAACTATGTAAAATGAAAATATTTTGTTTACATTGTTTGCACTGATGGAGTAAATTGTATTAGTCACTAGAACACTGTCAAAAATGCCATTGTATATCATCACGAAAACACGCCTATATAATTTTGACACCCTTGAACCCCACTTTTATATAGTAAAACTGGGGTTTCCGGGGGTATGCCTTATTTTTCTTATTTTTGCTCTAAAGTATAGATTGTGGGTACTCGTTAGAACCGCCTCATCGAGGCGGTTCTAACAAGTACCCACAATCTATATTTTGAGCAAAATTAAGAAAAAATATCACAATTTTTTATTATAAAATTTTCATTTTTTTCGGCGATAAAGGTGGCAATGTATTTGTATAGGCGTGTTTGCGTAATGGTATGTACTATGTCCGCACGGGCTTTATAGCCTACCTGATATTGAATAAAATTATGTTCTGTTCTGTTCTCTTTCTTTTCTGTGGGATTGAAGAAAAAATAACTGTCAGATCAAAGTAAAAAGGGCATAATTGTATCTACTTTTACTTTTTAATTTGTTTCATAATCAAGTCAACACATAATTTGCTGGTATATCGAAATTGTCTTATACTTTAATACGCAATCTAGACTAAGGTGTCTCTGATGGGAGCTGTGGGTTAATTGTATCGATTCCTGATCATTGCCTCTACTTCTATTTAGTCAGGGCATCAGTGATAGCTTCCATCTATTCTAACCCTTTTATTTTTTTGGATGGGGTGGGGGTGGGGGTGGGGGCGGATTGTATCCTACCTGACATACAGCGAGGGGGTTATGCGTGTGTGAGTGTTGCGGGGGAGATTTTGTCCTGAGGGGAGGGGGTTTCCGCCCTAACAAAATGGAGGTTTATGTCCGGGGGGATTTCGTCTGTGGGGGATTATGTTCGGATACCTGATGAAATATATACCTCCATTACGAAAAAATGCCTATACAAATACACTGTAAAATAGAAGTGAAAGCAATTATCAGGAATCGATACAATTAACCCACAGCTCCCATCAGAAACACCAAAAGGGAATGAAACACGAACATAAAATGACTAGACCCTAATGGCAACATCAATAGCGGAAAGCCAAGAGGACAGTTACTTTCCCACAAAATGGCCACTTGGCTATCCAATACAAAACAAAATATAAGCGATACACACACTCAAAGAGGAACCATAAAAAAAAAAAAAATATAAAAAAAATAATAATAAACCGCGACAGAAGAACCGCTTTGGAACAGTCAGTGAAAAGAATTCCATTGGGATGGGCTTAAATCGATTTTACGTGGCCACAATCCTTGCCCTTAGTTCCGTCGCGATTTAGACAAATAATTTGTTCAGTCCGCATGAAGGCCTCCTAACTCATCAGTGCAACATATCCGAGAGCACACAAATCAAACAACCACGGAGATGAAACAACTGTGAGGACTCGATGAGATGCTAGGGCAAAGGAAAACAAACAGTCAGACTCCGATGGGCCCGAATAGAGGCAGACATTCGGGCACCAACCAGCATTACATAACATTAAATTCTAATTATTCTCAGTAAGCATTTACGCTGGAACCGTCATAGAATCTGAGGCCTGACCTACCGGCGTGCAATTAAAGAGGGAAGCAAAGTTGTCAACCTTGATTGGGTTAACTATCATGCATGCAGTCTGTCGCATAACACATATTGTACCCAATCTTTTTATATCGAAGAATGATTTTTATTTATCTGTCTTTCTTCGTATACTGAGTCGGTCATACTTGGCCATTACCTCAGTTAGGTGGTGCGCTAAATTTAGAATTTAGCAAATAAAATCACTGGATGTGTTCTTAAAACTATTTAGAATCTGCTTGCAGAGGTGTACTAAAACGCATATCGCTGACTCCCAGGCTTTGAACTCCTCTGCAGTTTTAGCAACAGAACAGAGGAGGGAATACTATTCTCTAGGGAAGAAAAGAATTTCTTCAGGGCATCTCTATAGGCTTGGTACCTACGGTATTGACTGTTGTTTAAATTTGACGCCCTTGTTTGAAATGATAGTAGTCACTGGGGTCTGGTATTTATTCTTTAATAAGAGACCCTGTATCAGAGTGTATCTTATAGAAGAAGGTTAAAGAGGACTGCTCACGACGGGCCGCCAACGATGGCCATTCCAGCTCATCAAGCATATCGCCAACACTACTTCTGTTCCGCAATCACCTGCAGGTCCATCGGGCAGCTGTCATCTGAACCTTCTCAACCTGTTGAATCTGAGTTTTAACTTGGGGGTGCCAAACAGGTGATGCATACTCGAGTTGAGGTCGAACCAATGTTTTGTTTGCAACATTCTTTGTCTGCCTAGGAGCAAAAGCAATTTTTATGAAATTGGGTGCTGAAGTCATTGCAAGTACGAGCGTATATATTTTTCTGAATTTATATACTAAGTCACCATAAAATTCGGGCTCCGATAGACCTTGTTGCAGAAGAGCTTTAAGTCCGACATTGAATTTTGAAATTAAATCGGAATGACGTCTATAAAATTTTGAAAATAAAGGCGTTGCGTAGTTTATGATTGCGATTATCCTGTTTAAGAAGTTTATCAGTTAACAATTTATTACGAATAGATGAAGTCAGTTACATGACTAGACACTCTGGCAACCGAATTAATTGTGAAATATAAACGCCATCGGATGCCGCACGAGGCACTATCCAAGAAAGGAAAATTTACAATCTCAAAATCATCGCGTTTATCATAAATTTTGCAGGAAACAAACACATCTACAATAGGTAGCTATAATAGGGTGTGTGTGTGTGTGTGTGTGTGGGGGGGGGGGGGGGGGTTGAAATACAGGTATTGTCAATATTAATTAAATCATTAAATCATCCGAATATCTAGAAGTCTTCAATGATTTTAGATTGGTTTTCAATAAAAAGGGACATCATGAAGTCTCTTTTATGACAAAACAAGAACAGATCAGCTACAATGGGGTGCGCAATTCGTACCCATCGGAATACCGACAATTTGTCTAAATAATTTAGAACCAAATCTTATGTAAATATTGCCAAGTAGAAAGGTGAAAGCTTCACACACTTTCTGACATGACCATCAACTCTACCTCCGAAAAAAAAAGAGAGAAAATTTTAAGATGAAAAATTGTGATATTTTACTTATTTCTGCTCATTTCTTTTCTGCTCGAGGCTGTTCTAACGAGTACCTGCAATACATAGTTTAGAGCAGAATAAGTAAAGTAAGGTATATCCCTTTAAACCTCAGTTTTACTATATATAAAAATGGGGTTCAAGTGGGGTCAAAATTAAATAGGCGTGTTTTCAAGACGATATACGGTGAAATTTCGATGGCTCGAACACCGATGTCTCTATATGTCTACATATAACTATAACGTTATGGCTTATAATGCATTCGGATTATAATAAATTCGGGCTGTCCAGTATAATGTCATGGTTTATATTATATTCTGGTAATAATAAATCCGGACCGTGCAGTATAATGTCACGAAGTTTATTTCATTTGGATTATAATAAACTCTGGATGTGCAGCTTAAGGTCATGGTGTATATTGCGTTCAAATTAATATAAATTCCGGCTGTGCAGTTCCGGTGTAATGTCATTGTTTATATTGCTGTCGGGTTATACTAAATTCGGGCTATGCAATATGAATTATATTGCATTTGGATATAATAAACTCGGACTCCGCAATATAATGCCACGGTTTATTTGCTTCGGATTACTAAATGTGGGCCGTGATGCACATTGCTTTCGGATCATAATAAAATCGGACCGTGCAATATTATGACATGGTTTATATTGCATTCAGATATAATGAAATAGCGCCATGCGAAATAATGGCATAGTTTATATTTCATTCAGGTTATAATTAATTCGGGACGTGCAATTACTTTTCAGGAAACATTATAATGTTAATCGATCTAAAGCATAGATTGTGGGTTCAAATCTTAGAACCGCCTCGGTTCTACATTTCTACCCACAATCTGTAGCCTATTTGGGACGTAGGATGAAAACTGATTCCAATTTCGATGTTTAGAGACATGAAAAAAAAGCTTTATATACATAGGTGCAGTGTATTAATCTGTACCCACAATTTATATTAAGAACACGTGAATGAAAATTTAGTATATTTTAATCATATATTGGCAATTGTCACGAAAGCACGTCCATATAATTTTGACCCCCCCCCCCCCCCTTGAACCCCAATTTTATATAATAAAACGGAGGTTTACAGGAGTAAACCTTATTTTTTTATTTCAGCTCTGAAATATAAAGTGTGGGTACCCGTTAGAACCGCCTCGATGAGGTGGTTCTAATAGGTAACCACAATCTATATTTTGAACAGGAATAAGAAAAAAAAATCACAATTTTTCATCGGAAAAGTTTTTTTTTGTTGTTGTTGTTGTTTTTCGGCGGTGAAGTTTACAATGCATTCGTATTGGTTTGAGATATGTTACATATTAGGTGCAATATGATAATTTGTACCGACAATCTGCATTAGAAACAAATAATATATATGGTTAAAACTTCATTACATGTATAAGGAACGTTCTACAAATTGTCTTTTCAGAAATAAAACAAAGACGCTTTGGTGGTGCGGAAGAGGAAATAAAGTTTCTCGAGCATATTCCTTGGAGACAGGGCAGTGAGGCAAGCTGGCTTGACATTAAAACTATTTTACTGTTGTTTTCACAACCCGACTTTCTACTCATTGTCGGCTTTCTTGTTTGCATCTGGGTTTATTTCTACGTTGTCTAAAGACACAAGTATACTTTGAACAGAAAATATCATGAAATACAGTAAAGTTCTATATTAAGACCACCTTTGGGACTGTTCAAAAGTGGTCTTAAGACCACTTTTGAACAATCCAAAGGTGATCGCTTATTAGGAGGGACTGGATGTAGAAAACAACACATCACGTGAACTAGTCCGTGAAATAAACATCCCCTAAACCCCACTTTATATAGAGAAAACTGGGGTTTAAGGGGTACATCTTATTTTTCTTATTTCTGCTCCAAGACAGAGGTTGTGGGTACTCTTTAGAACCGCCTCAATGAGGCGCTTCTAACGAGCACCCACATCCTATGTTTGTAGTAACAATAAAAATATCTCGAATTTTCCCCGGAAGAGTAGAGATTGTTTTGGAGATGTGAAAAAAACGTACTACACTATGTCGCACGGGTGTGTTATCGAAATGAAGAAAGTATAACTGAAATCTCAATTATCTTTTAAAAACAGATTTGGTCTTAATTTTAGGTGGTCTTAATAGCGGAATTTTACTGTAGTTGACTTATATTTTTCATCAAATAGGACATTATGTCAAAAAGTCCGTGAAATTTATCCCACTAAACCCCAATATTTATAAAGAAAACTTGGGTTTACAGGGATGAATATTATTTTGCTTATTTCTGCTCTAAGACATAGGTTGTGAGTACTCGTTAGAACCGCCTCAATGAGGCGGTTCTAACGAGCACCCACAACCTACGGTTGGAGTATAAATAAGGAAAATATCACAAAATTTCATCGCGAACGGAGCCATTATGGAGATAAGAAAGAATGCACTATGCCACACGGGTGTTATTATTAGGAGGACTGTTCAAATATGAATGCAAGTAGAACGTTTTCTCATGCACTATTGCGAAAATCACCTGGAAATAAATATCACAGCGTAGAAAAACATTTTACCTATACATTGATACCAAACCTGTTAAAATCCGTGCACTTTAGCCATGTATATCGTTCGATAGACACTGTCTACTCTTGTATACTAATACAAAACATGGCTGGAAGAAGGTCAGAGTACGCGGTTGAAATACGGCCCTATGTTAAGAATCGTTGTATTCTTGGTATACGGTGCAAAGACATTTTGGATGAAATATGTTCGGTTTAGGGGCATAATGAAATGTCTTTTCCGACAGTTTTTCGTTGGTGTAAGAAATTCAGCTGTGGGCTAGGCTCAACAGAAGATGCACCACATGATCGTCGGCCGAAAAGAGCAACAGCTGCCAAGATAGTAACTAGAGTGAAAGAAATAGTTGCTACCGATGCACGATACACAACCAGGCAAAAAGCTAGTATGGTTGGCATCTCATTAGGAGCAGCTCATACAATTCTGAAACGGGATTTGAAAATGAGAAAGATCTGTACTAGATGGATTCCCCATCTGTTGACAGATGAGCAGAAAAAGACACGCGTTCAGTGCGCCAAGAAGTTGCTTAAAAAGTTTCCATATTACAATGCACGGTCTTTCGCTAATGTCGTCATAGGTGACGAGACATGGGTTCACTTTTTTTGAGCCAAAACGAAAGATTCAGAACAAATATGGGCAACAAAGTATTGCAAAAGACCATGCATTGCAAAGCGGACCATGAGCGTCAAGAAGGTAATGTATGCCATATTCTTTTCAAATCAGGGCCCTGCTATTCCGGTTGCTGTGCCTAAAGGCAAATCTGTAAATGTGAAGTTTTACAAGAATAAAGTTCTTCGAAAATTGAAGAAATGTTTCAAAGAACGAAGACCCGCAACTGGTTTGGCCAATGTCAGATTGATACATGACAATGCGTCATCGCACAAGGCGTTCATTGTGCAAGACTATCTGAAGCCAGAAAAGGCTGTTGAACTCCCTCACCCCCCCCCCCACCCGTATTCCCCTGACCTTGTCCCGTGTGACTTTTTTTGTTCCCGCGGCTGAAAAATACCTTTCTGGTCGAAAATTTGTACAGCGCAAACACCTCGGTTCTGCAATATTCCAGTGCCTTCATAGTATACCTAGAAAAGACTACGAAAATACATTCAATGATTGGATCAGAAGACTGAAAGTTTGTATATATGTTAAAGGGGAATTCTTTGAGGGGACAAAATAAATTTTTCATCGAAATCTATCACGGAATCATTTTTATGTGCTTAGTTGCATTCATATTTGAACAGTCCTCGTATGGGACACTTAAAAATTTCTCGATCTCTTTATGAGTTTTTCTTTTCAGGGTATCACCACACTGTATGTATCAAAACTGTGCCATCTACAAATTCAAACACAGAAGATAAATCTGAAATGGTAGATATTATTTTTGAGGGGGCTGGGGGTTGGATTTACGGCCCTTTCAAGATTATTTCACTCGTATCGAGCCAATCATTAATTAGAGGTGGGTGAAAACCGGAGTACCCGGAGAAAAACCACCTGACCTTCCACTGGATTATGATAACACATGCATGCGTCATAGTGCATTCTTTCATACCGACCCCCACCAATCGTGGCTTGAAGAAATAGATGGGTTGCATGATGCTTCCACGCAGAGCTGAAAGCGACCCGCACACGAGTACTGGTAAACCGCTTAGAGAATTTAAGCCTGCCCAGGCAAAGCGGTGCGAGTCGGACCGGTATACATATTAACCCTATTGGTTTCATTGGGCGGCAGGGTTTGAGATGTCATTTCATCTCAATGTCGGGTAAAACAAAATTGGAAGCAACGTCTCCAAAATGACCTTTACAGTGTTGACGGGGACGATAAACCTCAAATCAAACAAACAAACATGTATAAGGTGCGAAGCACAAATTATCTTTTCAGAAATAAAACAAAGACGATTTAGTGGTACGGAAGAGGAAATAAAGTTTCTATCGCATATTCCTTGGAGGCAGGGCAGTGAAGCAGGCTGGCTTGACATTAAAACTATTTTACCGTTGTTTTCGCAACCCGACTTTCTTCTTATTGTCGGTTTTCTTGTTTGTATCTGGGTTTATTTCTACGTTGCCTAACGACACAAGTACAGCATACTTTCAACGGAAAAACATCATGAAATACAGTAAAATTCCTATATTAAGACCACCATTGGGACTGTTCAAAAGTGGTCTTAAGACCACTTTTGAACAGTCCCATAGGTGGACTCTGGATGTAGAAAACAACAAGAAAGTATAACTGAAATCTTCTCAATTATCTTTTGAAGGTGCATTATTGAGCTATCTGGAAAAAATGCTTCCAAAAATAAAATACATATAGCCGTATTTTTCTTTAAAACAATACAAATGAATGCATTTTATGCAAAAATGCGAACAATTATGATGACAGGTAAACGAGTTTGAGAGGGATTCCCTAACTAGGTTTCGATCACTAGTTAGATCTATTTTTAGTTCATGACAAAAATAGAATCCCCATATATGACGTTATGCGACGTTCATTTTTGGCCTTGTTTGCTTAGGCCATGCATGAATCGGAAAAAATATATGACGCTGAATAGCATGCCATAAGTAACGACACTCAGAGACGATACTGTCTCCATGTATGTGTAAAGCGACAGATTTATTTTTAGAACAGAAATTCCGAACACATGTTCAGAGCGAAGGGTAAACACGAATGAAAACGACCATTTTCACAAAGTTCTGAAGCTGTATTTGGCTCCAAAAGTGTACACATGACAAAGGAGTATGCATTGAAGATAAAAACCAGAAAAAAAAATTGAGACCCGGTAGCTCAATAATGCACCTTTAAAAGCAAATCTAGTCTTAATTTTAGGTGGTCTTAATAGCGGAATTTTACTGTATAATTGACTCATAGTTTTCATCAAACATGTTAACTAGTCCGTGCAATTTATACCCCTTTTAAACCCCAATATTTATAAAGAAAACTTGGGTTTACAGGGATAAATATTAGTTTGCTTATTTCTTCTCAAAGACATAGGATGTCCGCACTTGTTAGTGAGGCGGTTCTAATGAGCACACACAACCTACGTTTGGTGTATAAATAAGGAAATAGCACAAATTTCATCGGAAAAGTAGCCATTTTGGAGATATGAAAGACTGCACTATGCCACACGGGCGTGTTATTGTTATGGGACACCTAAAAAAATTTCGAACCCTTTATATACAGTCGAACTTCAATGGCTCGAACACCTTTGGGACCTCGAAATTCTGTTCGAGACAGGGGGAGTTCGAGCCACTGAGGGCTACTGCCAGGAGGCATAACGAGATACTTTTGGACATCTTTTCGGTGCTCTATAATGAAAATGTATGCTGTGTGTACTCATTAGAATCTCCTCAATGAGGCGATTCTAATAAGTACACACAGCATACATTTGCAAGATAAAAGACTAAAATCTCCTTAATTATCCCCCACTTTTTCATATGTAGAGGATTTCGCTAGGGGCTCAAGAATGGATTCGATACATCCATGGTAAACGAGCCATCGGTGTTCGAGCCATCGAAGTTCTACTGTATCTATATATTCAGATTATCGCCGCATTGTATGTATCAAAACTGTGTCATCTGCATATATTCAAAAACAGAAGATAAATCTGATAGGGGGTTGGTTTTTCGGCCCGTTCAAGATTATTTCACTCGTATCGCGCCCGATCATTAATTAGAGGTAGGCGGAAACCGGAGTAACCGGAGAAAAACCACCTGACCTTCCATTGAATTACGATAACACATCCGTGCGTTATAGTGCATTCTTTCATATCGCCAAAAGGGTCATTTTTCTTATGAAAATATGTGATATTGCTCTTAGTATGCCTGTAACATAGATGTCCATATACAATGAAACTTCGATAACTCAAACACGGATAGTTCGTTTACCATGGCTAATTCGAACTAGTTCTAGAGTCCCTTGACAGTTTTTTTCCAAATCTCCAGATATCCATATTTTTATTATAATATTTAGATTGTTTTTCATTTCTTCTTGAAAAGGTATGATGTGTGTACTCATTAGAATCGCCTCAATGAGGCGATTCTAATGAGTACACGCAACATACCTTCACTTTATAGAAGATTGAAATATAACGCCGTATAATATAAGTTTTTTTCTTATCTTACATTTTATAAGTTCGGTTTTTTTATTTTATCTTGAAAAGGTATGTTGTGTGTACTCATTAGAATCGCCTTTGTTTGTGTTGAGTCCCTGTCAACACTATTTAGATAATTTTGGAGGCATTGCTTTCGATTTGTTTTGAGACTATTACTCGGGACTGAGATGAAATGACATCTCTAGCCCTACCGCCCGACGAAACCTCTAGGATTTAAGGGACGACCCAATCCGCACCATTTTTCTGAGACATTCTAAGGCGTTTACCGGTCAGTTTCATGTCTGTGCGGAAGAACCATGCAGACCACTCTATTTTCCTAACCCCGATGGGCGTGGCGCATGTGCATGTGCGCTCCACCAAAGCGTTTCTAAGCAGGCCGTCAACGTCGTATCAACTTTGACGTTGTTTCAACGACATACTCAACGTTAAGTCAGCTCTGTGTGCCTGCTGTGTTAGTTCTCACTAGGCTAACATCTCAGTATGTACTCAAACGCTGAATCAACGTTGCGTCAATGTTGAGTCAACATTGTGTACCTGCAGGGACCGTCATTTCTGTCTACAAGAAGTAAGTTTGGGTCAAAAGGCACCAAAAGAGCACACAGCGAAGACTCTGATGAGACTACGCATGCGTGAGCATCCACGAAGAAACTGCTTTACTTGTCGCGGTCCAGTCATGTTAAAGGTATAGAGTCTGGGTCGATGGTCTATAAATCAATCTAAATCGACCCAAAGTTACTGAATTATCAGTTATGTAGCTAGTGTCTACGTGACTATTTCTGACCTCGCAAATAGCATTTGTACGTTGTGTGTACTCATTAGAATCGCCTTTGCTTGTCGTTGCGATGGTCAGGATGTATTATGAAGACGGTTATCTGTAAACATCTGGAATGAACTCATAAGTTCGGTTAGGCAAACAGTGTAGACACAGATCAGACACCGCTGTCTGATCTGGGTCAACACTATTTGCAATAAGAACAAGAATTGAAGGGTTCAACGAAATTGACCGTAGAAAGCCGCCGTTCAGGAGCATTTTGCCGGCCTACACTCAGAGACAATTGACCAATCAGTGATGTCATATTATTGCCTGTTTCATGTCATGTTGTTCCGAAACACTGATATTTGGGTCGATTGTAAAACAGTCGCCCCAAAGTTACTAAATGACAGAATCAGAAATAGTGCTGTTGTCCATGTGACTATCACTGGTGTGGGGAAACCAAGGTTATGGCTGTTAATAGAAAATTGTCTTACTATTTTTATCGATGTTACATGTAGGTCAGAGTATTGCGTGTTACTGGACGCCTTTGGCAAACAGTGTATACCAAGATCATACGCCACAATATACGGCTGCCCAGTCTGCTGCTCAGAGTCTACACTGTTTGCTTAATTACTGGTATTTAGGTATAAGTCTCAGCTGACAATTTAATGATATATTTAAATAGAATTTCTTTTCTTTTAACGAAAGGATGTACGGTTTTGATGATTGTTTTGATTTCAGTTAGTACAGTCCTGATATTTATTATGCAATTGTCTAAATTAAAATGCAGTGTTAGAAAAGGTGACTGTATGTCTCTAGATGATAGTATTCCTACACTGAATGTTCAATCTACGGTTTCAAATTATCCCTTTCGATTTCAATGTTTGTTAATGCGTCATAATGGTTAACCCTTACAACCATTAAACCCAGTACAGATACTAATGCAAACAGTGAAGATCCTGATATGATTGCCCTGAGCCATCTTATCGGGATATTTACCGTTCAGATGGATGCCCTTTTTGGTAGAATGGAAGTGCGCAACTTCAGTTATGGGACATTGGACTCCAGAATCTCAAGGGTGAGAGGGTTTGTAGGATATAAAGGAATCAAAGCACTGACAGCACTGACTCAGCGATTGGAAAACGCTCACGAAATGGGACTTTAAGGGGAATGGGAACACCTGGTAGATTTTTCGCCATTTTTTCTAAGGGAGATAACTTTCGGGACTTCCTGTGCGCTTTTCTATAAGTTCTGTCCCACGGAAAAAGGGGTCAACTGTTAAAGGAAAGAATTTGCTCCTTAGGAGCAAATTCGTTCCTTTAATTGTTGACCCCTATTGACATGGGAGACGAAAATACTTTTGCAGGAGTTACCTCCCCTGAAGGTGTTCCCATTCCCCTTAACGGTTTTGGTATATCCTTAAGTTCTTGAACATAATGCAAAAGGTGAAGAACCAGATCAGACGCCGCGTTCTGTGGCATCTGATCTGGGTCTACACTGCTTGCAAAACTCAACACATGATTCCAGTCAAGATTTTACAGATAACTCTTTTACATGTACTCAAAACTCTCACCTCAGCATGGATTTGCCTCCGCCCATCGGGGCTTGGAGAAATAGATTGGGCTGCATGATGATTCCACGCAGAGCTGAAACCATACACATACGAGAACTAGTAACCGCTTTGAATGACTAAGCCTGTCCAGGCAAAGCGGTGCGTGTCGGCCCGACCAAGCATAAAGACCCTATTGGCTTAATTGGTCGGCAGAGATTAAGATGTCATTTCGTTTATACTAATTTATTTTAGTTCGATTGCGATGAAAGCTCTCAGCTTATTGAATCGCTGTCGAACACTCATTGCGGATATTATCACGTGCGCGAGAGAGAGGCAGTGACCTTTACACCACTGCTACCCATTTACACCTGGGTCGAGTTGGGCATTGTCATGTGTCTTGCCCAAGGACACACCTCGCCTCCGTTGGCCGGATTCGAACCCATAATCTCTCGATCATGTCGAACGCGCTAACCACTGAGCAGGGCTTGAGATGTCATTTCATCTCAATGTTGGTAAAAGTCCCACAAAATAGGAAGCAACGTCTTCAAAATGACCTACATAGTGTTGACGGAGACGTTAAACCTCACATCAAACAAACAAACAAACAAACAAAACAAATAACACGGCTATTTTTTGGTCGATTGTCAATCGACCCAAAGTTGCTAAGCAGAAAAGCTCTTCAGTGCTAAAGCCCTTGTGACCATCACTGACTTGTCGGAATAACATTTTTTTATTCAATACAGCCGCAATGAGGTCAGAACATTGCGTACGAGGATTATCATGGAATAATAGGTTGGGCTTGGTAAACTGTAGATCCAGCCCAGAGGCCACAAAACGCGGCGTCTGATCAAGATCTACACTATTTGCTTATAACCCGTAATTTCAGGGTTAAATGAAACATTTTAAATCACAGTCCAGGACTATTTCCTTGACATACACTCAGAGACAATCGACCCACAAGTACTCTCAGTGCTTTGATTATGTTATGCGGGTAACCCATTTCCGATGACCAGGCGTGGAAACATTGACGAACTTTGCACTGCGTACAGTAACAGATTTCAGTAGCAGCTTGTTCCGATTAATAATTTATTACTAATACTATTATCTGTAACATGACAAGCGGGCATTAACCCATTTAGTACCAGAAACCCCAAAACGGGTACCCTGGCAAACAGTGCAGGCCCAGTCCAGACGCCGCAGAAGCGTCTGATCAGGGCCTCCACTGTTTCCTAAAAGTTCTGCCATTTTTCAAATAAATTTTGATGAAAACACAACCTGACACCCCTCAATTTTGAAATGAACTCCTGGTATATATAAGGCGGAAGATTCCATTTGGTACAAAAAGGGTTAAATGTAGTATTTGGACAATAATATATGCCTGCTTTAGTAAAGCAAACTCAGCTATCGCCGTTAACCGCTTATGGACAGACACAATATGTCCTAAATGGTGTTGACGGCGCCGTTAAATAAACAACAAATATAAATAGATAAACAATCACACACCATCGGCATTAAATGCATTAAATATCTGGGGCCAGTTGTTCAAAGCATCGTTAGCTTAACGAGCTCGTTAGTGGTCATATTGTTAAGTGTTCTAGCAAGTTCAATATCTAAAATGTTGGTATTTTTGCTGAAAAAATGTGAGCAGCTTTTGCATCCGCATAGCATATTTGCCATTATAAATGATCAAAGTTTTAACGATACGTTAACCAACGACGTCGTTAGTTTTGAACAACTGGCCCCTGGTCTCTTCTGTTTCTCATTATGTTACATATCATCTATAAACATCATTCGGCATTTAAGGCCCGCGCACATCGGAGCCTGATGAAATAGATGGGCCACATGATGCTTCCACGCAGAGCTGAAATCCGACCGCACACGAGTACTGGTAAACCGCTTATAGGATCTAAGCCTGCCCAGGTAAAGCGGTGAGAGTCGGACCGTCCATGCTTCATTGGGCGACATGGCTTGAGATGTCATTTCATCTCAATGTCGGGTAAAAGTCCTACAAAATTGGAAGCAACGTCTCCAAAATGAGTTTTACAGTGTTGACGGGGACGTTAAACCTCACATCAAACAAACAAATCATTCGGCATTTTGCTTGTAGGCGCCAATATAATTGTGAGCTTCTCAGCCATTGTGCGAGACAGAAGTTCCCCGTACCGGTAAAATCAGAACAAATAAGAAAAGAGAAATCAACGCACTGGTGCCGGAGTCTATTGACTTTGATTCTAATGCACTTGTGTATGTAACGCGGCATCTGATTGGATAACGTCAAAAACTTGCGACAGTATATTCTGCGATATACTGTCGGAATCCCGACGTCATCATGTAACGTCGCTTTCCATTGGCTGGTATTTGGTTTTACGCAGCTTACAGCGCTTGCCGCTTTGAGCAAAATAGCACACTTTTTAAAGAAAACAACCGAATGGGGATAACTGTATTGAGAATTGTCATTTGGAGAAGTAAATCGTCGGTTTTACAGTCGCAAATTCCGTTTTTCGACTCCGCTGACGCGTCGCCGTAAAACGAAATTTCCGACCGTAAAGCCGCCGATTTACCTCTCCAAGTGACAATTTTCAATACAGTTATCCCCTAAGTGTAGGCTGGAATAGGTCTGAACTGGGACTTAGACTGTTTCGTTAAAACATTTAATCCCTGTACTGTAAGCAAATCGTGTAGATCCTGATCAGACGCCGTGTCTGTGGCGGCTGATCTGGGTCTACACTGTTTTCCAAACACAGTCCACATTCTGTAGTAAACTCTCTTATGCAACACTTTGACCTCTTAGTGATAAGAATAATGTGGCTAGGGTCTATAAATAACCGTTACCTGGCCACGTGGACATCAACAACGAAACACTACCAAGCTTAGTAATTTTGGATATATTGGAATACATCAAAGACTAGACTTGTCTTCTTTATTGATATATGTAGCTCACGAAACCTCAGAATGTTACATTGCCGGTGTCGGCAACATTCTTTCATGAAATCTTTTCTACGGTCATTCTCTCCCTTCCGCTGATTCAAGAAGTTTCTGGCGAAAGAATGTGCACTGTACTGGTTGACCGCTTACGTATAAGCCTGCCCAAGAAAAGTGTGGATAGGTCCACTTGATAGGTCCACGATATGACCTTAATTTGTGTTGACTGGACCGTTAAACTCCAAAACAAACAAACAAAATGGTACAGTGTTTGTTTGTTTGTTTGATTTGAGGTTTAACGTCCCCGTCAACACTGTAAAGGTCATTTTGGAGACGTTGCTTCCAATTTTGTGGGACTTTTACCCGACATTGAGATGAAATGACATCTCAGGCCCTGTCGCCCAATGAAACCAATAGGGTTTATTAGCATGGACGGTCCGCCTCGCACCGCGGTTCCTGGACAGGCTTAGATCCTCTAAGCGGTTTACCAGTACTAGTGTGCGGGCGGGATTCAGCTCTGCGTGGAAGCATCATGCAGCCCATATATTTCTTCAAGCCAAAATGGTACAGTGTCGGAAACATGATGATGATGATGATGATGATGATGAGGAGGAGGAGGAGGAGGAGGAAGAGGAAGTCCATCATCCCTGTGATCTCCAGCACCGAGCACCGTCTGTGTAACTCTTTGAAATTAATAACCAGCAAAAAGTACGGAGCCCGGGAAGGGACATGATTTTTTTTTAATAAGGTGTGCGGACAAGATATGTTGTCCGTACAAGATAAATTATGTTGTGTGCGCACAACATATTGTCTTGTGCGCACAAGATAACATCTTGTTCGCACAACTTAATATCTTGTTCGCACAACATATTAAAAACAAAATTCATGTCCCTTCCGGGTTCCGTATAAAAGTGTCTAAATTCTATATAAGGTGGTAAAGTGCACATTGTTTTGTCATGCATTGACAACTATCCTTCTTCAACCAGCAGAAGAGGGAGAATGACTGCATCCATGCACACAGATCTGAGTCTTTACTAGGCGCACTGTCCAAGTCTGTAGATGCTCTTTTTCTTTCTTATCGTTCAATAGTGTTTAGAAGAGTGTGAATTTAAGGGGAATGGGAACACCTTCAGGGGAGGTAACTCCTGCAAAAGTATTTTTGTCTCCCATGTCAATAGGGGTCAACTCTTAAAGGAAAGAATTTGCTCCTGATGAGCAAATTCTTTCCTTTAAGAGTAGACCCCTATTTCAGTGGTGTGATATATTAACATATATTTCCTTTGAAAGTCTGCAGTAGTTCAAGTTGAAGTTAATATAAACATTCCCACGCCATGGTAAACAGTACTGCTACCTTATCTGACCATAGAATCACAGAGCAGCAAATTCTTTCCTTTAAGAGTAGACCCCTTTTTCAGTGCGACAGGGCTTATTGTAAAGCGAACAGGAAGTCCCGAAAGATGTTTCCCTTTGAAAAATGGCGGAAAAATCAGCCAGGTGTTCCAATTCCCCTTAATGCCCATTTTGTACCGGAAACACGGAAACGGGTGATTCGCAGTGCAGGTTCAGATCAAATGCCGCCTTCTGCGGCATGTGATCGAGGCCTACGCTGTTTGCAAATGGTTTAGCTATTTTCAGAATAAATTTTGAAGAAAACGCAACCTGACATCCCTAAATGTTGAAATGATTTCGTGATATATAGTGTAGCTGATTCCACTCAGTACAAAATGGGTTCAAAGTACCCGGCATTAGAAAACATAGCAGAGCTCGATTATATTCGCCCAAGTTAAGAATACACATAAAAGTATGTCATTATCAATAAAGAAGTTATTTTGGTTATAAAATAACTTATCGCATTTCTTTTAGGACATAAAATTAGGGCATGCAAAAATCTAACGAAGTGGCCAGGCTAAAAATAGCGAGTGAGGGTAAAACCGGCTAGTACCGCGGTAATAGGACGTTTCGTCCCAAACCGTCATAAACCTGGGACGATTCGTCCTAGGAAGCAAATGCTCTGATCCCGTTTGTTTGTTTGATTTGAGGTTTAACGTCCCCCGTCAACACTGTAAAGGTCATTTTGGAGACGTTGTTTCCAATTTTGTGGGACTTTTACCCGACATTGAGATGAAATGACATCTCAAGCCCTGTCGCCCAATGAAACCAATAGGGTTTATCAGCATGCACGGTCCGCCTCGCACCGCGGTTCCTGGACAGGCTTAGATCCTCTAAGCGGTTTACCAGTATTAGTGTAATTATTCTACATAGGTGTTCTAACTGGGGATAGGTAGACAACCATTTTAGACCTAAAAAAGCCGTGTTTCCGCTAACACGACCGACCCAGCTTCAGACCCACCGACTCCACTATTTTTATTAGTAAAAGAACAAGATAAAAATTAAAAATACCGAACCAACCATTTTCATTCCGACCCTACCCAGTGTCATCTTTGCATTTTCCCATAGTAATCTCCCGTTTTAAGTACATTTTTGTAGTTTTTGGCATTTAGTACCTTCCAAACTACAGAGCTGATATTTCTGAGCATCTAAAATGAATAATGATACCCTGTACAAGTCTCAACATGACAAGTTGATTAACAAAAAATATGTACAAAAACTAAAACACATAAAAAATATAGGCCCGACCCTGTTTTTTTTTTTTTTTTCAGGAGAAAAAATAAAATAATAATAAAAAAGTTTCTCCAACCTACCGACCAAAATTTTTTTCAGCATGTTAGCGGAAACACAGCTATTACATCACGAAAACACAAATGCATTGTAAACTTTACCGCCTAAAAACGAACATTTTAAGATGAAAATTTGTGATATTTTTCTTATTTCTGCTCAAAATATAGATTGTGGGTACAAGTTAGAACCGCCTCGATGAGGCGGTTCTAACGAGTACCCACAATCTATATTTTAGAGCAGAAATACAAAAATAAGGTTCACCCCTGTAAACCCCAGTTTTACTATATAAATATTGGGTTCAAGGGGGTCAAAATTATATAGGCGAGTTTTCGTGATGTTTTACGTCTTATTGATACTTTGTTAATAAAGGAGACGGTTAGAAACTACTTGCAACAGATTATGATTGCTTTGTTGCTGATATTCTTGTAAACATGAATCATTTATACATGTATCATTTATACATGTATCATTTATACATTTATATACATGTACATGTAGCTGAAATACTTGCACGATATGATCAAGAAATATAAACTTTTTTTTTTCTAAAATCGAAATAAATAACAACCACAACAACAAAGAAAGCAATTTTGGTGACCAAACAGTCCCTCAGGACCAGCCTTAGTAAATGTCTTCGGCAAAGATTTCTGCTTTGGAACAAGACATACATCAGAGACATGAAAACCGTCCAGTGTACAAATTATCTGGGTAAGATTAGCTAGTTTCGTCCAATTTGGCCTAATCAGTGACTCCAAATATATTCAATCCCTATACAAACTACTATATTGTTTAAGCCTGATTTTTAAAAACTGCCAACCAGATACAAAACTTTCTAAAGCTATCCCAAGATTACAAACAATAACCCCATCAACACTGTCAGTGCTTTGATTATGTGACTGTGGTATAATTTCTGGATATAAATGCGACACATGGGCAACCAGGATTCAAGTGCCAATAAAATTAGCCATGAAGCTGGCATCGCTAGCGTTAATAACGTGGACTTGCTTCTTTAGTTACGCACGTGAGTATACGTCTTTCTAAATAACACATCGGTAAGTCTTTTTTATTACACAATCTTTTATATGACATATTATGACATATATTTGGCTATTGGCCAGTTTGACTGGTTAGTGCTATTGGCCGGTCGGTATGGTGTTCATCCGGGTCCTGTTTTGGTGTTGTAATGATAAAAATAAAGGACCCCTTGTCACAGTCAACAACTTTCTTCGGTGAACGAAGAGGATTTGGCGACCGATCGGGTAATAAAACAGTTATTTCTGTTTCATGGCCGCTTGGCGTATAGTCAAACTATTGCCCCCGGTGCTATGTACGACCTGATGCACTATTATCAACTGTATCATCGTTTTCTATTAATAATAATAATAATAATAATAATGAATTTTTAGCAAGTGTTTATTCATTTTTTTCAACACGTAAATTGCAATAATAATAATAATAATAATAATAATAATAATAATAATAATAATAATAATAATACATGTTGTAGAAGTAGCAGTAGCAGTTGAAGTAATAGTGGAAGTAGTAGTAAGTATAATAATTATAATCATCGTTTTGACTATTGAAATTATTATTATCATTATTATTGTAGTACTATAGTAGTAGTTGTTTTTTATTGTTTGATTTGAGGTTTAACGTTCCCGTCAACACTGTAAAGGTCATTTTGGACACGTTGCTTCCAATTTTATGAGACTTTTAGCCGACATTGAGATGAAATGACATCAAAAGCTCTGCCACCAAATGAAATCAATAGGGTTTATAAGCATGGACGGTCCGACTCGCACCGCTTTGCCTGGGCAGGCTTTGTTTACCAGTATTTGTGTGCGGGTCGGTTTCAGCTCTGCGTGGAAGCATAATGCAGCCCATCTATTTCTTGGAGCCCCGATGGGCGGGGCCTTGTAGTAGTAGTAGTAGTAGTAGTAGTAGTAGTGGGAGTGGGAGTAGTAATAAGTGTAGTATTATTGTTTGATTTGAGATTTAACGTCCCCGACAACACTATTTAGGTTATTTTGGAGACGTTGCTTCCAATTTTGTGGGGGTTTTATCCTACATTGAAATAAAATGACATCTCAAGTCCTGCCGCCAAATGAAACCAATACATGAAAAGGGACTATATGCATGGTCGGTCCGACTCGCGCCACTTGCTTGAGCAGGCTAGTAGTAAGAGTTGTAGTTAGAGTATAATTATTATAATTGATTTTATTATTAAAAGTAGTAGAATTAGTAGTAGTAGTTTGTTTGAATCCCCGTCAATACTATTTAGGTAATTTTGGAGACGTTGCTTCAAATTCTGTTGGGCTTTTTCCCCGTATTGAGATGAAATCAAACCCTGACGTCCAAACAAACCATCGCAAGTCCTGACGTCCAAACAAACCAAAATGTTTATATGTAGTGGCTGTCCGACTCGTAGCATTTTGCCTGGGCAGGCTTAGACCCTCTAAGCGGTTAACCAGTACTCACGTGCTCTCCGTTGAAACAGTATGCAGTCCAATTTATTTATGCAAACCAACATTATTATGGATGAATTGTAAACATGTTTTTTGTCTTTATGAACTTCATTTGAAAAAAATGAGAAGCATACAAATGAGAAACATAATAAAACGATATCTTATAGATTTTTGTGACTAAAGTGCTTAGAACAGTTATACGTCTTCCGAGTGAGCATATTGATTGTGTAATATCCAAAGTCAGGGCACAGCAAAATGTACAAGTTGGCAAGTTTGAAACACAACTTCCCATATTTTGTTTGATTTGAGGTTTAACGTCCCCGTCAACACTGTAAATGTCATTTTGGAGACGTTGATTCCAGTTTTGTGGGACTTTTACCCGACACTGAGATGGAATGACATCTCAAGCCCTGCCGCCCAATATAGTCTCCACTAAGTTCCTTACACAACCTCATAATATTCATCAACTGATCTTTTAACCCTTGTCCTGCTGAGCCCGGATATGTCTGATCTTTCAAACAATGCAAATCCAGATCAGATGGCTTA